>CM024674.1:38167543-40567543 GCA_014182725.1 Eucalyptus brandiana
CCCATTTTGGTCGTGACCTTCACTCCATGGAATCGGGCTAATTTCGCCGGTTCCGTCGGTTTCTTGGAGAATTTCTTGGGGAAAAATTCGAGCCTGTCGATTAATCCGACGTTCGTGGTTGTTATTTTTTTCGTTTGTCTTTTCTGGGTCGGAGTCATGATGCTACCTTGAGTTCTTTGTTGCGAAATCGAGTAATTAATAGGACATAATTCACTGGCCAGATCTTCATCTTGAAACTGCTCGGCATCTATAGCACGCCGTCCAAATTAACTGATGTAATTTACAGAGGTCCTGTTTTGTATTGCACCTTCCCCATCAACGATTCTTGCCTTAACTCCGATCTATTTCTGTGGACAGGAACTTGTATACACAAATATCAACTCGGAAAGAGCGTAAATTTATCTTTCAAGAACAGCAAAAAATGAATCCCTGTTCGATCCAGCAAAGTGCGTTCGTGTCCCGCGAAGAAATGAGGAGAGAGGCGGTGGTTTGTCCGAAGCCTCGCCGTCTTAATTTGTTCAGCGCCCCCATCCAGGAGCACCACCCAATCAGGCCCTTCAGATGGCACTTGGGGTACCCCTCTCTCTCTCTCTCTCTCTCTCTCTCTCTCTCTCTACGTTTGCTTGAGTTCTTATGTAAGTGGTCGATGTTTTTTAAGGTACTTATGGTCTGTTGCTCGCTTGATCTGCAGGAGCCAAGCTGAACTGAGCGATCTGAAAGCAGGGACTGAGGTTTTGGATATCATCCTGACCAAGGTTTTCTTTTGGAACCTGCTCTTAAAGCTTATTAAGTTAATCTTTTTTTAGTACAGTCTCGTCGCATTGAATGGATCTAAGATCTGAAACTGCGGATCTGGAAATGAGATGCTCGTAGTGGTGTACTTGGCCTTCGGTATTTGTTATTTTAAGAGGTCATGGAATACCAGCAAGATGTGCCAATTCAAGCTTTAGATCAAGTAATCAGACCGCACATTAGGATTTTGTGAACCCAGCAACCTGCTCATTGCCTGAATAGACTCACATTAGTGTTTGGGATCTCGATTTCTAAGCTCATTTGCTTTTTGGGATGACATTGCAGGGTGGCAATGGTATGGAAGAATTTAGTGCACAGATGGCCTCGTCGCCCCCATTTTTTTGCGGGTCACCGCCAAGTAGAGTAGCTAACCCATTAATTAAAGATGATCGGTTCGGGGAGGATAGCTTCGCCCCATTCTCACCGATTTCACCGATCCCTACCCCTTCGGGACGGTCCTCGTCTCCATCATCTTCTTCAAGGAAAGGAGGCTGTGTTCGCGCAAGTTTTGGGAACAAACCTGCGGTGAGAGTCGAGGGGTTCGATTGCCTCAACAGGGACCGCAGGAACTGCGGGATCCCGGCGCTGGCATAGAGACAGTGAAGGCCCACGAACCGAACCACAAAGTCATCCGTTTTTTACTGCTAAACTTGATGAGCTCGGGAGATTTTTGAAATCACGAGGAAGCACGGAAGGAGCATGTCCTCTTTTTTGTTAGTGTATATATATGTTAAAAGGGGTCCTATGTAAATTGAATGGGAAGTGTCTTGTAAGTAAAATGAGTCGTTGACCAAAATAATTGAGAGGGAGTGTCCAATAGTGTCCTTAGGTGTCTATCGGATGGAAAGTTTACTGAGAAACTTGGCTTGAGCTGAGATGGGAGATCAACCTTTTAAATTTTTCTAACCCCCTTTGTTCGTCTAATCCTCTTTGGTTTATTTTGTATGTAAAGAGAGTCGAAAGGGGATGAGGGGGCGTTTTCAAGAGTCTTTTAAAAGTTTCATGGAGCCGGCTTAAAAAGGGTGAAGTTGTACAAATCAGGTCGAAGTTGAGTAATCGAAGTTAGTAATTTATGTGTAAATAGAAACCCTTTTACTTATATCTGAACTTTATGTTGGGAGTCTATTTCTCTTCCCCATTGTTGTCTTCTTGTCAACTGGACATGGATGGAATCTGCTTTCTTTTGAGGCTTTCGCTGCACTCTTTTCCCCCCGGTTTTTGAATGTGAATCTGGAAAAGTTACGTGATGTGATGATGTTTGCTTAGGATCCACGCACAGCATGGGGGCATCCTCCGCTCGACTGCAGAAACTTTCTAATTCTAGAGCGTGGCGCATCTTGCCGGTTGACTCTGATGTTTCATGTGCCCCATTTAATCGCGAGATATGGGCATCGATTGCGCGCATCCGAGGCAAGATATGGGCAGTCCTGCCTTTTTGTTGGGTTCTCGGTTTTTTTTTTTTGACCCCGCTTTTGCTGAGGCATGGGGAAATGGTCCTCCGAATATTCTTAAATCAATTTGAAGCCTCGAGGCATGCCCCCCTCCGCTTGCGTCGATTTAGTGTTGCGTTGCGCGACGAGACATTATGCTTGTCGCAGCAACGCTTTCGAAGGTGGGGGAAGTTCGGTTGTTGATGGGGTGTAATGTTTGTGTGGGGTTGGGTTTGGGTGGCGATGTCGATCGAGCAATCACTCCATTATTGCCCGCAAGACACCATCTAACCTGTGGGACGTACCGTCCGCTGCCTATATCTCCATAGCATTATATGGTTGGTTGGGGCAAGGACAAGCTGATATAAAACGAAAGGTTGTTGACACAAAACATGGAGTGATGGGACAAAGATGACGATGACAATGATGATGATGATGGTGATGATGGTGAGATGCTTTAAAGCGTTTTTCTTTTCACGATTCTATGGAGGCGGTATTTGCTCGAAAGGTATAAGGTTTTCACCCCAGGTGATGGGTTATTCCACACAAATCTGAGTGGGAAAACTGTTTGCTGAGGTGCGAATTGGATCGCTGACCTTGGAATTTTGATCTCCGAATCTATGCACATGGATCGGCAAGTTGAGGGGCGTGCAAGTTGGAGACTTTGGATTGGCCTTCCAATGCTTAAGTTAGCAAGAGCTCGACGAACTTAGAAGAGGAACCGTGAAGAACTTTTTGGGTGGGACTTAGATAGTATCTGTCTGCAAAGTTGCTTAAATATTTACAATAGTTAGTAGGGTCCTACAACCACTGCTTCGACAATCATCGCTTTACAGGTTTGCCAAACATCACCGTCTGAGTTTTCCATCTTGAGCAAAAGACATAACACATGCCAATTGTCTCCATTGCTCTCGATTTCAACGGAAGGATACCTTTTCATGCTGAAAGAAATGACGACTCCGACTTGGCAAATTCTCTCAAGAAAAGATCATGTTACAAATATGGTGAGAAAGAAATATTGCAAAAATATTCTCGTGGGAAATTATGTTCGTTTAATTCTACTTCATTTACTTCGTCGACCTAAAAACGACGAGGAAAAAGCCTCGGCTACCAAAAGCCTCACCAAAGAGCGGCGCATATGTTAGATAAGTGATGCGCGGAGAAGACTGCAAGCCGCTCTAACCACATTCTGTTTACTCCGGAGAGACCTAGCTGGTTTTCACGTACTCTTCTTCGCACGACTAATCGATTTGAATTTTACCTTGCTAAAAAAAGGGAAAAACGACGCAGCGGACATCCTTTTCATAGGAAGGCTGTTCAACGTATGCAAGCTCATCCTAGGCCGCACAAACGGACGGAAATGAGATTTCTCGTCTTCTGTTTTTCTGTGGACGCTGATCGGCTTTTCTAGCGGTCTCGCGCTCTGATGCAACGAGCTGCACTACGGCCTTCGGGTCGAGCGAAACGGGAGAACTACATAAAAGGAGAAGCCCAAGGCAAGAAATGAAAACGTTAGCGACGAGGTTTACGAGGCGGCGCCTCTTTGACCGGCCAATCTGATCACGAGCACTGGCTTTTCGAGCCCCCCACCCCGGCTTCTTTAGTCCTTTGTGCCTGCGACGTTGCGGCTCCAAGCCTTTTGTGAAGACAAGGTCCTGAAAAATGTAGGTGAGTCATAGCAGCGCAATGCACATCGACTTGTTACATGAACGATATAAGTGAATTGGACTCGCATGCATCGAGCACACATAACATCTGCTAATTTGCTCCTTTGTATAAGGCCTGCTAATTTTTATTTTTTTTACATAGACGGGGCATGCTGCCGTTATCATCCACCAGTAGGAGCGGAGTGTGTTTATTGATGCTTACTTCTTTTATTGATTAAAGGCTTAAAGATAGTGAGAAGAGTATAAGTTCACTTTTTGATCCCTCCCTGTTATGCAACATGTGTGATTTGGTCTTCTAACAGTTCTTTCTTCACCCCATCTCTAGGAAGTTACATGCTGTAGCCATCGCCCACATAAAGAATTTAGCTAGATATAAATTCGAGCTATATTAATAATTGTAATCCGTCAATTAAGAGGGTGATTGGAGAAAATTTCCCCCATTTCTTCTTTGCAGTATTTGTCATCAAACCTAGTAGTATGCGTAATTGGACGTGTAATTGGACCATTCAATCATCTTCTACCATTTTGCTGACATGGCATCATCGGTAAGATGAAACATCACCATTTGAGGAGGATGCGGCATATTACATTAGTCCAATACAAAAAATTGATAACAGAGAGAGAGAGAAGGGGGTGGGGGTGGGGGGGGGGTGCTGCGATGCCACGATTGAGCATGAGGCCAACAAGCCCTCACCCCTAGTTCTCGACAACTATAAAAAATGTTCTAAAAATATTATACTTTTATTAATTCAGTTATAAACCATTCAATTATATCAATTTAATTCTAGATTTTTTCATATTTCCCAATTGAGTTCATTCGGCCAATTTTAACCAAGAGCTAGCAACCCAAGGTCCTTGTGGCAGGTAAGGGCTTGGGCAAAGGCCATGCACCCTCGTCATAGTAAGGACCGTGACGCCCTCCCTTGATCTTGGCCTAGGTAAGGGTGTCATGGCTCTAGCCTCTCGCTAGGCCAGCAAGGGTCAGTCTATGACCTTTGCCAGCCCTCTTTCCAAAAAAAAAAAAGGAAAGAAGAGTAAATCAAAGAAAAAAATGATAAAAAAATTCAAAATATTATTAAAAAATATCCATTTAAGCACTAATCGTGTCATGTAGGATGGTCTATGTCTATATCAATGATTTCCGACTAAAATTAGCCAAAGAGACTAGATTAATAAAAGATGAAAATGTTTAAGATTAAATTGAGACGATTAAAATATTTATGATGATTGAATTGACATAGATACAATAAGTTTAACACTTTTTTTTTTTGTTGATAAAATTGATGAATATCCGTAGTATAAATCGTTTCGGACCCTTCTACTTTCAGTTGGCTTTTTCTTGAAGTGCGCACACTATAATAATTCAAGTAGTTAAATAGTTAAAACAATAAAAACAGCATAATAATGAGCGCTGTAATTGCCAAGAGAAATTCCAGTCGCACATATTGTCTACATCTTAAGTGATTTTATACCTCGCGTCATGTAATATAGTGTTAGAAAAAAAAAATTTCCCAAAGAAAAATTGGAGTTGTTAGGAAGTTATGATGTGGAACTCATAATACGCGCAGCAACGACACAAAGGCAGGAGAATTTTATTTATGAAAAAAAAAAAAAGTACTCTTAAGAAAGGTCCAAAATTTATTTCTAGCATATTTTATAACATATAATATGAGCCTATTCATCATTATTGTTTCCATGATTTTGATTCGAGAAAAGAGGAGATAACAACACAAGAGGTGTCACCACCGGCGCGGTGGGTATTTCCATTCCAGTTAAGGCTCTGCGATCCTCAACGAAGAGGTGAAGGGTTTCAAACCCAGGGGGCCAGGTGTATTAAGTGTGACTCGGGGGTGGTGGGTCCTCCCGCTTAAGTGTCGGCTTGGGGGTTTACGGCGCGGGCATCAGGTGCTTGGCCGCAGTTCTGCTCCTCCAAAAAAAAAAAAAAAAAAAAAAAAGCAACACAAGAGGTGTCATGTGCAAACAGGACCGTTAGTTTTGACTAGTCCAGTGTTCAAGGTACACTTATGTGCAACTCACCGAAATAGCCAGGGAAATGAAACTTAGAAGGAGGGTGAATGAGCCAAAAGAAAATTTATTTAAAGTTACAAGAGTGCTAATAACTTATACGGATTTAGTAAAAGACGGGGACGACACTAGTGTTCAGTTGATTAATTTAATAGTAAAATTAACATAGATGAATGTGATGACATGAACATTAAAAAGAAACACGTCATAAGAAATTCGAGATGGAAACGGGAACATTCCCGTTACCATCTTCTCAAGTTCGATTGTCACCTTTTGTTTAGGATGACTCCTTATCTCAAACTCAGTTCGATTTACTCTCAATCAAATCCTAACCCAAAGCTACCATTTAGACATCTCTTTCCGACCTCAAGACAATAGGCAAATCTAGCCTTTACAAGATCTCTGCGTGTACTTACCCGCTCGAAGTTTGCCTGTTCCATCTGGTAAAATGAAAAAGCAAAGGTTTGTCTTATGAGCACTTGTCGCTTTCAAAGGTAACAGCAGAAACGACGTCCGGAAAACCAAGTCTTATCTCCTCCAAATCTCTAGGATCGGTCTGACCGACGACGCCTAATGCGCCAAACGATGCTCGCGCATCCCCAGTCGACGGCCCTCGCACGTTGCTCCGCGACCCTTTGTGAATCCCAACGGGTTTGCCTCCCTCGCAATCAAACAAATCTGCAAACTGACTCATCTTCGTTCCAATAACGTGCCCAACGCTTCGCCGAGATGCCAGTCACGTGACTGAGTTTAGGATTTCGAGATCGATTAGCAAAATCCAGGAATCTCACACGTCCCGGTCCGGTAAGCCGTGTCAAAGAACATACGAGAAAACCTAGTGATTTTCACGTCGGGCGGGAAAAAGCACGAGGCCTTATCTTAATAGACTAGCAAGTAACCTCATTCGCCAATCACATGAAATTCTTCCGGAATGCTCAATGGCTTGACCCTGGGATCTCCCCCCACGTTCGTTGAATGTAGCCTCGTGCACGAATCCCGGCCTTGGAGACAAAACAGCCTTCGCGATTTTGACTGGAAGACAGAGAGCCACGATCCCACTTACAACGAGCACTTCATCTCGATGAAAGGGCAAAGAAGAAAAGTACTTTAGGCCTCTGACGCGCTCGTCATTCGAAGTTCGGAGCGGTAGACATTCACCCTTTTGCCGACCATTTCGATTCTATTGGGGTCGCGTATTCAGTTGATCATATACGTACTTAATCAATTAAAGTGATTATTTCAACAAGGGCGATCCCAATCTGATGGTCCCCATCCGATCATGGTCACTAAATATTGGATGGACCACCTGATCAGGCGAGGTCAGCACGAGCCGACCTCTCTGCTATGAAGTTAATTGGGTACCTCTATCATAGGGGGAGCATACGCACAGCCAAACAATGGGATATTTCGAGTTGATTTGAAATCAAAGAAAGGTATTGAGTCTCGATCTTGACGACGCGCAAACCACAAAAACTGCAGTCGTCATCTTCGCACCCGCGGCCTCAAGTTCCAAAACACTGGTCCGCTCTTTATCTTCGGCTCGCTATAAATATGAGTGGCCGCCATCGTTGTTATCATTCACCCTAACGTACCGTTCACGAAAGAAATCTTTCTTCTTGCTTCTCCCTTCGTTTAAGTCGGCAAAAAAAAAAAAACTTGCTTCGGTCGAAAACCGGCTGTAATATCATCATCAAGAACTATGAAGAAGCGAAGAGTGAAGGGCGTGGAAGCTCCCAGCAAGCCCGCTAGATCATCATCAACATCGGATAAAGAAGACGCCCAAGCTCAGGGAACTTACGTGGCAGCTGCGGAAGCTAGGGAGGATGCCAAGAAGGCGAGAGTGAGAGGAGAAGGGGTGGCGGGAGGAGACTGTGCGGCGGCGGCGGCGGCGGCTGCGGAGGAGAAGATGGAGGGGTGGGAGGAGTGGCCGTGGTGGACGCGGGAGGTGGCCGTTGAAGAACCGATGTCTTTCGGGTCCGTCTGGTCGCCATTCTGGGACGGGGAATTCATGGGCGACGAAGCTTACAATGCCCTCTTCGGCGACGTTCCGTGGGACGACGGCGACCTCTGGAACTTGAAGGATTTGGAGAAACCGAAGGCTTGAGAGAGAAAGAGAGAGAGTCGGTTTCCCTGTTCAGTTGCGAGAAACCAAAGCGTGAATCTCTGGTTGTTTCTCTTCCGGAGTAACGCCCGCTTCGTCTTCTCCTTTTCCTTTCCCTGATCTTTCTCGACTGATAACAATGGAAAAGGTTACAAACTATCCGTGCCATTAGTTCCTCGTTACATGTGTATAACAATATGTATTTTGATTCTATGTGATCGTACAGATACTAACGGCTCAAGCAGTAGACATGGACTTAAAAATAATTCTGTGAATTGAAGGTGGGGTTATAAATAAAACAAGAAGGATTGTGATCCTCTATAAAGGCGGCGGATCTACTCTTTTGGGTTTAAAACGACGGTCCGCTTTGATGATATATAAGCAAAATACCACTGTATCCCCTAAATATCCTCCCTCCCCGGTCCTCTATTAGTATTATAGATTTAATGCACCGTCACCCCGATCCACATGCGGTGGATTGACTCCCCATGACCTTCCCCATCATCCCTTGTGTAGAATGTATGTGTGAGTTGTGTTAGAGAAGTCCTGCATAAGAGAATTCGTGTGGTGAGAGGCAATTAATATATCCAAGTTGGCCTATAACTTATCGGTAGTGTGTCTAACTTGATATATTGACTAGCTTGGATTTGAGCTCCGTCTTAGCGATCTCCCCAACTTAAGATATTAGACTTTTGCTGATGGTTAATTAGTGGACCACTCTCAATGTGTATTTATCGCGACCAAAATTTCGGGTGAACCACCTAGGGTTTGGCTAATGGATTGTTAAGTTTAGACATAATTCGGGCTCTCCTAAACCCATACAAATTCACAACTTAGGTTGAAGTTTTTTTTTTTTTTAAATGAATTTATCTAAGAGTCCTCACTAATCAGTTTATGGTAGGTCGATTAAACACCTAAGTAAAATAACGGGAAAATTATTTTACTTTTACGAACCAGAGACTTTGGGTGCGGGAACTTGGTTACACTAGATTTCTCTAATGCCATTTTGGTACCATTCTTTTATTTTTTTTTAAAAATGTTTTTGCAGGCAGTTTGAATTTATTTTAAATCTATTTTCCTAACATATGAGACGATTATGCGGGTGCGCAAACCATTAATTTAACACCCAGATAAAACAGTGAATAAATTGCAAAAACTTACCTCAAAGTAACGAGAGCATCTGCAATGTTAGCTTAAAATTCACATCAAAAGCCCTAGACATGATTCTTAATTAACACGTAGTCACTCAATCTTTTTAAGGATTTTCTCTTGTTTAATAAAATCTAATCTATGTGCAATGACCTAATTCTAATGACGGCCAATTTCTAATTAAATAGACCTAACAACAATCATTAAATGACATGCATTTCATTAACCTAATTCTATATGACATGCGCATGATATTTTTGTATATTTTATAAATTTTGTAATTAAAAATTGCTAAAAATAAAAATCTAACTAAAGTGAGATATTATCTATTTTAAGTTAGGAAATAGACTAATCTGAATCCTATCTTAACTTAGAAGTTTATCTCCAATTTGATTCAAAGAAATTATCTAACCTATATACCATCTAAACATGCATTTAAAGAAGAATCTAACTATTCCGTCATGTAATTCTATCTAGGAAATCATTTCTAATCTACATGATATGCAAATGCAATTTTTTTTTTTGTATTTTTGGAATAAATAAAGCAACTAAAAGATAAACACCAAATCATCCATAGTCATCAAAGATATTATCCATTGTTCGAGTTTGGAAATGATATCTAATCAACCCCGATTGTTTCCCTAATAAAATCGATAAATTGATTTTAAACCTTAAAGATCAAAATATCAATTTTATTTCCGTTTGATTAATTATTTCATCTAAAGTGATAAAATAAAAAATTATAGTGCGGTTGCGAATTAGGCAAATAACCCAATGAATATTATACCTCTTACCCAAAAGGTTTAAATTAAATATCAATCTCATCAATCTAGGCAGTATGATGTTTAAATCAAATTAAGATGAGATTTTTTACCTGATTGCCGAATTACTTCCAAATTCGAATTTGTCTACGGATGGCTTGCCAGCGGTGGCCAGTGATGTGACGGAGGGCTTGGCAACGGCAAGGACATCGCGGGTGACTCGGGCAGCAGGCTCGCGATGGTGCTTGGCGATGGGACTTGCAATAAATTCTGCAAAAGAAAAGCCGAGCGCAATGGGGCTCACCAAAGGATCAGTCGCGGTGACACTACAAAGGAGACTGTTGATGACGCGGGCGTCGGGACCTGCAAGGAAAAACAACCAACTCGGTGTCTTTTAAGAGGTCAACACATCGCCACGCATCCCCCAACTCTTACGATCTCCTTCCTCCTTTTGTATTATAGCTATGAAGAACTTATGCTCTTGATGAACTTGACCGTGAGTACGTGTCTGACCGAATGGTCAAACTACACTCACCAACATTACTGCTGGATCACCACCTTCAATCTCCAAGGGCAGTGCAATATTTCTTTCTCGACTCCCACTCACGATTTTCACTCTGTTTCTTGGCGTATCACTCGCGAATCACACTTGAAACTTTTAAGACAACATGGATTAATATCAAACCAAAGAACAACCCGCAAACGAAAACCAAGGCTCAGCAAAAGCTGGTTAGCAGTTGTACAGGACTGGAGGGCTATAGCTACGTCTCGTGGCGTGACCAGAGGACAAGTGGTGCGGCACGGGTGATGCGGGCAGTGAGATCAGCAACTCAGCGTTGTCGTGGAGTGAACAGTAGCTTCGTCGTCAACGCGGCTAGACTAGAGCAGCAGCGTCGTCAAGATTGAGGACAGCGAGCTCAGCATGGCAAGGCTTGCGGCTCATCGACAAGTTGTCGTGGATGATGAGAGCGTGGGGGGCAGTGACGGCGTGGGTCTCGGCCAAAGCTTGGCCAAGAGAACTCACCTTCTTTCCTCTCTCTTTTCTTACGTATATCTCTACATGTGGCCGTCTCTCAAATTGCCTTTGGAATAGAAGTGCCGACCCTCAAATAGTGATGGTCAGATCATGGGATAATCCATGTGACCATCCATGATCATGAGGGATTGTAAAAATAATATAGTGGAGTATGCGATTTGCTCGGAAAAAAAAAAAAAAACAGAGGCATGAATGTGATGAGAGGAGGAGATAAATATTGTAAAAGAATTTGAATTGACGCAGTCGCTTCTCTCCCTCTACCTCTTACACTTTCTTCTCTTTTTTCGTGAATGAACGTGCTCTCACCGAATTTGGCAAAAGAACGTTTCAAGTGCCATAACTTTGGTAAGTGCCATAACTTACGAAAGGTACACTTAAGTGCCACTTTCAAGAAAAACGGATCACTTGAGTGCCAATTCGGCGAGAATCCGGCCAAAATGTCGACGTGGCACTTTTCCCGGGACCGAGCTCAAAACGACGCCGTTTTTGCACGCCGACGTGGCCAAAACGGCGTCATTTTGGGTTGACGTGGTAAAAAAAAAAAAAATTAAAAATTAATTAAATTAATTTTACAATTAAATTTAGTTAAAATATTTAAAAATAATAATTTTAAATTAAATTTAGTTGAAATATTAAAAAATTAATAATAAATTAAAATTTAAAAAAAAATTAAAAAAAAAAAAAAAAGGAAAGGGGGAGGCGGCCGAGGGATTCCCTCGGCCCACCTCTCGCCGCCGCGCCGCCGTCGCCGGAAGGGTCGGCGACGGCGGGGGAGGGTCGACCGGGGGTCGCGGGCCCTAGCCAGGGGGTCGGTGACCACGGCCAACCGGGCGGCGAGGGCTCGCGAGCCCTCGCCGGATCGTGGCAAGGGCTCGCGGCCCTCGCCCGCATTCGGCGACCCCCGCGAGCCCTCGCCCAAATCCAGCGACCCCGGCGGCGGCGGCCCTTGGGCCGGCCGAGCGAGGGTCGCGACCCTCCCAGATCGTGGCGAGGGCTCGCGCCCTCGCCCATTCGGTGAGGGTCGGCGGCCCTCGCCCGGCCGGGCCAAGGGCCGCCGACCCTCGCCGGATGGCGGGCGAGGGCTCGCGAGCCCTAGCCCCGATCGGCCGGGGTCGCCGCCCTTGGCTAGGGCCCGGCGACCCCGGCCGACCCTCCCCCTGCCGTCGCCGGCCCTTCCCGGCAGCGAAAACGACGCCGTTTTGGCCACGTCAGCGTGCAAAACGGCGTCGTTTTCAGCCTCCGGTCGCCGGAAAAGTGCAACGTCGACATTTTGGCCGGATTCTCGCCGGATTGGCACTCAAGTTATCCGTTTTTCTTGAAAGTGGCACTTAAGTGTACCTTTTGTAAGTTATGACACTTAAGTGTCCCTTTGGCCAAAGTTATGGCACTCCAGGGGTCCGCGCGTCCACCGAATTTGTGGCCGTGTATTTCTATTGTGTGGCCTCCAAAACCCTATGTGTTTTACCTTTTTATAGGCCACCAATTAGGATTTTTAATTTTTCCAAATCGATATCCATGAAGATCATTTTTCCAAACGCAATATTTACTTTTCTGAACACAATATTTGTTTACACTTGCCCTATCCGAAAACATTTCATCATATTTCGGAAAATTTCAAATTCCTATTTTCACGAGATAATTTCCGATCATAAAAAAAAGGGCTTAGGCCAATTTGCTCACTTCGTGGGCTTAGTCTGGCCTACCAAATTAAAGCTCAAAACCACTAATTCGAACCCATCCGTCACCAATCCAATAAATGCAAAAAATGTAAATTAAAAGTAAATGCACTTACAATTATATGTTATGTAATTAATTATTTTTTCGGAGATAAAATTAACCCATAATTTTCTATGCAATAAATAAATGACCGGCTCGCCAAAATTTAGGTGTCAACAGTATCGACCTTATGAGGCTGATGTCAAACTTCATGGTTTGGTCTGAAAAAAGAGATTGTGTATGAAGTTAGGTATTGGAGATTCAA
Source organism: Eucalyptus brandiana (assembly GCA_014182725.1). NCBI lineage: Eukaryota > Viridiplantae > Streptophyta > Magnoliopsida > Myrtales > Myrtaceae > Eucalyptus > Eucalyptus brandiana. The sequence continues at coordinate 38,180,486 of CM024674.1, forward strand.
GTTTTTCAACTTGAGATAAGTTGAGGCAAAACTTGAATTAAGGGGGAGCAAATCTAGATAAGTTGATGCCAAACTTTGATTAAAGTGAAACAAACCTAACATTGAAGCTCACACATAAGAGGAGATTGTTAGGATAAATGAGTAAATTGCTGACCTATTTATCCGTGAAGATAGAGGAGGGGATCATGCAACCTCCAGCATTAGATGGAAACACACGGGCAGCGACCAACATTGAGGTTGTGTCCAGCCTAGTGTCACCCTAGATCGCGATTCTTTAGACACTCTTTCTCAACTTGTGTGAGATTCCTCTCTATCCCTCTGGTGGTAATGTCTTCTCTTAAACCCTAAATCTTGGGCTTCCTGCTCTAATCTTCCATGGAGTCTTCCATACCTTTCAATTTAGACTAAGTTTTTATCCCACTCTTCTTCTTCACAAAGGTTTTCTCATATGGGAAGCTCATCCCCTCAAAGCGACGTCGGCAAGAATCTGGGATCATCCCCGATTCAGCTCCCCTCGACCAGTACTGGCGTTGATTCCCATCTTTGAACACAAAACCATCCATCCAAACAACCCAGACTCATAAAATTTGAATACCTACCTCGGTGCAAGCTGATTGCGACAATCTGAGCTCATTTGGGGCTTCCTTCACTCTAGAAACACCCAGAAGACTACCAAGTTCGATTCGGCACAATTACTACCCTAGAAGTTTACATATGCTCAGCTATCTTATACAACATAGAAGGCGTACATGAAAATTATCTTAAAATGGTGGTGTTATGCAAAAGCATGGGCGACTTATGGTTAGAAGAGGACATCACAAAACTGGTTGATGAAGTGCCTAACAAAGAAAAAAAGGAAAGTGAACTTATTCTCTATGAGAAACTATTTTCTAAACCAAATGTTAATTTTCAAGCCTTTTTAAGTACGATGAAGAAATCATAGAAGTTAGAATTGGTGAAATGTGAGATCATCGAACGTGTATAATTTCTATTTACATCTAATTTGGCTGAGGAGAAGAACCGAGTGTTGGATTTTAGTCCTTGGTCTTTCGCCATCAATCTTCTTATATTGCAACAATGAGACCCTAATGTACTTGAACATTGCTGCGAGTTTAAACATTACAGCTTCTAGGTGCATATTCGGGGTCTCCCTCGAGCTAAGATGTTGGAAAATGATGTGCGTGATATAACATCAAAATCGGGCAAAGTAGAGAAAGTCAGAATTGAAGGAAAAAATAACAGCTTGCCCAAGATTGGTAAAGTCAAAATTAAACTAAACTTGGAGATTCCCCTGAAGTTGACTTGGGAGTTCAAAAATGGTGGATTGATTTCAATATGAGAGGTTGCCTCATTTTTATTACTCTTGTGGTTGTATTGGACACTATGCTAACTTTTTACCATAAATTCCCCTATGAAGAGACGAGATTGGCTCAAGAAAAATTTGGTAGATGTGTATCATGGCTGAAGGTTGAAGTGAGAAATTACCGCCCTTGTTGGAAGACCTTTTATGGGAAATTAGAACCCAATCTTGAAGAAGAGGAGAGTGTACTAGAAACACCGAGTTCTGCTGAAGATTTCAACCTACAAAAGGATTACACAGGGTTGAATGAGGCTCTAGTTATTTATAAATTAGTGGCAAATGAGCTAATACACGATGAACAAATATCGGAATATATGGTCATTAATAAGGGGAAAAGAGTATAGTAAACATGTACTTTCTCTACCTCCAACAAAATGTTATAACATTATAGGGTCCACAAAGAAAGGCAAAATATGACAGAAAACACTAGCGGCTAAAAAACAGAAACGTTTCACTCCATATGAGAAGCAAGGACAATCAAGGACCTTGCTGATTGTCCTTGCTAGAAGAGGAGAATCCATTGGATATCCCTGTTCAAATGTGGGAAGGGGTTAGCAAAGAGCTTTGGTGGCTAGCCCTAATAAGCCACTAGGGCATATATGAAGGTATTGAGCTGGAATTGTCAAGAGTTGGGCACTTCCTTGATAGTCTAGCATCTTCAAGCCTTAGTGGCTTAAAAGAAGCCCAACTTGATCTTTCTCATGGAAATCAAGAATAAAGAAATTGTTGTAGACAAAGTTAAAAAGCGCATTCAGTTTAACAATGCAGCTATCATTAACCTGATTGGAATTGGGGGGTGAATTGGTACTTATGTGGGATGAGGAAGATCATATGGAATTGGCATTCAACATAGAGGAACTTTTATAAGTTATATGTAAAGACCTAATCAGTGGTTTGATCATGTGGAAATCATTCGTTCATGTGCCTACAAATTATCAAGAGAGATTACAACTATGACAAGCATTGTGTTCTACCCATGTCTCAAATAGTCTCCTATGATTGTGTATTGAAAATTTTAATGAAGTCTTATACCAATGGAAAAAGGTTGGAAAACGTGAAGTAGATCGGTATAGAATGATGACATTTAGGGATTTTGTGAATTCGTGCTCATTGATGGACATAGAAAGTAAGGGATGTGCGTATACATGATCTAACAAGCAGGAAAGGATAGAACTTGTGAAAAAAGGACTTGATATGGCACTTTATAACCTAGAATGGAGAGTCTTATTCCTAAATGTAGAGGCATTTGCACTTCCTACAATTGGATTGGACCAAAGTCGGGTTCTCTTAATTTTAGACTTAGCTAGGGTGTAAAAAAAAAGATTTTTAGATCTGAGGCATTTTGGACAGAAAATCTAGAATTCAAAGGAGTGATTCAAAAAGGTTGAAGGGCCGAAGAGCACAACTCTCTAAGGCTGCGTTTGGTTCAGCATTTGCAATGGACTTTGAGTCCAATGCAAATCGAAAGCCCAAAGCTATTTTGGGAAAATGCGGTTGCGTTTGGTAAAAAAATTTTGCAAATGGACTTTGAGTTGGATGTGTGTTTGGTAAAAATTTTTTTGCAAGGGGCTTTGGGTATTATTTTTTCTTTTCTTTTTTTTTTTTTTTTGAAAATTCACCTAAACCCTTCGCCGGACCGGCGAAGGCGACGGCCGCCGGCGAGCGGATCCGCGCCGGCGGCGTCGGCCGAGGTCGCCCGAGGTCGGGCGACCTCCGGCGAGGGTCGCGCGACCAGCCCGAGGGCCGCCGGAGGTCGCCCGACCTCGGGCGACCGGGGTCGCTCGACCCGGGGCCGCGCGACCCGGGCGACCGCGCGCTGCGGCCGCGTGACCCTCGCCGAGGGTCGCTCGACCAGGGGCCGCGCGACCCGGCGCGACCGCCGCCCGGGTCTCGCGGCCGCAGGGCGGTCGCCCGGGTCGCGCGGCCCCCCGGGTCGAGCGACCCGGTCGCCCGAGGTCGGGCGACCTCCGGCGGCCCCTACTGGGTCGCGCGACCCTCGCCGAGGGTCGCCCGAGGTCGGGCGACCTCCGGCGGCCCTCTACTGGTCGCGCGACCCTCGCCGGAGGTCGCCCGACCTCGGGCGACCTCAGCCGACGGCCGCCGGCGCCAGATCTGGCTCGCCGGCGGCCGTCGCCCTTCGCCGGTCCGGCGAAGGGCTGCTCCTTTTACATTTATAAAAAAAATAAATAAAAGGGCAATAAAGGAAATATGAAAAATCAATGGGGACAATTTAGGAAGAAAAAAAATGCTTTCAAAGCATTTGGTAGAATCTTGAAAGCCCAAGGCTGGTCCCTACCAGCCTTGGGCTTTCAGCATTTCCAAGGACCTTGCTTTCAAATGAAAGCTCCTTGAGGAGGTTGCCAAACACCTCTTCTTTGGCTGAAGGAGCTTTGGGGGCTGGATGGGCTTTCTAAATGCCCATCCAAACGCACCCTAAATATAGTTAGCAAAACAAGGAAAGTAGTTGATGAATTGAGGAAGTGGAGTAGCAAAAATTTTAACTCATCAAATTCAATCACTTGGGGGAATACTTATTGAGATAACAAATAGACCCATAGGGAATCCGAACAAAAAAGAATATTGCTGAATTGTTAAGCAAATTAAAGGCCTATAAAGACGAGAAGAATTGTATGAGGCATGAGATCCATAATTAATTGGATAAAATGAGGGGACAAAAATACAAAATGCTTCGATGCGACCACAATTAAAGAAGACAACGCAACAAGATTTCTATGCTCCAAATTGATTATCAAAATTGGAGTAGAGACCCTTACATCCTGAAGCAACATATAACGGGTTTCTATAAAACTCTATTACAATGGTGGGGAATAAAGAATATCCACCTGTTTTAGATCAATGCTCATAAGTGATTATGAATACGATGAATAAAGCATTAATAGGGAATGTTACAAAAGAAGAAGTAAAATTGGCAGTTTTCCAAATGGGCGCTGCAAAGGCTCTGTGACTAGACGAGTTTAATGGTTTATTTTATCAAAGTAATTGGTCGAAAATTTAAGAAGTCATATTTAGAATGGTTGACAACTTCTTCAGCCAAGGTACCTTTGACCCTGAAATCAATAGAACTCATACCACTCTCATCCCTAAAGTCTCAAATCCATGAAATATTTCTTAGTATAGGCCCATTAGCTTGTGCAATTTTAGTTATAAAATTATTGCAAAGATCTTGACCAAAAGACTTAAACCTTGGCTCCCAGAAATTATGTCTCAATAACAAAGTGCTTTTGTTTTTGTTGGGGGGAGACAAATACAAGATAACATTTCCATTGTTCATGAAGTCCTACATCAGCTTAAAGTGCAAAAATGAAAGGCGGTCCTAAAACTTGATATGCAAAAAGCCTATGACAGGATAGAATGAGATTTCCTAGGTGATTGCATATTAAAAATAGGCTTCAGAGATAAATGAGTCTTATTGATTAAACAATGCATCTCTTCGGTGTCTTTCAGTGTCAGAGTTAATGGAGAGTCCGGTGATTATTTCACACCAACTAGAGGAATTAGACAAGAAAATCCATTATCTCCCTATCTCTTCATTATTATGGCCAACGTTCTATCCTCATTGATGTTAAAAGCTATAACAGATGGTAGCATAAAGGGCATCCAATTGAATCCACATTGTCCCACATTATCACATCTTCTATTCATAGATGATGCTATATTCTTCCTAGATAGTACCATAACTGAAGCTCAAAACCTAGCAAATATCCTATATCAATATTGTTTCACGTCAGGATAAGCGATTAACCTCAACAAGTTAGGAATAATGTTTAGGAAAAACTATCCCTAAGGGGTAAAATAGAATCTATCAGTTGAATTGAGAGTACCATTTATTGAGAAAATAGGGAAAAATCTAAGTGTACCTTCAAACTGGAAACAAACTAAAAAGTAAATGTTCTCTTGGGTTCTTGCAAAAGTTGATGGTAAGTTGGATGGATAGAAAGAGAAGCTAATGTCGAAGGCAGGAAAAGAGATATTGATCAAAACAGTAGTCCAAGCATTAACTTAGTTTGTCATGTCCATCTTTAAAGCTCCCATATCAATTTGTAGAGCTATTTAAAAAAAAAAAAGTATCTTCTTTTTGGTGGAAACAAAATGCTACTAGAAAGGGTATACATTGTAAAAGATGGGATATCTTGAAGACTAGGAAATATTATGGGGGGCTAAATTTTAGAGACCTAGTTGATTTTAATAAAGCGATGCTAGCGAAATAGGCTTGGAGATATACTCAAGACCTGAATGCCATATGGACTAGACTGCTGAAAGGAATCTATTTTCCAAGAGGAGACTTCTGGACAGCAAATAAAGGCCCCCGACCCTTTTGGGGATGTCAAAGCTTACTAATAGGGAGAGAGACAATCGAGCAAGAGATTAAATGGGAAGTGGGTGATGGCAAGAAGATCAAAATTAGAGGGGATATATCGCTATGTTCAAGCAAGATAGGAGATCTAGTAAATCGAAACAACCCTTACTTAGTAGCTAAATTAATAAATCTAAATGAGGGAGGGTGGAATTTCCCAATACTACAAGAGACTTTCGAGAAAAGAATTATCAAAGAGATATCATCCACGCCTTTTAGCTTTATACCCATATCATATAAGATGACATGGACAGTAAACAACTTAGGTTCTTACATAGTAAAAAGTGGATATAACAAGCTACAAGACTCCGACAAGCTTCAAACGACAAATCAAGCTTCTACATCTTACCAGGCACCCGAGAAACTATGGACCGAAATTTGGAAGCTAAAAACCTACTCCAAAGTCAAATTTCTACTATGAAGTACGAGTAACAATGCTTTGTCGACAAGGGAAAACTTATACAAGAGAAATATGCTACCTGAACAAGAGTGTCCCTTTTATAGCCAAGCTCCCAAAACAACTTAGCACATCTTCATTTTATGCCTCTAGACAAAGCAAGTTTGGTTGAATCAGCGAATTTGAGCCAATTTATCCCTAGAAATTTGCAATAAGATGGATAAATGGATTTAGGAGAATCTGACCGTGAGATCTACCCAGTAGAAAGCTGTCTTCACTAAGTTGATTCGACAGAATTGGAAGGCAAGGAACAATATGATCTTTCAAGCACAGAAACCATATTCGAGCTCAATAATTGAAGAAGCTATCTTTACAACACAACTAGTTGTGAAGTAGGTTGGTGGGAAACTCACTCAAGAACAAGGTGACCCATTTGCAGCAAAGGAGCGCCTCTTGACGACCTAGATCTATGCAAAATCAACATGGATTGCTTTTAGAGCAACTTGACCATGGAGAGATCGGCCGCAGTACTAAGTAGGACCACCAATGGAGTGCTCATGGATGGGTTCGCGAGGCCAATCTTTGCCCTTGTTGCCTTTGTTGCTGAAGCCCTAGCAATTAGAGAAGCTTTGAAGTGGTTGAAAGAGAAGCCAAATGCATGAAATAAAGATGTACTTCCCATTTATCTGCACTCACTCTTATCAACAGGTAGCTTATCAACAGTTAATTGTATTATGGGCTGGTCTAAAACACCATTGGCTTCTTAGTCAATTATTCAAGATTACATCAACTTGTTGGGCTAGCTAGAAGGAGTTGCTATTCGGTTTGAACCAAGGGATTATAATAAAGCGGCCGCTATATCGCTAAAGCCCATGGAACTGGTTTTTTCCAACAAATTGGATTATTAATCCCCTCATTCCCTTTGGTTGATCTTATATTCAAATCTTGAATCTTTTTGTAATCCTTTATTTTCAATGTAATAATGAATATCAGTATTTTTGACCGAAAAAAAAATAAAAAATACTAAACTCTAGATCTGAGCTTGGATAGCGAGGGTAGCATTGCAATTGAAATGGAAGAAGGTTGTTTGTGGAAATAGAGAGGAAAGGAACAAAGAAGAATAGAAAAATAAGGAGAGTCGATCAAAGCCGTCCAATAAAATATAATGTTGATGTGTCGATCTCTTGAATGTTAACATTAAGATATAAAGTTAGCCTGTAAATTTGGAATATTTCACTCTATATATAAATAGCTTTGATCAAGGAATTGGAGGCCAACATGCTTGTCAAAAGTTGATTGGGCCTTATGAGCCCACAGTTTTAGTACCCATTATTAAATATTTAGGAAACCTCCACATTTTTTGGCTATGCCAATAACTTGGAATTGAATCTCCCCAATTTTACTACTTATTTAAATACCTCCAGAAAACATTGCCCCATTACGTAATAAGAAATGTTCAGAGATTTAATAATATCAGTACTCCTCTAAAAGAAAACTATTTCTTTGTGCAATGTCAAAAATTTTTAAACACTGACCAAGAGTTATGAATTGTGAATTTATTCTAAATTTGTTAGGGATGTCTCTTTATGGAAATATACGAACATCATAATAAGTTTTCTCTGAAAAATAAATTGCAACATGCTCTTGTAATTCACCGTAGATTCGATTTCGGATGCTTGGAACTTTCTAAACTCTAAAATCACTGTCGATATTTTTCATCATTAAATTTCGAATGGAATATATAAATGAATGATTGGTCTCATTTTCTTTTTCCTAGGGCTGAAGATGCAATAATAAATAACTAGTATCAAAATGATTTTATTTTGAAGGTTTCATTTCTTTCACGGAAAATGAATGATTTAGAATATATTTTTTAAAATTAGTTGATTGTATTCTTGAAATAATTTATTGAAAAAAATAATTTCATTATCAATAATAATCTATATCTAAATATTTTTGTGAACGATAGAAATATTTTTTATTAATTTATTTTTATAAGTGATACCTCTCATTGTATTCATAAAAATATTTCTAAAATTAACCATCTTTTACGAAACGAATACCGGATAGAGAGCCACAAATCATCCTCATTAAATTAATTCTCCACTTTAAAAATAATCATGTCCGCAATTATTATAGGTCCTCCTACTTTCTGCAAAATTCGAATTTATGTCGGCCATTATTAACTTTATTATAGATATCGAGTGATCGTAGGCTTGTAGCGAGCGGGCAACCTCATGCTCTTACTGTTGCCCTTCCACTCCCCACGCATGATCAAGGCCCCACGTCGGGGCGCATCCGACCGTCCGTTCTTTCCAATAACGACCGCACCTCGTGATGGGCACCCGATGTGGAGCCCACCCTCCGTATCCCGCCCCCCCACCTGTCCTCAATTGTTCCCCTCGAGGAAAAGTTCTCCCTCCACGCCAGGCAAGAGCGAGTGCGGAGCACGCTCTTCATCGAAGCAACCGCGCGCCCGTTCGGTGCTCGAGGATCTCCGCGTGACGGAGACGCGCCCTCGGAGCGCGTGGTTCGTAATTTCTTTTCGATACTGCTGCTGTCTTTTACTTTTTTGCCACTTCTGCGTACGTAGTAAGTCCAATAATTTCCGCTTTTCTTTCGAGCCTTTCCAGGACACTCTTCCTTCTCAAGCTCCGCAGTTCACACTTTCCGCACTTCACTTCTCAGCATCTGATCTTCAGCTTCGGCTCCCTCTCTCACTTCCTGCTAGGCTAGGCCAGATCCTTCTCTCGCTTCTAGAGAGAGAGAGAGAGAGAGATGGGGGAAGCGAGGGGCAACTCTCTGGTGTACCTTCTGCTGATAGTTCTTGGCCTGGTTGCCTTCGGGTTCGCCATTGCGGCCGAGAGAAGGAGAAGCACTGTAAGCCCCACCTTTTCTGCTGAGCTTTTTGGCTTCCCCAGCTTTCTCTGCGCTAGTGATTCGTGGGTTTTTAGCAGTTTGCGCTGAATGCTTGCCCCTTAGTGTCTCTTGGATGATCTGTGGTCCTGTATTTGTCTGTGGGGGAAAAAGCAGGGGTTTTTATCTTCGAGTCGTGGAGCTTTTTCTTTACTTGACTGAGCTCGCTCTAGTGGTGGTGTGTACGGCATAGCTTGTAAGCCTCGGTAATGGTTAAGATCTGTGTGTCTACGTGCTGCTTGGAATGGGTTTCCATCAGTGCTTCTTGATTAACTTTGCGGTAGGATTTTGAAAATATCTATCCGGGAAGTTAGATTTTCTGGTGTAGGAGCGATGGGCTGTGCTTCCGTACTTCCTGCCACTGAGCGAGAAGTGGTTAGCGGTCTGGGCAGGCTTGGCTGCTTTCCTGAGTGAACAAATGTGACATGCCCATTTGAACATTCCCATTTGAACATTCTAGTGCTAGGCATTACGCACAATGTCGTTAGGCTTGTGTTTAACTGAACATTGCTAAATTTGAAGTTTTGGATGTTCGGAATTTTGGGGAAGTGTTTGTCATGCAATTTTTTGTACGAGAGAGAAAGAGTGGTAGAACTCGAAAACAATTTCTTTCGGTTGACGTATCATGTTTGGTGCAGACAATGTTTGACCTCTATTTAGAAGTTGGAAATTGTGTGAAGCCATCCTTATATTATGCTTGCTTCTCTAGGATTTAGCTATATACTTTTGGGAAGTGTTTGTCATGAGAATGAGACAGAAGATTGGTGGAACCGAGTGATGTGGTAGTCAAAAACAGTTTCTTTCAGTTGACACATCACTTTCGGTGCAGACATTGCTTGACCTTTAATTAGAAGTTGGAAATTGTGTGAAGCCATCCTTATATTTTGCTTGCATCTCTAGGATTTAGCTATTTACTTATGAGGTGTGCTCTGGAGTTTTAGAGCTCTTTCTGTCATCCATGTATTCTGCCTGTAGCTTTCGAGCTACGTACCTATATCATGATCCGTGTGCCTTTATAGCCTAGCAAAGTGCTAATGAACGAAACAGTCGTCAAATTGGAGAAATAGTCAGCACACATGATATCATTTTTGTCCTACGAAAAGCGATATGCTTAGCAAACATGAACTTCTAGCGCTAGGGCAATGTTCATAAAGTAATGGCATATACACCATGACTGCCAGTCAATCTCCACTTTAACAGTAACGACACTTCAATATTTCAATTCTCATAAATTGATGGGAGTGGAAATGTACTAGCAAAACTCTCCTTCAAAGGGACATTGAATCCCACATTGGTTATGGTGACAGTAGTTACCAAACTTTTGATATGTCTGTGTGCTCTTGATGCTTCAACATTGGTAACTTAGCAGCTTCATAACCACACAATAGCCATAACTAACACATGGACAGATGCTTTAGAGCTACCACATTAGAGATGCTTTAGAGCTGACAGATGCTTTAGAGCTGCCACATTAGAGATGCTTAGGATTTCAATATTTTAATAGTCTCAATGTCTGATTTTTGCCCGTTACAGTGTGCTGTAGTGGTGCTGCAAGAAAATATTGTTGTTTGTTGCTAACAAATCAAATATTGATTTGGTTACACTTCTGGAGTTTTCAGTGTCATTTATAGGCCCTGGAGGATGCTAATTTGCATGATACTGGGTTCGATAGTTGGTGTCATGAGAAGGAACAGCAGTTCAGTCGAATTTCAAATCCACTAGGTAGAACTTTTATTCGGGTAACCAGTGCTCTGGTACCCATAGGACCATAATGGCTTTATTAGTCGCTTAGCTTCTATGATAATTTTGAAGCTTCAAAGCCTGTCTTTATTGTTGCATACAACTTTTTGGGTGATCAAATTGTTAGATGGCTTGGTTCTTTTTAACAAGATGATGTGTTTGTCAATCTTGGTTCTGAGTTTGGCTTTATAGGATTTCCCGAATCCCTTTTCAGTGTCCATAACAAATTTCTATTGCCATTGGGTTCAAGCAAGTGTTTTTCCCATTTTGGTTTTCCTGGAATGAAATTAAGGCAGGCAGTTGTCATCGTCCTCTTATGCATGACAGGGAAAGATATTTGAGGATGAGCGAACGAATGCCACATATTGTGTGTACAACTCTGATGTTGCTACTGGCTATGGGGTCGGCGGTTTCTTGTTTCTTTTAACAAGCGAATCTCTGCTGATGGGCGTGACAAAGTGCATGTGTTTTGGAAGACCCTTAAACCCAGGAGAGCATCGTGCGTGGTCCATCATATATTTTGTTTCTTCATGGTGAGAATTCTGAAGCATATCTCATGATTTGCTGACGCCTTTTCGCTGAAGTGAGCCATATGATTGGATAGTAGTGTTGTGATAAGTACTTGCCACCCAGCCAAATGGGCAGTAGGAACCATCCTATTTGCTTTGTTGGTGACTCTATACTGGATGCTCTACCATCTTTTGGAAACCGAAATTTTCTAGATCGTGAGACTGGGATGGTGTCAGGTAGTTGTCCTAAGGTGCTGCCAAAATTACTTTTGGGAACTGTTTTTTGTGTGTTTTACTTAGAAATCATATTTTGAAATAGCTTGCTAAGCCCGTTTGAATTAGGATTGGGATCCAGAACATTATTGCAGTTGCATATGTTTGCTGATAATTGGAATAAGACTGGCATAAGCATCACACTTCTTTGGGAAATCAACACTATGGAGAACATATACTCGGATTTCGTAATTTCTGACTTGATGTATGTACCTTATGGCTGGTTACATGGCAGCTGATGATCAACAACTAAAACAAAGCTGCCTAGCAGCTCAGATATTGCTTCTCTGCTTTAAGTCTGGAGAACTTGGACAGGAAATGTGGCTTCGGGAGTTGAACACTTTGAAGATGTCCACTCTTTATGCTTATGCAGGGTAACATTTCTTGTAGCAGAAGCATGCTTGATTGCAGGGGCAACTAAAAATGCCTATCACACCAAGTACCGGGGGGTGATATATGCCCAGAATGTCTCCTGCGAGGCGTTGAGGAAAGGCGTCTTCATTGCCGGAGCTGTGTTTGTAGTAGTGTCGATGATTCTCAATATTTATTACTACATGTACTTCACCAAGGCCGTTACGACTCCACCAAGCCACAAAGCGAAGCGCACGAGCTCTGATATAGGAATGGCTGGCTACGCATGACTTCTTCGACTCAAAAGAAATTATCTAGTTTTGAGATTTTGCTTCCTTGATGTGAGTAATGCCTCTGGGATTGTTCCATCTCAAATGTATTGACCGATATTGCTTCTCTATTATACTGGTATGTCCAAAAAGAGCCTGCTCTTTTCAATCGTACTCAAGAAATTCTGTTAACTTGCTTTGTTTATTAAAAAAGAGAACACTAGTGAGCAAAAATGCCGATACTGGTGTTAAAGTTTCAGGTCGCAGAAGTTGAACATTTTCATGAAATAAGGTTAAGACCCCTCATCATAATTTTTATAAGAGTGTTGATTAATACTCTTTGCAAATTGCAAATCTAGAAGAGACTTGGTTTGGATGATGGGTCGATATACTCTTGGGTTGAAGAGATGCAGATGTTAAAAGACATGAGCTGGGACACTGGAAGTAGGAATTTTCCTGTGGCGTTACAGTTAGTAAAATCTCTTGCTATAAATTGAAGAGCTTTCTGCATGGCGAGCCATATCTAATTTATAATGGAATCGATTTCAATTTACAATGTGCTTCTAGTGAAATTTTGCATGGCGGTTTCGCTAAAAACTCGAGACTTGTCATTGTTTCAAATGTGGAAGTATAAGCTGAAGAGTGGAATTTGGAACTCACTTGGGAATAAGGCCTGTGACGTGGGTGGCAGTGGGCTGAACGTGAAGATGAATGGCCTGGAAGGAATGAATTACGTCGTTCCAATGGGGGCAATCCTCGATCATCCCCCGCAGCTTGAGACTGTCCTTTACAGCAGCTGTAGAAGCTTAGATGAAAACAATTGTCGTTCGCCGGAGTTGGCATACAAGACCGAAAATTCCGCAGCGGATCGTCTTCCCAATGGGCATTTGGACCCTGGGATCAAATCGGAATAGACATGGCTTTCGAAAACGCCAAACTATAGCTAACTTAGTTGCTTTTTGGTCTTTGATAAAGCGTGGGAGTTGTATGTTAGCCTGAGAAAGAAGGAAGCTAAAAGAACTGCTACCGGAAGAAACCATGTGCGGAAGCCACCGGGAGAAGGATGGATAAAACTTGACACCGACGGTACTGTTGACAACCAAACTGGTGTCGCGAGGGGAGGAGGGTTAGTGCGAGATCATTGGGGAGACTGGATTGTGGGATTTGCGTGGAAGATCGGAAGAACCGATGCCTTCCAGCACGAGTTTTTGTTGGTTAAACACGGAGGCGTGACTAGATTACATGTTGAACTAGATGCTCTATCCGTCATTCAAACTGTTAATAAAGCGAACAGCGACATTTACTCACTGCAGCCAATTTTGAATGCGGGAAGCTTCTGGCACGATTCGAGGGAGGTGAAGATCGAGAGCACGTGTTTAGAGAAGCCAAATCGATGCGCAGATCTCCTCGAGACCATGGGTAAAAAGCTAAGATCAGTGTGCTTGACGTTGTGCCCTAACACTTTTGACTGGACTTTTTCGCCTTCTTATTTTGCGGGGTATGCCCCTGGAACTGCGGTCATGTAACTTCTACTCTTGTTGATTATATGTTTTTTTTTTCTTTCTTTTTTCGGTCTAACTTGTTTATTAGAGTTAGTAATCTCCTTTTTCCACCGGAAAAGGGTGATATATATAGAGCATAATACTTCCACAAGCAATTATAGAAAGAGAAAGCAAACATATTTGTATTTGAATGTACACATTTGACCTGTTAGGTACAATATATACAGATTTAGCGTAGACATCAAATTAGATCCGACAATATAACCCGGATTAAAGGGAGAGAAGACGGAACCATCCGTAACATAAGTCAAACGCTAAATGGTCAAAAAGAGCCGAGTTAAAAAGTCAAGTCTCCGCAAAGAAACCGGAATATTCAACTCCCAAATCACAGAGAGAGAGAGAGAGAGAGAGAGAGAGAGAGAGAGAGAGTCTCCACTACTTTCTTATGTTGAGAGCTCTTTTTGACATTTTCAGCTATGCCTTTAGCCGGCTCCTGGAGACTCATGCACACTTCTCTGCTTCTGTTCGTGCTCTTCTCGGCGTTTCATCTCTGGGCTTGCCGTGAATATTGCAGCGCCACAGCGACACGGACGTTGTCGTCGTCATCCTCGTTGTCGTCATCAGAGTCGAGCTTAGACGACCATGTAGAAGTGAAGCAAGTGTACTCAACCGACACCACCAGCAGCAAAGAAGAGATCACGTTGCGCTCGAACACCAGCTTCAATGGGAGACCTTCCGCTTCGAGTCATGCTGTTGACAGTAGCACCGAACAAGCATTCGAAGATAGCAAACGAGCCGTGCCGAGCGGCCCCGACCCTCTGCACAATTGATTGATCACTCAGACGAAGTCTTTCTCTTTCTATTTCTTTCTCCCTGCGGTTCCTTGTTTTCTCGTTATTAAGCTAAAGCTTTTGCAACCTTTTTCTTGTATGCGAAATACCCGCGATTTTCTCGTCAATACGGCGGACAACTCCTTGCGGATTCTTGAGGGGAAAACCGGGGGTATTTCGGCATGTCATTCGGGTTTTCATCATTTGAATGGATATCCATGTATATGTAAAGGAGCAAAGGGCTTCTTTTGTTTTCCCTTCATTCTTTTTCCATAGTGATGTAACACTTGAAATGTTCGATTCTCTCTCTGCGCGTGAATTACTGTACATTTCTCTTCTCTTGCTGGTTACTTCATTTTATCCTGAACTCATCAGTACACTGCAATATTAGCTCCACATCTGAAGAAGCTGATTTAGCAGGGGTACGTTAAGCGTTGAAACTTGTGTTGAAACAACCAGTGGCAAAAAATGGGGTTTATTTTTCTTTTGTCCTGTCTGTTTTTCTAAACCCTAAATCTTCTGCACTGATTCCCTGTGAAAGAAGATTGAAACCTCATGTGCCTCTCTCTGGCTTTAAGTTCCTGTGACGTGCGGAACACATGTTCACTACTCAAACCTACGAAACATGGACCAGCCTGTTCCGCGGACGCACGTTTTCTTCTCGAGCAACAAGCAAACGGAACGCCGTGCGAACGAGGGTAGTGGGGTAGCATGGCAATTTGAGGAAGATCTCCTTAAGCTTTTTCTAGAGAAACAAGTTGGAAGATACACATAAAGGTGAGATTCGTCCTACTGTTGTTTTGAACAGTGACAGAGATTCCACAGGACAGCACAAGCGTACAGTAGTTAGAAAACTGGGGCAATGGCATCTTTTGCTCGCTTCTTCAAGCTTAACTTACGTGTTGTCCTCTTCGCGGTACGGGTGGAAGATGAAGCACGATTAAATTAGTGAAATGCCGGTTCATAACATTAAAAAAAGAGAAATTTGAAGAGTGTGTGAATATTTAAGCATTTGCCCTTTCAAGAATCTCAACTTTTAAAATCCACATGTGACTTCTTACGAGTGACTTTATATAAGGAGCTATAAAGATATCTCGATTTAGTATTTTTGAACAAAATATACTTCATTTTTTGTAACTATCGAGCATATGATAATTACGATATCAATAATATCTATTCAACTTCAAAATGTGTTTTGTCTTGAAGACAGTGCGCTATTTAAAAGCCATGACTACTAAACTAAGCCTAACTTGGTTTTGATTGGCTCGTTTCGCCAAAAATATTACATATTACATATTTATTTTCTTTTTGCTGTTGATTCCTCGTATTCACCAGTGAAGACTCGTTTCATGGGGTCATTATCTAAAGCCCCAAATGCGTTTACCTTGTTAATGTCTTTTACTAGAGCCCTAGGTTGGGATTACGCCTAGGATAGGCAGGACGAGGGCTAAGGGGTCTTTCCCTTGTTTTTCCATTCATCATCGTATTCATGGCAAAGTTTGTCGTGCTGTAACCCTTGATGACAACGAGTCTCGTACTCGTTGGAATTTGACGTTCGGGGGCCTCTGTTTATTAATGGGGGAGGGGGGGAATCGATGCGAGATGAGTCCGCGGATTGTGCGGCGGAGGGCGGAAACAGTCTTGTCGAGTAGCGATTTGGAGCTGGAATCGGATTTGGACTGTATCTGCGCTGGCTTCTGGCGTGTGAGACAAAGGGAGCGAGCTCGTCGATGCGATGGCCCCGGTTTCACTGCACTCCCGGTTTGATTTGTATCGGGTCGCGCGGCACTCGAACTGACGGTCCGTACCTCACTGAACCAGAGAATGCCCGCTCTGGTGTTCCGTGCCCAAAAAAAAAAACTCTTGTTTTTGAACGTCATGAAGAGCCCTGTTTTCCAATTCACGAGCTATATAGAGAGCTCAAATTGCTCACTCGTGGCCACATTATGACAAAAAGTGATGACCGTATCGTGTGTGTGTATAGCCATGCAATGTCTTATTGTGGCCAACCGTATCTCGTATACACATACGACTGTATCGTCGTTATAATAGTGCCTAGCAATGGCCCGAGTTGCGCTGCGCTTGCTCGCAATCCAGATCCCTCAATTGCCATCTTCTAATCCCTCATAGGCTAAGGTTGATGAGTGATTAATTAACCTGAAACCTAATCCTAAAATCTTTGACTATGCATTCCGAAACTACCATCATTTTTTTCTCTAGAAGGCTGCATTATTAATAAAACTCGTATGTGTTGGGTGTCACATACGATCTCGTATTTACCTGTGCATAGGTTTATGTGCCGGTAGATAAGTCTTGCCTAACCTCAAAATAACGAGGCACCTTATGTCGATAGCCAAGTTCGGTGGAAGCTACCTACAATAGTATTAAAGAGAGGATGCGGATGTTCAGAATCAAAGATGCTTCTTATCCTTCATGGTCCATGTAAGCCTTTTGGGATTGTGTGAGGCACGGCCAGAGTGAATGGCATCGTGTTAGTGATCAATGGGGGGAAATACCAAAAAAGTTATAGACTTATTGTATTATACTAATTAAATTATAAACATTTCAATTGGATCAATTCAGTTCTTAATTTTTTTATATTTGTACCAATTAAGTCAATTCAGTCAATTTTGACTAGAAATGGTTAACATAGATGCTAGTTGTTTTACGTAGCATGATTGGCATTGGTATAAACAAATTTTATAATTTTTTAGTAATTTATTTTAATGTTTATTTTCATTGTGACCGGCAAAGGCTTGTGAACCCTCGCTAAGTGCTAGCGAGTGTCGTAGCCATCACCTATGCCATCGTTGCTTGTGGGCGGCCCTTGCCTAAGTAGCAAGGACTCGACCCTTATAGGGTCTCGCACCTTCATGTTACATAGGACAATTAACGTTCATATCAGTAATTTCCAATCAATTGAATTAATTGACTCAATTGATACAAACGCAAAAAGGTATATACTAAATTGATCCAATTGAAATATTTATGATTAAATTTGTATCAATTCAATAGATTTATAGCTTATTAGATAATTTCCCAAAGCGGGTATTCCTGCACAGGTGCTTCGGGGGAGCCGCAGAAGAGACGTTGAATCTGAGGCAGGATGTACTCTGGGACAGAAGTGCCGTGGGCTAGTTGATGAAAGTCCTAGGCCTGGTAACGCTCCCTAGAAAGGTCCAGGAAGTGGAAAATGGGAAAGCCCGACATCTTCCGAGTTACGAGCTTTTCCCAACACGAGTTTCGTAACTATTCTTCGTAGGCCACATGGCCCAAACTTACTTATATTAGTTTTCATTCGAGTACACTTGTAATTTTTAATTGCCCGAAGAAATTAGAAACTCGACATTATTCCCTATTTTTACTACTGTGCATGCTCTTTTTTGAAAAGAAAATGTTAGACGAGTATGTTGCTATTTTTTGTTTTTTCAAAAAGTGACGATAAACGTGTATTTGCAATTTCAAAAGATAAAAGTAGATGAGGAGAAGCAGTCACGATTGTTCGCGTAGAGGGTAAGGATGGGGTGATTGTACTTTAAGGAAAATTAAGTAAACATGGGTGGTTAATTTCATTGTTTTACCTTTTTCGTTCTTAATCTTTTGTCCATTTCAGCGTTTCCCCACTTTGATTTACATTTAGAACAATAGTTAATAAGGCTTTTAAGAGGAAACAGAAAAGTAATACAATCGGGTATTTTTTTTCTTATATAAAATATATAGATATGAAAAGTTGGGAAAATACCACAAACCATCCTCACATTTCATCTCATTACCACTTATTTTCTTCAACATTTAGAGAAACCAATTAATATCTCGAGTTTTGTCTTTGGACTTTATTTTGCATATTTACATCTTACCTAATTTAGAAGTAGCCGATTGCTTTCAGAAAATGCCTTGCCCAAGTCCTAAATTTCTTATCACATCCCATCCCCCAAAATCAAACCCAAAACGCAAGCATCCAAACTCGAAGCTTAGGGTGTGTTTGTTCCGAGAAAAAACTTCACTATAAAGGAAAATGGTTTCTTTTCCTTGAAAATATTTTCCCTTTTTAGGTTAGTAAATTCATTTTACCAACTTTAAGCATGCATATTTATGATAATTATTCTCTACTGTTTACATAAAAGTGAAATCTATATTATGGGATGTCCACTTCCGGTCACCATATGATATGTTAGTGAAAAAAATCCCGTGGGATCCCTTTTCGGTTTAAGCAGCATGGAGCATCCCTAACTTTATAGTAGAACCTGTAAATTAAATTGTCTTTTATATGGATTTAGGCTGGGAGTTTGTTGTCCACTAGCAAAATGTATAGTAATAAGCTTAGACATCTAATTGCACCCAACCTTATCACGCTTTACTAGATAATTTTGGCAATCTTTTGTCTGCTTACTTTTGGGGAAGTTTAAATTCATGCGGGACTAAAACCATGTACGATCAGGTTTCAGGAAAACTAAGTTCTTGATGGGAACTGTTGATCAGTAAGGCGGAGACCACTATAGGATTTCCATCGTGTTTTGTGATCTCCCCTTCTTGACTATTTGCATAAGTTAACAGATTTTATTCCCGTTGGTTTTCTTGGCCGGAATAAGCTATTGATTCGTCAATTTATGGTGACCCAAAATGAAAGGTCTACGACCTTATTGATTTTGGTAGGTCGAAGTTAATTTGACTTGAATATCACATCTTTTGGTGCTAGATGCTAGGATTAGATAAAATGCAAGTGCGACTTGAACCTTGAGAATTTATATCACCATGGAAAACAAGATCTACTTATTGAAGGAATTATTCAATGCTTGCCATGTCTACGATATATATATATATATATATATATATATATATATATATATATATATATATATATTTATAAGAGAATTATGAAAAGAAATTTAAACCTATTATACAAATACCAATTTATTTATCAACTTTTTAATTTGGCCAATTTAATCATAAACTTTTTAAATTTACCAATATAGTCATTTGTAATCAATTATGACTGAAAGTTGCTGATATGAATGCTGACCGTTTTACATGGCATAGTAGGTATTGACATAAATAATATTTGCAATTTTTTAAATATTTTTTTTTTGAGTTCTCTTTTAATTTTTTTTCTTTCTTTTTCTCATTGAAGGTCGCTAGCTAACCCTTCCCATCACTGGGCAAGGGCATCACGGCCCTTGTCCACCATAGCTAGGGTCATGCCGCCGTCGCCAGTCACAACGAGGGACCATGAATCCTTGCCCTAATTTGGTGAGGGCTGCGATGCCATCGCCCTATCTCGCTAGGCGAGTGCTGTGAGGGCATCTCAGCGCTTGCCCATGGCCAGTGACCTCAATCCATAAGACATTTCAATACAAGAGAAAACCTTTTTTTTGGATATTTTTTTCGATTTTTTTGGTTTTGCTAATTGTCATTATGAACAGCAAGAGTGAAATACTGAAGGCCACTCCGTCCAGAAGACATTTCGGGACGATCTCCTTGGGATGACTTCACCAATGACAGAAAAAGGACGAGCTGAGTTGTACTAAGCATCAGAAAACGCAATTACCCTGCGTTTGACCCCCTTCCCTTATCTCGGTATGATGCAGTTGGCTAAAAGAACCGAGTAACAAAAGTAGGGGGACAAACGATTAATGAAGTATATACTATATACTATATGGTACATAGTCTAAGAATCCTATGCGATGTAACACCAATATCGAACAAGCACGCGTATTCACTACTTGTTACCCATTTGTCGAAAGATGTTTCCTGATCTTACATTAAGGTAGTAGTAGTCGATGAACTGGGAAGAACGTACATCATCGCGCAGCTCATCTGCAATGAATGCAGTAAGAAGGATGTTCGTCCCCTTCCTCGTTCTTTTTCCAATCCAGCCGCGCTCACAGGCTACAGAAGAAAGGGGGGAACATCGCTCCAAATGGAAAACTTCCATATCTTCCCATTAAAAAAATGAAGTTAAAGGAAGAAAGTGCGCATTGCTGCCGAGACTCGTACTGCTCCACGCTAGTTGGGTAAAAGAAGTGATACTGCTAGGGCAGAGAGAGAGAGAGAGAGAGAGAGAGAGAGAAAACCGCAGGCGCTCAGCGTCCCGAATAGCGCCCATAGTAGAAGAAGGGAGAGAAAAAAAAGACAGGAGAGAAAAGGAGAAAGGCAAAAAGCGGTTTTGAGATTAAGATAGTGGGGAAGAAGACTTTCCTGAAAACCAGGAGAAGCGACCGTGTGCAGTGTTGTGGTTTCAGGTTCTTGTCTTACCACGTTATGTGGCGCTACTTTGGCTGTTTCCTGCGGATTCCAGCTTGTGCTGGCTACGCTCTCTATCTCTCTTTCTCTCTCGTAGCCTATTTTCCTTTTGCATTTCCTTGCCATCTTCTTGTATGGCGTTCCTACTGACCAAGATTCATCCTCGACGCTAAGAAATATTTTGGAGCCCTCTCTCTCTCTCTCTCTCTCTCGGGATGGGAAGGTTTCCAGGAGGTAAGATCGATGTCGCGCATTCATTCGGGACTTTACCATGAAGGATTTGAGTGAAATCACCACTCGCCACTAATCCATGACGAATCAAATGCGCAAACAAGTGAGCTATACTAGGACAAAAGGATTAATACTTTGTGCTGAATTTTTTATACGTCTGGCAAATGTATTTCTAATAGTGTTGTAGATCCATGAACAGGGTCATCAGGATATAATACTGAAAATAAATGAGGATCTCATTTCTTTGGTACGATTGTCCATTGGAACGCAATTTTTTCACAGGAATGCCTACCAGGACTCAATTCAAGATAGTACCAAGGAGATGAGATCCTCATTTATTTTTAGTATTATATTATTAGGACACCTTTCAATATATTTAGTTATTAAATAGCTATGTATTATTAAGATAACACATTTTATTACTCAAATATTCAGTTATTATTCAATATATTGTGTATGAATGTGTTAATTGTAATAATAATCATATAATACATGCTCATATGAAAATAGTGAAAATTGATATTATCATAATATAAATGACGCCAACAATTTCAATTGTAATTAACGTAGATTTTGATTATAAATTAACATTGGTAGGGTGAGAGGGAGAAAAAAGACGGGTATTTTAGGAATAATTATTACAAGACAGGTGTAATACCTATTATAGAGGGGACCATGGAATAGAAATTACGCGTCTACTTGTAAAAGGGATCACCACACTATAGTAAGTATTATTGCAAGTAAATTTTACAAGCCAACTTCTAATTGACGCATAATAAACCCTTATTGCTATGAACTATGTTGTGAATTTACTAAGACTAGCTCACAAATTTGGTTCATTAGGTGATGCGGCATATCTTTATGCCGTGTTGAAAGTGGTCCACTCTTTTAAATTTTCACTGGTGCAATCCATTACATCACTCATTAAATCAGTTTTTAAGATCAATCGTAGTAAATCTCACATTACTTTTTTTATTTTATATGGTCGACTAAAACAATGCAAAAATAAATGGAGTGGTGTACTTCTAATTTGCAAGAAAGGTTCACACGCCTGGTGCACTGTAGCCTAGATATGAAAGAGACAACTCTGATTCCACCAAGTGCATACACACGATGAAATCCACAAGTCATAAAAGACTTCGGTTTAAGGTTCACCAGATTCAAAGATTAAGAAGCAATTGGGTGTCTGCATTGAGTGCAGAAAACCATTTTTGATATAAAACAAAATAGTTGAGCGGTCCTGAGAACAATAAGATATACATACATGCAAACTTCACTAGAAATTGATTATATATGTGCATCTAAGTTAGAATTCATCGTTACAAAACAAAACCCTAACCCTCAACCATTCACATCACTACTACTACTTTGTTCGTAGCCCCCTGTTGTGTAGTCATTGGCCGTCATTGCAGCCGGCATTTGCCAAGACTATCACTATCACCGCCTTCTTGATTCTACTACTGCAGCTGAAAGCCCCTCTTTCTTACTTTGAACTTTTAGATCTAATCTGTCTTCAACCTTTTTTTGCACGTTTTGTTAACCATTGAATTACCAAAAGGTTGACAATAATTAGTATTCTCACTTCTTTTTCATGACAATGATGAACTAAACGAGATTGAAAGTCAAATATAAGAGACTAGGATTGAAGGATTGACGCCCATCCTCAATGATTCAACATAGCTCTTCCTTGGCTGATCGATGTAGCTCATCGAGCTCGGGCAACATCAACTACGAGAGAGAGAATCTCGTGGTGGTGGCCGATCTAAGGTGGCGTCCACCTCCATGTGATTGAGTACATCGAGTAAGCAAGCATGGGGTTTTTATCGAAACCTTCTAATATACTATAAATGCATACATGATATTATATTTTCGGAGAACCCATAGAAAATTATGTAATCTCGATAGAGGTTATTGCTATAGATAGGGTTCGAGCGAAATTTCATATGACACAAAGGTGGTTATGCATATGTATCCGCACATGTACGAGGTCCATCCAACAATCTCTCTTCCACACGAGTGCGTGCCAAGCCAAAGCTTTCTTCCAGTAAGGGGCATGTTGTCCGATTTGGATCGTTTCCTCGAGAGGGGAACTCCCGCAATTTACCCAAACACGAAACAAACTTTTGTAGGGCGAAAAATAAAACTCCCGGATTTAAGGCTTTTTCCAACTCCCTTTTGATTCCATCCATCCAACACTTAAATTCATAAGCGAAACCAAAGCTAAACCAAGCTAAACCACCAGGGTCCACCCACCCCCTCTCTCTCAAACCCTGCATTCGTTTCTCACATAAATACCCCCTTCGCTCTCTCTCTCTCTCTCCCCCTCCTCAGCTCAGCTCCGTAGCTGCACTCTCTCTCTCTCTATCTGAACGTCAGCTATGAGAATGAGCTGCAACGGCTGCAGAGTCCTCCGCAAGGGCTGCAGCGACGACTGCGTCATAAGGCCCTGTCTACAATGGATCAAGTCCGCCGATTCCCAGGCCAACGCCACCGTCTTCCTCGCCAAGTTCTACGGCCGCGCCGGCCTCATCAACCTCATCAATGCCGGCCCTCCCCACCTCCGTCCGGGTACTGCCCCTCTCTCTTGCCTCTGCGTCGCATGTAAATTTTCAGCACTCAGCTAGTAATGTTTCTTGACTCTCTCTTCTTCTTCCTTTTTCTTTGGTGAGCGAGCAGCCATTTTTAAGTCGCTGCTCTACGAGGCCTGCGGTCGGATCATCAACCCCATATACGGGTCGGTCGGGCTTCTCTGGTCCGGCAACTGGGGCCACTGCCAAGCCGCCGTCGACGCCGTCCTCAGGGGCTCCTCCCACATCATGCGGCACCCTTCGCTGGATTCAGGTTCGACCCCGGCCGCGTCTCAGCCCCTCCCCGCCCTTAAGGCCTACGACATCCGCCACTTCCCCAAGGCCGGGGGCTCACAAGGCCTCCACAGGGCCCGGTTCAAGCGCCCCAGGCTCGGCGTCGACCTGAAGCCGGACGGCTGGCCTCACCCGGAGGCGAGCTACTCGACATCGCCAGAGGATGACAGCGTGTTCTCCGTGGAGACCGTGGAGGCTGAACCTGAGGGCCCGTCTCAGCCGAGCCAGATTTTGGCTTTCGACGGCCAAGGTGGTGAGAGTGACGAGGATCGGGTCGGGTTGGAGCTCACTCTTGGCGTGGCTCAGAGTCAACAACAGAGCGGCTCATGCAAATATGAGTCTGACCATGGTCAACACTCGTGAATGAGAGTCGCAAGGAAAAGAGACCGAGAGAGAGAGAGAGAGAGAGAGAGAGAGAGAGAGAGAGAGGGGTTTTTTGAGGATTGGAATTGACATGATCATCACCTGACATGAATCAGCGTAGTTGAGGTTTTAATGACGATTCATTTCCTTTTCGTTTTTCTTTCCATTTTCGCATCCTTTAAAAGTGGAGTGTGATTTTGACGTTTTGTTTGGGGTGGGGGTGGGTGGTGGGCAGGGGTTGGGCTTAAGTGTGTAAATATAACGCGCGCACAGAGACAAAGACCTATACATAGAGAGGAGAGACAAGTATATGTACTCATGCTTATGCTGGTCATTTACAGTGGTTGATGAACGGTACATGGAGGCTATAGTCTTTCTCACATACTGTTTCCGCTCTCATCTTCTTGACCTAGCTCTCTCTCTCTCTCTCTCACTCTCTCTCAAGCTTGTCCTGAGACGGCGCTCTTCAATGGCGGATCTTAGCGCCAGCGACCGCGAATCTCAGTACAGTGGCGGAGTAAAATTGGATCGAGGGTCAATGGCGAATTATTGGTAGGTGGGTGTCTCCCTGCGGCAGTGAAGATTCTCCACGTAGAGAGGGGCTTGGCCTTGGGCCATGCATGTGGGCGGACACCTGCTTTCCATGCACGGCCATCGGGGCTCGAGATATTCCAAGTACTTTTTCCCCCGCTCCCCTACTTCGCAGATATAAATTAATTCCCTCTTTCCCCGTGTATCTTGATTTTTGCTGGAAGAAAGTTGGGAAAAGTTAATGTGGAGAAGACAAATGTTGACGCGGCCTAGTTGAGAGGCTGCGAAGTTGTTTGATAGTTGAGTAGAGGATTAATCAAAGTGGCAACTAAAGAGGCGAGGGTCACTTAAGAAAGCCAAGTTGACAAGCACCTAAAAGGGTTCTCTTTAAACATGTTCCATTTTGGGTATGGTGTGTGCGCTGGCGTATTGCTTTTATTTCTAGGCAGGAAGTTTAAATCAAGCTTTAGTCTAGTTGTACCGAGTGTAGACGCGTCGATCATTTATGTTGTATTGAGAAAATCTTGCATATGAGTCGATGAGTAGGTGGATCCACTTAGATTTTTCATCAGGATATCACCCAACTCTAGGCCTTAGTTTAGTAAGAAAAGCTGCATACCAAATCAAGGGCTTGCAAAATGACGAAGAGAAAAAAAACCGGGAGGCGTTTCCTAATTAGAAAAAGGATCGAGAATCTCTTTTCTTTTCTAAAGTTCCTTCATTGGTATGGTCATCGTTTTCAATTTATCACCTTAAATTGAAGATCTATCAGCACATCCAATGAATAATTTATAGATGTGTCATTTTTGTTTTTTTTTTAATCTATGGGACAGACTTGGAGTTCCGATTATCAAGAGGCTCGTGAAATATTTAGCAAGTCCCACAAATCGGTTAAGTGGTTAGGTTCATAAAATACTCTATAAGTTCAAATACCTCTCATATATCAAGAAAGTCAATAATAAAACAATTTCTATGGATCTCATAATTGTTCAGTTTTTAACAACGTCCGGCTTGCTTAGGAATATAAATGATTATACATAGCAATTAGCGTGACCAAATGCGAAGATCATAGTCATTTCAATTGGTACACAGAGGACTTACTTTTTTGTATCTCTACTCTAACTATCATCTTTATTTGGTTAAGTCTAAAATATAAAGATCAATGGCAAATTAGAGAGGAAATGAAATGGCTTACACCATATCCGCGTTTCTTCAGCTAAATGTAATTTTTTTAGTTATTTATTGTCATGGTACGACAATTGACATTACCATTTAATAAGTTAATAGATGTACGGCCTTTTGGCCAACCACGCACCAAAAAATCGAGGTTAGAGAGCGAGGTATTTTTGTCATATAAATATCAGATATATTTTCTTTACGGAAAATCTTTTTCCATGTAATATTAAATTTTTTTGAACCTAGGGGAGCGTGGGCTACTATTGGCATCGCTAAGTCCACCATTATCTCTTGCCCCCAAATAAAGAAAATTTTTCAATTTAAATTTAAACCACTAATTTTTCTTGTATTATACACTTTTCATGCACTGACATTGTAAATCTCACTTTATTGCAAACGGTTCAATCTTAGTCATTGTTTTGGAGCAGATGCTAGCTAGTTCTAAAACTTCTACTTTTAATCAAAATCTAAAAATTATAAACAAAGTGCAATCAAGTACTTCCATTGGTTCCTTAGTTTCATTACTTTTGACTAACTAGGCAATCTAACATAATTTTTTGTTTCTAATTGTTTTTCTAATAGGTAGCCCTCTTTCAGCCGCTAGAGAAGGCCATGACCCTCTCCCTAAGCAGGCCGGGACGACTTTTATTCCCTAGCCAAATGCGAGTGTTTAATTCAAAGTGTTCTATTTTTGGTTATATAAGGATAAATTTTTTAATGATGAGAATCGAGAATTTTTTTAGGCAAATACATAAGTTAGTCTAGTGCACACATAACCCTAATGGCCCGGTGCTGTGGAGTGGGCTTGTGACGAGCGTCGCGATGCATCAAATTCGAATATTCTTTTATTTGATAGCTGAGTTATTTTCTGGCCCAATAGATTGTCACCTCGGGAAATATTTTGAATCTTTAGGCCGGTTGCGACTCATTAGGCCGTTGCTCATCAACCCTTTGTTTTCCTTCTTTCCCCCCCTGAAAAGCCAGATATAAGGGGAAATTCTTTCATATGGACTCGGTCTCCCTTTAAGTACATCATATAGATATTTACAAAAAGCGATGGATACTTTTTGCTCAATAGATTTAATAAAGGGGAGGGATATGTACTTGATTGACCGTGCATGTGCTAATTTGCGAACTGACAACGTTGCACCTTGTCGTGGAGAGTCTTTTCCTCGACCCCCAGGTTCAAATAGATTGCAATGGCGTTTAAAGTTAAGTAAAATACAGCAAGTTCGACAAATGGTACTAACGTACTTTTGTCTTGTATGTCTTGTACCTTTTCAAGTTGATTAGCACGGTGATATATTATGGAGGGGAGAAAGGGTATGTGTCTGATCTAGGATGACAGCATATCTTGGGTTTAAGCCTACTATCTAGTGGGTCAAGACCCAACTTATGATTCCACCAAACAAGACAGACCCATTTGAGGACATTTTCAAGAAGTCATGGGAATAGTGCATAGTAGAGAGGTTTGGATTGAGTATTGCATCGACTAAATCTACTAAATCAAGTCAATTGCAACCTAAGATGACGTGCAATTCATGCTGTATTCAGTAATAATAATAATAATAATAATAATAATAATAATAATAATAATAATAATAATAATAAGCATTTGGGGGCTAGGTTTTATTGCAATTTTAGATTTGGGATATGCTTAATGGTTTTTTAGAGCCTGTTTGGTAATTGGCCAAAAAATGCCCAATTCTATTTTTTTGTTCTTCAGAATAAAAAAAGAATATAAATTATTTTGATAATTTTTTTGTTCTCGGGAACAAATTTGTTTTCAAGAATAGATTTAGAATAAAATCGGAAGTTAAAAAAAGTTGTTTTCAAGAATATCTTCTCCTTTAGGCGAGGCTGAGCCTCCTTAGCAGCAAGGCATGGCTTGGTTGGGCTCAGCATCACCCAGATTTGGCAAGACCAAGCTTGCCTAATTGTTGGCGAGGCTTGACCTCGTCGGGCCGCTACTAGGTTAGCCTTGCCATGGTCAGGCAACACCGCACTCGCAATGGGCGGCAAGGCCGAGCTCACCTAGCCATCGGCAAGGCTCGCCCTTGTTGGGCCACAGCGAGGCGGCATCACCCAGCTATTAGGGGCCTGCGATACCTCGACAATGTTGCCGACCAAAGGATGAAGGAGAAAAAGAAAAAGAAAAAAGAAAATACAAATATAATAAAATTATTTAAAAAATTAAGAAAAATTCTAAATCACAAAAGAATTTGAGGTCCCTACTAAACGCATTTTTATTTCAGGAATATAAATTTTGGATAGTTGTCAAATACCTTCAAATGTTTGGAAACTCATTTAGAAAATGAAATAATTTTTTTTTTATTTCTAACCAGAAATTATTTTAGAAAATATAATGATTATCACATAGGCCCTTAAAGGGAAGGTGACTTGGTATTGAATGTCATTGCGGAAAACAAACGATGCAAAGTGATAATGGAGTGAAAAGTGAAGAGGGCAGCCGATATTTTCCCCATTTTCTAATATCCAAAAGTGCGACCTTGACGCTTTTGGGGACCATTCCCACATGTCATTCTCGAGCAACTAGAGGGAAAGGCCAAGCTTTCATTTAACCCATGGGCCACGCCATACGCTCCCTATCAATCACCAGTGTCGACCCCATTGAGATTTTGTCTTCTGGGAAAACTACTTTCTCCCATTCGTTGCAGAATTTCATCTTCTTCCATGGAATTCTTTCATGGGAAATGTGCTCGAGGTTTCGCATTATCCACTTTGTCGCGTGACTTGTCCGTTGAGTCGGGATGGTGTTATTCTTCTGCCATTAGGGTTTTCTCTCATGATATCGGCGGAGAAGATCACAACAAGAGGACTAGCGTGAGATGCTGACATATGATTCCCAGATAACCTTAGTAGTTAATTATAGAGTTTGTTGTTAATCTTGTCATTACTATAGTCATCCACACAGCAAATCTTGTGCGCGTTGTACTTTTATTACACTAAATGCATACTTTGGGTATCCAGATATTCTACTTTTCCTGAAAACTTCAATTGGACGATTTTAACTCTCATCGTCAAGTTCTTATTGACACCAATTCAATTAGCAACTTGATCGGTCACTGTTGAATATATCTTCAGTTTTGGCCAAACCGGAGTCCAACAAAAAGGCCTGAGTCGACTTCTTGCGAACTGTTTTGAGGATGGACCTGCCTGGCCACGGTTGGTGACCCCAGCCACAGAGTGTCGGGCACCTGCGCGGAGCACAGTCTAGTGCTCTCGGTGACGCGCGCATCGAACCTTAGGACTTGGTTTAAAACTCTGTTCTTTTGCCTATTTTCTCAGATTACACGTTTGAGCCTTCTGGAGAGTGCTTCCAGGGTTCTTTCTAGGATAGCACTGAACTAAATTAAACGGTGTCAATATACCTGAAAGTATGCTTAGTTTTTTAGCAGATGCAGTGTGACCACTTTAAAAATCTCATTATCTTGTAATTATACCCCTTGTTTGATCGGCTTATATGAGAACTTTTTTTTATGACTACTATCAACAAATTAAAACTGCCTACATAGACAAAACAACTTAATATTCCTGGATATTGGCGATCCAGTTTAGTATGTATATTGCACTCATGCAATATTCTATAGTTTTCACTCATCTTTTGTATCCATTTAATTGGACCGTTGGATCTGTATCGTGTGCACATTTACCTGCTAATCGAAAAAAAAGATAACCTTTTACATTTCTTTTGCCAGCTTTCCCTCCATAATCATCCAAGCCATTCAATGCTTCCAACCCTAAAACAATGGGAGCATTTTGACCTTTAGCCTTTCTTTCAATTGTATGTACAAAAAGAGCAAAAGAAGAAAAGCTACACGTCTTTCCGGAGACAAAACTGAGGCCAGACCAAAAAGAGAGAGCTTCTTAGCTTCGGGATTTTATTGGATTAACACAGAACTCTAGCTACCCCCAGGTCTCCACGAAGTGGACGTGTTTTTAGATAAGCAAACTTGGCTGGACCCAGAAGCTAGCTTCTAACAGGGCGTCACTTTACTGTCAGGTCATTGGCTATTCCATGACCAGGTAGCTTCAGTGATGATCGACGGAGAGAGTTTCATTTATTGAGCAGAGGAAAAGCAGGCGCTGATGACGATGCAGACGAAGCCCTCTTCACGAACCTCCCTTTCATTCGAGGCCTCTTCTCGGCGTTCAGCTTGCGGACCTCGTACCGGATCTTCTTAGAGAACAGCCTCGTCCTCCGCTTCTCCCTGTACCTCGACACCTTCGCCTCCCGCCCCGCGTCACCCATGCCCATGTGTCCCCCGTGCACTCCAGCTTCGCCGTAGAGGTTTTGAAATTCCAAGCCGGACATGCCCTGAACATCAAAGAGGAATTTCGAAACACGTCAATACGGCAGAGAGGAAAAATGAAGGAAATCAATTTAATTTTATGACCAAATCTAGTGGATGCTCCCAGGTATCCAAGCAATGAATTCTGTACGAACAACTGATAGATTTCGAGATGGGTACTTTCATCCCTAAATGCAACATAGTTCAATAAATAAGGTCCTATAAAGGTAGATGATGTGTATACTATATGCAAGTTAATTTGATGCAAAGTTTCTTATTAAGTGAACCAAAACATCAGAAGGGAGAAGGTATATTTCGTCTCCGACTCCGTGCTTTTGTTCGTGCACTGTGCGCTATTTGAATGATTCAGCAGAAAATGGTTATAGTTGGCTTGTCTTTTCTGGGCGTCTTACCTTCTCTCCACTTTCTCAAGTTCGCATGTATAGTATTCATTGTTATATTTACAGCTAACGGTATTTTAACAGTATTTAGGTAAGGGTTGTACCATGAAGTCGGGCCAGCAGTTGTCGGGGCTGAAGTCCGGCCGTTCTCCGGTGGTCCACGGCGAACCCTGGCCAGCCCATGCCGATATCACTGCCTCGTAATCGAGCCTCAAGAAAATCTCCCTCTTCTTCTTCTTCTTCCTCTCTTCGCTATTAATGTTAGTCCCCTCATCTGCGCCGCAATTCTCCACATTCTTTTCCCCTTCCAGTTCGACGATCACCTTCGCTTCTTCTTCTTCATCGCCGCACGTTGTCGGAGAATCGTAGTCGAAATTCAGCTCGAATGTCTCCTTGCTCACATCCATCTCCATGTCGTCGTGGCCCAATTCCACGACGACCTCCGCGACACCCTCCTTCTCTTCGACTTTAATCACTCCGCCGCTACCTAAGGAACAGTCCATCGAGTTATCGTCTCGCTCCTTACAATCTACAAAACCTAGTCCTTCTATCCCGAAGGACTCCGTATCGAGCGCTCGACCGAGAAGGCTCTCGACATCGGCCGCAAATTCCGCGAGGTCCGCGTCCGACGGGAGAAACTCCTGCAAATTCTCCACTTCGTCGGTCAACCCTTTGCTTCGGTTGTCGCCGTCGCCTGATCCGTCGAAGGCCGCGACAGTTTCTGGCTCAGCGGAAAACGCAGTCGCCTCAGCTCCTTTCGACGTGCACATTTCCGCGACGAAAGGATCATAAGCCGGAACCCGATAGAGAAGATGCTCCTCGCTCTCCTCGTTCGACGTCTCATCTCCACCGACTTCGGGAACCACGGGGAACGGGTTCCGGGCCGCGTTCTCCGGCTTGGTCGCCCGGTGGAGCGCGGACTTCCCGCCGCGGGGCGTCCGCGGCTTCTTGGTGAAGCCGCGGTGCCACGACGACGGCTTCTTCCTGTGATGCGAGCAGAACTCGCCGAGGTGCTTCTGCGAGGTGGCGGCCGTCTTCAGGCGGACCCTCTCGTGGCGGCGGGCCAGGGGGTTGGCCGAGTGGACGGAGCGGTCGCAGGACTGGCAGAGGAAGGCGTCGTCGGCGGCGCAGTACCATCGAGCCCGCCGCTGGATGCAGTTGTCGCAGGCCCGTGCGGTCTTGCCGCTGAAGGCATTCGCCGCGTTCTTGTGGGGGATCATCATGGCCGGGCTCATGCAATATAATCAACAGCGCCGCCGCTCGCGCAGGTGCTCCGGGTATCAACGGTGAAAAAAAAGGGGGATCTAACGGGCGGCGAAAGGAGGAGCGTGGTGGCGGTGTTTTGAAGGGGGAGTAGAGGAGCAATTATAAGAAAGAAATTTTCCCGGGGGCCCGCAGGGGTTGCGCTTTTCGGACAAGGGAGGGGACGCGTCCTTGATATTGGGGGTGCACTTTTTGGCGAGGAAAGATGGGAGAGAAAAGGTCGCATTTTTCGTGGGCCCCACGTCGACGCCTTATCTGGAACCCCATTGGTCGCCCCAGCGAGAGTCATCCGGAGACGAGCGCTGTGATTGGGCGACGGTCATATTGGAGGGATTTCCGGCGGGGCCCACGACACGAGGCTCGGGGCATGGCACGGGATTAGATCGTATCGGAGGGGGAGAGAGAGTCAATTCAGGATCATCTCCATCGCGTCTGAGAAATTTTTTGAAAGGGGACGGATTGTTGTATGCTTTTGGGGGAGGGGGTGGGACCCGCTCCTCTGTCAGATGGACTCCTCTTTGGGGTCCCCCACTGCTCACCCCAAACAACCACCCTTCCATCACATCACTCTCTCCGCTGCTATGGCATCTAGGCCTTTTCAAAAATACTTTTCCATGGCAGAGCCTGGTGAACGTGAAACTTCACAACTTCAGGTCCAAACAGTGAGGTAAGGAATTGGGGTAAATGTATTGGGGTAAATGTATTGAAAATCTTAAAATTTATGATGAAAATTTTATTATTTTATTAAAATTTTCAAATGTGCAGTAGAGTTTCAAAGCTTGAAAGTAAAAATTTTCAAAAATTTGAAATCAATGAAAGAATTTGATTGAATCAATTAAACAAGTTTAAGACTTGATTATACTTTTTGAAAGTTATATGGTTTTATCATACTTTTTTAAAGTTATAAAACTCAATTACATTTTTGTGACATGTTTCAAGACTTCTAATACACTTATCTCTTGAAATTTTTTGAGTTTTAACTTGGAGGCCTAGATAGTGAACGATTGATAGAAATTCTTATACCGAAATTGGATTATCGATAGAGTATCTTTTGACAAAATTCTTTTTTCATTTTTTATTAAGAGGATGTGTGTTATGTGGTGATTTTGGCTAGTAATTATATTAATGAAACACAAGGAATAAATATGCTTCAATGATGTTTGATTAACGAGAAAACCCAATGACATTCAAAACTTTGTTGGAATTTAATCAACGACGGAGATTTAATTAATAGCTACAATTAAGATATATATTGGAATTTAATCAACGATAAGATATTTGAAACTATGTCTAACGTATAGAATTTGAAAGATATTTAAATTGCGGAAAAATAAAGATGAAGATAAATTTGTGAGAATGTTGAGTAATGTGATTAATTGAAAGAGGTTTACAAAGAGTATGATATAGCTATTTATAACCCACGATCAATAGTTACACATACCATGGTTACAACATTGGAATTCAAATAACAAATAACTTTCTAACGACGATTCATTGAGAGTTTTGTTATCTACTAACTCCTATTATCTAGAATAAATATTAGCAACAAAACATAATTACCTAGTAGTTATATCTTCGTATTGATTGCGCGTTGTCGAGGGCATTGTCAATCAACTTTTCAAGTTTTGACAAAGGCTTGCATTAGGTTGTTGACAACTTATCGAGTTGTTGGTTCCCTTCAAGTTGTTGATTGTTTTTGTTCATTGTTGACCAAAATTTGCTCTTATCGACTAAGTTTGATACTTATCATTAATAACAAAAACATTAGTCATTTTTTGGTGCAAACATATGTCTCTTTTAAAAGAATTGAATGATTTATCGATCATTTGATTATTTTAAATCAGACAATCAATAGTCATTATGTGCCCCATTGTCATTGGCAAATTTGATTTTTCCCTGTTGAATCTTATCTTGGTTAGATTCATCATTTGATATAGTTTTCCATGAAAGTCACGTTTTGTGTAAGTCTTCATGGGGCCATCTATATTCGTCCTCTCATACCTAGACACCCTGTTGCCAATTAACATAAAATTGACAAACTCTTTTGTATTTTTCTGATCGACTGATTGGTTATTGTATTGATAAAGTGTCACCGAATCAATAATCAACACCTTAGATATCATTCTGTAAATTTGAGAATGAAATCATCTTTCCATCTATATTGAGTTACCTATTAAATTAGGTGGTAAATTAGTGTACTAGAGAAAAGTAGTTTTTGACAAAGACAAAGGTTATAAATTGCACTGGGTTATAAATTGACCATTGTGTTCAATAGTCGATTATTCATCTTTACTAGTAAAAATGACAAATTTAGGGATTTCGAAGCCTCTTGAAAAAGGCTGGTCATTGATCTATTCAATATATGATTTTCTCCAAACAAGTAAGATAACACTTTTGTCTAACCCAATCACTATTGAACTTCTTCGACAAATTGTTCGAGGTTCGGTTGTGGATTTGGTTAGTCATTTTGCCCTCGAGGCAGTAACATTGGTCTTTCCAGATTTTCAAAGTTACTTGACATGTAAGGCCTGATAGGAATATTCAATCAGGTGGAATTGGCCTTATATTTTTAACATTTGGCAATTGGATAGCCTGTTGATCAGTTTGATTTGCCAAATTATTGTCACCAATTTGGTTATTTTGATCAACATCAGCTTGATTATTCTCATCATTGTGACATTGTTAGAAGATTCAGGTCTTTGCATAATTCTTTTAGGGTTTGATTACTCTGACCAACATAATTGGTAGCAACAAATAAAGATAGGATAGGGACGTACCCTATTACCATTGGATTAGACAGTGGTGGATGACTGGACAATCCTAGCCTCGAGAAAACATCATTCATGGCATTGATAACGATAAACTTAATCACGTCTGACATGTGACTCACAATATATTTTGCTATATCGTTCCTGCTCTTTGAATAATCTCTTTATAATGGCTAACATATGAGGATTTGGTGCAACTTCTCTTGACTAATCTTAAGTGAGAAGTCAGGGGAGGTCTGCCCCCTCACGTTGACCTTCTTCTGTTGTTCGGTTTATGGCTAAAGATCCGGAGTGTATAGCTCTATCACCACCATTAGGATTGTTACTCGTGGTATTGTCAAGCTCTAGATGATTATTTGTTCTCAACATTAAATTTCCTCAAATCGAACCACAAGTCGCCTCACTAGGCGTGCCAAAAAGATGTTTCACCGAAATTGGATAGTCCACAAAATATCTTTCACCGAAATTGTTTCTTCGGCTATTACTAAGAGGAGACAAGTTCAGTAGTGATTCCGGACATTAGTTATATCAATAGAACACAAGAAACATATTCATTTCAATGAGATATTTGAAATTACGACTAAAGTGTGATATTTGAAATTATGACTAAAGTATGGGAATTCAAAGATATTTAAATTGAATTGAATTCTATGACTGGATTGAGAGGGCTTACAGGGAGTATGATGTGGCAATGATTACAATTTTGGAATTCAAATAAGAAATAACTTTTTAATGGTAGTTACAAGAAGTTAAAACTTCCTAAATTAGCGATAACGAAACATAATTACCCCGTAATTACGTCTTCGTGTTGATTACCCATTGTTGATGACTTTGTCATCATCTTCTCATGTCTTGATAAAGGCTCTCATCAATAACCGAGGTTGTTGATGACCTTCTTAATGAATTATCGATTTCTTTTAAGTTATTAATTCATCATTGACTAAACTCTGCTCTTATTGATTAAGTCTAATACTTGTTGATAATAACTAAAAAGTTGGTCATTTTTTGTTTAAACAATTCCATGCATCCTCTAGGGAAAGGGCCACAAGACCATAGATTTTCCATCTGTCTGAGTAGGCTGATGCGGCACGTCCACCTCGTGTTCTTAAAATGTGGGCGACCTGCTGCGATTGGAATGAATCTAAAAATACCGTAAATCGAGATTGGTTCGGTGGCAGCAGTAAAATGTGGA
Source organism: Eucalyptus brandiana (assembly GCA_014182725.1). Lineage (NCBI taxonomy): Eukaryota > Viridiplantae > Streptophyta > Magnoliopsida > Myrtales > Myrtaceae > Eucalyptus > Eucalyptus brandiana. Next base: position 38,216,347 of record CM024674.1, read on the forward strand.
TTGCTTTCCCACGAGAAATGTCACAGGATGAGATTAATTGAGAAACATGAAGTTTGTAACATTAGGGAACATAAGGGAAAGTATTATATCAAACAGGCAAACATTTATTTTAGTCGATTTGCAGTGTTCAGCACTGTTTTCCCCAACCTTAGTCTTTTCCTTCCTCCTCGACTCTCTTCCTTTCTCTCTCCACGAAGCCCACGTCCGTCCATGAAGGAGCCAGATGTGGCTCGACCAGGGGCATTTAAGCTATATTTGACAAGAAAATTGTCTCATCAGTCCTAATTGTTATTGTGGGCCGTACAACAGATTTAGGATTAATTGGATAATTTTCTCTAGATCTAGCTTCATGCACAAAGGACAGACTCAGACCTTTGACAGTATTGAGTACATTGTACAATATTCAAGTACTTCCTTGCTCATTCAATGTCACATGGCATCAATAAAATAAAGATGGAATGCATGAATGCACGGTATAAAAGCTTTAGAGAAATTGAACAACTCCTAAGGCTCCATTTATTTTACTGATGATGAATAATTTAAAAAACATATTCTTAAAAATGATCGTTTATATCGCTTACCAAAATGAATGAATCAAAAATATTTTCATAGTCTACAAAAATATTTAGATGAAAATTATTATTGGCAACGAAAATATTATTTATTGTCTAATTATCTCAAGCGATACAAATGATGATTTTTTAGAAAATGTTTTTTAAATTATTTATTTTTTATAAAACAAACGGAGCCTAAACAAGGAAAATCATAAATTTGGACATGGAATCAAAGACCTACCGGACTTTCTAGATAGAAGATGGTCCTTTTGTCCACCTACGGACAAGTCGTCGCTCCCTTCGCTGTCTGTTGCTCGATTGAAACGCGTGAGACAGCGGTAACTTTCTCCCAACTCTTCTCAAAGAAACGGTACAGAAAGAGACTTCCTGAATCCAGGCATGGAATGGCGAAGAAGAAGGCAAAGAGAGCTTGACCAGCACGAGATGGACAGGCAGAACAGCGGTCACTTGGCTGTGGTTTTACATGTCTGAAAAGATAAAAGGCCCGGAAAAAGCTTTAGGATAAAGCTGATGTGGAGAGCTCATCGACAGCGGAGAATCTCATAGTATGTGTACAAAGTCAATAATAACTATCCGCAATAATCGTGGTTATTGGATTTTTTCTCGACTTATTCTCTGCCCCGAAAGAGACTGCATGTGGCTATCTGCCCATCTGTCAAAGTTTCAATCCGAGGAAGAGTTTTCCGACGGTAGTTTTACTAGATATTTGAATGATATTTCGTGGTTACCAAATAAGTTATCGGTGTGGTTTAAAGTTTAGATTGTGCTTATGACTTTTTTAACATTTTTTTGGGGTAAAAAACTACTGTTGTTAAGCTAATCATTCCTATGCTTGGTCAATGAGCCGCTTAGAACCGACATGCCCAAAAGGGTAGGCTTGACGGTTAAGCCTGAGAACTCTTATCTATACCAGCTTGATGATTAGAAAAATCACATTTAAAAAAAAATAAAATCAAATTAGGCCTACAAGAAAATTGGGCCCTAGAAAGGCATTGTTTGCTCATATTCATATTGGTAAAAAGATGATGAGTTAAATATTCTAAGAATTATTATTAGTGATACGTGTTAACGCTAAATTAAGATTCTCTCAATTTATTAGGGTCAATGTACCCACAAGAAAATGACCCCTTACTCGGAAAGGCCTAGGTAATCACCGAAATTTGCTACCGATAACTCAACCTTGGATCTTCTTCCCAAAGATGCGTGATCATGTTTTTAAAATTAAAAACAAGTCCTTTTGTTTTGCTGCGAAACCGATCTAGATCGCCTCAACTATAGAATTCAGAACTTGCTCAGGATTCCTCATCTCGCAAAACTATAAGAGTCATCAGGCTGTCAAAATGGGCTTTTTAACCAGCTGTCGACATGTTGTCATCGAATGCGCTTTACCCATTTCTTTTTGTGGGCCTTGCTCATGTTATGTTACCGCCTTTTGTCTGTACATTTTAGGAGCATCAACCGTCCTGGGAATGATGCTGTTCGGGTCTTTGTCTGGTTTGATTGATTGGTACTTTGCTGGTTCTTACGACAGAAGTCGACAGCCATTTGCGCTGTATCACCTTCGCATTTCACAACTTGTGATGCTCTGTCCCGGCCGGGGGATTTAGCCTCTATCATGGAAAGGGCCCTGCTTGTGGCCCACCAAAGCTAAGAGCTCCTAGACATTAAGGGGCTGTCTGGAACTTGTTCAAACAATGTTTATTTTTATTCTTTTGTTCTCGGAAATAGTTTTAGAACAAAAATGCATTTGGTAAAATTTTTGTTAACAAATTTTAAAGTAAAATCAAGGATAAAAAATAATCGATTTTGTTCTAAACAATTTAATCAATCTTATTTTCTCTTTTTATTTTCCTTTTTCTTGTTCTTCCTTTTTCTTCATGTGCTACCATCGTAGCTCTTGCGGTCTACTACCCACCGCCGCCAATTGTTGGCAACTAGTTCGACGAGCTCACCGAAGACAAGCCTAGCCACCGGCGAGGCTCACCTAACCGAGCAAGGCTCCGCCGGCCTCGACGGGGCTCTGCTGAGCCATGGCTGGGGGAGGCCACTTGCCCAACCATGACTCGGCCAAGCCTCGCCTAGCTACCGGCAAAGCTCGGCCGACGAGGGTTGGTGACGCTCCAGTGAGGTCACTGGCCCTTGTCTAGCTGGTTGCTAATCATCCCAAGGCTGGCGACTAGCGACTTGAAGAAGAAGAAGAAGAAGAAAGAAAGAAAGGAAAAAAAAAAAGTAATAAAGTAATAAAATTATTTATAAATTAAAAGAAAATAATTTAGAGTAGAAATTTTGAGCACAAATTTTGTACAATTACCAAACACGTTTTTTCTTAGAAATTGTTTTCCGGGAACGAGAATAAAAAAGAATAATTTTTGATCGAAATTATTAGGAAGTAGAAGCGTTACCAAACGCGCCCTAAGTTTACAGGCACATGCACAAAGGGTTTTTTTGCTCACATCAGTAACATTAGCTGGAGACTATTCTCTTTGGTAGACATTGAGGACTGTCCTGTAGGACTTGCATCTGAACTCTCGGCCTGAAATGCTAATAACAAAGATAGAAAAAAAACAAATTTAACTCGCTATATCTAGGAGCTGAATAAATATTCCAGAGCCGCCAATCTAGATGGCAGCCAAAACATAGGGGGTGGGAGGTGCCTTCTTTAAAGTTGGTAAGAGTCTAGACTAGCTTCCGTTAATCCTCTCAATGCATTTGAAATAGCCCGAACTGTCGAAGGGGTTGTTCGACAACATCCGCCAATGAGCTGGGCTCCTGCATCACGCCATCTTGCAGCAAACAGCTCGAATTTGTCGTCGCCAAAGCACTTAGATGGCTGTAGCGGATTAGAAAGACGTTTGTGATCATAATTGGGAACAAACTCAAAAGGGGAGAAATTGAATATGTTCAATATAGAGGGAGAGAAATATAGAATGCAACTTACCAGCCATCTTTTAGCTCTGCCATCCCATACCTCGCCACTGTTTGGATACACAACTATTGCCTTGCTCGTCAACTGAATTAGAGGAAATTAGCACATCAGCGATGCAGAACTACGTGAAGTGCCAAGTTGAGAATAATTGACATAATGAGTTCATCAATTCTTCACTAGCCAAGTAGATTGATTTACCCCTTTAAATTTGCCAATTAGACTTTCGATGAAATGGGGCGGTGCGCAGTTTATCCCGATTGCATTGACTTTATTGCTCTTGTTCAATATATCCAGACAATCCTGAAAACTCTCTCCAGATGGTGCATTTTCGCCGTCCACCGAGCTGAAGCAAATCCAGGATGGAATTTCGATATTCTCCTCTTTGAGCAACTCAACACAAGCCTATACAATGATTCCAAAACCCAACATTGTTGAGCACAAAGAATAGTGCAGAGCAAAAGCCATGTACATCTTATGGAAAGTGAAAATCAGCTTTTATATGATAAGTAGACATCATTTTCCAGGTTCTGTCTTCATTAACATGAGACAGGAGCTCCTAAATATTAATATACAGATAATTGGCTGAAGCACTAGTCTTCCATGACTGGTAGTTATTCAAATGTGGCTATATGCAAAGCAAGGTTTGCCACTTAGGGTCATGAACATTGGCCTGGGATGATGATTTGGTAACGGGTACCAAAGATCACAAACATCTTAGATGATCATCACCGGAGTACCGTATTTGAGACAATACAGAATGTCTTTTGCTAAACGAGATGATGCAGAATCACTGATAGATGATTGAAAATAAAGCTTCCCCTTTTCAAGAAATAGCTTCAAGAAAGCTCATGCCAAAACCACACTTTTTCTTTATTTGGTTGAGTCGATCATCCCCAATGCTACTCAGATGCATAATAGACACTGAAACTTGAGTCAAGTCCTTCTAATGCCAGAATAATATTGTTTTTAACACAATGTTAGAGAAGGTACTGATTTCAAAAGACCAAGTAGCATCACAAAAACATTCTCACGGTCACATTTAGGACATAGTGTAAGGTTGGCCAGTCACATGCCGCTGATACTAAGCTTTGAGAAAATACGGACTATTCTGATAAGAAAAGAACATACCTGAGCTTCCAATTTGTTAGGAATAGTCTCAAAGGCCAGCAAATCTGCACCAGCATTAACAAGGATCTGCAATCTATGCCGGTGAAAGTCCTTGAGTTTTTCCAAGTTAGTGTCCGGTCCATAACAACCGCTGGCAACAGAAATGCAGAAATTGAGTACAGATACAAGTGAATATGATTACTCAGACAGAGACAAGCAAAATTATCCAGACGACTCTCAACCAGCTTCATGCGTGGTGTGTCGGTCTCATCAGAATAGTTGACCCTTACCTATACTCTGAGCCGTCTGCAAGATAAGCTCCATAGCTACCAATCGATGCAGCCACCAAGGCTCGATTGTAGCTATGTCCAGGAACATCCTTAAAGGAATCCCAGAACTTGTCACGGGCTTCAATGGCCAACTTGACACTCTTTTCTAGTAATGACTCTGCTTCTTCCATGGACAGTCCCTTGGACAGAAACCCTGGAAGAGTGGCCTGGCACGAAGAGCAAAGCATTAGCCAAAGTGGTGATGGAATTTCCAACTTTGTCATTTCCACTTTACAGTAAGAGGATAGCAGAACATTAGGTAAGTTATGAGCTTAAGTAAACTAAATATTGATCAAATGTCTTCCAAGTATCACAAGACTTACCAGAAGACAATCACAGAACCAAAAATGGCTATTAGCATAGTATTGCTAGTGGAACATTTTCTATGATATGCATACCTACAGTAATGCCTCACAGGCCGATTAGTCCAAGCCTAATATGAAGAAGCAATCTTTAAATATTCGAGAAATAAACAGATCCGTTTTTTAATTGCTAGACCATGAAATCCCAGAAACAAGCAAAAGTCATTCTCAGTTAATTAAACAGACAAAAATTTCATTTCCGTCAACTTAAATAGTCCAATCCAAAAATGATAATTATGTTAATAATAACAGAGTTCTTATCTGGATGTTGGAATTTGCATTTTAAAGTGGCAAGACCAATGAAATGGCTAGAATTGGAGATTTGCAGTGATGGTGTCTGGACAAAAACTGGAATAAGCACATTTATTTTGAGCTAGATAATATGCAAAACACTAATCTGTGCCTTTCAGTTGAAGGAAAGACAAAACTCTCCACCAAAAGGGCTGAATCTACTCTGTGTTCTGCATTTGCACTTATGAGATGAACCTAAACGAAGAGAGAAGAAAATTTCCACAACATGCATTGCACCTAACCCTCTTTTAGATAAGCTGCACAGCTTCCTTATAGTAGTCAGAGAGTTATTTACATTGATCTACGGAATCCTTTGGGTGCAAATCAAGAAACTAATGCTCTGCTGGCTAAGAATGCACCAGTTGTTTCCTATTTCCGCCATAAAACATGGGACTCACATTTATCATCGCAATTACAAGCAAAAATGCAAACTTCAAAGAGACTCAATGCAGTGTTATGATCAAAGCAAAGGGTAGAACATTGCTTTTTTTTCTTTTTTTTCCCTGGAAAATGGACTCTGCCACACAAATTAAATGGAACAGTGTTTGATACTTTTCTTTTAGTCCCTCGTGCCAAACAAAAATTGAATGATAAAACAACTTAAGAAGGATCGACCCCTTCTAGGAATTGAGTAGAAGATCATATGTACCTGATAGGAAGAGGTGATCAGGACATCAGCACCAGCCTCCAAGTACTCCATGTGGACCTGCATTACACCAGAAATTCTGCATCACTCCTCCGGAACAAAAAAGAAAACGTCTTCTTCCACCACCAGTATCAAACAACCCGATCCAACGATCCCACCGATGCGCACAAAAGCGATATGTGTCATCACGCATCGAGAGAGCAAAGAGGACTCGGACTCGGACTCGGACTCACTCGCTTGATGAGATGAGGGTCTTTGATCAGGCAGAGGGCGCTCCAGAGAGGGTCGTTGATGGAGGCGCCGTGCTTCTCGAGCTGCGTCGCGAACCCGCCGTCGATCACGGCACACCCGCCCGCTCTCTCTATCAGATCCTCCAACACCGATCCCTTCCTCTCTCCCACACCCATCTCTTTCTCCTTCTCTCTTCTCTCTCGACGTTGCAAAGGAAAAGTTCGGAGGAAGATCGTCAGTCGTTCCGTCCTGTTCTGGTTTGGTTTGGCGACAGAGTCATGCTCTGCCTCCCACCTCTTTTATGCCGAGGCGTTGGCGTGTTTCCAGGTGAACGCGGACTGGTATGCCGTTCAGATTCATTATTCTATACAGAGGACTTGGTCTTATCTTTGCATACGACTTTCCTTATCTTGTTTATGCGTTTAGGATCTTGAAATTCCAATCTTCACCTACTTCAATTGGTCAAAAAATCTATGCTCTACCCACTTTTTAGTTCAGACCTTCCACCGTATTCATGTAATCCGGCAGACCTAAGCATATTACGGGCGGCCACAAGAGATCTCACGAGATTCTTCAATTAGATACTTTCGCGAAAAAATTCGAGGATATCTGTCTATTTATCTATCTATTCATATCTATGTTATCAAGGAAAATATAATGTCTTCCATATCATTTTTCATTTTCTAGGTTGTCCCTTCAGTGCCTGGTATTTAATAGTATCTTGACTAATGCGTTTCTGGAAAACAGTTTTGAAACGGATATTGCCATTAAGTTTGGATTGAGTATTGTTAATTAAAAGTCCAATTACCGTCTCTCTGTTGTTTAGTTCCTGATTCTAGAAAACCGGCCTTAACATAACTAACACTGTTTACACATCTTTTTCCCAGTCTCAAACCCAAAGTAGTATCGTAGCCACAATTTTACGGGATTGATTACTAGTGCAGGTGCCACGAGAAGCTAAGGATGCCCCCACTCGATTTTTAGACAAGTTCCATCACTTTTTCCATAGACTTTGTTATTATATGTATCTTACGTTATTAATGGTGTTCTCTCGTTCCAATAAACTACGTCAATAGTCCATTGAGAACATATATTTCGGATCAAGTTATAGATGCTTCAAGGGTGTTCAAATGTGGTTGAGCCCCATGGTTGAAAAATTTGGGAACATGCTAGACTGAAATGGAATGAGGAGAAAATTTTGAGGAGTTGGTAGTTGGCGATCTAAAAGAGTCGCCGAGACTTGCGATCGAGACTTTGCACACGACTTTGCTTGCAGTTCATTTAGCCTTGGTTTTCCACTTTGAAAGCTACTTTGAGTTTGGTAGATTGGTAGGTGGTCGAGTCTTGGATTATTGACTGTTTTTAATATCGAAAATCACACGCTAAAGCATTTCTTTTTGTGCTAAAAATGAAAGGCAGAATACTGCTTGTTCTGCAATTCAGGTGCTGACTGGCACCAGGAGTTCCATTAGTTTAAAAATAATAAAAGTACGGTCGCTCCTTTAATTTAAATAATGAAGGATAAGAAAAACTCGATCTACTTGAAAAAAAAAAAAAAAAAAACTCGATCTAAGGAGGCATTTATAGATAGGTGGTTTTAAATTTAATGCTGGCCGCGTGAGGAAGCATTCTCCAGCTAGCATAGTGCCTTTTGCTTATCTTGGTGCCAGCTTTGGAAGATTTTGTGGTTTTTCAAATCATATTTTATTCGTCTGGTCTTGCGGATTTGTACAGTTGGTCAAAGGTTTCTTCTGGTGCAGATTTCCAGAGGCTGAGCACCTTTTTCCCGTCGTTCGTACAGCTCCCCGTTCAATTCTTTCAGAGTAATTAACTGGAGCATGTATAATTTTTATTGAGAAATTAGTACACTCTTTTCTTGGTCGGAAGAAATTAGTATACTTAACATGGGTTATTTTTCCAAAGTTATTGAAATCATATGTTTATTCACAACTTGCTCCTCTCCTCTTGTACATCAGACTTATATGAAAAGATGGTATTGTTAGAAAAATAACAAAAATTCTAAAAGTATATATTGAGGGAAAGCAAGTATCACTTGAAAATAATATATACCATTAGTAACAAATCACAATTCAATCCTTCCACAGCCAAATTGCAATTTGTTAGAAAGCCTTGGATGGCTTCCTTATGAAAACATCGATTTTTATTTGGGTATAGATGGTATCTCTTTGTTCTTTATGAAACCACAACAATTTTACTCTCTATGATGCGTTGTGTTGCAAATTATAAAGTCAATTTTTATCTCTATGATATTCCCTAGATACACCAATAAATTTTATGGCACACATGGCACATTGCATGCCGGGCATGATAGATCGATTTGTGTGAGCATATAGAGATGATTTTTTTCATTCTCATGGAGGTAATTTTTGTACTTATTACTTTAAATATTACTAAGAAGATGAAAGATTTATAACTATATTATTATCATAAAAAAGATATATTTTTTTTTTGTAAAGTTGAGTATACTGCTTAAAATGGACGGATTTCTCTCCATACTTTACTTTTTCTTGGTGAAATTCATTGATTTTTATTTGGAAAGATATATTTCTATTATCATACAATGAGCAGATTAGATAAATTAGATATTGTTATTCATAGAATGGACTTTTAATGTGCGAGAGTCAATTTCACTATCGTATATTAAATGTTTTATGGCACTTTAAAGTTTAAAACCCCAGTTCTTTCTTGTAGCTCACTCTTTTGATCTGGCAAATTATGTACCGCTAAATTAGCTTATGGCTTTGGTAACAATTAGGGTGAAGTCTTCAAGGGGCAAGAAAGACTTTAGCTTTAATTTGGAGAATAAAACAAAGTGATGTGGGGTTTGGTAAAGTAAAAGGATTTAAAATAAAGCGTTTGACTTTGACATTAATCGTGTAACTCCCCACCAAACCTAGCTCCCTACTTATGCATAAATTAATAGTACTTTTTGATTTTTCCGTCAAAGTTAAAAATATCGAAAGGTAGAGAAAACTTAAATGTATATTTACGCGAATGAATTTGGACATTTTGAAAATTTCGGGAGTCTCCAATTTTATAAAAGAAAAAAGAAATCGAAATGCACAAGTAACGAGATTCTGATCTAGTGAAAATCAAACAAAAAAGAGTAAACTAGAAAGACATTTTCTCCGCCTAGAGTGGAAGAGACTAAATGGATGCGGCGCAGAGATCCGTCAGATTTAACGATAAATGTTCGCGCATTGGATTCCTGGTCATAACTCTTTTGGCAAAAAGAAAGAAAATTCCTCTCGAGTCGATATCTTTGCGGGTCCTTGAGTTGTCCTGAAGCTGGATTGGTCCAACTCAAAGCATGCAAAGGGCATACAAGAGCTGGCATGGTCGGACTCGTTCAATTACGTGTGCCACCCCCTATTTGGATCGATCGAGATGAGTTGTCGGGCGGTGCTGAAACATCGGCTATCGCCGACGGCCCCCACTTTTTATCTTTCCTTTGAAGTAAATCTCAAATAATGCGGGACACGCGGTAAAAATTCTGAAAACTACCGAAAGTCCAAACATTACAAAAGTCTCAATAGTGCAAGCACCGTTCGCGAGGATAATTTTGGTCATAAAGCACAGAGCTGCTATTCTCCAGGATTTAAATGCACAATGCACTATTTTAGCAGAGGGAGGGAGGGAGTTAAATGCACAATGCACTATTTTAGCAGGGAGAGAGAGAGAGAGAGAGAGAGAGAGTAAATATGTATTTCTAAGGTGCAGAATGATGAAAAGCAGGTCGAGATTTAGAAGAGAAATAAACTAACCAAAAGCTGAAAAATATTGTTCGGAGAGTTAATGCGGAAACTGCTAGCAATATTAAATAAGAAACTATCGGCAAATTAAATATCACAATAGATAGTTTAATTAAGGATGAAAACAGAAAATCAAAGATTCAAAGGAAAAGAAAGGCCTCGAGACAAAATAATAATAAAATTTGATGAGAAGGAATGACAGACTGAGTTCGGCATATGTTTCACACACCTCAGGAGGGGCAAAAGGCAAAATCCAACTTTACACTTGATTTAGTCCAAATCAATGCACATGAGTTCAAAATCTTTTGTATTCTTATCATCGAGTTAATAAAGTGAACCCGTTAATAAAGTAAACTGAGGAGAACTTATCAAGTAACATGGGACAATGAAAAATTATGGAAGTAAAAATTTTTCAAATTATTATTTATAAATCCACAAATTTATATTCCAGAAGAAAAGGAAACACTGAAAAGGTAAAAGTCACGAAAAATTAAAAATGAGCATGGAACCAAAATGCAATCTCGATGCAGATGTGAAGTAGATCACAAATCGGACGTACAATTAGCTTTGACGACTTGGGCCCAAATCAATAATACTAAATAATATGAAATCGGGTTGTATGCAATTTGTCTAGTGGGCTTTTTACTTGTTAGGCCTCAATTTGAAATTTTGGGCCTTTTGGGCCAAATCAATACGAACGATCCTTTCCCGAGTATTTTGTCTTAAATGTTGACTCTTTAGCTCCACCTCAGGGCCTCCTTATCCTTTTTTTTTTTAACAATAGAATTAAACAAAAAATTACAACTAAAGCTTATGTTAGGTTACAAATTTCACATTAAAGTAAGCATAATGATAACTCAACGAGCACATAATGTGTGATATAGTATTATAGCACAAGGTTCTAGATTCAAAACTAAGACTCCAGACAAGCGCCTCCTCTTAATGATTGATTTCACGCTTCAGTTTTGGTAAAGAAAACACACCAGCTTGTGAGTGAGGAGCAGCGTGCTAGTGTTAGAACATTCTTAACATTGAATTTGTCTCTTCGTTGATCAGTTTAAACTCCTTAAATGTTTAATATGTGTAGATTAAGGGCTTGTTTGTTTATTTCTATTTACGTTCCCTAACACAAATTTTTATTCTTTTGTTTCGGGAAACAAAAAGAATAGAAACGTGTTTGTTTACACTTTTGTTTAGGAACAAATTTGGAACAAAAACAAGAAGTAGAAAAACTTGTTTCTTATTCTCGGAAATACTTTCGAGAAACACATTTTTTTCTTCTCATTTTTCTTTTCTTTTTTTTTTTCTTTTTTTTTTTTTTTTTTTTTTTTTTTTTGCTTTTATCTTCCTCTTGGCCGATCGCCAGCCTCAACCATAGCTGGCGACCAACCGTTGAGGGCCGGTGACCTCGCTAGAGCATCGCCGGCTCCCGGCAAGGCCAAGCTCACCCAACCACTAGCGAGGCTCGGCCTGGCGAGGCTCGACCTCGCCGGGGGCCGGTGAGGTCGCTAGCCAAAAGAAAGAAAGAAAGAAAAAAAAAGAAAAATATAATAAAAATATTGAAAAATTAAAAGAAACAAAAAAATTATACAAGTTTACCAAACGCATTTACGTTCCTAAAGTAAAACTTTTTGCAGATTACTGCAAGCGCGTCCTTATACTCAGAAATTGTTCCTTGAAAAAAAAAAACTATCTCTGTTCAAAAATTATTCTCCGGAACAGAAACGTTACCAAACGCGTCCTAAATCTCTTATCTATCTTTTTTCCCTTTATACCATGGGCTATCCATTTTTTTTTTACTCGTCCTATATTATAAACGCGAGTAAATCGCCTTGTTCATACACCAGCATCCACTATGGCTTTGTTGACATAATGGCATGCGCGCCCAATGATGCTCACGAGAAATGCCGCATCTACAGATCGAATGTTGGAGCACTCGTTAACTAAATAATATAGCAAGTTTCAATTGTACATTGAAATTGTTAAGATTCATTCATCAAATGAAACTACCCAATAGTGAAATTCCACATTATTAGTAAAAAAAATTTTGACAACATTGCTTAATACATTCAGTACTTGTTATTCTTGCTAGTCATGAAAAATTTTAGGCATTCCCAAATAAATATTTTTTGTAACTCCAGGTGTCACATAAATCATTTATTTTGATGTAAACTATCGATATCTAACGTGCTTACTATATTTGTGATATGCAAAACCAATATTTCAAAATATCAAATATTTTTCTCATTAATTTTTTTCTTAATGAGAGCACTTGTTACAAAGTTTTTCTTTTCCAAAAGTGGTTCTTTCTCAATTTTCAAACGGACACACATTCTTACTGTTTTTGTTGATCTTGACCAATGCTTGGTTTTACAACATATGACAGTCATGGTAAACCGATGCCACTGGAAACTTCTTGTCCATCCATATTCATCCATCGACTCAGAATTAAATACGAGGACAGACAGTCCACCTGGCACCCCAGTGGCAAAAATTGAAAGATTGCAGAGAGGGCTTTGATGAGTCCCGTGGGAACACTGCAAAGGCAATAAATAACCATTAACTCCAATCACCGCGAATCATTGACGAGTATGTTTGCGGCCATGTTCGTTCCAGACGAAGCACCAGCTAAGCTCGAAGAGGCAAATGGCCCCCCATGCCTGACCTCTCTTCTCGCTCTCCGTGCCGGCAATATGCAGTCAACTTTTGGGCCAACCATCCTTAATAAGCAGAGAACCCGAACATTCTTGACGTGGGGGGGTCTTGGAGCTTTGGGACCATCTTTCATGTCGTCATCCACTATTAGTAAAAGACACGTACGTACTCCAGTTGAAATCACGAAGGATCCATTACTCGAGCACATGCTGACTAACAGCAGCTAGTTGCTTCCTAATGCGATGAAAAGTCAACGCCAAATGCAGCTAAAAAGCGAGAGTCGTTTTCCCGCGGGGCTGGGGTTTTGACCAGCTCACTGGTTGGAAGTTGCGGTAGATGATTAAACTTTAACTGTCGTTCCGACCAACTAACAACTAAACGAGAATATGTTCCAGGCCAAACTGCTCAAGTTTCTATTCGTGGAACATGGTATCTTTTGGGGATAAGTATACCGTTTAGTTCTCTTAAGCTATACTGAGCACAGCGGTCGTGTCTTAATTTGAAGTCTTAAATAGTTCATTGGGGTCCTCAACCTTTGTTAAATGGATGCATTAAGTCTTCAGTCGATAGAAATGTATCCGCCCACTGGAAACCCTACTGTCAAAATTACTGAGCCGCTCTCATACTAAATTAATATGCTTAGAGCAGGTCTTATTTAAAGTGCTCCTTGGGCATTTGCTAGGGGTACTCACAAAAAAGAGGCTTCGATTTTCAATGCATTATTTGCATAAAATAAGAGGAAAATTAAAAAATAATGCATCATAACTTACGGTACTTGACGAATGCCTTGAAAGGCAATCATTATATTATAAAAGAAAAAAACCACTTAGAATGAAGTTATACACTAGGAAAGCACCTGAACATAAAAGCAAATGCATAACCTTCAAACATACCACATATTTACTAAGATTTAGAATTTTTTAGAAAAGATTATAAGATAGTTATCTTGATTTTCCATATCTTTTGTGATGATGCATACTGTGCATATGCTCTGTTGATATGTTAACTACATAGTCATCCAATAAAGTTTATAAATAGACTCATGTCCTTTTATCAATATAGATCATCGAAGCATACACAAATTTCTCGGTTATCTCTTCTGCATATATTTATTATCTTGATCATATTTCTTATTGTGGCCGATGCATACCCAGGTGTGCATCCGTTCTTTAAATAAGTCCTAATACCCTTCATTCAATTCTTGAGGGAAACAACATTAGCTTGTTTCGTTTCACATAATCTACATAGCCCTGAATCTGAGGAAGCACTATCTAAGGAAGCGCCATTGACTCTGTTTCATAACGACGCCAGCCACATAAGCCACATATTTCTCTACAGTGGTTGTCGCGCCAGCCATATAGGCCCATTGCTCCCGTTTCTCCGCCAAGTCTACAACTTCAAATGCCTTTTTAGCACGTTAGTTTCAGAAAACAGACACTATCACTGGACTTACTGCCCTTAGATGAGCTAGGTCCTGAAATTTTGTCGATGGCAACCTCTTGTCGCGTAACCTAGACAAGATATGTCACCCAACTGTTATGGTGATCTACCCGGGCATTTTTTAGGATTTTTATCCAATCACCTTGAGTTGAGGGTTGTTTTTAGAGATATTTAGGATTTTCCAGGGATATTTAAGATCTTTATTTTGATTTTCCATACCTTTTCGTGATGAATGCGTATAACTAAGAGATTCTTCATTTGTCCCTTTGATTATGTATATCTTTGATTGATATGTTACTTAGTCATCTAATGAAGTCTCTAAATGGGCTCGTGGATATTCTAACACATAAGATACATACAATAGATTACGTCAGTAGTTCATGCAATTAAAACTGTAGCCTTCCTCAATTTGATTAAACCCATAAAGATGGAAAAGGTTACTGCAAGTTATTGAAAATATGCTTAACTATATCTTCAATTACTGTCCTACTATTTTGGTCAGCATAAATGATTGTCCATTATGAGTATGATATCTATTTTTGAACATCACAGTATTAGTTGGCATCTATAGATACGTCGTTGCGATTTTTTGAAACTAGAGGCCAAGAGACTTAAATGAAAAATTTCCACAGATTGAAAAACTCGATCGCGGAAGTTATAAATTGAAGGACCGTATTGACAAAGGATTGCAAGGTCAGGCACGCAAAATGCCACTTCGCACATTAGATGGTCCTTTAATAATTACTTTCCAATGGCGGACGGTTCTAGTCTTTCCGCCTAATGTGCTCAGACGGTCCATTTTCGTGAAAGTGTAGCTGCAATAAATGGCACAACCATGGGGTGTTTCATATTAATCCGCAACCCATCTGGTTATAAGACGATACCAAGTTCAAGAAGACGATCCTCAAAAAGGAGGAGGAAGAAGAATAAGAAGAAGAGCGAGGAGCAGTGTGAATAGCAAGCCAGCATTAAATGGTCAACCAGAAAAGCGAGCACATACCGTCTCACGGCCAACTGGAGGAGCTTAGCCATTAAATGGATCAGCTACATTTTGGACAACTGGGAGTGGACCATTTACGCCTACGAGTGCATACGAAGGTGCCGCAGTTCTCGGGCAATGGTTGGGGTAGTGGATCTGAGAAAAGGATAACTCGTGGCAATGAATGCAATTGCACCCCATCCCTACCGCACCCCCATCATGAAAATTTATACAAGCGACAGTAATATGAATAATATAGGTTGACTTGATTGTATTTGAAATACCCATGTCAACGGAATTTTTCACTTGAAGTCAAAAATTATTTTAAAGGTCCTAAATCTATTACAATGCGGCCAATTCGATCTTAAATTTTCCAATTTGATAAATGTAGTATTAAATCTTTTAACAATTTTCTAATATAATCGATCCAACTAATTTAAGTTGGAAATCGCTATCGTGAAGGTCCAATTAGCGTCGGTCGTCTTTCGCGACATGGCCAGCGGTTTGACATGTCCAATTCCACTCAAGACGACATCATTTCCAGAATTTTTATTAGATTTTTCTTTTCTCTTTTTTTTTTCCCTTCACTTTTCATATTCCCTAGAAAGGGTTGGTGGAGTCACTAGGGCCTCAATGATGGCTGACAGGCACAAGCGAGAGACACCTTTGCCGACACCTTGTATCGGAGGAGAGATCCAAGCATCGAGCCTAAGTTTGACGGACTTCACGACATCGATCATCTCCTGTATCTTGACGTCGGCATAATTGCTCACTGGTGCAGAGACTGATTCATTGTTTTCAAGAGAATCGCAATTGTTCTCTACTCAAGTTGAACGAGCTCTCAGAGCTGCGAAAAGTTGGAGCGAGCTCGAAGATTAGGGTCTCGGTCGAAGGAAAAGGAGGTGATGGTGGAGTGAGTCATTGAAGATGCAGGGAAGAGAGAAGAGGGCCACAACGCCCACGCCGGGGTAGAGATGCCCTTGCCAGCCTTTTCCGAGAAATATGAATAGTAAGGAAAAAGGAAAAAAAAAAGAACGAAAAGAAAATAGAAATTCACAAATTTTTTTCTAAAAATTGCAACACGACATTTTTTCACTGAAAATTGCCCGCATCAGCTACCGGCCGTTGCATGGATTACATTGGAAGAGTGTCAAATTGAAAAATTAAGACTAAATTGGCGATAATATAAAAAAGTTATGGCTTATTGGATAATTTTCCCAACTTTAACTGGATAAGTAATTGGGACTTCCACTTGAAAGAAGGGTAATGGTTCAAATTAGGTTGGTGTAGTAAGTCGAGTTCTGATCAGGAAAAACGCAATTCAAGTACCAAATATAAACAAAATGACTTAAATGTTAGTTGGATACAATATGAGAGTGGCACAACAAAAAGGGAAACAGAGCAAAATGATGAGGGTAATTTGTAGAATTCTGCCCTTCAAACAATCAAGGATAAGGTAAGTCGATTTCGAGCATGAAATCTGACACATAACCTCCGGATTCTTGTTACAATATTTTAATCGCTAAACGGCCTTAGCATTTTGAACTCGATTTAGTAGTGAACATGCACTTGTCTCATTTTACAATCACTTTCTTTATTTACATCCTCGGCCAAAATCATCGTCTCCTTATTAGGAGAATACTAAACTATTTAAATATTAAGACAGGCGTGAATCTAGAAACCATCCTCACAACTTTTGAAGTGCCCCAGAGCAAGCGTATTCGATCAATGTGATCCGCATGGTGTAGCATAGAATGATGAAAGACCTATCCAAGAAGTTTGTGCGAATGAATGGATTTCCCGTATTACATTTTTCCCTTATCGAAGTTGATTCCTCGAAACTTCGAGGATGTCTTGCTTGTCGACTTCATTGTTTGCCCATCGCAATGTTGTCTGTTCATTGAAATGTCATATAAGTACATTACTGCAATCGGGACATGTGTTATCTAATCGATGCCCCCAAAATGAGGACTTTTAATTGGTCCGTCAGCCACTTGCAATTAATGAAGTGTTAAATAGACAATTTTTTCCTTTATATAACTACTTCTCTTAGCAGGCAAATCACAGTCCTCAGCTCCGAGACAAAAGCCATGTAACTCCTGGCTGAGAGCAGATAATTTCAGTAAAAAAAAAAAAACAGAAAAACTAATTTGCACTAAAATATATAAAATTTGCCGCTAATTATTTCTACTGATAACCAAGTTTACTACCATAGCAACGGGTTGGTATTACCAAGATAATATTCAAGGGATGGATAAGAAATAACCATTGAAAACACAACATAGCATTACAAGAGGCAACATTCAAACACCAAAAGAAAATTCCATGAACCATATAATCTCCTTTTCTCATATTAGGTAATAATACACTTGTTTTCTGTGTCTAATTTTCATATATGCACTGGGTGCTACAATGGACAGTGAAAATTTAATACACAGTAAAGAAAAGGAGGAGGACATTTGGAGAGAGTATCTATGCAAATTTATAGCTGCAGAGAGAATACACTGTCGACGACCTGAGAAGGCAGAGAGAGAGAGAGAGAGAGAGAGTGAGTGAGAGGGGTGGGATGGGAGTACAAAGATGATGTTGATGATGCACGTAAAAAAGAGAAGGGTGGGGGGGTGGTGTTGGAGATTGAGACTGATGGCTGATGGCTGATGACTGAGAGATGAAGGGAGGAAGGAGTAAATGCAAATCCACTCTGATTTAGCATATAACTGAAATCAAAGACAGGAAAGGCCAAAAGAAAAGAAAAAAGAAACTGAGAGAGAGAGAGAAAGCTATTTCCATAAAGTCCCAATCCACCTATCAAACCCTTTATGCTTGATGGCTCAATGATATACTTCTTCTTGTCCTTCTTCTTTCACCACTCTCGGCCACTCAGAGCTTGACCACTTCGGGAATATGGACGGGGTATCGGTCGATGCAATCCGCCCACGGCCCGTCGATGGGCGTCTTGATGGTCCGGTTGCACTTCCACACTGCGCTGTTGCACTTGAAGCCGCTCCCGAACGCGATCTGCCAAACTCTGTCCCCCCTCCTCATCCGCCCCTTGGCCTCGATGTACCCCAACTCGTACCATAGCGAGGACGACGACGTGTTGCCGAAACGGTGCAGTGTCATCCGCGAGGCCTCCACGTGCTCGGCCGACAGCTGCAGGTTCTTCTGGAGCTCGTCGATGACCGCCCGTCCGCCCGCGTGGATGCAGAAGTGCTCGAACGCCTGCTTGAAGTCCGGGATGTAGGGCTTCCACTTGGGGTTGAAGATCTTGCGGCCGATGAGGGTCAGCAGGAAGAGCAGTTGCTCCGACGCCGGCAGCACCAGCGGGCCGATCGTGGTGATGTTGGACTTGAGCGCCTCCCCGGCAATTGCCATCAGGTCCTTGGAAAGAGATATTCCCGCCTTGCCCTCCTTGTCCTCCTCCTCGTACACGCACCGGTACGCCTTGTCGTCGGCCCCCTTGTGCGTCCTCACCACGTGCACCAGCCGGTACTTGGCCCGCCGCCGGTCGGAGCGCCGGTTCGACAGCAGGATGGCGGCACCGCCCATGCGGAACAGGCAGTTGGGCAGCAGCATGGCCCGCTCGTTGCCCTGGTAGTAGTTCGGGGTGATGATCTCGGTGCTAACGATGACGGCGTTGGAGTTGGGGTGGACCTGGAGGACGTCGCGGGCGAGGTCGAGGGAAATCAGGCCGGCGCTGCAACCCATGCCGGACAGGTTGAAGCTCTTGATGTTGCTGCGGAGCTTGTATTTGTTGATGACCATGGCGGAGAGGGAGGGCGTGGGGGAGAAGAGGCTGCAGTTGACGATGAGGATGTCGATGTCCTTGGGCTTAAGGCCGGTCTTCTGGAAGAGGGAGTCCATGGCGGAGAAGATGACGAGCTCGGCCTCGCCGCGGGCGGACTCCATGGTGGGGGTGGGGGGAATATAGTGGATGGCAGGAGGCAGGCAGGTCTCCTCGCCCAGGCCGGAGCGCTCGAGGATGCGCATCTGGAACTCGACGCTCTTGGGCTTGTCCTTGAGGATGAGGCGGGAGTGCTCCATGAAGGTGGAGAAGGGGACGCGGCAGGTGACGGGGGGCTTGTAGCAGGCGTAGTCGACGAGGAAGATGGTGCGGGGCTTGGACATGAAGTAGACGGTGGCGACGAAGATGATGAGGAAGGCGGAGCAGAGGATCTGGACGAGGTCGAAGTGGAGGGAGCGCCAGAGGCCGAGGATCTCGTCGGGGCCGAGGCGGAGGACCTCCATCAGGACGCCCGCCATGACGGGGACGAGGGTGAGGGGGATAATGTGATTCACCAGGTACTGGTAGCCCAGCTTCACGTACTTGAGCTTCACCGAGTTGGAGAAGTCCGGCAGGCTCCGAGCCATGGCGCGTCCGACCGAAATAAAAGAGTGCTGGAGAGAGAGGCTTGGCCGACTGCTTTTGGAGGGGCAGGGGGGGTTGTGGTGCGGAGTTTAGTTTTGGAGGGAGTTATTTAGGGGGAGAGGAGAGAGATATAAAGGCGGAGGCGAGGGGGGTGGTGAGCAAATTGAATTGGAGGAGGGGGGAGGCAGATGAGGGGATTAAATGCGGAGGGCATGCTCTCCCCGTCCCCCCCTCACTCAACGCCCACACTTAAATTTAATAATGACTTTGGGTACGAGCCATTCATCGTTTCTTAACTCTCTCTCTCTCTCTCTCTCTCTCCGCTCCATTCCACCACACGAATGCATCTTCTAAACTCCCAACTAATTCAGCTATTTGTGGGTGTATCCGTCACAGTAACTTGTGCTCCTTGGCATCTTCTCTCCCCTCCTTCCGTAGCTTTGTTGGTTCACCCAATCATGGAAGGGCCCCTCTCCCTATCTATCCCTCTCTCCCTCTCTCTCCCCAAGCCGACTTCTCTTTTCGTTATAGGTAATCCGATCTATCCTTAACGATCTCACGTCAGTCTTCCGTTCGGAGTGATGAGCCGCTGGCCTTTCGAAGAGGAATTCCATTAATGAAGCGAATTTCGCGAGAAAGAACGGTCGATTTCAGGCGACCGACCGGTCGAATTGTCTTCGCATCGCATCATTTGGGGTGGAATGACGGGATTGACGCCGTCCTATTATGCGGGAGCACATGCTAAGAAAAAAAGAGCGAAAAGACAGCGGCAACCCGACAAGAAGGGGGCTTCTGAGTTACATGTATTGACCCTCCTAGGTTTCCCGAACAGATTATTCAACTCGCGTGGGCTTTGTATTTCACGGCACGAAACCTAAAGAGGGGTGGGGGAGTTGGCCGAAGTGAGGGACACAGAAGTTCGCGATCACTTAAGCAAGAGGCGATGCCATGTTAGGTCAAAAGCAAACCCCAATGCAGAAACCTCGAAACTACATATAAAATGTAAGAGGAAGCCACCCCGCAATCCCATCGTATGCTCCCGTTACGACGATCTCCATTGCGACGTAGGCCCTCTTCACATGCGACTCCTGCTTATACGAAACGAAGGCGGGTGCGATCGGTAAGATGCAAAAGTCCCCACTGGCGAGTGCGAAAGTCCTGCCTCGTTTCGGTCTCTACCAGCGTGCGTACGCAACTGAAACATGAACAAAATGGGACCGTCTCGTAATCAGAGCAGACAAAATCGAGACGAACTCCTCCCTAGAACTTTCCATCCAGTAGGCGGCTGATTAACCGAAACATGTCACACGGGGTGCCCGCACCATCTGACGTAGTATTTTCAGCATGAAACCGTTACACCTATATGCCGTTGCTAAAACAGCCTTATACTCACAATCTCTTGGTTGGAGTGATGGTGGATTTCTGGCTTAGGAAACAGAGGTCACCCGTTCAAATCCTACCAACTGTGCATAAACTACTTTCTAGTCATGACAACATGCACAGGTTAGAGATCTAGAATTAATCGGGTCATGAGGCTTGTGGGATGTTCTATGGTCCTCTAAATAGTCGAATCTCTATGCTTGTACATCTGGATTATATATACGATGATATTTGTGAATTTGATGTTTTGTAACGTGAGGAGTAGCTTCAACTTTAGTCCCGCTCCCTATATTGGAAATTTACTGGCTAAAAAAATTATACGTCGGGTAACTTGGGTTTCAAGGTGTTCTTGCATTGTGTCCGTGTCATCAATTTCTAAACAAGGGATGGTAGGGTTTCAGTAGAATTTTAAGGTCACCGGCTTCAAAACAATGAAAGTGGACCGTCTCTCTTCTTCCGCGGGTTAGGTCGAAACAAATTCAGAACAGGAAAAATGAAGAATTCTGGATAAATATAGGGGAAAATGTCATGAAAAACTCCAAATTATTATTACTGTGACATATTTATCCTAATTTTTTTATGACACAAAAACCCTAAATAATACACACCGTGCTTCATTTATCCCAAATTTTTTCTTGTGATAAAAAAAGAAAAAACTCATAACTTGTATCTATGTTATATATTTACTTTCTATCAAAGTTCCACTAGATAATTTTTTTACCTAAATTAACATCGCTTATATTTCACTTAAGTCACATGGGTGCCATGTTAATACTATTTGCTTTTTTGGCAATTAGGGATTTTCATTAATGAAATTTTGATTAAAGGTAAATGTGTCACATAAATACAAATTTGGGATTTTTAGTGATAGATTAAAAAGTTTGTGGTAAATATGTTACAATGGGTATAATTTAGGGCTTTTACTAACTTTTGTCCTAAAAAATAATTAGTTAGATCGATAGTCGTGTTCCTTATCTCTTTATCTGCCTCGTATATGTATTTAGGGCAAAGACGGTTGGATTGATGGTTTGGGGGTTGAGAATCTGGGATCAACCCTTGAGTATTCTTGTATTTCTAGTGGTATTTATGTAATTCCCATTGATGACCAAACAAGACGAAACTTACGTTCGCCCTCGCGGGGTCCAGGAGAGAAACTCTACATCAGTAGGACATCTGTTTTGACCATTCGACTGGTAATGATTGCTTTCGCACGTTAAAAAATTAGAAAAGGAAACAGCTCACGTACAGGTAGATTTCGTTACGTCTATTGTCACTTGAACAATGCGGAGACTTGGAATATCAATATACATACCGTGGATGAGTCTTGATATAGCTAGTCTCAGCTGTCACATGCATTAACAGTACGTATCAATATACATACCGTGGATGAGTCTTGATATAGCTAGTCTCAACTGTCACATGCATTAACAGTACGACGGGCTACCAAATAAGCGGACAATAAAGTTTTATAAATTATTGTGAAATTATAATGAAATCCTAATTTTTTTTTTTTTTTGGTAAGGGTAAGAAATGTATAGACTTTACCGAAACAAATACAAGGGGGGAGTCCTGACACCAACGAGAGACAAACACTAAAAAGACAAAAAGAGTGTAAGGTGCCATGGATCCAACAAGTGAACCAAAAGGAGCAAATAAGAACAACAGATAAAAACACCAACAACAACAATGGGGCAAGCACAGCCAATCAAAGATAGATGGATGAAATCTTAAAATTTTAAGAAAGTGTAAAAACCGAAAAAGACCTATTCGATTCCTGCAATTGAGTATTACTGTTTGCACTATCTAATTCGAATGACTAAAAATATTAACTTGTTTTATTCAGTGTTCTTCGAGGTCACGTGGCACCTAGAAAGGCCCTTAGTTATGTTCTTTTTGATAATTTTTTTCTAAACTATTCAATGCACCTTAAAAACTCCTAAACTAATATTTGAAACAAACCTACCCCATCGCAGCCGTGAAGCTCAGGAATATTCCGTCAAGACCTTCTGTTTTGTCCTACAAAATTCTCTTTTATCATTTTATCCCCTACAAGAATGAGAAATGTCTACTTTACCAAAAAAAGAATGAGAATGTCTATACTTTCCCTAACTTTCTTAAAATCTTTTCCCTAGTTCCTGAGGAACATTCTTTCTATTCATTGTATATAAAGGATGATACCTAGGGGTGAGCAGCGGTCTAGGGTCGACCCGGGACCGATCCCTGGACCGGCCCAACCCCGCCTGGGTCCCGGTCCGGTTCCCAAGGGGACCGGGTCGGTCCTTGGTCTCCGAAATTCCGGGACCAACACCGTGCGGGTTGGTCCTCGGCCCCGAGAGTTTTGGGTCGGTCCAACCCCTGGACCAACCCCGTATATTATTATATTATATTATTTATAATTCTTTTATATATTCAAACCTAAGTAAAATTTATGTTATATTATATTATATTATATTATATTATAATTCTTTTATATATTCAAACCTAAGTAAAATGTCTATTCAAAAAAAAAAACTCAAGTAAAATGATGTTAAAGCTGTTGACTCAGGCTCACAGTCACAGACAGATGGCATCCAATTCCAAAAGGTATGAAATTTACGCCGTAAAGGTCTTCACGGCCTCTTCCTCCACAGTCCGTAGTACGTTCTTCACTGTGAGGACCAAGGACTCCTCACAGTCACGGACTCGTGACATCCAAAATGGTGCGAAGTTTACGCCGTAAATCTCCTCACGGCTTCCTTCCCCAAAGTACGTTATCTTCCATTCTGTCTTCTTTGTTCTTCAATTTGCCAAAATCAAAAGTAGCAACATCCCGCTCGCCGCATTGTGGACCCTATCTTGTCCCATATCTCGATGAGCGTTAGCAGGTACGAAATTTTTATTATTGTGTCATCTTAAATTTGCTGAATATGTATTGGTATTTATAGTTTAGTTGCACAATACCGCATTATGGATGTATGTGTAATTTGAATTTGTAGGTTTGCTTTTTAGGGAGTATAAAAACAAGACAAAAAAATTATCGATTGGTCCCGGTTGACTAGAACTGCACCGAACCCATTGGGCCTGGGTCCTGGTCCTTGGTCCCTGCTCAATAGGGTCGGTCATCGGTCCTAAAAATTGAGGACCGACACTGTACGGGTTGGTCCTAGGGTTACGGGGTGGCCCGGACCAACCCGGACCATGCTCACCCCTAATGATACCATCCTTTCTACGATGATCAACGTTATGGTAAAATTGAGAGAAAACAATAAAATCTTCAAGAAAGTACTAGCAAGAAGATTCACAAAATGATGTTGACGTTTCAAATAATTGCCATCCGCAACATTAAAACCCATTGAAACTACTCTCTCTTTTTTTCTAGCATGAAATTCATGGCATTTAATGAGGCACGTACAAATCCAAGCTGGAGACAAAATGTGTGCGGAGTTTAAGAAAGGCGCCCGTTGCATGGAAAATGACCAGCTCCTCGTAAATTAGAATCCTACGCACCACTTTTAAAGGCAACAATTAAAAAACTTTGTCATTATATATTTACATAGACACCAGAACTGTAACAAGGGGATCGCGTCAAACTTACCCATAAATTAAGAGAGTCGTGTCATTATATGTCTACGAGAGCTTCACTTTCTCCATGTTTTCACTTCCAATTCACGTTTAAGATATAATATCTTCTTATCTAATATCAATGACGATTAAGACGCAAATGACTCAAGGTCAGACCGTCCTCTTCTGTTTCAGATCTTGCTTGATCTTTCGAAATGCAAGGACGGATTCAAAGGCGTGACCTTTCTCGATATTCGCGCAGTCCGCGCCGAAAGCGAGATGAAAAGGACCATGGAAGAAGACCGACCCCAACCCCAACTCCCCCCGAAATGATGATGCGACGCAGGTCTTTTCAGTTGGGGAGGTCGCCAAGTCGCCAGTGGAATTCACTTCAGTGGCGGCTCGAGTTCAAGGGACGAAATGCCACGAGCTCATTTATAGGTGCGGTTGCTAGTGCCAGAAAACAGCCAAAAGCATGGAGATTTACATATGTTTGCATTGTCGAGCTTAGCCCTTTTTGCCAGCAATGAAAGCTGCGGATAATAGGGACAAAGGACATGCGGAGTTTAAACGCCGTGTACAGGTCATCCCGGCTTGATTAATTATCGGACTGTCTGTCTGTCGGCAGATTACGCGGTCAAAAGAGCATGATCAAGTATCGATTTTCAGTATTGTTTCTACATATAGGTAAGATTTTATTTGTGATGAATCATTATTAGAAGAAAATAGGGGTCGTATTATCTTGTGCCCTCGGAAGTCAGAACTCTCTCTCTCTCTCTCTATCTCTCATGTTGGAGTTGGAAGGATTCTCCTAAAGTTAGCATCTTTTAAGGAAAAGTTCTACTTTTCTACTCTATATTTTATCGCTTTTTCTTTAAATCAAGTTCATGTAATTTAAAGTTGCCTGATGAAGACGTTCCACTTCCATAGCTTAATAATCAAGTTCATTTTATACCAATTCCAAACAAGTTTAGCTGATGTGGCCATCAAATGACACCAAAGCATGACATTGTGAGAACGTTTGGGCATAGATAGAGAAATTTAACGGATGTTCAAAGTTTTATGGTGGATAAAAATATAGGCAATACAAATGTCCATGTTGAAAAAAGTTATATCTGTGTCGAACCATGGTGTCATCCGACCACCCATAGCAACTGGACATATTAATCAAAGGACCTTGTTAGAAAACTTGCAAATTAGAGGATTAAGTTAGATAAGTTAAAATTACGGGGTTGATTAGGAAAGGCGTGAAAATACGTCTAAAAAAAGTAGATTTGTTCTCCTCTTTTATACATATGACTGGGAAGCATTTAGCTGAAACTGCTCTATTTATTAGACTTTTAAAGCAAGTTTGATAGGGTGGTTCGTTTTGAACTTTTCCTCATTATATTCTTGCTCAACTTAATTCTAGTTTTCGCAAACAAACGTAACCGATTGAGATGCTCCTATGGTGATTCTCCTTTCAATAATTTAAGTTTAGAGACAATATTGAAAAATTAAACACGTATTAAAAGTTCATGAACTACATTGAATATATTAAAGATTCAAAGGTGACATTACACATTTAAAGTTTAAAGACGACATTGAACAAATTCAAAGTTCAATGACTAGTGACCACATTGCACGAAATGATCCACTTTTGAATAAAATAGGCATGGAATTCTTGTTCAGATTATATAAGAATATAAAATATAAATATATATAATTGAATGACATAAGTGCGAATATTTTATATAGTTGTCACATCAATGATTTTCGATTGACAATTGATCGAAATGACTATATTGAAATTTTACGCAAAGGTTTAGAATTATTTTGACAAAATTGAAAAATTCATAATTAAATTAGTATTCGTACAATAACCTTAAAACTGAATAGATAATTTTCTCCTCTCTTCGTGTTATCACTTTCAACGGGCTTTACACGTTGACTGTCGACGTCTAAGATATAATTTCTTTTTTTATCGGTGACTATAATCGAATCAGTTTCAAACCCGTCTCTCCCACACGAAATGATGACCACGTAAGTGTTCAGTTGGGAGGTCAATCGAATTCACTCTTGTGGGGGCTCGAATTTAAAGGACGAATGTCGAAAATTTATTTGATAGGTGCGGTCGCGTCGGTTTCCCGTGGGGATGAGCAATTAAAGAGTTCTTGGCTCTGGTGATGTGGCCATCGGATGACCCCAAGATATAGCACGATGAATACAAGCAGCCATTGGTGGAGAAATTTGACCGATGTTCGAAGTGCGACGGTGGATAAAAACATAGCCAATGCGGATGTTTACGTTCAAAAAATTTTATTCACGTCGCATTATGGTGTCATCCGACAGTTCATAACAGCTGTATTTGGTGGGATTTGATATCCAAGGACTTAATTAAAAAAAAAAAAATGAGAAAAATCCACCAAGGACATCAATGTCCAACAGACACATTTGCTTTGAACCTTTTTTTTTAATGGTATCAAAACCCTCAAACTATGCCGACCATGACATATTTATCCTAAACCTTTTCTTGTGACATAAAACCCCCCCTAAACTTTTACCTGTATAATACATTCATCCTATGCCTAGGGATGAGCATGGTCTAAGTGAGCGGTTCTCACCTTGGAAATAAGAACTGCCTACTAAGGACCGGTACCAAGATCAGCAATTCAATTCCCGAATGGGTCTATGGAACTAGTCTCCAATCCCTACAAAGCTTGTTCAGGCTGATATTTGGGTTGGATTGTGAGCCATTGATTTTGATTAAGGAAAAAAAATGATAAGGCAAAACAAATAGATAATACTCATTAGCTAAAAATTTAATTTCTTTGAAGGTTATGGTGTGGCCCCTTGAGGTTTCCTGACGTTAGAAACATGTGGAGAATTAGACTCCATGTTAAAAGTCCTAACCTCCAAAAAAATTAAAACATTAATCGCTTGATTCATCTTTTTTCAATATCAACCTAATTTAATCATGGTAATGGCTAAGAAGAGACCAAATTATACTCTTAAAACGAGCTGTTGCCTCTTATGGACATCTCCAACCGGTTCTCTCCTTCTCTGTTTGTTTACTTTGTTTTGGCTGAGAAAGCAAGTAAATAGATTATTAGAATGGAAAAAAAAAAAGAAAATCCTATTACACACCCAAGAGAAGAAATTAGTCAATAATTTTCAATAACTACAAATATACATATTTGGTTGAAAAAATACAACATAATTAAGTAAGATGGAATTTCTTATTCTAATTATATATATACCAGTTAGGTCTGGGTGAATAGGCGGGCAATTCCATGCCTAGAACTAGGAATTGGACTGGCCCCCAATGGACACGACTGGTTCCAGTCCAATTTTGGGTAGTCCAGGCGATTTCCAGTTCTTTTGCACATCCTCACCAATGCCCAGGTCTCATCACATGATTTTTTGGCCTAAACAAGACACATGGGTGTCATATTAACACCGTTTGCTTTCTAGTGTCCATATAGACATGTTTTTAACAGTTCTCATTTCTAAAATCTTGACAAAATGTAAAGGTGTCACACATATATAAATTTGAGATTTTTGACATTGCTGAAAAAAAAAGTTTAGGGTAAATATACCGCGGTGCACATAATTTGAGATTTTTTATGACTTTTTTCCTAAAAAAATTGTAAAGGTAGAGGACTTAGTTAGACAAATTAAAATTACAAAGTTACATGTATGAAAGAGTAGAATTATTCTCTCTTTTATGCATTTGGCTAGTAAGCAATTAGCTAAACTTTTTCTCATTCTTGCTCAACTCATTCTCATTTCTGCAAACAAATATAACCAATCAAGATGCTCCCATGTTATGCTGATTCTAGGGGTGATCGGTTCTCATTATAGTCTAGTCTCACCCTTGAACTCGGAACCAATTCGAAGGTCCTTGAAACTGGACTGGACTGGACTAAACTAACTAGTCCAATCCAATTCTCAGGCAATCCAATGGAATCAATTGAGTTTAAAAGAAAAAATGCCTTAAATTCCATGAGAGGTGAAGGAGACTCAGAGAAAGGGAAAGACCAAAAGAATAGAGTAGGAATGAGACCAAAAGAGGAGAGAAGGCATTCATAAGACATTTAAAAATAAATAAAAATAAATAACATTCAATTCGGTTCCTCTCTTGGAATCGGGAACCGAATCGCTGGACACCGATTCCACTTTTACGCCCAGGAATTGGATCGGTACTCTTGAAAACTAGACTTAACTGACTGATTCAATTTGGTGAGGGCGATTATCCGTCTTATTCACCCTTAGCTAATTCTCCAAATTAAATGACTAGCAGAATTTTTAGAAATAGCATTTATTGAAATTAGGCACAAATTGATATACTTAAAATGTTCTTTATGCGTTGGAGCTTATATATTTAAAGTAATGGAAAACTAAATTATAGAAACAATTTTGGTTCATGTACAACAAGATAGATGTCAAATGAGTTCTAAATCGATTATATAGATTCAAATTCAATCTTAAATTTTGAATTTTGTCGATACAATCCTAAATATTTGTACAAAATTTCAATATAGTGATTTTAGGTAATTGTCATTAGAAATCAAGCCGATTTGGTGTGGAATTGTCTCTTGCCGTCCGGTGCGCCATAATGGTGTAGACAACTTTACTTGAACCAACGTCTTATGTGGACCATCAATTTATTGTTTTTCCCAATATCAAATAGCTGGAAAGACTACATTAAATTTCACCTAAAATTTTAGTATTATATCAAAAAACTAAAAAAAAAATTAAAGATTAAATTGATTAAGATATTTTTTTTTTTTGGTCGAAATTTGATTAAGATTGAATCGACGATTTTCTCCATGTACGATTATACTAAAAAGGAAGTTTCTCTCTGTCTTTTGAAGTGCTTAGTCAAAGCTAGGTTGCTGTCAGATTAAAATTAATGAGCACCAGATTATTGTGAGAGGAAAACTGGCAAAAGTGCAGGTGTCGTCCTGATGAGAGACGCTATATTGTCCATGCAACCTAAAATACACATTTTTTTCGTGATATCAGGTAAGGTACCTATCTTTGTAATATTTCGTGATTTTCAATTAATGTTTAATAAAAAAAAATTATGTTTCCATTTGAATTTGTCCCCGCAAATTTGGTAAAAACCTAATAAACCATTTTAGGGATATGGAAAACGTAGTTGTCAAAGGGGGAAAAACCTACAAAAATGGGAAGCTTTTTCCATATGTTTTAAGCTTATAAGAAGTCTTGCTATTCACTCCCATCCCCTGCATTCTCTCGTAAGCATGCCGACCAAGTCTCCTTCAACCCCTATCATGCAGAACAACAGCATTTAACCTGAAAAACTAAACGATCTTTGCATCAAGTTATTGTCGTTATTGGCCTTTCGAATTTTCAATCAAGACGGTGGATTGGAAAACAAGAGGACTAACTTGCGCTGATCGACTTTCGGACCACGATCCCGTGCTGAGTTGGGGGGGGTCCCCCGACGAACGATTGACTACGCAAATCCGTGTTCCATTATAAAAGCTTCACAGGGTTGATGAATGCATGATAAGTTGAGTCGTCAGTGGATGAAAGTGAAATTTACCAAAACATGTCCTTCTGGGTTCACTACATAAATATAGAGGAGGTACCGGGAAAACGGGGTCACTGATGGCAGGAGATTATATGTTTAACTTGGGACAGACACGAAATGAGTTGTATATTTCTGACAAAGGGAAAGTTAGGTGAATAGTTCCTGTCCGGGAAAAGCGTGCAAGCCAACGTGCTTTTTCCCCTTTGATTGATTGCAGTTGATATTGGGTTAGGATTTGGCTGGCGTTGAGGTT
This sequence comes from Eucalyptus brandiana, assembly GCA_014182725.1. Classification (NCBI taxonomy): domain Eukaryota; kingdom Viridiplantae; phylum Streptophyta; class Magnoliopsida; order Myrtales; family Myrtaceae; genus Eucalyptus; species Eucalyptus brandiana. The sequence goes on from CM024674.1 coordinate 38,246,745, forward strand.
TAGTGTACACAAATACAGGTGGGGGCATGTTAAAGGGCGTGTCCCGGGCACGTTCTTAATAAGTTTTGCACCATACGTCAAGTCAAATAATGGCTTATTTTATCACTAACCGAAAGGGAGTTCGGATGCCTTGAACGAGATGGACATGAAGAGGCATTAAGTGCAAAAAGAACCGCTGTTTTGATCAAAACCTAATTGCGGTAGCCAAAGCTTAGCCTCTTTCTCTATCTATATTTATAAATAATAAAACCACCGGCGCCATTGAAGACAGTGGGTTTACTCACTATAATATAAGAAAGCAATATTGGAAACTTTGTGTTTATATAGTGGGTTTATTAAAGTCAAAGAAGGGATAAATTAGGGATGATGCTAAGATACCCCTTAATAACAATTGTCATTATTTTAGTCACAACCTAATTTTTTAACAGTTATAGAAACACGCCATCTGGCACTCACTTCACGAGTTGTATTAGAGATTCCTTATGCATTCATTATGAATTGAAATGATGACATCAATTGAGCATTAGTTATGTTTGAATTATCAATTTTTACTTCAATTTATATTATAAAATTATACTTGTAATTTTAAATTAATTATTTTCATATGAGCTAATCTAGCTAACCTCGGCAATCCCATCAGTGGATATTTATACTTTACTGGAAGCGGTGATTGGGAAGGAAAAGAATGAAATTGAATGATTACAAGGAGTAGGCCAAAATAAGAACTATTACAAGGGGAAAAAGAGGGATTATAACAATGTTTGGATGCTAAAACGGGGGAAAATGAAGAAAAATGATTATGAAATATATATATTATTTTGTGTATTTAGAAATAGATATAAAATAAATGTCTAAATGAGATTTAAAATGAACATAAAATCGACATTACTATCACTCCAAATCTTCCTGTCTCTTCCCTTCCATCCAAAATAACTAGATTGTGCTCTTAAAGTCCTTCCCTTCCCTCCCACTTATTCGGACCAAACCACATATAAGTTGCATTTGCACCAAGTCAATGACATGATTAGAACAGAGGGTTTGCGGATAATCATTGACTCTCATGCTTTTAGCAATTCTTCCTTTGATCAGCTAATAAATATTGCTACCCTCAAATTCCATTGAATCACCGAGGTTACCGATCTTGAAATATTCAATTCAACAAAACCGGCCTGACGTAATGGCAAAGGACCGAATTCGATCGACATAAAGGAAGAGGGGTTGGAGCAACCACCATCTTCCCAACTACTTCCTACTCCTCGAAATGGCGATATCCACAATTAATTTGAGAACGCTTCGATTGATGCTGCCTGTTATCCCCACAAGGGAGTGTTCCACGCATGTGCCACATAATTAAAACGATGATAATGATAATGTTCTCTCATTAATTACTGAACAGCTGCCACCTCAGACCTGATCGAGTGATAACTATAGGCCTGTCCCTTCGGTGGAGTATGAAAGAAAACGCGTCAGCTTTTTTTTCAAGCACTTCTCGAGTCTAATTCAAATGTACTTTGTGGAATAATAGAATTTGTCATTTGAAGTTGTTGATTTTGTTCGAGAGTGTAATTCTTCTATTGTCGAAGCATTTTGAATAGTGTTTGTCCTCAATTTCGCTTTGACTTAAATAGCGCGATGGGGACATTTGTTAATCAAAACCCATAACTTCTGAAATCGAAATTAATTATCAAAAGATATAATATTCTAAATAAATGACTTTCTTGTGATTAGAATAAATCAAACGTGGACTTGAGCATACACCTGCAAAGGTTGGAGTCGAATGAGTTTTTGTAGTATAAAAAAAGAAGCACCTTTCAACCATGTGGAATTGCGCTTATTACCTGCCATTTATACTTACTTAAGTTATAGACCATACGAGATTGCGATAAAAAGCAAGGTTCTTATATTAAATGACTTCAAGTCAACTTCACCATGCATGCAACGGCCCACAGTATTACATTACGTGGAAAGACGATGATGGGACTGGGGACTTGAATGTCGAGCATTATTGATATTATATTTCCCATTCATAATTAATAACATCGTAACTTGGTTGCCTTTCTTGTAAATGTGCTTTGCATGGATAAGCGGAACAATGGATAAAGCCTCCAGAGAAAAGCCATTTCTACTTTCAAACTTTCGACTTTTTTTCGTCAAATCTTGTATTTTTCATAGTCTAATTTTCATTTAACCAAACACCCAAGATCCTTGAAGACATAAAGATATTAACATGCAAATTTAAATAATTGATTTATTATATATTTGTAAGCTTAAAATTTTGTTTGTTTCCAAAAGTTTAGAGGAAAGCAAGAAGTAAAAGGCAGAAGTTCTTAGAAGGTGCCCCAGACATCCAATCTGAAAAGGCAATATAACGAAAAAAAAAGTCATGTTCGAATTTTATTTGCTCTAAAGAATATGAAATATCACTAAATACATCTTATTTATTTTAAGATAAAATTGTCGTCTCACCTCTCGATTAGTAGGATAACCAATTCCTGGAATCATATAAAACTAAGATAATCCTATGATTTGTTCGTCTAGGCAAATTTTCTTTTAATTCACTCTGTGCATATTTATATAGACTAATTGAAGAAAACCATTTAGTAAGGAGATTGTTAAAAATCCTTGTTATTTTAGAAACCATTAAATACAAATTATTTTAGTAAGGATTTTGTTAATAAATGCCCAAGCACTTGTTAAATACCTGATTAAATAAGGTTTGTTATTTTTAATACCCTATTTCTCTCGTGTTATGCATGATCCATGTATTATAAATCAAATATTTTTATAATAAAGCTCTGTTTATTTCGCGAAAAATGAATGATTTAAAAAGTATTTATATAAAAATGATCGTTCATATCGTTTATAAATGTGAATGAACAAAAAAAATATTTTCATCCACCATAAAAGTATTTATATGTAAATTGTTATCGGTAGTGCAAATATTTTTCATAAACTAATTATTTCAATCATTACAAGCGATTATTTTTTGGAAAATATTTTCCAAATCACGCATTTTTTGTGAAACAAACGGAGCCTAAATATGGTTATTAAGTGCCCTGGAAGTGCTTGTTAAGAAGATCCTCTTAGTAATCACTACTTGCTATCCCTACCGTAATAAATTCAACTAATAATATAACAAAATTTTGGTATTGCTTTGACATTTTACTGCTGAATGAACAACTAAAATTATTTAATTAAGAATTCGAGCATAAAGAATACATAAAAGAATGCAAATAAACGTTGGCTCATTTAGAATATGAACAAAAAAAATAAGTCATAATGAGAATTGGCATGCGATTTTTTTAATCTCCTTGTGTAACACAGAAACTGCAATAAGAAGAGTAAAATCCAAATAAATCCATACAACATTTCGGTCAGCTCGAGCTTGTAAGAACAAAGAGGTAATTAAATAAATATTAAAAAAAAAAAGTGAAGGTATAGAGATACTTGTGAGAGTAAGCTTTTCAAGTCTACTCTATACTTTAAACGATTAAACAACAAATCTTAATCCAACACGGTGCCAACATAATGGTAAGGAAATTTACTCGTATCTTGGTGATTGTGGGTTCAAGTCTTATTGATAACGCTCCAACACGGTGCCGACATAACGCTAGTGGGACAAGCCAATCCACCGGAGAATTTACCGAGCTACGGATACGTGCAAATCATCCTCATTTTTGAATTATTGCTCTTCGTCCATCCTCCTACTCATGCAAATTACCTCCATGTTTGTAAGCCAACAGAATACGTCACCCCAACCGATCTGAATCCGGCCTGGCTAGCTGCTCCTTGGTACCTTTTTTTTTGCCTCGGACCTCTTTTCGATCACCTTAGCACGTCAGCGCCTAGCCCAAGTTTTGTATTCAAAGAAAATGGTGAGAGAAAGAGATCGCCCAGGACCAGCCCAAGTTTCAGGACTATCAGGGATGGGCCCAGGTTTATATAAGGCAAGAAAACGGTGAGGGAGAGAGAGCTCATCCATGATGACTTCAGCCAGCCCGAGTTTCAGGGGCTGTCAGGGACGAGCCCAATCCAAGCTTTTCACGAAAAGGAGGAGGAGGAGGAGCCACTTATTGCGTCTCTAAAACACCTTAATCTTACCGGTGGGGATCCCTAATCTTAGTAAACCTTTCGCATTACGGTTAAGAATGGAACTGAGAGAATGTTCACTCAAGTACTTGCCACACGACACTTCATTTTACCTCTGTGTTTGTCTCATAGTATGACATATGTTACAATTGTTTTGTGACGATTGATAGAACTAAATCATTAGGAACCGATTAGGTGGAAAAATGAATGCCGATAAATAAATAAGTAAAAGGCCTTGGAATGAATTTGATGACCTTCATAAGGATCCTTAGAAATTAGGCAATTGAACCACTTGGACACCTGTTCCACTTTTAGAAATTAGGAACTGAATCGATATTCCCGAGAGCCGAACCGAGCCGGTCAGTTCAAACGGTTCGTTTTACACATCCCTATAATTGATGACTTCATATCTATCTCAAATAATCGTATCATTTATTTAGAGTCGTTATTAGATGGAATGATATCAATTCCATTTTTTCCTGCTTTTGTTTTTTATTTCTTTTTCCAGCCATAAGTGGAATTTGGTTGAGTACTCCACTTTTCCCAACCTATGCTCTCCCGCCACTAAGTCCAACCCCAATCTATTCCTATTGATGTCATGATCCATATTCTTAAAAAAGCCTGTACTCCATGTAGTCTTCCACAAAGCATACTCTGTAACATAAAGCAAAATGCTCACATTTCCTCTGCAAAGGACATGGGACTCTGACGCCCTTTTCTTTGGAACTTAGGCAATAAAAAAAATGAGCAGTTTCTATCAAACCGATGCAACTTTCGAAGGCTTTGAAGAGGACCCGCGTCTTTTTATATATTATATCCTCGAAACATGGCAGTCTTGCGTAACGCGGAGACCCACCTTCCATGGCGCCGAACTTAAATTAGCTATTGAAATATTGATAGTTGCAAAAAAAAAAAACAAATATTGATCGTGGCAGAGTGAAGAGATGGGAGAAGTGCGCTCCTCGTGACGCCTCGACCTCGGTGCAACGCACTTCCATACATAAACCAGTTAGCTAAAGGGACAGTTGAGTCACGCGTTCCCCTGCTTTTGCTCTGTTTCCTTGTCTCTGCATGCGCGCGTCTCTGAGAGAGGGAGGGAGGGAGAGGATGCCGGAGTACTGCGTGACCGGAGGAACGGGGTTCATAGCGGCGTACCTGGTGAAGTCCCTCCTCGATAACGGACATGCCGTCCGGACTACGGTCCGAGACCCTGGTAAGGGAAAGGAACGAGTAGTAGTCTAGCCGGTCCTTTTCGCTGTCTTTTGAAATATGTCTTTTCCTGGGGGCGAACAGGGGATGATGGCAAGGTCGGGTTTCTGAAGGAGTTGAAGGGAGCCAAAGAGAGGCTGAGGATAATGAAAGCGGATCTGATGGTGGAAGGAAGCTTCGATGCGGCCGTCGATGGCGTCGATGGCGTCTTCCACACCGCCTCCCCTGTTCTCGTCCCTTACGATGACAACGTCCAGGTGAAATCTCTGTGTATCGCTGGTCAGCTTCCGTTCGCCTTAGCAATAATAACCTAACTGCGTCTGATTCTGACTCCTCCGGGTGATTCTTGATGTGCGATTTCAGGCAAATTTAATCGATCCGAGTATAAACGGCACCTTGAACGTGCTCAAATCCTGTTCGAAAGCGAGTAGCGTGAAGAGGGTCGTCCTCACTTCTTCCTGCTCCGCGATAAGATACCGAGACGACGTTCAGCAGGTTTCCCCCCTCAACGAATCGCACTGGAGCGATCCCGAGTACTGTAAACGCTACAATGTGAGATATATTGGAGTGTGTTACTCTAATTAGAAACTCCATGATACTGAGTAGTGCGAAAACTATTGTTGCTTCACCTGGTGCAGCTTTGGTACGCGTATGCGAAAACCATTGCCGAGAAGGAAGCGTGGAAAGCAGCGGAACAGTATGGGATCGATCTAGTGGTGGTGAACCCGTCTTTAGTGATTGGACCATTGCTCGCTCCGCAGCCGACGAGTACACTGCTTTTGACGCTTGCCATCGTGAAAGGTTAGTTGTACCATCGCACCCACCGCGGACTTCCGCTTATCTGATCCATGAATTGTCCTCCGTCAGTTGAGCAATTCATATCAACATTAATACGCCATCAAGTCACCACATCCACTAGTTCTGCACCGCAAAAAGTGGTGCTGAAGTACATCAATTCTGAGCACTGCTTGTTGATGAGTACACACCTGTTTGAATAACTTTGAAACCTGATCAAATTGGATGAGGATGCCGGTTCTGCTCGAGCCAACGGGGAGAATCTATTTCTCCTTGAATTGGCTTGGTTCAGCGACATGCATACCGTTAGAAGTATTTGTTTCTTTCACCGGTGAGGAAAAATTTAAAGTCCGCCGGCGCCATCTCCAGGTCTACAAGGCGAGTTCCCCAACATGACAGTTGGGTTCGTGCACATTGACGATGTGGTAGCCACGCACATCTTGGCCATGGAGGAAAAGAGAGCCTCGGGCAGGCTCATCTGTTCAAGCTCGGTGGCTCATTGGTCTCAAATCATTGAGATGCTCAGGGCCAAGTATCCACAATACCCCTTTGAGAACAAGTGAGTATATAACAACGAAGGCCGCCATTACTATGCTCTACTTCGCTACTATCATCACAGTCTCTTTCAAGAAATCATTGTCCATACTCGTGCCAGCACGTTCAAGCGCAGCGTCTTCTACTGTGTTTAGTTGTATCTTCTACACGAATCCATAACATTGACCTGCAGAGTTTCTCTCTTATTCGAACGTTGTAGGTGCAGCAGCCAGAGCGGAGATGATAATCCACACAGCATGGACGGCGGCAAGATAATGGAGCTGGGGCTTCCTCCATTCAAATCCCTCGAGCAGATGTTTGATGACTGCATCAAGAGCTTCCAAGACAGAGGCCTTCTGTGAAGGCAGTCCTGTTTCTGAGAGCATAGATGGAATAAACTGAAACTCGGCTAAATAATGGAAGCCATTTGCAATTCTGGTTTCTTATCTTATGGTTCATGTATGTGTCTTCTCCCCTGCTGATGAAATCAAGCACACGCTTGGGGAGCCTTTTTACTTATTGCATGTAGGTATGTTTGTTCACCCTCCTCCCTCCCTCCATATCCTGCATGCGCTGCTGCACCAACCGCCCCTTGATGCCAAGCTCGGACATGAATGCCGACATGAAACTTGGCCGCCCACCGCCCGTATTTGCTGCGATCGAACACCAAAACAACCACGAAAATCAGATGCCCGAAAAAACCTTTAGATTTGGTATGCACGACCTCAGTTCTGATGCACGCGCGTGGCCTTTGATCAGAGTTTGAGGTCGCAAGGACATAAGGTTCGAGGTAGCGTACCTCAGAGAGAATGATACGCAGCGATGAGGTGGGAGAGAGAGAGAGAGAGAGAGAGAGAGAGATGCGGCACTGCGGTACAAGTCGCTTTCAGGTGGTTGTGGTACTGCGGGAGGATGATGGCGATGTTTATTGAGTTGGAAGGTAAAGGACATGACATGGTAGTCCAAGTCAAATTATCTTGTCCAGTCATCGCTGACTAAGCAGTCCAGAAAATTGAAAGTGTGACGTGGCGCTGCATTTAATAAAAATGAATTCTGAAAAGTACCCAGACAATTGACTCATACGTGAAAGAAAAGGGTGAGGGGCATGGTGTGTCTGGGATGTGTTACTTTCAAACAATTGCACTCTAATGATGAAGCAAGGATGATGGTTTTAGCAATTTACGGACTGGTGAATTTCCGTAAAGCTATAGGACATGGATGATTAGGTTATCAATCTATTTTCTCAGTTCAAGCATGGAGTCAATCCCATAATCATTATCCTTTCAGGGACTTTTCTGGTTTTTACCAAACAAAAGTCCACATATCATCGATGTTGATATCCTTGAAAATTTTCGAAAACAAATAGTAACTTATAAGAAGAAAAGGGTACTAAAAATCAAGAAGGATCCTCTCAAATGAAATATAACTAAGAATTCCATTTTCAAAAAAGGATTTAAGATTTGTAAAATGACCGACATTACTTGTTATTATAGACCTCAAGCACTCAAAAAGAAAATTAATCCTGCAAGAGCCATAAGAGTTATCACTAAAATCACCCATTTATGATCAAAGAAAAAAAATGATCTTTTCCTTACCTTGCACGGAGAGAGAATAAAGATTTTGATGAGCAAGATATACGAAAGCTCATGAAGGAGTCGAGAAGTCTACCTAGACTCGGGTTCATGTTAGACCGAGAGACCCGAATAATTAGACTTTCTGAATCCACGTGTCATTCACCAATTTCAACAATTCAGACCGCTTAACTCAACACGAAACGCGAGAGACGACGCTTATACCTTAGGGAGGATCTATCCCACAGAGAGTCTTGGCATTGTTTAGAGTGATTATCATGGAACTAATTACTCATTCACCGCTTCAAAATAATTCATTGAACGCATCACGTGAAATCCGCGGAGCCCGTTCCTCCCTTCGTAATATTCCTTTCGCCAAACGTGTCTAGACTTTGACATCATTTCCCTGGAATTTAGCCAACGAACACTATACATCTTCGATGAATAAATGCATCTTTTGAAGGCACGAAGCCGACCGCTTATGGCAGATCCATGGGACCTGTAGCCTTTCCGAAACTATAACAATTTGAATAGTGATCAATGATCGAAGCTGAGTAAAAGACAGAGAAATGCATCCTTGGCGACGCCTTAACCGCAGAGCAACCCCATTTTCCACACATAAAGGGTAGGTTCAGGGACGGTTGACTCGCGCGTTCCCCTGCTTTTACTCTGTTCCTGCGAGTTTTTCTGACCGAGGGAGAGAGATGCCGGAGTACTGCGTGACCGGCGGAACAGGGTTCATTGCGGGCCATCTGGTGAAGGCCCTGCTCGAGAATGGATACACCGCTCGGGCTACGGTCAGAGACCCTGGTAAGAAATGGAACCCATGCGTCCAGTCGGTTTCTTTGGCTGTTTTCTCACAGAGAGAAAAAGAGACGAACTTTTCATTGGGTTTCTCTGTCTTTTTCTTGGGGGAAAACAGGGATGAGGGCAAGGTTGGGCATCTGAAGGAGTTCAAGGGAGCGAAAGAGAGGCTGAGGATAATGAAAGCTGCTCTGATGGTGGAAGGAAGCTTCAACGAGGCCGTTCATGGCGTCGATGGCGTCTTCCACACCGCCTCCCCTGTTATTGTCCCTTATGATGACAATGTCCGGGTAAAATCTTTGTGTCGCTGGTCGCCTTCTGTTTGCTTTAGTAATAAGTAAACTGTGTCTGATTCTGACGCGATGCAAGATACTGTTTACTGTGAGGATTTCTTGTCGTGAGCACATATAGAAGATTGAAATTCATTCAGTATCAGATTGCGAAAGAAGAGTTCGTTGCATAAAACATCCTCGAGGGTGGTGTCGTAGCCATGTCTCTTGCAAAGATCAAGTTGAATATAGACCAAGTAATGGCGGACCGACTCTAGTTAAGATTTTTATTGAATAGTGCAGTGCAGCGGAACGAAGTGATGTGTTTTTCTATAACAGATCGGGCGTATGAATATTTAAGCTACACTTGAAGAGTGCGGTTGTGTTGTCGGATGTTGGAACTCTGGTCGAACTTAAGGATGACTACTTTGAGTTAGGATCAAAATGCACATTGTAATACTGGCTGCCGAGCTTAAACATGTCTTTCCTGACTCCTGTGGATGATTCTTAGCGTGCGATTTCAGGCAAATTGAATTGATCCATGTATAAAGGGCACGGTGAATGTGCTCAGATCCCATTCGAGAGTGAGTAGTGTAAAGAGGGTCGTTCATACCTCCTTCCTGCTCCACGATAAGATACCAAAACGACGTTCAGAAGGTTTTGCCCCTCAATGAATAGCACTGGAGTGATACTGAGTAATGTACACGCTACAACGTGAGATTGATCACATCGGGTTCTCTAATCGGAAACTCTAACACCAGCGAGTACTAACGGCCTGTTGTTGCTTGTTCTCGTGGTGCAGCTTTGGTATATGAATACTCAAAAACCATTGCAGAGACAGAAGCGAGGAAATTGGCAGAACAGAATGGGATCGAAATTTGGTGGAGAATCTGGCTTTTGTGGTCGGTCCCTTTCTCATTGGGCAACCAACGAATACACTGCTCTTGTCCTCCGTCTGTTAAAGCAATTCATATTGGCATTGATATGCCATCAAGTCGTCGCATCCATTAGTTGAGTGCCGCAAAATGTTGTGCTGAAGTACATCATTTCTGATGCGCTACCTGTTAATCAGTACACAACTGTTTGAATTACTTTAAAACCTGATCAAATTGGATGATGATGGCGGTTCTACTCTAGCCAACGAGGAGAATCTATTTCTCCTCGAAACAAGATTTCTGTGATCATGCTATTGTGAGTAGTACATTTCTTTCTTTGATCGGCGAGTTAAAACTAAGTCTCTTGGGCGCTCTCGCCAGGTTCATGAGGCGAGTACACCCCAACACGATGGTCAGGTTCGTGCAAGTCCACAATGTGGTCACCGCACAAGTCCTGGCTATGGAGGATAAGAGAGCCTCGGGCAGGCTCATATGCTCAAGCTTGGTGGCTCACTGGTCTCAAATCATCGAGATGCTCAGGGCCAAGTATCCACAATACCCCTTCGAGAACAAGTGAGTATCAAAACACAAGACTTCCCTAACTATCACCATGTCTCCCTAGAGAAATCGCCGGACTCGTGCTATCAAATCAAATCAGTCACGTGTCGAGCACGCTCGGGCGTCTCATCTTTCACTGCATTCGGCTGTTATCTTACTACATGCATCCATAACCATTAACCTGCAGAGAGTTTCTTTTTCTTTTCCCCGAAATTTGCAGGTGCAGCAGCCAGAGAGGAGATGATAACCCAAATAGCATGGACTGCGGCAAGATAACGGAGCTGGGGCTTCCTCCATTAAATCTATGGAGCAGATGTTCGACAACTGCAACAAGAGCTTCCAAGACAGAGGATCTGTAAAGGCAGCCCTGTTTTTTCAGAGGGGAGATCGTATTTCCTTCTGACAACTAGACTTGTCTTGATCAGCATGAATAATTTCGCAGTCTAAATGATGGAAGTCATTGCAATCCTTTAATCTTTTTTCATGGTTAATTAAGCGAGATTCCTCGGATATGGAGAAAGAATAAACGGCGTATGGATACAGATAATTCTAAAGCGAATTACGTATGGAAAATATAGAAAGAAACATTCTCTTTAGCTCAAAAGATGTCCTCAATGACGTTAGAAAGATCGATTAAGTTTTCAATGACATACTAGATACACACTTCCCTCTTCATAAATCATTTGATATTGAAGTATCGTTCGGATCCATCATCCTACAAAATGAGAGTAATCAATGGGCTCCTTTACCATTCTGTATAAATGGGCTATCAATTTCATCAAAGGGAACCAGTTAAATAGATCGGGCAGCTTTCTAGGGAAATCAGAGGTGGAGAATTGATACGAAGTCACAGCTCCGTCATCTCATAGTTTTTCCGTTTGACTAATGTTCATTTCTCCCCATGCTAAGGGTAGCCAATCACATGTTTGGGGAGCTCACTTCCTTTACGGTTTCGTAGGGGACACTCACTAAGTTAGGATGCATTTGAATGCGGTCTCTACCTTAAATTTCCATGTTGACTCTTTTGTACCGCTGAGGGTTGAAATTCAACTTGTGTTGAGTAATGAATACATCAGGTTTTTAAAAAGAATTACTGCCGAAGCACTCATCTCCCGTTAGCATCAACCTGTACCATCATATCTGAAGTCATCTAATTTTTAAAAAAGCTAATATGATCTCTTGACCTGTTCTAACGAGGAAGTCAAAATTGATTTGCGGGCGCTTTTGACGTGGTCCGCCTAGCTGCTTTTTTCAAGCAATTCCTGCATCGGCTGCTTAGCTAAGCACGCACCCACGATGAGCGGACCTTTAGGAGGTGGCGTATGGAGATGATATGCAGAGGAAGCTTTTATAAACCCTTCCCTCTTTTCCTGTCCAGTGAGCAGGAACATCATTGGAATTCTGACGATGAGATGCTAGAATGATGGGGCCGCCATGAACGCGATCGAGAGCGACTCTTCGGATGTGCTGCGGCATAGGTTTTTTCAGGTTTTTGGGGATGGATAGGGGAGAGGAACTCCATTAGCTTTTGCTTGTATGGAAAGCATCCGGGCAGTCCCGCGATTAACGGAAAAGGCGACTACTTTACTTTGGCAGGTAATGTTTTGTCTGGATTTGGAAGAGAATTTGGCCACGGAGCTTCTTCGGGTATCTCACACGAAGAGAGAATTTTTCTTGTCTCCTTGATAAATACATTCTTAGGCGTAAAATTATTATTATTATTATTATTATATCCCGATCAAGCGCGGGATTTTTCATCTCATCTAAAAAAAATTCTTTCTAGCACATACGTGGAGTCGACACCACATCCAATCACAGAGTCCCAGTGCCTCTGGCCTCCCCACGCCACCAACTACGCCACTCGTCACGGCTGTGTCATGCCCGCCCCCACCATCATTTATGATAGGACTTCACTGATCCAATTACATTGCCCTCTTTCAAGAACTAAGTTCTATCTTGTGAGTTCCTGTCCTTGCCCTTGCGGCAGTACATGGGCTCTTTCGCTTATTAAAATGAAAGAAACCCGGAAACGTCCCGATAAAAGCTCCCGTCAACCGATCCAACATCGAAGGGGCGTTTGAGCTTTCGAACAAGATACTTTCTATCTTTTATGAGGTATTTTAAAGAAAAATCTCATGACAATGACATCACCTTTACCTATAACACCTAACAATCTTTTCTAGGGATTTGTCTATCTGGGTCATCTTCATTTGAATTATATGTTTTCAAATAAACTAGTGAAATTACATCTTGAACGACTAGATGCCCATGCTGTAGGGACTCAAGAGAATAGATATAGGTCATAAACAACCATTTTGACCAAAGATAAAATAATCTGGAGATTCAATCTAAATCAACGTTGGGTAGGTGCGAGGTAATACTCAGCAAGGAGTTCGTTTAATAGCAAGACTACAAATAACCATGGCCAATCGTTCGAAAAGGTAGAATTTCAAGTCGTCACTCAAGATTCAAGAGCATAATTAAGTACGGTAAAAGCTGAATTTAGTGATGACTTTTGACGTGTACGAGAACTTTTTAACTTTTTCACGATCAAATAGGCAAGTCGGACCAATTCGTGAAATGACTAGATCTCAACTAGTCACATGACGGCAATATTTTCCACATTTGCATCTAGAAAAAATCTTAAATCTCCCTCCGCCAAATATCTATCGATCAATCAATCAAATGGACACCACAAAAGGAAGGTGGCAACTAAGATAGTCTTAATCCTAACACCTTTAATTAGTGGGGCAGAATGACTTCAATGATGAAGCAAAAGCCTCTCTCTCTCTCTCTCTCTCTCTCTCTACCTTTCCCTCTAGTTGACCCTGTCTCCAATCCCCATATCCCTTCGCCCACACTCAAGGGAGACCCGCCCCGGCCCAGCACGAGAGGCACGTGCAGGGTTCGCAGCCACGACCTGCTGAGTCATCCGACACTCGTCCCCGTTAGCCTTCGGTCGCAAGATTTCCGTCCCTGATAACAACTTGGCGGGATTCCTGGCGCGCGTGCGGGGCCCTCCTTTCGGACACTTTGATGATAGGCCGTCGGTTGTTCTCTCCTCTCGACTCGAAATTGGAAGACAGCTAAGCTCGGAAAGGTACCCCACTCCTTTAGCCACCCCCGCCCCTCCCTCCCTCTTTGTTATCGGGTAGTGACGTGAAAATCGAAGAAATTCGAAGGGAAATTCTCGTGAGAAATCGACGAAAGAGATTCCGGCATGGCCCCACGGCCCGGAACAGGAACATCCGTACCTCCTCGGGGAGGGAAGAGGGCGGAAGAAACCCAGCTGTCCGTGGCTTCCTGCTCCTCCCGCAATGCTTTCACTGCACACTGGCCACACCACAACGGCGCATGGGGACAAGCAAGTTGCTCGATGGATATTGCCAAGCGGATCTCTCTGTCTTTTTGTTAATTCCTCTTCGATAGCCCGTTCTCGTGAAACCAATTAATTTCCCAGTAACCCACGCCAAACTCTCGTAATTCTTGAATGAACTAACATCGAGGGAAAAGCTAAAAGCGACCAATTTCAGTTTAAGACAAAAAATCAATCTCTCTTACCAAGTTTTCATGCGACGTCATTGTCATCAGCAAGTCGCCACATCTCTCGCCTGTCTATATTAATGATCTAAACCAGCTGGCGAGCTAAATGGGGGTGAGACCCTAAATTATTGAATGCGAGTACAAATTGTACAATCTTTTCTCAGATTTTGTTATGTACGTGCGACGGACTAGTAGCTTGATCTTCACCATAACACGTGGTTATCCCTTTCTTCTTTTTGTCGATTAGAAAAAACCCATGAGGCATCTGGCACCGACTCCGGAAACGTGCTTTGTCCTCTCCCCCCTCCTCACATGATATTAGTTCAAATCCAAGGAAGCACCACTCTCACGTGAGCAAGGACGAGCCCAGAAAACACCAAGGGGTTCGCAATAAATTAAATACCTACTTTTTCAGGACAAGAAGAAACTGAATAAACCCTTAAAAAATGAAAGGAATCATCAACCGCTTGAGATACTTAGGCACGCGACCTACAAAGATGAATTTACATCAGCCGATCGAGATTCAGACGACTCCTCAAATATTTCTCAATCTCTACCAAGAATCATTTGATATTTAGATCCCCACATGTCATCGGCTTTCCCGAAAAATTTGAAACCACAAGCACAAACCGAGAACATGAAACATTGAACACGAAATCACATCACGCAAGACCAAAGTAATAATGCCACAATCGATGGAAGATCGAACACTTAAAACTGATCATCAGCCAAACAAAAGTTTTTCCATCTCGAATTACAATATGATCAGACAATAAATACAGAGAGCAGCGCAGGACATGTGTGAGTAAGAGATTGAGTCTTCTCCTTCTCAGATCTCAGGACTTTGCAAGAACACTCTCTCAAGGGAAGAAAATGAAAAAACCCCTTTATGGACGGCTCAAATAGCACAAGAAAACCCAAAAAGGGATTTCTTCCCCAGCTCACTCAATCCCTACTCACACACGAATCTCTCTAGTTACAAACGAATTAATTGAACACAATGACAAAACCAGTCTCGAGAGAACTCGATTACCAGTTAGTTCTCCAGACTGCACTCACTAAATAAATAGATAATATGCTTCATCATCGATACTACTACTAATGTACCTATAGCTGCAAAACTTATGAGCATGCGATATTAAGGGGTGGTGGCTCATCAATCCAATGGCCAAACTCGTCGTCCTCGAGCTCGAAATCGTAATCTGGGAGCTCGATCAGCTTGTTCTGGTCGAATCCGCATAAGGGTATATCACCAAAGCCCCATATATCATCATCCACGAAACCCCCGAAGTCGTCCTTGAACAGCGAATCAACATCCTCCCCGAAGTAAAAATCCTGGATAGGCACATCATCCGGCAAAGTAAGTGGCTCCTCCTCAATGAGTTCTAGGCAGGGTTTCTCCAAGTTCTCCTCATTGGCATCAGCAGTGGCTTCTTTAGTCGAGGTAGACGCGGTAGTATCCAAATCGAGGACCGAAGCCGGAGAAGTGTGCGACAGGACGCTCTCCGTGTCTTCAGATGTGGATGGCCTGTTGTGCGAGTGCGAGAAGGACGCGTCTTCCGCCTTAGCAGCCGAACCAGATGGTGCCAGAGCCTCGAATTCAAGCCTCTTGTTCTCGTACGCCTTCGCAGCTTCCTGGGGCGTGTTGAACGTCCCGAGCCAAATCCGAGAGCCCTTGTTAAACGGGTCTCGAATCTCGGCAGCCCATTTACCCCATTTCCTCTGCCGGACGCCCTTGTAAGGCGAATTAGATGCCCTCCTCTTCGTGCCCGCTGCGCCTTTCGGCGAGGCCTTCCTCTTCTTTTCGAGGCTTTTGAATCCGTTGTTGCTGTCTTGGCAAGAGCTCTCGCTTGGAAGGTCACCGGCGCGGTGGGTTGAGACGAGAGGTAGATTGATCTCTTGGACGAAAAGCTTGGCATCGCCTTTCCGGTGGTGGTCCGATTCGTCTTCGCTCGAGGAATCGTCTGTCGCTTCAGGATCTCGACAGAAAATACGGATCTTCCTCACCCTTCTCGAGTCTACAGTGAACCTCGTCATCTTCCTCGGTTTCTTGAACAGATTGTTGTGGTCTAGAGGCTGAATCACAGGCTCTGGCATTTCTGTGACCGCAAAACCCTCACCAAAAACCCCCCCTCAACGACGCCCTCGAAATTTTAGCTCAACGCAAATAGATATCAAAAAATTAAAGAACTGAAAGAGGCCAAAAAGGGAGCAAAATCGGTGCGAGACCGGGAGCTATATCAAGTGAAACCCCCTCTCAAGAACAAGAAGAGATTGGAAAATCGCTTTATGTGAAAACCCCCAAAGCACTCGAAGCCAGAACAAGTCCTGCAAAACCCCACACAAAAACACAGAACCCAACACACAAATTTCAGATTCGATGTGATTGAACAGGAAATCCACAGAAAACCCACAACAGAGCGATGGAAAATAAACGAACCCATGTACACAAAAAGAAAGGAAAAGGGCAAAAACTCACTGACCTTCTTGGCCTCAAACGCATCGAAGCAGACGAGGAACCCAGTTTCAACCTCGGCCAGAAGCAGCGCAAAAGCATGAAGCGGGGAGCACCCAACCCACCAGAGAGAAAATCAGATGCCCAAGAAAAAGACGACGATTGCGAAGAAGGAGAAGAAGAGGAAACAGACACGACCCAGAGCCGAAACAGAGCCCCAATCACTGCCAATCCAAAACCCACCAACATAAATCCTCTCCCTCAACCTCAGCCTCAGCCTCACCACCACTCCTCTCCCACTTTCAGTAGCTCACTGTTCAGAAATGGCGGAGAGATGGCAAAAACCCAAAAATCGAATGAGATTCAACTAAGATATAGCCGAAAGGGAGAGGTAGAGAGAGAGGAACGAGAGGAAGAAAAAAAGAAGCAAAGCCCAGCAGATGAGGAATCTATGGCCGAGATTTTTCTCTTTCGAATTGGACGGAAAAATCAAGATGGGTTCAAGAGTGAAAACCAGCACCGCCGCCCCGTGTTGCCCAACATATATAGGCCCTGCCCCCCCTCTGAACAGAGTAAATACCGCCTTTGATTTTTTTTCTTCCCTCTTTCCTGCTTTTCTTTACTAGAATGTCGCAACGAAATTCAGAAAAGCGCAAATCTCAATAACAAACAACAACCTCAGCAGAGGAAATATATTTCGAAAAGAAATAAAATTCACCCAACAAAACCCTCGAAATCGTCGCCGAAAAAAGTAAAAAATAATAATAAAAATTAATACCTCCCCCTATAGGTCTCCTTCTCTCTCTCTCTTCCAGAAACCCTTGTTCCTCCATTCACCATCCAGCCGGGCGGTCAAAACGCCCGTATTAAATAAGGCCCTCGAATAGTAACACTTTTCAGAATAGAAATAAATCGCCGGGCCATTTAATTAATTGACATGCTCGTTCTTTCCTTTTTATGTTTGGTAAGAAAACTCCACCACTAGCTGTCGAAATTTCATTTGCCTTATGGAGCGGGGGGCGGGGGAACGGAGGACATGCGCATGGCTCATCCAACATCATGCGCATGCCGATGCCGGAATTGGCGTCGGGCGCAGCCAATCCCCACCCCCCACCCCAGGTAGACGCGCCCCCACCCCCGCGCGTGCCGGCCAGACGCGCGGCGGGCCGCGCTCCACCGAGGGTGTGGTCAAGCCTGTCAGGCGGGGGGCGGGGCGGGGGGCACGCGCCCGCGAGGAGCTTGGGCTTGAGCCCCCCGACCTGCGGGCCCCGTCACGGTTTCGAGAAAACGCATAGCCGAGAGTCGGATTTACAGCTGCCGCGCGCTCTTGTGAAAGTGGGGCTCGTCTTGCCTGTTATTTACGGTCGTGCCACTGAAGCTCGTGCTCTCTCGTAGGGAGTTTGCCCCGGGAGTGTGGCTCGTGAGTCGTGACGTACGCAGATACGTCTTCCTAATTTTTTCAAGCTAAATAGTTATATTATTTAAAATCTTCACGACCAAAAAATATATATTATTTGCTATATGGGATAAAAAGGGAAACATAATATTTTCCATATTTTCCCTAATTCGAAAAAATAGTGATAGCGATAGCCAGTGGGACATCACAAATTTAATTTTGAAGCTACCATATGCAGTTTCGATTAATTTCTTTATTTTTTCCTATATACTATAATAATGCGTGTACCTATTAAGGAAACTCGATAATGTCATGACCCCTTGACTTGGAAACAGTAGCTGTAATTAACGAATTTTCAGGGTTTTTCTTTTTAATTAAATTGGATTGACAACCACGAATCAAGTTGGGAAATTATTCTTTTGTCGTGGAAAAGTCAATCGTCACTTCTAAACTTCCTACTTCATTTTAAAATATTTAAGGCTGTCCTTTCAATGTTAGAAGTTCAATTTATTTTTGGATGACAATTTTATATCTTCTACATAACTTTGCGATATATAGTCCTTGAAGCTCGTTGTGAAATTAATTCGAAAAGTTTCAAATTGACAAAGTACCACTTTTGTTTAATTTATTAGCTGCAATTTTAGCTTGGGTCTTACATTATATTCGAAGTTCGCCCATAGACTAGGCTTACTTATCATTAAAAAAAAAAAAAAAAAAAAAAAAACAAGTGTAGAGACATCTCAATGAAACACTTGTACTATGTTTAAACGACTCGCTTGGTTGATGATATATCTCATTTTGGAATTAAGTAAAATTTCAATTTTATCTAATGCAACAGACTGGCCGGCAAAAGTTAAGCTCATCCGCATGCACTTATCAATAACATTTGACTTTTTCTAGCAAATTCTGACCTTTTCTTCTATATGTGAAAAATTGGAAAAGATGTGGATAGTTATCATAGAAAAGATGGAAAATTATGACAAAACACATAAAATCTTAAACTATATTTTGAGCATGCTTAGCCATTAAGGCACTCCCCTTATCCTAACGCGAGAATTCAAAACCTGATCGTTTGAACTCACCACTCTTGCTTGGGAAAAATGGCACGATTGTAATTGTGTCAAATAC
Organism: Eucalyptus brandiana; assembly: GCA_014182725.1. Taxonomy (NCBI): domain Eukaryota; kingdom Viridiplantae; phylum Streptophyta; class Magnoliopsida; order Myrtales; family Myrtaceae; genus Eucalyptus; species Eucalyptus brandiana. Next base: position 38,265,971 of record CM024674.1, read on the forward strand.
GTACCCAATAAAAAAATTACCTACTTTAAAAAAAAAATACTTGCCTACTTTACTACCAAAAAAATACATACCTACTTTACGATAAAAAAAATTAAAAAAACGTACCTAGTCGCTTCTGGCCATAGTCAAACATGAATTAAATTTGACAGCATTGCAAAGATGCTCGGTTTGACCAAAAAGCACATGGATGGATTTTAATCGGTCGGAATCGACAAAGTACAAAAGCCTAATAGAAAGTCTTTTGCTAATTATTCATCGTTTTCTTGCCTTTTCTTTTCGTAATAATTATCCCAACTTCTTCTTCTTCTTCTTCTTTTTTTTGCTTCCATCCCAACTTCTTCTATAGTAGAAGGAAAAATTGCCAAAGACCCTCCTATAGAATTTCCTTTTCCAAAAGACTTGCCGGCGTAAAAATTTACTCCAAACGCATACCAAGCAAATCACCATGTTCAACTTAACCCCTGGCTTTTTACCGGCGGTGAAAACCCGAGTCCGGGGTGGCGCACGAGACTGCCACGCGCCAATTTCCGGCTGTTGGCTAAGGGCAATCTTGTCCAGAGGACCCATTTTTCTCGTCAAAGTCGCCCCTGACCAAAGCCAACGCCTGTGGAAGCGTCGGTTCGAGATCTGGTAATCTTTTATGGTTTCAGAAAATTGGTAAAGAAAAGTACCACCGATAGGTATAATTTTCCTTTCAGTAGACGTCCATCCGCACTCCCTTCGGGCCAAAGATACCGCCGCCTCATCACATTACGAGACTCATTGCTGGCCACATATAATAATTACTTTCGACCAAAAAAAATCAATAAAATCACTTCACATTTTTCCTAATACTTTTCTACTAATCGATTCATTCAATATAATATACAAGGAAAAAAGGGCTCTTTTTTCTTTTTCTTTTCCCACCTCAGGACAAAAAGCCTGCGCCACGTGACTCTGTCCGCATGGAGATGGGGCGAATCCCAGAGATCCGACGGCCAGCAACACTCGATCCCCCCCTGCCACCTCGTCCGACCGTACCAAGTAGCTCGCGAGCGGGGAAAAGGCCCGCCGTGTCGAGCCACGGATTCCGTCCTATTAATTAAGATATATCGTCCCCACCGAGTATTTATAAAACCCCGTCACGTGATACGCGACATTGCTCCCTCCGTCCGTACATCCACATCCAGCCGATGCCATCCATGCATGGCATGCATCATCAGCATCATGATGCCGTGCATGTCACGTGGGCCGTTTCGGGTCACGTCTGTACTTTATTATTTATTGCCGCCCCCACTTTGACTAACGAATTTTGAATCGTGTTTGATAATGGCGAGGTATCAGAGCTAGCCTAGGCTCTCGAGCTAGTAGCTCGCGCGCACGATCAACTAGGATTTCCTAAACATTTGTTAACTAGCGAAACACATCAGGATCGTATGTTTTCTAACGAAGCGTGTCCACTAGTAAATTTTGAAAAGCACTCGCCAATAGGACTCCATTGACCATAAGCTTGGGTTAAGAAATGACTCGATTTGACAAATTGAAGAAGTAGCCTACTCAAATTCAAACCATATTCAGTTCACTTGGTTAGCTTTTATTAGATCTTCCAAAATAGATCATAAATAAATTTCTTAACCCATATATGATTGGCTAAGTTTTTAGTAGATGGGTTTAGAATGATAAGACCTAAAATAATGTGAATGCTAATAGATTCATAACTTACTTAGATTGAATCTACATCTATGACTTTCTTTTGCTCTTTACTTGATTACATGCTCATCTTAATTTTGATATAAGTTTTTTCGAATTGGGTTAGATATATAAGTGCTTTAACAATATGATTTAGGGTATGAGTTAAGTTAGACATGGGTCAATGGATTCGTATCGCATGGAGATGGTTTAAAACTAGTTAAATAAGTCAATTTAGGCTAGACTATTTTTTGATTATACCCAAATCTTACCCGATTCATCGACTCGTCGATACAAATAATTGAAAGAAAACGTGAATTTCAATCGATTTTAGGGGAATTATGCATTTGTGGGGGGGATTAGACAAGTCTCTCTTTTTTCGGAGGGGGCCAAAGAAACACTTGCAATCCCCAAAAAATGGGAGAAAGGTCACCGTCCCCCCTCCTCCACGCTCGTCGACTCGAAATGATATAAGGGAGGGAGGAGGAGGAGGAGGAGGAGGAGTGCTGCGCTACGCGATCTCGTCTCGTGCTTATCTGCCAGCGCAAAAGGACCGCCAAAAAGATCGCTTCCGTTTCCCGCCAATGATGCCGGCCTGGAGCCCACCCGCACCGCAACCCCACGCCCTCTTTGGCGCCAAAAGGTGGCGTGGCGGCCGCCCCTCGCCGACACGTGTACGGCCCCGAGTGGGCCACGTTGATTACGAGAAGTTAGACCCGAGGGGCCATGCCCGAACGAAACTACTCGAGGAGCCAAGCGGAGGCCGGCGGGGCCCGGTGGGTTAGGTAAATTGCAGCGAAGGCGCTCGCACGGGATCGTAGGCAGGCAGTGGCTCTCTTTTTGTTTTTTTTTCCCTGCCTTTTTGACAATATCGCCCATCGCACATGGCCTCCGCAGATATTAGATAATTAAGTTGTAATTTCCCATATTTAAAAAAACAAATCGAATGCCTACTTTACAAAAAGGAACGACGACATTTCTGATAAATTCAGAAGCACAGGCGTTCGGACCGGCTATTGCCCTATGGGAAGTTAGTTCCGTCCTAAATTTTTTTCCCATGAAAATTTGTAGTGCGTCGCGTCAGTTGATGCGGACTGTGACAGCGCATCGAGCCCAGCAGCGCTTCCGGACGATGTGGGACGAGGAGTTTGTTGTATTTGCCTGTGGAGCTGTCAGTACTTTTCGCTGCGCTCGCATCGAAGCTCCTTCGGGCATTGATGCCCCTCCTCCTCCCTCTTGCCCTTCCCCTCACCAACCACGAGGATTCCGTGGGGCGACCATTTATGCGGTGGTCGCCCCGCCCATGATGGAGCAATAATTACATGCCGTCGGGGCAAGGTTTCTCGCACCTTATAGTTCATGTTGGGGAAGTGAACTAGACGTAGGGGAACAGATTCGATTACGCCCGCGAGATTCGATTACGCCCGCGAGATTCGACCGTCCGCGACGTCCACCGAAGTTTATTCTATTCTCCAAAATTCGGGGGTCTTCGAATCTAATTATGTCACCTACGAAAGTGACGAAGCCGACCCAGGAGAGTCCGCGAGCACCCGCACCCGAGTCTGGACCCCGGCCGCATTCGCTTCGACCCAGGGCCGGTCCCGAAGGCGAAAAGGAGCCCGACCACGTGCTACGATTTTCGATTCGGTGGAGGTAGTTAATGGGTCGGTGAGTGGGGTGGTTGGGGTCTTGCGTCCGACACGATAAAAGAGGGAATTAGTTCTATAGTTTAGTCCGGTTGGGACCCCCTCTTTCTCTTGCCTTTCATCCCTCTCTATCTCTCTCTCTCTAATGAAAGGAGCTGACCCGTGCGACGTGGTGCTGTCATTTGACTTTCTCGATCTCGAGTCCGAGAATTGTAGCAGAAGAGATCGAAAGAAAAGCGCTTCTGCAGAGTAAGAGAGAGAAGATGCCGTTCGGTTTTTGTGGATCCGAATGGTCCGCGCATCGATCTGCGCGTCTACAAGGAAAATTCCTTGTGCGTGAAAGAAAAGGCGAGCCTGTTTTTAATCCAACCTAGTCAAATTTCCCAGACGGTGCTAGCCCGACCAACCGATCTAGGACACATTAGAACGGCTTCGGGAACAACTGCTGCTCGCGCGCACGATGCGAAAAAAACGTGCGTTCTTGAGTGAAGGTGCTTGGACTCTGATTAGTAGCGACCGAGACGATGGCGTTGATGATACCGTGGTCAAGAACGATGGTTGTGGAAGATGGCGGATGCGGTGGTGACGATGGCGACGATGGCGATGGGCGGGGATTCCATTAATTCCGTGCATGACTTGATGCTTTCGCTGTTGCATCTATTTTATCGACAGGATTGGAAACCATAAGGTAATAATCATCATATTGAAAGGTAAAACAACCGGGAATCCCTATTCTTTGCTTCTTTTTGTTCGGCCTAGTGACCGGAGCAATGGATTGTCTTGTTTCTGCACTATAATGCTTAAGCAGATCAGGTTCATTTTTTATGGGCAAATTAGACCTATGAAAATGGATATCTTACTCGATTGCACTATTGAGTCACGTTGATGTCAAAATTGAAAATCGCTAACTTATTTCCACGTGTACCATATTGGGCCTTTAATACGTACCCTTAAAAAAAAAAGAAAAAAGATGTTTCCCTTCTCCGCCTTTCCCTTGTTGCGAATATTTCTTCCATGATTGAAGTGGGAAAAAGAGATTACGTAGTTCATTGGACTTCACTATATTCGTGTTTATCTCTTTCTCGTGTGGTGACTCCGATGTGCATTAGAAGTACAGCCTAGACAATATATATCTCTTGCACTGTTCATGCGGGGGAGAAACGCAAGCCATAGGGTCTTCGGCCTAGAATGAGGTCCAGGATGATGGTCGATTCAGTTTCAATGCTTGACTTGATGGATGGTAGACTAGTTTTGAGCACTTTGAGAATGAACCCATCCCAGAAATTATCCTCAGATCCTTGCGGTTTCTTTGAAAGTCACATACAAAAATGAAGAACACAGTCTGCGAAAGAAAAGCCGCTTGAGATTAATATTGGCTAAAGAAATTTTGTTTGGCGACCTTTTTGTTCTTGTGAATAATTTATATTTTAAAATAATTTTTTTATTCTATTTTTGAACGAGTTTATGAGCATTCGAAAGTGTGCTCAATAATTACACAAAATTCATATTCTCATAATAAAAAAATAAGAACGATGTGTTTGATATGACTTTAAATTTTTTTGTGCCATAAAATTTCTTTTAACTTTTTAATAAGATTATGAGATTTTTCTTTTCTTTCCTTTCTGTTTTTCTTCTCTTCTTTTTCCTTCTCTAATCGGTTGCCGAACCTCTTTTGGCCGGTTGCCGGCCTCGGTATCCGGTCATCGCCAAGGCCGGCAACTAGCTAGAGGAGGAAAGAAGAAAAGAGAAAAAAAGAAGAAGAAGACATTGACTTGATTCTAGAATTGTTCCAGAAATAAAGAAGTAACTTTTTTTCTACTTCTTTATTCTAATCTAAATCTATTCTTTGGGATAAATTTGTTTCCGAGAATAGAAAAATTAACTAATAGTACTAAATAGATTTCTGTTTTTTTTTTTTTTCAAGAAAACAAAAAGAACACAAATAGCCAAAAATTGACCGGTTATCAAATGGGCCATGCGATGTCAAAAAGGTATGCAGGGAATCAGTGTGAACTTGCTCTAAGTAGAATTGTCAAGTATCTATGCATCCACTACTCAACATCAACAACATCATCATCAGCTTATAACCCATCTGAAATATGATTGCAAAGAGCAAAGCTAGAAGTAGAAAACATAATGAAAATAGAGGAAATACTTACTGAGTGTTGCTGTGACGACGCTTGTTCCGTTTGTGGAGGAGGCTGGAGGAGGAAATACTTCTGAGTAGAGGAAATACTTACTGAGCGTTGCTATGACGACACTTGTTCCGTTTGTGGAAATACTTCTGAGCAGAGGAAATACTTACTAAGCGTTGCTGTGACGTGCCTTTCCAAAAGCCGCAAGAGCTAAATGGACAAATTAGGCACAAAGCAGAACATTGTGATTCCGACGTAGATTCTTCTCAGCACACGATTATAAGAAATTCCAATCAAATCACAAATCTTCATGTAAGTACATTAATAATAGGGATTATTCGCACGATCGTCGAAAGACCACCGCACGATCGTCGCAGCGACAATCGGTGATCGTGCGGCAGTCGTGCGACGATCGTGCGACGATCGTGCGATGGTCATGGGGCGACACTTGTTCCGTTTTAGTTGCTGGAGAAGTGGGGAGATTGATGGACAGGCAAAACTTCTAAAGTCCTAGAATTATAGGATTCTGAGGATAACGAACAATAACATATCACTTTGCAGAACCGAGGAATAAAAAGAAAAGAGGCCCTGCAATCGGGGCTCCCGTCATATGAGCTTCATAATCGAGAGTGCACAAGTAAGGCAGCAGCCTATTATCTCATGCCAAGAGCATTCCTAGCAGATTGGGCCACCGATTCCCATTGACAAAGCTCCCATCTCGGGGAACAGTAGTTCGCGTACGTGGTGTTGTCCTTTGACTTTGACTTCTCGATGTCGAGTCCGAGAATTCTAGCGGAAGAGACCGCAAAGGTTTCGCTTCCGCATTTTGTTTGCTTGCAGAGTCTCCCGGGACCCTAGAGAGAGACGGGGAAGAGAGAGAAAAAAGATGCGATTCTTGTGGATCTGAATGGTCCGCAAAATCAACCCTCGCGGGTGTGCGCGGAAAATTCCTTGGGCGTGAAAGAAAAGGCGAACCTGGGATGATTTAACTCAATCGGTCAAATTCCCAGACGACGCTAGCCGACTAACCAACCTATAGGACACGTTTGAGCGGCTTGGGGAACCACCGTTTAGCAGTACCTACGCTGATAAAAGCGCCACAATGTTTGGCAGATCTTTCGTGGGGCGTGAAATTACCTACTCGTGTGCTCTACATGAAAAGAAGGTGCATTTTTTAGCGATGGTGATTTGATTCTAAGTAGTGGCGCCCGAGACAACGGCCGGTGACACCGTAGTCAAGAGTCAAGAACGATGTTCGTGGAAGATCGTTGATGCAATGGCGATGGCGGGGCATTCCATTAGTCACATGCGTGACTTGAGGCTTTCATCGCAATAGATTGACTTGTTTCTGCACTATAATAATTACGTAGATGAGGTTCAATTTTTAAAAACAAATTAGAACTGTGAAGAACGATATCTTACATGATCGCACCGTTGAGTAAGTATTGGAATAGCTATTGAGTGGTTAGGACATCTTATCTTTCAAGATAAAGAAGGGCGTGAACTTTTTGTATTTTTTGAAACATTTCCGGTTGTTTTGGTAGACGGAGACGGGTGTTAAAATCAAACATGGGTTGGAAACTTATTTCCACATGTGCTATATGCGCCTTTAATACAAACCCTAAAAAAAATGTTCGCATTCTCCGCATTTTCAGTGCCCTATGGCAACTATTTCTTTCATGACTGAATTGGGAAAAAGAGATTACGGAAGACTAGGATTTTACTATGTTTGTGTTTATCCCATATTCTGAGGTCCAGTGTGTATTAAAAGCCTAGCCGAGGCAGTATATATCTTGCACTGTTCATGCGCTGGAGAAACGCAGGCCATAGAGCCTTCGGCCCAGAATGAGGTCCAGGATGCTGGTTAGTTCAGTTTCAATGCTTGACTTTATGGATGGCAGACTCGCTCCGGGCGCTTTGAGGATGAACCCATTACAGAAATTATCCTCAGATCCTTGCGGGTTCATCGAAACCTAGGTTTCCCCAAATGAAGAACGCAGTCTGCCGAAAAAAAGCCGCTTGAGGACTATATGTGCATCCACTACTCAGCATCAGCAAACATCATCATCATCGGCTTATAACCCAACTGAAATGTGATTGCAGCGAGCAAAACTGGAAGCAGAAAACATACTGAAAACGGTGCAACATTTATTTGAAGCAAACAATGGAAAACATAAGACACTTGCTCTTTGGCTACTTTTCTTTTTCTTTCCCTCGAGTGGAAAAGGATGAGCAATTTCTCTTTGAACTCATCTCCTTTCCATGAACAAACTCTAGAAATAGGCAACCGACAAACGGAAGTAAAAGAAGGCTAATCGATTGCGAATACCGGGTCATTCTGGAATCTTAACCTTTCATTCCCATCTTCCACGACATGACAAAGTTCTTCCCCACAGGCAACTTGAGCCCGCCGATCTCAACCATCAAACTGCCCTTTGCATCTCCAACATCGGAGAGGGGTGCCAAGAAGTTCTGTGGGGAAACGCTCATTTCCACATTCTCTGCAGCGCCGTCGATCTCGAGGTCAGATGCCCCAGTCCCGCCCAATCCCAACACGGACACCTTCTGCACGATCCAACCATTCTGCAACGCGAACTGGCCCTCCTGCACTTCCGACCACAGCTTGACCTGCCCCTTGCTAAGAGTCGCGTAAAAGTCGACATACGTCGAAGACCCACCCCCCAGTTTCATCTCTGGAAGCTCGTCATTATCGAGAAACAATTGCCCCTTCGCTTCCGCCTCCTGGGCCCCAGCTGGGAAAGTCACCACAAGGCTAAACGGCGTTTTTCTCGCTTCCTTGGATATCATCCCACCTTGCTGCATCGGAAGGATTATGTTCTGATATACATGAACATTCACTGCGTGCAAAGGCGTATCGAGGGTGACATACTGCCCCCCTTTTGAGGATATGGCCTGCGTCATATCGAATAAGCTGAACCAAGTACCAGGAGGAAAGAGCGCCTTGACCGCCGTCTTCCCCTGCTCAAGCACGGGAGATACCATGACTCCACTACCAAGCAAAAACTGGGTGCTCATTCCGTAACTCTCCACGTAATCGGGGAATGAAAAGAAAAGAGGCCGTGCAATCGGGGCTCCTGTCGTATGAGCTTGGTAATTGAGAGTGTACAAGTAAGGTAGGAGCCTATATCTCATGCCAAGAGCATTCCTAGCAGATTCGGCTACTGAGTCCCATTGATAAAGCTCCTGTCTCGGGGAATAGTAGTTCGCATGGTCCCTCGAGAATGGGTAGAAGGCACCGACTTCAATCCAGCGGTTGCAAAGCTCCTCAGTCGGGGCTGGGTAGAAGCCGCATATGTCTGCACCGACCATGGGCACTCCGAATATGCCGAAATTCAGCATGGTGGAGATGGAATACTTCAGATTTTCCCAATTGCCTTGGTTATCTCCGGTCCAGTGAGCGACATACTTCCCGGAGCCCACGTACGTCGAGCGCGACAATATGAAGGGTCTCTTTCCCTGGAGCCCTTGGAGTGCTTTGTGAGTAGCAATTGATTGCGAGAAGCCGTACAAACTGTGAGCATCATACTCCAATACACCATTGTAATGGACAGCACTTGTAGCTATGGTTTTATAACCTATTGGTGCTTGCAATCCGGAAGCATTTATCTTGTAAGGCGGATCGTCCCATCTGGTGTTGGTAATATTCTTGCAGTCCAAGCAACAGATCCAGCCTGGCCCAGTTCCATTGGGGCATATTCTGCCCTCGGGGATTGTGCACTTCCCCGAGCAGAAATTGGAAGCTTCATTCATGTCGATCCACAAGCCATCGACAGGGACAAGCTCGTGAAAGCGTCGGACTTCATCACCCCACCACTCTACAGTTTTTGGGTTAAGAAAGTCGGGGAAGTTAACGGCACCTGGCCAAACTTGAGCGATATAGGGCTCGCCGCCATGTTTGATGAAGACATCTTTGGCCAAACCTCTTTGGTATACACCATAGGTGGAGTTGATGGCGATTCCCGGATCATTTATGACAATGTACTTCATGCCCATGCCGTGAATCTTCTCCACGAAAGCCAGAAGCTTCGGACGGGAATAATTGACAGGGTTCAGGGTGAAATCCTTGTGGCCATCCATGTGATCATCGTCGTTCCAAATCACATCGAGCGGAATTTTAGCTTTTTGGTAGCTTGCAACCACGTCTTCGACGACGGAGAGGTTATGATAGCCCCATCTACACTGATGAAACCCTGTAGAAACCAAAAAGCAGAGAGAAGGTAAATACATAGCTTTACAAACGTAAAGCATAACATTTTGTACAGGTAACTGAGAGTATAAGCAATTAGGGCGGAGCATCGACACCATCTCCTGCACAAGAAACCAAATCTAAACTTGAAATGTTGGTGACTCTTTTCGATCCAACGGGAACTTTTCATTGCGTGCTTTCCTCCTACATTATGAACTAAGATTTCAAGGAAGTGATAATGTGTTTGCCTATGAGATTTTGCACTAGAGTCCTTAGTCGTTGTGCTGAACAACCTAGAATATAATTTCAATATCACCGCCATAATTTCCGCTGAGTTAATCAAAATCCAATCTAACTACACGTGTTTGCAAGCATTGTGATAAGAATCTGATGGCAATGGTCAGTCTCCACTTCTAGTAGGAAAAGGCAAGTAAGAAAAGGACAAGAGAAGCACAAATTTCAGGCCATGATTGCTTTCAGGGGTCCACCAGTTGGCCTACGTTCAAAAGTTGTCTCCGTAAAGGTCAAGATTTTAGGCTATCATAAAGTAAACAAATGAAAATAAATGCCCGAACCAGCACGACAGCATAAAGATCCTTCATCGTTTCCACGCATCGCCTCATCTTTTATGCGGACCTACAATTTATTTGGCGTGCCGATATGATTAAAAGATCGAGCCTCGCCCCAGTCACGTCTACCAACGTTCGCACGATGAATAAACAAATGAGAGTCACAGAGGACAGTGAAGTGAAAGCAGGAGAATGGACCGACCAGACAAACCTACAATTGAAAATGAACAAAAAAAATAGCTCCACTTCCACACGAGTTATAATTGAATTATCAACCAGGAGCAGCAATCAGGCATCGTAACACTGCAATTCAGGCAGTCCTTAAAAACCCTCTCTTTAATGAAAAGAAGGTACCTCCACATCAATCCTTCACTTCAGGAAGGACCATAAATCATTACAGCTCGCACCAGTTCTGAGCTTAGTCAATTCAATTACTTAATATGTATCCATTCATATCACCAGTTCCTGCACCAGTGCCATCTTACTCTACGATGGATGCAACAATCAGAAGTCCTTACCATAGGCCAATGGAACGTGATAGGTCCAACTATTTATATCGACAATGAGGTGCCAAAATTATACCGAAAGGACGCACCCCTGCCGGCACAAAACGAACGACATGCTAAAGCCGAAAGCAAAAGACATCAACATGCCCAATAAATTAATTCACATCACCCGGCAGGTATTAAATATCACACCTAAACTGTTTTAAGGAACCCATCAACCATGCAAGTAAAGTAGTCAATGGTACCACATTCCAAGAACGATAAAGAATGACTACAGTGACGTGAAACCGAGGTCCTTCTGAGGTAAATAGCCAGAAACTGGTTGTGGGGCAAAAACAGAAGCGTTCATTCAATGCCATACCAAACGAATTTAATGATCTGCCGTACCAACAAACCAATCCCAACGCCAAACAAGTATATTGCAATCTCTTGCAACCCTTTAAAAATAGGTGATTATCTTAGTCTAATCGAGTCAAGGCAACATTTCCCCAAATATAATACACAGACAGAGCAACTGGTATGAATTATTAAGCATGATGAATACGGAATATCCGATTCCTAAAACATTCATCAGACATAAGACCCTGCAAATTTAATGTAGTCAAAATTTCTCTACTTAATTATATAACAAGATTCCAGTGATAATGGGTGACCTTGTAAATGGTAAAAAAGTAAAAGCAGCTCCTTTCCTTGTAAAGAAACACAGAGCAAGTAAGCGATTCATACCAAAAGCCCAGTAGGGCATCGGAGCCGGCCGGCCGATGAGCTGCGTGTACTGGTCGACGACGGCGAGAGGCGTTGGGCCGGCGAAGAAGTAGAAGTCCAGCACCCCTCCAATCACCTTGTACGTCAGCGAGGTCCCTCTGTAGAACACGTCCATGCCGTTGCTGTTGAGCAGCAGCACGCCGTGCGCGTAGGCCTTCCCACCCACGTTCCTCAGGTCCATGTACACTGGGTGATCGCCGTACAGGTCCGTGTTCAGGTTGATCGCCGAGATGTCCAACGTGTACAGCGTGTACGGGTCGTTCGGGTAGAGCTTGATCCCGTGGGGCTGCGTGTTCTCCCCCAGGCCGTAGAGGGAGGCGTCCGCGGGCAGCTTCGTGGATATCTCGAGGTACTGGTCCTTGAAGACGAGGGCGCTGTACGGGTCGGAGTCGCCGGAGGTGGAGTCGAAGAGGGTCTGCCCGTCGGACTTCCTCTTGACGGCGAAGGTGAAGGGGTTCGTCGTGTATCTGAAGATGAACTGGGAGCCGGAGTACTCGGAGACAGCGACCGGGGGGCTCGTCTTCCGGGACGTCGCGACGGCCGCCGACGGGTGCCGCGGCGGCGGGTCCCGGGGAAGGAGGTCGTAGGGGACCTCCCACCTCTGCTTCTCGGCGTCCGTGATGTACACCCTCAGCCGGTCCTGCGTCTCGTGCCTGCGAAAGCCACCACAAAAAACATCAATCACTCCCATACACACAGATACACGCGAGTTCAGTAGAGAAATGGAAATGGGTCGTCTCCTGAAGGTGAGGAGAAGCATAAAAATGGGGACTTTTCGATGGCGTACTTGACGAAGAGCTGCAAGTGGGGAATGTCGGGGCCGTAGATGGAGGACTCCTTGTTGAGCTGGAGGTGGCCGAGGAGGCCGCCGTCGGGGGTTTCTTCGATGGAGACGAGGCGGTAGCCATTGCCGATCTTGGCAGTGCCGGAGCGTGCAGGGGCAATGCACAGGAGGAGGAGGAGGGGGAGGAGGAGGAGGAGGTTCGGGAGAGGAGGCGACATTTCGGTCGGGACCCAAAGCAAGGCTCGAAGTGCTCTGCTTCGGGACTGAACTAAGAGGAGTTCAGACCGGGGGGCTTTGATGGGACTCTGCTCGAGAGAGGCACTGGTTTAATAGGAATTTGGAAGGAGTCGTGGATAGGGGAGGATGGTTGGACGTATCCGGGCCTCGAGGTCCTCTCTCTCTCTCTCTCCCTCTCTCAATCAAATGCCTTTCTCTTTTTGCCCTCTCATTTAAGCAATTTCCAATAGTTTTGCGATGCTAAAGAGGAAAACTTATCCTGTCTTTTCACAAAACTTATCTCATCTCTCAATAAGATCAAAGACCTGGCGAGTGCATCCAGAGTTTCTAAAGTCGATAAACTTATCCTCTTTTCTTTATGAAGAGGTTTCATCTTTCCATATATAAAGACCGTAACTTGGGAAAGTTATTGTATTATATTTATTATAACAAGTATCTTTCTGTAATGTGTCTTGATTCTTCATGGACGAGGATTGTAAAGTTCACCCCCACCGTTCTTTTGCCTGGCTGAGCGTGTGATTGGGGAGTCAAAAAGATGTCTCCCTTTTTCATCTCGCCTGTCATTTCGAATGGAAGCTAAAACTCATTCCAGCAGAATATGCCTTTCTGGCGAATTAGCCATCGAGCTTTGCTTCGGCGGGAACTCGCACCGACATAAACGCGTGGGGATAGAAAAATGAGTCATGGCCCGTGCAAAAGATCCTGTGTGAAAGTTGAATTTTTTTTTTTATAATTTACCTTCATTTCTCAGTTAATGGACAATTCGAAGGCAAATTCTGTAGATTGTCTGTCCCCCTCCGAGTCCCAGTAGACATGTGCACGTGTTGGGCGAAGCTTGCGATGTTAGGTCGAGCGACCGAAGTCCGACCGTGATTCCCGGAGCCTCCGCCCGATCGACTTTCCTTTTCAGGTCCAGTCCCACGGGATCTCCCCAACGGTTGCGGAACATCTCTCGCTAGCTCCCTTTGGAATAGCAAAAAAATCGGAAAACGTCGTCGTCCCGAGTCCTGCCTTGCAAAAATCCCGTTTTGGATTGTTCGCAAGATGCTGCGTTGCTCAAAATGTATTTGGTATTGGTCCTTATCAACTTTGGATCCTGTCTTTTTATCTCAGCTGGAGCAGAAACAGGGGACTTGCTTGGGATACCGCGAAAACCCAAGAACGAAGAAACCTTTGAGAATGCGTACGATCGCTGTTCGTATCTCTCTGTAAAATTGGGAGAGATGCACCAATAACGATCTCCAAGATGACTTTTAATTCATCTTTGTCACGTACTACAGAGAGAGAGAGAGAGAGAGAGAGAGAGAGGGGAGCAGGTAACGTTTGATTTGTCGCGTAGAACACGGGTCTCGTGGCCTTGCTTAAGATCTGCGGTGGCCAGCATTTCCCTGCCATTATCTTATGGCCTTGGATACGACCCCAGAAAGAAAAATATATATATATCTTTATGATCTTGGACACTGTTGAGTTCTAAATCACCAGCATTGCTCAAGTTGAAATGAAGGATTTGGTCCTATGGGCGAGCGGTGAGTATAATCTAAAATTCAACGCAATGAGAGGCACTCGACAACAATTTGTCCGAGACCTTCGATTTGTTTCGAATTTTCCATTTCTTAACTACACTTTTCCAATTTTCCATATTTCAAAGTCTGTTTCTTAACAAGTTCTGTACTTTATTTTTTTCGTTCCATTTTTCATTTTCTTAACACCGAAATTCCATACGGCATATTTATTAACATAATTAACAATGGAATGACTTAACTACACAACAAATGGGATGAGTTAAACTCAATGCTACAGATTGAAAAATTCTAAAAACTGGATCGCACAGCCGACGTCAGTTCCGTCCACAGCTGAACTCTGCCAATGCACCTTGCACAAAAAATCAAAAAACTGGAAAACGGAAGAAAGACAAAGTCATGCTTCGATTTGCCAACTCTCGAAGCCAGTAACACTTCTTCAATTTCGATAAAACGACACATGAGTAGAACAAAAGCCAATTCGCTTATAATTCAGAGGCGACAGAGCTCAGGTGGGGGACAGGACAGGTCACACAGGAGGCTCTCTCCCGGCGAATGAAGAAACCTTTATAATAATAATGATAATTACCCCTTTTCTTAGCGGAATAATTCGGATTAAGACAAAGATAATATGGATCCCAAGGCACATTTTCTTTAGATAACATGCCTGAGAGAGAGAGAGAGAGCACCGTCGCGTTCCCTTGGTTCATGGGCCTCCTGAAAATGACATAAAATAAGGGCAAAGGCAGTACGTGGGCATCTCCTGTTCTCGCCGCACGGCGTGTGGAGATTCGCTAGTATCGGTATTTGTTTAATCTAAGCTTATTTTAATCGCCATAGCCGATTACGGAATCGCGGGTATCTTTAAGGACTGTTTCTTGAGTCTTCGAATACCGGTCCCCATGCCAGGTGCGGATTCGGGGGATTTTATCGTTTCTCTATGTCATGGAATTCCCGAGCTACAGGGCGTCGATGTTAGATTGCCTTGATTGGGGGAAGCCTGCGGTCCAATTTGAATTGAATCGATTGCTGTTGTCATGTCGAATGGTCCAAGGTTGGCTTTTCGTTCGCATGCTGCTACCGGCCGATACATGACTTTGCTTTCGGAGAGAGAGAGAGAGACAGTCAAGAGGAAGGAATTCTTGCGATCGCCAATATTGGATCTTTCTAAATCGGATCGAATTTCGATTGGAATCGACTTGATGTTAATATGAGGTAGTCTATGTAGGTAGGGGACACTAAAGTTTTGTCCTTTTAAGTTGGTCTCTCCATACCTAATATAGGGAATGCCATCAATCATCATTCATTAGCATTTTTAATGATTGAATGGGAACCCATTCTTCCCTAAAATAATGTCTGTTTGACCAGAATTTTAAGAAAAAAGAAAGGACAATATAAGATATCAAAAAAGGCAAATGTTATCAAAAATCTCAAATTATCCCTACCTTGATATAAATATCTCAACTTTCTATTACAATTTCATTTCGGATATATTTATGGGATTTTTTATGACAGAAAAATTTAAGGCATTCGTATCATAATGAGTAAATTTAAGGTTTTTAGTAATACAAAAAATTGTTTATAATGGTCATAATTTATGATTTTTTGTGATATTAACTCTATTAAAAATACTTTAATAATCTAAAAAAACTTTTTTTTTTTTTTTCTGAAAAATTGTAGAAACATATCATCCGAAGACGAAGGACACGGGACCAGCTCCTTTTTTGCGGTTTCCGCCAAAAGATCTCTTCCAAAAATTAAAGAAAGAAAAAGAAAGGGGAAAAGAGCAAGTGCGTGAAGAAGGAAGCTGATGATGTGGAAAGTACTTTGCACTTGCGGAGGCGTGACCTGCCTGCGCTGCGACGGACAGGCATTATGGGCGAAGTTGGGGGAGGCGAATGAATTATTGAGCGCCGCGCGCACGATGAAAGTAAAGAAAGACGGAGGAGATCCAACGTACGAATCGCTCGGTGGGGTTCTACTCGAGATACACAGAAAAGGGCCGATCACGAGCACATGTCGGAGACGTTCGGGCTTTTACCGGTAATAAGTTATAACCATTTCTCGACTCGACTCAACTTGACTCGACGGTTAAAAAAGGGAATTTGGTGATGTAATGTGGTGCCCCGAATTGAGCCATCGGGTAGAAAGTGCTTGGCGGAGAGAATTTTTGACTTTTGGAATGCGATGCGGCCCCCGGATCGTCGGCCCTACCTCCGGTCGGACCGTCGCGAAGCGAACGATTGCTGCTGCCGGGGTCGAAATTTGACGACGAGAGAGCCCAAACTGATGGGCCCAATGAAGCACCGAGCCTGATCTTCATTTTTTTTTTTTTTTGGTTCGGCAGTTTACTCCCGATTAGGCCCAATCGAATGAGCCCACTGAAAGAAGAAGGACGCGTCGTGTAGAAGATGGCTCTTTTCTCCCCGAATTCATCCCGCTGCCGACGCTCCTGGAAAGCAAACCCGCTTCATCGCTCCGTAGAAAGAAATGGCCCCTCTTTTAGCATGGGCCATACTGCTTAGACCTGTCAAAAGGGACCGGACCACCTCCCCGACCGCATTCGAATTCTGTGACGATCTGTAAACGAGGACCGAAAAGGGTTGTATCACGAGTCTCTCTATAGAAATAATTAGGGGTGCATAAAACGGACTGTCCAAATTGAGAATCGCACGGACCGGATCGGACTGAACATGCTAATTGAGTCCGATTCCCGATTTTAAGAGGAAATGGATCGACTATTTATATCTTCTTTTTTTTAATTTCTTCAAAAAAAAAATAGTAAAGTGTGGACTAAACATTATCTCATGTAGTGACATCACAATATTGTGACATAATGACTCTTAACTCATCGTCGCTTTCGTGAATATCTTAAGATTTGTCGTTCTCTCTCGCTTTGCCGTGTACTGTCACTCTTTAATGGAGGAAAAAGAAAGGATCAATTCCATTGAACCAAATCAGAGCTAGTCACCCCTAAAAACAATTTGAAACATATCATCTCTTGAGTTTATATCATTTATAGAAATAAGTCAATCGAAGATATTTTACTATCAACAACAAAATTATACTCAAGCGTTTTTGTTAATTTATTTCCGCAAGCAATACAAGTAAATCATTTATTAAATAGATTATTTTTTTTCTTCCAAATAATTAATTCTCCACAAAACGAACCTGCCATAATATTCAATCAGTCTATTCCGCATCAGAATGTCCCGATACAAGGTAATATTGCTCATTCCTAATTATAATCGAGAGTATCTTTCAGCTAACGCGGTGAATCTTGTTTGTAGAGAAATTATTGGACGCTCTAGCAAGGCGGAGTGACGTGCACGTACCTAACAAATTGTGGGGGTACCAAACTCTAGTGAGCCATTCTTCTTTAAATGAAAATCAAATAATTTCATGACAGTTAATATCATTATATGATTAATTTTGGTAGGTAATCACACGATACTCGGGGAGCGCCTAATAATTTTTGTTATACGAGACGATAGCACTTCTAAACTCCTCCGGTGGTAATCACACTAAAGAAACTATTGTTGCTGTCGAATAAGCACCGCTATAAGCGGGATGATTATTGTTATTATTTTTCAAAAAGTAATCTACCCCACCCCCAACATGATCCAATGCATCTTGTCAACTCTTCTCATCAACAAAAGAGTGCCTGATGACGATGGATTGCAAAAATTCTCTGAATACCACCGTAGAAATTTCATGCCAACGATCGTGATGTTGGACTTTTGTTACAACTGTTACTCAATTTTATGCGAGCAAGTCATCATGACTCAGCCAAGTATGATTTTGAGTGAAGTTGATGTGATTCCTAACTAAACCTATCAAAAAATTGGTCATACACTCATATTTTGATGGATTGGGTTGTTGTATGGATTAGTTATATTTGGTAAAATAGTCATAAATGAATGAATTTCGAAAGATAAGAACTAAAATAACATGAATGTTAAATGAATTTTTAACTTATTTCGATTTAATCTATCTTCATGACTCTCTTTTCATTTTATCTCGAACACGCACTTAGTTTGGATATAAATTTTCCTATATTAGGTAAAATATAAAAATGTTTTAGCAATATGAGTTAGGATCGAATATGTATTAAGCATGAATTTATTAGATTTGTATTACATGGAAATTAGTAAAAATGGAATATGGATAAATTTGGGTTTGACTATTTTCGACATCACACAAACTCGACTCGACTCACTCATTTCATAGGTGCATTCCTAACTACCCTATCACCAAAAGCAACCAAAGAATTCAACTTCAAAAATTTTGAAAATAAATGATTTGGTAATCATTTGTATCTTAAATATTTTTATGGATAATGAAAATACTTTTCATTCGTTTAATTTTGTAAACAATACAATAAGTTATTTAAAAATAAATAAATTTCAGATCATTTATTTTTTGGGAAACCAACGAAGCCTGGGTCGCTGTCTAACTCCGCGAATTGTTGGGAACCTTAGTTTAAGACGGAACAGAGAAGGCCGTTTGTCTCGAAGCGCCGTTGGCCGGCGCACCGAGATTCGCGGCGTTGCTCACCGCCGGTTCTTTTTTCCCACCGCTGGTTCTTTTTTCCCACCGCTTTATTGGCCCATGCGACATGCCCACCCCGCCGATCCAATCCGCGTGGAAGTTGTGGAATACGATGACCACAGACTTTGACTTTTCAACGGACGCGTCAGCATTCACGTTTTTTTCCTAGTTTCCCTGCGTCACCGCTTTGCTTCATCCACGTTACGCAACGCACCCCTGCCCACGCGAAAGTCAATGGCGTCACCGCTTGGCGTAATCGCCACCGTCCACGTACGGCCTACCCTGCTGCGAAATGGCCAGCCCCACCGTCCCGTCGCAATTAAAAGCGTGCATCCAATCCTCGAGAATTTGCAACGAGCACGTCAACCTTCTCCACCATCGACTCGATTTTCTTTCCTTTTTCGTTTTCTGGGTGATTCCTCGCACTTCAGGCTCACGCGGGAGGAGGACATGGACAGGAGGAGGAAGAGAGACGACGCCGGCGCAGCGAGCGGCGTGAAGAAGAGGGCGAAGGGACCGGAGAGCTCCGCCGCGGGAGAGCAGGGGGAGGCGGAGGAGGCGGCGGCGGCGACGGCGACGGCGACGGAGGTGGAGGTGGAGGAGTTCTACGCCATCCTGAGGAGGATACAGGCGGCGGTCAAGTATTTCGAGAAGGGCAAGAAAGGCGAGGGGTCGCGCAGGTTGACGCTCTCCGAGCTGGAGGCTCTCCCGGAGGAGGAAGCCGACGGAGCTCCGCCGAGTAGGAGGAGGAGTAGCGGCGAGCTGGGCCTGGACCTTAACTCCGAACCGTCGTCCGAAGCCAACGTGGCTGCCGGTTTATAGAGCACAGATAAGCAAACGCAACAGATCCGAGGCTGTAGCGTGGATCGGTGCAGATAATGGAGCTGACCTTCGTAGAACTATAGGGAGACCATGTTTCTAAGATGTAGCTTTGTGATATTAATCTATTTTGACTCAAACTAACGGAGGATAGATAAATTTCTTATAGAAATGTCGATTTAGGGTTTTTTTGTGATATTAAGTCATTTTATTTTACCGAGACTTACGTAGTTTCGCGTGTATGAAACCCTGAAGCATTAATTCAAGGATGCTGTGTTGACGAGGCGTTCTCTTTATCTTGATGTCCGGGAAGTTCTGCTGGGTCCGTGTTCCCTGGGATTTTCTTTCTTAGTGCAGATATCGCTCTAAAGAATAGATGGTCAATGCTCTCCCCCTCTCTCTCTTCGCTCTCTGTAAGTTGATTTACCTACGATTTTAAATGGATTTTATTTAATGTCTTGAAAGTTCCTCGTGGATGAGGGAGTTGTGTGAACCTCATTTTTCTTGGTAATATTTATGTTTTAAAATTTCGAGGTAAGTTTGTTCGTGAGGATGAAATATTTATTAGTGAAATATTCATATTTCTACGCATGTGTTCCAATGTCTTGAAAGTTCCTCGTGGATGAGGGAGTTGTGTGAACGTCATTTTTCTTGGTAATATTTATGTTTAAAAATTCCGAGGTATGTATGTTCGTGTGGATGAAATATTTATTAGTGAAATATTCATATTTCTACACATGTGTTCCAATGTCTTGAAAGTTCCTCGTGGATGAGGGAGTTGTGTGAACGTCATTTTTCTTGGTAATATTTATGTTTAAAAATTCCGAGGTATGTATGTTCGTGTGGTTGAAATATTTATTAGTGAAATATTCATATTTCTACGCGTGGAACACATGTTAATGTTAACTTTCAACAAGAAAAAAGCTTTTCATATGCTTCACCCTTTCTAAACTTCCACGAATAGTATGACTTCTTTTCAGCAAAACAAAAAGCAAGAATAAGGAATTTATGCATTCAACTCTAATTCAGTTGTTATTTCATTCTTTCGAGATGCATCTCCCCTGGCTCCTCCACCTCGATACGATCTTTTCGGGCCGCGCATCGGCTTGGAGCACGGTATCCATACTGACCTCCGCATATGGGGAAAGCTTCGGGGAAAAGCAGAAAAAAAAAAAAAAAAAATTCAAGAGAGAGAAAGAAAGAAAGCAAGCAAGCAACCTTGTAACCTTCTTATGTTGCATTCTTGTTTAAAGCTATTTGTGACAACAGAGTGAGGGATAAATATAAGGGTAGATAGATCAGCCATTGGTGCCGCCGTTGAAGTCACCTCCGTCCTCGCAATCCACGTTGTCACTGCGACCACCGTGAGCACCATTTTTGGGCCTTCGGCGGGCGGGCATGTGCGTGCATCTCCGCCATCTCTCGAAGATCCACCTATCTCTGTCCTTTATGGCCATGTTGAATGAGTTGATTTGTCCTCTTGATGTCGCCGTCAATCTCTACTTGGGGTTTTCCCTATTAAGGTCAACGCTAACGTCATATAACATTCTCAACGAATTAGATTTAGGCCATAAGCCTGGACGATTATGTTGGGTCCAAATAAGGGACAGGGCGACAAAGAGGGAGAGAGATCCGAGATGAGCAACCCATCTTGCATTCCCGTATCTGCAAGCACGCAGACATGCACACGCTCACTCACGCTGAGAGAGGGAGAGAGATGAATAATGATAGATAGATGATCTAGCACCGACGACAAGGGTGATTTGCGTGAGTGGCGAGTTGATGAACACGTGTCAAGATCTAAATGGAGGGCTTGTTTCGAGTCGGGTAGGTCCGAATCCACTTTACTCTTTTCAGATCAGTTCTTCCCATAGGTGATCGATGAGCGTGTATGGATTGGGCCTCGTTTGTTGTTTAGGCCCACCCATTAACCAACAAAAGAAAACTCTAGTAATTTTTGGGCTTGGCAGGGCATGATTCGAGACCAAATCGAATTGAGTCGGGACCTTATAGCTAAATGCTCTTATCCAAGCTTGGAACCTTTGTGGACTGGCCTGAGCGAGTCATCACCTTGCCAGGCCCATTACAATTAGCGGCGATAGAGTACTTCAAGTGTGAGGCAACCTTGATCGAGCTGTTTTCGCCATAGGCCCATAATTTCAAAATCTTCTTTACCACATTCGTCGCCTAAATCTCCAACAAGTTGACGAGACTCCAACATGGTACGGAACCATGGCTGTCAATGTTAGTTTCTGAAGAGCAAATAGCATTTATAAGTGGCAAGCAGATTCAAGATAATATATTTATTGTCCAAGAGGTGATCCATCAACTAAGGGTGAGAAGGAGGAAATGGAAATTTCAAGCTATTCTCAAATTAGATATGCAAAAAATGTATGATAGAGTCGAATGGGATTTTCTTTGTGATTATATGCTAAAAGTTGGCTTTCATGACAAATGGGTCAAGTGGATAAAGCAATGTATCTCATCAGTCTCTTTCAACATCCTACTTAATGGTGAGCCTTAAGATATTTTCAGACCTACTAGAGGAATAAAGCAAGGGGACCCCCTTTCTCCCTACTTTTTTTATAATCATGGCAAACATCTTATCAACACTCATGATGAAAGCTGTCCAAGATGGAAGTATTAAGGGTATTCGTCTAAATGCTACATGCCCATCTCTCTCACATCTTCTTTTGCAGATGATGCCATTTTCTTCTTAGATGGCACAATCCAAGAAGCTCAAAATGTCTCTAACGTGCTGAATCAGTACTGCTATGTGACAGGTCAGGCCATAAACCTTAATAAATCAGGCCTTTTTTTTTGGGAGAGATTGCCCTTACAACCTTAAACAGAATCTAGCTTCAGAATTGCAAGTTCCTATCTCAGAAAGTTTAGGAAAGTACCTAGGAATTCCATTGGAATGGGGGAAAACAAAAAAGCAAACGTTTGCTTGGATCCTTGCCAAAGTAGAAAAGGAACTAGAAGGTTGGAAAGAAAAACTAATTTCGAAGGTGGGTAAAGAAATCCTCATCAAGACGGTCATTCAAGCCATTCCCCAATATGCGATGTCCATTTTTAAAATTCCAATTTCTATATGTCGCACTATTGAAAAAAGAGTAGCTTCATTTTGGTGGAAACAGAATGTAGACAGAAGAGGAGTTCATTGGAAGAAATGGGAAGATTTGAAAATCAGAAAGGACTATGGTGGGCTGGGTTTCAAAGATTTTGTGGATTTTAATAAAGTTATGTTGGGTAAACAAGCCCGGAGAATTGTTAAACAACCAAATGCTCTATGGTGCCAAGTGATGAAAAGTATTTATTTTCCTCGAGGTGAATTTTGGGCAGAAAACAAAGGTAATTGGCCTTCTTGGGGATGTCAAAGTATATTGGTTGGAAGGGATGCAATTGAACCAGCTACTAGATGGGAGGTTAGGGATGGCTAAACGATCATAATTCGAGCAGATGTATGGCTACCTTCTGGAAGAATCTTTGGCCCAGCAAATAAAGAAGATCCAACAAAGTTGGCTGAGCTAATAGATCGTGAAACGAAGGAATGGGATACGAACAGAATCAATGCACTTTTTCAGGAAAATATTGCTCAAGAGATTCTAGCTCCACCTCTAAGCCTGTACCCTAACCTAGATAAAATGGTGTGGATAGTAAATAGATCCAGCACATACATAGTCAATAGTGGATATAATCGAATACAAAACTCAGTCAACATCTGCACCAGACAAAACCCGTCTTCATCCTACCAAATACCAAAATCACTTTGGCACGAAATATGGAAATTACCAACATCCCCCAAAATCAGATTCTTGCTATGGAATATATGCAGCAACTCTCTCGCAACAAAGGAAAATCTACCCAGACGACAAATATTACCTAATCCAACCTGTTCAATCTGTGGCCAAGCACTAGAGACAATAGAACACATCTTCACCCTCTATAGCTGGACAACAAAATGTTCGGTCTGGCCCTGAGTTTCAAGTAGATATAGATCCAGCAAATATAACTCGAATTGATGGATGGATTCTGAGCAATCTCACCTCAAGTGCCGCAACAAAGTCGAAAGCCCTCTTTGCTGCTCTTGTGTGGCAAATATGGAAGACCCGCAACTCTGCGGTTTTCCAAGGGAAAATGTTGAACCCGACCAGCACCCGAGAAGAAGCGTGCATAATAGCAAATCTGAGCATGAAATGGAATGTAAAGGGGACGCCTAGAAGAAACCGAAAGCAAGGGGAGTACGAGGTAAAATGGAAACCACCAGAACCTAATTCGTTGAAGCTGAATGTTGATGCCTCATGGTGTAGCTCAAGCAAGAATGGAGCAGTTGCAGGCGTCGGTAGGAACGAAGCGGGTCTCCTCGTCACGGGCTTCACAAAAGAGATCTTGGCTCCGTTCGCCTGGAATGTAGAAGCCCTAGCCATGCGTGAAGCTCTACAGTGGGTAAGGAATAGGCGAAAAGGAAGTTCTACACGAACCGAAACCACTCAAACAGCTTTAGAAGAAACTGATCTGAAAGTGCACTTATACTCTGATAGCCTATCGGTTGTGGAATGTGTTCTGGGCCGAGAAGAGCCTCCCTGGCAAGCCCATTCCATAATTGTGGACTGCATACAGCTTAGAGCCCAGATCGGTGACATTTCCATCCTCTACGAGCCGCGGGAATTCAATAAAGCGGCGGATTGGGTAGCAAAAACTCACAGAGAAAAATCCCTTCCTAGTAATTAGGTTTATTTCCCTCCTCAACCTTTAATTTCAATATTATGTCTAGACTTACCAGTTGATGATGCCCATTTAACAGGCCAGTAATGATATTCAACATATTCCGTCAAAAAAAAAAAAACATGGTACGGAGTATGCAAGTTGGAGTTTAAGCTAATCGGGTGGTCATGTCAACCCGTTGTCAAACGGATTGTGTTTGAATTCAACCCGAGCAACCCGGAATTAATCCATTTAGCTATTTGTATTGTGTCGACTTGATTAATGACCCGATCCATATTCACCTATTAAATTGAAATGAATTGGATTTATTCTTTACCAATGACTATATCATAAGTAAGTATTGCGATATAACCATCATCATCTAGTATTATTTGTCTATCTTTTTTTTTTAGTTTAATTATAATAAAACTTAATTTTTCTCATTAGCTAAAAGAAAAAAGAGAGATTCAAAATCTCGTTGGGCCTTTTCTAAATTAATTGTTACCGTGTAATAATTACATCAAGGATGCCACTTTCATCGATTACAGTCACGAAAACGAAATTTTCCCTCAAACGTTATTCAAGTTAATATCCTTCGGGTTGGAACAACCTAATTTGACCTATTATGAAGTACGTTGGGGTTACATATTTCTTAAATTGATTGTGTTTGGATTGAGATTGTTGAATCTTGATACATTTATTCAATTGATTATATTCAAATTGTCCAATTTAATTAAATTTTTAACTCGAGGCGACATAAGAATGCGGATTTTGGCACCACTAAATTCACCGATCTCAGCTCGTAATGTATTGGAGAAGCGTTATTTTCATATTTACTCAATTATCATTCTCAACGCCGTATGCCTCCAATTTATTCTTTTATCACAATCACAATTTTAAGAATACAGAATCTTTTCATCCTGACAGCCGTCTCTTTCCCATCATTTATTGGCTTTGACTAAACTGGGTCTCAGAAATTGAGCCAAAAAATCAATATGCAATTATTGGAGTCGGTAGAACCGACATGATGGATGACGACGACAAATGAATTTGAGACGTCCTTCGTCGGTCGCGGCTTCAGTTGAATCATGCCATAAAAACCTAAAAGTCACTCCAATTGGTCGCAAGGGGAAATTGGCCAAAGAGATTTAAAGTAGGACGAGTCTTGTTCATGGGACGATGCAATCTATCCATACCTAACCATCCTCCAATTCTTTAAAAAAGAAGAATCTCTCTTAAGAATCTCTCATTTTAATTATTTGTAAAATCGTCAAATAAGTGGATTGAATTAGGCTGAAAATGATCCAACCATAATTTATCCATACAACCAGTTTGAATCCATTTCCAATAATCTGACTCAATTTGTTAAAATATTTCTATATTTAACTAAATTTATGAAAACTCATATCAAAATTGAAGTGAGGGTGCAAACGAAGCGAGCGCATATTGAGCGAGGATAAAAAAAGAGTTATATAGGTGAGTTTAGTCTAAGTAAGTCAATTAACTCATCTACCATTCATATTATTTTGGGTTTTATCATCTTAAGCCTATTTGTGAGTTATTGACTAATTATAACTAACTTATTTAACCACTCGATCTATTAAATATGAGTTAAGAAATGAGTTTATGACAAATTTAGAAAATGGAAATCATATCATTTTAGTAATTTTTACATACATAATAGAGGAAAGTTTTTCACGTGAATCCATTGGTTTAAATAGCTAAATGAAGGGCAGTTTAGTCCGTTGGAGTGTGCTTCCATCCATCTAGGGTGACAAAATAGTATCACATTTTCATTAGTTGATGTTTTCTTTCTTTATTATATTTAATTTGATTCTATGATTTTTTTAAAATTTTTTTAAATAGTATTACGAAATCTAGGTAAATTAGTTTTCACTTTCAATAATAATCAGAGAAAATTTTGGACTTACTAGTGTGAGTTAGTAGATATTAGTTTATTCATTAGAAGTTATCTAGTGAGCTAATCTTTTATTTAGCAAATTAGGGCGTTTATATTGGCTATTTTCTCATTTGTAAAACAGCTTATTTTGAATTAACAACATACCAAGATTTGTCCTTCATCCGTGTCGTGAGTTGTGATTCGTGTACTCATTTCCAATACGTTGGATAATACGTTGAAGATAACACTTATCCGATTAGATAATCTTTTATTTAGTAAATTAGGGTTTTTTTTTTTTTTTTTTTTGATGATCCAGAATCCGCTTGAGCCCCATTTCGCTTATGCTAATCGGGGTCACAAAGCCCTCTAGCACCCCATGGCACCTTTGGACCAACCCTATATCTCGGGAGAACTAGCACAGGACCCCATCACCATAGCCCTCATTTACAACGCGTTAGCAACTCGGAGGTTCAAACCTACGTCCTCAGCGATGAAGAGCAAGGCCCTTACCAACGTAGCTGCCCGCCGGTGGGTTAGTAAACTAGGGTGTTTGTATTTGCTATTTTCTCATTTGTGAAACAGCTCACTTTGAATCAACTACATACTAAGATTTGTCCCTCTTCCATGTCATGAGTTGCGACTCATGTACTCAATTCCAATACGTCGGATAATACGTTAAAGATGACACTTATCTACACGCTCTCCTGCCAATCTATACGAATATTTAATATACCATTTTTATATGTCAATTCTAGCGCACCTAATATTATTCAAAGTTTCAATGTCCCTAATACTGCTTAAAATAGAATGACGTGGGGAGGCAGTATAACCACCTCAATAGCGGTGGTGCATCTCTCTCTCCCTCTCTCGTGTGAACTCTTTACCATCTAGCCAAAAATCGACAAAAGAAAAGTCTCCAATAATAGGCGGTACGATTGTTTAAAATTGATGCACCTCAATTCACACTTTGATTGGACTTGGGAGTGCTGGTCCTCCCGAGTCCCAATGCTCCATGTCAAGCCAAACCAAGCCAACTTGCTCTTGCCTGACAAAAGAAAGTGACCCCAGAGATGGAGATAGACCAGCGGAGACCGAGGTCGACATTCAAGGTGGGGCGACCCCGAAAACTGGTCAAGATCACATGGACCACGATCTCAGCATTCAGGACTCCATACAAATCAAAGAGGGTAAGGCACGTGATTTGAAGATCTCGCACCAGCCAACGACGGGATGATGATAGAAGGTGGCGCTTGTATATAAATAGGTCGTGGCGCTTTCGATGTTCTAATCGCGCTTGCATCATCTCCCCCGTCATGCCTCACAAAGATGTGCGATCCTATGTCGTCAATAGTTAATAATTGGACGATGAAAGAAAGATTTCTAGGTGATGGAGAGCGAGGGCTGGACCGGCTCTTCCGATGCCTTTCAAACCGTGAGATCACATTCTCCTACTTCTCTTCTCGTTATCTTCTGTTTGTTCAAGAACAGCGACCTGTCGCTGAACAGACAAAATTTGCAGGCCTAAAGTTCGTGGAATTCTAGAAAGCCATACATGTATGAACCGGACGATGATGATTCGACGTGTCACATGTTTCTGGCATCAGACAATGAAACCACGGTGGGGGAGAAAGCTAAGCCATGTAAGTTTTCGAGATTTAATACACCCTACCGAGAATGCTGTAATGATTTTCAAAGCATATGTAGATCGGTATGAATGATGTTTAATTAAATATTGAGAATTGACCGTACCATCTTAATACGTAAAGGGAAAGGAGTTTGCCAGAAAAAGAAGATGAACGACATGCCAGAGAACAAGAAGCAAGGCAGGATAACTTTTGCCATGGTAAGCGATAAATGACTAAATGATTATTGAACAACATGTGTTCACTTGCAATGGGAAATAATTTCTGCTGGTAAAATGCCAGAAAATAAGTTGAGACCGGAAGAACCGTCTGCACATTATGTGCGCATGTATTGTTGAGAAAATCTCTCATAATGTTTCGAATATGAAAAAAAATAATCAAAATTTCCTAGTATGGGTATTTGAGTGTGCAGAACAAAGAACTACTATACACGCAAGCCATATGCAGATATTGTTAACAACCAAACATCTAAAGTAGAGAAAGGCTTTGGCTTTGCAGAAGGAGATTAAGTTATCAGACGGGAAATGTGTGTAAATCTGAAACGACCTTTGTTGAAGGAGAACAGGTTGTAAAACGAGGGCTCGTAAAAGCTTTGCATAGACCAATATGAAGGGATCAAATTTATAGAACATGATGCCGGCAACTTGCTTGAAAAGACCTGTTTGCAGAGAGTTGATAAACCGTGGGACAAAAATTCTTGAAAAGTTTGAAAGGACTGTTTCCAGAAGCAGACAATATTATAGACAAAGTGGGTGGTTCCACGTAGGGTGAGCATGGTCCAATTCTAATTTTGAAACTAGGAACCGCCCTCTAAAAATTAATTTTGAAAAATTAAAACTGAGACCGTCCATTAGTTTCATGAATCAACTCGAGAATCAGACCACTGGTTAGGTCCAGTTCTCAAGTGGGTCCATGAAATCGTTCTCCAAACTTAACAAAGCTTGTTCGGCCTTATATTCGGGTTAAAGTGCGAGTTATTGATTTTAATTAAGGATTGAAAATTATAAGGTAAAATAAGTAGATAATGCTCGTTAGCTAAAAACTTAATTTTTTCGAAAGTCATTGTATGGTCCTCTTAAGGTTTCTTGACACCGGAAACATGTCAAGAATTATACTCCACATTAAAAGTCCTAACCACCATAGAAGTTAAAATATTAATCGCTTGATTCATTTTTTTTCAACGTCGACCCAATTTAATCAAGGAAATAGGTAATGAGAGATCTAATTATTCTCTTAAAACAAGTCGCTGGCTCTTATGGACATCTCCAATTGATTCTCTCCTTCCTCTACATGTGTTTATCTTATTTTGGTTGAGAAAGCAAGTAAATGGACAATTAGAATTGAAAAAAAAAGTAGGGAGTCAATCCTATTACACACCCAAGAGACAAAATTAGTCAATAATATCTAATAACTACAAATATATGTGTGTGTATATATTTGGTCGAAAAACTATAAAATAATTAAGTAATTGAGATGGAATTTCTTTTTTTTTTTAAATATATATCAGTCTGATCCTAGTGAATGGGCGAGCAGTTCCACGCATAAAACTGGAAACTCGACCAGTACTCACTGATTCCACTAAATTGGAATTGGGAACTGAACCAACTCCCATGGGAACCACCGGTTCCGGTCCAATCTAGTGGTTCCAAGCAGTCCGAGCGGTTTTCGATTTTTTTGCACATCCCAAAGTTCCACACACGACCCTCTACAATTTCGATGGGAAGACCCCACTCTTTATCAATTTTATTTGGACTTAAGTTGATGATGTTTTATCGCTATTTTCAAGTGTTGGAATTTGCCAGAAGCAACCCGAAATAATTCAAGCCTGTTTAACCATTTTTGGCTAAGCAAAAGACACTTTAGATAAACTTGAGAAGGAAAGTGCTCTGCTTTGGAAAAAGGGTTGATAATGCTTCGCGTAGGCGGTTCTGATGATCAAAGAAGGTCAGACCAATGGTTTATCTGGAGTTTAACAATTTCCAAAAACAAATCGAAGTAGTCGGTGGCATTTTTAGAAGCTCGCGATTAACTCTTTCTCTGTTGCATTGAATTGCCATGCTTTTCTGTATACAAAATTGATAGAATTCTTTTTGTAATTATCTTGTCTTGAAAGAGAGTAGTGTTGTGAGAATAGAGTACGTATAAGCAATTTTAGATGTTTCAAGTAGAAGTAGCACATATTGTACAAGCCGTGGAATCTCAAAGATTACATAGGGAATTTCCAACCTTTTTGAGGCAATTAGTGCTAGGAGTGTGAAATATGATTAGTGGAAAACCATACTAGTATATATGATTAACAATCTTCTATCCTCTAAACTTCTTCAATTTCTATCTAATAGAAAATCGCGATTTTGCATCAGTGTGCATGCTTTTACCGCACTAGCACACCTTCTACCCACTTTTCAAATGTATTCATGAGAAAAGTTTTAACCTTTCCGAAAAAATCAATTTATTCTTGTTTCAAGAATGCACAAGTACCTCTCTTCCGAAAACATTGTTATTTCTGCATGAGAGGACACACATAATCACTACCTCATGCAAAAATCATGTGAAAACTTTGATTGTTTTATAACATTTGATTGATTTAGTCTCATAGGTTCAATCTAGACTCTTATCTTCTCATCTTTTCAACACTGATAAAGCTAACAAGTAAACCGGGCATCCATGTTTCATCTCAAAGCATTTGGTACTCAGTAAATTCCATTTTTCCCGTTGACCCCACTAAGTTTTTCGTTATTTAACACTATAAACAAGTTAGGTGAACCACCCACCTGGGTGGTGCTGCTGGCGGCGAGCTTCTCCCCCTAACGCAAGGGGAGGAGTTCGATTCCTGGATGTCGCAGGGTGACTTATCCGATGGCACATATGTGGTGGTTAGCACGTGTTGCCCCCAGGGTTTACCTTTCATTACCCTCGGCCTTTCGGGCTATCTGTGTTGGTACGGTGCGCGGGTTCCTTGGATCACAAAAAAAAGAAAAGAAAAAACAAGTTAGGTGAATGTACAATTAGCAAAAAGTTGTCCACGCGATACTCAATTTTAATCTGTCGGGCGTGAACTCCTTTTTCCTCCTTCCCCAAGAATCTGTCACAACGAAGTGCTCCACTTACTTGCCATTTGCTAATCAACATGGAGAAAGAGTCGTCCACGTGTCTACAGTTTTGTCCAGCAAATGGATCGGGGAGATTTATGGACGGTGAATGACGCCGACAGACGCAATTGAGAGGGTGACGAGGGTCGCGGTTAGATCAAAACCCATGATGTGTCGACTTGGGAGATTCTCCGTGCCAGACGAAAAAGAGAAGTTGGAAATTTCTACCGAGCGTTCTCCTACACACAGCCATGTACCAGTGATGATTGTGACGTGAGAACCACCGAGCTGGAGTGAGTTTTCAACAATCTATTGTTTACTTAGAGGCACCGAATACATCTCGGCTATCTGTTTCATTAGACTCTTCTGCCTTTACGAAATTTTCCAGCTTACATTTCCTAACTAGGTTTTGGCTCATTAATACAGGAATCAACTTGTTTGAATGGCTTAGATGCATGATGCTAGTTAGATTTTTCATACCTACCTATCGTTATCAAGTGAAAATAATCTCATCTATGAAGCATAGGCTTCAGGTTCGGCTTGTGTCATACGCGTTCTAGTAAATTAGGGTGTATTAGATAAATCTGAGTTTTTGAGTTCAGGTGGAGCTTACTTGTTTTACAAACTAGCATAATTTATGAAACATAGAGTAAGAAGAACTGGCAAGGACAATAAGTGGATTCCCTCAACAAACTTCGCCAATAAAATGATGAGATAACTATATAGTTTGGTCATGATGTCGATTATTTTAAAGAAAGGACAAAATATTTCCTGAATTTATATCATTTGGCATCATAACATGATTTTTTTACTAATTAATTTTGAATTCCTCGTTTGCCCTCCCGACACTTGGAGATCATGATATGTGTGGGGCTCAAGCTCTCTATCTCCGATCGGCCACTTTCTCAATCCATGTTTCTCAATGAACCTTTGAAAGCCAAGATGTGGCAAAACCAAAACATGTCATGTGAAATTGTGAACCTATAATGTCCCAGAAAAGAAGAAAAAAAAAAACCTGTCATTCCTAAATTTATCATTGCGAAAGTTCCCTCCTCTTTCTAATCTAGGTTTTTCTTTTTTTTGGGGTTCATTAATTCTTGTCAAAATTTTTATACTTGGATTGTGCGGGAATGTCAAAACTTTCCAATCATGTTCCACGCAATTTTCTATTTGATAACAGATTTTTTTTTTTTTTTTTTTTTTTCAAATGGACCCCATTACTTGAAAGAAGTTTTCCAATATGACAAAAAATTTATTTCGTTCTCCCAATTTAGAAAAAAAATGATCGTAGACGCACGCTAATATTTGTTAACTAAGTGATAGATGAATTTTCTATAACGATTTTTATGTCCTAACATCTTTGTTTTGTTCAGGCTGCGGGGGATTCAATTATTGGAGCAATGGTCATGTGCTCACGTTTCCATGGTCATATCACTTTGACCCGACAAAAGCATCTTCGTCCCGACGCTTGGCCCAAACACCTTACCCCAAGAAAAATTGAAAAAAAAAGCGAAAGCCTATCTTACAACTGGTTTGGATTAATCTAGTGGCTTCGTCTGTACCATGGCAAAAAGGGAGATTAAAAAAGAAAAAAGAAAAAGAAATCACACCACTAGAATCGAAGCATATCCAAACATACGGTATGGAATGACTGTACCATAAATTCTTCATCAAGAGCTTCTATAAATAGCACGGAATCCTAGGGGCTTTGAGCACCGAAACAACAATAGAAAAAACGGAGGAGAGAAATTGAAAAAAAAAGAGTAAAAATAAAAGAAAGAGATAGAGAGATGGAGGAAGGAAGCCATGGAAGGGGATGGAAAAAGGGAGGGATTGTCACTATGCCCTTCATTTTCTGTGAGCCGCCCAAGCTCTCTCATCATCATCATCATCATCATCATCATCTTCTTCTTCTACTTTCTTCTAATCTTCTTGTATGTTTCTTTGATTACGTTAATTGTATTGGTGCAGCAAATGAGGTGTGCGATAAATTGGCAGTGGTCGGTTTCAACGCGAACATGATAAGCTACTTGACGGGCCAACTCCACATGCCGTTGACGAAAGCAGCCAACACCCTCACCAACTTCGGTGGCACCGCCAGCCTCACGCCGCTGATCGGCGCTTTCGTCGCTGACGCCTATGCCGGGCGCTTTTGGACCGTCACCATCGCCTCCATTATCTCTGTATTTGTAAGTTTAACCATCCTTTGTTTATCTGTGTACGAGTCTTCAGACAAAAGTTGGAGAAGTAGAGGTCCTTCGAGGAATGACCTTTTTCTCTTGTAGGAAATGGTATGATAATGGTGATATGAACAAGATGAGGAATGGCCTTTTTTTGAAAGCTCATGCATATAAAACTTCTGTAAACCCTTTGCAAGAATCAACCTTAAAAGTCCTTAAGTTTGCTACAATCGAATTGCTGATAGCGTGCTTGCAACATAATGCAATAATTGAAGTGGCTTTGCACTTAACTTGTTTGCATTTTCTACTGTAGACACACTACTTATGAAAGTGACTCGCGGAAAAGAGATCCACATACGATTAACCCTTAGGATAGCTCTCCGTGCACAAACCCTGACCCATGGCCTAGGGTAAAAATGGGGGAAACTGAAAAGATTTCTGACCATATATGTCTACAATAATGGAGGCACGCCATCGATTTGATTTCTCATTGATTGGAGAAGCATGATTGGAGTCCTAAGGGTATTTGCCCATTCTGAGTAGATGGAGTCGTCAAGGTTGTCATGAGTACATAAACACGAAATACGTCCTTCTCAGTGTTAATTAAACTTCAGCTGAGTGTAGTTGTCATTAGGTTTCTTGCTATGGTAAGATATCATTTATGTCAAAGCTGAAAAGCGAACGAACGAAATTCACAAGAGACACAGTACATGAAGCTACTATCTAGTGGAGCTTCTTCCTAGGTAGGCGACTCAACCTATTTCAAATTGTTTACAGGTTACTTTTTTCTGTTTTAATCACAAGGAAGTACACTTTATACATATAGGTACATCTGAGGCTTAAAAATTGAGTATTACTAGATATTTTAAAAATCGTGCACGCACTTTCATTATGGACATATAAGTAGTCGTTCATTATGAATTTATCTGTTGTATCCACCATAATATTGTGGCACATATCCATTCAATTATAGAATTCACCAAATACGATTTAAATCCCATGAACCTAGCACACAAAGAAAATCTCTTTTTATCTACCCTCCTCTTCCTCCTCCTCCTCCTCCTCCTCCACTTATCGGCAGCCATTTCATGAACAACCGCACGCCAATTTCCGTCGCATTCGGGGCTGGCCACTGCCGCTGTCTAGTCACCCATCAGCACCCATCGACCTCGGCCCTATATCTATGTCCATGTATTTTTTTCCCAACGTCTAAATCGCAAAGCTCTTACTTAATGAAAGCGTGAATCGCGGGATGCCATAAATAGATATATTCTGCTGGATTAATTATGCGAAACCTACTCGTTTAAACACGCAATCACCGATTAAACATTTTACAACCCTGTAGGACCCCGTCCATTCAATTATTGAGCAATGATTTGTCCTTGTTTTGATGACAGGGAATGACCCTTTTGACCCTATCCGCCGTACTCCCCCAGCTGAGGCCACCCCCATGCTCGGACAACCAAGTGTGCCAAGAAGCCAGTGCCGGCCAGCTCGGCGTCCTCTACACGGCCCTCCTGCTCGGAGC
Source organism: Eucalyptus brandiana (assembly GCA_014182725.1). Lineage (NCBI taxonomy): Eukaryota > Viridiplantae > Streptophyta > Magnoliopsida > Myrtales > Myrtaceae > Eucalyptus > Eucalyptus brandiana. Next base: position 38,300,425 of record CM024674.1, read on the forward strand.
CCTCGGGTCCGGTGGGATCCGCCCCTGTGTGGTTGCCTTCGGGGCGGACCAATTCGACGTAAATGACCCAAAACAGTCTACCAAGACGTGGAAGTACTTCAATTGGTACTACTTTGTGATGGGGGTGTCTATCTTGCTAGCGGTGACGGTGCTCGTTTATATTCAGGACAATATCGGATGGGGATGGGGTCTCGGGATCCCGACCATCTTGATGTTCCTCTCGGTCATCACCTTAATTGGTGGGTATCGACTGTACCGGATGATGGATCCGTCGGGCAGCCCGTTCACCCGTTTGTTGCAAGTTTGTGTGGCTTCATTCAAGAAGAGGAGGTTAGCGATGGTAACGGATTCGATATTGTTATACGAGAATGAAGAGCTCGACGCCTCAATTTCGCTCGATGGGAGGCTTGTTCACACCAACCATGTCAAGTAAGTGCTCTCTCACACACGAAATGACATAAATGAAAGCATAATGAATCCGATTTGACAAACATAAGTAATCGATTACATCGAAAACCCTATTCTTTAAAAAATTTCATAAGGTCTATGCAAACGTCTGTGCTTGCCAAGAGGGAAGAAAATCATTGAATTCTCACGAATTTAAACATGGTATACAAAGAATTATTTTACTGCGATACAAAGCTCAAACGGGTTTGGCAATCTTCCGTACGTAAAACCAATGATCATATTGACTTCGTAAAGCCAACCTAGTTGTTCCGGAACATGAGTAGCCGAACCCTACTAAATTAGCCGACGGACTCGAAACTCCAAGCGTCGTACAATCGACGACGCGTGTTTTTTGTCATCTCCTCTCTCGCGGAAAGCGAGGAGGATTACGTTGAAGACTCGCAGGGCCCCGCGCGGTAACCTCGAGCAACGATTGATGGAATTGGTTCCATTAAGTTGACAACAGCTGTGGTCATATGTAAGGCCAATGTAAAATAGAGAAATCGTTTGATTAGGATGTGGAAGTTTCAGCGGCCGAATGATTGCGTCTCGGGAAACTAGTGGGTTATCTAATCAAGAAGACAATCACAGACTAGGCCCAGGAATCAAGGGAAAGGACGAAGGAGATCATTGATGATGTGTCTCGATACGGTCGATTGCTCCCCGACAAATTAAGCAGCCGAAGGGTAATAACATTTGTGGATCTCATGTGATGCACAGCGTCAAAGTTCATCATGACTGTCCGAACGAAGATGTTCTCTTCTGAAGGAAGACAGACGTCCGAATTCATCTCACTCCATTTCGAAACAAAGATATACGGACAAATTCATGAATCAAATCATGAATACGCGTGCCGCTTTTCATTTCGACTGTCCTGGTTTAGGTTCTGATAGAGTCGTGCATGGCGTGGCGGGACGACAAAGCGTCCGGCTCTCGTCGCACCAGGCCCGCGAGAGACCACTGGCATTTTACCCGTGCTCCTCTGCGACCACATGTCATCGAATCTCGAATCGTTCGTGCGCATGTACGCACGCATGCGGCCTCTGGAGAGATGTACGCAAGATGGTCCAGAGCACGTGGCCTTTTTCTTCTTTCTTCTGAAGGGTCTCTGTCTCGTCGGTTGTCGCTCGTCAGTATTCATTTGCATGTATATCGTGTGAGAGTACAAGGATGATACCTCGTCGTTTGTCCTGACGTAGATGTCTGCTCGTGGCTAGAACCGGCACGAGTTCTGGACTCTTGCTCCTTCATCTTTTTTAACTAACGTTTGGTAGCTCTCAAAAGGCAAATTAGACAGACAGACAGATGAGGGCATGATCTCCGAATTCAGGCACATGAAGATTGTGTTTTGTCTTAGGTTGAGCCGGGTCGTCACTCGAGTTATTTTAGCCAAATACAACATCATTAACTAAAGTACTAAGCTCTTATACAACATCAAATACACAATGTATGTTATTGTTCTAACATGTCAAACTATGGCTATCTCTTTCCCTAAAAAATTGGTTGATCGAACTTGCAGGTTCCTCGACAAAGCGGCCATCGTTGCTCCGGAGGACGATGTGAAGTCGCCCAACTTATGGAGGCTGAACACGGTCCATCGAGTGGAGGAGCTCAAGACGGTGATCCGGATGGGGCCGATATGGGCCTCCGGCATCCTCCTCTACACCGCCTACGCGCAGCAGGGCACTTTCTCCCTCCAGCAGGCCAAGACCGTGGACCGCCACCTCGGCCCCCACTTCCAGATCCCCCCGGCCTCCATGTCGGTCTTCACGATGACCTTCATGCTCATCACCATAGCCGCCTACGACCGCCTCCTCGTCCCGGTGGCCCGCCGCTTCACGGGCCTCGACCGCGGGATCAGCTTCCTCAAGCGCATGGGGATCGGGTACTTCATTTCCATCCTGGCCACCCTCGTCGCGGGCTTTGCCGAGGTGAAGCGGAAGCGCTACGCAGCGGCCCACGGGCTGCTGGACTCGCCGCACGCCACGATACCCATGTCGGTGTTCTGGCTCATGCCCCAGTACGCGCTCCACGGGATCGCCGAGGCCTTCATGGCGATTGGGCACCTCGAGTTCTTCTACGACCAAGCGCCGGAGAGCATGAGGAGCACGGCGACCGCGCTGTTCTGGACGACGATCTCGGCCGGGAACTACTTGAGCACCTTCATGGTCACGATCGTGCACAAGTACAGCGCCAAGCCTGATGGGTCCAACTGGCTTCCCGACGGCAACCTGAACCGGGGGAAGCTGGAGTACTTCTACTGGCTGCTGACCCTGTTGCAGGGCCTGAATCTGGTGTACTACGTTTGCGTGGCCAGGTTCTACAAGTTCAAGCCGGTCCAGATCCACAGCGTGGAGGCTGCGAAGGGCACCGGAGATGAAGATGAAGATAAAGATAAAGCCGCGGTTGAGCTTGCAAAAGTTTAGTCGATGCTTAGTTATGGAGGGAGGTTACCGGTAGGCGCAGTCCTTTATCACTTCTGGATGTGACCGTAAATACTCCTTTTAGGACTGCATTAGGAATGTTAGGAGGACGAGGAAAGTCTGCCCCGCTCGCTGCGAGTCATGATTCTCGTAAAGACTCCGTATATATAATTAATGTTAGGATTCGTGGCACAACCATCAGTGAATCGAGAATAAAAGTGAGAAAAAACCAAAACGCATGATTTTTATTCTAGTTCATCCTTAAACTATTTCTATAATGGATGTTACTATAATTAGCATCTCATGTCTCTATATCACATCCTTCACTTATAAGATAAAGGGATTATACATGCTCAGTAATTATTAATGGGCTCACACCTAAATGACCAATAAAATTGGGCTCAAATTATCAAAGTTCTCTTACGGCTAGCACTGGCCCCATGACCTTTGTTGGAAGGGGTGTACAAAGAAATCGAGACTCGTATATTCAAAAACTTGTTTAAGGAGTAGAAACAAAAAAACTGTTTCTAAACAGAAATTGTTGTCAATAACAAAAATATTACCAAACGCATCTTTAGCATTTCTACATTAAATTTCAGTAGCTGAAACTTAGCGAATTGGGTATCATGGAGCAAGGAAAAGATATTCAAATTAGTTATATGGAGCAAGTTATAAATGCATTTAAGTGGGTAGGGAACGATAGCCACCGCCTGCCTTCCTCGAGCCGGCGCACCGGTCAAACCAAATGCAAAATCCGCCCGACGCCATTCCATGCATACTCCAAAAAGGCCATTTTATTTTAGGCATTGTTTGTTTCATGAAAGATAACTTCAAGAAAAAATGTTTTTCGGACTTTTCAGTATTCGGTTCATGAAAAATAAACTAGTCGAAAAAAAACATTTTTCATTAACAAAAAAAAAGTCTTCTAAAATATGGGAAAATAAATTTTGCTGTTCAAATTGAACAAAACATTTTCCATATCTTCTTTCACCAAACATATTTTCCTTTTATTTTTTTTTAAATCAAGTTTTAAATTTATTCAATGTGTTCGATGAATTTTTGTACATGTTCAATTTAATTTTTGAATTATATAAAAATATTCGATGTTGTCTTTCCATTATTTCAAATTTAAGGACAATATCAAACATTTTCATATAATTTAGGAACTAAATTGGACATTTACCAATGATCTAGGAGCCAGATTGAATTATCTAGAAGTCTAGAGACAAAGATTAAGGATTACATTAAATAAATCACCGTTGTAAATTGAAATAAAGTTGGGGAAGCATTTGCGCAATTTTTTATTAAGCCAGGATGACCAGATTCACGGACAGAAGGCAAAAGAAGAGAAGAAGAGCTTTCGTGCAAGACAGGGATAGGAAAAAACAGAGAGAGAGAGAGAGAGAGAGAGAGAAGTCCATGCAGGAAGACAGAGTCTCCCCTGGCCTTCGGCAACCCGCACGAGTAGCGACCCCTCCGTGTCCATCGCCTCCCGTTTCTTGCTCATATTTAGGAAACCCTCCATCCGTCCATCCATCCATCCATCCAGCGCACGCAAAGCTATGATGATGGGAGAAAAAGCAGACGGAGGGAGCCGCCGGGGCGCCGCCTCCCCCCACCGCCGCCCCCCGCCGGACGCCGCCGGCGCCTGCACGCCCCTCTCCGGGATCGCGGAGGCGTTCGAGGAGATGGCCGGCCTCCTCCTGCGGCCGCCCGACGACGGCGGGAGCGTGGAGCTCCGCTTGGACAAGTTCTGCGGCGCCTGCTCCCTGGTCTCTGTTCTCTTCGGTTGCCTCGGCCTCGCCTTCAAGTTCGCCGAGATGGAGTACGTCGCCAAGGTGTGCTTTTTGTTGCGAATTCCCCCGTGCGTGTCCCTCCCTCCCCTTCCCCTGCCCTTTCGTCGCGATTCTTGTTTCGAGAGCTTTGAATTCGGCCCTGCTCTGTTTCGATTATGAATTGCCAGAGCAATGTTGTGGAACGGGAATTTGGCGGTTGAGTCGTGTTGCATCTCCGATTGTTCGAACTCTTCATTCGCTCCTGTGGATCTTCAGTTGTTTGTGGCGACTAATGTGTGTATGGTGACGGATTATATGATGTAGATAGTAAAATGCGCGAAGAGTAGTTAACATTCCAAATTGGTCTACGGAACGTGGATTCTCATCGGTTGTTTGGATGCAATCTATTTGCACGGATTCCGCTTACAGATTGCCACCGCCACTTTATAAATGTATTTTGTACGCGGGTCTCAAAATCGCTGGCATTAATTATGCAGAAAAAGAGAGATTATTTTGTGCTTGCGCTTGCGGCTTTGTCATGTGTTGGGTCAGGATGAATTCTCAAAATGGCTTTAGGACACTCTGTTGCTATTGCAGGGTCGTGCATGGTTGTTCAGGTGATGTGTCGGCATTTTACATGATTCGACAATCTGCATGAGTTTACTGTGTAATGGGGTAGATTCTCGTTGATCTTCGAGTCATGAGTTGAACTTAAGGTCTTCTAGGTGAAAGGGGAAATGCCTTACCAGTTGAAATGCTATAATTAGGACTTCCAGGGATCAGCGTGGTATTTTTAAAGACATGACTTCTTGATGATGGTTGTCGACTTTTTTCATTGAGCTAGAATTTGTAGATTGGAGATTAGAAATCGTGTGAGTTGGAAATGATGTATTCGGAGTGGCTGCTTATTGACCTATGGAGTGTCTGTGCTATCATATAATGAGTTATCGTTGCCATGTACCATGCTTGTGACCTTCCTTCCACTGACCTAGTAATTGACTCTCCAAGGTACGTGATCTTGTGGAGGCATCAAAGACACATCGCACATTACAAAACATACTGGATCTTGACGTTGCGAATGATTCAGTGAGAACTCCAGGAAGTCATACCCGTAATCTACGTCGAGTTAGGCAGGGCCTTGATCTCATCAGAGCTCTATTTGAGCAGTTTTTGTCTTCTGAGTATGCTCTCTCTCTCTCTCTCTCTCTCTCTCTCTCTCTCTCTCTCTCTCTCTCTCTCTCTCTCTGTTTAATTGCATATTATTGTTTGAATTTTGAAAGCAAATTCCATTTCTACCAGGGAATTGTTTAATTTGCAGACCTGCTTTTGATCTTATGTATGTTATGTCTTAGCATCACGAACATAGAGTATGAAGTTTGAGGATTCTATCAACCTTTTATGTATAGTAAACTGGGAAGAGGTTCATTATCACTTAATCAGGATTATCCTGAGTTCTCACGATAGGTGTGTGGCACATTTTACTCTGAAGGAGCATTGATGTAGAGCCCTTAGGGTGATCTCGAGAAAAATTGTCAGACAAAGTTTTCTTCCTCCTTGTTTTGAGCATTGAGCGAGGATGTCATCATAGTTTAACCTAGACTATTATGTGTAAGAGGTTTCCAAAATAAATTGACAAATGTGTGGGAATTCTTCTGGTCAGTAGCTGCTTCTTTCATCACAGAACTCTCGTGGGCAGTCCTCTATAGTTTTCGGTATGTAGGCTTGTTAATGGGAAATCTTGCACACGCTTATATGATTTTCTTACTAGTAGACCTTTGGAGTGCAGTAGCTCTGATGTTTCTTTTGTTCCACAACATAGAGGAGTTGCCATAGATGATTTATCTGCTAATGATGAAGTTCCAAATGACCTGGTCTGGTTTTACCATAAAAATTCACATAATTTTTAATCTTTTCTTCTCAAGGTCAGTCATGATTGTACCTATGTCTGCTTAGTAGACTGGGGTTGAAGTCATTTTTCTGCTAGCGGTTGCAAAGATTCTTCCTAATTGAGCTATGAGTTTCACAATGGATGAGTATAAGATGATAAGTAGATAATAATAACTTTGTGATCTGAGTTAAGGAAGTCCATTGCCCTAAAGTCAACTTGTCCAAAGTTTCTGTCTCCTGCAGATGCAGTCTCATATGTAAGATTGGTTTTGTTCCATAGTAATAGCTTCTTCTCTTTTTCTTGTTCTAGCGATTACTCACTAAAGGATGCGGCTACCACAGCCTATACACAAGTTTGTGCGCCATTCCACACTTGGGCAATCAGGACAGCTGTTTACGCTGGAATGTATGCTCTTCCATACAGGGATCAACTTTTGCTAAAGCTCAATGAAACTGGTGAGTTGGGATGGTACTGCATGCATATCGGTCCTCCTTCTGAATTTCGACAATTTTTCTGTGTTATTTTCAAACCCTGGCGAGTTATCTTTTATCTGATGAATTGTGAGATTGCCAACATGCCAAAGTTCTAGGGAGATTTCCAATCGACTGTAAAAATGATTTTCTATTTTGATCGCTTTTACAACTTCTATGTATGATTTTTCAGTATTTTCTTGAAAGCTGATGATTGCTACTTTCCGAGTCAGAAAACTGCAGTGCTTGACTAACTTTCAGTATGTTAAAAATCGTAACTTTAGAATGTTGACCCAAAAATGAGAAGTTGGGGATTGAATTGGTTACAGAATTATAAGAAGCTACAGAATATCACCATACATCCATCAACTGCAGACCTTGTAAACCGCGTAGATAGTTGCTGGAAACCTTTCATGTGTTCGTGTTACATGAGATAATCGCACTAACTGATGGCGTCAATCCTTTGTGTCGGATGCAGCGATAGTGTCTCACGACGAGGTTCTTCTATGTGCAATTCAAAGATTTTAAACCCTTCATCTGGTTCTTTTGTAAAACATGATGCAAATTATGCATTGGGAACATCTGCAGTTTCTGGCTTGGATACATTATTGAATCTGGTCGACCCGTCATAAATGATCCTCCTAATGTTGTCCTTTAGAGATCTCAAACTGCTGATAATCTCATTGCAGATAAGACGGCCGAGAAGAAGATGAGAAGGTATATCAAGGCTTCAATCCCGGTTATACAGTACATCGATAAGTTATACATATCCAGGAATATTAGCTTGGATTGGTGAACTGATATGCCTCGCTTCATTCATGTCGATAGCTTTGACCGATCTCTCTTTGTACAGAACAATACTTTTCAGACAATTTTGGTTTCTACGATCTCTCTGTCTCTCCTCTCCCTTCTCCTTCATGTGCACCCAGCTTACGGTGGCAGCACCTTATCTAGGATTGAATACCGCAATTTTTCTGTAGCTCCTGTTTACGGTGGGGGGCGCTGTGACACAAAGCTATTATGTAGAAGGATATTCGAGGGATTATCGGACAAAGTACGAAGTAGTTACGAACACCTGACGAGGGAAGGGATGATTTTTTTTTTTTTTTTTTGGTAAAGAGACGAGGGAAGGGATGATTGATCGATACGTGTACCACCAAAGAGACCAAAAAGAAATAAGAGTCTTAGAAAGCTGTGAATCGTTCAATTACTCCATTATTATTGTAGTACCAGCAGCCTGATGGATGATCCGCCCATTTTGATTTATTACAAAACAAATCATCATAAATGTTACCGATCCATTAGTGCTCGCGAAATTGGTTTTACAAAACTACGTTGGATCTACCAAAAAACTGCAAAGTCCTAACACAAGTGTTGTCATTATTTTGGATCAATAAAAGGAGTTTAAGTTTGCATTCTTCCTTCTTCTGTTTACTTCAGGAATAAAAGACAAACGTGTTGTTTTAATACAGTGTTTTTCCACTGGTTTGAAGGGTTTGTACAAATCCACAAGTCGGGCACAGTTTTGTTTAGATCTCTAAAACTTCATCGAGATCTACTCTAATTGCAAAATTCCAGCTGCGCTAATTATTTTAACAGTTAAATGGCCTCTTTGGCCTTTTTCTTCTCTAGCTAAATGAACAATCTTCCCTCAGAACATTAAAAAGTATTTTAAGCCATATAGATAGCCCCCATCCATGTGCAAATGGTCATTAGGCTGCAGCGCTCAGCTGTGACCATATGAGAGAGGGTAATATACATTTTCGTAACAATGAGGAGAGGAAGTGCGACACTCGGTTCAAAACTTAAGCTAAGTTTATTAACCTCTTTCAAAATCTATCAAAGTTCGATATGAGTTCCTGACAAATTAGAGAAAAAAAAATTGAAAATACACGACAAAAGGTGACAGCGCAAGCAAGAGCTGCATCCAAAGAATATGGCTTGGACGATCCAGTTCCGACTGATACAAACCTCATTACAATGTAAGGCTTTCGGGATTCTCAACAATCTTTGAGAAGGTCTGGAGGAAGGCGGCCAAGTCAGCACCGTAGATGATCCTGTGATCTGCTGTAACATTCACCTGAAATTTGTTTCCCCCGGTTAGAAGTTTCTGAGCTAGATTCAATTTGTCACCAGTCAATTTAATGAAAATTACGTGTGAGCATGGTCAAGATCATGAAAAACAAGTTGAAATGTCCAAAATGGCAAGCTGAGATCATGATGAAATGCAATTTCAAATAACTTGCCATAAAAAAAGTTCTATCATCGTGTGTGATAAGGAACATAAAAAAACCAAATGCAGCTTTTCAGAGATAAGTATCAGAAATGCAGTAGGTGAAACGGAATCAAGAAACTTAAATGCTCTTACAGATTTTAGAGCCTGTCTGAAGTGGTTTTTGGAAGAATTCTAAATAATTACACTGTATCTGTTTCTTTTTCTTCCTCTTTTTAACAATGAAAATGTTGAAACACCCTTTTTTGTGCTTTCACAATTTCTAGCCCTCAACTAAGACACTGTTTTTATCTGGACTCAAAATCATCCTCCACACACGAAAAATATCTTTAGTGACATCCCATACCGGAAAAGGGAAGACTTATCAGATCAACAAAGGCAATCTTGACCAAAACCTTATGCATCAACAGGGAAGAGCCAGAAAACACCAAAATGCACAACATGATCTCAAATCAGGCCTTACAGAGCTAGGTAAGTAGCTTCATTCTGGACTCAAAATCTCTCTCCCTCCCTCCCTCCCTCACTCTCTGTTTTTCTAGGGTGAAGCTCCATGGAACTCAACTCAGCCTCATAGAGCTTAGCAAGGAGCACAATGAGATTAAGCTTGTCTGATTCAATTAAGTCAAGTATCCACTTAATCTGGTAAGGGAGGGGTTACTTAGTTCATTTAATTAAAGATAATTGATGGTAATTATAATATTGCCAAATATATTGACAAAACCTACCAAAGATGGTCTTTTTTCTATAGCTGACAAGAGATTAATAATTTTCAGCTATTTATTATTTATTATCATCAAACAACTTTTTAGTTCTATTTTCAGCATTTAAGATTATCAACACTTAAAGTTCAGATTATATATATTCAACACAATTTTCAATATTACCAAACAGGTTCTAAGAGCAAGGACATTTAAGTTCTGATAGAATAGTGATAATATAGACATAACACAAGTTGTTATTAAATTGAAACTCGAGCTGTGAATCCTAATCTGTTTGTATGTACAAATTAGCCAAAGATAAAAAAATTATGGGTCAACTTTACATATAGGATTACAATGGCACTAGACTACCTGTCACTAGTTGGAGCAAAGTTTCTTGGAGACAAGAAGCATGCATTTATGAATATCATTCTTGGAGACAAGAAGCAAGCATTTATGAATATCATCCATTGAACTATACCATTCTTTTCTCTCTGAATTATTGAGATGGTATCTGGCTCCAAAAAGGGATCAGCATTTTAGATCCATCCCTCTCTGCTTCCTACTAAGTTTTCATCTTATTTGGTATCGAAGATTTCTTTCTTTCTTTCTTTCTTCTTTTTTTTTTTTTTTTTTGAAATTTTCAATTTCAGAGTAAAAATTGAAAAAAAGATATGAGAAATCCTCAACTCCCCATAGCAAGTAAATAAGGACCCCAATTTTATATCATTTGTAAACTAATTTTCAATGATTGACATATAATTATGCCTCATGCAGTATAGGAATGCTTATTAATCACAACTAGGCTCACTCTAGTAGGGATGCCAAGCCTTCATTACATAAAACACTGGATAGTTTGGAAGATCGCAGGGAAGATGCGAACACTCACCAGCATTTTACTTTTGACACTGAAGAATCCATCAGCATCAGCTACAACAGTTGGTTTTGATGCTCCCACAGCCATGATGGCCCCCTAAATATTAGGAAAAAAATTCACCAGACAGCTAAGAAGCTTCTCACAACTTTAATAAAATCCTCAGTTCAGTAAAGTTAGAAATCGCAAATCTGTGACTCACCTGGCCTGGAGGAAGAATTGCATCAAATCTGTCCACTCCAAACATGCCCAGGTTGGAAAGAGTAAATGTGCCTAAAACATTCAAGTAAACAGAAAAACCATAATCCTGATTATTGAAGAATAATGACATAAACAAACCTAACTATCACATTTGCATGTGTAGAACTGAGAAACAAAACCTGAGTTATATTCATGTGGCTGAAGTTGCTTTGAGCGGGCTTTCTCCACCAGCTCTTTCCATTTTTGAGACAGCAAGTAAAGATCCAACTGTACCAAATATTACCAAGCAAAACCAAAATTGATATGTGAAAAATTTTATGCATCAAATCAATCCATTTGCTTTTCACTTTATCAAGAGGAACAAAGGCACAGCATGCTCAAGAAATCATACCTTATCTGCATCCTGAAGCACAGGTGTGATCAACCCCCCGTTAATGGCCACTGCAACAGCGATATTAATGTTGCTATTGTAAGTAAAGCTCTTCCCATCTTTGCAAGTGGCATTCACAACTGGATGCTGAACAAGTGCCATTGCGGCAGCCTTTGCCAATATAGCGGTCATGGTCACGCCCTTTGGTTTCACCTAAAATATCCAGAGCAAACAAAAGATTTATACCGATAAAAAGCAACTATCGAGCAGGTGGAACTATCTTTACCAAATCAGTTCAAGATTGACACACCCTAACAGAAGAATACGTACTTATACACTTATACACTCCGTTAACAATCTCTCCAACTATATTCCTCATCAAATCATGATCCAGAAATGGCATACTGAAAACTACGTATTGAGCACAGAATCTACCTTCTCGTAGAAAGCATCGAGCGCATCGGTTGTCACTGGGTATCCAACTCTAAAAGTCGGTACCGAGAGACTCTCCACCATGTTCTTCGACACCGCGACCTGCATTGTGGTGAATGGCACCACCGTAGATCCTGGAAGTGGAGGCGGAGCAGGGGCAGCAGATTTTGGTGGAGCAGCAGCAGCTGGAGCTGGCTCTGCTGCACCCGCTGGAGCAGCAGTAACTGTAAAGGCCGGCTTGGACGGCTGGATTCCAGCAGCCGCTTCCACGTCTGCCGGCGTGATCCTCCCGTACGGACCGGTACCTGCCACCACGCATGATCAGCTACACCCAATCGCGCCAATTACCATGTCAATGACAATTGACGATTCAACTGATAATCTAGCCAATAACGTCTCGCTCTGCTTAATCATTTCGCACATTCTATCTTAGTATGATTTCGCGATAATGTGGTGTTCGACAAAATCCTTACCTGTCACCTTGTTAATGTCCACCTTGTGCTGCTTGGCGAGCTTCTTCGCGGAGGGAGTCGCCACAATCTTTCTCGGCCCATCCACCGGAGCAGCCGGCTGCGGCGGCGGAGGCTGAGCGATCGCCGGAGCAGGATTCGAGGTGACGGCGGGGGACTCGGCCGCCGCCGGGGCGGGAGAAGGAGGAGACGAAGGAGAGCCCGACTTGGCGGCGGCCTTGGCCTTGGCCTCGGCGACCTCGTCCTCGGTCTCGGCGAGGAGGCCGATGGGGGAGCCGACGGGGGCGCTCTCGCCCTCGGGGACGACGATGGCGGCAAGGATGCCGTCGTAGAAGGTCTCGACGTCCATGTCGGCCTTGTCGGACTCGACGACCACGACGCTCTCGCCCTTGGAGAGGACGTCGCCCTCGGACTTGACCCACGACACGATCTTGCCCTCCGTCATGGTGGAGCTGAGGGCGGGCATGAAGATCTCGCGGATCTTGGACTGCACGGACAGGGACCTCCGGCCGCCGGCAGGGCGGCGGCGGAGGCGGGGAGGGCGGAGGAGGGGCGGCGGGGGAGAGGAGCGGAGGAGAGGGAGGAGGAGAAGGAGATGGCGGCGGAGGAGGAGGAGGAGGAGGGGGAGAGAGGAGGGAAGACGCCATTGTCCGAAAGAGAGAGAGAAATGGAGGAGAGGGGATGGAGGTGAAGCGGGGGGGAAATCAGATATAAGACGCGGGCGGAGAAGACGAGGAGGGGAGGTTAGTTGGAAAGTGGGAAGCGAGGAGAGGGAATTTGGAGCTACATCACTCTGTTTCCATCGCCATTAACGAACGAAACCAACCTTACGCGCAGAGGGACGAGACGGCGGAAGCTTTGAAGTGTCATTTGGGCTTGACTTGGGGGTGGCCCGTGTTTGTCGGAGCTCGGCCCTGGAGGCCGGATCGAGATGCCCGGCCCGTTGATCAATTGGCCCGGCCTATGTTGGCCCAGACCAAATTAACATCGTCCCTTTTTCTTCTTGGGCTGGTTTGGGCCGTCGGTGGAAATAAGCTGGTGAGCCTATGCAGGCACATTTTTTGGCTCCCCAAAAGATTCTCCAACTTCTTTTGATGAGGCCGGAAGGAGCGAACGGCGAGAAAGCTCCACCCCGGACTTTACTATGAGGGCTTCAAGGCCACCGCAAAATAAGCCAGAGTGAGACATGGGTCCGCTGTACCACCAAAAACGCAAAGGTAATGAGACTGGCGAGCTCATCACCATAATTCCATCAAGCTACTAGTAATAGCTAGGAAGTCCATTTACACGAGACATACCACAACCACACAACACCGTGTGCACAGCTAAGAAGTCTATTTACACGAGACATACCACAACCACACAACATTGTATGAAATTTTGTGGATCATTATCAATTTTGGAAAGATTCAAACTTAAAACCTCCAATTTTGATACCGTGTAAAATTTTATAGGATCATTGTTAATTGTTCTAGAAACTTAAATTGTTAGATGGATGCGCGTTTTATTATTTCAATATTCTAACACACCCGCATGAGGAAGTCAAATTCTTGACCTCATAAAAGACAACTAATCAATTCACCACTAGGCCGATGCCCTAAATAGGGTTAACATAGAGGATTATATTCCTAGGGAAAACGATGACACAACAGTTGACCCTCACAAGTACAAAAAGCCGAGTGTGGCATAAATCCGTCATAATAGTGATGACTAAAGGCATACATACTATTTCCTAAAATGCCAAGCAAAATAGTTACTATTGGCTCCCGAATATAGTTTTTTCCATCGTAGCCAGCTCCCCTGCTCAAATATTGGCCTCCCTCGGCACATGCCGAAGCTTCCATCACCCGTGATTCTCCCCCGAAGCAATGCCCTAACATTCAACCAAGATCTTCTCCATGAGTGGTGGAACTAGGCACAGACTATTCCAACATCGAAATAGAATAAATGAGTCCGTTTCGAAATCTAAACAATTGATATTGCACTTTGAGCTACTCTAATTCCATCTCGCGACACATAAGTTTTAGCTTATTGAAGCTTTTCCGATATCTCAAGGGAAACACTTCACCCAGTTTCCGCCATAATCGCAAATTGTTCCTCCTATTCTAATAGCTTATTGCGCCTTATTCACAGCTCTGTCTCGATTCAACTTTCGCCATCCATCTTCAGGCTCTTGCCAAGACATGCCATAAACCTCTTAGCTCCAATACCAACTTGAAATCGAGTGCGTGATTGTATACTCCAAAAATGTGAGCAGTCACGGCACAATGTGTTTATGCATAGTTCCTCCATCTTATAGTTCGATCTTCTTCTTTTTTTTATAATTCCTCATCGAATACTACCAATAACATCTATCTGTCACCTCACGTCCTGGCCTCCGTCTCCAATTTTAAACGCCCCTCATGATCTGTCTCGGCCTGGCATGAATACAATTGGGGGTTTACTTGTGATTGCATGCAGCGCTTTGGCTCTACCTTCCATGGCGTGTCTAAAGCAAACTTTCAAAGTGAAAAGAAGGCACTTCATCTCCCACTTGATGGTGATCAGGCTTTGTCATCACCCAACACCCCATTAAAAACCTTATCAAGAAGATTCATCAACTGATTAATGAACTTGATTAATCAAATCAGCCATGTGGGGGGATGGGTTTAAAAGAGGGTTCGGACGGACGGCCAGCCAACCACGTTAAAGAGACCTTGTCCGTTTCCACCTTCGAGCGTTCCGGGGCGGAGCATCTTCCGGCTCCAGCGTTGTAGATGGAATCGACGGGACCATGCGTTTCCGTGTCATCATGAGTGATGAAATGATGTACATGGATAAATGAATCCTATGCTGGCCGAGGTAGAATAAAAGTAGGCAAGACTGTAGACGGACGAACCCCATCCTCGGCTCGTGTTTTCAAAGCGGGACCCGTAGGTATCAGGATCCGATGGCGAGTAGGCCTTAGGCTTTTGGCCTCGACGCGACTCATCGCGAGGTTTATGCCCCGTCCTTTGCTTGCTAAACCATTCGCAGATTAATGCGCTAAATTCCTTTTCGCTTCTCATCTGGCCACGAAGGACAGGGAAGCAACAGTGAAAATCTGCCGCGAAACTACGAAGATGGAGGGGGGCATCGTTTCACCGCTCTTCGCTAATTGGTGGCTTGCTTGAAAGTCCGCATCTTTTTCTTTTTTGGCAACCCTCGATGAGGGGTGATTCTGTGGCTTCATTGATTGCACCGAAAAACCTTGGGTTTGGAATCTGGTCCAGCAATCATGATTTGTCAGAGATTGAACGTGGGAGATAAAAAGGACCCAATTGCGGAATGATGAGATAAATTATTATCAAATCCTAAACAGAGGGTAAAAAAGGGACTGCATTGATCTTGAAATTAATTTGTAGAGTCTTCAAAATACCATTTAAGTACCATTCAAGTGATCGCAACAACCTAATTTTATGCACGCAATCCGGCCACTTTTTCTTCGCCTACTATCCCTAACTTTGCACTCGCTTCTTCTTTGATCTTGAAGCCTTTGTTAAGGTAGATTGCAATGCTAGAGCATATTTGAGAACCATTTTAACCTAACCCTATCAACTTGTGGAAAATTGGTGCATTCAAAGAAGCTGGGTACACAAATATAGCATCACGCAATTTATAATTTTTGTGTCAAAACTATATTACCAATCAATCTGGTGCCAAAATTTATGAAGCATCACTTCAGTGCTATTTCTTTTTTCAAGCCTTCCATTCAAATGATTCTGATGAGCTTTTTATTAAAAGTGTGTTAGTGGAATTTTCCAACAAGTTAGGCTACTGGAATCGCTTCAATAACTACTTTTAAAATGTAAATGAATGCTCGAATGGTTCAACACCAAAATAACCACTATACTATAATTTTTGTACTGATATTGTGATTATCCACTTAGCTAAATGAACCGCATTGAGACCCCTAAAATAAGAATCATATCACATTGCTTTCTGTATTTTCTTTTTTTGTGGGGGTCACTTGTGCTCAGGGAGATCTATTAAGCATGCTTAATAGAAAATGTTTAATTATTAAAATATAACGTACTGGTATTATGACACATATAATGTATTGGAAATGAATTTTTTTTTTCTCATTTAGGTAATTGACATTTCTTAACGAAGCCCCCTTTCTATAAATGTCATTCCAGTGAGTAAATATTGTGACAAATAAAAAGGTTTGGTGGGGGGCTAGGAAAGGCAAAAGCCACATCTTTGTCAGCCTCAGCACAGGATAACCTTTTTCACTTTACTTCTCTGCTGTACTCCAGCTCCGAAACATGTCCTAATCTCTCTCTCTCTCTCTCTCTCTCTCTCCTCCCCTGTTCTCCAACGTTCGGAAGCACCTGAAAGAAGAAGAAGATAGGAGTTCCATCAGAGCAGGAGGGAGGGGGAACGACTGGTCCCGAATCGTTGTCACTTGCTCCTCACTCCCTGTTTCAGAAAAGCCCTTCTCACTTGCTTCTCCTCTCTCTGTCATGCTGTCGTGAACTCTCCACCTTCCTCCTTTCTCCTTATGATGAGGAACAAGATGGCCTTTCGGTGTTGAATTAGACGAAGCCCGTTTAAAATAACCTTAGCCGGAAAGGGGCATGGCTTTCGGGGACGACGATGATCTGCCTAACGAGGGGGTGCGAATTAAAAGGGCCGACGACCATCCGAAGCAGAGCATCGGCTCGCCCGACGTCGTCATCGCCAAGACCAGCTTGGCCTCCATCGAGTCCTTGACCATGCCTCTTGTTTGTACTCTCTTTCTCTCTCTTGGTTGGGGTGTGGTTGGTTGTTTGGTGATCCTGTTTAGGCGAAGAAGGCTGATTACGGAAATGGGGTGAATGTTTGTGGGACTGCAGATGCAGGAGGTGGTTCTGTCAGCTGATATACGATGTGCGGAGTGCCAGAAGCGAGTTGCTGATGTTATGTCTCGCATGAGCGGTAACAACAAAGATCCTTTCTTTTACCCTTTGAGCTATCTCGTTCTCCATTTTTCTTTTATTTTTTTGGATGAAACCGCTTTCTTTTTCTGTCCTTTTTTCGAGTTGGAGCATTTAGAATTTTGCCCTGTTCTTTGATGAAATAATTTCAGGGTCTTGTCTTAGGATGCCAAGTCCTACGGCCCGTCAGTAGAATCACTCTAATCGAACCAATTTACTCCATGAAATAAAACAATGTTACTTTCAAGAAAACTTCTTTCACATGGAAATTCTCAGAAATGATTCTCTGAGATTGCTAGAACTGGAAATTATCCCTGCAAAAACTTCAGCAAACGCTGATGGCGCAAACAGTTTGGAAGGTCATGCTTTTTAACCTTATTCCCTTAGTTACCGATTCCGAACTCCTACGCCGGCCCTTAAATTTGCAGAAAAGCTCTGCTCAAGTACTGCTAGAATGTGGACGACCCTATAAATCTGGTATGGCCAGGCACCTTTGTCTGCATTGTACCCTTTGGTTTTTCTTTTGCCAACATGGGACCCGGATGGACCTGGTCCCGGGCAAGTACTTGCCTCAGTTTTGTGAATTTTCTTTTCTGTTTTTTCAATTGTTATTATATGCTACTCGTTATGCTGGCATAGAATTAAGTTCGCACTTTTAATTAAAGAAATCATGGGTCAAAGATTAAATATCGTTTTCTTGGCTGCGGAAGAGAATAATGCCGTCGGGTATAGTCAGGCCACTCCCCAGAACTTATATTATTAAATAACGCGACAAACTCTTATTGGCTATTGAATATGATTTGCTTCATTGAATTCTTATTTTGCTGTCTGGCTTTCTGCATATCACATCAATTTTATGGATTTATTTTTATTATACCTAACATTAATATCCTTCAAATCTTGAGTGCGTACTTTATCTTTCCCCGCTCGAGATCTTGCCCATGATTATGAGATCACCGTTTTGCTCTTATCTTCAATGATGAACTCCACAAACAGGGCTCCCCAAGTCCGCATCTTCTGCGGTCCTGAAGGAGCATCGATTAGAGTTTCAGTGCCGTGCTCTGTGGCGAAGAAAAATCCCATTTGAAATCATTGGCCTCTTTACTTTTTGATTTTTTTGGCTGTTGTCGCTCCTCGGATCTCTTCGTTCGCACCATCTGTTGTGTTTGAGGTTTTGTCGGTTCCTGTCAATCTGCAGAAACAGAGTCCGTCGTGGTGAATATGCTGGAGAAGAAGGTGATCCTCTCTTGTAAATATCCCAACAACCCAAATGGCGACAAGGGTCTCCGGCAACCACAGGTCCCCGTCGTGTGCCGGAACCCGCTCAAGCTCAACAAGGTCGCCACGATCAAACGGCTCTTCCGTCTCTCCTCCAGCTGAATGTACAGATCAAGATCACGGTCTCCATTGTCCTATGTTGCTGATTTAAAGTTTAAACACAGATGTATGAAATCACAGGGTCAATTTTGTTTGAGAAATCGCATTATCGTTCTTGTGAGTGGAGTTTCGGCTTTTTCAATTCTGAGCATAGCATATAGCCTTTCGTTCGGTCCTGTGGATGTGACCAAGTCGAACACGCATAGCCTGGCCAGTGGCCAGGGCCCACAACACTTTCCGGCCGGGGCATGAAAAGTGTCTCGTCTAAAAAATTAAAAATGGAACCGGTAAAGCTCTCCGCCCGGGCTGCTCGAACCAGCCCCATCAGCCAAGCGCGACGAAGAGATTATTACCCTTACACGACATCTACGAGAATGCATAAAAGCCTGTGCTGTCAAACACCAAAACTGTCCGTCCAATTTGTGCAATTTGGCTTGTGATTTGCTCTCGGAACCTACGTTATGATGCTGTCAAAGTTCAGGAGCACGTACTCAAGACCAAGCATCGAGATTGAACCGGTTTGATTGCAGTCCCAATCAGCGAAACGTTCGGGGTCGTGGGCTCTGCCCTCCATTTTCAACGATCGCGGCATGAGACAAATAGATTAATGGAAGCGGAAGCCATCACGAAACTACCTGGAGGTAGCATTTTTCAACGCCATCAACTTTCCGCCAACGTTCCGCTCTGAACGAGTCGTCTCTTCTTGCGCACTTTTTCTTCTGTTCACTTCAGAATGTTCTACGCACAAGCAACCCCTGCCCCAGTTGAGCCAAATCCGACGCAGATGAATTGTCGAGTGAGATAAGAAATTCAGAAAGTTTCGGAAGACTTATGGCTCTATTCTTCGGAAACCATTTTCCTAAAATAAAATCAAGCAGTATAAATGATCATTTTCTAGGGGAATATTTTTCACCGAGGATCGTGAAACCAATAACAAAAGCGTGTATTAACTATAAATGGAATTACAATGAGGCCCCATATTTTTACGAACTACTTTGCAACCTGTGCTGGAAATTGTTGGGTTTCAAAAAATCAATGAAATGCTTACAATAATTTCCTGTCTGTTTTTTAGCCCTAGTGAGTAAGGCTTGGAAATGGTAATGTGGATTAATGACAATCTGTGTATGAAAGAGTCCATAATGACCTTGGGTACCAGGTCATAACACCTTATCGTAAACATGTATAAATACAAAATGCACAAAGTCTATCCACAAAAGCGATGACCTTCGCCTTAAGGCACAAGCTAATCCAGAAAAAAATTAGCGTTAATTCATATAAAATCTCAAAGTAGTATAATCATGCCATATTTATCTCAAATTAATTTTCCTGTTACAAAAAAAAAAAAAAAACACGAAACGGGTGTCTTCATGACAATTTTACCTTTGTTAACATCTGTCCAATTTCACCATTAAATTGCTAATATGAAAGACATATGACAAACAACTAAGATATGCTAATATGGAAAACATGTGACTGACAACTAAGATTGGAAAATTTGCCAATTTTTCCTTAAAAGCTCTCTCCTTTCTAAAATCCATTGAAAAACCCTGATTTTTTTTCCCTAAGTATTAAAGTTGTCATAAATGTATTAGTCCGACACAGTTTCAATATTTGGGATTTTTTTTTTATTATATTACCAGAAAAGAAAAGAGAGGGCATGCCAAAAGAGGGAAGGGGACAGGACGAAAATTAGATGGGGCCTGTACTTTAATGGTAATTAAGGTCCGTGACAAGGACCTGCTTACAATTTGCGGACTGAAAAGGAAACAAAAGCCAGCTTCGTCGAAGGAGGCGGAGGAGGAGGAGGAGGAGGAGGGCGGATGAGTTCAAACCCAAACCGCGTAAACCCCAGTTTTCTTTTTCTCTTCATTTCGGCCCCAGCCGCAGACTTAGCTCCTAAGAATATCTCCTCTCCAGGTCTGAACACGCATTAAACTCTAATCACTACCCTGCGTCACCCAAATAAAAAGGCGAAATCAAGGGTGCGTTTGCTTGTCCGCCTCTGCATAAAACCGCATAATTCACATACGTAGTAGGTACTACTCTCTCTCTCTCTTGTTCTCTCTCTCTCTCTCTATCTGCCTGCTCTTGAGCGCGTTACGTGACCCGGGAGCTCGACGGATGGGGAGGAAGCTCGACCGGTTGCTGGGGCGCCCCCGCCGGGTGGCCAAGTTCAAGCCCCTCGTCAGCCTCGCCGTCTCCCGCCTCGCCGTCCTCAAGACCCAGCGCCAGTCCCGCCTCTCCCAGTCCCGCCACGACGTCCTCCAGTTCCTCCAGCTCGGCCACCACGAGCGCGCTCTCCTTCGGGTAAGCTCCTCTTTGCTGGGTCGACACCCATTTGATGATCTGATCGTGGGTTTGCGTTGCGAGTTGGCGCATCGTCCGAAAGTTCACTGCTTTTTTTTTTTTTTTTTTTTTTGCCTGACGACAGGTGGAGCAAGTGATCAAGGAGCAGAACATGATGGACGCCTACGACATGATGGAGAGCTACTGCAATCTCCTGATGGAGAGAGCCGACCTCATCGAACAAGAAAAGTACGCATCTTGATTCGACTCGATCCGTTTTTATTTTATTTTATTTTCTCCTCATTCGTTGGCTTTCCTCGTTTTGTTTATGGTCAACGACGCTCTTGGCGGATTTCTTACCCTTTTTTCGTCATTGACCGGAACTCGCAGAGAATGTCCTGAGGAGTTGAAGGAGGCGATGTCGAGCTTGATCTACGCGTCTTCGAGGTGCGGAGAATTCCCGGAGCTCCAGGAGATCCGCAGCGTCTTCGCTTCGCACTTCGGCAAAGAGTTCGTGGCTCGCGCGGTCGAACTGCGGAACCATTGCACCGTGAATCTTAAGGTACGTCGTTTGGTTTTCTACTCTGAATCTACTGCACATTGATGATCTGATCATGGTAGAAAATGATGGACTCCGAAGAGTTGAGATTGGACAGAAGTTGCACGTTCGCTCAATGTAATTTTGCTGTGTTCTTTGGCCAAAGATGTGATTTTTTTTCTGTATAATAGGAAATTCTAGGAGCTTCATTTATTTTCGAAATTGAAGTTTAATTTCAAATTGAGTCAGGGAACAGAACTGTAGAAACACTAGTACTATAGCAAGTTGATGATGTCTTTTTCACTTTTTGAGTTGATCCTACCCTATTTTTAAGGATTGTTTGGTAACGTTTTTATTCAAAAATTATTTCAAAAACAAAAACAAAAATAAAAATAAAAAATTATTTCTCTTCTGGAGAAACATTTTTTAACGAGAAAAATGTATTTGGTAAACTTGTATAATTTTTTTTCCGAAATAAATAAATAAAAATAAAAACACGTTTGTTAAACTTGTATAATTTTTTTTTTCTTTTAATTTTTTAATATTTTTATTTTATTTTTCCTTTTTATTTTTTATTTTTCTTCCTTTTGGCTGGTCGCCCGGCCAAAGAAAAAAGAAGAAGAAAAGAAAGAGAAGGAAAAAATAGGATAGAAAAAAATTATTTTTTGGAAGTGTTCCCATTTTTGTTTGTTGTTTCTGTTCCCGTATTTTTTTTTTAAAAAACAAAAGATCAACAAACGCGTTTACATTTTTTTTTTTTCTCGGGAACAAAAGAACAGAAATTATGTTCCGGGGAAAAAAAAAATAACACAAACAAACGCACCCTAAGTCTCTGTGATTTTCGACACCTCGTCATCTATTACATTCGCGAATAAGAAAAACCTGGCGTTCCTGCTGCAGATGGTAACGAAGCTGTCAACGAGGCAGCCGAACTGGGAGAGCAGAGTGAAGGCGCTGAAAGAAATCGCAGCCGAGAACGGCATCACACTGCATCTGGAGGGTGATCCTTCCAGTACTTCTGAGGTAAGGAATGTTCAAGAGAAAATGCTCTCTCATACAAAGAGTCGACACAAAATTCGATTCCTAAACAGCCGCCGTGTTTCCATGTCTGTGTATGATCAATGCAGGATAAAACATGTGTCGACAAGAAGCCTGAGCTTGCAGAGGGAGTGCAGTGTTCGTCTCCAGGAGGGCAAGAGGACTTGTCTTCTGATTCGTTCCAAATGAATAAGAAGTACAAGGATGTGGCTGATGCAGCTCAGGCTGCTTTCGAATCGGCTGCTCATGCAGCTGCTGCTGCAAGAGCAGCAGTTGAACTCTCTCGGTTTGGATCCCACGATCCGGATGATCGCGACGGTCCTGATACCCCAAAGGCGAAATCATTCCACAAGGTCGAGTCCAAAGCGCAAGGAGGACCGGTGGATGATGAGCATCAAGTTCCAGACACGCCTCTCGTCGTAAATGCAGGAGGATCGAAGCAATTGATTTCTTCTTCAAGTTCAAAGTTGGAGGAAATCGATGCAACTTCCTCGGAAGAGACGAGCCGTGCAGAGGAGGTGATCTTTGATGAAAGCGAAGATGAGGGAGAAATTGACGAAGGACGCACTCATGCTGGATTACCAAACCAGGATGATGGCAAGTCCAAAGACGGCAGTAAAGTCGAAGCTACACCCCGTCTCTCATCTCAGAAGCATATCCGTTCAAGGTTCCAGGCTGGTAGGAAGATGGATATGGACCCCAGTCTCGCCACAATACATGCTGCCGAAGCATCGAAGATGCGAAATACGCAACTGAACTTAGAAGAGAGACCATTCTCAGTCCGGACCAGACAAGTTCGTGGTTACTGAGAAAGATTGGGCGCGTCGTGTTGTGAGTTTGTGAAGCCATGATGAGAACTGTTCTTATCGCAGGCCTTTCTTTTTTTCTTTTTTGTTTTCTTTTCTTTCTGTCCGTTTTTCATTATAAATTGCAGTTGATGTAAGCAATTCTTTTGCTCTACATACCATTTGAATTTTGAATTGTATTGGCTCTGTATTAGAAATAAGCCAACGGATAACAATTCTTGTGATCTTATTGTGAGTATGTTTCTGCGCTTTCATAGTCATAGCATTCCGCATTAGTAAATTTTCCTTTTACTTCTGCACAGAAAAAGGGCTCTCATCTTTTTGTTATAATCGTTTATTTAATATTACAATTAAAAGTTAGGCACATTACATGTGATCATATCAGAATAAATTATTGAAGTATGGTAACAATAACTTCAACAGCTAATCATGAGTGTAATATCACACACAAAATCCTGCCACTGATTATAGTATCACAGGCTCATTGAGATATTTTCCAAAGTGTCATATATACATACTCATTGATTGAACATAGAAGGGAATAGCTTCGGATGGTCCAAGCATGGAAAAGTTTACACAAATCGGGAAGCAAAGCAATATATACCCCAAGTTGCTACTAGAGAAAGACACCCAACCGGCTATTGGCTTCTAGGCCGCTTCTTGCTGTTTTGCTGTAAGTTGCAGAGGGACTGCAAACAGACACCGATGTCTTCATCATACTCAATTCCAAGTTCCTCCTGTAAGAACACAAGCAAGTTTAGACTTCAGAGTTGATCACACCCTCAAAAAGTATGTTCTAGAGAATAAATCAAAGCAGAGAACCTTGAATTCTTTCAGATCCTTGGGTGAGTTCTCAGTTATGGTGTCCCAAAGATCTTTGAACATCCTCTTGCGCCTTCTCCACTGTCTTATCTTTTCCGCAAACATGTCCTGCACAGCCTTCCGCTCTTCTGGTATCACGAGGGTGACTCCTCCACGCAAGTTCTCCAATTTTTCCTCCATTACTTTCACCTGGAATGGAATCATTCAGACAAACTGCCTGTATCTACCAAAAGAATGTGGAAGAATTAAACAGAGGAGTGCTTCCAAATGTCTCACTTCTGATCTGAGTTTAGTTTCCTTGTCAAGTATCTGTTCCAGAGTAAGATTTGACTGCAAAGCTCTTATTTCTGCAACAAGAACATAATTCATGTGAGATCCAGTACTCCAGGGATTTTTGCAGACCACCTTTACTAATCTTCAGTAGGAGGTAAACTGCTGCCATCGAATGAGTCGCTTTGAAACGAAAAACAAAAGGAAAGACTGACAAATCAATGCTACTGAGCAAAGACTAGAAAGTGGATAGAGATGACACCTCCATCAAGCTCACTGATTGCCTTCCTATGCTCTTCAAGCTGTTGCTGCAACTGGGCATTTTCTTCCTTCATCCGATTGAGCTCTTCGTTGTTCGGAATATCAAACTGGTCCTGCCGAGCGAGATATATCTTCTGCTTACCATACTCCTTAGCGGATATTCGCCCGTTATCAGCAAGAGTATCCAATGCCTTCTGGACCGCCGTCTTCTTGAGGTTAAACTTTTGCAGAGAATCAGCCACATTTTGGGAATTTAACGGCCTGTTTTGCTGGTTTCGGGAGAGGGGAAAAAGGATGTATCCTCATCAGCAAGTCAAATCATTGTAGAACATAGTGTACCCCGATGAGACCTTCGCGATCCATACTTGCATTGGAAACTTTCAATAAGCATCTAACAGTCCGTGCTTTGAAATCCAGATCGCATCGAGAATCAAGAACAATTAAGCTAGAGAACGGAACAAAAAAGCAACGACGGCCCCCGAAGTCGAACTGGACTGTGCAGATTCAAGTGAAAAATTGCGTCAAAACAATCCATTCTCCTCTACTTAACCTAGAGCGCACGAGCATTCTACCTCGACGCACCAAAACAATCAGAAACCTCCAGTCTCCTCCGATTCGAAGCGAAAACCTAACCACCGCCTCTACGCGATAACCTCATCGTAAGGATTCGAGCGCGGCCGGAGGAGGAGGGAAAACGTAGATTTACCTCATTGACGAAGCTGAGAACGATTTCTGCAACCAAAAAAAAAAAAAAAAACGCATCGGAGAGCGAGGCGTTAGTACATCAGTAATCGCAGAGACGACAAAACGAGGATCGCGATCCTACTGGATATCGACACGCCGAGGCAGGCGGAAATGACGAGTGGAAACTCGGAATCGGACACCGAGAGACGACGGAATCGACGGTTCGAGAACACGAGAGAGATCCCGAGAGTTCGATCGATCGATCGATCGATGGATTACCTTCGGTGCTGCTGGACTTGGGAGCCATTGCCGCGGCGCGGAATGGGCGGGAAAGGGCGTCCTTCTTACTTCTTAGAAGAGAGAGAGAGGGAGGGAGGGAGGGAGATTTATTTTTAATGACAGTGATGGGAGGGGAGGGAAGCTTGCGTCGGAAGGTTCGGATCCGGTTTAGGCCCACTGGGCCCGAATCTCGGGCTCGTTTCGTGTGCCCGGCCCGGACGTAGTCCCTTCCTTGCTCTCGAACGTGCAAGGTTAGCAGTGGATGTAGGTCGTCGCCATTGGGCTTCGGCCCAATAGATCCCTCCGAAGCCCGGTTGGCCTCGAGGACAAAATGGGCAAGTCCGGGCGAACCGTTTTAGACCCGACCTTTCCAAGCGTGCTTAGGTTCGAGGAACTCTGTATTGAAAAATTTACTACTTGGTCTCTTTCTCGAGCCATGCTAATTCCATCCCTGTATCGGCTCCATCCAAACCCCAATGAAGTGGAATGAGAACAATACCCACGCATTCATAGCACTCGTTTTCTTCCTTTGCTTTCTAGCTTCTCCTGTATTCAATTATATTTGGTTGATATTTATATGCTATTTTTGGCTCTGGCACATGTTTTTTTGTCATTTCTTCTATTATGAGTAGGGTTTGAATTAAAGATGGCCAGAGTGCGTGAATCATTTTACAATAGAGTTAAATCATTTCAACAATAGTTGATCGATTTTTACTTAATTTTTTTCGTTCATTTAAGATACATAAGGTAATTCTATAATCCTCTTTTATAACTATCTTGATGATATATGCTAGTCCACTTTTCAACACAAGAAAATTCCATTCATCACAATAAATGGCCATAGAGCCCCTAATCTTGATGAGATCATCATGGCAATCACCTGCACTTCGCCGATGAGTTGCTTTTGCTATCATCCATCGTCATGTTTATCATCTTCGTGGACACCGCAACCAGAGCCGCTATTTGGCTAGCAAGATCGTCCTAGGCAGCCCCATTGCCCTCGGACTAGGCCACAAGTTACTTGTTGCTGTTGTTGGATTTCCCATCGATTTTCAATTAGTTGATTGCAATCGATAACCGATCTCTCGCTCTCCTACATCTCTCATTCCCTTTGCTTGCGTTACTCTATGCTCACTGACACAGGTTGCCACCGAGACCTCGCCCTCGATTCGAGTAATCACAACGGCATGCACTTGGAACTTAAATTTGAGGAGTACCGGGGGGGGGGGGGGGGTGTTGTGGGGCGGCGGCGCGGCGCAAGTGACGTATCGCGGTGGTAGTGTACAAAGGCTAGCAATGCCGGCATGGTGCGGCTAGGAGGCAAACTCTATACACGTGAGTGATGTTAACAGAGAAAAAGGGGCACAAGACTTATAAGGGCACTTTCGTCACCTAATTTTTAAATGAATGTGTATAAAGCTAATTTGTGGATGAAATTAGCATGACATTTTTTTTTTTTTTTTTTTTAAAACTATATGATGGTCCTAGCAATTGACTTCGATATAAGGCATGACTCTTCTTTCAATCGGTTTAATGGTAATTATGTTATTTGACATGAGTAACTATCGTAACAACTCGGTCCGTTGAGGGCGAAAGTAATCGTTGGAGATAGAGGGTATTAAGACAAAGTGCAACTCTAATCTCAAGATGATGAATGGGGCATGAATGAATAAAATTCCATATCATCTAGATGATGAGATGAAGTGTCATATGTGAGATAACACTAATTTTAATTTATAATGAGATATTTTCTAGACAAAACCCAAAATAATAAAATCATGCGGGCTCCAGCCTAGAGCGAATAAGTTGCGAGTGGTATATGGATTTAACAAATGTAATGTCTATATCATGTAAAAATACATTTTTTGTTTTACGAAAAAAGTGAATGGTTTGGACGAATTCAACAAATCAATAGGATCCGGATCCGGACCCGGCCCAAATAATACCGATGATATATTTCTCCTTTTAAGATCACAGTTTGTCCACGTCAATGGTAACTCCCAAATTTAGCAATGATGTGGTAATGGCTCGACGCGTCTCCGGGCATATTCCACCGAGAAACAGCCACAAGAGCGCGGATGACTCCGGTGGCGGCGACCCGCCGTGCTCCTCCGCCGCTCGCCGGAAATCTTTCTCGCCTCCGTCCGAACTCTCCGTCTTCCATCTCCGGACCTTCGGCTTCCGCCGCTCGTGACCGCTGGCGCCCACCAAGCAGAGAGCAAGTCCGGCCACGCTTGAACGCCGGAACGTGGCTTCCGAAACCGCCGGCCGCGTCCGACCCTCTCCGTCCCTCCCGCTCCCTCGCTTCCGCCCGCCGCGCTTCCCGCCGGAAAGGCGACGCGGTCTCCGACGCCGTCGAGGGCGGCGGCGGCGGCGGCGGCGGCAGTCCGCGGCGAGCGCTTCAGATTATCCTGTGGGCAGCCGAGGCGGTCTACATCCTGTGGCTCTTTCTCCTCCCTTATGCCCCGGTAAATTGATGACATTTCGAGTTTTGAGCTCATATTGGATTCCATTATGTGCCTTTGACTTCAATATTGCAAAGTTGGTAATGGAATGTTCCTGGGGGAATCTGTGAATTAGGGAGATCCAGTGTGGGCGATCAGTTCTGAAACGGTGAATTCTCTTGTGGGGCTCTCTCTGAATTTCTTCTTCATACTGCCCCTGATGAACTCCGGTAAGCTCAGCTTTTCTTAGTGGTTTCAATGGGTTTTCATGTTGAGCTCGTTCAATATCTAAGGTATGTGGTATTTCACGGGTAAATCCCTATTGTGTGCTGTACGCATTCGTGGTCCTTTTGTTTGAGTAACTTTTGGTGGGATTAGATGCTTATTTAGTTATCTGCAGCTCAGCGCAAGTTCTTGATTGGTTAGATTATGTGTCTGTTTCCGGGCAAATAAGAGAGCGTCTCAATGAGTTGGTTGATACTTGATAGTTGACAGGATTGTTTTAGTTCACATTGTGGGCATGGCCGCCTTTGAGTGACATTCTTAAAAGTTATGACTTGATGAGGTGAAAGGTTTTTTCACTGTCTCTTGCATGAAAGATAGAATTCTCCTCATAATGTGAGTGGATATTTGGGACGTATGCATAGTGCAGAGGTGGAACCCCATTTGGGCTTTAGTCTCTAGAGTTGCTGTGATTTCGGTCTGTGCTAGTTGTGTTCGTGGATACACACAATGTGAACACGGGCTTTTGAATTTAAGATACTGTTGACTCTTTAAGTATATGCTCCTCGTATGCCCTCTTTGCACTTTAGTCGCTGACTGAGGGAACAAACCTACTTTTGTCACTAGCGACATGCGCACAGTTATATATTCCTCTTGGTAAAGTGATCTTGATTTGTGCAGTAAAATTTTTGGCAGGGTAGTTGGGATTAATATGATTAATGCCCCAGTCCTCCACCCGGTAAGGATTCTTGTAGGAATGGTTTACTTTACATCATCATCTCTAGTTTTCTTGCTTGATGCTAGCTGATGTAGTCTCCCTTGTTATTTTTATTGGCCATTTGCTCCCCATCAGATGTCTGAAGGCCTCTTTAATTTCGTCATTGGCTGGACATTCATGTTTGCTCCTCTGCTATTTACCGATCTCAGAAAGGACAGATACAAAGGTTCACTGGACATTTTATGGGGCCTGCAGATGTTCCTCACAAACAGTATGTTTGTATACTAAATTTAATTGCATGAGCAATATGAGTGTCGGCTTCAAATTTAAGATATTTCCTTTGGGCCAATCTTTATTTGAGACCGACTCTCATATTTTTTGAGAGGGAATTGCAAGTTTGTATGAACAAACACATCGAGAAGAGAAACTACAATATCTCTTACTTGCCACTTTTCTTCTCCTTCTTGTTGCCAATGATCTTCTCGACATTCTTGTTGGTGGCTACACTTCCCTTCAAGTAATTCTTTCCTCTATCATGATGCAGCGTTCCTAATTCCTTACATGGCCATCCGACTAAATGAGGCTGAGCAGGACGAAACTCCAGGCAAGCTCTCTCAGCTAGGCTCGGTGATGACGAATGGTGCACTGGCTGTGGGACTGATAGGTGGAGGAGTTTGTCTGATTTCGGTATTGTGGGCCCTATTTGGCAGAAGTGATGGTGATTTCGGTGGCATAGCAGACAGATTGGACTTCTTGGTAAGCTACCTTGGTTCTGAGAGGCTGGCGTATGCCTTCATATGGGATATAGTACTTTACACAGTCTTCCAGCCTTGGCTAATCGGTGACAACCTACGAAACATTGAGGATAGCAAGACTGGAATAGTGAATTATCTTAGATTCGTTCCAGTTGTTGGTTTGATTGCCTACCTTCTCTGTTTTGATCAAGACAAGAATTATGCCTAACTGTACCGCATTGGGTGTACATGCCAATGAGTCCACCTGTAGTTCAGTCTTGTTATCAAGAAAATTTGGGGAGTTTCTTTCTAGTTGATTCAATGTCTTACATCCTCTATCATGATCACTAAATGCTGCTTATGCAGTGGCTTACCGTCTGGTGTTGGGAATACCTACATTACCCCGTTCTTACAATTGAACTTTCTGCACACTTTCTTTTCCACGAATTCCCTTCAAGTCCATCTTCATGTAATATTAACAAGTGCTAGAAACTTTTACCTCTTATTCTACACATTCCTATGAATAATTAAATTGGCAGAAAAATGTCCTCGCCAGTAATAGTATGAGTCATAACATCTGCTTATGAGCTTTTTTTCACTCTCCATAGAGCCTTGCATTTCTTTCTTGGAGTACTCAAGCGAGTAACGAAATTATCATTGTGTTTCTTCAATATCTAAGCACATGTGTGACATAGCATTTCAAGAAGCATCATACCAATGGACTCTTCTTTTTGTATGTTGGTGAATTCATGTGAAGTGGCCTCCACAATGCTCTTATGGTCCAAGCAGGAAAGAACCTTCCTAATGCTCTGAATCTCTTTCAGACTGTCAGCGTCCAAACCTTATATAGTGAGTTGTGGGATAGGTGTGAGACTTCTGATGTTCATAGGCGCTTTACAACAGAATTTGACAGAGACTTGCACTGTTACTTGGGTCCCCAATGGAGAGTTTGGATTATTTGTTGGCGCAATGAGATACATACTCCTGAAGTTTCGCCTTTTCAAACTTCTTGCGATAGAACAAATGACATGAGATACGTTCTAATAGCTTGATTGCTCCTAGTTTACAATTCCTGAATGTTTGCTTCAAAGAAGTGGGATGAGCTCTTGGTCATGCAAACTGAAAAGAAGCTTTCTTTTATATTAAGATCTGAGCTAGCTTGGAACCCTTGGACCGTAATCTTCTTCGATATGAGTGCTAGTGATTGCCCCTCCAGGCAAGACTAAGAGGTGCTAATCCAATTCAGAACGACTCCATTGCTATATAAACCATTTGTCCTTGATGATGGATGCCCGTTGGTCTCTCTTTTATTTTCGTAGCTCCTTCGATATGGCACTTGAGCCTTTTGATTATTAGGTCAATATTGTTCCAGACACAAATGACTAATGAATTTCATCGTACGGGCAAGCCCTTCTGCTCATCTTTCTTCTTCTTTTATTTTACTTCCAGAGAAATGCAGCTTGAACGTTTCATTTTAGTTTCATACAGTTGGATCGACGGGGAAGGTCTGGAATAAGCATCCAGAAAGTGATTTAGATCATCCTGGAGTAAGCATCCAGAAAGTGATTTAGAGACCAAGGGCGCGTGTTTATGCTTTAGCTAAAGCATAGCTACATTTCAAGAGATTACGAAAAATTATGCGTAAATCTACGTGTGTTGACATTTTGTATGTTGTAGAAGTTTCAATTGTTGAGATAGGAGGCGTCAAATTGCGTCAGTTACAAAATTTAGATTAAGTGAAAAATAAAAATCTATTGTAACATCCTTGAAACGCTAAGGCTTTGGGTGTGAATTTTCACGTTACAATAGGGTTAAGCATCTTTTAATACGATTTCTTTCTATGGCCAGAGAATCTTTTAGTACATTTAACCTTACGTCAATTTAGTATTCTTGTGATGGAAGACAATTCTGTTCTTTGCAATCCCAGCCAGTCGAAGGTAAGAGTTGTTTGATTCTTTTCACAACCGAAAACGGCAAATTACCAGCGATTGTCTTCAAAACTCAGCGGCACGATCAGTACACAGGACATGGGCATGTCCCGGTTTTTTTGCACACCCCTAGCTAGTACACATCTGCATCGGCAATTGAACGAGAAAATCGGCTTGTCCGAGTCATATGATCTTGTGGCGTGCGACTTCTTGTTATTAAATTTTTCAACCACTTGCATCGGCCACTAGCAAAATCATGAACGACTGCAGTACAGCGATCGCAATAGCACAGCTGCATGAAAGACACCGATTTGACGTTATCAGAAGGAATGACCATGCCCACATTTTAACACTCATGACCCGAACACTCGGTTCTAAAACAAACACATCCATAGGAAGGAGCGATGGTAGATCTAGCAGTTGTACTGACAAGAACCTAATTCACCGTCGGTTGCTGCAGTGACGCACAGGTGGGTGGGATTAGACCAACAACATCCCTAGAATTAGGATTGTCAAAATGGGTCATAAACCAATTTCTTAACTTATGTGAATGTTAAACAGATTATAAATAAATTATTTATAATGAGTAAATAAGTCATAAATATGTTTACAACTTACAACTCATTTTATGACTCTCTCTTCAGTCTCTCTCGTCTTCGTTCAATTTCGTGCTCACTCATTTGATACTTTCACCTTAGTTTGGCAATAAGTTTTTGTAGATTGGAATAAATATAGAATGTTATAGCAATATGAGTTGGATCAGATATATAATTGGATATGAGTTAAATCGAGTATGAGTCACTAGATTTACATTCTGTGGAAATGAGTCTATTTGAGTTGGACCATTTATGACCCGATTCAAACCTAATCTAACCCAACCCATCTGTTTGATGGATCTACCTAGAACTGATAGGAGATTACAAGAATAAGGGTTCTTTGATAAACAACCCTCTTGCAAGAACCCAAACCATGTAAGTTTCGACAACTAGGCTAATGGCACAATGGCTACTTGGCCGATGGTCAATAATATAAAATAAATCAAATTTAAGTACTTTAATCATAATCTAAACTTAATTCGTTATTATTACTCTATAGAGAACTTAATTTGGAAAGCAGGACTTATGATCATCATATCCTTTTACATATATATTTGGGAGTTGTAAATAATTTACTTTTGTAAAATAGTTTATTAGTTAATGCAAATTATTTTTCTAAAATAAATACAATGGTTTATCTCACTAATTATATACTGTAGACTATAATCATAACCTCTTAGATTAATAAATATTATCAAAGCTATTATTTTATTTTTGGCAATTTAATCACTCCCTGACGAAGCTTTATTTTCTTTATTTTAACTTCTCCCGCCAACTTTTAATCCTTTTCCCTTCCAAAACTACAAAATAGTAAGTAGAGCACTGCTATTATGACGGTGCAATAGTGTTACAATGAACTACGAGCCACGAAATCAGAGGATGGCTCGGCTTTGACTTCTAATCTTTTCTTACCAGAGCACTATTATCATCATCGTGTGACAATGTAACTGTGAAATGCCAACCAAACAACTAGATGAGGCCCGAACTTTGCCTTCTATCTTTTCTTTTCCATCCATCCGGTTTTGCGCCTCATCTAGTTTTGTGACTAGCATTTCACCATTACACTGTTCTACGATTATGCAAGCATATTTCTCTAGTACGGTGCTACTAATGCCCGTACACTCATATTAATCAAGAGGGCAATTATAATGATGGAAAGTTGTTGAGAAGGGCATGAGCTGCCCACCTTTCACGTGAAATCACTTCCGATTCGTCGGTCAGTGGGTTTGAAAGAGAGATACGAGAAAGAATGAGCCAAACGACAGTGCCTCAGATCACATCCCCCAACCCCCCTCTCTCTCTCGTCCTCCAAAGCTCGATCTAAGGGAAAGGTACGGTACTCAGTCTCCTCTCATTGGTCAACTGGCGTACAGGAACAGGACTCACCACAGTTCCTCTTCTGTTGGGACGTGGCCTTCTCGAGTGTATGTATACCCGCGACCTTACCACATCTCGCCCGAAAGCCAATCGGGGACCGTGAACCCACTCGTGTAATTGCCTTAGGTGGTTTCTTTTGGACCATGGTTACCTTCTGTTAGGATACTTGTGGATCGTTCGTCAGCATGACCAATCGGCAACATCAGCTTTCAAATTTTTAATACGAATTTTATTTAAATTATAAGCAAAAACTTCAAAAAAAAAAAAAAAAAAAAAAAAGGAGGAGGAAGAAGAACTAGGCAATGAGGGCCGCAACAATGGAGGAAATGATCGGTGACATCATTGGGACTTGGCCTGGCCAGGGCTTTGCCAACCGCAATCAAGGGCTTGCTAGTCCTCGCCCAATTCTAGCTAAGAGTTGCTAGTGGCAAGGATCCTGTAACCCTCATTGACTATTTCCCCACCATTGGCAGTCCTTCCTAGCCATGGTGGGGCAACAATAGTTAGGGTAGCCTATTGTTTTTTTTTTTTTTTTTTTTTCTTAACTTATTTTTTTTTTTAATTTAAATAACAATGGTATTAAAATCAAATTTGGACCAAAACAACATTGTTTTAGTCACTTTATTTTCATGTAGAAGAGAGAAAATATTAGATAAATCCACGAATCGACATTTTCCGTTGTCAAACTTTTATGACTCGATTGTACCAATTTAATATGTTTTAGGATTTGATTATATTTTTTGCAAGTTGTAGGACTTAATTGCATTTTCATGATAAATTTTAAGACTTTTAGCAAACATATTCATAGAAGAAAAACTTCTATGAGTTAGGACCACATCCATTGATCAAAGGTTTAAAATTAATCAGTTCGTAAATTTTGGTTCACTCCTATTCTAGAAGGTACATGGTAAGGGCTCGGCTAGTATGACGGTGCCATAATTTCAACTTTTTGACCAATGCCAACCACAACTTTAAATGGAGGAAATTAAGAGACTGCTTCGTCCAGTTTTGTATCTTTTTCAATTTCCATCGTTTCCTTTTTTTCTTATTTTTTATCTTAGCTTAATTTAGGAGTAGAGGATTCAAAATTTTTAAAAAATAATTAAATACCGATATGTAGATAGTACAAGTAGAAAAATGTTATAAGTAACGAAAAAGAAATTGTTAATATCATTAGCGAGGTAATACAAGTTTCATGTACTCTAGGCATCATGATTCTTTCATCACCACTATTTTAAATTGAATCGTATGCTCTTCTTCATCTATAACACAATTTTCATTAGTGAAGCTACTTTCAATACGAGCTCCATCCGTCTAAATGATATTAATATAAAAAATTGAACATTGTATATCTCTATATATTAACATATATGAACTAAATATCAGCTCAATAAATACCTCTTACTGTCATGCAATCAAAGAGGCATAAATTAATGACTCTTTCTCTACAATCATGTGTTAATCGTTTTACAAATCCTAAAATAATCGAAAGCTCAAAGTATATTAGATAATTACATTTCATATTTTTTGAGTTCTTAAATTTCTTTTATTTGGGAACAATATTCACCGAAATTTTTTCTTTAGCCGGAGAATAATATTCATTATTTTAAAAGTTGCAAATGAATCTTGCATATATTACTATTATCCACGTATAATCACTTTGATTTGTTTTTAAAAAATAAAACATAGAGAAAAAACAGAACTCATCTTGCTCCTTTTCAGAATAGTGGAAAAATCCTACCAATTTGTCCGACAGAAAAATCTGAAACCGGCAAAAGACCGGGTGCCAGTTTCCAGCAACGAAACTTGCGCCTAACTTGGTCCTCGATAGTCATGTCACGTTGAACTCAAGGCAACGCGTGTTTGTGTTGTCTGTATAATATCCCTGGGACGTACGGGGATTGCAGCAAGTCGGCAAAGACGGGGGTTGAGGCATTCTTACCTCGGACTGGTCGCTCGCTCTCCCAGTCTCTCAACCCCCGCAAATTAACCACTGTTTTTCTCTCTTTTGGTGGTGGGGCGGGGGAGCTCCCATGCATGGCGATGGCGGTTCATAGCCCTCCCAAACGCCTATAAATACCGACCCTCCCTTCACAAACCCTGCACACCAAAACCCTCTTACATGTTCATCGTCTCCCCCATTCGAAACCCTAACGTTTCCTTCCCTTTTATATAGTGGGAAAGGTCTTGCTCCCTAGAAGATATGGAATCTTCGCTCGAAGAAGAAGAAGAACCAAACCTATCCCCCACTCCTAGTCGAGGTAATGGGATTCTTCCGTTCGGAGATAATTGATCCTTGATGAAGCCAACACACATATATAAAGTCATATCGCACCTTAGAATAACATAGCTTTGTATATATTTCATGTGGTTATGATATATGGTCATTGCCTAAGTGATGATTTTTCAGTTAGAAGACGAAGATTTTTGTGTTTATTACTTGAGTTCTCTTTACTTCATATATCTTCCACGTGGTGATGATTTGAGCAGCTCTCCATTGTTATGTTATCTAATCTGGTTCTTTTTTTGTTGAGTAACTTTCCAAGATTTTGTGTCTGTGTGTGTGTAGATCCTTTCATCCTTTCCTTTTAGATCTTATTACTAGTTAAAAAAAGAAAGGAACTAAAGATGCATTATCATATCATATTCTTTTTCCTACATCCATGGAAACATCCTTCTTAAAGAAGAGTACTTGTTTTTGCTCTTTATTTATATCTTCTTCGCCGCCTTCCTTCACGGTCCACAAGCAAATGAAACTACTTTATGTGCGTAACCACATGACATGTGATAACACGCTTGTTTAACTTAGTCTCCTTAAATTTGCAGGAGGGGCTTGGCCCCAGCATCTGGAATACTCATTTGAGCAAGAAATAGATAGCTGCTTTGGGAATCGATGGACTAAAAAAATTATATCATGAAGAAGCCTCGACCTTGGACCATCATGTGGCCCAAGAAGAGTGGTCGATCTCAAGTGGCATATTGACAATTTATGGTTGCTTTTCATTGAAAAAACACCCATGTTAGAATGTGAAGAAACGAGCTCCTAAAGTCATAGCCATTATATGGTCCGGTTATGATTGCTTCCTCATTACGATGATTGTTCAATAGGTGATATTACATTAGATTTCATGTAAAAGGAAGTAACTTCCTGTATCAGCAGAAAGTATTTTATTGTATAGTCTCCTTTTTGGGTTTAAATTGTTGTTTCACCACTGAATCATACAAATTTTAGGATTACTTATTTTATAAATTCGAAGAATCCAATATGTTTCTTTACATATTAAAAGGGTAACAAGAAACCAAACCATTGTCAATTGAAAAAAGATAAGATTCCAATAACAATGACGATCAAGCAATCAACATAACTCGCCATCTTTTCACAAAACAAAACTTAATGCACAATGATCATGAAATAATCCGAAGCTGACTATCGGTCCCTATGTTTCTAACATGCCGTCCTACCGCTTCATGCCCTTCTCCATGCCGGGAGGCATCGCGAGCCGTCTCTGCCTTTCCATGTTACCGTGCCAACCTATTCCGATTCCGGGACCCATCACCAGATTAGTTCAGAGGGGCGAGAACATCAAATTTTCACAACAGAATTTGAAATTTTTTAAACAAGCAGTACCGTCATGCCATGTTTCCGCATATCAAAATGCATACACGATACACCTACCGATTTTCCTCCAAAGCTGTTGCTCGTGGAAATATAGATTTCATTGAAAGCTTTTACATGAACCACAATTATTAAAACGAGAGAGAGAGAGAGAGAGAGAGAGGGAGGACCTATGGAAGGATCAAAGCCAAGGCTCTTGAGCTGTCTGTATTCTTGGCAAAGGGCACATTCCTCGCAGCAACAGTGGACGCAGCAATCGGTGCACGGCCTCTCTTGCAGGAAGTATTGCCCTCTCAACTTCGACCGGTAGAAGCACGAATACATGCACGGACACCCCGTCACGCACATCATCAGCGCGTACAGTGCGCTGCTCACCCCGCACGCTGCATGCCCATTTGCAAGGAACACATTTTATCTTGATTAAGACTACCGCACGTTACCATAACAAGCTTAAAGTTTACAAATCATACCCTTTCCTCTCAATGCTCAATTTACTATGCATAGCACGGCCTGTGTATAAATTTAGTTCGCATTTATGAATGCCATTTGTATTTTGAAGAATATTATTTTTGTAGCAAAATCAATCAAACATATAGATCTCACTGTCGAGAGAAAGCTTTGGGGCCCGGGGGGGGGGGATGGGTGTGGGACCAAGACATGATATTTAGGTATTAGATTGCAAAATGAAATTCTGCTTTTCCGGCGACTTACAAGTTGACCCCCTATCGACCATTTCTGCGATTCGCCCAAATGTAACGCACGGACACCAACATGTCAAGCAACCTGCATCGGACATTGAATTTACAGAGTATTAATTGCAAATTAATCCACTCGTTAGTTGCAAACATGCTACTTCCTCGCCTTGACACATCCATAGACGGTGTTCTAGCCAAAGGCATAGCAATTGGCATCAAGTGCAAGTTATATTTTGATGGTAACATACCCCAAATAAGTCGAAAGTCCGCTTATGTACTTCTAATATATGCAAATTCGAAAATTGTCTTTAATTCACGCGAATTTAATCTACAGCCCTCGGGCAAAATGGAGGGAAGAAAGCATTTGACTGCTTAACGTGAGATTTTTCGTGATTTGTTCAGAAAAGAAGAATGGTAGTCTCTTCTGAAGTAAAGAAATGTTTTGCAGACTCGCGAACTCCAAAAGTAGGTGTTCAAATTAGAATGGCGTTGAAGAAATACGTACAACTGCTGAAGTCGTCGCAACAGTTGCAAAGGCCGGTGGACCAAGGGGCTGGTGATGAAGGATTGGCCGAAAAGCTGCCCCTGCCACCAGAACTGATCGGGGCCGGTTCTTCCTCCGGGTCGTTGCGTGCCTTCCTCAGTTCATATAACTCCATGTACGGATCAGTGCCATCGGCGAAGTACTCGCTTGCCGATTGGCCGTAGTCTGGCGGCCGCTGATGAAAAGGCGAGGGTGGCGTCGTTGGTTCTGGCGGCGCCGACGGTGCGGGAGATGGCAAATCCATCTCCTGTTCCTATACATGGATCGGTGTCTAAGATGAGTAGTTACTATATGTATGAGAGAGAGTTGTTCCGGGACGGTGGTTTTAACGTGAAAAGTTTGAGAGTAGAGAGAAGCAATACGCGTGTCTTGCGAAGGATCGTGTCTCTTTGAGGATATAACGAGAAAAACGGCGAAGGGAGAAAAAAAGAAACCGCCATCCAACGAGGTGGGGGACCTGATTTGTTTGAGTGGGGTCGTTTCTTAATTTTTTTTCAGTAATTACAAAAACAATTTGGTTATTATTTATCAATTTTTCTCTGATTAAATTGTTAATTAGGTGGACTTGCCAACGTCTAATTATAAATTTTTAAAAAAAATTTACTAATTTTTATATTGAACTACCACTTTTCTTTGTCTTACTTACCTGCTCTAATTTATGATGAAGATAGCAACCAGTTTTGCATTATAAACTCCAATTTAAATCTGTCATCAACCAACTTCTCTTATGCTTTACCAAGTTTTATTTATATTTCTTAGCGAAACCTTAAATTTACCAACTATTTTCTAATTAAGTGAC
Source organism: Eucalyptus brandiana (assembly GCA_014182725.1). Taxonomy (NCBI): domain Eukaryota; kingdom Viridiplantae; phylum Streptophyta; class Magnoliopsida; order Myrtales; family Myrtaceae; genus Eucalyptus; species Eucalyptus brandiana. The sequence continues at coordinate 38,339,677 of CM024674.1, forward strand.
GTCAACAGGTATTTATGATGAAGTTAGGACTTCTAATGTATTTATCTCAAAATTTTATTAGCCAAGATTTTGGGTTTCGAAAAATCGCAATTTGAAACATGGCAGTAATCCGATGCTACAGTGTTCATCTCAAGACTCGATGGCGCATCATCAAAGTTGTGACGGCCGCAGCCTTGTCGCTAACGCACGCTCTTTCTCTCTCCCTCTCATGGGTGCTTGTACAGGCCGGGACTTGGCCTATTCAGCATAGAAGGTGAAGACAGTGTTTTAAGTAGAATTCAATGAGCATAGAAAATGGGAGCAGCAATGTTGTTGCTTAAGTTCGATCGGGGTCCACTGCTAATCTGTGCTTATAGCGTCGACTGTCCAAACTGAATTTGTTCTTTTATTTTTTATTTTTCCCCATTTTACTTAATGAAAAAATTCAACTTCTTGCAAATTTTCAATTTTTCAAGAATTCAATGAGCGTGCAAGAGCAATGTGGCAGCCACGTGGGAGCTAGCGGGGCATTAATCCCCCGCTTGATTGCCACAAAAACTAGAACAGGAAAACTACAAAACAAAGGATAACAGGGCAAGGTCATAAGGCGAGGATGGCCATATCTATCCCTGCCAGGCTCGGCATGCAGGACATGATGGGTGGTGTTTCGCGAAAACATTTTTCAGAAGAATATTTTCTTATATTTTAGCATCTGATCGCTTAGAAAAATAAGTCAGTGAATAATGTTTTTTCAGTCAACAAAAAATCTATACTTAAATTCAAGAAGATGAATTGCTCTTTAAAAAATCAAAATTCATTTTCCAAAATATGACTAAATATCAGTGTATGGACCAGAAATCCTATGTTTGAGCATAGGAACCCCAACGCTTGTTCCCAAGCAAAGACCAAGTCTGCTAGAGTTTATCGAGGCCAACCTAAATCCAAAGAGGCAGGGCTTAGAACCCCAATATCCGGGCCCAAGTCCATCTAGGCCAAGATTGGGACCACAAAACCCATACCCTGATCCCCAAAGCCCAAGTCCACCATAGTCGGATCCACAACTCTACTACATGTACCTAGTTTCTTGGCTAATATGTGTGTATTTAGAAAAATCAAATCAAATTTTAGTTATTCATTATGATTGCTAGTGATTGCCCCTCCAAGCAAGACTAAGGATGCGTTTGGTAATGATTATGTTCCTAGGAACAATTTTTTATCAGAAATGATTTTTTTTTTATTTTATTACCGGAACAATTTCTAAGATTTTAAGTTAGTTTGGTAGAATCGTTCAAAATTTCGATTCCGGAATAGAATTGCATTTGGTCTTGTGCTCAAAATTTCTACTCCAAATCATTTTCTTTTAATTTTTACATAATTTCTTTACTTTTTCCTTTCTCTCTCATATTCTTCTTCTTTAAGTGGCCGACGCTGACTTCTTCATGAAGCATCGCCGGCCCTCGTCGATCGAGCCTCACCGGCAGCTGGGCGAGGCTCGCCTAGCCTCGCCGTTGGCTAGGCTTGCTTCCGGCGAGCTTGCCAGACCTCGCCTTGGCCTAGCGAGCTCGCCGAACCAGTTGCTAGCAACCAGCAGTGGTGGGTGGTGGACAGCGGACGACAACCGCGGCGGTGGCAGTAGATGAAGAAGAAGAAAAGGAAAGAAGAAGAAGAAGAAAATGCTTGATTCTTAGGGTTTGTTTAGTAACCATCCAAACAGGCCATGATTATAATTTTTTGTTTCGAGAGTAGTTTTGGAACAAAATCATGTTTGGTAAAATTTTTGTTCCGGAAACTAATTTTTATTTTTTTGTTCTCGGAAATAAATTTGAAATAGAATCAAGAATAATAATAAAAAAAAAAAAGTTGATTCTTGTTCCCAGGAACAAATCTAAGAATCAAGCCATTTTCTTCTTATTCTTCTTCTTTTTTTCTCTTCTTCTTCTTCATACCGCCACCGCCGTGGTTGCCGTTCGCCGTCCGCTACCCACCGCCGCTAGTCGCCGGCAACCGGTCCGATGAGCTCATCGAAACCTCGTCGGTGGCTAGGTGGGCCTCGCCAAATTTGGCGAGTCCAAGCCTCGGTGCCGGTGAGGCTTGGCCGATGAGGGCTGGCAACACTCCGGTGGGGTCGCCGGCCCTCGTCTGGCCAATCATCGGTCGTCCCAAGGCCGGCGACTAGCCACCTTGAATAAAAAGAAGAAGAAGGGAGGAAAAAAAAAAAAAAAAAAGAAAAGGAAAAAATTAATAAATTTATTTAAAAAATAAAAAAATGATTTGAAGTATGAATTGAAATTTTGTTATTTATAGAATACATATTTAATTTTTTATTTTAATTTATTATTTACTATTTAATAAAAATTTGATTAGTTAATATGTTTATTACTTAGTATAAATATAATTAATCAATAGAATTTCTATAATTTGATAAAATTATAGAATTGTAATAGAAATTTTTGTAGTTACCAAACGCATTTATGTTCTTTTTCTATTCTAGAATCGAAATTTTGTACGATTACCAAATGCGTTCTTTTGCTCGAGAAATTGTTCTCGGGAACAAAATAAAAAGAATCATTTCGATTAAAATCTGTTTAGAGAATAAAATCGTTACCAAACGCATCATTAGATTTGTTCTCGGGAACAAGAATCAACTTTTTTTTTTATTCTTGATTCTCGTTCCAAATCTACTTTCGGGAACAAAAAATTAGAAATTTGTTTTCGGGAATAAAAATTTTACCAAACACAATTTTGTTTCAAAATTACTTCCAAGAACAAAAAATCAGAATCTGACACTATTTGGATGGTTACCAAATTTGCGCATGATAAAATTTATGTTTCTTGATTTTCTGTTTTCTGTTCCCGAACAAGTTTGGAAGCAAACGTTTGGTAACGATTTAATTTCTCTATTTCTGAAACAGATTTCTATTCCAGAAATAGATTTGAGGTGTGATCTTTCATGTTACAACAGGGTTAAGCATCTTTTAATACAATTTCTTCTTTGGCCAGAGAATCTTCTAGTACATTTTAACCTTAAGTCGATTTAGTATCCTTGTGAAGGAAGACAATTACGTTCTTCGCGATCCCAGTTCAAGGTAGGAGTCGTTCGATTTTTTCACGACCGAAAACGGCAAATTACCAATGATTGTCTTCGAAACTCAGCGGTACGATCGATATACACGGTACCAGGCATTTCTTGGTAGATAGATACGGAAGTTAAGAAAGATAAGTAAAACGGAAGCCATGGTTTTATTCACTGCCGATACAGATTTGCATTGGCATTTGAACGACGAAATCGGTGCGTCCGAGTCGCATGATCTTGGGGCGTGCAACTTCTTGTTATTAAATTTCCCAACCCCTTGCATCGGCCGTGAGCGAAATCATGCACGACTGCAGTGCGGCAAGTCACAACAGCACAGCTGCAAGAAAGACACCAAATTGAGGTAGTCAGAAGGAACGATCGTGCCCACATTTTAACACTCGTGCCCCAAACATTCGGTCCAGAAACAAACACATCCATAGGAAGGAGCAATAGTAGATCTAGAGTTCACCGTCAGTTGCCACAGCGATACATGAGTGGGGGGGATCAGACCAACTAACTCGCTAGAACTAGACCCATCAAGATGGGTTATAAATCCATTTCTTAACTCATATGGTATTAAATATATTATAAATGGATTAGTTATATTGAGTAAATGAGTCATAAATAACAATATACAACTCTTTTTATAACTCTTTGTTCAATCTCTCTCACCTTTACTCAATTTCATGCTTACTTATTCTGTACTCTCACTTCAGTTTAATTATGAATCTTCGTAGATTGGATTATATATAGAAGTGTTTTAACAAATATGGGTCGGATCATATATGAATTTGGTCAAGTATGAGTCACTAGATTTGCATTATGTGGAAATTAGTCTATTTAGGTCAGAACATTTGTGACCCGACTCAAATCTTGATCTGACCCACTCATTTGATGGATCTACCTAAAACTAATAGAAGATTATGAGAACAAGGGTTCTCTAAAAAAACAACCCTCTCACGCAAACCCAAACCATGTAAGTTTCAATAACCAAGCTAATGGCAACAATGGCTACCTGGCTTATGGTTAATAATATAAAATAAATCAAATTTAAATACTTAAATCATAATCTAAACTTAATTCATTATTATTACTCTGATTTATGAAGAGCTTAATTTTGAAAAGCAGGATTTATGATCATCATAGGGAGTTGAAAATAATCTACTTTTGAAGAATAGTTTATTAGCTAATGCAAACTATTTATCTAAAATAAATATAATGGTTTATCTCACTAATTATCTACTGTAAACTATAATCATAACCTTTTAGATTAATAAATATCTAAGCAGATTGTATCCATTAGGAAAATCTACTTAGACAGCCGTCGGAGACAAAGCCGTATCTGATTGTTGTTGCCGTTCTCTCTTTTCTCTTACAAGCTTAGTAAGGTCTAGGTTGGGGAAAACTCCAAAAATAGGGTTCCAAAAAGCTTAGGTTTTTTTTTTTTTTTTTTTTTTTTGGCCATTTAATCACTTCATGATGAAGCTTTATTTTCTTTATATCCTTTTCTTTCCAAAACTACAAAATAGTAGGTAGAGCGCTGCTAGCATCACCGTGTAATAATGTTACGATGAACTGCAAGCCATAAAATCAGAGGATGGCTCGGCTTTGACTTCTGTCTTTTCTTACTAGAGCACTACTGGAACGACCGTGTAACAGTGTAGTGGTGAAATGCCAGCCACAAAACCAGATGAGGAGCAAATTCTAACTTCGATCTTCTCTTGTCCGTCCATTTGGTTTTGTGCCTCATCTAGTTTTTTTTTTGGGAATCTGCCTCATCTAGTTTTGTGGCTAGCATTTCACCCATTACACTGTTATGCAGTTATGCAAGCATTTCTCTAGTGGAGCCCTGCTAGGACGCATCTACTCGTCCTAAAGCAAAGGGGCAATCATAACGATAGAAAGTCGTTGAGAGGGCATGAGCTGCCCACCTTTCACGTGAAATGACTTTCGATTTGTCGGTCAGTGGATTTGAAAGAAAGTTACGCGCAAGAAGGTGCCAAATGACAATGCCTCAGATCACAAGCCCCAAGCACCTCTGTCTCGTCCAAAGCTCGATCGACAAAATAAGGGAAAGGTACACTGCTCAAGTCTCCTCTCATCGGTCACCATACAGGAACAGAACTCATGACAGCTCCTCTTTCGTTGGGACATGGCCTTCTCGAGTGTATACCTGCGACCTTACCCCAATGTCGCCCGAAAGCCAATAGGGGACCGTGAATCCTCTCGTATAATTGCCTTTGGTGGCTTCTTTTGGACCGTGGTCATACCTTCTGTTAGGAGACGTGTGGATCGTTCATGAGCATTACCAATCGTCAAACATAAGGTTTTTACCTAACGGGATCTGTCGGCATGCATGGGTTGTCTTGCTTAACCCCCTGAATTGGCATAGCGTAATTGGTTGGAGTTCAGGGGAATTTCTAGCTCAAGAATTGGAGGTTACAAGGTCAAATTCCACATATAAGAAAAGTCTTAAAACTTATCATGAAACCGTAATTTAATCTTAAAACTTACAAAAAATAAAATCAAGTCATAAAACTTGTCAAATTAATGCAATCGAATCCTTCCATTAACAGCATCTAATTTAGCTAACGAAAAATGCCAACGTGGCTTTTCTTAATATTTTTCCTACATGGAGATGACATGGCTAAAACAACATCGTTTTAGTCCAAATATAACTTTTAGTACAAATTTTATATAATTATAAACTAAACCTTAAAAAAAAAGGGTGGAAGACGAACCAGGCGGTGATGGCCACGTGCCCGACAATTTGGGGGGGGGTTGGCAGGGGTCATCAGGCCCTGGCCTAGCTAGCACCTCACCAACCATAGACTAGGGCCAACTAGCTCCTAGAGGTGAGCAATAGTCTCGGGTCAACCTTGGACCGACCCTAGACTGGTCCAACCCTGTTAATCCTGGTCTGGTTTCCAATGAGATTGGGTTGTTCGTCGGTTTTGGAAGTTTAGGGTCGATCAAACTCGGACCAATCCTAATTGTATATATATTTTATATCTAATATATATTTTATAATTTTTTTATATAGAAAAATCCTAAAACAAACGAAGTTAACAACATTAAACAACTTTTTAGTGAGGAGTCCAAATAATTTTACACCATTCTTTAATAATTTAGATTTTTAATATCTTTTACGGTGTCGACAGTCATAATTTACAAATGAAGAAAATGTTTTTGTGAGGAGTTATTACGGCATCCAAAAGGCATAAATAGCTTCTCGTGGCATTCTCCTTTAGTGCTCGTTCTCTTTTATCTGATTTATCCTCTTAATCTTCAATTTGCCAAAATAAAATAAAATAAATAGTTTCTCCACTAGCCACTGGACACTCACTTTGCTCGCTTTTGATCACTCATGTCACTCGCCGCTCAACGCTTGCCCTACTTGTTACTTGTTGCTCACCCCGCTTAACACTCACCCCACGCTCAACGCTTGCCCCACTCGACTCTCACTGCTCGCCTCTCTTAGCTAATTTCGCTTGTCACTGAACCCATTAAGTCGGTCCAATCCTCGGTCGCTTTTTCAAGGAATACAAAAAATGAAATAGAAAAATTATCAATTGGTCCCTGATTGACATTGGAACCGAACCGAACCCATTAGGTCGGTTCGGTTCTCAGTCCCAAGTTCAATAGGGTCGATTCTCGATCCTAAAAATTGAGGACCAATACTGTGCGGATTGGTCCTTGGGTTAGGGGGTAGATCGGCCCAATCCGAACCATGCTCACCCCTACTGGCTCTTGCCCAACTCTGGTTAGGGAAGGCAGTGGCAAGGGCCCCGCGATCCTTGTTGACTAGGGGTGATCAGTTCTAAAAGTGGAACCTAGAACCTATTCTATTATAACTAGTTTTCATTTTTTGGACCCTAGAACCTACCCAATTTGCCTAGAACCGATTCTAGCTAATACTCTATTTTTCCAATCAAATTCCAGGGTCTACCCAAGAACCTGCTTTATTTTTATGTTCCTTTTTTTTGTTCATTTTTTACAGAATTTTTTTTTTTTTTTAAAGTTATGAGTAGTGAGATGATTTAAAGTAAAAGATGAACAATAGAATCCGCCAAAAACAACAATCCATAAGTTGAATATGTAGTCACGTACAATTATAATTGATAAACAGTTTAAACACGTAACATAAAGCATAAATTATAAAACTCCATTCCCCATTAATTCATAAAAATTAAGGAGATTGGCGAGGAGCTCCGCTAGAAAGGACAAGGACGAAGGAGTGTTGATGTTAGAATTTAGGAGGAAAAGAAATTAGGATTTTGGCTCTTTAGCTTATAAAATCGATTCCAACACAAGGTGGTCTGATCTAGTTCTTGGGTAGGTATTCACTCGGAACCTAATTCCTAGAGTGATTATAATAGGTTCCAAAAATTTGGGACCTATTCTCAGACCGGTTCCAACTGGAACTAATTCCTCAACCTATTTTTTGGACAGTCTGGTTCCCAAGTAAAATTGGTTTGGTTGCACACCCCTACTGCTGACCATTTCCCCACCATTGTTGGCCCTCCTTGGCGATGGCGTGGTGGCAGTGACAATGGCAGCCTATTGTATTTTTTTAAAACTTATTTTTTTATTTAATTTAAATAAAAATGGTATTAAAAATCAAAGTTGGACCAAAGTAGGAGAGAGAAAATATTTTTAAAAAAAACACCTTAGCATTTTTTGTCAGTCAAATTGAATGAAGGTAACAAAAGGGATTGATTGCACCAATCTAACGAGTTTGAGGATCTTATTGCATTTTTTGCAAGTTTTAGAACTTAATAACACTTCCGTGACAAGTTTTAAGATTTTCAGTGAACACATATTCCTAGAAAGAATACGTCCATGAGTTAGGACCACATCCATTGATTGAAGGTTTAAACATAATTGGTTTGTGGAACTTGTAAGTGTGCCCTGGTTTCCTGCTCGTGCCCTTGGATTGTACAGCAGAATACATTGGCCCAATCACTCTCTCTCTCTCTTCCCGCCTACTGTTTGACAGCGCCATTGTTGTCTTTAAACTCGCCATACTTGGATGACTTGCTCACAGAGAGAGAGAGAGAGGCGGAGGGAGGGGTGTGTTAGGCGGAGGCGCTGCTGATGGGGGTGGTGGTTCAGGGGGCCAAGGACAGCAGCAGCGGATGAGCTAAGCTAGGCAAAGATAGGGAGAAAAGACGATGAGAAGGAATTAAGATTCTCTAATTATAAGTTAACCGTGTGAGGAACGGTTTGATGGTGACTGCAAACGAAGACCTAAAAAAATTTGCGTCTTCGATTCCCCTTGAATTGTTTGTTACCTTCGAGAAACAATTTTTCTTCTAACAAAAGTGGGGTTTGCTCACAAGGATTGATGACCAGTTGGCAAATTTCTCGTATATGCGTATGGTGATGAGAGCATGGTGATGTGGCTAGATTTTGGGTTATTGTCAGCTATTTCTAGACACAAAATATCAATGAAACCTTTTAAAGGGCACTCAATGAGATGATGTTTGATCCCTTGTGAAGTGACTAATTAACAAGTTATTACAATTTTCAAGCCGAGATATATATGGTCAGAATCATAATAAATGATCTGTTAGAGTAAGTTGAATAAGTCTCTTGCGAACATTCGTTATTAACACCCATTTTCTCTTATTAATGTGGCGGTTCACTCCTATTCTAGAATATACATGGTAAGGCCTCGGCTAACGTGACGGCGCCGTAATTTCAATTTTCTGACCGTCTAATGCCAAACACAACTTTAAATGGAGGAAACTAGGAAACTTTGCCCCGTTTTGTATCTTTTCCACTTTCCATCGTTTCTGTTTTTTTCTTGCCTTAATTTAGGATTAGAGGATTAAAAAAAAAACAAATTTAATACCGATACATAGATTATACAAGTAGGAAATATTATCACGAACGAAAAAGAAATCGTTAATATCTTTAGCGAGGTGAAACAAATGTTATGTTCTCTAGCATCATGATTCTTTCATCACTACTTTTTTTAAATTGAAACGTTTGTCTCACTTCATCTATAAAACAATTTTTATTAGTGAAGCAGCTTTCGATACGAGCTTCATTAGTCTAAAAGATATTAACGTAAAAAATTAAGTATTGTATATCTATATATATTAATAGATATAAATTACATATCAGTTCAACGAATATCTCTTATTTTCATGCAATCAATGGGGCAGAGATTAATGATTTTTTCTCTACAATTATGTGTTAATCAATTTACAAATCCTAAAATAATCGGAAGCTCAAAGTATATTAGATAATTACATTTCCTATTTTTTGAGTTCTTAAATTTCTTTTATTTGGGAACAATATCAACCAAATTTTTTCCTTTGGCTGAGAATAATATCTGTTATTTTAAAACTTACAAGTGAATCTTGCATATATTACTATTATCCAAATATAATCACTTTAATTTGTTTTTAAAAATAAAACCAAAAAAAAAAAAAAAAAAAGAACTCATCTTGCTTCTTTTTAGAATAGTGGAAAAATCCCACCAATTCGTTGACAGAAAAATCTGAAACTGGCCAAGCCCGAATGGTAGTTTTCAACAATGAAACTTGTGGCTAACATCACCCCGTCCATTTTGTAAAATGACCGTACGGTCATGGACTCGATTTCCACATGGGTAAAATGCCACACCCGAAATATTCAGATCCCATTTCCGCATGTATTTTAGGAGAAGTAACCAAAATTAGTAGAAAGTAGAAAGCCAACGCCAACTCCAACTCCAACTCCACTCTCCAGCCTGCACGAAATGGCCACCACCTTGTTGACGAGTAAGGCCAAATTGGGTCCACTGAAGTCTCTCTCTCTCTCTCTCTCTCTCTCTCTCTCTCTCTCTCTCTCTCTCTCTCGTACATATAATGTTAGAATCCAATGTAGATGCATCCATTTGATGACGATGATGAATATAATGATCGGGTACCTTGGTCCTCGATAGTCATCTTGAACTTGGGCCAACACGTCTTTTGTGTTGTCTGGATAATATCTCTGGGACGTGCGGGCATGGCAGCAAGTCCACAAAGACGGGGGTTGAGGCGTCCTTATCTCCGACTGATTGCTCGCTCTCCCAGTCTCTCAACCCCCGTAGATTAACCACTGTTTTTCTCTCTTTTGGTGGTGGGGCGGGGGAACTCCCACGCATGGCGATGGCGGTTCCTATAGCCCTCCAAACGCCTATTAATACCGACCCTCCCTTCACAAACCCTGCACACCAAAACCCTCTCGCATGTTCATCCTCTTCACCATTCGAAACCCTAACATTTTTTTTTCCCTTTTATATAGTGAGAAAGGTCTTGATCCCAAGAAGACATGGAATCTTCGCCCGAAGAAGAAGAAGGGGCAAACCTATCCCCCCTCCTAGTCGAGGTAATGGGATTCTTCAGTGTAAAGATAATTGATCCTCGATGAAGCGAACACACATATAGAGTCACATTCGCACCTTGGGATAACATAGCTTCATATATATTTCATGTGGTTATGATTTATGGTTATGCCTAAGAGATGATTTTTCAGTTGGAAGACGAAGATTTTCGTGTTTATTACTTCAGTTCTCTTTACTTCATATATTTTCTACGCAGTGATGATTCAAGCTGTTCTTGATGAGAAAATTTCCAAAAAGTCCTAAACCCATTACACTTTTGCTAATTTAATCATAAACCTTTTAATCTTGCCAATTCAATTCTAAACCTTCACTCCTTGTCAAGTGAATCCATCCAGCCAATTTTTATCAAAAATTGCTGACATGGACTTTAGTGGTATCACTAGGATTATCGGTACTGATATAGATAATTTTTAATAATATATCAATATTTTTTTGAATTTTTTTGAATTTTTCTTTCTTTTCTTTTTTAATTTTTCTTTTCCTATTGCTGGTGGCTAATCGTCGGCCACAAGTGACAGCCAGCCGACTAGCCTTACTCAAGGTAAGGCGGTCTTGTCGAGTGTTGGCCAAGCAATGGCGACACCAGGCAAGTGTCAACCTCACCGGATCTAGCAAGGGGAGCCCTCATTGAGGCTCACCCAAGTGAGTGTTGGCCTCACCTAGGCCAGATCTGGTAAGGCCGACCCTTGCCCAAGCTAGGACAACCTCACTCGACGTCGTTGTCGCTCAATCAAAACCCAGCAAGGTCACCCTAGCCTGAGCGAGGGCTAGCCTCCCCAGATCTGGCTTGAGCGAGGGCTGACCTTACCAGATCTGGCCTTAGCAAGGGCCACCCTTGCCCGATTGTGCCAACAATACGGAAAAGAAGAAAGAAAAAGGGAAAATAAAAGTAAAAACTCAAAAAATATTAAAATATTATTAAAAATTATCAATGTCAGCGTCGGTGGTCTTAAACTAGCATTGCCAACGTTCATGTTAACAATTTCCAACTAAAATTAGCCGAATAAACTCAATTGGCAAGAAACAAAAAGGTTTAGAACTCTTTCTCTCTCTTTCCCTCTTTGAACCTTTTTCGTCTATTCCATTTCTAGACGGGAGGGATTTGATCTAGATCTCTCCCTCCCCTCCCAGTTCCTTTTCCTTTTGTTTCTTTCTTAATTCTCCTGATCTAGTTTTAGATTTGAGACTTTTGTTCTCCCAATCTTATACCTGAGAGCTTTTCCCTCCTATCTAATATTAAATTTTGGAGTTTTAATGAATAAGTGCTCCACCTCCAGTTTCAATGATGTTCCAAACAGTTTCAGTGTCAACTCTGTGTTCATTCAACATATTTTCATTCAAAGTTTTGGCACTTTGCATTAGCCACAACACTTGCTTTCATAAGTATTAGATATGAGATTTTTGAATATGTTTATGTTGTCTTCATGTGGTGATGGTGTTGGGGAGGCCGAACCTAGGCACGTACCGCTGAAAGGTAAAGCCATAATTACATATGGAGATCTCAACGTATACTTATCACTAATAATGCTATGTGATTTAGTGACTAGCTATTGATCCTTTCACTTACATCCCATTACAAATCTATCCTTAAAGGACAAGCTTGTGATGATCTCTGTCGACCATGTTCTAATGAAACACCTTGATTTCTTATCTTTTTTTGTTTATTTTGGAACTCTATGGGTTTATTTTGTCACTGTGACTTTTGAGATTCCCTTTCATGTATCAGTTTGGTAATGAACAAAAATTTCTTTCTGATAAAAAAAAAAAAAGATTTAGGATTGAATTAGCAAAATTAAAAGGTTTATGACTAAATTAGTAAAAGTGAAATAGATTTAGAACTTTTTAAACAATGTTCCTATTCTTAATTGTTATGCTATCTAATCTTGTTTTTCCTTTTTCTTGTTAGTAACTTTCCAAGATTTTGTGTTTGTGTGTGTATAGATCCTTTTATCCTTTCATTTTTTATCTTATTGCTAGTTAAAAAGAAAGGAACTAAAGATGCAGTATCATACACTTTTTCCTATATCCATGGTAACCTCCTTCTGAAAAAGTGAACTTGTTTGTGCTCTTTATTCATATCTTCTTTGCTGCCTTCACGGTTCACTTGACATATAATAAAAAGACACTTGTTTAAGTTAATCTTCTTAAATTTGCAGGAGGAGCTTCGCCCCAGCATCTGGAATACTCATTTGAGCAAGAAATAAATAGCCATTTTGGGAATCGATGGATTAAAATAATTATTTCATGAAGGACCTCGACCTTGGACCATCATGTTACCCAAAAGGGATGGTGGATCCCAAGTGGCATCTTGACAATTTACATTTGCTTTTCATTGAAAAGCAGCCCCATTAGAATGTGAAGAAACGAGCTCCTAAAGCCATAACCTACGTATGGTCCAGTTATGATTGCTTCCTCATTCTAATGATTGTTCAATAGGTGATACTCATACATGAGATTTCATGTAAAAGAAAAGTAACTTCCTATATCAACAAAAAGTATTTTGGTGTACAGTCTCCTTTTTTGGGTTTAAATTGTTATATCACCACTGAATCATACAATTTTAGAATTAATTATTTTGTAAATTTGAAGAATCCGATATTCTTCCATAAATATTAAAACGGTAAAGAGAAACCAAACCATTGTTAATTTAAATAAATAAAGAAAGAAAAAGGCTTTGATAACCGTGATGGTCGAGCAATCAACAGAACTCGCCATCTTTTCACAAAACAAAACTTAAAAACAATGATCATGAAATAATCCAAAGCCGACACGCGGGTCCCTATATTTCTAACATGCCGTCCTACCGCTTCGTACCCATCTCCGTGCTGGGAGGCATCGCGAGCTGTCTTCTGCCTTTCCATGTTACCGTGCCAACCTATTCCAATTCCGAAGCCGTCACCAGATTAGTTCAGAGATGCAAGAACATCACATTTTCACAACAAAATTTGAAATTTCCAAAACAAGAATAATTAAAACGAGAGAGAGAGAGAGAGAGAGAGAGAGAGAGAGAGAAAGCCAAGGCTCTTGAGATATCTGTACTCTTGGCAAAGGGCACATTCCTCGCAGCAACAGTGGACGCAGCAATCAGTGCACGGCCTCTGTTGCAGGAAGTATTGCCCTCTCAACTTCAACCGGTAGAAGCACGAATACATGCACGGACACCCCGTCACGCACATTATCAGCGCGTACAGTGCGCTGCTCACCCCGCACGCTGCATGCCCATTTGCAAAGAACATATATCATCTTGATTCAGATTACCACATATTACCATAACAAGCTTGAAGCTTACGAATCATACCCTTTCCTTTCAATGCTCAATTTACTATGCATAGTGCGGCCCGTGTATAAATTTAGTTCGCAACAATGAATGCCATTCGTATTTTGAAGGATATTCTTTTTGTAGCAAAATCAATCAAACATATAGATGCCAGTGTCGAGAGAAAGCTTTGGGGGACCAAGACATGATATTTGGGTAGTAGATTGCAAAATGAAAATCTGCCTTTCCGGCGACTTACAAGTTGACCCCCTATCGACCATTTCTGCGATTCGCCCAAATGTAATGCACGCACACCAACATCTCAAGCAACCTGCATCGGACATTGAATTTACAGATTATTAGTCCACTCGTTACTGGCAAATAAAGTCACACGTTAGTTGCAAATATGCTACTTCCTTGCTTCGACACATCCATAGATCGTGTTCTAGCCAAAGGCATGGTAATTGGTAGTATATTGGATCACACGCCTTTCTCCACACTCACCCTCCCTATTAGATACCTCGGTGTCCCATTTGATACACAAAGGCTCACGCACGCGGATTGTAAGGGCCAAACGGAAAAGATATTCTAGAAAATAGATGGATTGGGGCATGAATCATATTGGCTATGCAGGAAGACTTCAATTGGCCAAATCGGTATTTTCTTTTATTTGCACTTGTTGGATGCAAATGTTTCTCCTCCCAAAGCAAACTATCTACGACATTGAAAAGAAGATTAGGCAATTCTTATGGGCAAGAAATGCTGAAACTCACAGATCTCACAAAGTTGCATGGAATGTAGTATGCTCACCAAAAAGGAAGGGAGGACTCAACCTGCTCGATCTAAAACTCAAAAATAAAGTATTGATGGGTCACATGCTTTGGAGCCTCATCAATCTTCCATCCTCATCCTTGTGGAGTACTTGGGTTCATCATATGAGGTACTCCCATTGTGCAACTTGACATAGACGGCAGTATAGCTTGGAGTTTGTGATGTATTCTCAAGCTAAGACTTGCCCTAATGCCTATTATCTCTAGCCAAACATACTGTTGCAAAGAGATATACAAGGAATTGAGACAACAGGACTGGTTGTGGACTAGTATCAATTAATTTGGACCAGCGGTATTAGCAAGCATAATTTTATTTATTGGTTCATTTGTAGAGATACACTACTGACAGTAGTAGTCATATCACAGTGGTTATCTTCATTAAATACTAAGTGTAACTTTTGTATGAGTGGTACAGAAGATAGAAACCGCTTATTCTTTGAGTGCATTTGGACAAGTAGTTTATGGCATATTATTTTGGCACAAAACGGAATTTGGCGTTATGTAAGAGGTTCGAACTTAGAACTTTGATAGATGATCGGGGCCACCAAGGGCAAAAACTTGGAGGCGAGACTTCTCAAGCTGTCTTTTTTAGCGACAATCTATTGCATCTAGATAAAATGCAACCACATACGGTTCCGGAACACATCAATTGAGCCTCATCTTTTGTTGGTTAGGATTCGAAAGGTTATAAGAGGTAAGGCGTCAGTTTACCAAAGTGTAGGCCTTCCTAGGCAAATGTTTTATTAGCTACTATATGGAGACTTCCTTCCTCAATCTTCTTGTATAATTAGCTTCTGTGAAATGCTAGGGGATTCCTTTAAGCTTTTCTACCTCATCTGATTAATGATATTCACACATTTAGACCCCAAAAAAAAAAGTTAAGTTATATTTTGATGGTAACATACCCCCAAAAAGTCAAAAGTCCGCTTATGTACTTCTAATAAATGTAAATTCGAAAATAGACTTAAATTCACACGAATTTGGACTACAGCCCTCGGGCAAAATGGAGGGAAGAATGCATTTGACTGCTTAACATGAGATTTTTCGTGGTTTGTTCGGAAAAGAAGAATGGTAGTCTCTTCTGAAGTAAAGAAATGTTTTGCAGACTCGCGACCACCAAAAGTAGGTGTTCAAACTTCAAACTAGAATGGCGTTGAAGAAATACGAACAGCTGCTGAAGTCGTCGCAACAGTTGCAAAGGCCGGTGGACCAAGGGGCTGGAGACGATGAAGGATTGGCCGAAAAGCTGCCGGAACTGATCGGGGCTGGTTCTTCCTCCGGGTCGTTGTGCGCCTTCCTCAGTTCATATAACTCCATTTACAGATCGGTGCCATCGGTGAAGTAGTTGCTTGCCGATTGGGCATAGTCTGGCGGCCGCTGACGAAAAGGCGAGAGTGGTGTCGGTGGTTCTGGCGGCGCCGATGGTACGGGAGACGGCAAATCCATCTCCTGTTCTTGTGGATAGTGATTATACATGGAACGGTACCTAAGGGGAGTTACTATATGTCTGAGAGAGAATTGCTCCGGGACGGTGGTTTTAACGTGAAAAGTTCGAGAGTAGGGAGAAGCAGTATACGTGTCTTGCGAAGGATCGTGTCTCTTTGAGGATATAACGAGAAAAACGGCGAAGGGAGAAAAGAAGAAACCGCCATCGAGCGACGTGGGGACCTGATTTGTTTGAATGGGGTTGTTTTTTAATTTTGTTTTGGTAATTACAAAAACAATTTGGTTATTATTTATTAATTTTTCTCTGATTAAGTTGTTAACTAGGTGGACTTGCCAACGTCTAATTATAAATTTTTAAAAAAATTACTAATTTTTATATTGAACTACCACTTTTATTTGTCTTACCTTTTTTTTTTTATTTGTCTTACTTACCTACTCTAATTTATGATAAAGATATCAACTAGTTTTGCGTTACAAACTCCAATTTAAATCAGTCATCAACCAACTTCTCTGATGCTTTACCAAGTTTTATTACCTTTCTTAGCCACACCTTAAATATACCAACTATTTTCGGATTAAGTGACGTCAACGAGGCATCGGCTGGTTTTCACGACTAAATTATAGAATGTTTCACACACAATCAAATAAAAGCTAGAATTGCTAACTTATGTAACTCATGAGCATAGAGCAGGGTTGCTCCCTTATGTTGTTTTGTTTCTGAATAAATTTCTGACTTATCGAACAAAGATAAAAAAAAAAAAAAAGCGGGAACGATGAGAACAAGAAGTCGAGCATGGACATGATGAATTTCTAACATTGCATGATCTTCGTTCGATGAAAACTCCTAGTTAGGTGGTCATCGCCTGGTTGCGGCGGTATCCTCAGAGCACCGTCTTGTTGGTTTTGGAGTTTCTCTCTATTACCATGATATCCTGCCATGAAACCAGCAATAAAAAATCTTTAGAATAGCGGAATACTTAGACTAAATATGTCTGCAATAATTCAGTTCACCATTAGAGTGCTATATACCAACCGCAAGGTCAATGCCACGGTTTTTAAGCTCGCGGTATTCTTGACAGAGAGCACAAGGCTCAAACAATGAATGGGCGATGTAATCCAAGGTAGGGATCTCCGGCAACCGGAATCTCCGCCTCAGTTTCACATGGTATGGCCACGACAGTATAAAAGACAAGAAGGCATAGATGATTCCGCTGGTGACACAGGTTGCATTTTTTATTTTATTTTTTTTGGTAACCGAGGACTCCACCACAGGCCCCCTGTCATAGGACCCCAAAACCATGGCCCTTTACTTACAACGCTAGCAACTGGGGGCTTCGAATTCTTGACCTTAGCGATAAATGAGAGACTCTCAACCAACACAGCTACCTACGATTGGGTGACACAGGCTGCATTTTCAAGTCCACAAAACAGAAGAAACGACAACCTCTGATTTATAGCTTATAATAAGTAACGAATGGCGTATGCTTTGTAAACCAGTAAACTTACTCGCGTGGTCATTGTGGAGCACATCTGCGATCTGCCCGAAAGTTATGCACGGAAACAGAGCCGTGATGAAGGCCGCAAAATAAAAAATTTGAACTAGATGTCGAAAGGGCAAAGTTTAGAGTCCTTCACTTAATTAATGAACACTTGCTACTATTATGTAACCCAAAAGAAGAAAGAAACGTTAACTGGATTTTGAGCAAACATATTCTCTCATCTTCCTTTTCCCTAAGAACACGAACGCGATGCAAATGAAAACTCTTTACTTCTTCAAAGGTTGAATCTATAACAGGTAACAGACAGCGCGTTGCATTTTCATTTAAATCAAACAGATCAGGACGTTCGCTTATGCGTTTGAAGAAAGACATACCGATGGAGGGATCTTGCATGCAGTCGAAGAGGCCGGTGGTCCATTGCTCCATGCTCGTGTAGTGATTCATAGACCTATTGTTAGGATTGATCAAATTGTTAGGAGTACTATTCCCGAAGGTGCATGCTGCACTTGCAGGAGCAACATTTTGGTCCATTGCTGGGGAGGTATACACTGAGGCAGGAGCAGGATTGTAACTTTGCGGAGCCACCTCGTGGCTCATTTGTTGCCAGAACTGATGATGATGATGATGATGTTGTTGTATGGCCACGACATGATCGCCGTCATTGTTAGCTTGTGGCTGGTTGAACTGAGGGTAGATCGTGGCTGCTCCGGTGCTAGTGTTGCCTTGTTGTGGCGGGCTGAATGTGGGCACATTCACCTCCCGGTGGCCAGTCTGTTGGACAGTGTATGGCAACGGTGGAGCATATGGCACTTGTGATGTCGCCAGTGGCAGCAGCGGCGAGGGCAGTGGCAACCACGGTGGTGGTGGTGGACAAGGATGGTTTTGGCTTGGGACTTGGTGGCTTGGTGAGGGAGAAGGAGGAGGTGCTTCACATGGGAGTCTGGCCATTTTTTTCCTCTCTCTCTTCAAAGTCTCCTCCTCCCCATATTCTTTACCTTTCAAAAGTATATTTATACAAGGAGGACTTGCTTCAACGTTCTTTCCATTCACGGATTACCTAGAGGAACTTAATTCAATATTCACAATTCGCCATGTCAAGTAAATCTCTCGTCTCCGCATATCAAATGAGATCTCAAGAAGCGAAATAACAACTAATCAAACTCATATCATCATCTTTAATTAAATATGACAATCATAATCTTGATTTCTAAAATAAATGAACGCACTCGAAAGGGAAGAGAAATTATGTGCTTGTGCGAATGTTATATTTGTCTTTTGCTTCTATAGTATTTGTTAACTTCAGTCCAGATTCCGGTTGCTATTTTTGGCTGTCTATCGGGCATGGTGCTGAGCTTGCTTAGAGCATAATTAAATCAGGATGACAGATTAGGGTTTATTAAGATATCGTGTCAGCAGTTTATTATGTCTCTCTCTCCCTCCTTGTCCTCGCATCTCCCGGCTGGAGTTGACTTTGGCACAATGATGGTAGACGTTGACTTTTTTCCAAAGGCTAAAGCCCCACCCTCTCCTTCTCCAATTGGCCATATTGTTACGTTCGTTTTGACGATTACGACCAAAAAGGAAAATGTATTGACCCTCCTTTTTTTGTTTTTTTTTTTCCACTAAAAGACACGGTTGGAATGTCTACTGCTAACACCGGTTATTTAAAAGAAAAAAAAGGAATGATTCTTGCCAATTTTATTTAAATTAAGAGAAGGAAATTTTTGCACCAAACGATGGCAAATTACTTCTTTTTTTAGAGAACCTACATTTTCTTTTTCTTCGCACCGAAATTGATCAAGATTTATCAGGGCTATTTCAAGATTCACTAAGAAAAAAAGTTATTTTGAAGTTAACTTTCTTTTTTTATGATATTAAAAGCTCTTCTTGTTAGCGATTGATTTCCGCAATTACCAAAGTATATGAATCTATCTTGGTTTTAGTATGTGTCACACCTAAGGTCACCCTACCATACTATTTTCTTTGGTGTTTTCCTTTTTTTTTTTTTATTGTCCAAATATGTACGTGATGAATAGTGTATCGTATATTCATTGCACTTTTTATATTTGACTATTAATTTTAAAATGTGTTTCTTGTAACCTTTTCATGGTTGAAAAGTATTACCAAGCGATAAGATAAAATAATAAAAAGAAAACTATAATTAGAAGTTAGACATGACACCATTGCTTTGTTGAATTATGTTAAATAAACATCTATTATTAGGTGTAAAAATTAATAAACTTTTAGTTAAACTAATAATAAATTAGACAAGACGACGTTATCGTTTATGGTTCGAGCCAATCGCTTCATTGAGATATCTCTTAGAAAATGTAAAATTAACCAAATTATGTTGAATAAACATCAATTATTTTTATAAGTTGAACACAAACTTGTCCAGAGAAGTCCATCAATTCGCCAATAGGCTCAAATGCCGAAGGCCCACTAGATAACCAGCTAATCTATGTTTATATCCTTTACATATTACGGCAAAACGCTCAGTAGTAAGAAAAATTTAAAAATAAGTTCTACCTGCAACGCAAACACTCACTTGCTTAACTCAAAGAATAACTTTCCTCACTCATGTTCGCAGCCCCAAAAAATAACTTGAAAATTTTCTTTTCTAGGCGGCCCTCGATCTTTCTTTCTTTCTTTTTTCCTTCTTTTTACATATTTATTCACCTTTGCACATGCATGTGCAGACAGGTGTACGAGCTTTCTCCAAATTCATGTCGAAGAAGCACCTCGTGCAGTGTTGATAGGTCGGCGCACGAGCTTTCTCGAAATTCACGTAGAAATCATTCGAAATTACATCAGATGAGAACCAGTGATTTGGATCATCAAACCTTAGCTTGACCAGAAGATCGTTATGAAAAATGTGTTTTCTTGTGGCAACGATGTTTGAATTTTCAAACGATCGAGTAAATGAATTTAGAGTTTCAAAATCCTTATATCAAGCAAATAAATGATAGCATACGTTAAAATGTATTTTCTTCTGGCAACAGAGATGGCAGATAATTTCTCTAACTGAGTGATCGTGTCAACGCCACGTGAATACTCTTTTTCTATTAAGTATTGGTATGAATAAATAGAAGATTTTTAATATGACGAGCCTAGAGAGAGGCGAGGGAGGGGTAAGTCGGCACTGGCGTAGATAAAGTTGCAACCCTCGCCACCACATGCAAGACGTCTTTCTCTGGTAGTTCACTCGACGGTGAGTCCCCCCACCGGCGGATGCAAGCCACCATTCGCTAGTCGTGCTCTAATCGACGAGGGCCACTCACCTAGACCTAGGGCAAGGGGCAACACTTAGAATCTTCACTCGCTCTCGACTCGCTCCCTCTCTTCCTATTGGAGATATATTAAGGATTACAATTTAGGATTAGGTTAATTATGATTTACCTTAATTGTAATTAAGTCTAATCTCTTTCTCTCCCTATATATAGGGGTCTTGTACTCTTTTTCAAATAATGCACATGATATTACACTTTTCTCTCTTTTATGACAAGTCTCAACGTATTAGAGCCAAATGATATCCCTTTTACATGTGTGTCCACCCTCATTAATCAAATTTCACATGCAAATCCTAATTCGGCTTACACTTGAGAATGGGGTATTAAGGTTATCTCATATCGCTTGATGACGAGTCTTATATGTTCATTGTATCTATATGAAATTCCTTTACCTAATAATTTAAGTTTTTGGGTTGAATTTTCTAACATGATATCAGAGTTTTGTAAAGGTTCATAGTCAACCTTTTGTTTCCCTCATCCAAAATTAGTTAACGGAATATGCAGACATGACTCAACATTCTATTAAGACATGTGGCACCAGTCAAGCACCACATAAGAAAATTATTAAAAAAAAAAAAGATAATAAAAAATATTAAAACAAAGGAAAACCATTCCTGCCTTACGCAAGAAGTCCATAAGTGATGTCTTCCCCCGCTGAAGGCCATGGATCTTGGCCTCTCATCAATGCCATCATCGATCTAAAGCTCTGTTGATTATCTTTCCGCACCTCCCTCGTCAACAGTCTCCTTGCCACGAGCCCACCAGAGTCTGAACCTCCGCTGCCTCTGCAGCGCAGCAAGTATGCCGGATTGCCTCCTCTCAACAAGGGTTGCCTGCCCTCAATCTGACAACCCAACCAGGCCCAGCCTTCCATTCTTAAAACAAAAAAGAGCTAGCTTCTTTATTTTTATTTTTTAACTTCCTACACCTTTCTCTTTCATGATATTTTTCTTTTCTTTTTTTTTTAATTTTTTTTTTATCTCATATTTTTGAAATCTTCAAATTTATTTTGTGATTTGGTGCTATATCAACGCCAAGTGTCTTGATAAAATAATAAAAATGACACATCAGCTTTCCATCAATTAAATTGAACAATATCAATGGAAAGATTCGATATGCCAATTTAACAAATTTTAAGACTCGATTGCACTCTTATAATATCACTTCTTATCTCAAAATTTTAAATAGTCAAGATTTTGGGTTTCAAAAAATCGCAATTTGAGACATAGTAGTAATTCGATGCTACGTTGTTCATCTCAAGACTTGATGGCGCATCACCAGAAGTGTTGTGGCCATGGCCCACCGCTAACGCATACTCTTTCTCTCTCCCTCTCATGGGTGTTTGAACAGGCCGGGACTTGGCTCCTATTCAGCATAGAAGGTGAAGACAGTGTTTTAAGTAGAATTCAATGGGCATAGAAAATGGGAGCAGCAATGTTGTTGCTTAAGTTCGATCAGGGTCCACCACTAATCTATAGAGTCGACGGTCCAAATTGAATTTGTTCTTTTATTTTTCATTTTTCTCCATTTTCCTTTATGAAGAAAATTTAACTTCTTGCAAATTTTAAATTTTTGAAGAATTCAATGAGCGTGCAAGAGCAATGTGGCAGCCACGTGGGAGCTGGCGTGGCATTAATCCCCCGCTTAATAGCCGCAAAAGCATTTTAGTCTGTGTTCCTAACGTGAACAAAAATGTGTAATTTAAGGATTTGATTGTCCAATTCCACAAATGAGAAAATTTCAGACCTCGGCGGCTTTATTTCAATTAAAAAAATAGAACAAGAAAACTACAAAACAAAGGCTAATAGGGCAAGGTCATATAAGGCGAGGATGGCCATATCTATCCCTGCGACGCTTAGAGCAGGGCATGATGGGTGTGTTGGAACCAAAATATAATGGCTAACTTTAAAATTCGGAAGGAAGCACAAAGTGGAGGGAGAAATTGTTCTTAAAATACTTTTTCTGATGGCTTCTGCCAATATACAACACTCACCCTGTATCTTTATAGATTAGCTGAACACCCATGAAAACATCCCACACTCAACACACACATATGAAGTCTTCGAGCACTCCTTCTGACAACATTAAAATGAAGTAACAAAGGCCCACGAAGTTAAAAGAAAAAGCACACAAACAAAAAATGAGAATGTCTTTGTCCCTTCTGAAAATGAAGATACCTCACGCCCTTTGACCGAAAAAACAAATAAGACCTTTCCTTTTCCATATGAAAGCATTTACTCCTTGTTTTTTTTTTTTTTTTTTTGGGTCAGAACATTTACTCCTTGTTGAATAGTGGAGAAGTTACCCGAACATAGCGCACCATAAATCATGTTGATTTCCTTTTGTCTTCTTCTTCTGACGCCCACCTACTTCACCGATTTGTTTTCGTTTTTCTTCTGACGCCCACCGTAGATCAAAACATTTTGAAGGATACTAACGATCAAATCTAGAGATAAAAAACCAACGTGCTCATATTTTCAACAATCAATTTTATATTATTATAACATAGTGTTGTTTCGCAAATATATTTTCTGGAAGACTGTTTTCTTATTTTTTAGTGTTTGATCTCTTAGAAAAATAAGTCAATGGATGATGTTATTTTAGTTTATGGAAAATCTATGCTTAAATTCAAAAAGATGATTTACTCTTTAAAAAATCGAAAATCATTTTCTAAAATATGACTAAATATTGACGTTTGGATAAGAAATTCTATGTTAGGGCACGGGAACCCCAGCCTTTGTTCTTGGGCAAGGGCAAAGTCCGCCAGAGTCTATCGAGGCCACCCCGAAAAGAGGCCGGGCTTGAAACCCCGATGCTCGGGCCCAAGTCCATCGAGGTCGAGTTTGGGATCCCAAAACCCATGCCCCGGTCTCCAACACTCTAGTGCATCACAATCGGATCCAAAACACTAGTGCCTATACCCAATTCCTCGGCTAATTTATGTGTATTTAGAAAAATCAAATCAGAATTTCCTTATTAAATGACAAAAATATCTTTTAATTCGGGTTTAGTCTAACTTTAGAAAAAATTATCATTTTCCTAGAAAATAACTTTTTAAAAAACATTTTCAGAAATGTTTACGGTGGTTCGGGTTACAAAATAGTCCAAACAAACACGTCATAAGTACAAGGGCTAAGGTTTCTGAAGAGTATTTTCTTAAAAACGAGCAATATTGTTGTCAAAAAACATTCTCAATGCTCAATTACTACCAAAATCAATTGGGTCACAATATCTTTATTGGGTGCGATATTCTCAATAGGCTAAGATTTGAAAGGGGTTGACAGATCGGCTATTCTTTCCATCCGTATTCGCCTAAGCGTTGGGAAATTCGGTGGCGAACAATCTAGTAAACTAATTATATTCATTTAATCAGCCGTGCGTGCATAAGCAGGAGCGCTTAATGAAAAGATATTCCGATCCAAAGTACCTAGCAGATCAATCTCCATCATCGATTCCATTAGTTTGTAGTCATATGAATAACACATCGAAGTTAAATTAATCATTGGAACTTAAAAAAGAACAGCACATGATTTTGGTCGACGAACCGTACGTTGACTAGCCAAAGGTATTTCTACGTTTTTCTTGGGAGTTCGAATGGACGATAGTAGACTGGCTTTACAGTTGCGGTAGCGCACCTGCACTCCCGATGCTCTTAACTAACTTTGACCTATCTTCTCTGCTCCTAAAACCCATAACAGATGTCGCGATTTGTCTGGTTTTACTATTGTCATCATCATCAATGTCGCTGTTGCTGTCCGAGATGGCGATTCAGCCAGGAGAAAAACATGGTTCGGTTCAACAGCAGTGACGTGTCGGAGAGCCTTCTTCACCTTCTTCTTATCCCTTTTTTCGGCGTCGAAAGCGACGACTCGCAGGCATATTTTCGTGCTCATGTTCTCGTTTTGTCTTTGGTAAATTCTGTCCTGGGTGTGCATCAGCACGTCAGGATCGAATATTCTATTGAATTATATAAGCGAGGAAAAGAGCGGTCAATGGGCGACTAACTACTCAACGGGAAACCGAAGTACACGAGAGACGATGCGGTAACCTACAACGAAGTGGAAAAATATTCTCCTGGCCTGGATCGATATTGGTTCGAGTTCACCTAATTAGTTGCTGCTTATCTTAATCAAAATGTGTGTTTGGTTGACCCCAAACACTCCACCTTCTTCAACAACTCCCTCTATATATGGCTCCATCTGAAAATTTCTCAACCAAAAGTAAGCAGTTCCGGTATCTTTTCCCATCTGTAACCCGTCTAGATCGGATTCGACGTACCCATCGGAGCAAAGAAAATGGTCTCCCGCCTCACTCCTCTCCAATCCGGCATGGCCACTTTTGACCTCGACCGGCGTGAGGAAGAGTACGACGTTTACTATGCTGAGCTCGAGAGGCAGATCCTCGAATTGACGGCCGAGGAAGACGAGGATGAGGGCTTTCTCGAAACCAGGCACCGGGGCGACGTCACTAGAGCTTATTGTAATGACGCGACAAGGGCTAATTCCTTGGCTTGTTCAAAGGGTTCAGGCCATTTTAATTCGCCGGAGAAGAGGCACACTGGTTCTTCCGTGCCGAACTGCATTTCAAGCTCGTGGCAGAAGAGTGGCGGGACTGGCGTTTTCATTCCTAGCATCGTCAAGTCAAGAACGCGGCACGCGTCGGGTAATGTCAAGCAACTTGTCGTGGTTTATTGTTCGCAGGAGTGTACTTAACTTCGTCTTCCTCGAGTTCTCATCGATCTTTTCTGATGTTTTTCGGTGATCTTGTGAGGATATATAGATTGATATTGTGAATGGTGGGTGTGATTGCAGATCAGAGCGCAAGCTATGGGAGGAAAAGGATTTACAGGCAAGTGGATCAGACCGAGAACAGCAACAAGTACTTGTCGATGACGACTTGGAGGTCTAAAAGAGAGATGAGGCTGTCCAGTTAAACTACGATCGATGCAGGATCAAGGTCCATGGAATGAACCGTATAATACGGACCAAGGTTCATCTGTGATAAGAATTTACTTTCTGCAAGTTCAAATTCAGCTGTAGAATAATGGAACAACGGGCTAAGCGGGATTCATGCCCGATTTCCGATCTGCAGCATGGAAGATGGAAGCTGTTAGACGGCGGCGCGTTTGTATTCGAGCAGTATCGATCATGCTGTTGTTTGATCAGATGTTCGGAAAGCTTAGGGCAGATTTATGCATTGCTTGCTGTCGGCGCTCTCTCCATGCAGCGAAGCCTCTCATCATGTAGCTCGATCGTAAATTTTCTTTCTGCAAATAATAATGTGGAATGTTATAAATGTATAAAGCTCCTAAAACATATTCTCTTCCCCTTCTCCGCCCGCTTTCCCCCCTCTCTCCGCCACCGTCGCATCAACCTTGGCCCTATGCCGACCTCGCCACCGTCACATCCCATCACCATCGCCATCGCCATCGCCATCACCATCATCAGGTACACAATTGTTGCGTCTGCAGAGGTCAAAACCGTTGCACGGATAGCCCCCTCGGCCTGAAACGGCCCGAGGAGCCACCGGCGACGGAGGTGACGAGCAACATCGCAAGGGGGGAGAGAGAGGGAGAGAGCGCACGGGCATATACAAAAAAAATATATATTACGTGATAGATAAATATACAAAAATGAAATAATAAGATATACTTTTGTTTTTTATAGATAGAAAAGATATTATTGAAGTGATTTAATTACTGAAGTATTTTAAGTTTATTAATTTTTTTTCGAAACACACCAAAAAAATTAAAATTATTGCATCAATATCATTTCGCTTAAGAACTTCATCCTATGAAGAATTAACGAGAGGTTTACTCGTGTAATTTATGATTAATCGTAGGAATTGAATGTTTCCTACGTGGACAGTAATCGAGAAAAAGTGAGTTAAAATTATTCGAGAATCCGTATACACGCACCTCCGTTCGCTGATCGTCGTTCACCGTTCACCGTTGGAAGGTTGCCCGATCTTTGTGTCGGATGGAACTAGGTAATGGAGAGATTAGGTTTTGACTTTCGAGCTTCCCCCAAAGACTTTGCACAAGCATTTTACCAAACACCCTTTTCTTCTTGTAGCCCAAAGAGCTCCGGGGTTTCCAAACAAACACCCTGTGAATTAATTTCCCTGAACTTACCCTTGTCGATGCCCCACGTTGGAAGGAGGGGAAAATTATCCAATTGCACAGAAGTCAATTCGGTCATAAATTTTCTAAAGATAATCAGTTCTCGAGTTGGACCAGTTCCACCCTAGACCCGGGAATAGGAATAAATTGTCCAATTCCTTGTTTGGTTTGGTTCCCGAGTTGGACCGATTTGGTTTAGGGTTATGGTAATTTCATTTTTCTCTTTACTATTTAGAAGAAAAGAAAAAAATAGAAATTAAAAAAAAAAAAAAAAAAAGCATATCTAGTGCAGGTGGTTTAATTCCACACCTCAAATTGGTCGCCAAACCAATTATTCCCAATTCCAAAAATTTGGAATGGGAAACTACCCAAAATTGGCCAATTTGGTTTGGTCTTATCGAAGGCCAATCCAATTTCGTGCACAACCCTAGCTAATGCGAACAACCTATGTATCGCCACATTAGTAATATTCTACTAGCAACCAATCAAAAAAACTATATTGGAATTTCATGCAACAGTTTAAAATTAAGTTTGGTTTTGTTTGGTTCCCGAATTGGGTTGGGCCAATTCCACCCTAGATCTAGGAATGGGACTGATTTGAATCGACCATTCATGGTCCAGCTCCTAGTTTGCTTTGGTTCTTGAATTGGACTGGTTCAGTTTAGGATTTTGACAACTCCATTTTTTCTCTATTATTTATATATATATTGGACCAGTCTGGTTGGAATGGTTCAATTCCGCACCTCAAACTGGTCACTAGTTCAATTATTCTTGATTCTAAAAATTTAGAACTAGGAACTTCCCAAATCCAACCAATTCGGTATAATCCAATCCAATTCTTGGGCAGTCCAATTCCATTCACAACTCTAGTTAATGTGGACAACCCATGTATCGCCACATCCACATTAGTCTTTTTACTGGCAGCAATTGATCAAAAGTATTATATTGGAATTCCGTACAACAATTTAAAACTAAATTGTCATAATTGAAAATTTTAGGATCAAATTGATATATTCACAATAGATTAGGGATCACTCGGGTAATTTCTCCCCGGAAGGAAACACGAATTTTTTTTGCAAAGTGACAGATAAAACTACTCACACGCACGATATCTTTCCCTCTTTGGAGGAGCCGCCACTGACATGGCGTCGTTTGAAAAAACCTAGGGGCGTGCGCTGTTTTCCCCCCCTCCCGCGGGCTTCCTCGAGAATCCCTGCTCGAAAAACAGGCAAGCTCTTCATTGCAGCATTAATGAACTTGACAACAATTGCTAGGACCAGACTTAGACCTCGAGATTTCCATCCTTTTGCCTTTCTTCGCAGTAAATCGGTATCTGCGTTTCCGTTTCGTGATCCGATCTTCCTTTCCCCCATTTCCGGCTCCGTCGTCATCTGTCAATGCTCAGCAGCAAGGGCCAAAAAGCCGGATCCTCTTGCTCTTTTAAGTCCCAATTCCAAATACGCCAAAGATTGCCTAGACGGCGAAGTGCCGAGTTCCATTCATTAGGTCCGTCCCCCCGGGATAAAAAGTATAGTTTCGCACCCTCACCGTTAAGTCGGTCGATACATTGTAAACGGGCATCGGATCGGCTCGGTAACGGTATTTCAAGCTTTCGCGCCGCTTTCTAGAATGTTATGTGCATCTACCTAACAACGGGAATTTTAAGAAGAAATATGTAAAAGGTTACAGCCTATTCCCCTAATTAAAATTGTTGTAACCATCAATTCTTCCAAACTAGTTGACCCAGTCAAAGTGCACAAATCCAATGGACAGTGAACTAGTGTCCAAGAACAGACAGAGATTCCTCGGACCGCTTTCCATTTGGAGACGTTTCGCCGACCATTTTCTCTTGCAGACCTGGATTTCAAAACATTTGCAACCCCCCCAACCCTTACTGTACATCTATATATATAGGGGTGCTGTGCCTGCATGTCCATCATCTCCATCTGACCAGACTAGATCCCCCATGTCCGCAAGATCATGCTCCATGGCCTACCGACCCATCTCCCATCCCAGCATCTCGGTGGCGGCCAAGGGCCCTGCCCCGGATCTCCTTGGCTGGTGGTCGTCGGAGGAGGAGGAGGAGGACGGGGACTCCTCCTATGCTGAGTTGTGGCGACAGATCCTGCAGCTGACTTCGGACGAGGACGAGAACCCAGCCGGCTCAATGATGCATCAAGGCTCGTGCCTCGTCGCTGCGCCATCTCCTGTTAGCGGTTCTGGTCAGTGGATGGACGGCAGGAATGTTGAGCCGTCACTGGCTTGGCTGGTCAGCCCCCCAACCCCGTGGAGCGGGAGTGGAACGGGAGTGTTCATTCCCAGAGTCACCGCGACAGGAGAAGGGGGTTATCAAGGTGTGACAGGAGAAGGGGGTTGTCAAGGTGTGTCTCTAGGCTGCTTGTTCCTTTTCTCACGGTCATGGGTCGATCGACTCTTCTACTCTGACTAGATAGGAACTTAACGTAAGAATACAAGCGTTTGATCCTGCTCTGTCTGACGCGATGTTTTTCTCTTCCATGAAATGCAGTAAGAGCGGCCAGGAAGAAGAAGAAGAAGAAGGCCAAGAAGCCAGTACAGAAGAAGTGGATCCCAAGCCGCCGTGGCGATCCGTTCGCACAGACTGCCGAATAGACATGGAAATAAATAGAGAATGAAGTTTTCTTCTTACTCTGGAACATGGTTATATGAGTGAAAAAAACATGAAATTTTGACAACCTGTCTCCTACTTTTTGCCCAAAGAGATATTAGTGCAAAATGCAAAACTGCTTCCAGTGCTACTACAATAACTGATGATTCTCAAGCAGTTCATGTTTCCACTAATTACATGATCGTCCTCATCCATCCGTTCCGCAAGGGCTTTCCCTTTCCATGAGATCTTATCCTCGAAGCCGTAAGCCACGTGGAACTAAGATAGCTTTTATATAAATGTGGCTCGAATCGCTACAGTTGCAGTCGGCGGACATAAATGGATCCCCACTAGAAACGTTAATTTCAATCAAAACTATCGATTACATCAGAAGAGTTTAGCAGAACAGATGCTTTCAGTCCTAGGACGAGCTAACCATAATGAACTTAGAGCTCGGAGACGTGAGATGTAGTCATTGATGACGAGAAGAGCGCGGGCTGCTTGGCGGGTGGTTAATATCCGATGCATCTGTTGGAGCGTTTGCTGTCTCAAGAGGTCAGCCTATAAGAGAAGGAACGAAAAAGAATTGAGTCTCGGTACAGATGGATTTTCCTCGCATATGCAACGTTTTCTTTTCAAAAGACATAACTAATATCAAATACAGTAAGCATAATTCAGATATATCGAAACACAAGGATCAGGTAATCAGCGCAGTACCTGGTGAACGAAGTTTTCGAGAGTGGCCAACTTTCCCATCGCAATAGCCATTTGGCCCATGTATTCTGCGACGTTGCCTGAACCAGTAGGACTCAGTGTGGTCGAAGAAAGTGTGTCCACGAGAGATTGCTGCAGAGCTTCCATTCCCTGAGATAAAGCATCTTCAGCCTGTTGTGAAGATTGCTGCAGATTACATATGCCCATCAACTGTTGATCCGTCAAAGGCTCCAGGTGGTTCCCTAGTATCTGCAGGTCCAAAATTATGCGGACATCCAAAGATTAATTCCCACAACACCCTTCTATCTTAGTCAACAGGGAGGAGCTTGTAAAGAAATCGATCACCTTGAGAAGTTCAGATGAACGGAAACCGCCCAACCACATGAAACACCTCTCAGCGGGCGTCTTCCACATGCCAGAGAGTATGTGGAACACATCGGCCTTCGCACCTATGTTCTTCAGTCTAAATATCTGGTCGTAGTGAACCATCACAGCATCCACGCGCATCCTTAGTTCATTGTCATTCAATTGGGAGTTCACTCCAGATCTTAGGTCATTGATCAGCCGTTGATGCTCATCGATCCACCGGGCATAGTCGGTGTCAAAGGCCATGGCCCCTGAAAGACTAAAATTGTGAGAAATCACTTGGTCAAACTTTCAAGTAAATCAATTTGAAATATTCAGTAACCCCATCAGTAAAACCCTTCTTCGGAGAGCATCCAGGATGGTTAACGTAATAAGAAAAACAAGTAGACCCCCTAACATCCTATACTCCCCACAGAACGAGCTGATAGAACCACCATGAATGGTAACCGTATGCATAGATGAATGCATTGTCCACAGGCAACATCTGCAACATGTTTCCGTTTCCAGATGAGCCCGATGACATCCTTTACCACTGGAATTCGCTCAACCTAAGCTAAAGAAACTCATCCTTTTCTCTTCATCTTTTTTCGTATAAACTACCTATCAACATCATCTCTTCTATACCATGAAAAGACCGGTGTTGGTCAACTTCTCAATGCAGGCAACAGGATCACATGTACAGCAGTACTTTGATCTTCCCACATTAATTAGCAACTGTCTATTGATCATAGATGGACAGAAAACACCACGCTAATCAGAAAAGAGAAGTGCATGCGGAGACAGACAGGAATGCACTAAATAGATGTACCACGGCAGCTTAAACCCTGGGAAGGAAACTCAAAACAAGGGACTGAAACCTCTGTTTCTCATCCTCACCATTGCCAATGGCAGCCATGTTATGACTGAGATCCCCAGGATTTCCAGAACCAACAAATATACCCTGCATGAAAACAGAATCCGAAGAAACAAAATGAGTTCTTGAACCTCACGAGCCGAGAATGAATGAAAAAAAATTTCACATGCAAATCTTGAGGCTGCCCTCACCTGCTGGCGTGCTCGTTGAAGCTCCTGTTCCAGTTGCATAAGCCTGAACCTACTAGTTTCCAGTTGCTGAACGTATGCCTGCAGGAAACCAGAAGGCAAAACTTATCCTAGTACCAAACTTCCAATATGTATCCCCATCAGATGAATTATATGCATTCCAAACATCAAAAGCTCAACACACAGACCAAGTTGAGATACTGTTCTTAGAAATCCTCTTTGAGAGCGAGGTCCCCAGATCAGTCAGAATTCTGACATGAGTTGACACCTCGGCAGCTATTCTGCCATCTCCCCAAGTTCAGAAAATCTATGAAAATTGAAATTTTTAAACATTTAATAATAACATATTGAAATTATACAGATAATCAACCTCCAAATAAAGACAATATAGGTTGTGTAGATAAGAAAATATGCTAATATGGAAGAAGATTGTAGATGCCAAAAATCAGTCCGGTTTTTAAACGATCAAAGCTTCCCAAAAGATAAAAGCACAAGGATAAATAGCAAATAAAACCTCCCCTCCCCTGCGTCAAGGCCATTAAAATTCCACTGAAAGCTAAGTTATCCATCATGTTTCATCCTTCATTTGCTTTACACTTTGCTCTTCCAATTTGGAAGATAAGAGAGCTGACAAAGACATGATCACGACACGAATATAAAACAACCATGAAAGTACCTTCTTTCTAAGTCGACTCTTTTTCGCAGCTTCTCTATTTTGGGCCAGTCTGCGGAGCGTCTGAAGCAAGAAAGATGCACAAGAGTTTCACTAACACTCTAAATCCACACATAACACCCACTCTAGCAACCAGAACTCAGCGAAAACATACGAAACGGGGACCACCTTAACATCACTCATTCTCATTTTAGATTGATCCGCAGAGTCAACAGCCACGAGCGCTCCTCGCTGAACCCGATAAAACTGCACACATAAATACGCAGACAAGCATTATCTCGACAACGTTGAAACTCCTGCATAGGTTTACGACTCCCCATGAAAACTTATACGTTTCATGTACCCAAGTTGATCGGGCGATAAGCCAAAACTGCACCCATCTGCCGATAAAATTTGAAAAACAGACCAAGACGAAAGACCATGAGATAGCAAAAATCGCGAGAGAAGAAGCGGAGAAACACTGTTTACATGGCGCTTGTCATCAGTGTCAACATCCGTAGATGTATCCGTCTGTTGGCTGTTGTCTGGAGCTGCCATGCCCGAGTCAGCCCAGTTCTCAATACCCTGCACATTCCCCAATGACCCGCCGTTTCCTCCTCCTTTCTCGTAAATCTCCCCCATTTCCACACACCCCCCTCCTCCCCCTCCTCCTCCTCCTCCTCCTGAAGACACCGTCACTACTCCCGAAGAGCTCATGCACTGCAAAAAATCACAACAACATCAGAGCTCGTTCTTCTTCACAATGCCTAAAAATTGCATATCACAAAGAGAGAGAGAGAGAGAGAGAAGAGGTGGGTGGAGTTTAGGAGGCACCGTGTTCAAGCCTCCATAGCTCAGATTGTTTGCAACAAAAGCGATGCTGTTGTTGGGTTTAAGGCTGAAGGCAGAGCCTGCGAGTATTTAATATTGGGAATCGGTTAGAGCCAAGGAAAGCCGGTTAAGAAAAGAGACCAAAAGGCCAAGCTACTGCATTTTAAAAAGAAACCCTCAACGAACATATGAATTTTCCAAAAACACACGCACGGAGAGAGAGAATACTTGGGCTTAAATCAACAGCATCTTCGTGATGAAATGCAGCAACGGACTGCTCGAGCTCGCCGAGATCCGGGAAGCGGGTCTGGTTCCGGCTCATCACATCGTCACCTCTGTTTCATCTCGCAACAGAAAAAACAGAGACGCATACTTGCATTCACTATCGTGTCATCTCCCAAAACCCAAAACCTCCCGAAAGCGACCATGGCTCGAATTCAGCTGAAAACGAAGACAGAGACAGAGGGATAAGACAGAACCTGAGAAAGAAGGAAGCTTGGCAATATATGTCGGGGTTCGTTGGAGGAGCTGCTTTGAAGCTCTGCATGTTTCTTTCACTCTACAGTGTCACTCTGCCTCTCTCTCTCTCTCTAACAACAGAGACACACACTATCAGGGACAGATGAAGAAAAACGGGCATGAGGTGAGATCACGGAATCATGTTCGAGAAGAAAGGAGCAGAGAGAGAGACAGAGAGAGGGAGAGAGAGAGAGAGAACGGAATCAGAGGAAGAGCACAAAGAAGCCAGAAGAAAACGAAATCTTCCGGCTGTATCTTTAAGGAGAACAGGATAGCGTATCAGTACGGCTCGCTTTCTTGAGCAACACTTAAATAATTTACGAAGGCCAGGCCCTTTTCATTATTGCTTTCTGACTCGGGCATTTCCGTTTCCCAATGCGCACCTCCCCCCCCTCCTGAATTTCTCCCTCGCCTTTTCTTCTCTTTTTTATATTCCCCACATCGAGTCTCCTTCCTTCCTTCCTTCAATTGGATGATGACGGAAGGAAAAGTGCTCTTGAGGTATATATGATTTGGTCATGCACCATCCGCGAATAGAAGAGCATTGGAATACTACCAGCCTTATTCCCCAAAATCAACGCAAGCTAAAAGCTTTGTAGATGATATCAATGGAGCCCAGCGGGGGATAATGGTAGACAATTAGCGATTAGAATTAGGCCCCCCCGCATGAGCAAAAGCGAGAAACTTTCAGTGACCAAACTTTATTCCACATGCGCGTGTCAACTCACCACCAGTCAAAACAAGATTCTATCTCCAGTTATTAAAGCC
This sequence comes from Eucalyptus brandiana, assembly GCA_014182725.1. Lineage (NCBI taxonomy): Eukaryota > Viridiplantae > Streptophyta > Magnoliopsida > Myrtales > Myrtaceae > Eucalyptus > Eucalyptus brandiana. Next base: position 38,374,069 of record CM024674.1, read on the forward strand.
AAGTTAGGAGGAGGAGGAGGAGGAGGAGGGAAGAAAAAACTGCAGTAATTACATAGCGACTCTGTTTTGCTTGAAAGCAACACGCGAGCGTGCCATCTAGAACACTTTTTGTTAAAGGGTTACCCCACGGGGTAAAATTTATTCATTGTCATTGAGTGTGCTTTAGTTGATTCTACAGTTGGATCGCTACGCCTTAATTTCAATTACCAATTGTGATCTGATCAGACGACAATGCGCTTTTAACCCGAACTAGACTTATCTTTCCGGGAAAGTGCCGGCTTTGAGGCCATGTGGCGGTGAAGTTGCGTTCGCAAAATAGGGCACGCGCCAGCGGATTATTAAAAACCTAATCCAACCTTATTGAATAGTTTAATTTCACGAGGCCAAAGCTAGGGTCGAAGGATCAAACATAAAATTTATTTGCATGTTGCAAGCGCGAGGAGTTGAAATGGGCCATCGAGTTCCTTTCGATGACGTTAGCTATCGAAGTAAAGCCACAAACTTAGGAAATACCTTCCAATTTTCGGACGTCTACTTCTTACGATCCGATATTATTTTAAAAAAACGAGTCTTTTCTTGGACCATCGAACGCAAGAATCTACAGAGGCCCCTGCCGACCTACGAACATCTCGATGAATCATAAAGTCGCGCTACTACTGCCAGAAGCATCTTTTCCACGCTTCAACGCATCGACGCATCGATCTCGCATTATCTTTTAGAAATTTCTTATCTTTCTTCCAGACTCATGACTTAGGCCAGGCCCCCCCCCCCGGCGCACTGCAAAAGCACAGCGCGAGAGAAGCACAGAGACCAGAACCCAAGACGCAGCAGATGAAGAAGACCTCCCCCCCCCGCCCCTCTCTGATCCCCCTTGATTCTCTCTGTCCTCCGTTTGATTCTTTTGTTTCGTTTCTTTCTCTGTCTCTCTGTCTCTCTCTCTCTCTCTCTCTCTAGAGCCTAGCGCGATGCTCTGTTTTTGATTCCCTGTCTCACTCTCTTCTCTCTCTCTCTCTGGCTCTCGCTATATCGAGGGATAGTGTACTGTACACGAAAGCCTCCAGCTCCGAGTTAAATGTCAGAGCGCAAAAGGATGATGGGATGGTGATGAAATGCGACCTCAGAGAGCAGAGAGAGAGAGAGAGAGGGAGTCTGGGTGACAATAAGTACACGACAGCAACCGAGACAAGAGAAAACAAAAACAGTGCGACCTCTACGCCTTCGTTATTTATTGCGTCGTGGTGGCTTCCGGGGATTAATAAAGGCCAAGGCATTGCTTGAACGAAACCTCTTCTTCATCATCATCATCATCATCATGCGGGACGCCCAGGAAAGAGAGAGAGAGAGAGAGGCGTTCTTCTTGCTGCAGCAGATGCGGCAGGATCTGTCTCCCCGACATTTATTTCGCCCCCCTCGTCCCATAAATCATTCCAAACTCGCCCCTCCCGACAGTTCTAAGAGTTCAATGAGGCAAATGATCCTCAAATCTTTAATTTAATGCAGTCCATTCAATGAAATCCCTGCACCATAGGCCAAATATGCAGTGTCATCCGTGCATTTTTTACTTATTCAATGTGATTCTTGAAAAATATTCAATCTAATTTATGAATTATATGAAAATATCCAATTTTATTCTTTCATTAATTCAACTCCAGGAATAACATTTGACATTTTTCATATGGTCCATGGATTGAATTTAAAATGCACTAAAATTATGGATTATATTGAATAAATTAAATTTAGCGATGACATTACACATTGACCCAAAATTCATGTACCATTTGTATCATTTTCCTTTCTTTAAATAATTGAAGTAAAATTACGATGCAAGTATTGCAACAACGAGCTATTTGTGTCCTTGTTCGCAATTTTTCGAAACTCGAGTCAACCGACGAATGAAAGGAAAAAGGGCTTAGATGCTTCTTAACTTGACATAGACCGTACTTAATTTTTCAATGTTGAGCTTGTATGATTTTGGCCATTATCCGTTGACTATGCATGATTATCGAAAATGATGATTCGCACGCAATAATTTTTGTCGTGATACCTTGAAGGATCAAAAACCGGTATCTCGTGATACATTAGCCCCCATCCAATTCTCACCTCATGGAAAAATTCAAATCAGTATCCATGACGCAAATTTACTCTTCATATTAACATTCCGTCCAATGTCTTCCATTGAAATACGCGCGTGCTTCGTCGGATTCATCTTGCAATCATTTTTCACGTGTGTTGACACGTAACATCATATTGGATGGAGGATAAATCTAGACCGTATGGAGCTATGAATATCCCATGACACGAACCACCACCCGCAGTGGTCGTCATGGCTAGAACTTTACTCTCCCATCCGAGGGGAGGGATTCCAAACCTTGCGTCCTCATTGCGCAACTCACCCGTGGCTAGATCTGTGGCGGTGGCTCAGTTCGCTCCGGATTTACGCCGCTGGCTGCCGGTTATACGTTGGTTCTCGGATCATAAAAAAAAATAAAAAAAAAAGATCCCATGACATGCAAATGAGTCTCAAAGAAACTATGCTCCGCTCGAGACTGCCACTCCTAATTTCAAATGTCCAAATGTTTTTTGAAATTAATGCATGAACTACCTAGGAAAGTATTTTAGCCACGTTCCATTAAATACGTTGCCGTCTCGGCCTGTCGAAACCGCAGAGTACCAAATTGCATGACTGAACTTCGATGATGGAATCAAGCGTTGACCAAAGCCCCCGAAGGGATATTTTGTCTTGTTCTCTTCTATTTTTCTTTTTCTTTTTTTCTGTCCAATGACGTAAGATTGATCGAAATAAATTATGGTGCCGGCTCCAAGATTCTCTCGTTCGCTTTACGTAATTCAAGCTTATCCGAAGGGCTAATGAAAAAAAAGAAGGACAACGAACATCTTTTGATTGCCCCGCTTTGTCTTCAACCGGATCAACCCCATCCCGACAAGCCACGCGTGAGATCTTAGCTCACGACAAGGCTTACTTCCCATAAATTTATATTTTTTGGGGTTTTTAATTATTTTATCCCTTATTTCTTTTTTTCTTTTCTTTTGCATGTCTTTCTCGTCATCGCAAGATCGTAAAAAGGGATAAATTGGCTTCATCCTAAAGAAAAATTATATTAGTTTAAAAAATTCCTGGTAAATAGCTCATGATTCCAAATCGATTTTTTTTTATTAGTAATTCTTTATGCAGTTGACATCGAGGTATCATCTGGTTAAATAAATTATCTCATAATGAAAAGAGCAATATTTTCAGGATTTATTTGGGAATTATTCTGTTATCGGAAACGATTTATATTCAAAAATAGTTTTTTATGATTTTATTCTCCATACGAGTTTTTGACCATTTTAAGACGTTTTGAAATTGTATAAAATTTCTGTAATTGGAATAGAAAAAAAAAAACATAATTGCTTTTGATACAACCCTCAAATTTTTTGTATATTAAAATTACTTTAAATTTTTTAATAATTTAATGAGATTTTTTTCTCTTTTGTCCTTTTTTTATTGAAGATCGGCGACTGACTAAATAAGGAAGAAGAAGAAAAGAAGAGAAAAAAAGAAATTGGTTTGATTTTAAAACACTACCTGAAAATAAAGAAGTTTTTTTTTTCCTAATTCTTGATTATATTCTAAATCTATCATTGATAATAAATTTGTTTTCAGAAATTGAAAAATTAACTAACGTTATCAAATAAATTCCTGTTCTTTTTTCATTTCATAAAACACGAGAACAAAAATAGCCAAGAATTAACCGGTTATCAAACATGAGCTTAAGAGCGCGAATGATAATTATTTTATTTATGGAATTAATTTTTGGCTAGAAAAATATATTTTTGAATCTCGAGTGAGTTTTTGAGTACAAATATAAAAAATTTCTCATTCTCAAGTGGTGGGTGGGAGGCAACTGGCATAGGGCGATGGTGAGTGACGATAGACAAACCACGGACAATGGCAAGCAATTAGCGATGATGGGAGGAGAGCCGCAACGAGCGGATAAGGACGATGGGCAGTGACAGGCTAGTAGCATGGGAGAATGATAGGAAGAATTTTTTTATTTTTAACTTTTTTTCAGAAATATAAAAGTAGATTACTTTTAACTTATCATTTTTGTTTTAAATCTATCTTTGAACTAAAAAATATTCTAAAAACAAAAAATAGAATTTCCTTGCCAAACAAGTTTCTATTACAATAAGTATTCTAAAAATAAAAAAACAAAATAGTCATCATTCGCGCCCTAAAAAGGCATGAAAAGTATTCCTAAAATTGAAAGAGCGACCAACGAATGGGACAAAAGGAACACGACGTCGTATTGCGCGAGCAACCTATAGAAAGACAGAGAGAAATTCTCCCATATCTCGTCCCCATCTCTAAAGTCAAATCTCCGCTGTCTGCTCTGCTCTGCTTCCACGGCCGCCTCGGCAATTCCGAACAAGACATGCAGTGACGCGACGACGACGACCCGACCCGCATTTCTCCTCCGTCGTCCTCCTCCGCTTCTCCCCGTCGCTCTCCGCTCCGGAGCTCCGCGAAGATGAGCTCCGTTCTGCAGGTAAAATTCCGGTTCGTTCCGCTCGGTGTCTTTTTTCGGTTGGCCACGGTTGACGAGCCTGGTCGCGTTTCGTTGCGTTGGTTTCAGGGATTCTACAAGTCCCTCGCCATGACGGTGCTCTCCGAGATCGGGGACAAGACGTTCATCGCCGCCGCGGTGAGTCCGTCGTCGTGATTGGCTTCTCTTCCGTTGACTTCTTTGCTCGCTCTTGTTTTCTCGAGTCGTGATCCGCGGGGGGAGTCTGTATGGGTGGAATGAGATTTGTTTGAAAGGTCGTGACGATTTGTCCGCTCGTGTGAAGGAGTGGGTTGACTCTGGCTTGGTGTCTGCTGGTTTGTTCTGGAGAAATTATTGGAAAAACTCAATTCCTACGACCCCCTCCCCCCCAAAAAAAAAATGGGAAAAAAAAAGGTCTGACTTGGTGATGTATTGGTTTTTACAAAATTAAACGGAGCTCTACGTTCAATGGTTGGAATGCTTGATGTTTCTTAATCCAGAAAAGTTCCAATAGTTAGCTTTGGCCAGTTATGATGTCAACTCAAATCTTGACCCTGCAAAGTGCTCTTGCTTACGACATGTCCATCGCCCTGACGGAGGAACTTAGAGCTAAAAATGATAAGGACTTGCTAGGCACTCAAAATGGCAAATTGAATTAATGGTGATGAATATGTTAGGAAAGACTCTGGTGCCAATTTCTCCATGCCCTGGTTTGTGTCCAGAATTTAGACTCGCCTCCACTTACCAAGGCGTGATTCCTGGGAGTAGTTGGGGTGTAGGGGGCTAGCACTGGCTGTGGCTGCAAGCCCCTGGCAACTGGGTGCTTAGTGTAATTTTTGGTAATTAATTTCAACGTTATCTTTATCATCTGGTAAATCTTTTTCCCCCCTTACCCATGTCAACGATGAAAAACGGAAATTCTCTGTTCTTGAGTCTCTCTCTCTCTCTCTCTCTCTCTATATATATATATATTTGGTTTATTAGAAATGCATCGAACTTTCTATCTTTCTAGTAAATCTTGAAGTACATTGGAGCATAGATGCATCCGTCCATTCTAAAGTGCTTCATATGTGCATCCTTAGATCTTGGCAATGCGCCATCCGAGAAGACTCGTTTTGGCAGGTTGTTTGGCGGCTTTGATTGTAAGTGTTTTTATTACCTGTTGCATATGCAGTTTTGCACGCTCTTTTTGGCCATCTTTGATTGATAAGTGCTGAAGTTTTCATTGATGTGTAGGTAATGACTGTTCTATCTGTTCTCGTTGGTTGGGCTACTCCCAATTTGGTATGAACTTCATTTGCTCATTCTTCTGTCTATATTCTCTTTAAGGTTATCATACCGTCTTCTAAGTGCATGTAGTGATAATTCGGACTTCTGACCTTTCGAGAGACCGGAATCTTGTCTAATTTGTGTAAATATTTTACAGAAGACTTGGATATTGTGCGGGAACACTGTTCTAATGCCTAAATGATTTGTATTGGAGTATTCAGGCTGTTTTTCTTTTGATTCTTCATTTATCCAGTCTTTCTCGCATCTCTTTTTATTAAGTTAATGTGAAAAATCGAGCTCCTCGACCCCTTTCTAACCATTTATACCCAAGCATTTCCCATCAGCTTCTGTGCTAGGTTCTGTTGTGAAATCTAACACAGAATATATTAGAGTGCATCTGACTATCAACTCAAACTTGATTATCCACATAGTCTAGCTTCTGTTCTATTTGATGGGGCACCCAGGTCAGACAGGGACCAGGCCAGTTGTGTCCAAGCTCACTCTTAAATTCTAAGCTACAGGGCGTTTAAGGTTTAAATCCACATTATCTCTTGTAGCATTCTCTGATTCAGAGAGTTATGGGCTCCACAGCACTGGATGTAAGCTTTGTGGTCTCTGGCTGTGTCAAAACTCAAGACCCTTAAATAGCTAGCAGCCAAGAGTACAGGGAAGGTATCAAGACAAAGTAACTAAGTAGTCGACCCTTCTTCTGATTATCTTGATTGTATTATTATCTTCTTAATTGTTACTCCACATCAATCCATGGAGCTTATGAGCTTGGATCAGTTTGTTGGGTCAATTACTTTTATCCTATATGTTCTCCTTTTCATTTATTGCCATAGATGTTTCAAGAGACAGTCTTGTTTATTTCTGTTTATCTTCTTTGGATGGAGCATGCTGTGACCTTGCATCCTCAACCTCGCAGATTTCTCGGAAATGGGCACATCATGTCACAACGTTGTTGTTCTTTGGGTTTGGCTTCTGGTCTTTGTGGGATGGATTCCTTGATGGAGGGTATACATCTTTTTTCTTTCCTTTTTCACTTTTCGATATTCCATGCGTAACTGAAACCTATATGGCTGCCATCCGTCCCAAGGAAAGGACTAGTTTGATTCTCATTTTCAATGAAAGTAGCTTTTAATGCTGAACTTAAATTCTGTTTCACTCAACAGAGACGCTGAAGAATTAAATGAAGTTGAAGCGAAACTGGTTAGTTTAACACTAATTTAAGTTTGCACGAACTTAAAAGTTCAATCAGTCCCTTTTGACTTCATCTTTTTTCGTCTCTTAGGATGCCGACATAAAGAAGGCCAATGCAGGAGCAAATAAGGGGAGTGACAAGGTGATCAATAAAATCGCCCTATTAGAATGAAGTTATAACTTTGCGTAACTTAAACTAGGTGACCATTCGTTGGTTCCATGGCCTTTTCAATGTTAATATGTGAACAGCGCCAACAACCCATCAAACTGTAAGTATCCATTGACATTGCCTCCATCTGCAAGGCAAAGGGAAGAAAAGGAGTCATCTGTGCTAACTGATGTGGTTGGATACTTCTATGCCCTGAAAATCTCCAAGATTGCTTTTTGTCTAAAACAACTTAGGACCGGAAAGGAAAAAAGCAAAGAGACCAACCAAAATCTTCATTACATTGGACAATTATAATCAAACCCAAGCAGCAACCACCCCAGAAGCGGAAACTGTTGTTGACCAAGAAACTGCTAGCATTTCCTTGTCTGTACAAAATCAAGTCATTTGGGATAATTTGTATATGATTTCATCCTGTCACTGTAGCAATTCATCTCCACTGTTTCTACTGCATAGTAGTACTTATTCCACCCACCAATCCTTCGAGTGTACTGAGGATTCCCACTCTCCCAGGTTGATGATGATGTGAAGAAGCAGAGAAGACCATTTCTCTCACAGTTCTTCTCTCCAATATTATTGAAGGTTTTTAACTTTTCCAACTGCAATGCACGTGAAGTTTGGAAAAGTTGAACCTTTTCCTGATGAAGAAGTTCCTTCCCTTGCTGCAGGCATTTTCTCTCACATTTTTTGGCGAATGGGGTGACAAGAGCCAGGCAAGTGTTTCCCTGAGGAAGCTGATAATGTACCTAATTCCCCAATCAAACTGACTTTACCGTGATTGTGTTGATGAAATTCCTTTTCAGCTAGCAACCATTGGTTTGGCTGCAGATGAGAATCCATTTGGTGTAGTTCTTGGTGGAATACTGTAAGATTCGTCTGTACCTATCTAGCTTTTACATTTGGGGGTTCCCCCTGGGGGGGGGGGAGGAATTGCTTGTACTTTATTGACTATTGGGCAGGCTTTGTGTTTTTCTTGTACATCTGGCATCCACAGGTTCTACACCCCTAGTATGGCCTACCAGCATATGTCATAACCTCCTAAAATTGCAGTCGGCCCCTTCAAAGGTTCCAGAGGCAATGGCGTTTGACCATAATATAAAATGGTCATGAAATCCATTAATAGGGCACGGCCATGCAATCTGTGACATTAAATATGTGACATGTTTGCTGGAGTCATTTTTTGGTCTTGTTTTGTGCACTTAAGCTGGGCTGACATGAATATGCTTTTGTTTGCAAAGTGGTTACTTTTTGGTGGAGTTTTTATGTGTATAAGTTTGGTCCAACTATTTCTCAATAGCCAAAATTAATTAGGACCCTTCATACTAATCTGTACTTCAGCATTGCCAAGCCAGTCTTTCCTTTAGGCATTTATTTGTAAAAATTTTCTGCTTTTACTGTGATGGGATGATTTTTGGAAGAAAGCACTATGATCATGGAGTAGTGGAAATATACTATGTTTTTTTCAGAAAGATTGTACACTGCGTGAAGTTGGACCATTTTGAGATTCTTTATAGAGCTTTGGAGTAAGGAGCTGCTGTTCTTTATTCCTGAATCAATGCTCAGGGAAGATGGATGGGTCATGTCATGTCGTTGTACTTGTGTTCTAAGATCCTGGTGGAGCTAGGTCACTTCTCAGATGCATGTTGGGGCATTGGAGTAGAAAGGGAATGGCCCCGTTAACATGGTTCCAGACTTCCCTGAGTAGTTTCAAGAACTTTGTGGCTTCTATTTGCTCTTGCTCTTATGTCATATATCCTCTGCCGTACTCCATGTCTGACTCGTGTCTCCCCACTAAACGTGCATCCTTATGTCAAGGCAGTATTTGTATGGCTTGTTCATCAAATGTTTCCCCCAGTCATATTCCCTTCAGCCTTTCTTTTTGCAAGAGATAATGGGTTATCTCCATACATCAGTTAACTGTAATTTTTGAATGGCATTGTGTTTTCATTTCTCAGTGGACAAGCATTATGCACTACTGCAGCTGTTGTTGGAGGAAGGAGCTTAGCAGCTCAGATATCTGAAAAACTTGTATGAATTGCCAAGTCTTGTCTGCACATCTATCTTCACTTCTGTGGACAAATCTGTGACTCCAAAATTCATCTTTCTTTTCTTAAGGTTGCCCTCTCAGGTGGAGTTCTGTTCATCATTTTTGGGATTCAGTCTTTCCTTTCTTCTGTAGAACCGTGATGCATGCTTCCCAGTGGTAAGTAGTCATCTTTTATAAATCTACCTGGAAAGTTCCAACTTCCAGTTGACTCAAGCATGTCATAAATAGTCTTTTCAACAAGGAACAGGACAACTTATCATGTGATTTGGAATGATGTGCAGACATAAGGCTCCTTCTTACGTATATGAACTCTGTCTTATATGTTGCTTGCAGATCAGACCATGACAGCTCTGGGAGCTTGATATTGTTAGGAATGTCCCTTTTGAAGCTTTGATACTCACAGTGAGTAGACAACATTGATATTATCCATTAAATGTCATGCAGAAGGCTAATCATAAAGGCAAGGCTTGGCATAACCTCTAGTCCTCTTGTGCATGAACAAAATTGGCTCTTTTGTTGTAACCTACATAGAGGAACCATTGAGAAGAGGATCATCCGTCCTCCCTCTCTCTCACACCTGTGTGTGCAGTACAAGTACACAGCATTCCTAACAACGCTAGACTGTTGTACTGTTATTATGTTTGGAGGGCAGATTTAGTTTTTAACAAATCTATTCACTTGCTACTATTTGTCAATGTCCAAGTTCTTCAATGTGCTTAGTAAGAAGGTAAGTCTGAGAGCACAAGTGTTCTTGGGAAAAGCTGATGCACTCATTCACATGTCTGCTTTATGACCTGTGAGCTTCCTTTTCAGCTGAAAGCTTTTGAACTTCTGCGTGCTAGTAGTCGGATTTCACCACTGTCGATTAATTCCCTTGACAATGTTTCCACATTCTAGCCTAGAATGATCAAGATGCAACTGATAGCAGGTTTTGCCAAGCAAATAGTAAGATCACGATGTCTAACTATACAGCAGGCCAATGAAAGCAGCTTAGCCTGCGTTGTATTTGCTTTATATACACAGACGAACCAAGTTATGCCTTGTGGCACGACCCTGGCTTCCGCCGGAAATTGCTCTCCTACTGAAGGCACCGAATAAACATTGCCACGCATGTGAACCAAGCTTTAGTAAAATGCTCGAACTAAGCCTGCGTTGGGGAAATGAAGGGATGCCATACTGTGGCATGCCCTTTGAAACAGGGTTCATCAAACCGTACCCTTCTTGTCATTGAGCCTTGTTTTGCCTAGGATCATGCTCGTGCTTCTCGATTGTCGCTTCGACGTCTTTATGGGTATCATCTTTCCACTTTCCGTAGACGTAATGCTCGATCTCGTGCCAAGGGAAAGTGTTAAGGAATTTGCTCGAGCCTCCTCCCCTGTAGATTGCCCAGCAGGGGAAGGGGCTATTCAGAATTGTTACCGCGGACATCTGTTTTTCCCGGACAAAGGGTTGTCTATTAGCGGGCTTTAGTCTGTTATGCTGGGCTTCAAGCTTACTTAAATGGCTCCTGCAGGACTTGTGGACCTTAAGAAAGGATTAGCGAGCGATTACAGCTCCCCTCGATCATTACCTTGGCGGTATAGGCCTTGTGACCAAAATGGATAGGAGGGCAGATAGAGGTTAGCATAAATAATGTCCTTGGATGGCTATAATAATGCATTCGTTGGACAACACGTGCTTCACACGTTACTGCGTTCACACGCGAAAAATGCACCAATAGCGGGGCGAAGTGACAGGAACAAGTTTCAGTCTGCAGACGATGAAGCCAAACTTAAGAGACAAATCTCAGAAAGCCAAGCGTAACTGTCCCAGAAAACTAACACCCAGTCCGATGCAATATCTCTAACATAATACCAATAAAACACTCGAGCATGGCCTGCACCGTGTCGATCCGTTAGGACTGGGAGGATTCTCCTCTTTGCCATGCCCATGACTGAAATAACTCCAGGATCTGATCCCGGAAGCTGTTTTCGGTAGCGAGTGGTTCAGTAATTTTTCGAGCATTCAAGCGTACATTCTTCTTCTTTCTTTATGAACTCTTCTGGTTTCTAAGGTTGCTGTAGGTTTGATGAAGGAGCACAAATGTTGCTTGGTCTAGTTTCTTTCATATGCTTTCGGATTCATGCATTGTGGGGTCTAATCATCCAACGCTACTTGCTAGCTTTCCTTTGAAGTTACGGAGCATTTATCGCCGAAGGACTCTTACGTGGAAGCGGGGGAGAATATGCTGTTTCCGATGTTTGCCGTAGTCTTAGGATACTGGTTTCTCCTATTCTTGTTCTTCACCGAACAAGCCCACTTGCTTTCCGAGTGAAGAAAACTAGATGATGCATGCATCTGAAGATACATTGATCATGGGCTACCCAGAGTGGCTCTTCTTTCAAGGGAAAAGTACCAAAATATTCATGACTTATTGTCCTTATGTTCATTCAATCATGAATTTTACAATTGTATCAATTGAGTATTACATCTTTTCACATTTTATCAATTGAATCTATCAATCTAATTTTGACTAGATAGCGGAAACTGCTGATGTAGACACCGATAGTCCTATGCGTTATGATCAGCGCTGATGTTAACATGTTTAATAATATTTTAATAAATTTTGAATTTTTATTGCTTTTTGTTTTTTCTTTTCTTCTTTTGTTGCTTTGATACCAGACAATTGGATTATGATACAAGCTAGGGAAAACAAAGATAGAATTTGTGGTAGGTATGCTATTCTACATGCATAGCCCTTTTATGGCCTCAGAATAGGGACTGTTTGTTAGCCATCAAATTCTTCCTCATTTAATGACTCACATCATAGAAATTTTTGGATAATAGAATTTTGATGCATAGGCTTCACATTGTGACAAACACAAAGCATACTACCAAGATTGATCAGAACATCTTGATTTTAAAGAATCATACCAAACGGAAAGGAAGATAGGAGAGAGCTTTAAGAATTCATAGTAAACCACACAATATTATTTTTAGGGATGGCACGTTCTGCCCCTTTTGTAATACAAACACGGCCTTAAATAGGCATAAGACAAGGACTTGATCTTTGGTGAGAGTTCAAGAGGTCACCAACAACCTCTATCGACTTCTTTTGGCCGACAATGGCCAATAATATGTACATATTGACTCTTGACTTATGATAGGCTTTTATCATGCAATTTTCGCTTATGCTATAGTGTGCTATAGGGCTATGAACAGTGCCAAAAGTGCTATAAGCAATGCCGAGCGGTACATGAACATTGCCAAATAGTGGATATGAACAATGCTAAGGCCAATTTTTTTCTAATCTTCACCCAATCTAGGGTAGGCCACAACACCTGGATCGAGACAAGGATGTGGCATTGCGACTCTCACCTCGATTTGGCAAAGGCTCAAACACCCTTGCCAGCCCTCAATTAAAATAATAATAATAATAAAATAAATAAAAGAAAAGAAGCCAAAATGATATGTTAAATTTAAATAAATTATAAAAATATTACTAAAAATGTCCACATTAGCACTGCAGTTTTACATAGGTTAGTCGGTATCCACATCAATAATTTTCAGTTAAAATTGATCAGATTGACTTAATTGAGAAAATGTGAAAATATTCAGAAAATAATTAACACAACTAAAAAGTTTGTACAAGTTAAATAGATTTAAGGCTTTTTCCATCGTTTTTCCCTACTTATCGGCAAAAAGCGACTCTCCCTCTCTCTCGAGCCGTGCAATAGTTGTATATTCATTGGTTCAAATGAGGGAAAGATGGCTGACTTTTCAAAGCTGGTCAACTTTTAAATGCATTTTGATGACCCCAAAAAATTCCATCAGAGGAATTTTTTTATATAAGTAACATGCAAACGTTCAAAATTTTTATATTGACTTTTACCATTTCCAGTCAAGTTACTTAGATCTCTTTTTTTTGGTCAAAAAATCTAGTTAGATGTCACCATATCAAATAATGAGAGAGAGAGAGAGAGAGAGAGAGAGAGAGAGAGAGAGAGAGCATGGTTCATGCATTGCACATTATTCATTAAATACACTACTTTGGTATTGACAAAAGTCATGATATATGCATGGTCGACACCTAGACACAGAACCCTCTTTATAAATATAAATTAAAAAAAAAAAAAAAACAATCATCATTGTATCGTGTATATTCATCGAATATTCCGAGGATTCGGAATTTGACGCTTTCGCCCCAAGATAAACCAAGAAATCTCTTTTTGTCCCCCCGCTCTCTCTCTCTCTTACACCCCCATTTTGCCGTTCGTGGTCCCTAGGTTGCGGCCATGGGTCACCTGGCCCTTTGATTCGCCCAAAGGACCATCAAAATTTCTCCCCTTCTTAATTAATCTCATCTTTCTCTCCACATTTAAATTTATTAATCAATTTCTTATGCTATAATGTCAGTGTCCTTGTCCCGTGGATCCAATGCCTATCTTCTTCGTACTAAAAATATCATTTAATAAATCTACTGAGGTGTATAATGAAAGAGAACTGTGCACGTCTTTTTCCGAGAAGGGAAAACAAGAACATTTAATGTCTCGGGCCTTTTCTCCCGACTATTTCAAATCAATCTCTCACGTTTCAAATTGCCGATCCACATAATAGACCCCCTTTCGAACAATGAATATTTAAATTCAGATACAATAACAACGATATCAACCATCAAAACCATTGTACATACGACGACCGGGCAACAAACTCGACCTGGTTTATCTCATGGATGCAATGCTTATCTTCTTCATACTAGAAATATGATGTAATGAATCCATTAAGATTTATAGCCCAAAAAAAAAAAAAACAATGAACATCTTCTTTTAGGGGGCGAATAGAATTCAATGTATGAGTCTTCTCTTGTAACTATTTTAAACCAATCTCTCACATTTCGAATCATCAATCTGCATAATATACCCCCTTTGGAACAATGAATAATCAAAATCCAAATATAGCAACAACAACAACAACAATATCAACCCTTAAATCATTATTCATACATCAACCCGGTAATACTCACGACCCGATTCATCCCATGGATTCGATGCTTATCTTCTTCATACTAGAAATATTATTTAATAAATCCATCACGGTTTGAAATATATAATAAAAAAACAATGAACATCTTCTTCCAATCAGGGAAAAAAAGAAAATTCAATGTCTAAGTCTTCTTTCCCTACTATTTTGAACCAATCTCCCGTTGACATATATATAATTAAAAAAACAATGAACATCTTCTTCCAATTGGGGAAAAAAAGAAAATTCAATGTCTAAGTCTTCTCTTCCAACTTTTTTGAACCAATCTCCCATGTTTTTAACCGTCACTCTGCATGACATACCCCTTTTGAACAATGAATAATTAAAATCCAATTATAACATAGTGATAGCCATATGGACACTTAAATCATTATTCATATAGCGACTCGATAATACCCTCAACCTAGTTTTCGAGGAACTCAGATGGAAATCAACCTCTTTTAGATCGATCAAAAGGTTGCACTCCTCGCATCGAACTAAATCAATTCATCAAGAATTATGGGTGACTGCTCCAAGGTAAGTAGGTTTCAAATATGAAATATGGAACCTATCATAATAGAACAAGTTCCTAATGTTTGGAACTTGAAATTCACCATATTTACCTTAAAACTAGCATTTTTTTCTGGTTCGATTCCAAGGTTTATTTGTCAATTTTTCTTTTGCTCCTTTTTTTAATGATTTCATCTGTCTAAACTAAAAGATGAACAAGGGCAAGCGAGCAAAGGCGAGTCAAGAACGAGTGAAGGCTTGTGAGGCTCAACGAGCATGCCAGAGAAAGGAGAGAGAGAGAGAGAGAGAGAGGTAGAAAAAAAATATATCAAAAGAAAAACTAGAGTTTTGAGGTTTTACGAAACTGGTTCTAAATTAGGTCCAGGTTTTCAGGTGGTCCTTCACTCGATCCTCAGTTTCGACAGTAATCTGTCAGGCGATTCGATCCAATTTTCAAAGTAAAACCGATCTAATCACACAGTCTTTACTAAAGATCACTGGAGCTCGAATTTACCGTCCCACTTCATGGACCGGGGTCGCGTCAGACGAGCTACGCGACAACGAAGGATGCAGTCGATAGGCGAGGGGAGGTCCCACGTCGTACCAAATCCATCTGGATCGCGATCATCCAGTGTGCGAAATCCTACCCGGGACAATGTTTTAAAAAAAGATTCCGAAGGACCTCGAATATCTCCCCTCCCTCTCATCCGTCGCATCTTCCCCTCTTCCCTGACAAAAGATAAATTAAACAAATCCGGGGGAGGTGGGGGGAATATACTCCGCACACCGAAATGATAAACACACCTCCTCCTTTATTTTTTTATTTTATTTCTTTAGGTGCACCGAACCTTTTTCTCGTCTAATCTATCGCCTCATTATCCGGAATATTCCATCAGGTTAGACAGCATAATTTCCCCCTCTCTCCCTCTCTCTCTCTCTCTCTCTCTCTCTCTTAAATTTCTCTTTTAATTTTGTTGGGTTTTTGTCCGAATCCGAATTTTGGGCATTCCGATCGAAAGGGTGCAGTCGAGACCGATTTTGTCCCCGCCTCATTCGTCGCCTCAGCGAAGCATCCGAATGATACCTCCTGCACTCTTCTCTCTCTTGTTCTTTTGCTAATCATAAGAAAAAATTCCAGCACTTGTCGAGAGCATCTCTCCCTCGCGAGGAAATAAATATACATAGATAAATTTGTGGGTGGGTCCAGGGATATAATTTTTCCTCCTTTTTTTAATGAGTAGTTTACTTAGATTCTTTAGCCGCCACGGGATTATTAAACCATGGTTAATTTTTTTTTTTTTTCCACCGGCATGGCATTGGCATGCGAACCTCATTTAATTAAAAAGATACAATCACGATGCGTGATGACGCTACGGCCTTGGACAGGAGTGTTATTGCCTATGTTGAAAGTAACTTTCCAGCTAATTTGCTACCAATGTGATAGGCTCGGCACTTCGGTTTTAAAAATCAATCGAAGTCGCCGTCGTTCCAGGCTAAAATAATTCTCGTTTTGTATGCGGTCCAAACTGAATGATTTAGATTGCACCTAAACCGGCAAATGCCCTGCGTAACTCCTGCATGCTGTCGTATTTCCTATATTTTCCACTTAATTAAAACTATATATGTGTCTACTCTTGGAATATGATGTAGCTAGTGGAGCCTGAACTTGATGATGCTGGAGGTCATGTCTTCCATTATGTGTGATTTAAATGAGTATAAATTATGTTGATTTATTGAATTATATAATAAATCTATAATATTTTGTCCAATTGCTGCATTTAGTGAATAAATAAATAAATAAATCTTATGCTTGTTGCTGTCCTTTCTCTTAAAAAGACAAAACCCTTTGTTTCGTATCATATCATATAAGAAAATTGATTGGCATTTTACGCGCCCCACTAGAACTCGATATTATCGACAATAGCCAGAGGTGGAGATACTAATTTGGAGTAAAGGTAATCGGTTCTTGGTCTGGTCCAATTTCTGAGCAGTTTAGTGGAACCGGTTGAGTTCAAAGGAAACAATGCCTCGAACTTCATGAGAGGTGAAGGAAAAGCTTTGAAAAAATCGAAAGTGGAGAGTAAGCGTGAGAAATTAGGGCATCCACTATGGCAAAAAGCGAGATTTGGTGAGACTGAATTCTTAAGTGAAAGGTCAAATAGAGAGAGATTTTGCTGCTTTATTGAGAAGGAATGAAGACGTTGGAGCTAATGCAAAGGCCAAAAGTAGTAGGATTGAATTGAATCATGCTTCTTCCCCCTTTCTCTCTCTTCCTTGCCCACGGTAATGAGGATTTCTTTTCGTGAAGGTGGAGTAGATAGGGCACAACTTTTCATGGTCTAGGAAGAGGGAGAGGAGTGATTCTCACGCAACCCATGTGTTACTTTTCTGTCTATTATCTCATATAATATTTTACCAAATCACGCATTCGCGAAACTTTTAAAATTTTAGCATATGCTCCATATGATATTAGCGCAGAAAATTCTAAGTTCAAATATTTCTAAACCCTTTATTAGAGTATTTAAATATTAAAATACGTTGTTAACGGCGATCTCACGGGATTTACTCGACGAGTGGTGTCTAATTACAGATGGATATAGATATAGACGTGGCTCATGGCATGAGTTGTGATCAACAAATATGTGTTGTCTTGAATGGCAAGTTCTCCCGCAGGGTTCAAGATTCTTCGATGAGGCATTGATTAGGGCAGGTGGGGATGGTGGACCTATCCAATCCCATACCTTTTCGGACACTCTTCCTCCAAGAAGAAAAGTATCAGAGGAAGGTTCCCTTCCATTTTTATCGTTATAAAAAGAAACTTAATAAACGGACGACGCACCTGTATGACTGAAATGTTTTATAATCCTAGCCGAAAGAAAAATGAGCATCGAATTCAAAAGAGAATAAATGTAGATTAAATTTTAAAGGGGGATATTGTTGTTGTTATTATTGTTATTGTTTAGGCGTGACACTGAAATTAAGTGTTAATATTACATTAGCAGCTGTAAATTTAGTTGTGGGTTGGATTTGATAGCCAGTGGTAGGAACCCACATTGAATGGTTAAGAGGTCCGAAATTCCGATTCTTTTTCGTAATTTATCACTCGGGAAATATCCCCCTAATAACTTAAAATGTAAGTTGCACCAAATAAAAAAGAAAACTTAAAAAAAAATTAAGGGAATTTCTTCGTACTTCGTTTTGTCCATTCAACGTTAAATCACTTGAAATTGGAAATGCTTATTATTTCATATTGACCTTTTATAAATAAAAAAAACATCCTCAACACCTATAACATTACATTTCCTCAATTTTAACATTATTTTTTACAAAACTTTTTTTTTTTTTTTGGGCCACTCTGCGCTAAGACAAGGAAAGAGTCAAAATCAATCCACAGGCGAAGATGTGGCGGTGTGGGTCGAGGACGACGTGGACGGCGATTTGGAGTGCGCGTCGCCGGCGCTGTGGCTCCCTCTTCCTTCCGAATGCGACGGCGAGTGATCCTTAGAAGGGTTCCTCTGCTGCGGCGCCGCCGCAATCGCCAGCGGCGCATAGACCCCGGCCGACGAAGGACTGGGCCTCGCCGCCTCCCCGGACGCGGTCGTCGTCGTGGAGGCGGCCACCGTCGCGTACTCCGGTGGCGGTACCCATATGCCTCCCACCACGACGAACTGAGGGGCTTGCGAATTGCCGCCGTGTTGGGTCGGGCTCGGTCTTCTGGTGTGCAGGCGATATTTCTGAAGAAAACCCAGAAAAAGAAACAGCAAAATTCGATGTCAGATAACGATCGACGTTAACGTTAATTGCATCTGGAATCTCTTCTTTGCTAAAACGAAAAACTAAAGCGCAAGTTAAAAAAAAAAAAAAAAAAAAAAAAAAGCACCTTTACAATGACTTGCCTATGAAGCTAAGCATAAATTCGCCTTCCCTTTTTCCTGCAAATTCTCATTCAATGTTCTCGAACTCGTGCGGTGTGGTGTGGTGTGGTGTGGCTTAGATTAGCGAGTTAAGAAATTATCTTGGACCTTATGAGATTTGTTTAGCATGTGAGGAAATGGTGCATACTGCCCTTACAAATTCGAGTTAATCAGCCACTAAGTTGCGACAGTGGACCAGGAAAAAGGGAAGGCGCAGAAAGAGAAAAACCAGAAATCCGAATATTCCATCATCAATTAACGAACCTGTAAATGGCTTTTGACTTCGTCATTAGTGAGCCCGTCCACCTTCATCAGCTCCCTAATCTGCTTCGGTGTTGCAACTGCAAGAACGACCAAACGTTTTTCCGATCAGATTCCTCCCGCCGGTGCAAAATGCACGTTCTAACGGATGAAGTTGAGAACCCCAGGAAAGAAAGAACAGCTAGAGATCGAAGTAATCTAAGTTTCAGCCGGATTCTGCTTTGAATTGGGTAATACAATGACGTACCGTGTGGGCCGCCGAGCTGTTGAAGAGATTGGAGGAACCGCCGGTGCAGCTCCGGCGACCAGCACCGCCGCTGCTTCCTCTGGGTCTGCCCTTCCTTCTCCTCTTTCCTGGTCCCGTTGCCGTTGCCGTTGCCGTTGCCGTTGGCCTTTGTGGTGTCCGCCGTCGAGCTCGTGGCGGTGACCGGGACCGGCGAATGTAATTCGATCAAAGATTGGTTGTTCTTGTTCTGAGGATCACTGTCGTGGCTGGTGCTGGTCTTGACAGGGATCTTGTTCTCCCTAAGAAAAGGCTGAAAGGCCCCACCATTTCTCGTCACCTCCACCACCGATACCCGTCTCGGTGTAGCTTCCTGCATTCACCCCAGAACCGAGAATCCAATAAAAAACCAGAAACCCAAAAAAAGAGAAAAAAAATCATTCCTTTGTTCTTTCTTTCTTCCATTTTTATCCCACAAGATAGTAATTTTCCACAGAAAATGGAATCTTTTCTTTAGCTTTACCTGTTGAGGAGTCGGACCTGGGGTGGTCTGATTCCAAAGCTGGGCAGATCTGAGCCAGTCGGATTTCTTCTTATCAGCGGCGCCGTCACTCTTAGACTTCTTGTGCGAATGCTGCTCGTCTCCTTCTTCCTCTTCCTCGTCATCGGAAGCCGAGCAAATTCTCTTGATGGGAATGAATTCCTCCAGGACCGGACCGTCAGTCGAAGTCTGGTCCGAACACTGGGATTGGCCTCCCTGCATGTTCTCCGTGGTCGTCCCGGACAGCTGCTGCCTACACGCCTCGATCGCTGCCCAGACGTAAAAAAAAAAAAGATCCACGCTTTTTCCCATCAACACCCCCTTCGCATAAAAAGCAAGAAAAACTCGAAACGAAAGTTCCCCACGAGAGCTCCATCGGTAGGTAGTACCTTGGTTGACAAGCTCCAAGCAGAGAGGGAGCTCGCGCTGGAAGACTTGGATCTTGCGCTTCTCCTCCTCCAGAGCCTCCATGTAGCTCTGCATTTTCTGGAACTGATGATGATGATGATGATGATTATTATTATCCATGTCCACTCTCTCTCTCCTTTTACTGTTTCTGGGTCTCTCTCTCTCTCTCTCTCTCTCTCTCTCTGAGATGAATCTCGAAGGACGAGGAAAGGGTTATATGGGGTTGCTCTGAGGCAGCAGAAGCATCATAGAGAGATCCGAACAAGGAAGGGGAAGAAGAGAAGAGGAAGAGGGGGGTTTGAAGCGGGGCGTGAGAATATGGGATCTAAATAGAATCAAGAAACGGAATATGACTCTCCCCGCAAGAATATGATTTTTTTTCTCTTTTTTATCGTTTCCCCGTTGTTTTGATTTTCTCGCTTCCGGTCGTTCTCTTCCTGTAGAGAGAGAGGGGGATCGGATGGTGGAGAGCGAAGCACCGAGGTCGGGGCGTCGCATACGAAAAGGAATCTCGGATGGTGGTTTCTTGAGCTAGAGAGAGAGAGAGAGGTTTTTATTTTTGCCCATTTCTTGCCAATGAAAAAGGGAAGAGGAGGCGGAGGAGAGAGAAACCTACTTTATCGTTTGCGAGAGAGAGAGAGAGAGAGAGAGAGAGAGAGAGAAGGGGGGGATGAATATTCCAGTTGAGGGGAGCGTGATTCCGCCCCCTCCGTCGTTTCTTCTGTGGGGCTGCAATTTTGACATCACCATGTCTCCTCTCTCTCTCTCTCCTTGATCTTGGGGATAAGATCGAAAATTAAATGACGCTTCTTTGATCTGTCCTCGACCTAATCTAATCCCTCCCCCCTGCTCCCCACCTAAATGAGTTGTTTCGTGGTTATCGTTTACTGATTCGCGCTTTCGTCCTTGTTAATAACGGCTCAACAGATAAAAACAGGGTTGTCATGAGTTTGGACCGGCGCGACGCCGGTCTGCCAGGGAGGGATCGAAACCTTTGGAAACCCTTGACCGACCGACCGACCGACCTATCCCGTCCCGAACTTTGGAATGATTCCGCCCTCCTCGCCGATTATGCTTTTGGGTTAATGACTGGTGAAAACCCGATCGGTGAAGTTGCGGGTGACGAGGGGACGATGTTTAGTCCTCCTTTGCCCAAAGAATGCACGATCGACGACGGCGGGAGGGAGGTGCACGGGGGACCTCCGATGAGACGTCTACTTTTCCTAACGTCGAAAGTAGGCGACAGGCTTAGCGGGTGCCAGTTTTGTACCGTGAGTAGAAGTTAGGTGTTCTCCTAGTCGAGTCCTCCCCCTTTCTGTGGGCATTGTAAAGTTCAGACCCCAATTGTACCAAAGCCAAAAAGCTAATGGTCTTTTTTCCTTTCAAGGGAGTTCGGCCCTTTATCGATGGATTGCAAATTCAGACATTGCTCTCAAACCTGATCTCGAGCTCATTGACGGTGGAATTCTGGCGTCGAAAATCTAACGTGAAGTATTTTTGTAATTGTCCGGGTATGATTTCTGACGCCTAAATTTCATCAGTGACCGGGTCAAGACTTACATTAAGGGAATAATGTTTAGTCAATACTTTGCCCAAAGAATGCACGATCGACGACGGCGGGAGGGGAGGTGCACGGGAGACGTCCGATGAGACGTCTACTTTTCCTAGCGTGGGAAGTAGGCGACAGGCTTACCGGGTGCCAGTTTTCTAGCGTGAGTAGAAGCTAGGCGTTCTCCTAGTCCTCCCCGTCTTTGGGCATTCGAAAGTTCATACCCCAATCGTACGAAAGCCAAAAGTCAGTGGTCTTTTCCTCAAGGGTGTTCGGCCATTTATTGAGGGATTGCGAATTCACACATTGCTCAACTCGGGTCTTGAGCTCGCCGCCGACATCGAAAATCTAATGTAAAGTATTTTGATAATTGTCGAGGGATGACTTTTGACCCTTGAATTTCATTACTGACCAGGTCAAGACTTACGTTAAGTCCTTGATATGAAAAATGTAATCTTCAGTTGCCGATTTATAAACGGTCAGAAGTTTAAGGCCTCTTTATGCATTTTATCCATCATTCGATCTGTACAATGTTTGAAACGCCTCTACTGAGTTTCGTGGGGGAATCAAACTTGCTAAAAAAGAAGTCCACCCCACTCTGGGATCGACCAAAGTGGTAAAAAGGGGCATTTTCTTGCCTTCGACTCATCAATAGGTGGTTGTGGATTCGGCTCTTGCGCCAAGGAACTCAACTGTGAGCCATTGCAATGGGTTATTGGACCGGCTCCATTCTAGGTAGCCAGCCAATTACGACCATGCCCTGAATTATTAAAATAAAAAAAAATAATAGATAATGATACAAATGATCCATGAATTTTAACTAAATATGCAATGTAAACCAATAACTTTTAATATTTTCAATATGGTCCATAAACTTTAGTCAAATGTACAAATATTGTCTTTGGGTTTTTAATTTATTCAATGTGGTCTCTCCGCTTTTGATACATATTCATGTTATCCATTGTACTATATGAAAATAATCAACGTTATCCTTCCATTAATACAAATCCGTGGACAACATTAAACATAAATTGAATGGGTGTCAAAAGTTTAGGAACTACATTAAACAAATTAAAAATTGCGGGATCACGTTACATAACGAGTTAAAGTTCAAAAATACATTGAATAAATTAAAATTTAATGGATCTCATTGTACATTGGGGCAAAATTCAAGTACCATTTATGTCATTTTCTCAAAAAAACAACTATAAAGATGTCCAACGTTATAGTCTCTATATGGATATGGAATGGCTTCACATTCTTATTGTGCTTAGCTCGTGTGAATCAACCCAAACCGATTTAGGAGATAATTCATCCGCATCTGTAGGCTCATTTGTTTCATAGAAAAAGAATGATTTTGAAACTATTTTCTTAAAAATAATCACTTATATCACTTGACAATAATTTATATTTAAACATTTTCGGGAATAATGGAGATATTTTTCGTCTGTTCATTTTTATAAATGATACAAATGATTGTTTTAAGAAAATATTTTCCAAATGATCCATTTTTTCCCGGAACAAATGCACCCATAATGTCTTGAAATACTTCTACAATCATGATTTTCGTTCTTTGTCGCTGATAAATTATTCTAATGGTCTAAAGAAATAATTACTCGACTCAGGATTTCTATTTATAGGCATGATTCAGAGACTAAGTTCACAGGACGCGATGGACAATATGGAGCCCGACATGTTGAGAAGGGAAAAGTCTAGACGGCTCTTTAGTTTTCCGGAATCAAGTCAAATTTATCACTATCTGTATTTATGGGCATGGAGACCCGTCCGGTGGTGATGAGTGAGGGCGTGAGATTAAGCTTACGGTGAAATTTGAGAAAATAAGACAAAAATTAAGACATAGCTCGTCACGTCGAAAAAGAGAAGTGTCGACCAATCCTTCGTACATTAGGCTATCCGACAAAAGAGTCGAAAAAGAGAAAAAAATTAAAAAAGAACCTCGTAAAATAACAATTTGACTCACGAATCGGTCGCATTATATTTGCTTTCGTATCTTTTCGGTATATGCTTCGTTGCTTCATGGCCCTGGATCCCATTCCTCTTGATTCCCATCACGTGTGCCATCTTCTTCTAGAGAGGCTACTCGTGGCAAGCATCGAAAGCAATTGGATTTTTCACCAGGACGAGAGGATCCTCGATGGAACATCCGAATTGGGTCCGTTTTGTCTTTTGGCAATCGGCCAAAACTTCACAGAGTCTCATGAAACTTTGCCTTTTTCCGCTCGTTTGTTATGGAAAAAGTTTCGGGAGAGTATCTTAGAAGACCTCTCTGACAGTTGTCTCGCGCGTATTCCGTGGCCAGCCAAAGTCCGATGAGATTACCAGCGTAACTTCTGGTGCCGCAACGTGTCTCGTTAGGCGCGGAAATCATTGGCGCCTGGTCTACTTTCCCCAGATTCCTAACCCTACAAGCGCAAACTCCGCGGATTCAAGATCAAGACATTGACGAAATCGAGCGAAGGCGATTCTGTCGGCTTTCCTTATCGAGTGCGTGACTAGGCAAGCGGGACGTCGAGAGGTCGAACTTTTGACGGAAGAAACGATGCGTGCTTTTATATCTCTTTGTGCGATGGCACCTGTATCGGTTCGACGATGGCGATGAGTACCTACCGTGAACGAGCGGGTGGCGTGTGGTTCCAGCATCATTTCTAGCCGGGGAGTGGAATTCCAGCAGCGACGCTGGAAGGGGGAAAAAGCCACGGTACATGTGAACAACGGGAACAAAAAGACGGTTCTAATCATGCACGGTGGGGTCCGTCGATTCGTATCTTTTTGGTCACGTGTGTGAGGTGGTAGACATGTCCTTCCAAATTTAAAGCGAGAGCATCGATGCGCTCGTTAACCGGTTCGTATATACCTTCGAATTCGAATGTGACATAAGAAATTTTATGGGATCATTTTCTAATTATTTAGAAAAACTTGAATTATTAAATTAACGCGTAGTTTAAAATTTAAATATCCAAAC
Source organism: Eucalyptus brandiana (assembly GCA_014182725.1). Lineage (NCBI taxonomy): Eukaryota > Viridiplantae > Streptophyta > Magnoliopsida > Myrtales > Myrtaceae > Eucalyptus > Eucalyptus brandiana. The sequence goes on from CM024674.1 coordinate 38,398,685, forward strand.
ACTCCTCTCGTCAGTAGGTTGGACTTTAGCATAGCTCGGAAGTAAGAAAATATGTAATTACGGAGACAAATGAGGAATTAGAAAAAATTGAATTTAGAACTTCCTACTTTGATATCATGTGTAATTTTGTAAAATCATCATTGATTGTTCTGGAATCTAGGGAGAGTGTTATAATATTTAAATACCAAACTACATATTTATTTAAGAGCTTAAGTTATTAGAACAAGTTACATGACACTTTTTATTGAATGAGTGACGTACTTTAGAATGCAGTTCCTTTTTTTTTTTTTTTTTTTTTTTTTTCAGTCCAATAAAATGCAAGTTTACTCAAGGGGCATGTAAAATGTACCGCCCAAATTAGGGACCTCTCAAATCAGACCAGATCAAACTGGCCAGTTTGGTTCGGTTCCTAGTTTCTAAAAATGAAATCGGCATTCTAAGCAGTGAAAAAAAAAAAATAGGAAAAAAGTAGTGCGAATAAGTAAGGGATTGGTTCCATTGGACCAAATTAGATTAAGAATTGATCACCCCTAGTGTACTCATATACACGGACGTATAAAAATTTGTTGGAACATAGTACCAACATTGCTGAAACAATTTAAAGATGTCACGTGAACTTAAGGAACTTAGTTTGCTTTGAACGACACCAACTATTACTATTTGTATATAAATAGGCAAAGTATAATAAAAGTTTTAAATCTATTGTATTGATATCAATTCAATCATAACCGACCAAAAAAAAAATTCAATCATAAACCTTTTAGCGGGAGCAATTAAGTTCTAATTTTTTTATACTTGTGCTAATTGAATCTATATTGACAATTTTGGCTGGAAATTATTAACTAGATGCCGGCCGTCATATATAGCTCAACCGACGCGGATGTAGACATTTTTTAGTAATATCTTAATATTTTTTGAATTTTTTGTTTCTTTCCTTTATTGCTGTTGTCATCGTCATCGTCATCGTCATCATTGTTGTTATTATTATTATTATTATTATTATTTCTTTCATCTTGGCTAGCAAGGGCCGCCTTATTAGCAAGCCCTCCTTAGCTATTGGTGAGGATCGCCTCACCCAAAGCCGGCGGGGAGGCCACAGTAGCCTTGTTAGCTGCAAGCAATGCATTCCTCACCCAAATATAGCAAGGGCTGCAACCCTCACTAACAAAAAATGAAAGGGGAAAAAATTCAATTTTTTTCAAAAAAATTATTAATAATGTCTACTTCAGCGCTAATTATACCACGTAATATGGCCAACGTCTACATTTGTGATTTTCGACCAATTTCAGTTGGCATAAATGTAAAATATTTAGGCCTAAATTGATATAATTGAAATGTTTATAGCTGAATTGTTATAAATGCAATGAATTTAACACTTTTTTTGGTACTTTCTTCCATATAAATGGATTGACCTATTCATGACATCAAATGCATTTAAGTTCAATTCGAACACTCTTGATTACGTGTCTTGTCGTGAATCATTGACATATACATCAGTCAACCGACGGCCATCTTACATGACATGACTATTATTGATATAAACAAATTTTGTAATTTTTTAAAATTTTATTATTCTTTATTTTTTACAAGTTGTCAAAAAATTTACGACTAAATTAACAAATCGCCAAAAGATTCGGAATTAAATTAATACAAATGAGAAGTTTAGAATTCAAATCGGTAAAGTGGTATAATTAAATAATTCATGATTGAGTAGGTCGCGTAATAATAAGTTTAGAACTTTTTAAATAATTATCTCGAGATTGGAATATCAAAAGGAGCACGCGTGTCGTCGAAGCACTAATCCACCATTGTCCGAAGCAAGCCGAATATGCTTGGCGTCCGGTCGGGGATCCGAATCACAACCGGACGGCACGCGGACAAGAGCCAAGATATTCGGAATCCAGGGAGCGTGAATTGCACCGCGTGCCCACGCCGCGTCGCGAGACGGTCCCACGTTGCTCGCGGTTCTACGCGCCATCTACGCGCCAAGCCCCATCCTGACCTTTTTCCTCATCTCAAGCTTCCCGTGGGCCTACTTCACCCGCTCTCGCGGGAGCGTGTCACACACGCACCAATAGGAAGACGGCACAGCCTCGATCCCCCTTGTGCCACGAAATCAGTAGGTAGCACGAAATTTGTTGAGTAATACGCGATTAAATCGGATTAAACCCAATTAAGATTTTGATTTGGTAATCGAGGTTCATTTTACAAAGTTCGGGTTTTGGCCAAAAAAAAAAAAAAAGTAAAATAATATAAAAACTAAATTACATAGAATTAGAAATGAACATTTGCAACCTTTGAGGAACTTTCTGTACACTTTGCTCGAAATACATAGAGAGCAAAAATGAACTTATGCTAATACCCCACCCCCCAAAAAAAAAGAAAAAAAAGATGAGGGACAAAAAGGAAATGATGTTTCTCAACACTGGGTCAGAATTTCAGCTCCTGTTCTAGTGATCAAAATGGTGTGCTCGAACTGGGCCGCGGGGCTGCCGTCGGCCGTGAGAGTTGTCCAGTTGTCCGGCCACGTTCTGCACTCTATACTTCCCAATGTAAGGATCGGTTCTGCGCACCAACATGTCACGGTTATTGTCGGCGGCAAATGCGAGAAAATGTTGCGGCTAACTTCGAGTGACATGTAAATCAGCAAAGGTTTCTCAGAGTTTTGCGGGAAATATGGCAATGAACTCACCGATCGTGAATGTCTGTCCCTCGACCATCGTCCCAGGCTCTTCGTTTCCTGCCCAATAATGCGTGACATGTTAAGGAAAGTGACCGAGTTTCGGTTTCAGATTCCACACCCACGATTTCTCAATGCCAGTTGACGCATTTTTGTATACAGTGGTCATGCCATGGCGTTTCACGCTCATTCTTCTATCACCAGTCTAGCTTTTCCTAATCCAACAATGAGGCGAGTAGATAAAGAATTTAGGGAAGGGCTTACGATGATGATAAATGACTGGCTGAGAATGAAATACAGTTCCGACTCCATGCCCAACGAACCGCTCGACCACTCCAAAGCCATATTTCTCGGCATGCTCACTGGAGGCATAAAGATGCATAAAAATGTTCAGACGACTGTTCCCAAAACAAATAACGAGGCTAAGCAGTTCATGCTTACCCAAGCATGCCAAATCTGAAATATACACTAAACAATGGCACAAATGTAAACAGCAGCAGAATAACAGGCTCTGAGATTGTACTCTCTATAAGCTATAACTGCTCAGTGACAAATGTTCTATCCCATGCGAATTGAACCAACACTTCCTTTGATTCTTCTCAAATTGTACCAACACTTCCTTTAATAATATCTAGTAGCAACTGAAAACTAAGTTTCCTTTAGAAAAGAACATCAAACTTCTCGTCGCGTAATAATCCAGAAAAATAATGGAAAAATTCTTCAGTTAAGATGGTAATCATATTCAAATAAAAATGGAAGTAACTAGTTTAAGAGATTGGCAGTTTGGAATCATTCATTGTTTTGTGCAGTGTTTCTGCTCACACATACCCTACACCTTTCTAGCCCTATCCCATTTTTCCACATGAAACTGCGAAAAAGAAAAAGTATATTCTACTTTCAAATTTATCTCCATCAAGTCGTTTCTAGACCTGTCAAAAGTTCGTGTTTTTCATGACATTTAAGCAACTCCAGCTGTAGTATTGTTTGTGGATCTTGATCAATGTTCTACTAGATTTAAACTAACTGAGATGCATATGGTCCAAGAGTGAGCACTATAGCTTGTTTCCAATACTCGGCGGCTTGATCGAACCAAGCCTCCGCAATTTCAGAATCCCCGTCCAATTTGTTCCCTTAATCAATCAAATTCTTAAAAAATAAAATAAAATAAAAATTGATAACTTCTTGATCTTGATCCCCCTCCCCTAGACTAATCAAACTACTTGTAGTTCCATGCAAATAAGATCTGAATTTTAGTCAGCAAATTAGTCCAGCATCCAGCATAGAAGAATACACATGACTGCTATATTTAAGTAGTATTTTTTTTATACAGCAAACCTAAGGAACTATCCTGACATTATCTATGATTTTTCTGCTGTAAGATTGCAATCAAGCAGAAACATATTGCTAACTGGTAACTTGCACCAAATGGTAATGACCTGAAGGACATGCAACTTTTGTGCTACTACAATTGAAACTGAGAAAATGAATTTCTCTTATTTTCAATCTACATCTTCCAAAGCCAATTCTCAATACAAAAATCAAGCATCCGAAGTGAGTCGACACGGACAAAATTTACAGAGAAACTACTGACCAACATTTGTAAAGAAGCTGAAACAAACCTTATTCTCTTTCCAATTTTCTTAAAACTTGCACCATCTTTGCAAACTGCTATGCCTCTTTCCATGCACTCTTCAGTAACCTACCATGACAAGCACAGTGTGAACTCCATAGGAGATGGACAGGAAGAAGTAGCAATACCAGACCAAACCATAAGCAAATTTTCACCTGCACAAGTTTCTTGAGTGCATCACTGACATTCCCACAGAGAAATGTCTTTGACGTGTCTCCATGATAACCCTAAAAGACACGGAGAGAATTGGCATCAGAGAAGACAACCAACTCCGCTATCGTACAGAAGTTTTAGCTTTGGTTAAGGGAACTCGACATTGACAACTTCGTAAGAATAAAGTCCAATTAGATTAATGATACAGAAACAGCAACCTCTAATGAGACAGGGATGACCAGATTGCAGACCATGACCCAGGCAAATAAACATGGACAGGAGGGAGGAGGGGAAGGGACCCCTATTGAATCATAACAACATGAACTTAAGTAATTTAAAACAGACACAATAGCCCATGTCTTAGAATCAACGAGGACAACACATGTATTTACTTGTGTATATTCAGGTTTAAAATTGAATGTCATCATTTTCTTCCTTCATCAACATATGACACTGATGCGTCTTTTTTCTTACTGTCAAGTGACTACTAGTATATTCAAGCAAACGATCATTTAAAGCTGATCTCTTAATTAGATTACACAGATGCATCTTCTGTCTGCAGGTACATACAGAGTGTGCATCTCTGAAAGAGATGGATCAACTTCCTCTAGACACACGCAGACTATATTCCCTCCGGTAATAGTTAATTAAATTGATTCAGATCTAGGCATATGAGAGTAACAAGACTACAATGACTTTGTAAGTTACACTTATTAAGTACAGCATTCAGCTAATAATTGATTGACAAACACTTACATTTAAGTAGACAGTCACGTCGATGTTTATAATGTCTCCATCCTGCAAAAGATTGAATCATTGATAAGAAAATAATGGGCTTCTTATTTGAGAACTTTGAGCCAATATGGACCTGTAGTTGACGAGAATCTGGTATTCCATGGCACATGCATTCGTTAACTGATGTGCATACACTCTTGGGAAATGCTCCATAGCCAAGAGGTGAAGGATAAGCACCAGCTTCAATAATCATCTGGTGCACTGCTTTATCTATTTCATCCGTTGTCACTGATGGCTAGCAAAATAAAAGCAAAGTTAAGCGCAAAATTCCCCGAAAAGGAGGAGAACAAATAAACATTAGAACATGAAATCTCATATTTCTTTCCAGCAGTGAATTTCAGTATGTTTCTTTTGGTATAAGGGCAGGTATTGCTACTTGTCGTCGTAGTTCTACTCGTGTCAACTTCAAATGCCCTAGGTACAATCCATTATTTGCTTTACCACCCTAATTCAGAAAATTCAACCACAAGAAAGAGCATGTTATTCCATCACCAGAAGATAACCTCTCACTCCAAGTACTTAGACTGAGGCCATCATAAACATGTAAACCTGCATTCAAGTTTTGAGACATAAAGGAAAGACTACTCGAGCTGACAAAAAACAGTAGCAAAAGATTGAAAGAACGTCACAGATCAGCTGAAATCGAAGAACCATACAGCATCTAAAGTTATTATACTAGGACATCGTTGACTTCCTTGTCAGCTCATACCAGTATATTTTTACATTCCGCTAGTATATTTCTAATTTCCAAAGCAGAAACTCCTCTCATAAAGCATAATCTCACCTTGACCATTTTCCCTGCATAATCAAGAACACGAGCAGCAAGCTCACATGCAGCTCTCATGTGAGCAATGCCGTCAGAATCATGAATTTGATATTCACTAGCAAGCTCTGGAAGCAACGTTGAACCAAAATAAGGAGGCTTTGGTATGTGGTCAGGCACAGGAAGCTGTGGAGATACCCTTCCACGCCTTAAAGGTGGCCTCCTTTTGAACCTTTTTGTGCTTTGAAGTTCGCGTTCTCTGGGGTTTCCATAGTAACAGACTTACATCAGCGCAAAATAACCATAAATCAGCAGCAAGGGGAGGAGAATAAAAAAAAAGAAAAACTGAGACAAGAGCAAAAAAGTAACTTCCAAGAGCAAGAAATCATCCTCCCCAAGTGAATCACTTTAGAACAATCCTTATTCCTAGGAATCTCTGGTTCTGTGCATCAAATGCCGGCAGAGGCAGTCACCGTGTTTGGTTCAGATATTAAATTCAATCTCACCAGAATCACACATTTACAGAGAGTTTCAACAATTAATCACTCGGCCAAGGTGCTGGCAGCCCTATCTGCGCTGGGCATGCCACCATTTCAAATGGACCTTTACAGGGGACGGGAATTCAAAACAGGGTCCGAACAACTAAGGCTTTCGCGAAATAGACAAATCTTTGAGACAAACAAACGAATTATACAAAGATGCCAATCCGCACGAGCAGAAACCCGATGCTCGCTAAGAATTGGCTCTGTTCTCCCTTTGCTACCACAATATACTTGTACAGCACAAACTTAGATGCCAAGAGGGTCCTCATTTTTATGTATGTAAAGGTACCTCCTGATTCTCATGGCCTCCTCCAAGCCGGACACCTTCTTGCAAACAATGACCAGTCGCCCCTTCGGACATGTCGGCTTCACTGAAAAATGCGAACAGAAAGAGGCCTTGTCATGCCAAACATTAGCAACTTCACTAGCACCAAACTACCACGGATAAAGACCGAACGGAAGTATCCAGTAACTCCTAATCAAGCTCTCGTCAACCTAGCAGGACCATTGCGCGACTTAACAAGACCAGCAAAAGAACTGCGAAAAGGTATAAAGAGAAGAACTTTAGAGCACCAACCGGAAACGGGAGCGGGCGAGAAAGCGAGCGGCGCCCCGGCGAAGAGGGAAGACTTCGACGACGGCGACGAGAGCCGCGGCGACGCTGAGCGCGCGAGGGAGTCCGCCATCTCTCTGCAGTCTGCGCCAAGAAAAAGCTCCGACCTTTAGGATGAAACCGCGACACGGAGAGACGGAGACTCTGAATTGCGATAATATCGAGCTCGACTAGTGGGCTGGGCCTCAAAAAGATGGCTGGGCCATCGACCTTTCGCTGGGCCCTTCGGTTGGGAGCAGGGATTGGATTTTTCCAAGTGGGCCGAAGAGCCTTGCTCGAGCCTGCCCATGACTTAGAAAAGAATGCGATGTCTTTGACCGGTCAAAGAAATCAATAATCTTAATCCGCAGCATGGAAGTTAATAGAGCAGCACCGCTAAATCCAAAAAATTGGAACTAGTGCTATGTACCATATGGGCTTCGCTAGCATGATAATTTTTGTGTCACTATAAGAGTAACGGCATTGTCGTAATTGCAAATTTTGAAGGAATGAATCTCACAATAATTTTTAATTATTTATTATTATTTTTTTGCAGCCGAGAACATATCATTAGTCTCGTAGTAGATTAGCAACAACCACATAAGCATTTTTCTATATTGCTTGAGAGTAAAAATACTAAAAAGTCATAAATTTATTATATTTATATCAATTTAATCATAAATCTTTTAATTGGATCAATTTAATCATATACATTTTCACATTAGTACCAATTGAATTCATTCGACTCATTTAAGCCGGAAATTACTGACATAGGCATCAACCGTCCTATGTGGCATAGCAATCGATGACTAGACAATTTTATAAAATTTTATTAAAAAATTTCTTTTTTTTTCTTTGTTTTTTTTTTTTTTTCCTTTCCTCTTCCGTCCTTCATGATGGCCAATGGAGGTCGTCGGCCACCAATGAGGGCAAAAAATCTTTGTCTAGGCAATCTCTTGCCATCCAAGTGAGCCAACCTTTGACAGGGTTGCGCAAGGGGCCTCGCCAGCCTCTAGGGATGGCAAGGGGCCTTGTCAAAGGCCAACAAGGGTTGGTCAAGGGTCCCCTCGGCAAGGGGTAGCCTCATCTAGCCCTGCTAGCCCTTGCCAAATGTTGGCGAGGGCATCTCGACCCTCGCCCTTGCTAGTGACCTCTAGCAACCATCACAAAGGTTTGGTGGAGGGAAAAGAAAAAAGAGAAAGCAAAAAGGAAAGAGAAAAAAATATTAAAAAATTCATAAAAATTTTCGCGACAGTACTGATCGTGTCACGTAAGATAATTAATGTTCATATTAGCAATTTTCGATCTAAATTGGTCAAACAGCTCAATTGATATTAATATAAAAATATTTGAAATTAAATTAATCTCGTTAAAATATTTATATCTGAACTTGTATCAATGCAATATGTTCATAATTTTTTTTTGTATGTTTTTCTTATTATTTGAGAAATACCCGTTATTCTACCGGTGGATTGACTGTTTCTTAACTAAAAATTATTCTTGATCACCGACGTTTAGTTGATTTACAGTCAAGTGCCATAATTTGGATATCGATCATAGAAGGCATTACAATTTTTATTTTTATTCCTTTTTTTTTTCCAGCCGTCGGTGCACTTTGACCCGCCCCATTTTTCAGGAACTGCTGCACGTGGCCCATTTCTAGACACCAGTTCATTGCCGTGTGGGGACTTGCTTGAAACTAGAGGAATTGGTCGAAGTGCATCGATCGTCTAAGACGTTGAAAGTTCAGTGCATTTAATGATCAGAATCAAAGTGAGGAACCCAATGGAAATAAGCAAATATCGGTATCACTTTGCAAGATGGAGATGCTGCTACTCTCAAACCCCGTGACGTGGGATTGTTTGTTGTTGACGCTTATGCTAGAGTTTATCTGTATGACAAATTTTCTTTTGGGCCTTCGAGCTAGAGCCCAATCGATGGGGACGTTGCATGAACTCATCTACGTAGATACATGCACGCATACATCGAAGAAGACACATATGGACCTAAAACTAGCACACATATGCAGATCATCATTAGTCAAGTTCGAGTAGAATATTGAGTTGCGGTAGCAAGATTTGACCCATCCAGCTTAGCGATTATAATCAGCATCCTAAACGATTCTTGATGGCAAGAGATGGTGGAATATAATCAGCTACATAACACATTATTCTCAAAAGTCTTGTCAAAGTAGCCCTAACATCGAGACAAAAGCCTTTTCCGATTGTTTAGTGTTTGATTAGCGATCCTACTTTGACCGTACAGAGAATACATACTCGACATATACCGCAGCACACGCAGATTCAGGTTTGATTCTCTCATGGCTGATAACGAATCATTCTTTTTTAGCCATTCGCGCTTTGATCAAATTGGCAACATCCATGGTGCTTTTGGTCTCGTTACACTGTGGAAGACGACCTAACAAATGACTAAAGATAAATTAAAAGATGGGGAAGAGAAAAAGGCTTAAGTAGGTCATCCCCTGTTATAGGTCATCCCCTGCACTCTGCAACAGATACCAACAGTTTTGCAGAACCCATTGTCGAATTCCGTTTGCGCTTCTCTCCTACGGAAAAAGGTGCCAACGCTACGCTAGCGTCGGCCGAATCGAAACGTTACGTGCGAATAAAATTTTAAAGTCGAAGCTTATCTGTCACTAATCAAAAGAAAAAAGGAAGACAACCGCAATGCTCTGTAATAAGATTTAACAATGGAGGCAAAAGGGAACTTGTCTATCTCAAAAGCATTTTGATTTCTCATCCTTATCTAGCTGCGCCGCTGGTTCCAAATCATACATGATCGACATTTTAACCTTACGAACCTTTTTTTTTTATACCTACTTTTCCTCTTCTTTTTATCCATGTTTAGATAAATATGACCTTATAAAACGCTGGTAGTGAATGCAGTTAAGAATGACGAAGTCCAGACCCATTTGAATTCTTTCTCGAGTTTATTTATTTATTTATTTATATGGCTCTAATTTTGAGAACCAAAAACTAATGATCAATCTCCATATCGAGTGCCAAAAATTAAGGTTGATTGTTCAAATGCAGTGTATTGGATTGAGACCTCATCATCTAGACAGATTCGTCAGTATCCATAGTTAATTGATAGTCATATTACAATCCTATTGGCTAATCCCGGGTAGCTCCCTGGGTTTGTCCCACTCGCTGGAATTAGTGCAGCCACTCAAATTTCGACTTCAATTCGAAAGATAGCAGAGAGCGATAAGGGAGGACGATCCTCCCCGTGAACTGGCTGTAACCCAATTCCTTACAAGTGAATAAGAAGAGATTATTAGAACACTATAGAAAACCATGACGATGAAACTCCACAATAAAATAATCGCATAACTTCGGGAGAAGGGCTCTTAGCTCATAAGTCAGAGACACAACAACCAAAAGTAAGTGGCTCCTTGCCGACCAGATATTTCTAGAAAGCAACATATACATTTTTGCTCAACATGGCAAAAACTAAACTAGGAGAGCAAGTTGGATAGTGTGCCAAAATGAGAATCAATTAATTTTTTCCCCCACAAAAGAGGAGCACGATACAGAAAACTCATCTATCGCTTATATTTACAGGTAGATATATGTCCATCAACCTTATATGGAACAAAAAAATAAAATAGAAAACATTGAATTCAAAGAGAGAGAGAGAGAGAGAGAGAGAGAAGAATTCTGCAAGTTCACATGTTAAAAGGGTGCAACTTGACTGTTGATTATTTCTATCTTCCAGGAGACTTTTCCTTCTTTGCACCTAATTTTTTAGATTGTCATCTTCCCCCCCTTCAACATCTATCTTGTAAAAATATACAATTGATTTGGATCTACAACATAACCCCCTCTCTTTCTTCCTCATATAATTCACAAAACATGATAACAACTAAGGGAAAAAAGGAAAAATTCAAAAAACCTAAGGGAAAGAAGTTCAAAGGAGAAGATCAAAAGATGGAAGATGTTAGGTGCTACAAAGCGCCAACCACCATCTGCTGCTTCTTCCTACACTCGAACGACAACAAGTCCACATCCCTCATTCTCTTCCCACCACCGCAATAGGGCACCTCCATTATGTTCACCCCGAACAGCCTCACCATCTGTACGGGCGGCGGCGGCGGCGGCAGCGGCGCGGCCGGGCCGGCCGGCGGCTGGCCCCGCGGCTTGAAGTCGATGTAGAGCTGCTTGTCCGGCCCGGTCGACCGCTGGAAGCAGACGGTGTCGCCGGCCTTCAGGCTCTTCTCCTTCACGAACCGGCTCCAACCCTTGGTGAGCACGTAGCTCTGGCTGCTGTTCCAGTACGAATACCGGAACCGCCACACCTTCCCGCCGACGTCCTCGAAGTTGAGCAGCACGCCCTTCATCGTCGCCGCCGGCCCGCCCGGCAGCGGGAAGTGCTTCTCCGCGTGCTGCTTCGGGATCACCAGCCGGTTCAGCTTCCCCACGTCGCTCGGCGTCACGGCCTTCTCGAACAGCTGCTCCCGGGCGGCGGCCGCCCACTCCGTCCGCCCCGGCCCGAACCCGCCCCTCCCGGCCCGCTCCGCGGCGGAGCCCCTGTAGCTCCGCTTGCTCTGCTCGAGCTCGTCGCGGTACGTGTGCTTGCGCAGCATGTCGACGATCTCGGGCTTGGAGTGTTTGGCCAGGAAGTCGGCCTCGGCGGGGTCCATGGCGCCATCGGGCTTGAAGTTGGTGACGGCGTCGCGGCCGCGGAAGCGCTGGGCGGCGATGTCGTAGGCGCGGGCGGCGTCCTCCTCCTCGTTGAAGGTGCCGAGCCAGACGCGCTGGTGCTTCTCGTAGATTTGGGCGCCCCAGCGGCCGTTGGGCTGGGGGACGACGCCCTTGTACTTGGAGGAGGGGAGCTTCTTGTGGGACTCGGCCTCGGCGCCGCCGTCCGCCGCGGGGTCGAGGACGGCGCTGGCCCCGCTGCCGACGCGCCACAGGCTCCCCGGCGGCGGCGGGGAGGGCTTGGCGGGCGGGGGGGAGAAGGATGGAGAGTCGCTGCTGGTGGTGCTCTCGTCGGTGCAGCTGATGCCATCCATTGCTCTGGGTGTTCCTGGTCGAGTATTGGTTTTTGTCTAGCTGAGAGAGAGAGAGAGAGAGAGAGAGAGAGAGAGAGATGGAAGGTGTGAATGAATGAATGAGTTGGCTGGGTGGAAAGCAAGGAATGTGGGGAATATATATAGAGAGAAGGCAAGGTGGGGAGGGAAACAGGGCAACAGTTTCTAAGTTTCATGTGTCTGTATTTGAAGAGAAAATACAGTTAAAATTAGTATTCTTGTGCGTGCGCGTGAGATCAATGGGGGAGATATGGGGATGTGGCTGTAGGTGGGTCAACTCCATTGGAGGGGTGGTTTTGTGGAAAGGTACCAGGAAGATTCATCGTCATGGGCCTAAAGAGCTAGAGAGAGAAAGTGAGAGAGAGAGAGAGTAGACTCACAGAATTTCATCTTCTAATCATGTTTAGTTTTATAGTAAAGATCGATATAAACAATTAGCATGACATTTGACACTAATTACAAATGTTGTATATTTCCCACATATTCAAATCGTTATCTGAAACCCGTCTTATCATCCAGCATAAACCAGCCTGTAAATCAATTTGATTTATCTAGCTAATAAGGACCATGCTTTTTTCGCATAACAGGTGCCCGATACTTTTCAATCACTCTATAGTCAACTGTCATTAAAATATAAATAACTAGCATTTCATCTCAATGCATATCGAGTTTTCCATAATTTTCACACTATTTGCCTATTTCATTTAGGGCGAAGAATCCTGCCTCAAGTAGGTAGCTAGTGGTATGCTCAATTGTCAATTGCGAGCTTAAATGTTCAAAACGTGCTAGTCGACTTGCACTATTCATCTCAATCGAGAGGCCAGTTCAAATTGTAATGTTGTTTCCGTGAACATTATCTCGGGGCAGTTCTGATGTGTATCCACATTTTGATATTTTTGTGCGTGCAAACATCGAGCGTTTTCCATTTCAATGATCACTCACATGCACTCTATTTTTGCGAACCCCCATCTACACGCTCCTAAACTAAAAAACCCCACCATCAGGAGAAGAATCATCAAACTCGTGACGGCATCTTTTCAGAAGGATTGGGAGGTTTCCAATCGGGATTGGAGTGCTCCGGATGCGCGTGAGACTGTAGGATTCGCGGGCTCAAAAAGAAAATGGGCATTTCAATAAATAGGGAAGGGAGGTGGGGTCCTCGGGAGTCAGCAAGTTGATGGAGTTCACATGACCATCGGACCAAGTTTTTGGTAGGTGCATCCCCCCCTTTCCATCCTGAACTTCACGATCTTTTGCTGCTTCACAGCATGGCCTCCCTCTAATATCTCAAATCTCAAAATCTCAAATCTCATCCTGTGTGGGTAAAAAAGCTTTCGGCTTTAACCATCGGCCAATCCCATAATCTAATAATATCCTCCTCTCCCCCCATCCCTCCCCGCTGCGGTCCAGAAGATCCTCCCCACCTTCTCTCTCTCGTCGTTAGATCTCGCTCCGTCATCATCCGCCGTCGCTCCCCACCCCCACCAATCGCCATCCCCCAAAACCATCGACGCCCAAGTTGTTCACGAACCGAGGGCGGGATTCGCCCTCTCTCTCTAGCTCTAGCTGTAGTTTTTGGTAGATTATATCCACTAGGATGGGTCGCGGGTCCCGCCCCTCCCCCAGATGGATAAACTCGAAGGACAGATGGATGGGCTCACCATCCAACAACAGGGAGAAACCCCTTTCTCTCTCCTCCCCCCCCATAAATCTGACGCTGACCTGGTGCGATCCCATTCGCCCTCGCGAACTCCCCCCGTTTGTCTTTTTCTGCTAGGTTCAAACCTTAGAATTCTCATCATCAGCGCCCCCCCCATTACCCACCTGCTCCAACATTATCTCCTCTCTCTCTCTCTCTCTCTCTCTGTCTCTGTTGTTTTTTGTTCGCTTTGTTTTGTCGACGCCCGATGACATCGTTCGTGCACGAACCCCGCACTCCGTCCCTCCCTCATTCTCCTCCCCGCTCTGTACGTCCCACGATCGAGGAGGAGGGCTTGCAATAATTTGCTCGGGGAAAAAGTAATTTGGGGAATTTAGTACTGCTTTTTACAATTGCGATTTTTCATGCTCCGTGAATGTCGACCGCGCGGGGGGGCGATTTGTCCCGACTGGCGAAAAGGAAAGTAGAGAGGTTCAAAAGAGGGAGGACGGGAAAATGACGAGCCGGGTTTTCTGAGCCACTAGAGGAGCAGGAGTTCGTTGGTCGCGTTCCTAAGTGACAAAAAGAAAACGACCCCCCACTGCCTCTCGTCCTGGATATGGATCCTGCGTTCGGATCGTGATTCTTGTTTTTCATGCGGAGGGGCTCTCGAAAGAGGGATTTCGTACTTCGGAAATGTGTTGCTCGAGGAGAGCCCGGGTGGGTGAGTGGAAAATATGCGGTGCCCGAGGCTCCACGCCGGTGCTGCTTGACTCACTTGACTCTGTCGGATCGCAGCCCTTTATCTGCATGGTTACGAACGAAGTCGCGGTCGACGGTCGACGTTGATGTCTAACGAAAGCCCCTCGATTTCGATCCTCATTCATAGTTTCGAGCAATCGATCACGGGGGGGGGGACAAGAACCTTGTTCCCGTCTTCGCCATCTGCTTCTCAAACATCGTACTCAGAAAAAGCCAGACCATCACGTGGTTAAACGTCTTCAAATTCTGTTCATTCAATTCCATAATAAACGATTCTTTTTCGCACCGCGTGAGACGTGCCCGTCCTGAAAATGTACGGACAATCACGAACGGAACGCAATCGGGACAGGCGATTGCTAATGTCCCGAGGCAACAGGGCCGACGGACCCCCAGTCAAATATCCTCACGGTTCATCAAAGAGATGACGACTATAGAGCATAGGAAAAATAGGATTTGCCTCTGCTAATTATTCGAACAAATCAAAAAGAGCACGAGGGGGAATATCATACCGTGGCGGAGGAGGAATTCCGTACGGACGATCCCGGCGGGGGTCTAGAAACGAGCCGGGTGGGGGTGGGGGGGGGGCCCACGCGCGCGAGCGCGAGTTTGGTGGAAAACCAAAGCGCCACGAGACGGTGGGTCGAGCCGAGGGCCGGGGCGGAATTACCATTTCGCCCCTCCACCCCCGTGCCCCCCGTCGACGCGATGTATATCTTATCTGCCCCCACCACCACCGCGGGCCCCGCCGATAGATTCTTCACGCGTCTTTCTTTATCCACGCCCCATATTTTTCTTAAAATTTCTCCACACACCTGCTAAAATCCCCCGGAGATAAAAATTGAAATTACTGTTCTGGAATCATTGCGAGCCTTTCTTTCCGAAAGGACATTATTACGGGTTTTTTTTTTTCTTTTTTTTTCTTTTCTTCCTTCTCGTCGAGCGTCGTGGGTTTTTCGAGGAAAAACAGGAGAAACGTACGACGGTTGGGGTCGCCCGGATACGGAAAAAAGGCGAGCCGGCCGGCCTTTTGAGTCGCCTCCTAAATTTCGAATTCGATTTTCTCCGACCAAACTTTCTCTACCGATTCCGGGAACGTGAACGTCGACCCCACGCCGGACCGGTACTGTTGGTTTTTCTTTTTCGTCCTTGTTTTAGATCTTTGTTCTTTAAACGTGTCCCCCTTTTTCTCTTTACTTCTTTCCTTTTTTTGATTTTCTATTTCTCGCTTTTGAAATTCCGATTATCGCCTACATCTATGTTCTGATGCACGCGGGCTGCCGACCTGTCAATCCGTGGAACCTCCCATCTCCATGGATTTACATGTTATTATGATGGATGTACCACGAGCTATTGATGGGAGGGTCGTGATACACGATGATCGGATTTCGAGTGGGTCGTGTGTTCATATGGTTTGATGTTATTAGTGTTTTGTACGAATTCAAAACATAGGAGGAATTTTGAGTTCTTGGCTTTTGGAACATAGTGTTAGGATTTCTTGGCACTATAACTATTCTTGAATTTATTTTTTTTAATCTTTTTTTGCACATTCTAACTCTTGATGTCGCGTTTTAATGCAACGGAGAGAGAGAAAGGGCAGTTATGATTATAAAATAAATGGTGGAGATCGCTACTTGTGGAGTTCTTTTCCTATATAGTAATGGTAGATGAAATATATCTAAAGATAGAGAAATTACTCCCGTTTTGATCCTATTTCATGAGATCCCACATCACGAGTGAATAAACATGTGGTAACTTTTTCATTAGTCAATAAGGGTACAAATTATACAAGCAAAAGGACAAGGGTAAATCTAGCTGCCGACTTGCTAATCCATTTGGGTTTCTCTCAATCATGATCATAGTAAGTGCAATTATTGAGGCGCGTGAAATTTGGTCTGAGCGCTGCATAACCACTTTTAAAAAAGAAATGATGCATATATAATTTATTTCAATTAGAAAGAGAGATTTCAATAAATGTGTTTGAACTCCTTTTAAGCACTAGTGATGGACACGATTTGGTTTGGCACAACTACTAAAACTCTTATTTTAAGTCTGAGGAAAATATTGTGAATATTATCGACAAATTGCACCTATTTTACTCTTCAATTATAGTTTATACTACCCTTAATCTCGCATATCCCACAGGCCGTTCTTCAGTGAAAAAATGCCGCCACAATCGATTTGATTTTCAATTGAACATTCTTTTTAAAGCTTTATGACTTAACTGGCCAATGAAAATGTGTTTACGACTTATATATTGCATTTGTCCCTCTAAACAAACATATTTTGACTATACAAAATATAGGCACAAACAGTTTATCCTCAGTCTACTATTTCTCCTAATAAATGCTTGGTCAACTTAGATTGTACATCTATGCTTTGGAACATCATCTAACACAAATTATTGAGAAATCATTCGGCAAACCTAGTACATTTACTAAAATGAATCTAGACCATTATATCCGATGCAACCCGCCACATTCAATAATCTCAAACTTGTTTAGTACATGCATAGTACACCACCGTCATATCCGATGTTACCCGGCGCATTCAATAATCCCGAACTCGTTTAGTACACGCGCTACGCAGCGATGCAATAATTTCTCCATCACTAGACAAATGGAGAACAAATCTCACCCCGACCTACTTTGTGGATCTAAGATCTATCATCCCGAGTCATCTCAGTGTACACATAAGAAAAAGAGGCACCTCCTTTCGACATCACGGCGCAACGCACGATGTACGATCAGCCTCAAGCTACGCAAATATGGCAATGGTTCTTTCTCGCATGTCAACATCCTTCTTCTCATTACTCCTTCATTTTCTTCATACACTATGCAGCAGAAAATTAAAATAGCTTATCTTGCTGATGTTGCCCGTTCGCATAAACAAAATCTACCGAACATATCTTAAAAGCATAGTCTCTCCTCATCCTCGCCTCGAATTCTATTGGAAAAAGGAGAGAAAAAAAAAATCAATTTGCGTGGTAACCAACTACCACGTACCATCAAAAGGCGAGGCTGCTCCTTTTGATCTAGATAAAGCTTGTTGATTCAGATAAAGCTTTGACAGCACTGCTCCGTTCCACTTTAGCTCTAATCTTTCCATCATCTCTTCATCCACAAATTCTTAATGATGGCCTTTCGGAAATTCCGAACCTCGCCATTGGTCCGTCCTATGTCATGGGGGGTTATCTCCTGAGTCGGCTATCGCCGATGCTGAACTCATGCATCCTTATCTCTCAGATGTATTCCCGAAAGAATAATCATGCTTTTTCTCCCCCGCTCCATCCGCGCTCTTTTCTTTCTTTCTAAATTTGTAAACAAATGCGCAGCATGAAATGGCAATGCGCGTCTCAAGTTCGTGCGCACGTCACGTAAAAGACCCGATAAACAAAGAGGGAATTCTCCAAGTTTATAAGTGCCAATCGTCATTTCCCATGTTCAATAGAAAAAAAAAAAAAAAAAATGTTTCTTCTGAGATAATACAGATCGGCAACAGATATCTGCTGGCCAATGGCGGATGAGGGAATCGGACACGAGCTTCGGGGATAGCGATGTTTGTGCGTATCGTTTTCCTGCTGTTGCCGTATGATATCGAAACGTGTGATTTTATCGTTCCGTGGGGTGATAAAGAATGATATCGTGCGACACATGTGCCACTTTTTTCCTTAGGGGCTCGATCTCTTCTGGTTCGAAATGACCCAAGATATTGACCCGTTACGCATCCGACACGTCAGTGTCCACCGACGACCGACCCGTGTCCTGCTCCAACTGCCATCAACACCCCGTGGCTATTGGACAAATCGGTTCTTATATCAAGATGGTCCCGGAGATTTAAACTAGTCGCGAGTTTGATAAAAGATTTACGAGATTCGATCGATGCTATGAATAGAGTTAATAAAACTATATTATTTACTTGCTTGAAAGATGTTATGTCGACTAGATGTGATGTGAGATTTCGTGACGTGAGTGACCCATGAGCTCGAAAGGTTTGAATTTTCGAGACCATTCTTTTTTTCGCTATATGGTGATCTCAATTGTACCAAACTCTAGACCCTTTGAGATTGTGTTTTATTTTATTAGGTAGGAAGGATGATGAGAGGAGCTATGGGATCACTATGGGATCAACATGGAGCATTTTGCAGTTGGATGAACGATGACACTAAGCTCAACTACTTTTAATATTTTAAAGTCGTCGTCATCAATGCATATATGTGCTCCATAATAAATATATTGATTGAGCCGCCGCCGCCCCCCCAAAATAAGAAAGTAAGAAAGGGCAAATTAGAAAAAAAAAATGGTCCTTGTACTATTGGGAAAATTCATTTTCGACCCCCCGTACTTTTACTCATTACAGCCGTGGTCCCCATAATATTCTTTGGCACAAATCCAGGACAAATTTGTTTTCTCCTGCCAGAACATGCTGGAAATGCTAACGTGGACAACGGGGCACGATGAAACGCGACGTGAATGTTCACTTCACCAGAAAAAAAGAAGTGAGGAATGAAATGATAAAAGACCCCAACTCTCTCTCTCCCTCCCTCCTTTTGCTCGAAGTTATGCTTAGTCTCCCGGCCCTATCGTTTTTTTTTTTGTTAACGGAGAAATCGCCGGAAATCACCATTCGAGGATCACACGACCTTCCAGTACCTGGTGGCACCATCGGTCTCGCCACAAGTCGCTATTTAGACGTAAACCTCGGGGGAGGCTAGTCTAAAACTTTAATACCAGGACCCCAACTTCAGACACTTTAGCAATGAGAGAGTTTGAACTCTCGACCTCTGCGATGAGGGAGAAAACTCACACCAACTGCGCTGCAAGTAGTTGGGTCTCGCGGCCCTATCATTCACCTCTTGCACTGCCAACAAAACAATCATGAGCTTCTCCTTCTTTCACTTTGATGCCGCCGTCGCCGCCACTAACATAACAACCACTATCTTCTCCTCGAGAAGTTGGGCACTGATCATATTTATCGGCAGCCGAACAATCATATGCTTAGTTGAAAGATGGAAAAGCTCCCTCCAATGATAAAAGAGGAAATACACGACCTTCCAATTTGTTTGCACAATAAGGAAATTATTAGTTGATCCATTTGAGGAACTATCCACGAGAATATTGTTTTTAATTTTCGTCCATAGAGAAATAAATCAATTAAGGGCTGGAAAAGAAATGAGCCATGGTCTAGAGAATTGTATCTAGTGCTATCCACATCACTGTGGGCACTAGTAAACTTGGGTAGTTCTTTTTTCTGTTTTTTATTTTCCGGTTCTCGGGAAAATAGTACTATTTCGGGAAAAAGAAAGAAGGAAATCCACCAAAATTATTTCCATTTTTTTTGGAACTTTCTGCTTCGGTCAAGACGTCGACAGCACGCATTAATCTGTTCACACGCGAATCACACAACTTGCACACACAGTGAACCGTGCACCAAAATACAAATATGAAATAAAAAAAAAAAAAAAAAAAGAAGAGAATTTGAAAATTAAAAAAAGAAAAACAAAACAAAACAAAGACTAGTTCAGACATCGATAGAAGCGGAACCGCCCGGTTGACTGCCGCTAAATCTCTCTTGTGCCCACGTGGACAGAGACTCGGACTTTCGGGTCAAATTACGTGGTCGCTTCTCCACCTAGACTTTTAAGTGATTAGTTTAGTAATAGATTAGCCCCATGTAATTTGCTTCTTCAAAAGTAATTATTTCAGCAATTGTAGTTTCTTTCGCTACTTCCTTAGGGTTCAAAGACTATAAACATCTTAACTTTAGAATTGATTGCATCTTACTCACAACTATTAGATTCACTGTTAAAGCCGTTGTATTCATTGATTTATTCAAGTATCGATCAATGCAATATCTCATCGTAAAATAACTTGAAACGACATGTCGCACTTCTAAAGAAACATAATTTCGATCATGGGGCTAAAGGGTATGTTACCATGTAAATTTCTCGCGTCGAATATAAATGAACATGTTTGAACATGTCTTGTGATGCCATCCGTGAAAGGAGGAGAAAAGCTCAAATGCCTCCCGCTTTGAATAGCTCATGGAGGTACCGCTCGTGATGATCTTTCCGACCGACACCCACGGTTGACTTTGAGACGTTAAATATATACATAGGAAAAGTTTGGCCACACGACCTCAGAATCCAATCCGTGGTTCGTTTGTGCAAGGACGACTTCGTGGAGCTCGTCTTCGTATTACTTGCCACTGAAATTCTTAATCCCATCTTTCAACACTGAGACGAGTCAAAATCAATCAATCAAAACATCAAGGAGGACTTCTCGGAATGCCGAGTGTTACTGTTTTCCATCTAACATCGGCCCACCGGCGGAGTTGAAGTTGTTGACTCGTCCATTTGTTGACGTCGCGGAGAAAGGACGAAATAGTCGACATTCGGGGGTGCAACTATCTCCAGACTATTCTTCTCCTTCTTCGAGGGTTTTGCTTTTCGCTTGTTGTTTTCGAATGTTTCCAATGGCTATGTTTGTCGTTGGACAGACTTGACATAGTTCACTACGTAATATGATGTTCGAAACCTTGATGTCGTCCTAGCGATTAATACGGTAGAGGTACTATGCGACTTTAATCGGATCTTGTCCAGTGCACACGGCTTTGAACTCTTATCGACCGCTGTCTCTGTCTTCTCCATCCATCTCGTCCCCTCCTCCTCGTGGGACTATGTCCAGCTAAGGTCATCCGTGACGGCCCATGACTTTCTAGATCAAGGGAGAGAAAGAGAGAGAAAGAGGGGGTTGTGATCAGCAGAGGAGAGGGGGGGTCGCCGACATCGACGGGGGTGGCATAGATGCCGGTCAAAGGTGGAACGGTTATGAGTCGTGGTGAATGGTGCATGAACTACATCGTGTAGGTAAATTAGGGATTGGTCAAGTAGTTTGATCGATTCTTTTGATGGGTTTCGGTAGAGGACGCACGCATGTATATCTAGAAAAAGAAAATTAAGGAAGTAAACTGAAGAGAAGTGATGAGGATTCTATGTACTTTCCCCAAGCAGGAAAAGATACGCTGTAATAATCCGAAGAGAAGGGAATAATTTTTTTTTTTTTTTTTTTTCAGTTGCCAAAGATACCAAAGACACTTACTCGATACATCTACGTGTTTTTAGAATAAATCATCAGGCACTCAAATTTTAGGGATGAACTTAAAAATAAGTTAATATGCTTGTTTATATATTACATGTTGAAAGTTAGATTCATTTCACTTTCATGAGATGTAATTGAGTTATCTAGATGATTCGTATATCGTCATTAATTATTATCATATCTCTCTATCAAAAAATAGTTGCCAAAAATCGGATCAGATTGCGTAACCCCGACTAAAGTATTGAACCTCTCGAGCGAGTCGAACCTAATCGAAGTCGCTTTTGTTGGCTGTCTCCAATCGAGTGGAAAAAAATTCGAACAGGAGATGATGACGTCATAAATAGAACCCCACCCACCGTAGCCTCCCTGTATCCCACAGAACTCATCCCATTGGCTGACGGACCGTGTCTTTCACTGAAGAGATAAGGTTGCAATTATTTCTCTCCCCCGCTTTATTTCCCCCCCCCCTGAAAAGGTAAAAAGAATTACACTCGTTCTCGGTCCGCCGGCCACGTCAGCGAGGCGGGCGTATCGCGGGCTGCCACCTCAGCATCGCAAGCCGTCTCCCATTTCCGGGGCGGCGGGGCCCACCCCGAAATGGAGTCCCATCCCACCCGTCCGAGGGGTCGGGTTTACTTTGACCCGGTCCCCGGTTTTCGTGAAACGAACGTTGCCCTCAGTCGCCATCCGATCCCGCCTTGGTTGAGTTTTCTCCTAGTCACTCGTCGGCCAACAGAAATAATCAACACCCGGCTATTTATACACATATATATATGTGTATATATATATATGTATAATACACGTAGCCCGTGTTTACAATAAATGGACCGTTGGAGTAAATAGGAACGGGAACAGCACAAGAATTGAAAAGTTAGTCATTCCAAATATGCCAGGTGGAAATAAGGGCCTTGGTCATAATCGGATTGCCTAAATTGAGTTTAAGTAATCAAAAGCGCAGATTGATGCAGAAACGTTGCTTGGGCTAGTTAAAGCAATAAAACTAGGATATTAGAAAATCAGGCAATCTCTTCGAAATCCCGTTATATTAGCGTCGCTAGAGATTAATTTTGTGCACAGGAGTTATTAGGAGTGTTGGAAACGCCTGATTTAGACCCGACCTACTTAGAAAGATTTTCCGTGAAATTCGAAAAGACGTCAAGAGATATTTGCAAACTCTAGTGCGGTTAAATTAATAAAATCACGTGGAGCAAGAGGGGACGTACTACTTTAATGAGCTTAATATTCAACTTGGGAATATAAAAGGACAAACCCTAATATCTTGTACTTGGGGAATATGTTGCCGACATGGCTCCCATAAAACGCCATGTTACAAAGTCAAATAATGAGGCCCCCTAGAGAGAGAGAGAGAGAGAGAGAGAGAGAGAGATTATTTTTCTTTGGATTTACTTTCGAGTAGCAGATAAGCCTCGATTCCTATTTTTCCTGGTCAATCGTCATCGCTTCCTGTTCACATTAGATGCCACTTGCCAAACTTCTGATTTATTTCATATATATATATATATATATATCATATAGAATAACAAGTGCATGGTCACATAACATATGCCCATCTGTACTGTTCTTACGTGGAATTTTTTAAAAAATATGGACCAAGTGGGCGATGGTAATGGAGGAGGAGACTTTATGCAACTATCGAGGTCAATCAAGTCAACAAATTGCCCATTGGCTTTACATATAAATGCAAATGCTTTTTTTTTTTATTATTCATTGATCCCTCTGTTTTTTTGGGCATATCCTATGAATTAAACAAACCGTGGATTGCACTCCACATTACGCGTTTTCCTTTTTCCTCTGGACACGCTGGAAGTTTGAAATATGAGGTCCTCCTATGATGAACAACATCATGATATGACCAAAGGGGTTCTGGTTCCTTTTGGCAGTATTGGTGGAAGAAAAGTCAAACTAAAGTGTGTGAGAAAGAGCAGTGCCTGACTTGATATTCTTAAAGAAAGATTTAGATGTCAGATCTTTAGTTTCTCAGGAAGGATGGGATGGGGGGTGATCGGTGGTGGTGCCGGTCGCCTGGTGGTGCAGACATCTTTTGGTCCGGCACACAGCTGCAGTTCTGATGTGTTTAATTATCTTTTTTTTTTCTCCCGCATTTGAGAAAAACATTTTTTTTTTTTTTTATAGTCAATGACCCGATGTCTACGTACGTACCGTAGTATTTGTTCATCAAATGTTTGTATTCTCGTCCTTTTTCCTTACGTACGATAGATGATGGTGAGATCACAATATTTCCAAACAGAAAGTTGACGCGTTTCGTGCATGATGCTCTAGTGAAGCAATCATAAGTAAACAGCCACGCATATGTGACAACTGAGTTGTGTAGTTCAGTACAAAGATTTATCCCTGCCATGACAGCAAATGCTTTTAATATATCCCATACCTTGCATCGCGAAGAGATAGGAAGATTGCAATTTGAAGTGGTACCATTATCTGAAGTTGACCCTTTTCCGTATCTTGACCATATTTGTTCACAAGGCCTAACCGGACATTTTTTTTTTTATATAGAAATTAGGGCATTAGGGTTTGGCAAGTGAAGTGATGTTTGGAAGAAGACGAGTTGGTTTTTTCTTTTTACGGTCAGCTAAAAACAAAGGGTTCGCTGTAGAGAAACAAAGAAAAACACTTTCGAGACCTGTATCTTAGAATTCGATGGAATATAGTCCAAAAGAATTAGTTGCTGGTTTAGGTTTACCCTATTTATGACGAGACAAGCAGTGTCTTTCTTTCTTCATAAGGAACAAGAATATGATAGTCATTATGGCATAACCTAATGGCCCACGGGATAAGCACATATACGCCTGCCTGATTAGAAAGCATCTGCTAGCTATATACATACACACACACACACACACACACACACACACACACACACACACACTTGTATATTTAATCATCAAGAAACCAACCCCCAAATTCGCCCTTCTCAGGGAATAATTGACTAACAGATGGAAACAAGAGCAGCTACGCAAACACACATCTTGACACCATCAAGAAGCTGATTATCTTAATGGGAGAGAGATCAGTTTCTCAGGTTAAACTTGGTTGGTATCCTAAAGGACCACGTGGCTGCACTTGGTTTTCAAACGTTACAGCTCTTTTTAAATCGATTAAGACTCCAAGATGGGGCAGCAGGCATACGCGTGTTCATGCATGCTTCGTATTGCCATGGTGTGCGACAACCAAGAGCGATTATTATAGTAAAGCGTCATTAGCAATCCGAGAAAATCAGGCTTCCGGTCAAAAGGGATATTCAAGATCCCTACTTAAGCTGGAGAGAGAGGCCTTTAGAGTACAGTTAGGTTCGGATTACTTTATTGCAGCTTTGCCTCTTGAAGTCATTGAACCGTGTCATCGCTTACGTGTAAAAACAAGATTATTCCATCGCCCACATGTGGAAAAAGTCATATCGTACGTGACACTTGCATTAGAAAATCGTAAAACTCCGGCTTAACCGGTTATCTGAACGGGTTCGAACTCAACTCTGATTCGTGCGTCTTAGGAGCAATTATCTTAAACTTACATGCCTAATCGTCATCTTTGAAAGCTCCTAACTCTATATACATCGGCGTCACTCTCTCTCTCTCTCTCTCCTCTCTCTTTCTGTGAGCAAGTTGACATATATAGAACAAGCAACATAAATCAGTAGGACAATAGACTTGACGTCTAAGTTGGGCACTCGTTGAACATGTCCCTATTCTCCAAAAACCCAAAAAATAATATCAGCAGAACAGGAAGACTTGGTGAGGAGATATCATCCTCTTCCTCCCTTTTTCATAGATGGCCAAGAACGAGTCAAGAATCGACGACCACGATTGAAGGGAACAAGTTGCTGGGAAGTGGGTCCCGGCACGAATAAAATATGTCCACGTTTCTTGGTATGATAACCCCCCCAACTGGAATTCGAACCCCGAAAAGACATTTTCGACAATTATGGCAGGATCTACGTGAATTGATCAGAGACAGATTCCTTTAGTCGTACGTTACATGCTTTATAGCATCGCCAAAACATGTGAATGTGTGTGCTAGTCTTTCTTTCAGTTTGGGTGAAATATTAGTCTAACTTAGCCAGACAGAGAATCCAGGCTGTGACAAGTGAGCCCCCTGATCTTCCCCGCAAGCGTTTGACCTCGCAAATTTTGTCAAAAGTCTCCGGCGATGAATATAATATAACTTTCACTTGGGTTTCATTGAATGCTTTGCAAATGTCAATGGGGGGTGGTGGGAGGTGGAATTTAATTAGGTTTGAGCTCAACATGTTTAAACTTCAAAGTCAAGCAAATGAAGATCATAGCCATCCGGGGATGAAAGTAGTAGGCAGGCCTAAATTCGGGTCGGCTGTGGATATTTCGTTTGCCCCCAGGAAATTAGTAAACTTTCCCAGAAGAGAACAAGCGAAGACACGTCACTGTCTTTGCATGAGATACTTTGTTCCAATTCTGACATTATATAATGTTATAAATTAATAAACAAATAGCAACGATGGCTGATTGGCTGTTGCAGATTTCTGTTTGAATGTGGATGGAGAGAACCGAACCTTCAAAATCTTGTGAGAAATTAGGTTTGAATCCACACGAGATTTCAATGTGCAGCCATCTGGGGCAGTAAACCGTACTCACATGAAGCATGTACTTAGTTCAGCAACCAAAACGCCTTGTTTTGCCAGTCGGTAAGAAAGTGCGGTGAACCCCACGATTCTATTTTAGTCATGTGGACAAAGACATAATTCCACAAATTCCACCATAATGAGCAACAATTGGTCAGGCGGCAACTCCGAAATTAGAGGATTTTGTGATTAACAAAGAACAAGTGGATGAACCTACCCTACAGAAAAAAATACAGAACAAAATTGTCACATGAGCACACCAAAGATGGACCAGCCCTCGTTATTCAGCCAAAGAGCCCATAGTATGGGCGAAAACAGCTAGAAGCGAATCATACACTAAGTATTGATGTGATGTATCAGGACCACTTGACACGAATAAGTGAAGCCATTTACATAACTTGAACTGTCAATTTGCAGCACGTATTCAACGTATGTCAGAATCGTGGTATGATACAATGTAGCTATATTCCATCAATGATCCAATGTATTGTACAGATTTTGAAACTTCTTGTGAGCCCATTGAAGAGACAAATTGTCTGGAAGAAGCCAAACTGAGGCCTACAAGTCAACCTTGCTATAGGCGCTGCTGCCACTTGCATTTCTTTTGATCAATTTACATGACCAGACGAGGTCCATTTATGCTCCTTTGTGGTAAAATTCTGTCAAAATTGATGTTCTTACTACTGCAGGCCGTCAATGGGGACTCAAATTTGATGGCAGTATTTTAGCATGTTGGCTTTCCATCTCTAAGACCATTAGCGACTTTTGTCTCTGATACCGGTTTCTCTTTGCAGAGAGCGCTGTAGAAGGATGAATCACAATAAACATGCATTAATAGAAGACTTGCAGAAATTGAAGCATCTACATCAACTAATTATCAATACAGTGTAGATAAGAAAAACTGATTAACTTATTGATTAAGCAGCCGTGACCAGTAAAATGACTGTCAAAACATACAGTAATGACAATTGTACAGATTTTTATGAGCGGTGGCTAGGTGCTAAGATCCCCTGATTTCACGAAAGAACATCTACCATAGCTTGTGTTATGTGAGGTAAAATACCGAGATTCACAACAACGCAAGAACACCTTAACAACCAGGCATGAATTAGATAACGTGCATATCGTATCGTAAAGTAAGCCTTTTGGACCTCCAAGAAGGCATAACTAAATGCTCTTAGGAATTAATGTATGTATTTACACAAACAAAAGCAGTTAGCTACACCTGCTTCATCTCCAATTACAGGTAAGAACATTGTCTAGAAAGCAAGAGATGAGAGAAGAGACAAGATTTCCTACCCACAAAGCTAAAAGGTTAGTAATGAGATGGAAGATGCAGAGCTACTATTGTGAAGTGTATCATGCAAACTAAACCTCATCAAAAAAATGCAAGAGACCATTCCAAGCGACTGACTCAATGTCAAAGACCAAGTTAACCATGTTTTTGAGGAGCAGAACTCAAACTGAATCGAAAGAAATACATCATAAGTGATCATATATGATATAATCGAGCTGTCGCTGGAGTCTGGACCTATGCCCAAAAAATTGTCTGAGTAATTGAAAATCAACTGACCAGTGAATTTCCTTTCTCTTTCATGAGAAAAGGACTGAAATTTCTTGAGTAAATAGAGAAAGGAAAGAACTAAATTTAGTATGCTTAAGTGATGGCAGAGATGAACACGTTTACAGACAGACATATTGTCAGTCGATGACCATAGTGATTAACTTGAGCACCTTCAACAATGCTGTAACTTTAATTAACTCTTGCAGTCAATACTCAACCGATTAGCAGGGACATAGTTTAAGGCAAGGGGCCCTAGCCCATGAAAGTTTTACTGCTTTGACTAGAGAAGAACATTTAACTCTTAAATCCTAGTCAGCCAACACCTCATTCATTCCCTTTATCATTACATTGCAATAATTGATTAATCCATGAAACTAAGGTAACTACCGTTGGTATGTAGTTTCAACCAAAAATAAAAAATAAAAAAAAATGTTGACATGCTACCCAATAACAAGAAGTAAGTCCAAATAGATACAGGCCTAGTTCTTTGAAAGCAGAGGATCATATCATGCACTAAGCACCATAAACTATCTGAATCTAGTTTTACTTTGGGTTGACCGAATATTTCAGCTTGAGCCTGGAAGAATTAAGCTTCAAACTTTATAGTGATTCTCAAAAACAGAAGTTATCCTCAAAGAAATACATGTAACAGGATAACCATAATCAGAAATGCTATGCCAGAAGATGCGGCCATCGTATGTTCCTCAGCATATTTGGAGTATCATGCACAATGTGCAAAGCATAGTGATAAATTGGTTTAATAAGACAGGGCTATCAAGCAGTAACAGCTTTCTCTCGTCAGAAAATGGTTAGATCGAACAGGCAGAACATGGGGTGCAAAAGAGAAAAAATCTGTAAGATGACAAAACAGTGATTTCTAACATCAACTTACCCATCAATTCATGAGGTAGAGCAAAGTCATAATCATGCCTCCCCCTTCTTATGCAGCATATGTATACCACCACAAGCAGCACAGAGAATACAACAAGACACGATATGGCTATGGCAATTTTACCACCAGTAGACAAGCCGCCATTTTGCCAAAATAGAGGACATGCAGGCAAAGTAGGTACACCACACAAGCCTTTGTTATCAGAGAGGCTGTACAACAGAGAATAAGGTTAGAGAGCTATCAAACTTACAAAGTTGGATAGTATAGTAGAGAACCAATAAGAAAGGGCATAAAGGATGCAAAATTCAGAAAACTATGGAAATAGTACATTGTTCCAGACCCAGAACATGAATCACGACTCACGACATTTATCATGAAACTATTTGTTACATCTCCAAATGCACATTAAGTTTTGTTGAGCTATGTAAATCACAAATGTTCCCAAACAAGACTTAGTCGAAAGAGATAACAAGAACATACTGTGCAAAAAACAATTTATAAGTTAACATACTCTATTTCTCCACCATGCACACCAATTGAGTAGACTTCTTCCGGTACTCTTCCCTCCAATTGGTTACCATTTAATAGCCTGGAACATCAAAGAAAAGAAAAAATTGTGATGAGGCAGTTGCAGAATCTTAAAATCATCCACTTGCTTCCATAACATCTTCACAACATAACAAATTTCAACCAATAGTCAAGAGCAACAGCAAGGACACAGAGAATTAAGGGCATTATAGGCACTTTGGAGAAAACTAATCAACCTCGTGTAAGTGTATTTTCCTCTAGAAATGATAAAAATGTCAGGGTCCCTGCAGAAATAATTTAGGCTAGGTGCTTTTCTCCAAATTGGTACTTCCAAGTCCATTATTTCTAAAAACTCCCGTTATCTATTGTGTTGTTGAATCTATCCTCCTACTTATTCAACTTCAACAACTAAGTCACACCTTTTCACCATATGGACAAGAAGAAAATACATTTTAATTAGATAAAGTCACCTGTGATTTCAGATAGGCAAAAGGAGGAAAGAGAATTGCATCCATAGTGCTTTCCTAGGCCTACATGAACAACACTTGTTCCATACCACTTGGTAGATTTTGACATCTATCATTCTCACATGCTAATTAGCATTGTTCCATCCACCCTTTATATTACAAATACAAAAACAATTCTTAACTTTTACCAGGACTAAATAAAGGGAAAACAACTATCAGATAGATTGCAACATCTATCATTTTTCATATGCTAATAGAATTGTTGCATCCACCCCTTTATATTACAAATAATAAAGCAATGCTTAATTTTTACCACGACTAAACAAAGGGAAAACACTTACACAAGCTGCAGATTTGACACTGTTAGACTATCTGGAATGGAACCCATGAACTGATTATTGGATAAGTCCCTGCAAAATGCAAATAACAGAAGATAGGTATGTTTGCTGAACAGTCTTTGCAGTGCAAGCTGCTTCTGAAGATGCATAGTATACATGCACACTTATAAAAAGAAATGATATCAAGGAAAGAAAAACTTCTATGTAGATTACTAAAAATAAATAAAAAAACAACCAAAAAAGAAATGGTTGAGGAATGCAACCTCAATGTGACAGATGCAGGCTCACAAAACATTATATAGACATTGCATTGCTGACCTTTGGGCCTTATGCATACCCAGACCACCAAAAGGGAACAATGAAAAGGATATAGTTGACATACTCAAAATAAAATCGCTGGTGCACTGAGTGGTTTTATGACCTGAATAGGGGTTGACTCAATCAAACCTTAAGATGACTGGTACATAATGATAATAAAATTTTTGTCTACTGTTAGGTGACAATCCACTGGAGACGCACTATATTTTGATAGCTGCCTCTGAACTTACTGTTTACACTGACTTTTTCTGTTTTTTCAGTTACTTTTTTTCCTGAGTTAAGATTAACTGATTTAACATTATACCTGCATTTTCAGGGAAGATACAATCAACAATTATGAAAAGTCTACTAACAGTAGTACACTACGCATGTGCAAGCCTATGTGTCTACACTAATGCAACAAAGAACAGGGGGTCTACCCTGATCTTTTAATCGTCTTTTGACAGAAAGGAAGCAGAAGTCTCTGGCAGACACAGAGAATTGATAACAGCCAACGCATCTAAGGAATCTAATTCCCCCATGAAGTGAACAGCAGGATGATTTTCATATCCCATAAGATTACTGATAAATATAATTGTGATATATTGAAACCTCGCTCATGTTTCTATGGTAATTAGAACTTGTAGAGCATCGAATAGGTTCCATCTCCAGTGAGTCAGATTTGAGCACTTATTTGGAAAATCTTTATGTCCTGCCATTCTGACAATCCTACCACGATGGCTAACTGATATATAATCTACATAACTTCCACCAGAGATAGGAAATCCTCAAGCAGATGATATTAACTCCCATTCTTCTCTTTTAGCACCTCAACACCCCCCCCCCCTCTTCATTCTTTTTGTCAGTGCTGGTAGCGTACTGTTGTGCTTTATGTGAAAGACAAACGATATATTTTTTTCTTCATAACCTCTACTTTTGTCAAGCCCTCCACCCGCATTTTTTCTAGCCGTTCCTATAATGAAAATGGTAGAGACAATGAGAGCACGGAATTCTTAGTGGGACCCTTGATTAATAATTTTCACATAAAATCTACAAAGCATGGCTCTTGACTACTCATGTGATTTTTTCAGCAGGGCCCTTACCAGAATGCATCTCAGGTGAAAGAATCCTTCTCAAGTGAGAGTACTGTGCAATTTTCGCAACAACGATGTACAAACAAAAGCAACAATATAAATGCTTTACATGCAATAATATTAAACTCACGATTTTTAAAAAACTTTTTGCAGTCATGATTAAAACAACAGCATAGTAAACTAACGAAGCTTCAAATACTTACAGTCGTACAAGAGATTTTTGACCGAGTCCAGATGGAAGATTACCCCCTAAAGAATTGGAACTTAAGTTCCTGCAGTCAGTAAGAAAAATCATCAGTATGTCCTTTAGAGAATGCCAGCACAGTGGTTTCCCTTATCTGAATAGGAAAAGGAACAGTAGATCAAATAAATTTAGAGATGAAAAATCAAGATCTGCGTTTAGTTTAATATTCCAATTTTGTAGTTACAAAAATAAGAACATTTTCTGCTTCTCTCCATAGAGAATGCCCCTGAAAAACACTTCATATTGGTAAGACGATGAGAATGAGAACCCTGGGATTACAAGAAAGGCAGGAAGGCTGTGATGATAACCAAATGAGTGGTGGCTGTGCCATAACAGGAGATAAAAAAGGAAAATGAATAGCTCTAGCCTTTTGACAACGATGTGTAGGTGCAAATTCTAACATGATTGCAAACCAAAGGCATCCCTTGTGCACTTGTCAGTACTAGCTTCTTGCCTGAAACCTCCAATGACGTGAGAATTAACACTAGTGAGGGGGAAAAGAGGGACCAAGACATGCATTGGTCCGGAATACTCTTGCTGCTTATTCATTAGGAAAAAAAAAAGAGAAAGCGGTATTAAAGGTTCTGATAATGACATGAATCTGTAATTTCTCTTTATCACGAAGCTCCAACATCTCTCTCGGAAGTAGACTGATGTAACTTAATGTGATCCTGTGGGTGGGCAATGAATTTTGCCAATCAAGTCTTGTTGAAAGGAGATGATGATGTCTAAATAACAGATGATTTTTTCCAGATATTAGTTTAGTAGCATTAGCAACCAATTCCCTTCTTCTTGAAAGTGTTAAGAGTGCAGAAATGAGCTGAAGAGAACTAATGGCTTATTTAAAACGCATCTGAAGACAGAATAACAAGAAAGGACCATGTTTGAAGCATGATTCTCTGCTGTAATGCAACAGTTGTAATTGTGGAACCATGAAAGTGCAGATTTGATGGCTGATACTTACAGGCTAATCAAGTTCGACAGGACGCCAACTTGATCACTTATAAAGCCCTTCAAGCCTTGACTTCCGAGATCTCTGAAAGGTGCAGGCATCTTTACATTGTTAAAGCCCGATGGGAAGAACCAAAATTAATTTGTATCGAGAGAGAGAGAGAGAGAGAGACACACACACACACACACACACACACACACACAACTGAGATGCTTGCAAAAGGAATATAGAGACACCTATACTTCTGCATGTGTACTATCAACAAAATTATTTCTATAGAGATCTTGTGATCCAAGGTTACCCTGTCATGGCCCTGATCCTTAATCTGTCAAACCTACTTTTTCTGGGGTACAGTACAGACCAACAAAGATATTTTAGTTTCAGAATTCTAAGTTCCATGCTATTCTTAAGGTAGATGATCCATCTTTGAGTTAACTAAATACCGATCTACATGATGTGATGAAAATTATCTTGGCGTAACAGCAAAAGAAGCAACAACTACAGCTCGAAGCCCAATTATTTCTTCTTTCATACACTTGCAATCTGAAACTAGGCATAACTCTGCAGCTATCTTCATTGTCTTAATTCATAAAAGTTTCAAGTAAAGCAGATGATAGAGGATTGCTTACATCTGATATATTACAAGGGCAGTTTTGTCCTTGTTGGTATGGCATGTCACTCCCTCCCAAGCATCCCAATTTGTAGGAGCACAAGGATCACCGTTCCAACCCATTCTATCAGGAACACGAAGCGACTCCTTCAATGATCTCATAGCAATCACTGAAAATAATAAACAAGTCTTTTCAATAATCGCTCCTCAAACGTTATCATTACCATCTGATTGCAAGAGATTAAAGTTACTTCCAGAGGGGCAATACGTAGTACAACCATTTAAGAGTTCCCATCTTCCACTATCATGAAATTAGAAGAGAAAATTGACAAACAGGCATCGATACTAGAAATATTCCATTAGGTGACAGAGTTACCGTTCTACAAAAAGAATACCTGGAAGATCATGTGCTTCAACTAAAAAAGGACAAGTAATATTTCAAGTTAAATGTTGACCTTTTACACTAAATGCACTTCCTATTGATACATAAGTAAGGTATCTCTGGTATCATTTTTACTTGGGGAGGAACAATAGTATTTCATTGCCACAAATATGGATCGTTGAAAAGGAAAAGACATGGACTTTTATATTTTCTTTCAACTATACAGTCAAGCATTTTTTATTTGACATGTTAGTTGAAGTGAATTCTCTGAAGAGAAAAGAGACAAAAACTGCATTTCCAATAGTCGCTAACTAGAGATCCATTACAATGCCCATGTATTAAAGAGTTAACCACTCAAGGTTCCTGCAAATGCCCAAATTCCGGTTCCAAATCCAACTGTATCCAGCAAGCTTTCTACTTTTAATAACACCACCAAAAAAAAAAAAAAATCAAAATTAGAAGAAGAAGAAGAAGAAGAAGAAGAAGAATGATTTGGTCAAAGTCTTCTTTTGACTAACACATAATCTACCGAAGCAGAAAAGTCAAAACCGAATAGACCGGCCAAAATCATCACCAATTTACTCCCAAGTGCGTACCTTGCTGAGGATCAGTAGCAAGATCGGCAGGGATCAGCGCGTAGTTCTCAATTCCGCTAAGTAATGGGGCACCAACAACAGGCACCAGCTTCACATTCAAAACAGTACTGCTCAAATTCTTCACGGTGTAATGCCAATTGAAAGCCGCGAATCGCCCGACCTCCTTATAGATATCGATCCTGGTCGCGTTCGCTCCGTTCACCAGGACATCGAACACCCTCTGGCCCGCCTTGTTCACCCGCTGATCGATCTCCGCGAAGTGGAACCACAGCAGGTAATCCAGCTTGGCGTCCACCTCCAATTCATACTCCAGGGCCCCCATTTGACCTGCCGTCACCGCGGTCTGGTACAATTTCATGGGGAAATAATTGGGCTGCTGATTGGTCCCCGCGATGCTGCTCGCGGTCGAGATGGCGTCGATGATTTTACGCGTGGCGGCGGTCCGGGCGCTGTAATCCGACTGCCAGGACCGGCCGAAGTAGTCGGCGTCGTCGCTGAAACCCGGGCCCCACTGACCGTCACCGCAGTCCAGTCTCCCGTAGTTGACCAGGATGAAATCGGTGCCCACGGACGCGGAATCGTAAGACAGGGGATCGACCTGGACGAGCGACAGGGATCCGACCACGGGGGGGTCGGTGGCAATGCTGTAGAAGCAGACGTCGGCCTCGCCGTCGCGGACGAAGGCGAAGAGGTCGGAGTAGGCGCCGCTGCCGCCGGCGAGGTCGGGGGAGGGCCAGGGGGAGCGCCAGCTGAAGACGAGGGTGCCCTCGACGGAGGCGTCGAAGCTCGGGGGGTGGGACTTGCCGTCGTAGTTGTCGTAGACGGTGAAGGTGCGGAGGTAGTAGCGGCCGGAGGGGAGGCCGGGGAGGACGTAGCAGTTCTTCTTGCCGGAGGAGAGGGGGAAGTAGCGGAGCGTCTTCTCCTGGGGCTGGTGGAAGCGGAGGGGCTCCGAGACGACGGCGGCGGCGCCCCCGGTGAAGTAGCGGTCGGGGAGCCACGTGGTGTTGAAGGAGTCGACGACGGGGGCGTTGCCGCCGCAGTCGATGTGGTACGAGACGTTGCCGTAGGGGTGCGGGGCGGAGGCGGAGGCGGAGAGGAGAGGGAGGAGGAGGAGGAAGAAGAGAGAGAACATGCTGGCTCTCTCTCTCTCTCTCTCTCTAACTTTCTCTCTCTATAACTGGATTTGCTGCGAGAGAGATGGCGAAAAGCTTTTGGATTGCAGGGGGTGCGAGAAAGGGAGCGATGAGAAAGTGCAGGGGAGACAGTGGAGAGAGAGAGAGTGACAGTGAGAAAAGGTGAAGACGATGGGGAGCGTCAAGTTAAGAAAGATTCGGGATTTTTTTTTGGGGACGGAATTTTGGGGGGCGGGACTCTTCTTCGGAAATTGTGAAACCCCACCCCCCCAACTGCTCCCTTAAGTTTTGTAGTTAAGAGTCATTGAATTGGGTTTGTCCCCCCACCCAAACAAACATTAATTGTCTTTTCAAGATAAATCGTGCGCATAATTCATGAACTTTAACTCGATTTATAATGTGATCTCTGGAATTTTAATATGCAATTTCTACGTAATTTAACTCCTGGGTGGTATGAGAGTGTTTGATGTTATCTGTTAATTTGAATTAATGAAAGCACGGCATTGTAAATTCTAAGAATTTAAGTTGGACATGCATTAAAAGTGTAGGATTGACATTGTAAGGACCATTTTTTTATCATTGAGTAGGGAAGAAAAATTAAGAGAATGATTTTTATCTTAAATTTTCTTTTGCGTGAATTCGGGTGATTGAAAGAAAATGCCACTGCTAGAGCTGGTGTCGACTTGAGACTCTAATATGGATTATGGATTGCAACAGGAGCTTGAAATTGAAAGAATTGACTGAGAAATAATTAGTAGCCATCTCAAATACAAGAGCATCTTTTCTATTAACATCATGACAACTATGTGAGTCTGGCTTTAGGATAAACCATGCATCATAGCTTAATCAGTGCTTAGAAAGGAAAAAAAAATAATCATTCTGATTACGTTATTTGCCAGTAATGTGCATTGTCAATGTCTCGAAATGAAAGCATCTTCCTATTAAATGCGGGGGTTAGTTGTGAATAAGACCGTTCTCGTGTTATTTTTCTGACGAACGAAATCCGAGTAATCTTTTGTACCCACTGAAAATGACCAAAGAATGGTCAGTTTGAGTTCACATGATATTTACTGTACTGGCATTCCTACAAGCAAAGGAAAAAAAGAGAGAAGAAGTGGGGAAAGAAACGCCAGCCATCCCATCTCGTGAACTCTAGAAAGGATGGCGAAGAATTTAATGAATTGAAATTTTTTTGTGTTACTTTCCTTTTCCTTTTCTTTTTTTTTTTTTTTTTGGCCAGAGAATGGGGGTTTCCATTCGAGACGTCAGATCTGTACAAGAGTAGCCGCTTGGGTATAAAGAAGAAAAGAGGATGAATAAAGAAAAGGGAATCCGGTTTTGTAATAAAATAATAATTATTATAATTATAATGATATTCGAAAATAAAGAAAAAGAGTCCAACCAAAGGGACCCATTTTTTATTATTATTTTTTTTACAATTTGGATGTATTGAAAAGGAAGGGGACGAGGGTTGACAGCTGAGACATACGTAACCGTGAATTTTTCCTTTTTCTTTTTCGTTTTTAGTTTTTTTTTAATTTCCTTTTTTGGGGATCTTCAAGCGCCGAACAAAAAGGGCTATAGAAAATGGTTCATTCACATTGCCCATGCAAACGAGCTGGAATGACTAAAATAGGCAGCCCCAGGAACGCAGGGAAGTCACATGGTCAACAGGTGGACTTTGGCTACTTAAATCTTCCACTAAACTCATCACTAATCACAACATGTATTCATTGGGTCTCGATTATTGAATACTAATCATCTTAAGCTCTATGTGCCGTGTCGGTGTTGGATATTTAGCATAGAATTAGGATAATTAGAGACTCTTGTGTTTAAAGATACTAGGTTGTTGTAATTGGTCATAAACTCATTTTTAAACCCATATTTGATGGGCCAAGTTATTATATGCGTTAATTATATTCAATATATGGATTATAAATGACTTTATAATGGTAACATAAATTAATATATGTATTAAATGGATTCACAACTTACTTAGACCAAAACCGTGTCTATGATTCTCTCCACTCTTTCATTTTCACTAGATTTGATGCTTGTTCACTTTATACTCTCGCCTTAGTTTATAAAAGTATTTTATTAACATGAGTCATATCAAGTACGGGTCACTAGATTTGTATTGTATGGAAACTGATCAACATGAGTTGAATGAATCAATTTGAGTTGGATGATTTTCGCTTCAACTGGACTTGTCATTTTTATGAGTGCGAGTGGAATAGACAAAAAAATGAGTAACTGTAGCACCATTTCAATAAACACGTCATACCCTTTTCTCAATCTTATGATGGGTTGCTGGGCTTGTAATATCAAACCTTTAAACTCATCCTAAATATCATATCACGATTTGATACAAAACCTTTTTGAGGTTGATTTTGGCTCATAAATATATTGGGCTTTGCGTTTGATAACGATTCTGTTTCCAGGAACTGATTTTGACCATAAATAATTATTTTTTATTCTATTCCCGGTAATAATTTATAAGCATTTTAAATCGTTTGGTAACTATCCAAAATTTATGATTCCGGAATAAATTACGTTTAGTATCGTCTTTATTGATTACATTACAAATTCAATTTCTTTTAATTTTTAAATAATTTTTTCTTTTTTCCCTTTTTTTCTTTTATTTTTTTCCTTTCTCTCTCATGTTATTCTTCTTTTGGTGGCCGACGACCTCACCGGAGTGTTGTTGGCCCTCGGCAAGAAGGTTAATCCTCATCGATCGAGCCTCACCAACAGTGGGCAGGGCTTGCCTGGCCACCGGCGGGGCTAGGCGAGCCTTGCCGGGGCTGAGTGAGGTCTGCCTGGCCAACGATGAGGCTTGGCCTCACCTAGCCCTTCAGCAAGCTCGCAGGTGGCCAGGCGAGCTTCTAGCAAGCTCGCTGGATCGGTTGTCGGCGACCAACGGTGATGGCGGCAACTGGCGGTGTACGGCGGTGGGTGGTGGCGGACGGTGGTGGATGGCAATTGCGAGATGGTAGTCGATGAAGAAGGAGAAAAGAGAAGAAGAGAAAATGGAAGAAAAAGAATTAGTTTTGATTTTTAAATTTGTTAGAACGAGAATCAACTTTTTTTTTTTTATTCTCGATTCCGTTTCAAATCTACTTGAGAAAAAAAAATAGAAATTTGTTTCAGAAACAAAAATTTTATTAAACGCGATTACGTCATCAAACCGATTAGGAAACAAAAAAAAAATCGGAATCGAAGATTTGTTTGGATGATTACCAAACAGTGCCTATATGTCTGCATATTGTCCGCCCAATTGTCATTTCTTCATTGGTTTCAGATTTTATCTATTTATCATAGTACCTTATAAGTTTACTTTAATAACTTTTTTTCCCTCGAAAGTGGATAGCTTTCTTTATTATTATTATTATTATTATTATTATTATTATTATTATTATTATTCAGAATATAATTGAGGGATTAATTTCTCTAATTGCGCAAATTTAGAACAGCTAACATTAAATCCCATCATTAAAAACCATGGGACTAATAAGTAATAGTGATTAATCAGATGCTTAGAAACTTCAGTTGACCAATCTCTATGTCATGTACAAGGAAATCGCACATGTGCGGGCTAATTCACGTTCCAGACCTCTTATTTGAAGGTTTTCTCCCTTAATAGTGCCGGAAAACCTGTTTTAAAGAAGCAGAATAGAATACTCACTCCACGTGACTGACTGCAATGCAAAGGAATCCAAATTAAATTAAATTAAATGGGCAGAGCTGAAATTCAAAGGAAAAATATGGATCGAAAGCGGAAAACTAATAAAAATAAAAATTTCTCATTCCTTCAATTATATATGCACCGTAAGCCGGCAATAGAATCTGTTGAATGCTCATCGGAATGCGAAAATAAAATAAAATAAATGAACAAGTACATTAAAAGGCTTATAACTCATCAGGAAAGTATAATTGAGTTTTAAAAATTTTGAAAAGTGCAATCAAATCCTAAAATTTATGAAGTTAGTATAATCAAACTCTAAAACTTGTTGACATTTTCATTTGTCAAGTTGGACGGAATCAATTAAATAACTTGATTATACCGACTTGAGAGGTTTTATGATTTGAATTGAACATTTGAACTCAATTGCATTTTCACAACAAGTTGTAGGATATGACTACATTTTTAAAAAAATTTAAGACTTAATTATATTTTTACAATAATTTATAGGACTTCCGGTGCACTTATAAGAAAAAGTATAAAAATTCAAAAAAATGCATAGAGTTTGGCCAAAAACAGTAAACTAAAAAAAAACTGCCTATAAAGAATTGTAATAATTTCAGTCATATAATCTTTGTCCCAGTTCGAAGTAGTTGGGAGTGAGCTCTCACCCGTGACAAGCACAAGGAATAATGCGAAGGACCCGCACAATAAGGACAAAACCTCAGCCAAATTACAAAACTTAATTTTAGTTTTAGTACAATACGACCCCGCGTGGCCACGCATTGATTTTCAGCCGTACTCGATTTCGAGCTTCCTTGGTCCCTGTCGAGTCCCTTCAGACCCGATTTCGCGACAGCTATGCTATGCTTCCTCAGGTTGGTCGGCCGAGAATTTAATGGACATCGCCAGTACCGAATAGAGCCCCCCAACCAATTCGTATCCCTTTACTTATGAACCGTGGGGACACGAAATAATGTCCCCCTTTGAGATCATTATTCGTCGATCGAGTTAGGCTCGAGGCCATCCGAATCTCGAGAACTTTTCTCGCCCAATCTAGATGCTATGATGACGATCTCAAGTTCTCACCAAACCGATGAGAAGGTAATGATCATTAGCCCCAGAAGAGCCCATGTGTATGTCGAGATTTCTGCTGATGCCGTTTAGCCCGTGTTTGCTTACTAACTTTTGCCTTTATTTTCCGGTCGGCCAGCCCGTGGAAGGACCCGGAGAGTTACTTTTGCGTTAGCCTCAGTACTAGAAGTACTTCCTTGGCATAGATTCGAGGTCGTGTAAGCGCGATCGTCGGGCAGTGCATTGCATAGATTGGCGGGGCTAAAGATAACGAGATGGGGCATAAGTCCAAGCTAATTTGCCTTCTCTTTCTTTGGGAAAATCTCAAATAAAGATCCAAAGTGAGCATATTTTTTTAAATAAGGACATGAAGTGACCGTTGTCTCAAATAAGGATCCAAAATGGTTAACAAGTCTCAAATAAATACCTGAACTTGACAGCCAGCCAAAATGTTCACCGGCCGGCGAGCATGTGACATTTTCGATGGCTGGAATATGGACAATTTTGTCCAAAAGAAAATATAGATAGAAATTAACAAACCCTAAAAACAAAACCCCACAAACTCTTCACATTCTTTTGACTTAAAAAAAAACTCTTCACATTCTTAGGTTTTTCTTATTTTGCTCTTCATCTCCTCTGCTCTTTGTCCTCTCTCGCTTGGAGTATCGAAATTTTCTGTTAATGGAACACGAATTGAGAGAGAGAAGGAGGGATGGAGGGAGGGAGTACCTTTGGAACTCAAGGAGTCAGGATATTGCTCCATTAACAGAGAATTTGGGTTCTCCAAACGAGAGGGGACAAAGAATGTAAAAGGTAAAGAGCAGAAGAAGAGCATGAAGAGGTTGGGGTTTTGTTTTTGGGTTTGTTAATTTCTATTTATATTTTTTTTGGACAAAATTGCCCATTTTCTGGCCATCGGAAATGTTGCACGCTCGCCGATCGGGGGATTTAGATCCTTATTTGAGGCTTGTTAGTCACTTCGGCTTCTTATTCGAAACAACGGTTACTTTGGGTTTTTATTTGAGAAAGTACACTTACTTTGAGTCGTTATTTGAGATTTTTTCTCTTTATTCGCATTTCATTTGACTTTTTTTCGGCCCTAGTGGTCGCTGCTTATTGGGAGTGGGAGAGAGAGAGATATCTCACGGACCTCGCCTTCAAATTTGCCAGCATTTAAGGCATGCTTTCAGGCCGCGGCATGTGACAAAGGACCCCCTTTTTTATACAGTAAAAGCGGAAAAAGAGTAGTAGAATATCACAGAGAGAGAGTACAATATCACTGACGTTTGTTCCTCGGTAGTCCTTGAAATTCTTCTTCAAAGAACCAGTTGGAAAATATGAAGTTTGAGAATGGGATTGGACATTTTGCAGGAGTTTGGAAACTACAGGTTCTTTTTTATCTCCAACAAGAAACGAAGGGCATGAAGCAGAAGCACGGTGTCGATTATGAGGCAGGGTCCACACAGGGCCCGAGTACGTGTACCAAGACCTTAATGGCTTTTGTCGAGAACACCTGACCTGACGGCGGGAGCTTTTGGTTCGAGCCTATTTATGGCATGCATTCAAGCGTCGTGGGCTCGACCGACTTGAGCCCCTGACCTTAAACATGTATCCGATGTTAGCATTCAATGACTAGAAGACCGATGGTGGGTCGTTCCTCCGGGCCTGTCGAATTCTTGGTTAAGGTCGTCTCGAAGGAAGAGCCCACCACTTAGATTCTATCAGTATAGCACGCAATTCACGGCCCTCAATTGCATCCGAAGCATCGGAGCGTCAGAGAATGATCGATGCTTCCAGTTATCGAAAGGCTCTTCATTAACTGATATGCTCTGGAGGATGTTGGATGGATTGCCTCTCTAACGTATTTAGTCATAAACAGTACGTCCTACTGGAGATTATCTATCGGCGCCCCGTTCAGCCAGCTTACCTCTCGTTTTGTTGACAATGAATGTGAAATCAACCTAGTTAAACCTTCCATCCCTTTCCTGCACAGAGAGATTTATAGAGAAGTAAAGAAATTAAGTCATCAACCAGCATCGCTAGCTACCGCGGTCAAGAAATAAGACATCAAGCAGAAAACAAATGATAGAAGGCAGGACCTCCTCTGGGATGTTCTTACAGGAGTCCAGGTACCTTTCTCACATTCCCTTGCGTCTTTTGTTCTCTTTGATAGTTTTCCATCTTGCAAAGAATCTCCTCAACTACAATAACACTGTCACGAGTTCTCCTTCCCGGGTACGAAGTTGGCCTGATTCGAATTCTTCAGGTCATCCAGAAACGGTCTCAATTCACCGACAAAAACGTTGGAAATGAGTTCATAAACCGTATCACACAAACTAGCGTTGCGTTGCTGAATTTGCCACATCCGTGAAGACAAGAAAAGAAGACATTGGATCACGATATCCGAAAGATAGTATAGCCCGCGACAAAAAGCCCAACCCGATCCATCTCACGTCAAACGCGCAGCTTGTGGCGTGCAACGTTCCTCCATCCGCTCCGCCTCTTCCTCTCCACATATATTACCCGAAATAACTGTCGTTACGCGCCCAAAATTGCCCGAGGAAAATAGAAGAAAAATCAGTACTTGTGGTCTGAATTTGAAGCCAGCATTTCTTCTCTGGGCAAAGCAAGCAACCTGCTTTCTCAGTCCTCTCTACCGAGACGCACCGCGCGCCCCGCACAGCCTCTGCCTCCCGCAGGCATGGCCACCGTCGCGGCATCGGGGGGAGTCGGCGTGGCCACCGCCGCCATCAAGCTCCAGTCCCGCAAGCCGTCCTCAAATCCGACGACAACCCCGTTTCTGGGTAAGAAGCTCGCCGTCAGGCTTCCCCTCAAGACCCTCGTCTCGAGCCCCAGGGCCCTCGTTCTCGCCTCGGGCGGAGAACTGATCGATGCGGTCAAGGACCTGTTCCTGGGCGTCGGCGTCGGCCTTCCCTGCACGGTCATGGAGTGCGGGGACATCATCTACCGAAGCACGCTGCCCAAGTCCAGTGGCCTGACGCTGACGGCCCCGGGTGCGGTCTTGGCTCTGGGGACTCTGTCTTACCTGTGGGCGACTCCTGGCGTGGCTCCTGGGTTCTTCGACATGTTTTTTCTTGCTTTTGTAGAGAGACTGTTCAGACCCACCTTCAGGAAGGTCAGTGTGGTGTTGGAAATTAGAGAAAGTTGCGATTTTGGTGGGGTTTGAGTGATTGATCAAATGAAGTTCGGTTTTGTGTTCGAACAGGATGATTTCGTGCTGGGGAAGAAGTTGGGCGAGGGAGCCTTTGGTGTGGTTTACAGGGTTTCACTGGCTAAGAAGTCTTCTTCAAATGTAAGTATAGCTCTTACAGGACTCCTCATATTGAGTCTCTGTTCTTAGGGCCCAAAAGAAAGTGCTAGGTATGAAATTTTCAGGTTGTTGCTGCGTGATGGCTCAAAGTTGGGTGCTCTTGTTTATTAATCACTCACTGATCATCGCAAAAAATTATTTTTGGGTTTTTGTATTATTTGAGGTGATTAAGAAGTGCCGGCAGGCACGCAAGTGTGCAGACTCATGCATACACTTCCAAGTGGCAAAGGTGAAATGGGCTTTATGCTATTGTGGGTGGGAACTCAATGTATTAATTCCTTCTTGCTGTTTGCTCTTGAACAGAAGGAAGGTGACTTGGTATTGAAGAAGGCTACTGAATATGGTGCGGTTGAGATTTGGATGAATGAACGTATCCGAAGAGCTTGTGCTAGTAGCTGTGCCGATTTTGTATATGGCTTTCTAGAGGTTTTGCTCTATATAGACTCTTGGCTTAATTGCGGGCTTACTTTTAATTCACGTGGAAATATAAAGATAGAGAAAACACCATTCACAAGTTTGCTTCATTGCTACTCTGCATTGTATCTTCTCTCTGAAGTTGTTCCCAAAAAAAAATGAAAATGGTTCCAGACTTCTTCAAAGAAAGGAGGAGAGTATTGGCTTGTATGGCGATTTGAAGGGGAATCTACACTTGCAGATCTGATGCAGAGCAAAGAATTCCCTTATAATGTTAGTAGCTCTTCCTTTCACCTCTTACTGTCTTCATTTATTGCAATTTCCTCATACTTTTGGTTAGAGCTCGACAATTTTTCTTTCAAGCATAGGATGAAGCAATCGAAGTTGTGCTGCATATAGTCATGTTTACGATGATTTTTTTCTTTGCAATCTATTTCATGGCTATTGAGGCAACTGAACATGGAATCTGAGATGCTTATCCAAATGTCATGTGGGTGGATATTCAATAAAGGAAGATGGTTGTCATACCTGATTATGTTCATTTATTATCTTCTGTCCATTGCTTTGTGCTTTATTTGTTTCAGATTTACATTCAGCCTCACTTTTGTAGATCTGTCAACGTCCTCAATTACCATCTTCAATTATGATTAAATTTCTTGTCAGGTAGAAACAATGATTCTCGGGGAGGTACAGGACTTACCGAAAGGAATTGAAAGGGAGAATAGGATCATTCAAACTATCATGAGACAGATCCTCTTTTGCCTGGACAGTCTTCATTCGACAGGC
Organism: Eucalyptus brandiana; assembly: GCA_014182725.1. Taxonomy (NCBI): domain Eukaryota; kingdom Viridiplantae; phylum Streptophyta; class Magnoliopsida; order Myrtales; family Myrtaceae; genus Eucalyptus; species Eucalyptus brandiana. The sequence continues at coordinate 38,443,408 of CM024674.1, forward strand.
ATTGTGCATAGGGATATTAAACCACAGAACATTATATTTTCTGAAGGTATAGATAGCATTTTAACAACAGCTTGATTGTGTTTATTCTCTTTAGAAAAAAATTGATATTTCATACACCACAACATGTTACCCCTGAAATTGAGCAGGTTCTCGTACATTCAAGATAATTGATCTTGGAGCAGCTGCAGATCTTAGAGTGGGTATCAATTATATTCCAAAGGAATTTCTATTAGATCCAAGGTATCATCCTTAACATTTTGCAAATGTGGTATCTCATTAGCATGTAGATCATGATTGTTTGGACAAGACATGCATGTAGAACAATGTTGACAAAAATACATGACAAGTCTTCAAAACTCATCTTACATTTTACTTTTTTCAGTCTTGAAAATGCATGTTTTGTATAGACAGATTTAATTACTTCATTTGGAGACATATTTTATGATGTAATGGAGTAAAATGGTCCATGCTAATCAGGTCCCAGAAAAAATGTCTAGACACATATTTTATGATGTAATGGAGTAAAATGGTCCATGCTAATCAGGTCCCAGCAAAAATGTCTAGGATTTGTTGAAACATGTTGAAGGTTCAATTTTTGGGAGCAGGGTGCTTGGGTTGCTTATCATCTGCATGCCGACAGCATGATGATCACCCTTCTGAATGGTTTTACTGAACCTATTGTTCATAACTTTTTCAATCTCAAGTGTCTGCAAAAGCGCAAGTCCTGTTGAATGCTGGTATTGTACAAGCATGTCAAGAAAATTTGTATGAGAATTTTGATACTATACAAGTGTAATTCTTTCCATGTTCATAGGACATGCAAAGATCGCATCTTTAACTTCGTTGTAGATTTTGATTGCCGTTTGCTATATATATGCCCTTGTCTCAACCATAGAGATTAAAGACTAGGAGATGCCGGGTCTCCTTTTCTTCCGAGGCAACATGCCTTCTAAGTTGTTTTTTCTCCTCTGAATTCCGGCCAAAGGTGACACAAAAACATTGGTTACATTTCTGACTGAATGGAGTTAGCTATGTGGATCCTTTATGCTACCTATCTCATTTTGCCCTCAAAACCATGAGGAATCTCCCTCATTTTTCTAAGGAACAATGAGGGGCTCTAAGAAAGATAATGAGGGAGGTAATTATGTCTTTTGATGATCATATTAGCACAGATTACAGATTGATATGGCTTTGTTAAACTTTAAACAAGAAATAGTCTGTTTCTTGAAAATCAATACCTGACTGAAGTGGTGGCTGTGCCATGGTTTCCATATTTTAATAATGTGAATTTTCTCGTCCTCTGGCCTCTCTTATTGGTTGTTGTGAGTTGTCTGATTTCCTAGATTGCTTCAATACTGTGCCTCTTATAACATGTGACAATTCTCTTTGGTTTGTTGCTTCTTAGGTACGCTGCACCAGAACAATACATTATGAGCACACAAACACCCTCTGCACCTTCAGCTCCAGTGGCTACCGCTCTTTCCCCAGTTTTATGGCAGGTTGGACATCTACCATGAGACTGTAAAGATTGACTAATGTGCATCGAGTTTCTTTTTGTTTCGATTTTAGTGTTTTCCTAACTCTGATGGCTTTCCTTAAAACAGATGAATTTGCCAGACAGATTTGATATCTACAGCACTGGTCTCATTTTTCTGCAAATGGTGAGCTAACATGTCTGCGTTGGAACTTGTTGTAGTTGTGATTTGATATTATCCAGGGGAAAACTATCTTCGAATGGTTGATCTCAGCTTGTCCTTGCAAGTATTGTTGAGGCCTAGAAATCTCACTACATGACTTCAACCTTTTATTTACACCACCGGTTGTGTCCCTCCTTGGATTCACTTTTAACAAGTTTTCACAAGACATTAGCTTATCTATATGAAGCTAATCTACAATGAAGATAAATGTACTTGAAAATTGAGCAAAATTTTCGTTTTTAAGCGAGGGTGTGAGATTTTGCATGCATATCATCTTGAGGGAGTATGATGACATGGCTATATATCACAACTTCAGCGGGTATGTTATGTGCTTTGTCAATGGTAGACTTGCAAAAAGCTGATGCTTTAAACCTTGAAGTAATCACAAGGTTTAACGTTGGAAAATGTTGTGTTGGTATCATCTAATTACAGCACCACCCAGTTGATTCAAGAATAACTTAAAGTAGGTATATTATTGTAGACTTTGGGAGATGGCTAAATAAATTGGTCATATGGTAGGACACTAGATTTCTGAAAGCCAGAACTGCACATCACTAGCATGTAGTTTCAGATGTATCAGGTACAAAGCTAAAACTCCTGTAGATTTATCTCCTACTACTATGCTGTATATATGGTTTGTTTGATGCAAGAAGCTACATTAACTCAAGGCAGCCTGCTCTCCATACAGGCTTTTCCATCATTAAGGACCGATAGTGGTCTGATACAATTCAACCGGCAGCTCAAAAGGTGTGACTATGATCTGGTCGCATGGAGAAGAACCTTAGAACCCCGCGCCAGCCCCGACCTACGGCGGGGGTTCAAGCTGTTAGATTTAGATGGTGGAATAGGATGGGAACTTCTGACATCAATGGTTCGCTACAAGCCAAGGCGACGAACTAGCGCGAAAGCAGCATTAGCTCATCCATACTTCGATAGAGAAGGACTATTGGCTTTATCCTTCATGCAGAAACTGAGGTTGCAGCTCTTTCGAGCCACGCAACAGGATTATGGGGAGGCTGCCAGATGGGTGATTCGGCTGATGGCTAAGTCAGGGACGGAGCAGGATGGTGGTTTCACAGAAGCTCAGCTTCAGGAGCTTAGAGTCAGTATCTAAACTATTCTGAGCAACTGTAGTTTTTCGCTTCTAAATTACACTGAGGACACTCCATTCATAGAACTCACACTTCACCCATTGCCAAAGGTCTTTCTTTTCCACTTTTTCTCTGCTTTTTGAACGCAGAGGTATACTACTAAGCTACTTGTAAGCGTGATAGTTCATTTCATTGATAATTGGACTAAATAAAGAAGAAAATAAATCTACTGAAGGCCAAGTAGTTGGGAAAACAGAAGGGGTAATGGTTTAATTTGATCAGAACACACTTGCACATCGTACATCTCTATTTCATCCTCCCATGAATCGTGGGAATCTTCTCTAAGACCTTGGGGTACTTCTTTTGTGCAGGAAATGGCACCAAACCAGAAGGCAACTGCTCCAAGAAATGCTCTAGCCTCGGCTCTTCGTCTCCAAAGGAAGATTGTCAGAACATTAGGTGAGAGCATGGATGAGCTCAACCAGCGCCGAAAGAGCCTCTGGTGGAGCCGGTGGATCCCTAGGGAGGAATGAAGTTTGTAAATATGTGCACACCTTTCCTAATCTTCATGTAAATTTTGTCTAGCCATCGTAATTATATCAAAGGAATAGAGTGATGCTCTAAGTCGAAAAGAAATAGATGTTAATTTTTGCTTATTAGAAAAGTGGAGTGCTTTGAATTCATGTCTATTCATTTTTTCAGAGTGTTATAAAGTTGATAATGATATCAAATACAATCAAGTATTCTCATCTAACATGTTCTATTAGCTATCTCACATCCCATTTTTGCCAGCTTCTTTTAGGTTTAACCCAAATGCTTCTAGGAACACCATCAAATGGCTGCATTCTAAATTTTCTTTGTAGTGATCTCTAAGCCTCAAGGATCACTTTTTCATAACTCAACTCCATATAATGCTTTTTGTTAGCGACAGCGCTCGCTTCCCACATCAGTGGGAGGCTCATTCAGGATCTCCAAGTTTCAAGGATCGCTTTTCACGACTCAACTTCTGTACACCATCATGAGCCAACGATTACCTTGCTGGCTGTCCAGAACGGAACAACGAACAAGCACGGTGCATAATGCATATATGTTTTTCGATCTGTTGTTACAGCAATAATACAGTATTTATCTTTGTACTTAGCATGTGAATGCCCTTCATACGAGCTTCCTTCCAGATCATACTCTGTCAAAAAATCTGATGCGCACGTAAGGATACAACTGTATTACTGGTTGAGCCGTACTATTGCGCCGTTGTTATGCATATGGAATATGGAATAATTTGCGTAGCTCACGTACATGCTAAGTCATTGGCCGTTGGAAGATTGAAGAGATCAAGAAGTCTTTATCATTAATGTCTCGCCAAAAACCAGTGTTTTCATGGAGTAGTAATAAACAAAGCGATTTAAACCTTGGAATGAGTTATAAAGTGTAATATAATGTTGAGTCTGGAAGAGGCAATGGCATTGTGAATCACGAGAACTTCACGTGCAACTCTGACCTGTAGTACAACTAGCCCAATATTTTATGTACAGACAGTACATCAGAGTCCAGCATAGAACACTTCAAAATAAACCTGGGACGCCATGGAGATAATTTATTAAAGCTTTGTCCACACGGTGATGGTTCAATCTTCAAAGCTTTTTTGGGTATCTCATCGTTCCTTAGGTTGGGTCACAATTTTTTCACGCAAAAAGATGAACTGACATGAAAATATCGAGTTTGGCAACGCTCATGAGTATGAACATGGTGGTGAAAACATTATTTCCTTGTCCAGAACTATTATAAATCAAGCATTGGACTCCTGAGTAGAAGGGAAACAAAAACAATCACCCCGGCATTAATGACTTCAAGATCCTGCGAACAGCTAATATATACAATGTATGTCTCATGAGTTTGAGACTTGACAGAAACCAAAAGAGAGAATCTTCATGTCTCCCTCTGAAAAGCACGGATGAAAAAGGATGGAAGAAGCAACAAAGTTACTGAGAACCGATACTCAAACCGAGATTGACAGCTTAGCTCTGTTCAGAGAAAACAGTATAAAATTTGCAGCTTCGCTTAGTTTAATGAGGTTTAGTGCGGAGATTGTCCTGTTCGAAAGTGGGTGGAACACGAGACCAAGCAAGTGGCTCTCTCTCTCTCTCTCTCTCTCTCTCTCTCTGCATTGATCTTGTTAACTAATTATTTCATATTCCCATCTATAAGCTCAAACACTGACTGATTGGGCTTTGAGCTCTTCACATGAAAAGGTGTTAACTTAGGCACGGCTCAATTTGACGGGAAAAATGCCGGTCAAAATCTTGATATCCACTTCTTTGACCATGGGAACTAGCTGTTCCCTATGAGGCGCATCAAACTATTAGATTTGCCTGAGCAAAACCCGAAACAAATTATCAAATGGAAATACGATGTACGTGTCTGTCGCCTCTTCCCTAGTTTACGTACTGTCGTAATTTGACTATTCGATTCGACACAATAAATCGAGCGTGCGGGTTAATTTGTTTACAGGAAAACCATTGTTCTTAATTTTGTAGGGTGTAGAATTATTTTATGACGGATGGTCTGCGGAAGAAATGTAGCTGAGGGACAGAGCGCAATGGTTTCACCATAAAAATATTACATGTGTTTGTTACGTGTTTAGTGACGTTGCCGTACATAACAATATTTCAATAGATTAATAAATGCACCATCCATAGGAGTGGCCAAGTCGGGTTGAAGGGGGTCACGAAAAATAGGTAGGGAATGGTTGATTGGTTCCTTCTAATATGACCTAGAACATGCAATAATTTCCGGACTACGGTCCTGCGGATTAGAATACCATTATCACTTACCTTGCTGTTTCACATACTTGCAACTCGATGTCCCCACATGTCATTTCTTTTTTCTGGTTTTCCCTCTCTAGGATTAGTCAATGGCTTCACGAGATGAGCCTCATTATTGCCCCAACCCCAAGCTTGCAAGCAATATAGGGAGAATGTGTGTGCAGTGTTGTGTAGGATCCAACTGATTGTGATGATGACCCATACTGCCTGTTTAGGTGGATTCAATTCAACAACGAAGGATGTGACACGAATTGGAAATAGAAGAAAAAGCGAGGGTCTAGTCCAGGCACATGAAGACACAAGGCTGCATTATCATCACCCCCCCATCATACCCCATATTTAATGCAACTGATGATAAAAAAATGAAAAAAGATGGGTTTTTTTTCTAAGGTATAGGGAAACAGTGGCCGACCCGGTATGCTGGTGGGTGGTGCCTACGACACCAAGTGATAAAAAGAAATGAAAAATATGTGCATGACCATACCAATACGGATCACGTTAGGGCTTGTTTGGGATTGATTTTTTTAATGGGTTTGCATGGTGTTGGGGCTGTGGACCCAGATGGGGCTTGTCTGGTGGGTTAGGGGACAAGTGCACGCCCTTTCATGCCCCATCGTTGGCTCTTTACTAGACCAATGTGGTTAGGGACCACAGCCCTCCGCCTCCTATAAGAACCCAATGGCTCAATCGCCCAGAGTCACCAGCCTCAAATACACACTTTGCAACCAAAAGCAATCAACAACTCAAGTCTCTCTCTCTCTCAAGAAATCATCAATCTTGTTGGTGTTCTTCTTCTGTGAAGTTAGCACAAAAATGAAGATGATGGGCAGCCCAAGCATTGGAAGCTCCAAGAGGAGGCTATCAAGCAGAGGGCTTGGTGGGGCTCTCAGAGAACAGAAGGCCAAGCTCTACATCATCAGGAGATGTGTGGTCATGCTCCTTTGTTGGCATGACTGAAAGAAGTCTTAATTTTTAGGGGGAATCAGAGGATTTTTTTTTTTCTTCTTTTCCAAATTTTTTGGTGGAGTGTACATAGCAGCATGGGCGGTGGAAGCGATGGCGGCAATGGCAGCAGCGACGACAATATTTTTGAAGGAAAACTTAGCAAGTTTTGTGTCACTTTTGGTCTAATCGGCTACATATGTAAATCGGATAGCTTCAGCTTAATCAAAAAGCTCTTATAATTCTATCACATTTTTTCCACTTCCAATCATTGTTCATACTCATTCTTCTACTGGTATATGGTCTCTACAGCTTTTTCCCTTTACAAAGTGTGAATTGACCTCATGCTCATGGGTCAAAACTTTGCAGCACTGATAAACCTCGACAAATCGTTGAGATTTCCACAATTTGGATATTCACTTTCCTTGGTCTTTCAGGGCAATCTTTGCCTAATGTCCCAGCTGAGCAGTTGCCTTATTTTCTGAACTATTTGGATCTTCAAGTGCCCTCGACTTTCCAAGCTCCTCCGCCATCATCTTTCCATCAGCATCAGTGAACATAGTCCTACATTTTGTCCATCATTTCGTTTTCTGTCTCTTTTTGGTGCTTTCCATGCTATAATTGAGCTTCATCATGAAGGGTACGAGTGAATGATCAGCCGAAAGTGATCTTATTTGGACAATAAAGATTCTGCAAAAAAGAGGGCGTATCTTAATCTGTTTGACTACTGTGAAGGCCCAAATAATCATTAAAAGTGCTGAACTATTTGGCGTTGATCTTTGTACTTTGTGATATCTCCAATTAACTCCCAAGTTCCAAGCCCTAATCTTTCTTTCTTTTATGCAAATCCAAAAAGTGGCTTAGGCACTTAGCATGCTCAGAGGTCCTTGTGCCCCAGCTGTATATATATGTGGACACACCATTATCTGAACTCAAGTGTAATCATTTGTTCTTCTTCTCCTGGGAAATTGCTATGGAATCTGACTCCTTGAGCCAAAAAAAGCACTCCGATACCCTTGAATGGTTACTATGCCATTGGCGTTTGATTAAAATTAGAGCCAGATCATCGCGAGAGTTTGTCAACACTCTTCTTCTTTTCTTGGAATATGAATATGATGAGCATATCTTCTAAATTCCAGGTACTGTCTTCTGCAATCTGCAATGATAAATTTTTAAACCTATGGTCCACTGATAATACCTCTTGTGTTGAGCTGTTCTTTCCAAGTAATACCTATCTCGGCTGGCCTTCTGCGGGCAGTTGCTATCTGAAATGGAACTTTGGCATTTCTACTATATCTCAGCATAGAGAAGGGAATAATATAATCCCTGTAATCTGTAAATCTTGATAGTGTTGTCCTCAACCAAACGACATTTAAAGACAAATTGTATCCACAATCCTATCCCTTATCAGTTTTTCCTTCAACCAAATATGGGATTTCTTTTCTTAAGATCGGTCAATCACAACAGGAGGTTCGTGGGTAGATGAAACTTTGGACTTTTGTAATAACGATACTTATTTTTCCTCAGTGCTGATGCCACGCGTATGGTCTTAGAACGCATCCGTCCATTTTCTCTCCATCCAGTAGGCAATAGTGTCCGAGTTTGTTTGTTTCCATGGCCTTGCATGAGTGAGCAAAAAGGAAGTGCACTGACCAAAGGAAAAACAAAGCACGAATAAAGTTGCCTTTATTATATCTGTTCTTTCTGTCATCCTTGTATCTGAGGAAGATATGTGAGAAAATCTCGGACCAAATAAACCTATATCCATATTTATTAGAATTTCTATCTACATGCTCTCGGGAACTTACCCCAATTTGGGATATTTTGCAGAGTAAATTATCTATGGATATGTATCTTGGAAACAAAAAAGGTCAAGAGTTCAAATTTTCCTTTTGCTGATAACAGGTGACTGGTGAGTTAAGAGCATTGATGTTACTCAAAATTCTCAAAAGTTGATTTTAATATTTCATAAAGACTAATATGATCTCCTTTTCTTTTTCACAATGCGATATCAAATGTTTTTCCCATTTTCTGGACATAGAGAGAGAGCGAGAGAGCGTGTGAACAGTCGGGGTATCTCAACTGCGGGTCAGAGAGAGAGCGGTGAAATGGTCAACAGAAACAGAAGCTGCATGGGGCTCATCTAATATTCTCTTGTCGGCCACACCTCAGAGAGAGAGAGAGAGAGAGAGAGGACAAGGACAAAGATGAACATGATTGGTCAAAGCTTTGACAGGCCTTTATCAAGCCCACGTGCGCTCTCTCTATCTCTCTCTCCCCACCATGTGACTGGTTTCTTTTCGTTGGCCTTTTTGATGCTCCTCCTCCTCCTCCTCCTTTCATCCTCGTCATCGCCGGCCCACCGCCCATAAATAATGTCTGTCAGACTGTCACGCACGAGTGTTTACTGAGCTCGTGCACGCTCTTATCTTTTTACATCAGTTAACATCACAGGTTATACTTACCGCACGAAGCAATTGATCCAAGACAGAACATTAAGGGCCGGGTGAACAGTGCAGTAATCTAGGACTTTAGTATGTCATGTCTTATCGTGTTAGGACTCATTTTGTCTATTTTGTGGTGCCACTTGGACGGATTGCGATGGATAGTCCTTGTCTGCGCGCCCTGAGCGCGAGGCCCGCCCGTGTGTGGACATCAACTCCCACGCGTTACCCGTCTTCTTGCCAAGAAAACTCCTCTGCATTCGGTCTGCAAGCAATTATGGCTCTCTCTGTCACTCTCTCTCCCCAGTTTATCTTGTTGTCTAGCAGAAGTAGATGAAGCATCTCCGTTCCTTCTTTAACCCTTTCCATGTGTAGTGACGGCAAAGAAAAAAGTATACTGGGGGAAACTTAGAATTGGCTCAAACCAGAGAGTAGTTAAGTACAATCCAACAACGATCAAAGTATTTTTTGAAAATATGGCAGCATTGTGCAATTGAACTTCTTTCTTCCCTTGTGGCCAGAGTGCAATTGAAGTTCAGTTTCAGTCCTTTGACACAAAGTTTCCCCAGTATTTGAGTACATAGTACAGATAGTCACCTTCAATCGGGTCACTCTGATTTCGCAATGGCTTCCATCGAGGTTGAGTTTGACTGAAAAATCATGTTACAAACGCTTTGCCCATATGCGACATAACATTCCCTGCCCAACCATTCATTGTACCAGTTTTGTCTGTTTTCAACAGCAATGGCATAAAGAGAGAGGCACTTCAGATTTATCGGTAACTTGGAACCATGGCCTCTTTAACAACACAGCTGTCCCAACATTGTTCACGTCTTTGCCAAGAAAACATTGAACCAAGACAAACCAACAGGTCCAGCTGAAACACTTCCCTACAATCAGGCAGAAACATCTAGCTTGTGTCTATGGATTATTCAAGGGAACTTCCCACAAGCATCCTGGCCCTCCGGAAAAGGTAGGGCAATTCATCAGAGGTTCTTCTCGAGCAATTTCTTGCTGAATGTCGTGATCTATAAGCCAGATAGCTAAACCCACAACTCTCATTGGCTCAACTCCATCCGTGAAGATATTATGGTTCCATTCAGTATCGGCAGACACCAACTCACAATTACGAGGAATTACGTACTTTGGATGCACATTCCCATCCGAGATACTCATCACCCATCTCTCACCCAATAGCCGTTTTCATGAATCTGACATCGGAATACAGACGTGTAGATTTTAACATGTTCTAAAGAATAAAGTGGACAAAGCTCCGATTGTCATGAAGGTATTGTTTGGACAGGAGAAGGTTCAATGAGGCTACATTCTGTGAGACTCAAACTCATTTGGCTAAAATTAGATCTTCAAATCTCTCATGGTCAGCTTCTACTGGAGGGAAGAGGAGGTACAAAGAGGATACCTTGCCATGCTCATTACTCATGGATTTCGCTAACAAATACAACCCAATTAGGACCCATTCCTACCTAGAGGCTAGAATGTCCAGTCAGACATTCCAAGTTTGTGAAAAGTAAAGTCGGAGCACACATTTCTACAAATTCTATTTGAGATATAACAAGAAATTGAAGAAACAATTAACCGTCCAGGAATAAACCTGTTGTAAGTTTCCAGCAACAGTTAGGAAATAAGCTTCATATACTTTTATCAAACATGCCTCACAACATTTACGTGTTCACCAATGTGAGAAGAGATTCAGTTCAGAGGACATAGAAACAAAAGCCGCATCGCCATTACTTACATGTCAAGTTTCTTAAAAACCCATGGTTACAAAGGTACGAATTAGGAGGCGATGGAGGCCGATTTTACATGAACCTGACATCAAAAAACTGCCCCAATCCTATCTAGTCAACCACCTTGCTCCCGCCCCAAGCAAGAAAGCTATCCTGTGATCCAAATTCCTGAGAAGCACATGGAGAGCACGCAAAATGAAAATTGTATGATACCCAAGAAAATAAAGAGGCAGCAATTCATAAGAAGAAAAAGGTTTTGTACCAGCTGGCTCAATCGAAAATCAGGAGGGGTATCAAGCTCAATATTTGCTGGATCAATTGCCAGATCGTGGCACTCCTCCAGATCCTTCTTCAAGTCTTCAGGTCCTAATTTAGCATAATCAGAAAGAAGGATTCTTTTTTTTGACTCCACATGGTGGTTTATGTCTCCATCTCTATTAGGAGATTGAGATTGAAGAAACTCGTCACATAAGGACAATCCCTCCACAAGCTGTTGTGAATCCAGTAGATTCTGTGACTCACTGTCCCACCATTTTGACTCTTCCTCAGCCTGTTGATCACCATCTGCCATCATTTCTGGAGCAGAAATGGTTTGCTCATGATGCTGGGGATTTTCTATTTCCAGTGGACCATCAAGATCCGCACACTTTGTCTCAACATGCTTTGGTTGCAAGCAGCAAAAGGCAGAAAAGAATAAGTACTCCAAATTTTAATGCATGTCAGCAAAAGGGGAATAAGAACTCTACTGATAACTGATAACCCCTTAATCATGATGAAATTGCACGGACATGACGTGATTTTTAAATTAATCAACCTGTTTAGCACTATCTCACTAGATTATGCACTTTTTTAATCCAAATTAAGTATCAAGAAAAGGAGGCCACAAGTGTTAACATATACCTATAGATAGTAGTCAATTGTGGTTATAAATAAATGAGCTACAATTTTTTCAGTATCTCTCATGCTCTATAAATAGAGCTATCTTATGTACACTTTCATTATGTTAATGAGTAAAGATGTGGCAGTATTTTCTCTCTCTCCCTCTCTTGAAGATCCTAGAATACTTAGGACAGGAAATAAGGATCAGTAAAATAGCAGGCGGGGAATGTGTATGTTGAATTTCACAATACAAATTGCTCTTTATGTAATCATGTTCACATGCTCAGAAGAGAGTGCTGTAAGTCGGAGCCGCCCTAAATTTACAAGTGTGTGTCAACATGCACGTATTTGTTGAGGAAACAAAATATCTCTCTAGATATATATGTACATTAGCAAGATGTCCATGTATTTCATGGGTCTAAGACTATGTTTTTTACGTTACCCAGCAAATTGATTGTTAATTCTATTTGAATTCTAAAAATTGCATGCATTAAATGTAGACTGGAAGTGTATCTTGATCACTTTACAAAGTCCATGAGAATTGCCTTATGTTTTTCCCTCAATTAGCCCAAACACATACCCACTTATTGGATATAATCTTGGCAAAGCAACACCGGTAACTTTTTTTTGTTGTTGTTGATTTGCTAATATTCTTTATCATGTTATAATACTATTTTATCTTTTAAAAATGTGCTATGATTTTTTGTGATGATGGATAGCCTTTTCATTCATACATTACTATCAAGTATTCGTGAAGTATACTTTATAATGAGTATTTATTTAAGACTTATTGAAATCAATATAATATTGAATATCCTTCAAAATTTTATTGAAAAACTTACTGTAATCCTTAATTAAATGTTTAATCTCACCAATAACATAAAGCAATAAGAATTATCTTCACAAACTATATAGTGATAGGAGTTATCTTTGACAATTCATTAATCATATCTAAATAACTTTAAATTTTTAATTAGTGGGCCTTTAATGTTATTTTTCATACTTGTTGAAGTGTAATTATCATAAATATTAAAAAATTATCTGATTAGCGTTATATCTAATTATGCATTTTATGGTAATAGTCATCGGCAATTATGCATTTAACCATATTTATTTACAGAATATGGGAATGTGTAATATATTTTAATCCTTTAAAGGCCATCTAACATAATCTATTAGTGAAAACATTTTGCTTTTATGCGTATCTGTATATTATTCAACTCTTTCACAAATATCTAAATTGCAAAGTGATAAGAGTTATCTATAGTTATGCTTTTAATCACAAGGTCATCAATTTTTAGTCATATTTATTCATAAAGTATGCACCAGCATGTTATTTGGCACTTCAAAAATATAAAAAAAGAAAAATGTAACAAAAAGGTCATTTCAAAATATTCAGTTATCGGTCAGAGATAAGCTATAATTATCTGGTGATTAATCTTTTTATTGATCCTCTAATATCTTGAATTGATCAAATAAAACATATCATGTTATAACCTAAATAATGATCCTCTAACATTAATATATTTTAAATTGCTCTTTGAACATAAATGATTTCTTCAATAAACTGTTTGTATTAAGGGGTAACTTATAATTGATTTGCCAATGTTCATTTGTACGTTCATATTTGTTATCATCTTATTTAGATCATATTCATATCAGTTATTTGCTAAATATCAGCTATCATTCCATGTGATACTTCATCATCATTTCAATATATATTATCTATTTGGGACATAAGATTTTGTGATAGGGGTATCCATACTTTATTCAACTTACTTTGTTCTTATCCACTATAAAAGTGATAGGACTGATACAAAATGTGGGACCTTGTTCTCACCAACTACAAAATAATTAGCATCATACCAGATGGAGGTATTCAACCATAAGAGGATCAAATGATAATGAACTTTGTCATTTTTATTTATTTATGATATATGCACAATTGTGTGTTGCTGATAGATTGCTTTTCATTTTTGAATGTTCATTTATCAGAGTTCTGATGATGAATAATTTCTTTTATTAATCCTCTAATATCATTTATTTGTCAAATATAGCAATCATATTATAATGAGTATTTTAGTGCTATCACGTTACAGTAGGTACTCTTACAATGTCAAATGTGAAATCTGTCTCTTAATAAGATGAGTCAAATATGAAGTATTATGTCAAAATAGGTGTCCTTACATTATTTTCAAACACTAATTATTAAATATACACAATCATGGAATATAACATTTTAAACATTTGATATTACTTTAGAGATGCTCTTGAAATGAATGATTTCAATAAACAGGAAAACCAATATGTAAATAAAAACAGGATAGGGAATTTTACCAGAAGAACTATATAGTTAGCGCAATTATACCAGAACTTTTGCACCTAGATTGAATTGATTATTCATCTAATTATATACAGATATTTCCAGATAGATTCAATATATATACATAAACAAATTATTTTTTAACATTTATTACCAAAATATGCATAATATTATTAGAGACTTATTACCAAAACATGCAAAATGCCTGAAATTCAGAGATTTGCCAGGATGCATGTGAGTGTGCCACATGGCTAAAGTAGCGCGAGCATTGCCCGCTTTAATATAGATATATAGATAGATGTTATCTGATGCAGCTTGCATCAGTGGAGAAATAGTAGTTTTACCTGAGCAAGGGGGCCTCCACAAGCAGAATCCTGAACCGGATCAGAATCACAAGATCGCCTCTCCGTACGAGGTGGGTCGGGCGTCACAGACTTTGGACTCACTGGATCTGCTTTCATTGTTGTAGCATCAACTCTTTCCCGATTATTCTGTTCATTTTTTTCACCTTGATCGAGCTGTTGCTGCTGATGATCATAGAAAACTTTAGATATCACAAACTCTCCATCCTTCTCATCCTCTTCAGTTCCTAGATGATACTGGTGCATCTTCCAATTAGTTTTTTCAGATTTTCCTCCCTTGACCAGATTCGTGTACAAGACCATTATCTTTTTCCACCCCTTTTGAACGCCATCAACCATGACAGGTTTAGTCTTGCCCGTCTTATGCCAACGAACATCACCAAAATCATCGCCAAGAATCTTTCGACGCTTTCTAGTCCCAGTATTGTAAGCCTTAATGGCCTGGTGAAAAAAGTGAGCCACACTTCCATCTTGTTTAACACCTGTGGGATGCACTTAAGCTCAGATCAATTACAAGAACTATCCCCACAACGAGTAGTAGAATATTTTGCTCACCTGGTAAATTCCGAGGATGCGTATAACAGATCCCATCATCTTCATCAACAGTAGGTATAAACTCCTCGATAAAAGGATGGGATTTCAAACCTTCAAACCCAGCTTTCGCAAGCAAATGATGCATAATTTCTGAGTCAGATGGATCAAACTTCACACCCGTGGGTAATCCTGGCCACTGCTTTGCAACCTGGAGAAGGAGAGGTCGCAATAGCCCAGATGAGTTCGCATAAAGAAGTTTCAGTTTGATAAAGAAGATAGGATAACAATTTTGCTGGCAATAGGTTTAAAGATTATGGGTAAAAAAACACCCTTTAGAAATCATGAGAAAAACAAAATCTTCAATTAGGCAAGCAAAGATCAAAATAGATGTCAGAAGTTAAGGCTACCAAATATAAAAGGTTTTTGTCAGATTTAACGATACTTCAAAATGCTATCAGCTCAAGGGATGTGAATGCGACCTTATAAACCCAAAGCAAGACAATTGAAACAAGTCCATATTTATATCTCTCACGTGTGTCTAATGTCAAGGGAAAATTTTTAGGGCATAATATCACACCCAAGTCATGCATTGATGAGCCTTCAAGCAAAAGAAATTTGTGAAGCTCTTAAGTCAAGCATGGTCCCTATCTACAGACTACAGTACCCACCACCAGGGCAATTAACTCAAATGAGATCATCAGTGCACATGATTCAAAAAACTCAACAACAGGTGCATTTGACAGGGCAGATGTCCAGCACTCACATAACATGGAGATACCAGATAATTATGAAAAGGAAAACCTCCCAAATGCAAGAGAAATATAAGTCACAGCTACTTTAATTGGTATATGGACACCAAAATACTTAGAAAATCCCAAAAGAGCAGAAGAAGCAAACGACAACTTCAATGGACCCAGAAAAAAATCCTAAGAGTGGAGAAAAGAAAGCTAGCTAAGAGCTACAAAATAACAAACTTATTGATGAGTACTTAGAATACAGATCATGATTCGTATTGTATCAATCTAACAGAGAACCTATAATCTAAAGAATGACTTGCAGAAAAAGGCAAGCTCCTATGATATTTAGAAAAGTATAATAAAAAGTTCAGAGATCAAGTACAAATAAAAAGAAGCCTGGAGATATGCAAAGAGTGGATTCAAAGAGAAGGGAATAAACAAAGGAGAGGAAGAAAAAGATCTCAAGCTCTTAAAACATCATCTGCTCACTTAAATAGCCAAATTCTGCAAAATCAGTTTACTGACAAATCTGAATTGATGACTATCGAAACCTATATTGACAAAAAAACTGCCCGACTCTTCATACATTTGCTAACTTAAAGCAGAATTTAAGGAGACAGTAATGAAAAAGCAGAATTTAAGGAGACGGTAATGAGCAAGACAGGAGCAACATACATCACTGTTATCAATGACATGTTGGCAATTTGGACAGGCTCTAGTTGGATTACTTTTCCATTTTACTTTCTCAGGATCAGCAGCACCAGAAGCGCTCCTGATTTTTGTTGCAATTCTTTGACTGTCCACCAGCCAGGATGGTCTGCACATGTTACAAAAAGAAGTATGGTAAATCTTCTGAGCACACCACACTAGAGGTTAGTGAGCCGAATAGAATACATGAACATCACCATATGATCTTATACAAGCACATCTCAAGAACCAAACAACGAAACGGATGCTTGAAAGAAACTGCTAAAAGGAAAGAAACACATGGAATGATAAGCATGTCATGTAATATTGCTCGAGCAACACGTAATTCAATTCAAAGCTGTAGGACCAACTAAAAGTCTGCCCTGCCCTGTAGCTTATTCAAAATCACAACTGAAGCAACTGATGGCACCAGGTTTGCCATGACAATTGTTTTCTTTAAAGGTATGGCTACAGGCCTACAATTGCTATGAACCCACTACCAATGTGCAAGGTGTGACATTCTTTCTCAAAAGCTTATGGAAATTTTGACAGGATATGAAAATATCAATATGCCAAAAGTTTGTCAAGTAATGATAGGTAATTTTTTATGTAGATATCGATCTTCTGGCTAGTATTAAAAAAAAACATGAATTTTGTTTTTTCATGGTAACAAACACTTTCAGAAATAGTCCGTACTATCTCACAAATGACTGCTATTCAGAAATCTATAGCAATCTGCAAACTGTGTCTTCGGTTAGTCTTATTAAAAATCAGGATTTAAATGGAAAAAGAGTGCATTATATGGGTATCGACGAACAAAATAATCTTACGGGAAATGTCAAACAAAAAGCGACCACATGCATACCAATGGCTTAGCCTGTTTCTATCAGACATATGCGAAGGTAATACATAAGGAATGCAATGCAAAACATTATTGAACACACAGACAAGAATGTTAAGGTCAAACCCAAACTCCTTCCAAAGGCACATCGCTTTGTGAGAGCAGCCATTTCCCTAATAAGGCACCTTCTCATCAAGAGATGCGGCTAATCAATCATGAATGAAAGGACTGCAGCAAATGCTTAACTATAGGAGTAAATACTGTATTATAGGTGATCCGAATACAGATGACACAAACAAGTCCAAATGATAAAATGTACAATGAAAAAAAAAAAAAAAAAAAACTTTTCTACAGTTTAAGTTTATATCTTTAAAAAGGAGACTTTTCAATTTCGCATCAAACTGAAATGTGGAAAAAATGGAGAGAAAGAAACCTTACAGAAATGGGAGAAATTCGATTATTGAATAATACATGCATGATTCTACATCGACAAGCAACAAGAAAAGAATAAAGAAATTATCGCGTACTTCATTTTCATACTGATTAAAATTGCGTTGCTGCGTCCGATGTCAGCAAAAAAAGAACCAGTACACAGGTCGCAAAACTCATCAATTCATTGACTGAGCCTAGGGGTCGGTCATCGGACCAAACCTATGTGCTTATGCGAATGATCAGGCATCTGGACTATATTTCACACTGAGCATAATAACCAGCGTTCAAAATCAACATCGTGCAGACCGCAGACTAAAAACCTAACCAATCTATCCGAGCAAAAACACACTACTTCATATCCTTGACCACAGAGTCAAAACCGATGCTCGGTAAACATCGCATAATCAGTCCCATTCCCCCAGACTCCACGCAACACGGAGCTCAAACCGTGAGAACCGCGCATCAAGCAACTCTTTTTTTTCTCCCCGTTCTTTCTGGCCGGGAAAACCCAAAAAAAAAAAAAAGAAAAAAAAAAAGAAGGGTCGCTCGAGCGCAGAGAGTTCATCCCTCGCCAAACGAACCGATACCCATTACTCCCCTCGTCCTCCAAACCGCAGGAACGAGATCAATCTCTCGAAAAGCTCGAAACTTTCGCACGAGGCGCGCACAAAGGAATCAGCTTTTCGATCGCGCGAGAGCAGGGTCAACGCGAATCGACATTGCGAGCCGAGCAAGAGGGAACCGGCATCGGTCGAACGATGATGCCGACGTCGTACGCTTACCCAGCCATTGCGGGCGATCAGAAGGGTGGGGGGGACGCGCTCGTCTCGCTCCGCCTGCGTTTGAATCCTTCCTGAGGTGCAAGCCAAGCGAATAAAAAAACAAAGGAGGGGGGAAAGTGATTATCCCCCTGTTCTGTTGCTATGCAGTGGAGTGATTTATTTACTGTCTTTTCATTTCTTCTTCTTTTTATTTTTTTGCTTTTTAATCGCGTAAGTACAGCGAGAATAATGTCGGGTCGGCTTTTAAATTTGCCTTTTTCCTGTTCGTCTTCTGAAGCACTAATCATCGAACTTTAGTTCCGACCAAAACAAGAAAAAAAAACGAAAAAACAATCGAACTTTAATCAAAGTCGAGACGAGTGCTGCGAGTGGCGGCAAAAACGAGCGATTCCTCTGTCACGCGGTCGCACCAGAAGCTCGTGCGGCCGCCCGCTTAGAACCTGTCAAAGTCAACGCAGTCAACTGGTCCCACCTGCCATTTTTTTTTTTACTCCTGTGGTCCTCTTTTTCCCTCTCCTGAGGAGGAATCTTATTTATGATTCGTACCAGCTAATCCGTTTATCGGAGGGAATACTATGTTCGAAAAATTATTTTTCAATTATTTCATATTTGCAGGAAAATTAATATATTAACAAAAAATATTTTGATAAACTTAAAAAAAAAAACAAATTTGATTTAAAGAAAAACAATCTTCCCACTCTAATAAGAAGAAAATCACTTTTTCTAAAAACTGCTAAATATATAAAAAATTAATTATACATCTAGAAAATAAATAATTTTAAAAATATTGATCGACAGTAATATATGTCTTGATATTTAAGTGAACGATAAAAATATTTATTGTTCAATAAAAAAGTGCTTGGATATCTTAGTAATTATCGTAACCGCTGCGAATACGTACGCCCCGCTTTCCTTCTCTCCTTCCCTCTCTCTCTCTCTCTCTTGTGGTCGAGTGGATCCGGTCAGACCGGCACGAACCGGGACCCGGTCCAATAAAACCCTAATTCTTTTTCCCAATATCTCTCTGCCACTGTCCTCTGTTTTCCTGGGTCTTTCTCCAGTAAAATCTCAAGCTCACGGAATCGCTCCCTCGCGCTCGCTCCAGCCGCGCGATCGCTCACCTTCCCTCGCCGGCGCTCGCTCGAGACTCGCCTCGGACGACAATCGGGAGGTATAATCTCTGGAACTTTCTGTAGTCGTTGCCTCTCCATCGAATCCCTTGAATTTCGATGTGTTGGGGAAGTCCAACAGCGACATTGGGATTTCGTTTTGCTGTGACTTCGTGGAATTTTGGAGCCGCAATCCATCCAGAGCTGTGTTCGCTGCATATCGTAGCGGGGGAGAGAGAGAGGGAGGGGGGGTGGAGGGGGAATTGATTCGTGGGGAGGAGATGAGTTGTTGAGCTCAAGTTGGAATTTTGTTTAGGTAATGAATTTCCCGCCGATGGTGCTTGCGCGTGTTTTGCGAAAGTTGGGAATTGTTTTGTGGTAAGGAGACGAGTTGTTAATTTCTTCGGAACAGACGATAGTCTAGATGCGATTGACGTTGGTTTGAGTTAAGATTGGTCTTATGGCATTCGGATGCCGCGTTGATTGTGTCGGTTTTGAGGACTGGTAGCTGCTGTTGCTAGTTGTTTGCTAATTAAAAAAGGGTTATGGGATGGCTAGCCATGGGTTCGAGAAGGGGGAACTGTAATGTGCCTTTTGAATCTCTTCCTAATGCTGACCTCTACCAATCTTTGGACACATGTCGCCCGTGATTGGGAAAATCACCTTTCCTGATTCTATTTACGGGGTTTAGATAAGTGGGAAGTGGTGCCACGGATTTAAGTACTTGTAAGGATCAATTATGCATCTCATTCATGCAGCCGGTTTTCTTTTATCAGTATTTGTACAACTGGTTTGTTGACTTGATTATGTCAATGGTCATGCAATAAGTAAAAACACAAGTAAGTGTCTTGTCCAATGCCCTTTTCAGTGTCTGCACTTGGTCATATTCTTTTTGTCTAATTATGTATAAATGTTAAAGCTAAAACTTACTCTACTGGCCAAGCAAGGGGAGGCCTACTTAAAGTTGGCCTCATTTGTTGCATGTAGATTTGACTCGAGCAATTATTGTTCCTTTTTTTTGGGAAATCAGGCAACACTCGCTTTCTCTCGACACTTTAGTGATAGTGGGCGATTCTTCTAGTTGTTAATACTAAACTCTCAATATCGGTGTTCTTGATCTCTGTTAGTTTTCCATGATTTATAAGTTGTATTAATGCTGGTAACACCATTACATGTGCCTATTGGTGTTCTTGATCTCTGTTAGTTTTCCATGATTATAAGTTGTATTAATGCTGATAATACCATTACATGTGCCTCCTTTGGCAGGTCCCAATCTGGGTTGATAAAGTTCAGATGCTAATCACAGAGTAGGCATCCTCAGATATTTTTGGGATACCTGTGGTTAATTATGAATTTGTACTTACTGGCAGCGAACGGCATCATTTTCAGGCTCTGCAATTAAGAGGCTGATAGAGATAGAAAATAAAAAAAGTTGAGTAGATGTATCCTTTCATGAAAACTCTTTAGGATATAAAGTCCTTCCACTAGCCGATCTCTACCGCCATGAGCTCCTCCCGAGCCAAAAACTTCCGCCGCCGTGCCGGTGATGATGAAGACGATGATGACGAATCGAACAGAGCTGCTGCCACAGCCACGAAGATCCCATCAAAATCCACTGCCGCAGTCACCAAAGTTCCTCCTAAACCTAAGAAACCCCAAGCCCCGAAGCTTCTCAGCTTTGCTGACGATGAAGGCAACAACGAAACCCAGCCTCGCTCTCGCTCCAAACCCTCTTCTCGCCCCAGCAAACCTTTGTCCTCCTCTTCTTCTCACAAAATATCTTCCCTCAAGGACCGCCAATTACCTGCCACTCCTTTGCCTTCAAATGTCTATCCTCAAGCTGGCACTTACACTAAAGAAGCCCTGCGTGAGCTTCAAAAAAACACTAGGACCCTTGCTTCATCAAGCAGCTCTCGCTATGCTGCGGCATCGGAATCCAAGCCCGACCCTAAACCTGAACCTGTCATTGTTTTGAAGGGTCTCGTGAAACCCAATGCTGTTGAACAAACATTGAAGCAAGTGGATGAATTGAGCTCTGATGAGGAAGAGGGTGAAAAGGGAAAGGTGTTGGAGGAGAAAAGGGAAGCTTTGTATAGAGATGATGCAGAGAGACGGTTGGCCGCGATTGCGAAGGGGCAGGATTCGTCTGGGTTGTCGTTTCCCGATCAGGCAATGATAAATGCGATAAGGGCAAAGAGAGAACGACTGAGGCAATCGCGGGCAGCTGCACCGGACTATATTTCACTTGATGGAGGGAGTAATCACGGTGCAGCTGAGGGTTTGAGTGATGAGGAGCCAGAGTTTCAGGGGCGGATCGCCATGTTCGGAGAGAAGATTGAGGGTGGAAAGAAGGGTGTTTTTGAGAGTTTCGATGAAAAGGCGGTGGATGCACCCTTGAGAAAAGGGACTGAGGTTGAGGACGATGAAGACGAGGAGGAAAAAATATGGGAAGAGGAGCAGTTTAGGAAGGGATTAGGGAAGAGAATGGATGATGGAACTACCAGGGGAGTAACCAGTACTAGTAACATTAGTGCCGTTCCTGTAGTGCCTAATGTGCAGCAGCCACAGAAGTATGCATATACAGCTTCTGCAGCTGGTTATGGTCCTGCACCAAGCATTGGGGCAACTGCTCCTCCTCCTCCAAGCATAGGAGGGGCAATGGTTGCTGGGCAGGGGTTGGATGTTATGTCGATTCCACAGCAGGCTGAGCTTGCTATGAAGGCTTTGTGCGATAATGCAAGGAGGCTGGAGGTAATCTGTTTTGTTTTGTTTCCAGCGCTGTGGTTTTACTACTTGCTTGTGTGAATAGTTAGCATTATCTTTGCATAATTGCATTGTAGGATAAAATGAAAAATGAATTTTAGTACAGAGTGGGGTCTTAGTAAGTTCTGTTGGTTCATTGATTATCTTGATGTGGGGCCTTGTTGAAAAATATATGTTTACTTTGAGTAGAGTGACTTAAGGATTCCAAAGGTAAATTGAACAGATGTTGTTTTTTAAGATTGTCTGATGGAAAGTTTGGAATCAGGTTGTTTGATAGAATCAGTTTTTGCGTTAGTTGGTCCAGAGTGGTGAGCTTTAATCTGAGAGTACGACTCTTGTGTGAGCTTCTTGTTATGTGATATACTAAAAAGGGGATCTTTAACTGCATCTCATCAGGTTAGGCTGATATAGCTTCTTGGGTTGGGAAATCAAAATAATGTTGTCATAGCCACTACTCCTTAATGTTTATATAGATAATCGCTGCCTTGAGTGGAGCATGGGCACATCACGTGGTCATTTTTTTTATCCTCTAGAAACCCACATTGGTTTGCTTTCCTTAATTTTTATCCTCTAGAAACCCACATGGGCACATCTATGTTGCACTTGGTTAGTGCAGTATTTTGGATGAATCTGGTCAAGTAGTATTGGACTTTGATCCAGGCACTGAAAGGGCATGTGTATGTTGAATCAGGATTGCCGATTGTTATTGAGGCTGATAGCAGACCTTTCTTCTTTTCTTTTAATAGCATGGATTGAAATGTTTGCCTGCTAAGAGGGAGAATCAGTTCTTATGCCATTGTAGATCTTCTTTCTATGTTTTGCTTGCTACATGGTTTTGCAAATGTTTGGAATCCCCTGTCTTTTCAAGATTTGTCAGTATGAAGGTTCCCTTTTCTTCCAATAATGTTAAACTAGGCTAGTGGTTCCATTCTTCTCACTAGAGACAATCCGTTATTTGACCTGATGTATGAAGAAAACACTTTTCTCCTCCAAGTTGGAGAACCTAATTATGTATATGATTCTTTTGCTTTCTGTCAGGAATCACATATCAAAACCATGTCATCTTTGGCAAAGACTGATGAGAATTTGTCTTCCTCATTGTTGAATATTACTGCACTTGAGAAGTCCCTATCTGCTGCTGGTGAGAAGTACATCTTTATGCAAAAGCTTCGTGACTATATTTCTGTTATATGTAAGTTCTTGCAGGTATGGCTTTATTTTGTATTTCTTTTACCAATATACTTTTACCATCTTTGTTAATATCCTTTGATCCATGGGAATGGTTTCTCTCTCTCACACACGCACATGCCCACCCCATAAAAGAAAAAAAGCACACCTGCATGCACACATGTTGCACCAGTATTCATAGATACACAGACATGAATAAATGTTAGTAGGGATGGCATTCTTTTACAACTTTTTGCCAGAAATTAGGAAAAAGGTCAATTTGCTTAGGAATTCTTTTGGAGGATGGGGAAGTGATGGCTTGTGCTGCAAATTAGTTTGGATTCGATTACATCTATTCTACTATAATGAAGTACATGGGCACAATAGTATGACTGTTTTGCCTTTTCTTCTTACAAATCGAGTTCTTTTGCTTGCAATGGTGCATTACTTCATGAATTTATAGCTGTAATGTGTTGCCCGAGTTGGTTACTTACCGAGAGCATATATCATTGCTTCACTCTTCTAGGATAAAGCTCCATATATTGAGGAACTCGAGGAACAGATGCAGAAATTAAATGAAGAACGTGCTGCAACTATACTGGAAAGAAGATTGGCTGATAATGATGATGAAATGGTGGAGATAGAAGTAGCTGTTAATGCAGCCATGCTGGTATTCAAAAAAGGTGATAGCAGTGCGGCAACAATAGCTGCTGCGACAAGCGCAGGCCAGGCTGCGGTTGCTGCAATGAGAGAACAAAATAATGTGCCAGTAAAGTTGGATGAGTTTGGTAGAGATATGAACTTGCAGAAACGAATGGATATGACACGGAGGGCTGAGGCCCGTCAACGGAGGAAAGGTCGATTTGATTCCAAGAGATCATCATCAATGGAGTTGGACGCTCCTCATCAGAAAATAGAGGGAGAATCTAGCACTGATGAGAGTGATAGTGAGAGTAGAGCATACGAGTCAAATAGAGATTTATTGCTTCAAACCGCTGATCAAATATTTGATGACACTGCTGAGGAATATGCCCAGCTCTCAGAGGTTAAACAGCGGTTTGAAAAATGGAAAAGAGACTATTCTTCGAGCTATCGTGATGCCTACATGTCACTTAGTGTTCCCAATATCTTCTCTCCATATGTTCGGCTGGAACTTTTGAAGTGGGACCCATTACATGAGGATTCTGATTTCTTTGAGATGAAATGGTAAAGTATTATCTTGCCTCTTGCTAATATTTGTAGTCATGTGGAAGTGAGATATCTCTGAATAGCTTGAATGTTTAACCTGTCTTGTAGTTTCTTTGGAAGTTGCATTTAATTATGTATTGACACTTAGTGGCAAACTCAGGCTAAAGCTTATTGTCACCTTTTCAGGCATTCATTGCTGTTTGATTATGGTCTGCCACAAGATGGAAGCGATTTTGCCCCTGATGATGCTGATTCTAATCTTGTTCCGGGATTGGTAGAGAAGGTTGCACTTCCCATTTTGCATCATGAAATAGCCCATTCCTGGGACATGCTTAGTACGAGAGAGACAAAGCATGCTGTGGCTGCCACAACTTTGGTCACAAATTATGTTCCAGCTTCCAGTGAGGGTCTGGCTGAATTGTTAGTTGCAGTCCATACTCGCTTGGCAGATGCTGTTGCAAAACTTATCGTATGTGTTGTTGAACGGTTTATTTTGATATACATGCATGCAGCTCGTAGATTTTTAATATGAATTATTTGATGTCCCATCCACAGGTGCCAACTTGGAGCCCTCTAGTAATGAAGGCAGTGCCAGGTGCTGCACGGCTGGCAGCATACCGCTTTGGTGTGTCTGTCCGTCTGTTAAGGAACATATGTCTGTGGAAAGAAATCCTGGCATTACCAGTTCTGGAGAAGCTTGCTCTTGATGAGCTTTTAGGCGGGAAAATCTTGCCTCATGTTCGGAGCATCAGATCAGATATTCATGACGCAGTGACAAGAACCGAACGGATCATTGCATCTTTATCTGGTCTTTGGGCTGGTCGGAGTGTGTCTGGTGATCGCAGGTGATGAATAAGTTCTTTGTAGGAGACCTATGACTAACCTTAATCTGAGTTACTAATTTTGCATTTGCTAGTGGTGCATAATATTGTTAATATAGCATAAGTGATTCTGTTTGTTTATGTTTACGATTTGTTTTTTGGTGACTGTGGTAGTACAAGTCGATTTTAGTTTCATTCCTAAATACATTATTCATTGACTCAGAGGGTTATTTATTTGGTAATTCTTTGATCTTAACTCTATTCTAGTTCGTCTCTTGTGGCTCATAAGAACACAAGGTTTCTTTTTTGTTCTGTGCTTAAAAGTGCATTGGAGTGTCTGATTTCTAGATGTCCAGGGCAATTGAGTGGTTTGATCTTTGACTGACCATAAGAATAATTAAAATAAAAAATTGTCATCTCTGCATTGGTTTCTTATTATCTTTCTTAATAGCAGTCTTCTTCTTGGATTCGTTTTGTATGCATCTTTTCTTTAGTAAGGTCTGATCTTTGACTGCTCCATATGAGTTTTGTTTGGTTATTCATTTTCTAGGGAACTTAATGGGTGACATCCCGCAATAATAAGGGTCTGGCTTTGGTTATGGGGACCATCTTCTTCATGTAATCAATTTTCCATGCTGTCCCCTGCTAGCTATGCTTTTGTAGGTTTTGTGGATGATGTTGAAAAGTGAACACAGTATTAATTTCAGAATCATATTTCCTCCACTCTTTAAATGTTAAGTCATATTGGTGCCTCCTCCTGTACTCTGGTGTTATGGAGAGAGAGCAGAGTACATGATGATGCAAGAGTAATCTCATAGAGATTGGCCAGTGTAAGTGTCTCCGGTAACAAGTCAGTTGCCACTTGATATTGCAGTCTTCTCGTTTTTAGTAGTCTTGGGCTGACGTAATCAGAATCAGAATCAGATTGGATTAAATATTGATCTTCAATGAGATTGTAATGATTGTATAGCAAGGCAGAAGGGATTAGCAAGATCTATGGTTACATTTACATGATTTGGTGAAGCAGGACTATTGGTCTTTCATTTTTTTTATGTATTGAATGCTAATGCGAGTACATCATGCAGTCACAAGCTCCAGCCCCTGGTTGATTATGTGCTTTCACTGGGAAAGAATCTGCATAAAAAGCACATGTTTGGTGGGAATGAGGGGGAGACCAGTGGGCTTGCCCGAAGGATAAAGAGGATGCTGGTTGAGCTGAATGAGTACGATAATGCTCGGGAAATAGTCAGAACCTTCCATCTCAAGGAGGCATTGTGAGACAGCGTCTTGTGCCAGCTAATTCTGAGCGGTGTGACACCTAGTTCAGAGACATGATGACAAGGCACAATTACAGGGTAATATGCCATCAATAGACTCATAATTGTGCCCCTGAGAGTGAGATGATATAACCATGCATATGGACGAAGAGAACAGCCGTGAATCTCAAGTGCTTTGATCTCACTACTAATGGTGGCACGTTATGACTCCTGAGGAACTCTCTCTCTCTATACCTACATTTAAATCCAGGTTCCATCCCAATCTTTCATTTGCATCATATGCCCTTTTGGCCCAATGGACATTTGTAGAGAAGGCAGGCCTTTTAGTCCTTTACGGTGGCAGTGTTGTAAAATTTGTTGGTGGTAACTGGTTTATTCTCACGAATTCATAAGTTTCTTTCTTGGTAAGGTAGCTACTGAGACCCCATCATGCTCATATTTTTGGAGGACGAGATAGTGTCCATCACGTATCCACTTTACCATCTCGTTCCAATTGTTGTTTTCTGGGCTTACATCAAATAACACGCCTTGGAAGGCGGACCTGATCGTTGAAGACATTTTTGACTGTATTTCCAGGAGAAACACCCACTGTAAAAGTCAGCATGTTTGCTGTAAATGGTTGTTTCCAAGTAACATGAATCGTTTGAATCATATGTTCAAAAGGCTGGCTTTCATTCTTCTTTGTTCTCACTTCTCGTCATTGCTTCCGTTGTCATCTTTACTGTCCGGGGAACTCTAGGTGATAATCAAGACATGTATATCCAGAACTGCCTCGATTAGTTTGCACGTGCATGCGGTTGCTTGCATGTGTAGAAAGCCACTTGAATCTTGTCATCTGGTAGAGTGATGCATACGGCTTAGTGACTCGAATTGTATACTTTTCGGGGCCTCTATTTGGATACAAATTGTATAATTTAAGGTGTGGTTGGTTATAATGAAAGAATTCTAGAACACATAGTAAGTGGAGATGGATGTATTATTCTTTCAGCATTAACAATCTAATTTATGAACTTCTCAAATGTACTCAGAAACAATAGTCATTTGTCGCATGTAAGAACTTTCAACGGTTCCAAGTTCACGACCACGTGAGACAAACTAATTATCCTCTGTCTATGATGTGGGAAAACAATCGTACGTCAGTAAAATGTTGAAAAGTTAAGATTATATGACCATTAACCTAGCACCCTCAGAAATTTATATCGCACATTAAGTGATTTAATATTGAGTAAACGTTAATTAAGTTTGTACAACTAGCTAGTGTATCCTTTATTAGGACACTTATAAATGTGATTCATTTGCAATTGAATGTAAGTCATCTCGGTAGCATACAAGTTATTTGTAGTTTTGATTAAGATGGAAGATATTGAGATCCGAAGGGAATACCAGAGGAAATCTACTAGCTTTTTTTCACTACATAAAGTGATCATCTCATGGCATTGAATTTTGTAATTTTCTTGTTTCGATTGTATGGGTGAATCCGCATAACTAGACCATTCAATCTTTGCTAATCTTGCATAAGTATTGCGTTGAGCCCTGTCGAAGGCTCAAGCAGAGATTGCACAAGAAAGACCTCAAAGCACAGTTTTTATTGTATAGCATAGCAACGTCAATTATCAGATTTTGCCACAGGCATTTTACAGATTAATACATAGTACTGAGCTCCCAGAAATTGTAAAAATAATGAATTGACATTTCTGCAATAACAACAAATAATTTACTTGTTTCACTCACGTAAAAATTCCAAAATAATTGCCAATCATCTGGATTCTAGAACATGAATGCTTAGCGCATTTTGAAGACCGACTCTTTCTCGGTAGATCCATGATATCTGCTTGAAGCAGGAGGAATGGTCTTCTGCAACTATAAGAATACTGAGATGCAGCTTGCAGAATCTGTTGCTCCTGTGAACCCCCGAAAGCCCTCTGCAGAAACTTGTCGACAGCAAAAACAAACTCTTTACTTTTTCCTCTTGGGATAGGTGTCCACATTGCTTCACTACTTCAAGACATGATCCTGGTATCACTTGTGAAAGTCTCTAAGTATTCCAGGATGGAACGAGCCGGTCATCGTCGCCCGTGACAATTAAAACTGCATCGCAAGAGGCAAAGGCATTAGAAGCAAGTCAATGAATCAATCATTCCTAGGCCAGTTGGAAATAGACACCCGAGTGTAACTTCTTTCTTTGGTGGGAAGTAATTTGTAAACCAATATCTCAATTCATTACCTTTCGACTTCTTTCTATTCTTTAATACTGAAAATCTGGACCGGCAATTTTCCCGGCCTTATTTTGGCAATAAAGGAGATGACATGAGTACAACAGTGGGATTGTTGTTCTTTTCCATTAGTGCAAAGTAGTTTATTTAGAATGAAGATTCAATGTTTGTGCAGTTTAGACCCTGTGGAGAAGGTAGTGTTGATGGAAAAGAAAACCTTTCGAAGACTTAGATAGGACTTGTAGAGTGGGATTATACACTGCCTTGGCTATGATGGAACAGAGCATTTTTCAGTCCCCGACTTGTAGAGCCACTGGAGAAGGTTTAGAAGGTAATGATTTTCGCTCCGATTACAATTGGTGTGACTAGCCAATAAGATAATTGATGTCCAGAACTTAGCAGTTAGCATAGCCGATCCACAACAAGAGTAGGCATTAAGTGTGATCAGCTGGTCTCCTTAAGGTGTCCTCTCCTCACAGTCCTAATCTCCTCCCTAGTTCTGGCCAAGTAGCCTTCCCAAAAAACATTCCGTCAAGATTAAATATTACATATAAGGGTCGTGTTGTCACCTGGACAAGGGATCTCATGCTGTCTTTCTGCAAGTGGGGGTTTCGATTCAGTGTTGGAATCCAAAAGCATTGCAGTGGTCTTCTCCAGGAGATCTCTGTCCCAATATTTGCTCCTTAATGCCTGAAATGTGGTTTAATCAATAAAATGCAGTCTTGTTAAAGCGAAGGAAATTAGCTGGACAAAGCACTCTTAGTCCATTTCCCCTCCAACACATTATAAGGAAGATCAGAGTGATCATGACATAACTGAGTACCATTTTATGTATATCCACGCAGGACATTTTCGTTGGTTTTGTTTGGATCATGCCATGCATTTCTCTTTCGGCTATATTTTTCAATTACCATCCTTACCTGGAAACCACGAAAAGACATCAGCATATAGCAGAAATTCTACAGCTAGGGATCCCATGATTCTATCTACTATAGCGTAATTACCACTTACTGTCCAGCAATGAGTTTTTAACATATCTAAATCAGAAGATCCACACCACATTCCACATCCAATGTTGGAAGAAAGAAACACAGTAAAAACCCAAGTTGCTATTGAGCTCATGATCCAGTCGCTTAAATGTGTATTACTATTAATTTAAAAGATTACTTATCTGAAGTAAGCAATTATGGCTGAAATCTGTGCCACAGATTGCAACAAAAGCAATAACACGAAACAATATGAGATTAAAACTCTAAAATGATTACTTATGTGAAGCAAGTCTAGAAAGAAACAATACCAGCATAACAGCAAAAGCAGAGCGCAGGAAAGTCGATAACAGTTTCTTAGATAGAGTGGAAAGCATGTCTCCCATCCCCTTCACCATTTGCACTAGCACCTCCGAAATGTAATTAATGGTCTGTGACAAGAACCTGAAGATTCTCGAGAATGGGATTTCCTGCAGCGTCCAAACCAGATGATTTATCTTCTTTCTTGTACTCTTCCTAGATCACTACCTTTGTCGCCTCTACATGAAAAATATGGTGCCAGAATAGGAGGTGCTACAAGAATTAGCACAGCAACACGTTCTGGAGCCTCAAAGTATGTATTGACTGCAACAAGGCAAGCAGTGGAATGCCTGAATAAAAGTTCAGCTGTCTAATAACAACGCATAGCAAAATGACACAACAAAAGGGGGAAAAGAATTCTTTGGCAATAGTTGGCAGCTGATGGGTTTTGTGGGCTATTTCCAGATAGGGGGTTGAGAGCCGTGTGCATAATCAACAAAACTGGAAATTGGACGGTTCAATGACCACATGCAATCCAAAAGATAGGTGGATAGGCAACAAACGATGTATAAGTATAGAGAGAAATACATCACCTACCCCACCAAAATTGCCCTATGTGATGCCAAGAAGTCAAATGAAATGCAAGGTGGCTAGCAATGAAAATGCCATGGCATATGGATTTAGGGGCTTCTCATCCTTGCTTCCAGATGAAAGCTCAACAGATTTAACCCTCAATATCAATCCAAAAGCCGGTCTATCAATGGCGAGAATTCTGGAACCAGTTAGCCTGGCCAAACACTTCATATCCCTACTCCAGGAGAAGACAGAAGCTCCAAACCTGTGCAACAAATTCGTAGGAATGTGAGGCAATTGCGAGTAACTCGCTGTTTCTGAAGAGTCAGGTACTTGCGATGCCACATCATAAACCTTGTGGAGTATGTGGACCCCTTTAAACTCCCAAAAACGACTGTCAAGATCCACAAGGAGTGATGAGTCCAATAGCTCGTCTTGCTCTATGCCAGCGATCGTCTTCTTCTTTTCATTCTTCCTTGCATCCAACAATCCCTCTGCATGATCATGTCCTAAAGAGTCAGTCTCATAGCTTGCTACTCGACTGGGCGACCACTGAAAAAACCATCAATTTCCATTCTTCATTCGCTGTTCCTGGTGAATATACAACACCGTGATAAAGAAAAAAAAAAATCGAGACTTGCTGCTCAAATTTTTTACTCTGCACCCCATGGACACTCCAACGAGCATTCAATGTTGTGCCTTGTGTTATATAACCAACTAAATCAAGTACTTCAGAAGAAAAAGTCCAGCTACTCATCGATTTACTCAACAAATTAGCAAATGCAATTCAGCTCAAATTCTCCTGTGGTTACAACACAGAATAGAAAATCAAAGAACGCTGATATACACAAATTCACCCATGAAAATATAAAATTGACTGAAAAGCACAGAAATTGCGGATGGATTTCCTGAGTATTCCACACCTGAGCCACTCACTGAAGAAGCAAGAGCGACAAGCTTAAGATATGAACTTGAGTTTGATTTCCCATGTTGCCAAGATAGGAACCTTTTGCTGATCTTATTCTCACCCTTGATTGTCTAAGAACCATCACCTCGTAAAAGATTAAAACTTTTTTGACTTTGAAACACCTTCGCACTCTCATGGGCTAGTGTTCTTTGAGCCCCATGATGATGCAGGAGCTTTAAAGATGCAATATTCTGAGTGGAAGATGAATAATTGTTAGGCCGAGCAATCCTTGACCTTGATTGGCCAAAGAAATGGAAATTCTTCATCTTTATACATGCCTTGTTCCCTCTGTTCGGAAGATAATCATTGAATCGTGTAAAACTCTCCGCCACCATGCCTCAGGTTGATCCCACAAGTCTGCTAAACAGATGTCCTCACTTGCTTCAGGGTGAAAAATAATAAGGGCAAAAGCCATCAAAAACTCCAAACTACGCGTCTGGAACTTTCACTTGTTGCTCTTGACCGCTTGTCATGCATATATCCTATAGTTGATTATCTTCAAGTACTGTTTTGTACTCATTGGAATTAGTGTGGCATCTTTCGCTCCAGGTGATTTCAGCCACACGCGTTCCGTTTAGTTAATGCCCGTCATGAATGATCAAACTGTAGGTCTTGCTTGTTCTCGGTGCAGCTAGGGGTGTTGGGACTGCAGCGGTGCAAATCGGAAAGGTTTGTGGAGCCGTTGTTATCGCCGTTGCCAGGTGTTGGCCACTTTCAAATTATATGCTCTCGGCTCCTCGTAGATTGGTAGTCTCCGATCGAAATAAATTTGCTGCCATCCTGGAAAGTAATGAAAGTGGCATTTTGCTGAACCGCTGAAGGTGCCTATTGAAGGACTTGCTTAGGTCCATCACATGGGAAACTTGTAGGGGAGCTGAAAAGGTGCGGTTTCCATTTGCAGACCAGTTTGAGAAGAAACTGGGCGGGTGATTCAAGAAGCTGATGTAGATATTTTTCAATGACACATCTAAGCAAATAGTAGTTTCCCCTTGAGCGTCAGAGTGGTGGGCCCCACACGCGGCCCGCGCGAATTTTCAACGCCCGACGCCCTCGCCTACGTGGCGCCACGTGTCGATCGCTGAGTGGTTTAACCCACCGCCTACGTGGAGGGTAAAACCCAGCCAATATTTTCTCGTTTGGCCTTCCCCTTTATTTGCCCTTCCTAGTCTAATCACGGTATGCTTCTTTTCAGTGTATTTCCTTCTGGTTTGATTTAACTTGTCTGCCTTGATCCAGAACCGGACGGTGCATGGACTGTCTCGGGACAGCTAAAGAATCCATCGACCCCGCGTTCCCAAAGATTCCCTTAGGGAGTAAACTCTCCTGGTTGGCAAAAGCCTCGATCACTGTCCAGATTTCTCATGCTCCTGCCCCGTCGGAGGTCTCAGGAGAACCCCACACTCTCTTCATTGTTCTGATCACATTAATGAACCTCGATTAGATCTCTTCATGTTCGCCACCATGGAAGACCGGAAAGTGATCGGGAAGGTGATGGTCATTCGTGACGGTCCTGGGAGCACAGGATCTAAAATTTGACATGGTAATGAGGCGATGCAGGGATGAAGAATGAGACTTCTACAGCTCTTCAAGATAAGACTAGTATCTGTACTTGATGATTGTCACATGCTTGGCTCTTGTAATTCACCTAAGAAACTAATTTCATATTAAGAAGAATTAATACGTCAAAACTCACTATCCATCTGTTGGTTATATTACTCTGAATGTTGCCCTCATCACATGATAACCCTTTGCTTAATAACTCGTTAGAGCTTCGACGCGTTTTCAGGGGAATATCATCACATTTTAATCAATCCGACCGAAGGGGAAAGGAGACTAAAGTAGGATTTTTTTTTTTTTTAATAATAAAGTCGGAATTTACGTAGATGTTCAAGTGGAGATCAAACCCAAATTTGGGCTAATCACGAGCAGTTTTTCCGGGCCCAAAAGGCTTATTATGGCGGGGTTCAAAGTTCAAAGATGGTCCGACGGCATGCTCTAGGCATTTAGTAGGCCCAGCCCAGTTGAGAAAACCTCATGAGGGAAAGTTGGGATCGCTTACGTCGTCTCGAGAAATCAGGAACACCAAAGGTGTATCGATTTGACTATGGTCCATTCAAGTATTCAAGTCACACATGATTTTGCCTAAACATCTCTGGTTTTCAAGTTACTTAAGGAGCACGGTGCCTCACTTGTCCTCACCCATCAAATTTTCCACCACTGTTTCATTTGAAAAGTCGAGTCGCTTCGACAAAGACGTGTCGCACTTCCGAAAGTGCGAAGTTTCGTATTCAATAAGTGACGCTAAGAGGATCGATAATTATTCAGTGGATGTGAGGGTGGAGGCTACACTCACTGGAAAAATTATTTAAAAAGTCCTAAGTCTATTGCACGTATGCCAATTCAGTACTAAGTCTTTCAATTTAGCTAATTTAGTCTTAAACCCTTTGATGATTTGTCAATTTAGTTCTCCCAATCAATTTTGATTGGAAATCTCTGCTATAGCGATTTAGCTAGTGTTATTCGTTTTGCGTGGTACAATCGATATTTATATGAACAATTTTTTAAATTTTTTTTATTTTTTCCTTCTTTTATTTTTTATATCTTTTTTTTTTCTAACCCCAAGCTGGCGACCCTCATTTGATTTAGGCAAGGGTTCATTTGATCTAGGCAAGGGTGTTGTAACCCTCATTGGCCATGGGTGAGGGCCTCCGTGTCGTCACTTGGATGGGGAAAAAAGAAGAAAAAAGTCAAAGAATTCAGAAAAAATTATAAAAGAAATTAAAAAATCTTGTTAACACTGACCATGCCATGTAGGACAATCAGTACTAACTAGATCACTATGTCAGCAATTTTTGACCAAAATTGGCAAATCGTTAAAAGTTTTAAAACTAAATTGACACAATTAAAAAGTTTTGAATTGAATTGGCAAATCGTCAAAAAGTTTTAAATTAAATTGGTCAAATTGAATGATTTATGACAAATTGGCACAAGTGCAATATATTCAAGACTTTTTTAGTTATTTTCTTTGTGAATATATGACTACCAAAGAAGACAAGTGAACAATAAAAATAATGATTTGACTAAAAAAAAGGAAAATAATAATAATGACTTGAGATTAAGTATTTGCACAAATAATAATACTACAACCATCATGAAGGCATTCTAAGAGATGACAAGTTAGAACTTGAGAACATATCAAGCTTTTGCTTCTTCCAATATCAGTCTGAGAGATGACAAAAGAGAGATTTCTTTCGGCAGTAGGTTGCAAAAAATAATACGACCTGTATATAATTCCCTTCATTATTTACCGTCCATAACTCCCAATTTGTCAAACAAACAATAGATATCAATATACTTCATCAGACTTAACAAGTTTTTTTTTTTTTGGCTGGATAGTCAGCCTTAATAAGTTGTTTTGATTTTACATAAATGTACTTATGGCGGATTTTACATACGATTAGGTTTTTACTGCAGTTTAGCTAGTGCAAATTAGGTTTAAAGTTAATGACGGAAATTTTTTAAGCAATATTTTCCTAAATAAAAGTATGTCCACCGGCATACTGCATAAAATTAGTACAAAAATAGGATTAAGGAGAGAACCAAAATTACTCAATCAAAACGGCAAAAATGCATGTTTAAATAGCATATGTATATTTAATACCAAAAATTTTAAATGTGCACTCCAGTTATGTGGACCTTTAATGGATGTAATGTCTCAAGTAGGGCTTAGCCTGAACATTTAATCAGTAGAAGAACACAAACAATGATGAACTGGCAAATAATATACAAGATTAGTAAATTTTGAAGCTTAAATTTAAATTTTGGGCCTTCTTTATTGTAGATTGAGCTTTTCTAAATTCTAATAATTTCAAGTTTGCGGTTTTAAATATTTCAGATGGACAAAACTCATGAAATAGCAATGCCAAATGTATATTTCATGCAAAATATTGAAGGTATGCAATTTGCAAATTGAAGATTTAAATGAAATAGAGTCTCAGCACTCTTGTAATTGTGATTCACAGAGAACAAAAGGTGCCTGTTGTGGTATTCATGAAGTTGAAAAACATCTACTAATTTGCATTGTCATCTATGTTGGCAACTTGGCAAAGGAGCATTTCAAATTATTTTAACCTTCTTTGATAGTTTAAAATGTAAGTGCTAACTTACCTATTAAAAAAGTACGACACCATATGGTAAAATCCTAAAAATGCTGCATTCGTTTACATGACTTTCAGTCTACCCCACCACATTGCCATGTTTGATGGGTGCACAATTTCAACAAATTTCTTAAGTTGAGTACCAGGGCAATTTACTCAATAGTGGGATTGTGGACCAGAGGAGTCCTCTCCCCTTTCCAAGGACTTACCAGAGACTTGTGTGCTACTCATATTGTCCCTTCTTTCACATTATGAGTAAAGAAAATTAACAAAAAATAAAAAATTGAGAAAAGAGAAAAAGCGAAAATAAACAAGGATTTTATCATCGATTACCTAAGAACAAATGCCTAGATGCACTTGTCGAATAGTATCAAGGAAATTTTACAGTTTTCAATGCACTGATTGCTCTTGTGTTATATGGAAAAATTATCATGAAAATTGAATTATTCCATCTACACTAATACTTTACGAGGGCACAAGATCCAACAAAGAATATACAAAGTATTAGAGCATTACAGGTAAGAACACACTGTAATTTTTCAAGAAATTAAGAATAACAGTATCTGGAAGGGGTGAAATGTTCCTGTCATTAAATTATGCACTCGCATGCACATCCAAATCAACATGGAAGCAGACCCTCCAGAAACAAAGAAAGGAAAAAACAATAACTGGAAATAGTTCCCAGCTTCACACATGCATGGAATAAGTACACGAAGCGATGATGATCCTCAAGAGCACAACATTCCCTAACTAGCCTGCTGCAAAATGGCTATACACTACGAAACGCAGAACCTGCATGCCTCACCGGGGTTCTGTTTCTTCATTTAGCAAAACAAGGCTGCGGTGAAAATAAAAAGCCCTTGAAAACATAATCCCTTGGAGAAGACAGTGACGATGGTGATGGTGAAGGTTGGGACGAGAACATCATCGTCACGCAACCCAGAGAGACAAGATGGCACACGTAGTACGTCGTACACGCTGTCCATATACGGCAAGGAGAAGAGAACAAAGATCGACAGATGCAAAATGGACCCGACTCAAATGAAAACCCTAGAGCAATCAATTCCTCACATTTCCTTGAGTGGGACTTTCTCGGAAGTTTTCTCTTGTCACGAAAAAGATTTGTCGCTCTTACATCTCTCTCTCTGCCAAAAGCCCGAGCGAGACCAGAAGCACCAGAAAATAATGCGGGAATTTTCCCTCCACCAACCACACATGTACAACGCCATCTTTTTTGCCTCTTGTTTCTCCATTAAATGGAGCAAGTGTACGTGGTAAAAAAAAAAAAAAAAAAAAAGCACCATCATATTGCCGGCTGTTTTAGTGGCCGAGAGACACAAGCACACACCGAAACCCTCCAAAAAAAAAAAAAAAAAAAGAGAGAAGAGAAACACCCGCAAGCATAAGGAAAATAAGAAACAAAGAAAGAGTAGAGAAGGAGAAAAAGGAAGTTAGAAGAAGATTTAGATATGGTTGACATTGTTAGAGAGACCTGTGTTCGAGGATATTGACGTTAGTCCTTTGCCTCTTAACATTCCCAGAAGAGGACTCGTCGCCCCCACCAGCTTTCTCTATCACCCCTTTGAGTGCCTCCTGTATTGAACTTATCGAGTACTGTTGTATTTGTTGCTGCTGTTCTTGGTGCTCTCCAATGTCGCCGCTCAAGTCCTGATCATGATCGCCGGTGACGAACAAGACATTCCTCACGCGCCCGCCAAGCGTGGTGATTTCAGCCTTCAGTGTTCTCAGCCGCAATGCCTTCAGGGTCTTGATGAGGTCGGGCAAGAGGTCAGACCGGTCCTCGCAGCACAGCGATGCCTTGATCACGAGTTTGCCGTCGACCTCTTCATCCGATGTGTCCACCGTGAGCTCGTCGGTCTCGGTCGGGATCGGGCTCGTCTCCGCGATCAGGGACGTCTGGCGCTTCAGCTCCTTCACGTGCTGGATCACTTCCGCTAGCAATGACGCCTTATCCGTCTGTTCGTATCACGTCAAAAGAAAATAAATAAACTGGAATGAGAACAGTCGCTAGACGAAAGAAAGTCATTTTGCATGGTTTTCCATATAGCAAGTTAAGTGCATTATCTTACCATCTAAAAGTATGAAACGAAGCATACTATATGCACATCGTCATTTTGGCTTTAGCATACTCTATTGGCTGAAGCATAAAAAAAATGAGGATGGAAGCCTACATTTACATGGTGAATCTTTTTCTTTTTGCCTTGGGGGAAGGTAATTTTTTGCAATGGACTGACAAGAATGCTAGCTTG
Organism: Eucalyptus brandiana; assembly: GCA_014182725.1. Classification (NCBI taxonomy): domain Eukaryota; kingdom Viridiplantae; phylum Streptophyta; class Magnoliopsida; order Myrtales; family Myrtaceae; genus Eucalyptus; species Eucalyptus brandiana. The sequence goes on from CM024674.1 coordinate 38,481,520, forward strand.
TCTCTTTCCTCTTTATTTCTTGTCATCCTTTGTTTATCTAAACAAGAAAGGCGAAAAAGAAGGGGACTCGGAGTGACTGATATCCGGCAAGAATTATCCACGGGAAGCCTTTTCGACTGCTCAAATGGTTTCTCTTTATCGTGTCAGCCCAGCAACATTAGCGCCTCTCTCCCTTTTCGATTATGGCCTCCTCGGAACTACCCCCGAAGATTCGGAGATGGTATGATGGTATACCAAAAGTGTCAAGAAGCAAAAAAGAAGAAAAAAACATAATCTTTGCCATCGATCAAACAAAAAGAAAAGGTGGGTTATTTGGCGATATGTGGGAGAGTGCAGTTTTTATGTCTAGAAATAGAGGTTTCGATTTGAAGGGCGCTGTCTATGTTGTCTAATACGTCTACCAAAGAACTAGCAAATGTTAAAGAGAATCTAACCCAAGAGATCTCAACCCAGATTTCTCTCTCAATCTGAAAAGAGAGAGGAAAAAAATGTTCATTATTGTATAGACAAAACTAAAAGGGTTTTGCATACGACACTCGCAAACATAAAATACGCCTTCCACGCTATACGCGTGCTGAATGTAACTAAAACTATATAAGTGCCATTCTATTTCCCTTTTCTTTTGTGCTTTTAGTTCTCTGAGTGCGCGTGCAATTCTGCTGGGTGTTTGCGTGACTTGAACATGACAACACGATCATCGAACGAAAAAAAACTGTGAAACATCTTTCTCTTTTGCTTACTTTGGTGGTGCTGGGAAGTAAGCTGCGCAGCTTAGCGAGGTGGTTGTTGATCCTCTCTCGCCTCCTCCTCTCGGCCTCGCTGTGGCTTTTCGAGGCGGCCAGGGCTTTGGCGTCCATTATCTCTTGGGCCGTCATCTTCCCCAACTCGGCTTGGAGACCAAACGGCGCCACGGCGCCAGTGGCACCTGGATGACCCGCTGCGCCCGCAGCAAGGGCGTCCGATAGGATCCTCAGATGGTCCGAAGCTGGGCCGCCGTCATAGGCGAATTGCAAGGGAGGGGCCCTTCGGTTGAAGAAGCCGCCGTAGGGCGAAGGTGGCAAAGGCGGCGGGGGAGGGAGGAGGAAGGGGTCGGGCTCGCGGACAGGGTGGAAGGCTGGGTGGGGCTGTGGGAGGGGCCACGGGAGGACGGACGGTGGGACTTGGAGGTCCGGGTGGAAGACTGCGCCGCCAAAAGCATGGTCGTTCTGGTGGTGGTGGTGCATCTGGAGGAGCAGCTGTTGTTGGTGGTGGTAGTGATCTTGTAGGTGGTGGGGGGTGTTGTGGAAATTGTTGATGGTCTGCGAACACTCTCCTTGATCTTCTTCAATTTTTCCACTCATACCCACCTTCTAAAATCCCACAAGCTAAATTCAAGAAAGACCAAAGAGAAAACAAAAGCGAGAGTCTTCTTGCTCGCGGCCTTTGTGGGTGCTTCTTCTTCTTTCCTTCCCTCTGATAGGAGCGAGAACGAAAGGAAAACGGAGGTTTTTTGAAGTTGGTATGCACTTCTATGGACGAAAAGCACAAAAGGGTTATCAGAGAAAGAGTTTTACTTTCTGGGGAAGGATGGTAGGGCAGGGAAGACCTTTGCTTGATATGCAACTGATGAAGAAGGAAGGAGCTGATTCGCTTTGTTCCTCTCTTGTTCTCTCTTTGTTTGGGGTTTGAGAGAGCTCTCTCTAGCACTTGCTAGTGGTGGTGGAGAGGAAAAAGCCAAGGTTTAAGACCAGTTATGTGATCTCTCTCTCTCTCTCAATCTCTTTCACTTGGTAGGTTTGTCTGGCATCGCCTTTGAGTGTGTAGTGTGTGGGGGGCTGGATGAGACCCCTTTTTATCCTCATTGCCTTCAACTGAGTCTCTCTCGTGGGTTTTGTTGGTATCTTTTTGTTCCCTCTGTCTTTTTTTTTTTTTTTTTTTTTTTTTGGTGGCGTTTTGATTTTTCTAATTTGCACCACTCTAAGTATATAGTCTAGGGGGCCTCAACTTTCCTTTCTTCTTACGGCATTTTCCAGCAACATATACATGTAGCTATCAAAAGATATTGGTGGGGCTGGTGGGGTGATCTTTTTTCTTCGTTCTTCTTTTTTCCCCTGCTTATATGCTCCTAAAGAATACTAAAATATGTTGCTCTGCGATTGGTTCAATGTGTATAATTACATTCTGCGAACACATGAGCGTAGGTCAGAGAGCGAGAGAGAGAGAGAGAGAGGGAGGGAAGCTAAAACGCAAAGCAAGCAGAGTGAAGGCAACACACAGATTGTCGACCGACCGAAGTCTCTAAAAAGGCTGATGCATCGTCATGATAAAAGGCATAGCTATGTTCCATCTATCATTCTCTTTTCTCTCTCTCTTTTTCCTTTTGATTTTCCCTTTGTTTTACTTGTGTATAAATTGTTTATTGGTCAATTTATTTATTTATTTTATTGTGGGGGCATCGTAGCCACCTTTCCTACCTCGGTCAAGCCCCCACGTTCTTCCATACTCGCTCGCTATTTCCACGCCATCCCAAGACCTTGTAATCATTGTGTCTTGGAACACACTCCACCCTCTCTCTCTCTCTCTCTCTCTCTCTCTCTCTCTCTCTCTCTCTCGGCCTTCCTCAACAGTTTATCCACGTATAACTTTCTCGGTTTCAGTAGGTCAATACACTCATGAGAGAGAGAGAGAGAGAGAGAGAGAGAGTATGATTGTGTATTATGGTTCATAGAGGCGAGGGCACACACTGTGCTAGCTACAGAATTACTTACATCTTAATAAACAGGGCCCCTGCCCACCAGTTGCAGCAACGATATCATACAAAGGTGGGTCGTGAATTCAGCAAGATAAATATGTTGGAGGAGATGTTCATTTTGCATGATTGTTTAGGTTTTCAAAATGTTGGAAGGATATGGAGTGCCCGTGACTCTATATGTCCAACCCTAGTATGGCTAATCCATTCATTGATATTATAGTGTCTTTAGAAAATGCAAATGTGGAAACATTGGTGAAACAATGGCTAATCCATTCTTGGACATTATAGTGTCTTTAAAGATGCGTATGTGAAAACATTGGTGAAACAAAAGTTGGACAAATGAGTTGTGGAGGAATTCATAAATCTAATTAGTCGATATAACTTGATTACTGGAGTTTTTAAGTGAAAATATCCAATTAATTACATCAATAAACTTCATGTGTGCATTGCTCAAGCCAAGGATGACTTGAGATCAGTGGTAGCATCCTTAATTATCATTGTCTATTTTGGATATTTTAGAGAGTTTTGACTTGATAAGCTTGTAACAGGATTGGTCAGAGATAACTCGACCTAGTCCTTAACTCTTTCTAGTGGGGTTAGTGTTGCTTGATTCCTCTTGACACACGACGACCCATGATTAACCCATGTCCCTAACATGTGGTAACCTATCTTCTGTTGGTTCCCTATACCAAGATGGCCACATGGCGTGATCCTATCAGCCAATTGTTTTAGTCCTATCACAATAAATACCCCCATTATTTCATTCATTTTGGGAGACTTTTGTACTTCAATGTATGGAATTAGCACTATTATTGACCAAAGCAACTAACCATTGAGAAAATCTCCAAAACAAGTAAGTTGACACTCCTCACCTACCACACGACGTCTAGGTATATTAAAATTGTCCGTTCCTGCTTTGATATCCTCTCTATTTTAACACGTCTTTGGTATGTTGCTCGACACTAACCCTTCTCAAGGCTTGAGGACTTTGAGAGAAAATCTCCTCAACCATGAGATAAAAAAAATTGTTCCGGATATCATCTAATTGTGCAACACCAAAACATTTTTTTTCCCAATCGATATGTAATTAGGAGTTTGAAAAGATTATAGTCGCTTATTTGTTTCTCTCTTCACACCTTATTAATGTGATTTCTAATTGTAAGTATTGTTAGCTTTTTAAATCTACTACATGCGTGTCTACCATCTATTGTCCATGGGATATTTTTTCATGGACAAAATATGAAAATTCAGTGACAACCCTAAGACGAGTACCTTTAAGACTTCCTTTTTTTTTTTTTTGGATCGAATCCTTTAAGACATTTGCTAAGCAGATAATATAGGGAAAATCTTCAGTTACAAACTATGTTAAAAAAAAAAAAACAATGCATTAAGGTAAATGCGATATTTTCTTATGTTATACTTAACAAGTATACGGGATCACTCATCAACAAGAAACGTCCCTACTCGTGCTCCTTCTTCATGTTCTTTATGTATATTTCCTTCCATTACACTAGAGAAAAGGAACTTTAAAGCTATGGGAATCAAATAATCGCTTGCTCTTATTAAGTTAAGAAGGCAAGAGAAGGCCCAAGCACAATGGAAATAATGATGTTTCCAGTCGCCTCTCTTTTTTTCTTCTTTTTCTTTTTTTAAACATGTGGCGTGGTAACCCGTGCCTACAGTATAATCACTGCTTTATTCCTCATCTCATAAACTATTAATTTGCATACACCTCCTCCTATTTCGTCTCCTATAGTCTGGTCTGGCTTAAAGAGGTGAAGAAACGATTGTCCCTCGTGATTATTTTTGGCCAAAAAAAAAAAGAAGAAAGAAGAAAGAAGAAGAAGAAAGAAACAACGGGCAAAAAGCAAAAATAAATAAAATAAAATAACTAATTCGAAGGGAAAAGAAAAAAGAGGCCATGAAAAGGGGCGATCACCGCCTCGAACCTCTCTTGACCAACAAGGTCTGAGTAATTACAGAGTCATAATCAGGGTTGGCTAACAAAAGCAATAACAAGAAATCATTAAACCTAGTCGCTTTTCATTTAACCTTTTGACAGCATAATAGGGTTCGGACAGAGATTGTGCGTGTTTTTGTCGCAAGACATTTCACGCTAAGATGATACTCAAGCTACATTTCGTCCAAGACAAGACATTCAACTTTTAAATCTCTAGAATAAGTAAGGTCGTTAAAGCCATTCGGACCTTTTTCATAATTTTTTTCCTCTGATTTTGACAGGAGGATCGAAAAGTAACTTTCCTTTCGTTTCTCGAAAAAATAAAATAAAACCATATCCTAAACTCACGAAAGAGCATAAAATATTATAAGGTCGAGCATTTTTTGTCCCTCTGTTCATCGTGCATTAATTGACAAAATAAGCTTTCACACCTTTGTTATATATTACAATCGATGGAAATATTGTATCGCCAACGGTACAAATCCATACCTTCCCGACATTATTTATCCCCAGTGTGCGCCATCTTGCTTTTGGAGCTTCAACTCGGCTAAAATAAGAGCAGTACGGACTTATTAGGTCAGTGCTCTTCTTTCGTGTTTCTCCCTCTGCTATGCTGCTATTTGCTAGGGCATGTCGAGATGCTAAGAGAAGAAGACGACCGACCATCTTTTCGATTTTCATTAATTTTCAAATTCATTTAATAAAAAGAAGACAGGGGAAAGAAAAAGAAAATCTTTTTTTTTCCCGGGAGCACGCATGGGTACTTTTCGATTTGGTCCCCATGCCTTCATCTTTTTCACCCCCTTTTTTTTCCTTCGATTCAATTTCTATAATCTACTAATTTACATCTCTCCAAAGTTTCAAAGGGTTGATGATAACAGCACCTTCCACTATCTCAACATGTACCCACGAGAAGCGAAGCCCTAGCTTGTGGGGTTTATCATGACATCAACCCCACGCTGTCATGACGTACGCATTTAACAAATAAGAACTGTAGAAGATTATGTGGGTATGTGAGCCACGTGGTGCGATTGCTTCGTTTGAGGATTGTTTTCATGATATGTTGTATAGATGACATAGGATGTTGTACGAATTGTCCATGTTTTTTTATGTAATAATCCACGCATTCATGTGATGTTTTCCTTCTTTCTTTTATTTATTTTTGGCCGGCATGACCCTGGATTGTACTATTATCCAAAACCGTTCCCAGGCTTTTATGTCCATTCTGTTTGGAAATGAATTGATACATTAGTAGGAAAAAGGCTTGCACAATTCAAGTTAGCATGACGTAAATTAAAGTCATGAAGACGTCAATGGCGCCAAATGACAACCCCATGCCAATGGACAATATTGTGTCGACGGCATGCTCGGGTCGGACTATCTATCTTTGGTGTCTATCAAATTAAGGTTAAGGACATTGAATGCCTTACAAGTTTCAGACCATATTTATTATAACATTTGAAATATCGGATCGAGCTCCCTTTTTAGAAATCTATCGTTTGCCTTCTCATTCACATTATTGCATGGATGTGTTCTACGTGCTCTTTCGGTGTGATTCCGGTTACACACATTAAGTTGTTGACTTCTTTCCTTTGTTTTTCTAAAGCTAACAATTTCAAACCACGCTTGTGAGAGGAGACACTGCAGATATAGATAATAATTTCTCCTCTGACCAAGCCTACAAATCTTTGGCCAAAAAGAACAGCTAGACCAGCGGATTCGAAAGAGGGGAAAAAAAAAATAGAACCCTGAAATTTCTAGTGAAGTTGAGCACGGATTTGGACTAGAAATAGGAAAAAGGCTGCGCAATTGAGCTTTGCTAATTTGAACTGCGAAAAGTATTGGAAAAAAGGAAAGAAAAAGCATGAGAAGAAATTTTAAGTTCCGACCAAAAAAAAAATAATAATAATAATAATAATAATAATGGCTCTTAAGCACTAGATGGACACGACCAAACGCCATTGCCTGGTGAACCTGAGCATGAGGATAACCTTCAAGATGGAAGAATTTATAAAGCTCAACTCACAACGATGACACCTCCTTTTGGTGATTTTTAATTTTTTTGCCCAATCCTTTTGCAGTAATTATTCTTCGGATTTGAAGATCTTGATTGAATTTTAATTTGGCAAAAAGTGTTTCGTTCTGGTATCCTCACGTGAAAAGTTCACAAAATCTATAATTAATTCATCTATTGAAAGAGACAAATAGAAAAACTAAGCATATCCAAGCTTGCGCCGGTAGAGCATGATATAATAATCCATTTTTTATGGCATGTTTGCAATATTTTTAGGAACGTGATAAGCCCACCAAAGGCATTAAGGATCGAGTCCAATAGGAAATGTCCATCACCACACAAGCCATCTGTCCCTCACAATCTGAAATGTAAATGCTACATGTCACAATCAACATCCATCGGTCCTTTTTGGTCCCGATACACCGGGCCCGGATTACAATGCATACGATCACCGCTTACGGAATAAATCGGCACAACTTATATGATATTATCCAGCTTATGAGTAATTTGAGTTATTCCATTCAATTCGATTAGACGAAAAATATTAATTAAGGGTTGGTTCCACAAAAAGTGAAATTCACATGTGCCCGTCTATTCCTCACATGGGATTCGAATCCGAATCGCCATGTGCACACGTTCTCTTGAAGCTGCTCATAAGACTTCGCAAGCCCATATGGCCCGATAGTTACATTTAGTGTGTTCGAATTGATGACAGGTACACTCTATGAAAATTAATTAGTTGATTTCCTCTATGCACTCTGTCCCTCCAATGATTAATCAGGCAAGAGCAGACCCTAACATGCAGCAATGCATGCGCAAACTTTTTCGTTCTCAACAGTAAAGTGCTATGTTAGATTTTGTGTACTTTCTTAGATTTATGAATGTTTTTAGTACACAAAGTAAAGCATGGCTAAATCATAAGTTGACCCAAAAGTAAGGATGGCTGGATGTATGGAACAGCAAACAAATGGAAAAGGACATTCTGTGTTGGCCGGGTTAGAAACATTTATACGGATATGACACTTTCAGATCAAGAAAAGATAATTTACCTGAAATACGAACTTCAAACAGGCAATAATGCTCTCAAAATTGTTCATCTAGATTAAAGTACTCCTAAAAATATGTAAAAAACGAACTTACAGATCAAGAAAATTTATCACATCCCTATTTTCTAATAACAGGAGAAAATATTGATATCTAAAAATAAGAATTTGAAATAGTTGTGGTATCAATGGACCTCTTCGTTAAGACATGCACTAACTGTAGAACTAATTTTCTTACGGTTACATTTTTTTTGGGAGGGGGTTTGGGGTGGGGATTCAATCCCGTATCAATCATATGGCAAATGCCCCGGGTTCGAATCATAGTACTCTTTATGAAAAGGTAGATCTACATCCAGACTACCAGGATGACCCTCACCTGTAGTCAGTTGCTAGTCATGACATATCAGCCATAAATGAAAGGAAAAAAAAAGAGAAGAAGATTCAATCTGGTATCAATCATATGGCACATGACCTAGGTTTGAATCATAGTACTATTTATGAAAAGGTAGACCTGCACCCATGCTGCCAGGGTGACCCTCGCCTATGGCCAATTGCCAGCCATGGCATATCAGCCATAAGTGAAAAGGAAAAAAAAAAAGGAAAATTTTAGAATTTTCATTTTACAAAATGCAAAAATTGCCTATGTCTACATCAGTCGTTTGCCACACTATGTAGGATAACTAGTAGCTATGCCAACAATTTCTAGCTAAAATTGGTCGAAATGACTACATTAGCAAATTGTTGAGATGCTTCTATTTAAATTGACACAATTAAAAAGTTTAAGATCGAATTAATAGCCATACAATGAGTTTAAGGTTTTTGGTCAGTTATCCTAGTTTGAATCGCAATATTCCTTATGACCTTTTTCCCGCTTCTTACTCTCACGTTGTTGGTGTTGATGTTATCATTTTCACAAATACTCATGTTATTGGTTATTTAATTTGTGGAACACCCTCCAGGCGGTTCAAACTTCTGAAACAAAAAGTGCGATTTCTATCCCTAAACACTATGTCATCGACGTGATAACTCATTTCTAGCCAGGTTAGTTAGTGGTGGCTACAAGTTTCGAACTCTCCCTTTCTCAATAGTCACATGTAGCTGTCAACCTCCGACCGAAGGGAAAAAGAAGTTCAATGAAAGCAACACGACCTAGAAAACAAAAAGACACCACTAATCACTTCTCCTAATGATATATATTATGATTCGCAGGGGAATTAAGCGAGATATAAGCACTATTTAATCAAAGCTTATTTAAGGTTCTTACATACATATGCACGACAGCACAACAGTATAACCCAACTTCATCTCTCTCTCTCTCTCTCTCTCTCTCTCTCTCTCTAGTAGGAATCATCGGTGCAATGAACAATGTTAGTATATAGGACTGAAGGGTCATGGTCCACTGAGTGCTGCGCATAATCCATGTGAGGGGGAAGAATCGGAGAGGAATAATTGAAGTGTAAAGCTCAGGTTCAGCCCCAGTGGCTGGGTGGCTACTACTTTTGTATTTATTGAAACGCAGTGGGATCGAGTCCGTGTGTGGTCCAGTAGAAATGAATGGGCACTGACTTTGTCTTTCTTTTCTCTTCTTTTCTTTTGGTTTTTTGTGAACGAGGGGGCAGAGAAATGTATATAGAAAAGACCACCCTTTGCACTCTTATGAAAGTGAATCGTACATTGCTTCGGGCAGCCCCATTCAGTCCTATCATCGACACGACACTATATGTACAGATGCAATTCTGTGCTCGCATGGCTTCGAACAGTATTATATTGGTCCTAAATTGTGCAACACTCATTTACCATTACAATTGTTACAGAAACAAGCAATCAAATAATAAAGTAAATAGAACAAGAAAAAAAAAAACCAGCCACCAAATTAACATGGTTTGGTCAATATGACACACATCCATAAAGGTAGCAACTCAAAATCCCACTATAAATTCGCAATATATCAAAAATTTATAACCACATTAGAGTCATTCAAATATCTCATTGCTTTCCAATCCCAAATTACACCTAATAACCCACAAAGTGTTTAGCCATCGCAATTTCTCATAAGATAATCTCTCAATCTCACAAGGAAATTACACAAAATATTTAGACAAGATTTTTATGACTTCAAACACTCGGGATGTAATTTATAAGCACAAGCTCCTCTTTAAGCTCCTCTTTAATTAAGGAAAGTGTCATTTTCGAGTTCAAACTCGAGATATATTTTAAACAATTCCCACATTAATTTGACGTTTCAGTCAAGTAACAATCTCTTTACACTAATCCGAACTTCGCCAGTACTCTTTCATAGCACTTCATGGGCTCAACCATTGCAAACATCTTCCACGTCCAAGCCTTGTTTGAATTTTTCCATAGTTATGGACTTTATCAAAACATCAACTCCACTTGCACCTTTAATTGCTCTCCATAAGGATTTTCCAATACAAATAAAGTAAAACCAGTGTTACATCTACATCTATTAATAGACCAAATATGCACCTAGTCAAATTCATCAATTACGGCAACCATTAACTTCACAAACTCTATTTTGCTGCAAGCATCATCTATATTGATTGTCACACTAGTACTCATTCCCTTAGGATTTGCCATTTATAAATCTACCTCAAGCTAAAAACCATCAAATTTTGTATAAACATTACCACAATCACCTAACCAAAAATAGTGTAGACTCATCAAATGCAACTTCTCTGCTTACAATAGATGAATATAATTCTGGGCACTACAACCAATAGCCCTGTTCACCATATGTACAGCCTAAAAATATGTACTTTCTTGCCCTTCCACCAAACTTACCATCATTAACTTGAACATAACACGAGTAATAAAATATGCTAAAAACAAAATTATAAGCAACTTTATCTGACCACACCTTTTGAGAGTTCGGCATCCAATCATAGTAGATGGAAGTCTATTCACTAGGTAACTCGCCGTGCCGAGTGCATCCGCTAGAAATTTCCTAGCCATACCAGCACTATAGATTATTTTATGAGATGTTTCTAGTGAAGTTTTACTCATCAACTCTGCAAAATGTTATGGTTCATTGGCACATGTACATTATCTCACTATACCATCATTCATGCAGAATTTGTTTAACAATCCAAAAAGAAGTTCATACTACTATCAATATGCACATGCTTAATCATTTTATCAATATTCTTTTCAATCAAAGCTCCCAGCTGCTTGATCCCAACAACGGCAAAAGGGATGATTTCTATTGCTATCAGTATAGTGTAATTTTTAATGCAATTTTGACCATCTTGATGATCGTCTTCACGGAAGGATCTCGCAAGTTTGTTGGAAAGCAAGGCATTACATATGTACATGCGTGTGTTTGTTACTCTATACGAAGTGACAATTGTGGACGATCTCACAAGCCAGTCGAACATCATTCGGATGTGTTGCTCTATTCAATGAGAATAATAATAAATATACCTAAATTTGCATGTAAATGTAAATTGGGCACAAGCCCTAGCTACATGCCTGTTCATCGTGCGGATATAGACATATTACATACATATACATAACAGCTACTGTTTTCAAGAGGACAGGTGAAAAGCGGACATGAAGAACGATAACTGAGAGGGTCAAAAGCAGTCGGCGTAAGAAGTTCTGAGTCGCGAAGAATGAGACTTCACACAACAGAAAAGCTTCCAAGCATTTGCTAGACAAGTTCTTTGCCAGGTTGGTCCAAAAGCAAGAAGAAGCTGAACCTAGCAATCCAAGAAACTAGAACTCAACCAATCACAGCCAGAGAGCGCATTCCTCGTTCGTGACTAACAAGTTTTGCAGTTTTGGGATGACATGTCTTTGAAACCCATGTTTGGCAGCGACCCTCGCTGTTAAAATTCGAGATTTAGTTTCCTTAGTAAGTACAAACACTCCTGCATTCGGAGATGTTGACCTGAAATTTGAATATGGGAGAATCAGTTTACCCAGTATGTTCTAATAAAGGAAAACTTAATAATTAGGGGGCAAGACCTAAGGTATAGGAGAATCTTGTTGTTTAAAGAGAGCCCTAACAATGCGCTCTTTTCCCATCGTAGAAGCAAAGTTAAACCTTTCAACGTGATTGCAGCTTCGGGGGTGGACAGATACAGAAATTTGCTACATCTCCTGTCAAAGAAAGAGGGGGAAGACGAAGACCCTTTGATTGTGCCTAAACAGCAGGTGAGAAGTCAACAATGTGGACGGCCACAGTTCCTCCCAAATCAAAGGAGATCTCCTGCTGGGACCCAAACGGAAATCACAGCCTTTTTCACCGAGCAACTCCACACGCTAGAAAACAAGTGTTGGTACTCTCCCCTTCCGAAAGAGACTACTCAAACACATTGATTTAGAGATATACCCATCTTTCATCGATATTTGATTATTCATCACGCCAGAAAATAAATGGTGGGTTAAAACTATGCAAGCTTTTTCTAACAGGAAAGTTTAAAGAAAGAGAAAAAGAAATGGCCCAACCAGACAGCTGAGGACACAGCAGGAATGATGCACTGACTCCTGAGAGAGAGAGATAGTTCATAAGTAGGAGCAGTCTCAATCATAGGGGACTTTTATTCCCTTGTCTGAGTTTGGGCTCATGTAGAGTCAAAAGAGTATGCCCAAGTTTCCAAGGAGTGTATCCCCAAAGTGGGACAGTGCGTTACCTGAATTTTCCTTAGTCACACACCCTCCAACTTCATTTTCTATTTTTTCTTTTCGAACGTATTGTAATGAAAACTCTAACTGGTGTAGATGCACAAGATCCGTCAGATTTTCCTCGTCGATGTATATCTTTTGTATCAGAATTTGTTTTGATAGACATGAAGGTCTTGAGTAAGCAAATTATGAAGCATCACGAGATATGCAAAAAATGCTCTGACCGTATGATGCAAAGTGGAATGCTAGTATTTCGTGAATGTTAAGATTAGTAATTTTTATCCAATCTTAAAATCAAAGCTTCAACAACTTCGTCAACACCTCAAATCGAATTCACTTATATTAATCACTGATTATGTATACTTATCTGATTAATTTTGTGTCCGTGCTGCAATTTATTAAATGCCAAAATAAGGTTAGATCAAAAGTAATGTTAAATCAAAAGCAAGAGTTAAAAAAAGTAAAATAGGGATCTAGAGGAAAGTAAACCTCTAACTAAGAAATTCTCGAGCAGCCTTGTCATCCATTTATTATTTAATGTTTTGTGTTTTCCATTGATTCAAGTTCATTCGAAAAGCAAGAAATCCATAGAAATGCTGAGTTTGGAAGAAATTTAATCATTAGAAGTTCTCAAGAGATCCTCGTCCCATTTTTACTACTTCCATCCGTTTATTTATAAAATATTGGATACAAATGGTAGCTTTAGGGTTAGCTATAAATAAGTACAGACGAAGGAAGGAAAAGGCCGTCTGAAAATCAAAAAGGAAAAGTCATTGAAAGACTTTCCAAGGGTTACATGATCTCGTTACTATTATCATCACCCAATCACTTTAATATTATATATTTTATATATATTAATATACAGATATATATGTATATATTTATACTCGCAAGTACCAAAAAAGCGACGCATGACGCTGAATATTCATTTGTCCCAAAGCCGAAAGTGAAGAGCCCCTCCTCCTGACTTTTTGTCTAGAGAATGCAGGGGGGTGTGCCCTTTTTTTTATCCCCCCTACCTTTTGATTCTTGACTCGAAAAGAAGGCCATTGGCTAGCTGGTTTCTTGAAACGTAAGTCAAGACTCGTGTAGAAAGCACGCCGGTACAAAGAAGGCGTTTGCTGTTGATTGAATCATACGCCATGATCGATCACGAATTGCTATCATTGTACCTCTTTGCTCTAGGATCTTAGTGTGATGTTGCTTTATATATGACCCCAATAAACAAAAAGCTTTTCGTGGGTAATTCAGTTTCTCAAGCGTGATAATGCATCCAAAGTTTGCAAAAGAATCTTCTGTGGTTATACTTTGATTTGACTTTCATCGTATTGTCTAAGAGCCTGATTTGATAACCCAAATAAGTTCTGAAAGTTGAGAATTCGACACTCAATCAGATTAAACTCATTCAATAACTTTAAATAGAATCAACTTAAATTAATTGATTAAGGCTAAAACTCACTTAATCTAGTGAGTAAGGGATGGATTACTTAATTCATTCATAGAAAATTGATTGACGGTATATATATATATATATATAGTATGAACATGGGAATGAATTACTTAGCAATTTTCTCTATCCCTACACAACTGCGGGTTATCATCTTTAAAGGGCAAAACCAGGTATTCTGTTTCATCTTCAACCAATCACTCACGCTTCGCCGATACGCGTTGCGTTTCGATGCACATGCACGCATCATTGCGAGGAATGCCATGCTTAATTTGGGGGATGGGCAGCTCCTTATTTAATTAAACTTCAATCAAGCAGCTTAATCAATGATTAAAATGATAACCACTTTTCGTTTCCCCTGCGAAAGCTATGAGAAAAAAAAAAGGACAAACAGACAAAAAGCGACCTCAGAATCTCTGATCAATGAAAGCCCCAGAAGAAGTGTATCCGCGACACTTTCCGTCCGAATGTTGGGCGACATGATTAGTTAGCATTAGCTTAAATGGGTGACATGATTAATTAGCATTTGCTTATGTTGACCCTCTGAATTCACCAACCCCTACCTAGGGTTTTCTTTGATCTTGTGGACCAATTTGTCGATTTGGCTAATCGTTCATGCACATGTTGATCAGCTCAAGACCTTTGTTGGGACTTGTATTTTGTGATTAGTAGATTTTAGCCTAAGACCTTTCATGCCATCATGTGAAATGGGTTCTTTATGTCACATATAAAACATACGTTTGATGGCCATAGTTCCATTATTACGGGTCACATTCATATTATCTTTCCATTAGCATGTCTTATTTTTTTACTTATTAATATAAATCGATCCCTGACTTAACTTGAATTGTCATTCATAACGTCACAATGTCATCGGTATTCATAAGTTTTTGGTCCGGGGGTTGCAACGCAATTCACTATGATACATCCATCATCAACAAATCCCACCAAAGATTAGATCCATGAATTACTCATAATGAGAACTTTCCAACTCTTTTTCTGCTACAGATAACTTCTCCTTTCCTCCACACAAAATTTCATGTGTGCTCTTGATTGATCCCTCTAAAAAGTCAAGAGCCTTTATCTCAGTTGCAATTCTACACACAAACTTTAACTTTTTGTGCCTCCTCTGTTCCACTTACCTCGAAGTGAAAAACGCTCCTGATCTTCACTTATCCTTCCCCCTGAAAAGACAGTACCGCACACATTATTATTTTTGCCAATGTTTAGACATACTTCATCCCCTTTGGTTCAGCTGCACCACAGTCTAAAACAAGTTCCACAAAGATGCGATGATGCAATGTGTTTGTTAGTCATAAGCTTGTAGCTGTCCTTTGGCCAACTGAACCGGAATCCATCATTGCCTGAACAAGATTGTCTAGGTGTGCTCGGTTTCTTCAGAATTTGGAATATAGGGTCATGGTTATTGCTTGAGATCAGTGAGATGGCATATGCCAAGAGAGTGACGAAGAGAAAGAAAACTACGAATGTAAAACATGAGTAACTTTGACTCGACGTGTGAATGATCTTTTCTCGCATGGCTTAAATCGTTATAGTCGCGGTTGAGAATTGGAATAGCCAAAACCTTAGGATTCTTGTTAGCTAAGTGACATGTAGTATATTGGAGAAATGCATAACTTATATTATGTCATCGAGGTGTCACTTTTTCTCATTAAAAGTTAAGGTTGGATGGCGTCATATTAAATTTCATTAACATTCTATTCGTGTTTTCCTTTGTTGTTTAAAATTATAGTGCTTGGTGGGATATTTGATTTCGACATTATTTGTTTATGATGAGATCAAATTTCCTATTCGTTTTAGACATTTGAAAGTTTTCAAATTGCTATTTATTTGTCACTATGATGAATCGACCAAACAAGTTCTGCGGTTATTTAAAATCATCGTAAATTTGCTATCCACACATAAACTTTTAATTTACTGATTCATTGAAGATACTCATTACGACGAAACAATTGCATAATAAAGGAAAAAAATAAATTGAGTTGGGAAAAGGCTCGACCTGGTTTGAATAGAGTCGGGTATGGGTTGATCAAACATTGGCCTGGCCCCTTACAGACGACCCACTTCATAATGCGGACCCTGACGATCCGAACCCGAACCGGCCTGATCGCAAAGTCTTAAAGGAACAAAACATACAAAAAAAAAAAAAAAAAAAACACAAAAAGCCTAAGGCCTTAAGGAGAGAGCCCATGGGCCGAATGCCGTCGTTGCGAACGTGAACTCGTTTCTTGACCGTTCTTCTTCACTCGGCTTGACAGCTTCGTGTGTCCATGGGCTTTTACTATTGTCAGGGTGCAACATGTCCGCAGCATCATCTGGTTGATGAGGACAGACAGCAGCTGTCAGATGAACTTGGGCCAAGGTTAGGGTCCATCTGCTTCGTCCCATTCGATAGGAAGGGGACATAAGAGAGAGAGGATTCCACATCGTTCGTGCGAGTTTGGAGGAAATTTTTGGTTCGAGTGATGGCATGAGAGACACCATATTTGTCCCTTTGTCATGCGAAACTGGAAAGGGCATTGGAGCTTTTGATTGATATGACGCCGATATTACTTCTAATGTTCCCATGAAAGAAAGAGTCCAAAATGTCCATTTGAGAAACGAGTAGCTATGAGAATGATTTTGGAAAATCTAAAATTTGTATAATATCTTGATGGCCAGATCGTTCTTCTGTGCTTTGATATGATTTATTGTTTTTTTTTAATCAAGATGCTCTTGATTATTTAATTTATTCAAATGAATGTATATGCCATTCTTTATGGCTGACGGTTTAATATTGATGCTCGAATTTCACGAGTCGAGTTACCCCAGGTGAAAAAGTATTTAGTCTAGAGAATGGGCACCATGAATGAAAGAAGTCTCTTGAATTAGACTTTGAGAGGACCCTATGATGTTTACTTGAGCAATCATGATCCAGTTTCACTAACTTAATTATGCCTTTGCCCAATCACGCCTTTGCCGTCAATCATTCCTTCGTACCCCTCTCAACTAGGCCAATCAATAGGTGCTATTCTCAAATCTCGATAGACATAACACTAATCACCTTTGGTGTCGGTTCACTTCAGATTGGGTCGACACTGACCTCCAAGGTTAGAATGTACTAGGCATCGGTCAGACCTACCATAAGAGGACGGGCCAAGGTTCCCTTAAATCATGGATCCTCAACCTAGCACGGTATTAGCCCACCGGACCAAGTCGAGTTTGTGTAATTGTTTTTTTTTTTTTTTTTTTTTTTTTTTGGTATTGGAGGAGCAAACTGCAGCCGACAACCGCAAGTCGACACTTAAGCAGGGGAGGACCCATCACCCCCCCGAGTCACACTTAATACACCTGCCGCCTCCCGAGTTTTAACCCTTCACCTCTTCGTTGAGGATCGCAGTAGCCTAACAAAGGTGGAGCCCACGCATGGCGGTGGTGAGTTTGTGTAATTGTTTTTAGCTACATGATCTAATAAAAAAAAAAAAAAAAAAACACCAACAACTATATTCCTTAACAAAAATGCCGGTAATCCCCGGTCCGTCCTCATTTCAGATGGGAAAAGGGGCTGCCTTTTCCACCTATCAATTCCGGATCTTTATGAAAGGCGTTCATCTGAGGGGGGGTATTAAAGAATAGCCCGACCTTCACTCCCATCCCGACAGCTGTCTCCACGGAAATCGTTGCCCCCCCCCCCCCTTCTCTTCTTCCCAATCACTTTTTTTTTTTATAGACTGACAGATGGTTTAATCAATTAATGTACGGGTCAGTGGCCCACCAACGTTGCGGCAAGACGAATCAACCTCATTTGGTCGTTCTCAGTCTCAATCTCAATCTCAATCTCAAACTCATGATTAAACTCAAATGTGGCAAACATAATTGCCAAAAAAAGACTAAGGATGAGCACATTTGACTAATTGAATCGAGAACCGCCCAAACCGGTTAGGCGGTTCCCAAGGACATTGCTCTGGTTCTCAATTCCATAGAAAGTGAACTAATGATTTTTACTTTAATTTCTAATTCCAAAAGGGAATTAGACAAAACTAGACCTATTATTATTATTATTATTATTATTATTATTATTATTATTATTTTAAATTTCTTCAACATGGCAACAAACCATGAAATAACAACAAGTCTATTATTTTGAGGGGGAAAATTTACCTCATTTTTTAGGGAAAGATTTACCGTTAGAATACTGAAATTTTGAGGCAAAATGCCAATTGACCGGTTCCATTGGATCGGATCATGATTAGGTCACTGGTCCTTGGCCCCAAATCGATCCTCTCAGTTTATAGGTGGGATCAGACCAAATCAGGAACTAATCACCTCTAGAAAATACATATAAAGAGGACTCGTTCTACACTCGTTTCGCGAAAAATGAATAATTTATAAGGTATTTTTCTAAAAACGGTTGCCCATCTCACTTACAAAAATTAACAAACCGAAAACATTTACATCGTTTATGAAAATCTTTTAGACATAAATTGTTATCGATAAGGATAATTTTTTTCATTAATTAATCATTTTAATCGTTATGAGTGTTCATCTTTGACAGGGTCGACGGTGAATGTCGCTGATTTTCCCGTTTAATGTCTAGAAGCAGCATATGAGAATTGCGGAGGCTCCAAAGAAAGGGTGGGCTCCTGACGAGATGAGCGTGGCACGATTTAATGCGGATCCGTACTATTTGTTGCTGCGAGTTGAAACATAGATCTGCAAATTAATGACTCTCCATCCCCATCTAGCTGGGTTCGGAAGCCATTTAATGTGCATGGCGTACGTCGCACCTTGCTTATTATATCTTCATGTTGCGAGACCTGAGATCGGGTATCCGATTTCATTAATTCTACACATCACATCTGTCCATCAGGAACTATTTGTGTCGGGCCCGAGAGTGTTCATAAGAGTTAAGGATCGATCAACTCGTGACGCGTAGTGCGACTAACGTTCAAATGGAGAAGACGTCTGAGGAGGCGGGTTGTGTTCAATGAGAAGCCATAACTGGTATGAAAGTATATCTGACCACATAGAGGGGGAAAAACAAGGATTAAGTACACACAACAAGGGTACGTGTCGTCTTAATTTAGGAAGATTATGGGAGTGCATGATAAATCAGAATTTCTGTTTTAGAGATAATTTTTTTTATTTCATACTTATTTATGGAATAGAAATTCATTTTATTAAACTATTCCATTTTTCTATATTCGGAACAAATTTCTATTTCTAAAATAGATTTGGAATAGAATTTAGAAATATTTTTTTATTTTTTTTAATTTTGGAATAGAAATAAAAAATAAAAAGCCTTATCATCGCTCCTCCTCTCTACCAGTCAGCCACCCACCCATCACCCGCTACCGCTATCACCATCTGTCACCCCCGTTTTGTGCTATTATCTATTTTAATAATATAAATTTTTTGTTATTATCAAATATGAATTTTTTCTCATAAACTCATTTAGAAATAAAAATGAATTTTTTTTTAAAGAAATCAATTTTTGATCAGAAATTTCATTATTCGCAATGTAAGTTAATTTAATATGCATATACATCGCGAACAATTCACTTACTTTTTTCTTACGAGGGTAAACTTTTTATTCCAAAATAAGCGAGGCTTTATGTACTGAAACTTTTAATGCAATCTCTTCTGACAAAAAAAAAGAAAAAGAAAAAAGAATCAGATCATATGTTGCCAGCCATCAGATGTGAAAGGATACGTATGAGATGACTCTGTCGATTGAAACAACGTCTGATAACATTCTGACCAAAATTAAATAATAATAAGAAGGTCGATATAATAATCAAGTAAATAAAAGTACCCATAAGAAAACGTTAAAAAAATGTCAGACCCTATTTGACTTTTCCTTCATTTATTTGGAAAATCTTGGATCGAATCTCCGAACCGACTCCCACTATAGGTCAATCGGGCGCGGCTCACGCCCTCGCTCGAGATGACACCACCTCACGATGGACCCGATGGAAAGTACCAAAACAGAAAGAGGGTTAGGTGTTCACCTTTTAGCTAACACAGCAGAAAGTGGGGTTAAGTCTTCGCCTTTTTAGCTAACACGGATATTAATCTCCAAGGGCGATGTAATAATTATTGTCCTTACTTTCCCGCCAAAACTTCCAAATATCACTTCAAAGTCTCGAAAGATTGCAAAACGAATGTAAATTCACATGCTGACATTGTAGCAATGGGATGGTTTCGCGAGGTCTAGATTCGAAAAATGCCAAAATGTGTCGGTTGCCAAAAAAAATGATTAGGCAAAAAGATCTAATCCTAAAAGGTGCATGTACGGAATACAATAAATAATTTCAAGAGGTGGAGGTGTTTTTTCAAAAAGTTTAACCAACAAGAGGAGTACAAAAAAGACCAGCTCATCTAGTGGTCTTGGGTGGACCCCAGCTGACCCTACAAGCTTTAGAGTTTTGTTTTTCTATATCACAAAGAAGTCTATATTAATATCGTTGTGATAAATTTACTTTAAAATAATACATTTGTGATAAATTTATTCTCTGCTAGTTTTGGTTGAATTTGATAAATTTCACGAACAATTATAAACTAGCACACTAATAACAAACCGAGGGTAAAAACCTAAATCAATATACTCATTAATTACCATTTGTTATCCAACAAAGCAATTTAACGGGTATATCAATTTGGGGTATTTAGTAAATTTGTTACAAGTGCATTGATTTAAGATTTTTGATGATATTAGCTTTTTTTTATATTACATCACTTTTAACTACGAACTTTATAACATTTTTATATCATAAATTGGAAATGTGGAACAATCTTATCAATAAATTTCAGATATTAATGTGAAATTATTAATAAAACTCATGTCATAATTTTTTCAATAAATATATGACAGGCCTGTAGATGTGTTGTGCGTTACTTAGATCGAATATGAATTATATGGAAAGAGCCGGTTTACAACATGACGTCATAAGTTACTTATGAGTAAAAAACTAAGACCTATTATTATATCACGTCGCGAGGTCGGGCACGGTAATCGACGCCGGCGGGGTTTGACCCGACGGTCCGCATATGCTCACCATCCAACAAATTCGCATATTTACTGGGAGGGAAAAAAACAAAAAGAACCAAAAGCCCTTTTTCATCTGGCAATAAGTGATGTCCCTTGTCCACTCGAGGCTCGAAAAGACGAAAAAATGAGGATCAAAAAAGGAAAAGAATGTGGCAAAAATAAAATAAAATAAATAATAAAATCGGCAGGAATCATTTCGCAAAAGTTGGATCCCCACGACAGAACACGAAACGCCACGGCGGGGCCGAACTCAGTGAGTGGCCCCGCCCCACTCGGCGAGTCACGACGCGGCGCAGCCCGGGCGTGAAAAACCGAGCCTCGACCTGTCGACGTCGAACTCCCACAGGAACCCCTGCTGCATCACGTTCCCGATCACCGAGAACCCGCCGCCCCCCTCCGCCGCCGGCCCCGCCGACCGCACCGCCAGGCACCTCACCCCCTTCGCCACGTCTATGAAGTAGTTCCCCGCCGGCGGCGCCAACACCGCCCCGCCCTCCATCTCGAAGCTCAGCCTCGGCAGCCGCGGCCGCCGCCCGGCCCCCGTCACGTTCACGCACAGGTCGAACCCCAGCGGCGCCCCCGCCGCCGGCGGGAGCCCCACGCGCCGCCTCATCGCCGCCAGGAGCGGGCGGTACCCGGGCTCCGCCAGGAACGTGAGGGTCGTGCCGGAGTCGAGGATGGTGCCGCCGTTGCCGAGGTCGTCGAGGGACCAGACGGAGGGGTCGATGGGCAGGCGCTCGCCGTCGACGGACACGCGCTTGATGCCCACGTAGTAGAACGAGGGCGCGAGGGGGTTGGCGAGCAGCGGGGTGAATGCGAGGGGGAAGGCGGCGGCGTTGTCTGCGCTGGGGCGGTCGCCGATGATGAGATAGCTGGTGGGGGAGGGGAGGAGAGTGTAGTCCTTGAGGCAGTAGGAGAACTTGTTGCTGCCGAAGCGGCGGCCGAGCTGGGAGGCGAACGAGATGGGCCCACGGCCCAGGCCCATGACTCCCTGGGACCCATTGAAGCTCGACCCGGTTACGCTCGGACCCGACACCCGGAACCCGCAGCCGAAGGCCAGCCCCTTGAGCCTCGCCGCCGCCGCCGCCGCCGCCTTGGTCTTGGCGCTGGTCGTGTGCAGGGTGACGGTCTCTCTGGCGAAGAAGCCGCTCGACAGGGAGCCGTCGGAGTAGGTGTACTCGTAGCGGCACGCGCTGTGAAGGCGGGTGCGGTTGCAGCGCGGGGGGGAGGGGCGGGGGACGAGCCGGCAGGAGGAGGAGTAGCAGTGGTGGGGGCGGAAGGAGGAGGAGCGGCGGGCGAGGAAGGCGGAGCCTGGGGCGCGGCGGGAGCAGCCGGCGCCGCGGCAGGCGGAGCAGCGGGCCCAGACGAGGTCGCTGCCGGTGTCGGCGACGAGGAGGAGGCGCTGGGGAGGGGTGCCGAGGTGGAGGGCGACGAGGTACTGGCCGGCGCCGAAGGGGGCGGCGGAGGTGACGGGGGAGGCGGCGGAGCGGGAGCGGCCGCGGCGGAGGAGCTGCGGGGAGGGGGAGGGGCGGTGGAGGAGGGGGAGCTTGAGGAACGAGCCCCGGGAGGCGGCGGCGGCGGCGGAGGGAGGCGGGGAGGCGGCGAGGAGGAGGAGGGAGGAGAGGAGGAGCAGAGAGGGGAGTGAAGGAACCGCCATTGTTGTTGGATCGAGAGACAGAGAGAGATGGAGTGCAGACAGGAGGGAAACGAGGAAATGGCGCGGGGTCAGTTTAGGAGAGTTAGATTAGAAATTCAGAAGGGGATTGATCAGTGATCGCGCACGTGGGGGGCTTAGGGGAGCGAGCCGTTTCCTTTTAGCATTTTCTAGCATCCAATGATGGAATTCTATCGGGTTCGCTGTTTTGACCGACCACTCCCTACCCGACACGTGTAATTCGCCCCCGCCCCCTGCTATTGCTCTGCTCTTCTCCTCCTCCTCAGTCCTCCCTCCCGAGAGATGTTCGAGCGGGCCTTATTCCCGTAAATATAGTGCGATTCGCATTGGCAAAATGCACCAATTATTTACGTGCGGCGCAACTGCTTTCCGACCTAATGTGGTCGGATTTTATGAGTTATGTTTTATATAGAGATGTCGGTCTGAAAATAAAATGAGAACTGCCATGTGAAAAAAAAATTATCGATTCAAATCTTTATTTTGTATTAGGATAATATTAAAACCTCTGGAATGACACGAGGGTGTTTGTGCATTAGGAAAAAACAAAAGCGGTGGTTACTATAATGAATAGATATTATACTAGCTAAAATATAGTTTTGGAAAACAAAATGGGAAATAGATGGCGCTATTGTGGTTATTTTTTATTTGGTTTTGAAGCAAATGAGGCTCACGTGTTAAATGATTCATAATCAATAAAGAAAAAAACACCATATTACGTACTAGACTTTAGTAAGGTATCCTAAAACATGTAGTTTTTTCTCTCGAAAAAAATGAATCTCAACTAGCAATGATTTTTGGGTTGATTTAAGCAGGGTTTGGCATTAAGGTCCAACGTAAAGTGCTGTCCACGTATATCCATCATTAAAGTTGCCCGTGGAGATTTTCTCCAGTCAAGTCAAGTCTATAATTGGCCCAATCTATAGTGACCCATTTATATTGCTCTTCAGGCTTCTTTGGCTTGGTTGAGCTTAAATGGGTTTTGATACCAAGTCTATGACAACATTCTGAAAAAAAAAATTGTGGGAACAACAACACATCATATTATGCCAATCCATGGAAATTAAGCAGAGCCTCGTAATTTCTTATAATGTAACGAGTTCAACTTATTAGAATGAGTTCGGATGAAATTTGAGATCTTTGCCACTTAGGTCTTAATTTATATCTTTATAGGCTTGAATTTATTCCTTTAGATGGATGGCACATCAACATAACAAACATGCAATGTCCTAATTTATCCAACTCACAAGTTACATCGGAAAAATTCCAATATGCAAATTTAGAAACCTAATAAGAAAATCTTCAATATCTCTCAATTTGACCAACTCCAATAGCCATTCGTCCCTTCACGAAACCCTAGATTCTCTCCCCTCTCTCCCATCTTCAAGCAGCCACCTTCTTCAACCTCCATGGAAGGGAGGGTTTGAGTTAGTCTTCTCCCTCCCCTCCCTTTTTTTTACCCTTTTCCCTCTTTTTCTTTGATTTAGGGGTGATCAGGTCCAAGTAGTGTGAAGATTATACGAACAGAAAAGAGAAACAGAGAAGATGAAGAAACGAGCTTGACAGAGATGAAGACTCAAGAAAGAACAGAATGATCTTGAACTCCTGTATTTGGTTCTCTTGCTCTACAAAAACGAGAGAGAGAGCTTGAGAGAGTAAAACTCCATAAAAGAGTTTCTTATATTCGTCCTTTGTACATACAGAATTTATATGCGAGTGAGAAACAAAACTTGTACAACTGTTTTACCAGAAATGAAAACGAAGGAGGGAAAATAACAGAATACGGAAAGTATTCGTTTTGACTTAAAACTGAATATCTATTATTCAATGAGCACGTGTTATTGATGTAACTCATGCTTTCTTTGTTCTTCTTTTCTTTATCTTCGTAAGTAGAGTTGAGTTTATTGTTTCCATCCTTGATTGAATCATTAGCACCGTATTTGTTTCGCACTTCCCAAGCCAGCAGTCGCCTTGTCTTACTTCCCTGTTTTCGCAGAACTTGACTCCCGAACATCGGTGTCTAACTTTGACTTTAATCTGAACTTCTTTACTTCATCTTCCTTGTTTCTATCCAAGCTTGGCTCTTGATCTCCAGCATTTGTTTTCGACTTTGGTTTATATGCTTTAACAAGTAGGGTCTAGACCTGAATCCTATGCTTGACTCTATTATAACCGATTCCCCTTTTTTAGACCCTGTACCTGACTCACACTGTTTTTCTGATTCGGTTTTAGGGTCGATCATGTTTCCACTGGAACTTGTTTTGCAATCTCCTGATATCCTATACGATTTCAAATTTTATATTAATAAGTGAGAAAATAATGCAATCCTCCTAATTTGTATTGAAACATTAAGCACTTGTAATAAAATAAATACATGAAATTTTTTAATAACGAAAAATTAATGATCCACATGGCTAATTATAATAAATAAATCAAAATGCAAAGAATTAACAACAAATATGGATCTAATATTAGTTTTATTCCTACAACTACTACATGAAACTACTCATTTATGCAAGCATAACTCCTCCTACAAAAGAGAAATTATGCGAGCCAATCCACGTGGTACACAAGAATTTCGCGGTAACGAACATCGTCCGTCCATCGAACAATGCAAGAGGGAGCTGGTGAGGGAGGGAAGCAAGTGAGGAAAAGGAACGACGAAGGAAGAGTGCCGTGCGTATTTAGGAAAAACACCGTGTGATTGTGAGAGTAAGAATAGAAATCATGGGAAAAAAAAAAAAGATTTTGGACCTTTATTTACAAAACCGGTTCTCGAGTGGACAATCACTCGAAATCAGTTCCCGGACCGATTTCAACAGGAACCGGTTTCCTGACCCTGTTTTCCGGGTGAACCGGTCTGGTTCAAGGGTATACCTGGTTCAGTTGCACACCTCTACTTTGATTATTTTGGTTCTCTATTTCCTCAGTCTTACTTTCCTCTTGTTTTAAGGAGTATTTCTCTTCTTTAGATCTAAAAGCTTATCCCTCTCATTTCGGAGAGATTTCTATCTGGATCTAATCTAAATTTAGGGTTTTTTTACATATATGATTTTAGGGTTTTAATTCCCTCATATATTCAACGAGTGTACAATTCTAATTTTGAAAGAGTTCACAGGAGTTTTGTAAAGGTTTCATTTTTAGAGCACATTTGGTAACGCTTCTATTCCCAGGAACAATTTATGATTATAAATTATTCTTTTTTATCGGGAATAATTTATAGGTATTTTAAGCTATCTGATAACTGTTCAAAATTTGAATTCTCAAAATAGAATTGCATTTGGTACTGTTCTCAAAATTTATACTTCAAATCATTTTCTTTTAATTTTTAAATAATTTTATTAATTTTTTTCTTTTTTCTTCTTTTCTTTCATTTCTCCTCTTCTTGTTCAAGGGTCGCCAGCCTTGGGATAATCGGTGACTTGCCAGACGAGGGTCAGCAACCTCACCGAAGCGTCGCTGGCCCTCGCTGAGGCTGCGCCTCGTCGGCCGAGCTCAGCCAAGCTTCGCTGGTGGTTGGACGAGCCTCTGGCGAGCTCGCCAGATCTCGCCCTAGCTTGGTGAGCCTTTGGCGAGATTGTCGGACCTTGTCAGATTGGTTGTTGGCGACCGACAACAGTGGTTAGCGACGGTAGCTACGGCGGTGGTGACGACAGCAGTGGTGGCGGTTGGAAAAAGAAAAGAGAGGGAAGAAGAACGAGAAGTGTGGACACCTAAATTTTGGCTACCCGTTTAGTAATTTGTCGCATTAAGAAATTAGGGGTTAATTTTAAAAAAATATTAATTGCATAACATTTAATTATAAGTGCATTCATTTTGCATTTCTTGGACCGGTGGTGAATGGGTTGTTTTGGGTTTAAATTAGCGGCTGGGCTAGACCCACGAAAGGAGCAAATTAGCCCAAGCCCGTTGCTTTTCAATTAATTAATTATCTTGTGAGAAATTGAGATTTGATGCGATATTACGGTGATTTTTGATATTTAAAAAATATTGCAATCTTATCTTTAGTCTTTTGGTGGTAAAATCATTGGAGAATATTAAGGAGGATAAGAAATAATCTAAAATATTTTGTTGCGGATAGAGATTTAAAAGGATAATCTTCAATGGTCGAGCGAGTCGGCTTGGAAGATTTTAACGAGATGATTTCAATGATCGAGTGAGTCAGCATACACGATAATCTCGAAGGATGATCTTCAGCGATTGAGTTGTTATGCAAATCTTCGTAGGTAGAGCGGACTAAGTTTTCTCTCTATAAATAGGGGTGGTCTTCTCTTCGTCCGGGGGAGAGCTTCTTTTGGAAAAAATTCAGAAAAGCGGGGGAGACTAAAAAAACACAAGAAAAGGCCAAAAGAAAACCATCCGTGGAGGTGTGGAGGAGCTTCTTCTGAAAAAAAGAAATTCAGAAACAGAAAGGGAGGTTTTGCTTCTGCAGAAAAAAAAAAAAAGTCAGAGAGAGAGAACGTGAGAGAGAGAGAGAGAGGAGAAAAGTAAACAGTAGGTGATGTGACCCTCACCGTTCATCATCTTTCCCAAAATTCGCTGCCTTTCCTCGTGGCTTCCGTCCGCGAACCGTCTCCCTCACGCTCGCCGGCCCTATTTTGCCCTCCACCCGCAGCCACGAAGCACCGTTTCACCGCACACGCCGACGCCGCCCGGAGCTCGCAACCGGTCCCGACGCCGGAGCCGATCGCCAAGCTCTCGCGTGCCTCCGCCGGTCGGCGCCCTTTGCCTTGACGACCCGAAGCCCCGGCGCTCCACCCTCCGCGAGCCCCGCGCCCAAGGCCGCCGCTCGTTCCGCCCGTACACCGGAGCTTTGCTCGAGCATCCCCGCCATCACCACTCGACGACCCGGCGCGCATCCGGTCCGCTCGTCGCCCATCGTCTCTGCTCGTCGCCGTCTGCGGCATCGCGAAGCCCGACGCCGGAGTCGTTCTGCCCGTCCGTGACGCCCGTGAAGTTCCACATCGCATCAGCCGTCGCGCTCGTCCGCCACCCATTGCTCGACGCCCGCGATTGCCGGCGTTTGTCGCCCAACAGCGGACCCAAGCCGAATCGCGGTCCGATCCGGCGCCCTTGTCCGCAAAGCTACCACCAATTCACCTCCTCGCCAATCGCTCGCTGTTGGTCCTCATTGCCGGAGCTCTGACGATCATCCCCTAACGCCGGCGACTCCTCACCGGACCGGCCACCACGTGCTTTGCCTTGCACGAGAAGAAAAGGAAAAAACAAAAAAAAAAAAGCAAAATCAATTAGGTTGTTTTTACTTTTCATTTATTTTACTTTATTTTGTTTATATTCTTTAGTTTATTTACTTAATTGGATCCCAATGTTTACTTTATGAATCTTGTAGGCATTATCCGCAAGAGTTATCCATAAACTTATTGTAATTATTAATTTGACCCGTAAGATGTCGGGTTATTTTTTAATTACATTCAATTTTTTGGGTCCGGCTGTTGGGCGACAAACGCCGGCAATCGCGGGCGTCGAGCAATGGGTGGCGGACGAGCGCGACAGTGATGCGATGTGGAACTTCACGGGCGTCACGGACGGGCAGAACGACTCCGGCGTCGGGCCGCGAATCTTGCGGATCGGCGACGGCAGAGATGATGGGCGACGAGCGGACCGGATGCGCGCGGGGTCGTCGAGTGGTGATGGCAGGGATGCTCAGGCAAAGCTCCGGTGTACGGGCGGAACGAGCGGCGGCCTTGGGCGCGGGGGCTCGCGGAGGGTGGAGCGCCGGGGCTTCGGGTCGTCAAGGCAGTGGCGCTGACCGAAGCGGAGGCACGCGAGAGCTTGGCGATCGGCTCCGGCGTCGGGGACCGGTTTGCGAGCTCCGGGCGGCGTCGGCGTGTGCGGTGAAACGGTGCTTCGTGGCTGCGGGTGGAGGGCAAAATAGGGCCGGCGAGCGTGAGGGAGACGGTTCGCGGACGGAAGCCACAGAGGAAAGGCAGCGAATTTTGGCTACCCGTTTAGTAATTTGTCGCATTAAGAAATTAGGGGTTAATTTTAAAAAAATATTAATTGCATAACATTTAATTATAAGTGCATTCATTTTGCATTTCTTGGACCGGTGGTGAATGGGTTGTTTTGGGTTTAAATTAGCGAAATTTGGGCTAGACCCACGAAAGGAGCAAATTAGCCCAAGCCCGTTGCTTTTCAATTAATTAATTATCTTGTGAGAAATTGAGATTTGATGCGATATTACGGTGATTTTTGATATTTAAAAAATATTGCAATCTTATCTTTAGTCTTTTGGTGGTAAAATCATTGGAGAATATTAAGGAGGATAAGAAATAATCTAAAATATTTTGTTGCGGATAGAGATTTAAAAGGATAATCTTCAATGGTCGAGCGAGTCGGCTTGGAAGATTTTAACAGATGATTTCAATGATCGAGTGAGTCGGCATACACGATAATCTCGAAGGATGATCTTCAGCGATTGAGTTGTTATGCAAATCTTCGTAGGTAGAGCGGACTAAGTTTTCTCTCTATAAATAGGGGTGGTCTTCTCTTCGTCCGGGGGAGAGCTTCTTTTGGAAAAAATTCAGAAAAGCGGGGGAGACTAAAAAAACACAAGAAAGGGCCAAAAGAAAACCATCCGTGGAGGTGTGGAGGAGCTTCTTCTGAAAAAAGAAATTCAGAAACAGAAAGGGAGGTTTTGCTTCTGCAGAAAAAAAGAAAAAAAGTCAGAGAGAGAGAACGTGAGAGAGAGAGAGAGGAGAAAAGTAAACAGTAGGTGATGTGACCCTCACCGTTCATCATCTTCCCCAAAATTCGCTGCCTTTCCTCTGTGGCTTCCGTCCGCGAACCGTCTCCCTCACGCTCGCCGGCCCTATTTTGCCCTCCACCCGCAGCCACGAAGCACCGTTTCACCGCACACGCCGACGCCGCCTGGAGCTCGCAACCAGTCCCGACGCCGGAGCCGATCGCCAAGCTCTCGCGTGCCTCCGCTTCGGTCAGCGCCACTGCCTTGACGACCCGAAGCCCCGGCGCTCCACCCTCCGCGAGCCCCCGCGCCCAAGGCCGCCGCTCGTTCCGCCCGTACACCGGAGCTTTGCCTGAGCATCCCTGCCATCACCACTCGACGACCCCGGCGCTGCATCTGGTCCGCTCGTCGCCCATCGTCTCTGCCGTCGCCGATCTGCAGCATCTGCGAAGCCCGACGCCGGAGTCGTTCCTGCCCCGTCCGTGACGCCCGTGAAGTTCCACATCGCATCACTGTCGCGCTCGTCCGCCACCCATTGCTCGACGCCCGCGATTGCCGGCGTTTGTCGCCCAACAGCCGGACCCAAGCCGAATCGCGGTCCGATCCGGCGCCCTTGTCCGCAAAGCTACCACCAATTCACCTCCTCGCCAATCGCTCGCTGTTGGTCCTCATTGCCGGAGCTCTGACGATCATCCCCTCACGCCGGCGACTCCTCACCGGACCGGCCACCACGTGCTGCCTTGCACAGAAGAAAAGGAAAACAACAAAAAAAAAAAGCAAAATCAATTAGGTTGTTTTTACTTTTCATTTATTTTACTTTATTTTGTTTATATTCTTTAGTTTATTTACTTAATTGGATCCCAATGTTTACTTTATGAATCTTGTAGGCATTATCCGCAAGAGTTATCCATAAACTTATTGTAATTATTAATTTGACCCGTAAGATGTCGGGTTATTTTTTAATTACATTAATTTTTTGGGTTTTGTCGATAGCACATTAATTGTTGAATCAATATAACTATTAATTCGATCCGTAAGAATTCGGATCAGATTTTTAGTTATTGTGATCTTATTGTCGTGACATTCGGGATTACGAATCGTTAATTTGATCCGTGAGATGACGGGTTATTTTTTCGATCATTGTAATCCTTTATTTGATTGGATGCCTTGATTAGTTTAGATTTGATTTTTAGTTGGTAATCGCATTGTTTTAAAAAGCCACTAAAAAATCTAAAAAATATTTGAATTAGGTTCAATTTGTTTTGGAATATTTTTGTTATCGGCATATCTAGGATAGGGATTTCAGTTCAAAAAATATAAAAAACCAAAAAAACTAAAAAATGCATTCATTTGGGATTTTTAGTTCCTGTTTAATTTAAGTTGCATTTTTAATTACATGGCAATTTTAAATTTCGAATTTTTAATAAAAAATAAAAAAATCATCATGCATATATTATGTAGAATTAGGGCATGCCTCTACACGTCATTGCATATTAGATAAATTGCATGTCAGATTAAGATAAAATCTTAGTTTAAATTAGGATTCGATATGACTTAATCCCTAATTTAAATTAGACAGAATCTTAATCTAGCTAAATCATTTCAAATTTCATAAAATCTATCTTAGGATAAATTAGTTGCAATTTCTAGGATAGATTGCATTTTTAAATTAAAAACGTCATTTGCATGTCATATAAGATTAAGTCCATGAAATGCACGTCATTTTAGTGACTATTGTTAGGTTCAATTTTAATTGGAAATTGCCGTCATTAGATTAGGCCATTTAATAAATGTCATTTGACATATAACTCGCATATTAAATTGCAATGTTGCATATCATTTTAGTTGAAATAATTTTGTACGTCATTGCATTGCATTGCACGTCATCAGAATTAAATCATTTTGGTTAATTTAAATTGCATATAACAATTGCATGTTCATTAAGAGATCATAAAAAGTTTTATTCATATGGTTTAGGACATGTTGCCATGCCATATCATTTCATAGATTAAAAGCATCACATTGCATGTCATTAAAATTAGGTCATTTAGATTGCATTTAATTATTGCATTTCTTCATATCATATCATATTAGATTATTAATATGCATCGCACGATTTTCATTAAGAAAAGCGAAAACAAAAAAAATTAAATTGCGTGTTAATTTGAAATCATATCTAGGATGGCTGATGTGAATTCTGATTTAATAATGCAAATGCTTTCGTTACTTCGAAATATGTTTTGCATTATTTAAATACTTTCTCGAGTGTTAAATTGGTGGTATGCGCACATGTATGATCACCTCACATGTTAGAAAGTTAAATTAAAATCAATTCAATTGCCAAACATTTTTTGAAAATGAAATAAAAGGTACCGAAAGGGCACTAGGATAGTCTAGTGTAACTAAGTCCCCGAACTCATAAATCTCTGGTTCGTAGGAGTAAAGTAAATCTCCCGTTACTTTACTTGGGTTTCTAATCGACCCACCAAAAATAGATTAGTGGCGACTCCTGATTGAAAATCATTTGCATGTTAAGAATTCAAACCTAAGTTGCGAATTGGTATAGGCTTGGGAGAGCCCGAACTAAGCTTAAAGACTTAGTAATCCATTAACCTAGTTTTAGGTGATCCAAACCCCGAAAAAATTGGGTCGCGACAGCTTGGCGACTCCACTGGGGACTTGTGTTAAAATACTTAGTGGACTTAGGCCAATTTTTCAATTTTTCTTTTAAAAATGTTTTTGTTTGGCAGCAAGGACCTCAGGTACGTCCCTAACATCCCTAAAGTGTTAAATGTTCTTGCGAGATAGGAGTTATAAGGGAGTAGTCTTTGCTAACCCCTGTCTTGCAGGTTGGAGTAGGGATGAATGTTTGAATTAAAACTATAGAAGTGTTGCTTGCATTTAAACTGTTGTGCATGCTTTATTGCTTTAGCACCACACTATTTGCACACACAACCTGCGGTCGGACACAGGCTGCGATAGGATTTCTAGGATGGTGTTGAGAAGGATACTCCCTCCAAAGCGAGACTGCTATGTAGAGGTTGATCTTCTCTTCCCCGAAATTTCTTTCATGGTGTCAAATGTGTTTGTCTATATCCGCGAGATTGCGTGATTATTGGACATTCCATTCGACTGAGCCGGAGTTAGGGGACCTGACACGTTAATGCGAGACTGCAACGGTCAGATCATCCTCTTAGCTCCACTTTGTTAAGCTGTCTAGAGTAGAAATCGAGCCTCACATCTCATGTGCATGTCTATGTGATTGCCATCGATTTTCCTTGGTGAAGTAAGTCCTCTATTCCCATATTAATGCAATTTACTTACTTTGTCAAACTCTTGGTCGGTCCATGACAATCTAGGTCAATCATTGATTTAATTCATTTGTCAATTAGAAATGAAATGAATTGCCATACAATGAATCATTTGAAAAATAAAAAATTGAAAATTTGTTTTCAATTCAAGTCTTGATTTTTCCTAGTTCATGTTTAGGAAATTTCATCCCTACTGGGGCATCCCATGTCTTTATTTTCCTAGTCCAATTTTAGGAAATCCTCTTCATATGTGAACTTTTCTTGACTAAAAATAAATTGTTGTCATGGACTAACTCTTTATTTACACTCCATGCTTATATGTTCCTATTTATTGAAATTAGGTGATTATGAAGCGATCTCGCTCACCCATCCGTACACGGTCGAGAGCTAAAATGGCAGATCGAAACGAGGTCTTTGGACCGTATCATCGACAATATAAACAAGCAAATTGCACACCACCAAAGTCAAGTCGATGAATTGTCTTCTACTATGACTTTTCTCACTAAGCAAAAGGGCCGTGATGACATAGGTACTCCATCTTTGATGAAGAAGCTGCGACTCGAAGAAGAGAGCCAAGAGAACTTTTGAACCGTCTCATTTTCCTGAGGTAGCTGAATTTGATGCCACCATGAAGGGACTAGTGACATATCTAGAAGGAAGAATCTCGACCTAAAGGGTTCGCATGACACGATCAAGGAGGATGAAGAACTCAAGCATACATGATTCATGGTTCTAAGTAGTTCACTTTCCTTTTTAATTAGGGGCATGATCGGTTGCACCTCCCCTGCGTGGGAATTTTTATTACTTTTTAGGAATTGTTTTCGCTTTCTAGGAATCATTTCTTAGGTTTAGGAATCACAATTTTCATTCCAATAATGTAATTCATTTGATTCTATTCAATGAAATTACAATTTTATTTCAAATTTTGAGGACATGATGGAGTATACCAAACCAGTCCAATGACGATATCCGACCATGAAAAAGAAATATATTATCCACGGATAAATCCTGAGGGCTGGACTTTCTCATGCTTCCTCCCAAAAACTTTTTTGAAAACAAAAGCATTTCACTGCTAAAAAACAAAAAAACATTTTCCCAAAGCTTGTAGCGGATTAAACCTGTTTGTTTGTCTGACTCATTTACTTCATGTCTCAGAGCATAATAAAGAGGCGTTTGAAAATAACGCGTCAATTTCCAATGATAGTGGGCCCATTGATTTGGGAACATACATCCGAGAAGAAAAATAGACGTGGGGGCAAAGGATCATTTCCTAGCTGATTGTGATGACATCTCCCAAGAGTGAAGAGGACTTTAAACACTACCTATCATTTTACTTGCCCTGAGCAATTTCCTTGCACATCAATAGGAAATTGAGGACAAGTCAAAAGAAGATCATCTAGATTCCAAAGTGTGATGTGTGGCACATCTCTTTACAATTGTGTGTAATGCCATTTCCATGAGAAAATGTTGGAACAAGTCAAAAGATAATCATCTGTCTTGGATGAAATGGATACATTGTGTTCATGAACATAATTAATTTTGGAATTGACACTCTGTTCTCTTCCTTGCAGATGATGAATTGGGACACTATGGATTCTAGTAGTGACATGACTCGAGACAAAATCTCGATTCGAGCCAAAATGGTTATGCAATTTGAATTTACTTTGATGATGCATAATATCCTATTCATGCACGTTGTTACGTGCGGGGGCAAAAGCCAGATTTCATTGAATCAAAGATCGGATTTTTCATCCTTAATTGATCAATTTGTATGTTTGTTCCTTTTTGATAGGGGCAATCCAAGGACACCCATTGCTGAGACAATCCCTTCGTGGGATATTTCATTGAATAAATGCTTGCAATTATGTTTTCATACCTATGAGAGCATTTTTGAGTGTAGTAAATTGTTTGTTTGAAGTCACAAACACTTTTCTTGCTTAAAGTTGCTAGACTCTTTTGAAAAAAGAATTTTCATATTGATTTAGCTCACAAATTTCATGTGGGGATTTATCAAGATAGACAACTCAATGGAGTGATGTCAATGTTTAAGAATCTTTGAATGAGACGTATCGGGATGATGAAAGGCAAACCCTATCCTATACACGGTCCCATATTCATACACTTGTGAGATGAGTGTAAGAAAATTCATATCCATAAGGTAAAGAGTTCTCTCGCAAAAGGTACGGCAACCGAAATGATGAGAGGCAGTTCATTTCTCTATCCCAAACACTACAGGTGATCTATTGCTTAACCCTTTTGAGCCCATACATTTATGGATATTCTTTTCAAATCACCCCTGTCAAGAATCACCCCACATCGGGGCAACTAAGAGATAAAATGGCATCATAAGGTGAGGAAAATGAATTGAAATTTTTTTGCTCTCACTTGCATCAATCTTCAAGTCATGCTATTACATTGAATTCATGTGTTAATTTAAGTGCATTAGGATGATGAAGAGCATTTCTTTCTCTATCCCATACACTTATATCCTTTGCATAGCCCACTTGAGCATGCAATTTCATTTCTTTAAACCCAGTTGGTGATCATCCCCCACACTGGGGCAAGGCAAAAGGCAGATGAAGACTCTTGAAAAGTTCGAGTGCCATTCAAAGTGTAATTGCTTGACGCATGCATTATGCGCAAGAATTCAAAATAGAATTAAGGGGCATGAAAAAGCAATGTGCCTAGTAAAAGCAAAGCCAATGCCCATGAAAAGAAGTGAAGAAAAGCGAATGAAAACTAGAGGCATAAAAAGTGGTGTGCCTGGTAAAAGCAAGGCCAATGCCCATAGATAAAAAAAAGAAAGTCAAGATAAGTGACTGTCAATTACAAGAATTGAATCCCAAATGGAGCAATAGTCAAAGAACTCAAATGCTGAGTTTTTACAATCAATGGGGCACTTCATGAAGATAATCCCCGATGGTGAAAAAGAAAATTGATGGCAATGCCAAGATGATCATCAACTCTCACCTTTTACACACATTTTGAGCCTAATGATCCTTTCATTTCTCAACCCATGAACCCGGCCTACGTTACGTCCCTTACAAAGTCTCTTCAGATTAGGGCATTTGAATTAACGTAGGGGTTCATATGTTTATAAGCATCGCTCGAAGAAGTGCGAGCAAGATTATTTCTTTTTCATTTTACAAGATTTTTGACTTGTAAACCCGGAGATGATTACAAGATTGTTCGTTCAATAGCCTTGACTCAAAGAGTCCATTTGTTAAGCCATTGACTAATCCCACATTACGGTCCCTATTAAAGACCTCTCAGATTGGCAAGATCGTATCGCTTGCGAGAATACTCGGACCCATGTCGATATGATAAAATTGAGTGATTTGCATAAAATAGACATTCTAAATGAGAGTGAGTGAAAGTCCTTTCTAACCGAAAGTCTCTCATTTAATATTCTTAAGAAATCCATGTCATGAGTGAAGATTGTCTTGAATGATAATTCTCTCCATTGGAAATTTGAGTGATGCAAATGTCATTATGCATAAACTCTGATTGAGTTGATGAAAAACTCACTGAATTTTGAAATGTGCATTCTAGAGTAGCTTAGATTGTCTATCTCTTTGATGAATGCATATCAGTTTTTGCTCTAAATCATGTCTGACAGGTAATTCAAGTTCCTTTCAGAATGTTTCATGATATTAGAAGATGAGAAACCTCCACCAGGAGGTGAAAGACCTCCATAGAATATCTAAATTCCAAAAGACACATTCCCAAGAATTAGAGATATTACCAGGTAAGTATATCCCTACTATACTCTAAAATACTTGTCATTGTGCAGGTATTCTCTCTCAAATGCATCGACACTTGACTTGGTCAAGCTGTTCAGTTATATCGACCTGGTGTGCTTTCGTAGCCCAGAGTCTTTTTATATTGACCTGGCATGCTTTTGTAGCCTAGAGTCCCTTTTGAAAACACCGACACTCGACTGAGTTGTCCCCCCAAGATTTTTCCTCCAGATTCAATCGATTAAGGCGACCAGAAGAATGGTTCGGGTCCTGTCGTCGATGATTTCTATTGCAAGGCTGGGCGACCAGAAGAATGGTTCGGGTCCTAGCCAAGCAAAACCTCAGTTTAGACAAAACCTATTTCCCTATTCGGGCGACCGTAGAATGGTACGGGTCCTGGAAGGTAAATCCCCGTTTAGGCGACCGTAGAATGGTACGGGTCCTAGACAACATCTATTTCCCTATTCGGGTGACCGTAGAATGGTACGGGTCCTGAAAGGTAAACCCCCGTTTAGGCGACCGTAGAATGGTACGGGTCCTAGACAACATCTATTTCCCTATTCGGGCGACCGTAGAATGGTACGGGTCCTGGAAGGTAAATCCCCGTTTAGGCGACCGTAGAATGGTACGGGTCCTAGACACAACCAAACACTGTCATACTGGGCGACCGTAGAATGGTACGAGTCCTAGGAAAGCAGTCTCTTTACAAAACCATGTTACTATTTTAGGTGACCGTAGAATGATACGGGTCCTAGATATGTAACACCAAATTACCTTGAATCACTCTACCCTCCTTAAAGGTAAGATATTCCAGGTAAGTCTTTTTAACATTTTCTAAAATCATGACGTCTTAGTCTGGATCTGGATGTCTTGATTATTTTCATTCAAACATTTCACTCTGGATGTAAATGTTTGTCAATCCTTCTCATTATACCTTAGTCTGGATCTAGGTATTTTGAGTTTTTCAAAAATTTTGACATCTCAGTCTGAATCTGGATGTCTCAGTTTCTTCCGTTGAACATTTCACTTTGGATGTGAATGTTCTTACCTGTTACACTTTTCAAGGAACCTGAGTGAGAGTTGGGTACTTGTAGAGTAAATAGGAACTTATCATGTACCTCAAGATGCTCTATCGCACCGACCGGTAAGTAATTGCGGTACGTTCTTTCCTTTCACATCATGCATTTTGCATTAGCATTTCCATGCACCATATAAATTGCATTTTAAAATGGAATTCATATTCCAAAAAAAAAAAAAATCAAAAAATCAAAAAATCAAAAAATCAAAAATCAAATCAAATCAAGAAATCATTTAATGCATGTGCATAGTCAAAATTTAGGTCTCAATTTGTCTTTGAAGGCAACCTCTTCGAGCTCACCTTCAAAGAGGGGCAATTTGTGGACACCTAAATTTTGGCTACCCGTTTAGTAATTTGTCGCATTAAGAAATTAGGGGTTAATTTTAAAAAATATTAATTGCATAACATTTAATTATAAGTGCATTCATTTTGCATTTCTTGGACCGGTGGTGAATGGGTTGTTTTGGGTTTAAATTAGCAGTGGGCTAGACCCACGAAAGGAGCAAATTAGCCCAAGCCCGTTGCTTTTCAATTAATTAATTATCTTGTGAGAAATTGAGATTTGATGCGATATTACGGTGATTTTTGATATTTAAAAATATTGCAATCTTATCTTTAGTCTTTTGGTGGTAAAATCATTGGAGAATATTAAGGAGGATAAGAAATAATCTAAAATATTTTGTTGCGGATAGAGATTTAAAAGGATAATCTTCAATGGTCGAGCGAGTCGGCTTGGAAGATTTTAACGAGATGATTTCAATGATCGAGTGAGTCGGCATACACGATAATCTCGAAGGATGATCTTCAGCGATTGAGTTGTTATGCAAATCTTCGTAGGTAGAGCGGACTAAGTTTTCTCTCTATAAATAGGGGTGGTCTTCTCTTCGTCCGGGGAGAGCTTCTTTTGGAAAAAATTCAGAAAAGCGGGGAGACTAAAAAAACACAAGAAAAGGCCAAAAGAAAACCATCCGTGGAGGTGTGGAGGAGCTTCTTCTGAAAAAAAGAAATTCAGAAACAGAAAGGGAGGTTTTGCTTCTGCAGAAAAAAGAAAAAAAGTCAGAGAGAGAGAACGTGAGAGAGAGAGAGAGAGGAGAAAAGTAAACAGTAGGTGATGTGACCCTCACCGTTCATCATCTTCCCCAAAATTCGCTGCCTTTCCTCTGTGGCTTCCGTCCGCGAACCGTCTCCCTCACGCTCGCCGGCCCTATTTTGCCCTCCACCCGCAGCCACGAAGCACCGTTTCACCGCACACGCCGACGCCGCCGGAGCTCGCAACCGGTCCCGACGCCGGAGCCGATCGCCAAGCTCTCGCGTGCCTCCGCTTCGGTCGGCGCCCTTGCCTTGACGACCCGAAGCCCCGGCGCTCCACCCTCCGCGAGCCCCGCGCCCAAGGCCGCCGCTCGTTCCGCCCGTACACCGGAGCTTTGCTCGAGCATCCCTGCCATCACCACTCGACGACCCCGGCGCTGCATCCGGTCCGCTCGTCGCCCATCGTCTCGCCGTCGCCGTCGCAAAGCATCCGCGGCCCGACGCCGGAGTCGTTCGCCCGTCCGTGACGCCCGTGAAGTTCCACATCGCATCACCGTCGCGCTCGTCCGCCACCCATTGCTCGACGCCCGCGATTGCCGGCGTTTGTCGCCCAACGGCGGACCCAAGCCGAATCGCGGTCCGATCCGGCGCCCTTGTCCGCAAAGCTACCACCAATTCACCTCCTCGCCAATCGCTCGCTGTTGGTCCTCATTGCCGGAGCTCGACGATCATCCCCTCACGCCGGCGACTCCTCACCGGACCGGCCACCACGTCTTTGCCTTGCACGAAGAAAAGGAAAACAACAAAAAAAAAAAAGCAAAATCAATTAGGTTGTTTTTACTTTTCATTTATTTTACTTTATTTTGTTTATATTCTTTAGTTTATTTACTTAATTGGATCCCAATGTTTACTTTATGAATCTTGTAGGCATTATCCGCAAGAGTTATCCATAAACTTATTGTAATTATTAATTTGACCCGTAAGATGTCGGGTTATTTTTTAATTACATTAATTTTTTGGGTTTTGTCGATAGCACATTAATTGTTGAATCAATATAACTATTAATTCGATCCGTAAGAATTCGGATCAGATTTTTAGTTATTGTGATCTTATTGTCGTGACATTCAGGATTATAGTAATCGTTAATTTGATCTGTGAGATGACAGGTTATTTTTTCGATCATTGTAATCCTTTATTTGATTGGATGCCTTGATTAGTTTAGATTTGATTTTTAGTTGGTAATCGCATTGTTTTAAAAAGCCACTAAAAAATCTAAAAAATATTTGAATTAGGTTCAATTTGTTTTGGAATATTTTTTGTTATCTGGCATATCTAGGATAGGGATTTCAGTTCAAAAAATATAAAAAACCAAAAAAACTAAAAAATGCATTCATTTGGGATTTTTAGTTCCTGTTTAATTTAAGTTGCATTTTTAATTACATGGCAATTTTAAATTTCGAATTTTTAATAAAAAATAAAAAATCATCATGCATATATTATGTAGAATTAGGGCATGCCTCTACA
Source organism: Eucalyptus brandiana (assembly GCA_014182725.1). Lineage (NCBI taxonomy): Eukaryota > Viridiplantae > Streptophyta > Magnoliopsida > Myrtales > Myrtaceae > Eucalyptus > Eucalyptus brandiana. The sequence continues at coordinate 38,521,473 of CM024674.1, forward strand.
CGTCATTGCATATTAGATAAATTGCATGTCAGATTAAGATAAAATCTTAGTTTAAATTAGGATTCGATATGACTTAATCCCTAATTTAAATTAGACAGAATCTTAATCTAGCTAAATCATTTCAAATTTCATAAAATCTATCTTAGGATAAATTAGTTGCAATTTCTAGGATAGATTGCATTTTTAAATTAAAAACGTCATTTGCATGTCATATAAGATTAAGTCCATGAAATGCACGTCATTTTAGTGACTATTGTTAGGTTCAATTTTAATTGGAAATTGCCGTCATTAGATTAGGCCATTTAATAAATGTCATTTGACATATAACTCGCATATTAAATTGCAATGTTGCATATCATTTTAGTTGAAATAATTTTGTACGTCATTGCATTGCATTGCACGTCATCAGAATTAAATCATTTTGGTTAATTTAAATTGCATATAACAATTGCATGTTCATTAAGAGATCATAAAAAGTTTTATTCATATGGTTTAGGACATGTTGCCATGCCATATCATTTCATAGATTAAAAGCATCACATTGCATGTCATTAAAATTAGGTCATTTAGATTGCATTTAATTATTGCATTTCTTCATATCATATCATATTAGATTATTAATATGCATCGCACGATTTTCATTAAGAAAAGCGAAAACAAAAAAAATTAAATTGCGTGTTAATTTGAAATCATATCTAGGATGGTGATGTGAATTCCGATTTAATAATGCAAATGCTTTCGTTACTTCGAAATATGTTTTGCATTATTTAAATACTTTCTCGAGTGTTAAATTGGTGGTATGCGCACATGTATGATCACCTCACATGTTAGAAAGTTAAATTAAAATCAATTCAATTGCCAAACATTTTTTGAAAATGAAATAAAAGGTATCGAAAGGGCACTAGGATAGTCTAGTGTAACTAAGTCCCCGAACTCATAAATCTCTGGTTCGTAGGAGTAAAGTAAATCTCCCGTTACTTTACTTGGGTTTCTAATCGACCCACCAAAAATAGATTAGTGGCGACTCCTGATTGAAAATCATTTGCATGTTAAGAATTCAAACCTAAGTTGCGAATTGGTATGGGCTTGGGAGAGCCCGAACTAAGCTTAAAGACTTAGTAATCCATTAACCTAGTTTTAGGTGATCCAAACCCCGAAAAAATTGGGTCGCGACAAGAAGAAAGAAGAGAAAAGAGAAAAAATGGGTTGGCTCAATTCTGAAATTGTTCCCGGAAACAAAAAATCATCTTTTTTTTTTTATCTTCTCAATTATGTTCCAAATCTACTTTTAGGAACAAAAAAATAGAAATTTATTCCCGATTTAAAAATTTTACGAAACAAATTTCTGTTATAAATCTACTCTCCAGAATAAAAGAACAGAAATTATTATTGTTTGGCAAGTTACAAAACAGAATCTTAAAGGCCTCAAATCCGTGCTCATTCAACCATTTTGCTTTGGTGAAGGTGTTCCCTGGTACCCACGCCGAAAAGCCAAGCCATATTAATAGCTCCACGATGTATGCTCATTAATGAAGACCAATTCGATAATCATCTGCAAATTTTAGTTTTAAATAAGTCGCAAATCTACTTTTTGAGTGTGTGACCAATAATGTAGTGATTCATCTTTGGACTGCATTATTTTTATCTTGTATTTCTAGAGAAATGAACGAAACATTATCTTAAAAGAAAAAAAAACCTCCAATAGCCGCTGTCTCATTCCTCTAGCCACTATGCCGACGCGGCGACGCCCCTATGCTTCAAGCTAAAGGAGAGGGGAAGAGAGAGACGGGTTGGGTTAGGGTTCTAGCTTTTTTTGGCTAAATTCTCATTGAATATATAAGGGTACTTTAGCCCATGATGTTACAAGCACCCCTAAACATAGAGAATGTAGAGTAGCGCTCCAAAGGGTTAGCAAGACTGTGCAGTGCCATGCATAACCATCATACTTTCTACCGACCAAAAAAAGAAACTTCTATTCTTCCACTTTTGAAAATACTAAATACATAAACCCGAATTTCACCTTTAAGTTTTATTTTGTACCTTCTTATTAATTATCCTTATGCTCATCTTTACAAAAATAGCCATTTTCGGATCCTAAATTCAGAAGCTACCAAAAAAAAAAAAAACTTAAAACCAATCGAAGATCAAATCACCTAAACTCTTGGAATGTTAAAATAAATTTGCAAGGAGGGGTCATTTGCTCTTTTTAGCTTAGAGTCTTGTCTCTAAGGGGATGGTAATGATATATGAAAATGAAGATATGTGAACAGTCATTGATAAACGAAAGAAGTTTTCCCTATTTTTGTCCCCGTCCGATGATATTATATCTTCTCTATTTTTGTCCCCGTCCTATGATATTATATCTTCTTTCGAATTAGTTAAACCGCATCTCATATTCATTAAATGAATCGAAGCAAATCAAAAGATCACACGAGGGCCGGAGCTTCGATCAGCTCTTTTCCCCGTAATGGCAAATGCGTCTCATGGGCATAGCCGAAGATGGACAAGGAAAAGGGAAAAGAAAAGGGCAGAAGAGAAACACCAGACGAATTTAAAATTCCTGTGGGAGGAATCCCAGAGAGAGAGAGAGAGAGGAGATGAACAACGACACTTCCTCTCCCGGTCAAACAATTCTTTCTCCTTAGGTATGTACTCGCCCTACTTCCTACGTCCTCCTCCTACCTTGTCTTTTCCATCGGTAATCTCTCTCCATCTCTCTCTCTCTCCCTCTCTCTCTCTAGGGTTTTCCTATAGCTGTCTCCTCTCTCTCTCTCTCTCTCTGAGCTGAGGACTTTAAAAAAAGTCGGTATCATGGCAACACCCCCCCTCCGCCCCACGTGAAATTATCATCCGCTTACCTTTCTCTCTCTCTTTCTCTGTCTCTCCCTCCCTCTCCTTCATACTGGAAATAATTGACGACATTGATCACATCTGCGATGAAAACTACCAACTCGTTTGCTCCTCAAACCATCTCAGGGCCAGTGATCCAGCGTGCACATGAACATGCAAACATGACCCAGCTCGCTTTGCAGTTACCGTCATCGTAATCTTCCTCCTCTTTCGCATTTGACCTTCCTCTCTGATCTTTTCACCCACTCCCTCTCCCTCTCCCTCTCCCGCCCCTCTCTCTCTCTCTCTCTCTCTCTCTCTCTCTGTGCTTGTCTGCAAAAAATTTCAGATCGTCGAAGGATGTTTTCCGCGAGCGGCTATGGTCATCACAGCCCGTTTCTTCCCACAGAAGAAGCCCTGGCGATTGCCGAATCTTCTCAAAATCAAGAAGCGGGTGGCCGCCCCTCACCCTTCACTCACTTCCCTTCGGTGCCTAACCACGTCGATGGCGTGTTATCCTCTCTCCATCACTACTTCTCGCAACAACATGTTGCACCACCCGATGCGGATTTCACTAGTTTCGCCGCTTCCGATCAGATGACGCCTCCGAAATCTCGCGTCGATGCAAATGGGGTCAGGGTTGCTGATCCCGCCAAGAACAAGAAAGCGTTGCCTCGGAAGAGGAACACCGGCAAGAAGGACCGGCACAGCAAGATCCGGACGGTCCAAGGACTGCGAGACCGGAGGATAAGGTTGTCGGTGCAGGTGTCGAGGAAGTTCTTTGGTCTGCAGGACATGTTGGGGTTCGATAAGGCGAGCAAGACCATCGAGTGGCTCCTCTCCAAGTCCAGGACCTCCATCAAGGAGGTAGTGGGCCGAAGCATCACCAAGCAGAAAGATTGCGGCGGTGATGTAAAGGCGGCTCAAGCTGAAGCTGAAGCAGAACACGAACAAGAACAAGATGTTAGCAATAGGAAAGAGAAAATAAAATCTTGCGATGCTAGGGAAAGGGAAAAGGCGAGGGAGAGAGCAAGAGAGAGAAACCCAAATGCTTCGGAGTTCTCCGGTGCTGATGGTTTATGTGCCCACCAGCAACCGATCAACAACGACGACTCGGCACAAGAATATGGGCAATTCGCGTCAGAGATGGACGATTCATTGAGCATGATCGACAAGCTCTTGTGTGATGCCGCAGCAGCGACAAGCAGTGCCGGGATGGCGAACTACTATCCTGAAACGAGCGGTCTGAGTCCTGCGATGAGAAGCACGGATCTCCTGGCAGGTATCATTCAAGAGTTTGACAGTAACTCTTTTCTTTGGCCAAGAACAGAACCCTAGATCACAAAACGCTATGTCACGAGTTCTATAAAAATCACTGAAAATGAAAAGAAGATCGAAAGGCCAAACTGGAGTACCTCTTCTGATCCTCCCTGCGATCAGACGATTCTTCTTATGTCGCCATCTCAAACCACACTAGGTGATGTCTTAGAGGTGGGTTGTTTTGTGTAATTTCCATTTTGGGAGCGAAAGACATTTTCTGGAGTGCTATGGTTTGTGCATCGTATTTCTGCAAATCCCTTTGGTTATCCTTTCTATAGTTTTTTAATCCCTAGGCACAGGTGAATATCATGCCGGGAATGGTTTCTCATGTCAAAGCAATTCAATGTGAGAGCTGAATGATGAGTTTTGTTTAGAAGCAGTTCTTTTAAATAATTTAGCACTCTTTTTCTTAGCAGGTAAAATTGCGGCTCAAGTACAAAACATGGACCGCTTTTAGGCCTTTACTAGTTAAATTCCGATTAGTATTCATATGTCCGATTAGCATTCATATGTGGATTGATGAGCAGTAGCTAGGTTGCATGTGCTAGGTCTCCTAATTCATATTTCGCAGATGCCTCGGGAGTCTTTGGATATTGCAAATGAGCATACAATGAGCAGGCGCGGTGTTTTGGAAACATAACATGTCATGTTAACAAATTTTGGAAAAAAATTTGTTGATATTGAAGTGATATCATGGTAAACGATGTAAAATAATTTAATACCGATGTCTTAACATATTGAGCATTGTTGAGCGAATATAATGAAGACATATGGAAGCACTATGTACATTGAGGGAAGGGACTGGATAGTTTCCAGGAATGTGCAAGAAGAAAAGAAGTAGCTTAAGTGATTTACATCTCTCGGAAGGAGCACGTAATAGCACCTCCGTGAATACCAGAGTCTCGTAAAAGAACTTTCTCGCCATCTTGGTTTCATTTTTCCTATATTATGAGCTAAATGCTTCTCGGCAAACTTTAGGTGCCCAATTTGTTTATTATGGATTTGAAGAAGACTAAAAATTAAAATTTACCAAGCTTTGTGGCTGTAATGTGTTGAGGGGTAGCTTAGTCATGCAGTGTTTTGAGAAAGAATCTGAGATTGAAAGTCACCTCGAAACTCTCAAGATATGGTGCATGGAAATTAAACTTGTTATGTGGACAGATCACTACACTTATATGCTCGATATATATTTATGTCTAAGCATAATAATATTAATTTAATTTTGAGATGTGTGAGCATTTTCAATTCAATTTATACATCTCTCAAGGCATTATATATCCTTAAGATTTAAGACTCCACACAATGCTTGCAATTTTTATCATGACTTAAGTACGCTCGTATGAGATTCACTGTGATTAGATATGGTAAATAAATTATGAGAAGGTAGAAACTGTGTACTTAACATTTGCATTTTCCATTTTGTTTCATTATAAGGATGTAAGGTCAAATTTGGTTTATTTAACTCCCAAGCAATTTTCTGGTACACTTGCCTTGATGAGATGGATGTAGCCTTAAACATTTCTATACTCAAAGTTGAATCATGAATATAGTTCTGCTTTACATAAGAAACCTCCCGGTGCTATATATCTTGTTTGCCAAAATAATGAACTGTTTACATATACAGACATTCCCAAGGAGGAAAGAATTGCAAAATGAAACTCTGCCTCTATCTTTTAATTTCCCATGGATTCATAGAATATGTAGATATTTACTATGCAGTATGTTTGCTTAAGTTATGTTTTTATATGGGCAAAGTTGATATAGTATAAGTGGATATATTGAGCATGCTCCACTCGAAAGCTCCTGTGGCACATGGATGAGATCAACGGCATGTCTTTTGGTTTTTCTGGGTATTAAGCAGGGAAACTCCACTGAACGTTTTTGCTCAACATAACGCCATAGTATGTTTTGTGGATGCTGCACTGATTTTTCGTTTTTTGGGTCTCTGTGTACCGCATGTTTCTGGGAAGACCTACATTCAGAGTGATAAATATGGTATTTTGATGTGCTAAGTGCATGACTTGTAGCTTTCCTAATTCTTTTCAGCTTACATTTCTTATACGTCCTTAACCAGTTGATTAATTGAATGGAAACAGTTCTTCTCCCTATGGACGTAAACACGTTCGTCTGGACCAGGTAAACACAGAATGTTTGCATTGCTTGTCGACGGCCTATTGCTCTTGTTTGATCTCTTGCATGTAATCATTCCGCCCTGTGTCGTCTAGATTCACGACACTCACTTGTCGTAATCCGTCTTTCAAATTTTTCTCTAGGGTGAAAGATCATCAAATCAAACAGTAATGAATCATGACAGTCGACTAATCGTTCTCTCTGTATGCTTTGGCTTACATAGGTTGGCCTTTTCTTGTCAGAGGACGTGCATTCATTTGCTTATAATTGCAATCTCAAAACCCTACTTACTTCCGTTCTTTTTCGTCGTTTTCTCACATCAGCACTAAGGGGTCCACATACCTTGTCTAGCTTTGTCATATTATAGGCTTTGATCCCATATATTGAGTTTATACTAAGAACACAATCTGGTTCTCTCTTACAATATCATGATACCTAGCTTGGCAAGCGTCGTTTTAGGCAACCCCAGCACTGAAAACATCTTCAGTGAGATTATAATTTCCAAACACACATCAGATAGGCTGAAGGAAAAAATCAAAATCCACACCACACAAAGCCACACGTCCTGTGTGCATATCAGTGCCAAGGTAAGAGAGAAAAAAAGTAGATTTTGATGAATGGATCTAATTTATCAGCAATTCATAGTTTAATGGGAAACCACAAGGCGAGTTCGGTACATATATACTACAATATATGCAGACTATTGAATATGATAGGTCTCACTTTATAATAGTGTCGGGTCAAAATTAAATCTGACTATATCAAAAGAATTGGGATCCTCTATATTTAGGTCAGTTTCCCCCCCTAAAATTTAGACACGCCGTCTCCCATGCAAATGGACGGCGAATGGACGGCCCAAAGCGACTATCCTATTTCCCTTTTTTTTCTCCTCTTTCTTTCTTTCTTCTTTTTCCTATTCCCCTCTTCCAATTTCACCCCAACCCCAACCAAACTCGTTCTTGTTTGTATGGCACTACAGTCTTTCTTGGGTGTGCGGTCTCATGCTTAGATCCCTTAAAGAGTAAGGGTATTGTGGACCAAGAGGTGACTTTGCCTAATAAATTTACTTCTTAAAACGTAGAAGATCTCAATCCATATCTGAATTTACTTTGTATCTACTCTTATTTCGTAGCTAGTGAAAATTTTAGGTGCAATGATGTATATAAGAGCGGATACATTTTTGAAATAATCTCAGAAATTTTCTTAAATATTTAATAAAGAAAGATTGTCATTTTTAATGCGCTGACTATACATGCCACGAGAAATTGACAATCTTTTTTTTTGTTAAATATAATTAAGGGGCATCTCGAATGCACAAGTTAAGAAAACCTCGTTTACGAGTAACTATACCATAGCAGGAATAAAGAAAAGATTAATGGATGAAACACATCTATCAAAAAAAAAAAGGAAAAAAAGATGGACCAACAGTAACCATTCCCCAAGACCAAAATTCATAGCCTTTTCAACGAGGGCTCTGCGACTATCAAATGGAAACGAGAGAGAGAGAGAGAGAGAGAGAGAGAGAGAGCTCACAGGTTGAGCATGCGAATGAGGACTGTCCACGTTCTTGGAAGTTATCTGAACACACGATGGTCCATACTTTCTGCAAACCGAACTCCGTGATATCATGGGGAAAACAAGAGACAAGAAGCAGCAGCCAAGAGATTGCAAGAAGAAGAAGAAGAAGAAGAAGACGATGAAGAAGAAGCCTAGCTCGATACGTTAGGCTCTGTGAATCGATATCATAGATTGCTCTCTATATTTTAAGGACAACGCTCGCGTTTTCTCCGTGACAGAGACTCTCCTGACACCGTCCGCAGAGCCAAGATAAGAGTTTGCGCTGACATATACACAGGAATTTCAAATCTTTTGCTGGTTCTTTCTTGGGGTCTGGGGTCTTTTTTGGGGTCTACACGGTAGATTTATGGCATGTCGGTGTACAGAATGGGTAGGAACATGAATGCTGAAATATCGGTTCCGAGATATCGCATGTAGCTATGATAGTATCATCCCTATCACGTCCACGATCCATTCTATCAGTAATCGGCAAAATACTAGGAACCCAACAGAGGAAAAGCAAGATACGATCGTTGCGCGAGTAGTACTCCTCCTTCTGCTAGGGATTTCTTCTGTCTGGAGAAACTAGGGGGAGTTGTTAGTAATACGGCCATGGGATAGGCCGTGCCAGGACATGGGGTCCGAGGCAAGTAACATTAATCTCTGCCCATACAATATGATAAGAAGAGTTATTTTATATGCTAATTATGCGACTTACATAATGTAATCGATCAATCATATGAGTCGAAAGATGTGTGTCTCTAAGCGTGACCCTTCAATTTTAGTTGCTTGCTTTTGATTCATTTGTTATACCCGCACGTCATTATCGAATGGTACCAATAGCCCTGTCCCACGAAAAATAAGAGTCTACAAGATTGACCCCTTTTCTACAAGACTGGCGATAAGGAGCACGGGGAGCGAAATTTCGGCCTCTTTATCCGGTCTCTTCGTACTGTGGATGAGAGTAGGACAGATTTGATGCGCAGAGGCTAATAATTTCCCAGAACCACTCCACAAAGAAATCTGCCGTCGCCGTCGAGTAGGGTTTTTCTGTCATTCCTTCTTGGTGTAGAAGTAGGGTTTGGTCTCTTGAGAGTGGGCGAGGGGCGAGTTTGGATTTCACGTAGGGACAGGATCTCCAGAAGTCTATACAACGTTATCTCGGTGCTACAGTTACCCCTTAAAAAAAATAGAGAGACCTTTATGTACAGTTTGTGCGGGCGAGAAGGCGTGCAATGTCACTTTCGAATGGAGGCGTTTGGACCATTTTTAGAACCGCACGCTCATCCCCCAAGCCTCTTTCAAGATTACTAGGGCTTTATGCACGAAAAACTCTAATTAATTTCAATGCATGTTGTACAACATACCAAATGAGAAGTTTGCATAGGTTAGCCAATAAAAATTATTAGGTTTTCGGGGGTGACAATGGATCACATAAAAAACCTAAATTGAAGAACAGATCCTCCGCATTCTTATGAGGCAGGCATGCAGGCAATTTTCCATCGGATCACATAAGAAGACATCGTGAGCCAATTTGCTATCAAGCTAAGTTCATCGATTTGGTCCTATCAAGTAGGCGACTTACGACAAGAACAGTGGATTCGCAAGGAACACCTTTGTGGCCTACCCTAAGACAAATTGCGATTGGGTAGCCGAACCAAGAAACCCAGATTTCTCGTTGTTATAGATTCTGTTATTTTACCACTCGATTAAACACAGCAGCTAATGAGGAAGGAGGAATTGTCAGCACAAAATTTTGTCACATCCTTATTTAGTATCATATTGGTCAAGACAAGGTTGTCGATAAAGAACAAAGAGTACAGCTCAACAAATAGACCAGGATGGATTACTGCTGCACAACAGAACTCCCCCGAAAAATACAAGAGTAATCCACACCACATTGATAAATATATACAAAAGCTTGATCGGCATTCTGCAGAAGCGACGCTGTCAGGCAAAAGCCAAACTTCAATAGTATTACCGGTACTACACTAAAAACAACTAGAATTTTCTCACTGCGACTGAGCTGCCCTTGTGTCTACTTGAAGAAATGCCATTGCCCGACAGTGCTGACGGCTTAAATCCACCCGCCAACAAGGTAGAAGCTGAGGCGGCCCTAATTTTCCGCCTCTTAGACTCCAGGACCAGCCTGCCCTTATCTGATGCCGCAGGCCCAGAGGAAGAAAATATTGAAGCAGCATTTATCAATGCCCGTTTGTCCTTCCTGTTCCTCTCAAACTTGGACGAAAACTTCACTTTTGCTGCGGTAGTAGTGTCTTCCTCCGCAGCTGGAAGCAGTCGTATTGCGAGGCCCTTCTTCCTGGAAGCAGTCTCTTCTTCAGCAATCCGCTTCTTTTGACTCTGGATATATGGTCAGCCATGTTAAAATTTGAAAAACCGAAGAACATTAAGAAAGAATAAATCACTTGGGATAACTCAAAACATACCCTAAGTTGTGCCCGTAGGGCCCTGTTCAGAGAGTAGTCATCTGCATGCCTAGTGTCTGATACACGTTGAAGGCGCACTAGTACCGGTTCAGCTTCTTTCTTCTTCTGCAAATCTTCCTCTTGGTGTTCAAGGCGGTAAAAAGGATCGGCGAGCTTGCCTTTTTCTGAAAAACAGAATATTTTGAGCCAGAAAAGGAAGTTAGCGTCTATGGGGTTAAATTGGACTTACATAAAGCAAAAGGCTACTTTTCCACTTTTCCCCAAACTATGAAATACCATTCAACTACAAAAAGGGTGACCAAAAAATGCAACATACAAACTCCACGTGTTAGCATTTATATGTAGTAAAAATTTTAGATGTTCAAATTATAAAAATTAGTCCAAGTGTGTCCCCCACAAAATTTGAGAAAGGCAAAGAGTATGAAGTAAAAACTACTCCAGACAAACAGTGCCAACACAAAATCACAACCGACTGGACAATCACATAGAAGATACAATAGGAAAAGAGATGGAATGGCTCACACCAATTACTTATAAAAAGAATCATTATAGAACGTAGGAGAAATCGCCTACCTTCATCTGCAGGAAGTGCAAAAGTTTCTGCATCCTCAATGTCATACTCTTCAGTCTTTCGTTGAGCCCCACTGATAATCACATATTCACAATTCTTTGGATCTGTTTGAATCACAATTTCATGCTTGCAGCAGGCTGATTTCATCGTAAAGCTCCATATCTTTATATATAAAAAAAAAAAAAAATCAAGACAATCATTATTACTGGGTCCCAAAAACTTAAATTATAAAGCATCTTGTTGACAGAAGACATGTTTGACATACCTAATGAGAAAATATTCGATTTTTGAAGCATGGATTGTGCATGTCACGAGGACAATCAATGAATGAAATGATAATGATTTTTTTTTTTTTTACTGTTTAACAAGTGGTCTAGGGGCATTTTTTAACAAAATTTTATTAAAAGACTAGGATCTTATCAAAGTTCTTCTGTCATCGACCACATAGATCATTTTAATTATGATGCCATGTGTGAATGGGACACATCCTGCAGTCTACAGCAATCTGATCTCTAATTGCACTTATTCAACCAGAAAGCATTAAGTCTTCAAAAGAAGCATACCTTTGTAGAATAATAGTTCCCCACTTGCTTTTTCTCAGCATTGAACCGAACGCCTTTTGCAATCATAGAATTGCATCCACCACACCAAATATTGAAGGGCATCTCGAACCTAAAAATATCGGATAAATATAACATATATTAGCAATTCGCAACTCTGTACCACATGTATTAGTGTTAGTTCGCCACAGAAAACATATTCTTACTGAAAAATGATACAAATTTAATAACAAAAGGTCTCCTCCGAGTGCAAAGCTTTCATAACATTAGACAGGAGATTCCTCGCTAGGATGTAACCCTATGGCTATAGAGAGAGAGAGAGCGAGTGCTCAAATAAAATGTCATGAGATGCTGTAAATTTGAGAAAGGATGAGCAAGTTGTGATTCACTATTCCTAAAGATCCAAAACAGTATTCCTAATTCTCATCTCATTATTTAGAGGAAAAAACCAGCTAATGGATACGTTTACTCACACAAAGAGAAAAATCATTCCTGTATGCCAGCTACCTCAACACTAAAGCTAAAAAAAACATGCGAGCATGAGTGACCTTGCACCACCTATGTACCTAGAAATGAAAGACCCGCAAAAACACCGATTCACGTGCAGGTCTTAAAAAGGAACTGACACTGGAAGAGGGATGTACACAAACTGAGAGGATTAGTTCATGACTGCATTAGCTTTAACAGGTGTGGACACAACATAAATAGCCAAGACACACATTAAGCTGCTTCTCTCAAAAACAGGACTCATAATGCACTCCTGTTAATAATAAACGTATTGATGAGACTATATGCTTCTAAGTAAAACTGATAACTGATACCAAGTACCGCATAAGAGATTGCATTCACATGAACCCTGATGACAGAATTTTTTTCAGAAATAAAAAAAGAAAGAAAGAAATAAATAAACAAGAGAAACCGTAATTATACATAAATAGTTACCTTATGATCAAGATGCCCTGGTCCAATTTCCGTGCTCTTTCTCTCAAAGCATGTTGACCATGGAACTTGTTCAAAGAACCCTGAAAGCCGAGCAATGTAAGAATTCAACATACAAAATGCTAAAATATAATAACACCAAAATTGAAAGCTTCAATTGTTACCTGGTCTGGGGTCCATTCTGGAGGGTAATAGAAATTGTCTGCTCTCGCAGCTGCTAGCGAAGACTGCAAAATTCAAAAGGAAGGGAAGTTTAGTCCAAAAGAAATCAGCAATTTACGTAGAAACACCAAAACATCATTCCGCCTCCATATGTAATGGTCGATCGCAGCAACACATCACTCACAGCCGCCGCAATATCTACAATAACTCTGCCGTGCTATCTAAAATAGACCAAAGGCAACCCAACAGAGGAGACTCTGATAAAAGACAAGACAATTGGAGCGAATAGATCAAGGCCCTGCTCTGCCGCATCACAGGCAGAGCAGATCATCACCAAGGATCTGAAATTACCATCTCAAAATAGCTCCAAAATCCAATCTTGAATAAAAAACAAACACGAACTTCACGAGTCCGCGATTCATCCTACGGACCGTCCTCCATGTACGCATCGAAACGAGACGGACGACCGCCTCGTGACGGGGAGAATCGAGCAACGACCACGAAAAGAACTACACGCAATGCGTATGCACTAACCTACCAACACGAATCGCACCGAAACCCCAGAGATCGAATCAGCGAAATCGGCCGAAACCCTAATCGCTCGCCCAAAGGGGAACGGAACAATCAGCTACCCTAATCTCCAAACCAACCGTTGCTACCATCGAAATTGAAGAGAAAAACGAAGGTAACGCACCATCTCCGCTTCGACTTCGGATCAATTCCAGGCACAGAAACCTCTCTCTCTCTCTCTCTCTCTCTATCTCTTCAGGGACTGCTTTGGCACCTTTGGAAACGATCGATCTCTCGCAAGGAAGAAAGAACACGAAGCGTATTTCAATCTGACGTCGTATAAATGGAGCTGCGATACGACGCCGTTAGCCGGTTGCCGCCAACTCAGCCCCTTTTCTCTTTTCTCTTTTCTTTCTTTCTCTGTCTCTCTCTATTTTTTGGACCCGCCCGCCAAAAACGGTGCCGTAAGAATTAAAGTTCCGACGGTGTAATCCTAGCCACAAATTTTTTTTTTAAGAAAAATGATTTTTAAAAAGGTCCGAGAATGGACGAATCTAAAAGGGGAACTTTTACAAATCCCACCAAGTGAAATTTCTTGAATATAAAAAGGAGAACAAAAATTAAATATCAAAATATAGATACTTACAAGTACAAAAATATTTAATGAACTAAAAAGAAATCATCAATGTCGCTAGAAAGATTTGTTAAAATTCAAGAATAAAATATGCTTGAAATGCCGACTTTGCAACTAATGACAAGATGATGCATCGAATGACTCTTCATTCTTTTTCATCAAATTAAATTACTCTAAAAGGATTTTTCAATAACCTAAAATCAAGACTAGTGATATCAATTCTATAAACAATTGAATTAAAGACAATATCGAAATATGAATGATGAATTTGTAGATGAAAAGATTACCCGTGGATTCAAACCTCATAGATGAAGATGTGCAAGGACCTCAAGCATTACAAGATCAATCTTTGGATCACATGAGTCAACGCTGAAGTTTTCGAAAAAAAAGAAAAGAAAGAGTAGACTTTTTTGATCAAATTCCATACAAATTTTACTTGATATAGCTCAAATGTTTGTTGATTAAGAAAAATTATATGACCACGTGACACTTGATCTTACATCATTTCATGCGAATAAAAAAGTCAATTTACAATAAAGCAGTTTATTTTATAACAAATAATATGAAGTATCATCATGATTGAAACCCCTCAATTTTTCCTTGATTGAAAATTTGATTTTCAGAATAGCTACAATAACCCATATGATCCAAATTCCTAAACGAGTGAAAGTTAGTGAAATTTCTCGTACCGTCGTCTTGGCATGTCGTCTTCTTCTAGCAAATTGCTATCAAAGTATAAAATGATAGAGTTCATGTTGAAAAATAAATATCTGAAAAAAAATACATTGTGTTATATAATGAAAAAAATATTTGTAAGTTTTAGGATGACTCTTCCTCCAGAGTCATTCGTTATTATTTAATGAAAAAGCATTCGTAAGTTTAAAACTAATGACTCTTTCTTTAAAAAAAACATTCATGTGTTAATCGATTTCAAACCCCTTAAATAATTGGGAGTTCCGAGTATAGTAAGTTTTCACACTCTTATATTTTTGAGACATTAAATTTATTTTATTGCTAAATAATATATACCAAATCTTTTCTTTGGTCAAAGAAAAGATCCACCATTTTAAAAGTTACAATTGAATCCTTTTTACGTTGCTTATTATATTATCATTTTAAAAGAATAAAATAAAAAATAGATCTCATCTTGTCCAGATATTATCATTTGTTTCTTTATATTAAATAGCAAAAAACTTTCATTTGTGCCTTTTTAAACTTGTGGAAATCCCACCAAGTCAGAGACAAAAATAAATGGAACCGCGCAAGCCGGTATCCCAATTTCCTACTTTAAACCCGGTGGCTGGCAATTGACCGTCCATTAACCGTTCTTTACTCATATCCCAAGCTTAAATTATCATTTGAACTCCAAGAATTAAGGAAAAGGTTCATGCAAATCCACATGTTGATACTTAAATATTTTGAGAGCATTAAATAAAAAAAATAAAATTGCGTGATTTATAACATTGAGCAATAGAAAAGTACAATGTGATTGTTTCGCGAAAAATTTCATGACGAAGGAAAATATTTTCCGTGAAAATTATTTTTGAGGAAAATGAATAGTTTTCAATTGTTTGGTGGTTTATGCAAAAAACTTTTGATGTTTAGATCTTTTGGTGTGCTTATTTCAAGAAACAAAAAACTTCATAATAAGGGGAAATACATTTCGAGAAAAATGATTTCTCCTTTTCGTATTGGGAAATTCATTTTTCTAACTTTAAGCATGCATATTTGTTTTGACTGTAATGATTTTTGGTCAACCGATTGTTTACAGTGGACCAAACACATAAAAGTCCTGGAAAACTAACTCACAAAAAAGTCATTTGCCCAAGCAAAAACGCTGGTAATCATAAGAAGGAAAAGGGGGAGCGTATTCAATGTCTATTCAGTGTACTCATAGTGGCCGAAGAATTTAGTGCAAAGCCTTATTATTCCTCAGCATGAAACGAGGTACAAGGTGGTTCATTTTGTTACATCATGTACAGTCCTTAACATCATTCCCGTTTGATTTCAAGATTGCTCATATTTAGCTTTAATCTCTCTCTCTCTCTCTCTCTCTCTCTCTCTCTCTCTCTCTCTCGTATTGTGCTCATGGAGTTCTCTCGCTTTTCCCAGTACTACTGTTCATACATTGCTTTGTCCACGGATAACATGGAATGCGTATTCCCCACCACTTTGGGAATTTGATCAGATCATCACCTCTATTGATGGCCACTTTCTGCACCGACAGAGCGTACACGTAGAAAGATTTCTTTGAGTTTGATGCACGAGAAATCATTCTTCTGGCTTTTTCGTTTGGAAACCGAACAGGATGAGATATAGAACGTGAAATTTGGGATGGGGTAAACTTTATCGTAATGCCATGGAATGTATGGATTTCACGGAAGACAGAAAAGTTATTAAATCGCATTAAGAACGAGTGAACTTAGCATTTTCAAGATGTCAATTACCATTGTATTCGGACAGCCACTACAAGACGGATCGCAACCCTTAGGTGACCATGACCATCTTATGGTGTGAGTGCTATGGTCGGATGTCTCCTGTACCCATATGGTCTAAAATGTGGGATTTTGTGATGTTGTGGTGGAGTGTGAGAGATGCAAAAGTATTGATACAACTAGATTACTTAAATGGTGTCGGGATATATGGGTTAGGGATCTTAATATGTAAAAGAAATATTCATAGGGAACTCTTAAAGTGGGATTGGCCCCTTTGTCAAATTAGTTGGAAACCGATGCAATTTCCTACCAATAGCTGCGGTAAGCCGAAATCAATTGTGTTTTCAAATAATATGCATATCTTGTTAAAGTAATAAATATTCAAGCTAATGTGAACATGGCACAGTTGGTCATGATCAATTGTCATGCTCACGTGCCCTAGTTGTTTGGGAACGATCTAACGGGGGAAGACCGACCCGATGTCCCAACTCATCTAAAGCCATAGGGTTTGTCCTTGACAGTGAAAGTTTCGGCCCTTGACATGGGGTTCCTTCCACTTTCTCACGCGTACCAATATTTAGCATAGTTTATAATCATGCAAAATTTCGTCTCGATTTCCAAAAACCAATTCTTTTATTTTGACAAAGACGGATATACTTTTAGCTCTACTTAGTTTAAGAAAGATTCAGCATCAGCAAGCAGCTGCTGATAAGTAAGATTTCTCCACTCATAGAGAAGGCCATCAGCACATTTGCATATTTCTCATCATATAGTTGACTGCAAATCTATGGCATCTTCACTATGGTTGGGGGCATAAAATGAAGGTCTCCCTACCTGAAAGATCTCTGATATAATATAAGATGAGAGATCCTCAAAAAGATGGCATAATTAGCATAATCCAAGACAAATTAATAAAAATGATAGGAGGTTTGACAATCGATGATGATTACTATTAAGTTCTTGTTGCTTAAGTTTAAAGAAACTCTCATTGGAAAGTGGGTCTACCTTCCCCTCCCGCTCCCTCTCTCTCTCTCTTTCTCTCTCTCTCTCTCTCTCTCTCTCTCTCTCTCTCTTTCTCTCTCTCTCTCTCTCCATAAATATGAGCACATCAAAAGGTTCTCACAACTTATTACCCCAAACTCCCCCCTAAACAAGCAAAAAAGACCACAACACATACCAATTCCATTAACCTTCCTCCCATCATCTTCCATCAAATTACTCCGTCCCTCTCTCCCTCTCTCTCTCTCTCTCTCTCTCTCTCTCTCTTCTCAATAGCTGTCCCTGGCCTTTTCCTCCTCCATGCTTCCCCTCGCCGCCCATTTCCTCCTCCTCCTCCACCCTCCACCACCATGACCCCAAAGCTCCCTCATGCCCTATTCACCATGCTCTGGCTATCCCTCCTCCTGCTGTTGCTTCTCGAGTTCTACAAGTCCAGGTCCCATCTCAGCAACATACAGCACATCGTCGGCATCGGCACCTGGACCGAACCATCGCCCTCATCCCCATCCTCATCCTCGACCTCTCACCACCGCGGTTCCATCAACCGGAAGGTCCTGACCAGCAAGTTCGACTTCGCCCCGTTCCGGAAACGCCGCGGGAAGAGCCACCAGCCGGAGCCACCTGACGATGGTCGCGAGATCGACCCCCGCTATGGCGTGGAGAAGAGGCTGGTCCCGACCGGGCCGAACCCGCTGCATCACTGATTGATGCATATTCAATACCCAGTGGCAAGTTTTACATCGCTGCAACCTGCATGGAAATTACATCTCTTTGAAACCATCCATGATGATCTGCACTGCACCCCTGGGGCTCCAGAGAAACACGATCTTTCGTCAGCTCCACCTTGTACATGCATTGAGTTGTCACTATTGTGTTATGATGAAGAAGAACAGCATAATCTTGGGTTTTAGTTCAACTACAATATACATAATTTTTTTTCTTCTTTATTTGTGATGATGAGCTTTGGTGTTCGATCGGAATGACATCTGTTTGATTATTTTACTGTTAAGAATTCGTCATCAAAGCTTTGCGGTGGTGAGGGACATGAGTAGCTGGGACGGCACGGCAGGGCTTTGGGAAGAAGAATATCTAGCTTCGCCATAATGACGGATGCTAATGAGGGTAGTTAGGGCTGAAAGCTTCGCTAACTTTGATGATTATAGATGATTATGCAAATCCTGTCTCTTAGGCTCCAAAAAATAAAAATAAAAAAAAGAAAGGGGAAGTTTTCTTCGCACGTGATTGGCTTACACACGCATATATATATATATTTTATATATATTCCTCTTTAGTTATTATAATTAGTTGGGCTTCATTTATTTAATTTTTTTCCATGGTTTTTACTATTAGTTTGGCGGATCAATTCATTTGCATTTTCTTCTGATCAATTCCAATCTTAATTATGGGTTAGCTGAAATACTCGTTAATGATTAGTTGAGCAAAGTAGAGTTACTAGAGCAACAGGTAGTGTCGATAGCGCACGAAATGTATATCGAAGATTCAAATTATTGGATGTGAATTTACAGAAGAATCGGTATATTAGAAATTGTGAATTCTCCACTTATAGTTATTTTAACTAGGTGCTCAAGCGTTATTTTTTGTATTCGAAATTGTTAACAAATTACTTTTTAAGTATGAACGAGAAACTCATTCGTCAAAATTCGGCAAATTAATAAACTATCATGTTAATTATTAATTAATTGTGACTTTGGCCTAGGTTGGCTAGACATTCAGCTTAATTACTTAGAAGCTCAATCTATATAACTAAGATCATTTTAGTAAAAACCTCTCAATTTGTATCATACCCCGAATCAGAAATTGAATAAATGATACGTATTCGAGTCGTTCCTCTTGTTTATACTTTACAACCTATCTCAAATGGAAATATAGATTTTTTTTTGGCCAGAAATGTAAATACAGATTGAAAAAGGGAGGGAAATAGCAAAACCTAATTTAAATTTAATTAATTGAGCATCTTGCTATGTTTTTCTTACTTCTTGCCCCTGAATCATATCTATCATTTCTGGGCCCTTGTGTCCCCCTATTTGTAGATCTTGAACCCGCTTCATTCATATATTTAGGGCCATCATCACTACCTTTATTTTTGCACTATGCGTCTTGAATCATGACTATATAGAAATTGTATATTTAGGGTCATCATCACTACCTTTATTTTTTTATTTGTTATAAATAAAAAAACTGTTTAAATTACTGAATATAAAATCTGTCCTGCTTCAAGAAATATTCTCTTATCTACCAAGCTAAAATATGCTAGAAAGGTGAAAAACAAGGGCCATGGTCCTCGACCTCTTTCAATTGTAAATGTCATCAGTTTGACCGAACTTTGTGAATCCGAGATCAACAACCCTAAAGTCTTCTACGGGAACTTTGCGATTTCATATCTTTATGCACGAATCTTGGGGCATGCATTACTTCAAAATTTTAAGTCCCCGGCATATAATCTTGTGCCGATACGGTGGTCGGTGGACATCGGGCGCCGATGAATCATGAGAAATGGAATAAAGCTTCCACGGCACCTTTCTTTCTCCATCACATAGAATCTGAAGAAATCCAGAGCAATTGCCTTCAAGATCCGCCTTGGAAATTGATGGCCCGTGATGGCGAAATCATCTAGAAGAAAGGGACGCGGCACAGGAATGATCGGAAGTCGCAATTGCCAATTCGCTGGCTAGGGTTTGCCGACTCTTTGCGAGGAGTTTGGTGGACGCAGTGGTCGGTGACTTTCTGATACGTGCGGGGATAATCGAAAGTCGAGATGATGAAATCCATTACTTGACTTTGCATCGTGCTTTCTGTATTATGTGGACTCGCATAGCTTCCAATACACTTTATTTGTTTAGGTTGGTCGTGTGCCATTAACATTATGTTCGATTCTCATCAACAAACGCTGTTGTCCGTGAGTAGGTGTTCGAATATCCCTCAACGGATTCCAGCTTTTCAAGCTTTTGGAGTAAACAGCCACGCGACTTACTTTGAGTTGATATCGGAATTAGAGTTCCTGAGTTTGATTCCTCAAACCCTGATTTTCCCCATTTGTAGATCTCCCTTTTTCGACAACAATCATAAGGTTTGCGGAAAAACTGTTCAAAAATTCCTAAACCTAATATACGGCAGCAAATTCAGTTCTAAATATTTCAATTGTATTAATTTAGTCATAAACTTATTGAAAATTTGATAATTCAATTCTGAACTTTTGAAGATTTATTAATTAAGTTCTAAACTTTTCAATAGATTACTAATATAATCTTTTCACTTAATTTTGGCTGAAAATTGCTGACATGACAATCCGATCAACGCTAGCCATTTTACATAACAAGGTGTAAAATGGCCAGCGTTGACATGCACAATTTTCTCGATTTTTATTATTTTTCTTTTTCCTTTTCTTTCTTTTCTTTTTTGGTTCAAGGGACTAGGCCCCTGGGTGAGGGCCCTAAAGCCCTCACCAGCTCTTTGAACCAAAAATAAAATAAAATAAATAATAAATGTAAAATTAAAATTTTCTAATAAAAATTTAGAAATTATCTATGTCGGCGACGGCCGCTCATGTAGAATGAGCAATACAGATTGGACAATCATGTCGGCGATATTCGACCAAATTAACTTGAAAAACTACATTAATAATTCGCTAAAAGGTTTGTGACTAAATTAGTAAATTCTCATAAGGTTTAGGACTAAATCGTTACAATTAAAAGTGTTAAAACTAAATTGGTAAATTATCAAAATGTTTAACACTAAATTAGTACAATTGAAAAGTCTAGGATTAAATTAGCCGATATTCAATAGATTTGGGACTTCTTAAACAATTTTTCCTAAAGTTTGCATATTTAAGGCCTTTTCCATTGCGTTGGCCTTCATGTGAGAGAGAGTGATGGGGATAAAATGGATTTTGAACCGCAATCTAACAGCTTACATATTTTGAGTGAACCATCGTGCACATGCCTTTCAAGTAACTGATCGAACATTAACATTGTTCGCATGACATGCTTGTCCATCCTACATGATGCTTAAATTATGGATCTGTTCACATTGATCTAATTGAATTGTTACATCGCACGTCATTATCGTGTGGTTTAAATCACATCATGATATTCCTTGTCCCTTTCAAGTCCCGACATTTTATGGTGCAAAACAAGCGGCACTTGCGGTTGGTGTTCCATCGGTTCATGGGTTTGTTGCTCATGAATTGAAATAGGAAGATGTGATTTAGTTGAGGCTGATGCAGACATCATGGTAGGAACCTCTGGCTAGTTAGCTTAGGATCTTGTTTTTTCCTCATTTCCTTAATCGGAGGTAACCCCTCTAATTATTATTTCTGATTGGTGCATATATTACATATTTGAACATATTTTAATTTATAATTCCAAAGTGCCAAAGAGCACAAAATCAACACTAAATTGGACAGCCCCAAAAAACCGTCCACTCTTTAGAAACGCCTTTGTACAATTTAAAGATGATGATATAAATGGTTCTTGAACTTTATTTCAACGTGCAGTGTGATCTCTGAACTTTAAATTTGTTCAATGTGGTCTATGAACTTTAACTCAATATATAATGTTGTTTTTGAACATTTAATTTGTTTAATATGATCTATGAATTTTTTGTAAATGTTCAATTTAATCCTTAGATTGTAAGAAAATTCTCAATGTTGTCCTTGAACTTGAATTAATTGAATGACAACATCAAATATTTTCATATAGTCCATAAACTAAATTGAACACGTACCAAAAGTTTAGGGATCACATTATTGCACATTGAGCTAAAATTTAGGGATAGCTTTGAATAAATTTAAAGTTTAGATATCATTTGCGATTGAAGAAGAACATCCAAAGTGCCACGACTTGGCACAAAGGGATACATGATTGCCAAAACTTCCTAAGTGTACACGTAAGTGCCACCTAAAAAAAAAATAGACACTTAAGCACTAACTCAGACAAGGTTTGTCGAAATTGTCAAAAATTCAAAGTGGCGTTATTTTATT
Organism: Eucalyptus brandiana; assembly: GCA_014182725.1. Classification (NCBI taxonomy): domain Eukaryota; kingdom Viridiplantae; phylum Streptophyta; class Magnoliopsida; order Myrtales; family Myrtaceae; genus Eucalyptus; species Eucalyptus brandiana. The sequence goes on from CM024674.1 coordinate 38,543,565, forward strand.
AATAAAATCGATTTGCGTGATTCATTAGAATGTCCATTTAGCAATCCTTGCCTAAAACAAAGTCATCCTCCATGTTCTCCCCATTGTTGCTGCCCCATCACTAGAAAGACACATTTGTTCGGCAGAGAACACTGTCGCCCATTGTTGAAGGGGTCGATGACCATTGTCAACCCTAAGCGAGGGTGGCCGGCCTTGCCCAACCCTAAGCAAAGGACGACGACCCTCACAAGGCTCAAGCAAGGGCACCTAGATTTGGGTGACACCAACCCTAACCAAGGTTAGCAACCCTCGCCTAAGGTCGGCAAGGCTTGCCCAAATTTGGGCAAAGGGGCGAAGACAAGGCCTTGCCCTAACTGGGTAATGGGGCGTTGCTCAGATTTGGGCGCCTGAGCACGAGCCCAACTAGGGTTCTCCTTCACCTAGGGTCGGCGAGGCCTCGCCTTGGTTGGGCAAGACCGACCACCCTCAACCATGCTTGGTGACAGTTGTCGGCCCCTCCAGTGATGGGTGGCGACGAAAGTGTCCATTGGCAAGCTTGTCATTTTTATTTTTTTTACAATTTTTAATGTAAATTTTGGCTTTTCTTTTTTAGTTTTTTAATCCAATTTAAAAAAATGAATAAAAATGCCTAGTGGAAAATAGAAGTTGATAAAAAAAATGCCATGTGGAAAAAAATTGAATAAAAATCAATAAAAGTTCTACATCATTTAAAATTCTCCCCGAAAAAAATCATGCTATTTGTTTGGCCGGAAATTCTCGCCATTAGCACTTAAATGTTCCGTTTTTTTTCTCCAGTTTTGGCACTTAAGTGTATCTTTTGAAAATTTTAACACTTATTTATTCCCCCATCCTAAGTTGTGGCACCCGGGTGTTCTTCACCCCATTTGTGCTATTTGCCCTACAATTGATTATGTGAAATTACAATATTGGCCTAAAGAAGCAAGCATGAATGTTAATTTTTTTTTATTTTTTATAAGTTCACTAAAATTTTGAAAATTTGTCATAAAAATGTAATCGAGTCCAAAAGTACAATCAAATCCTAAAACTTGTCAAATATGTGTAATCAAGTCTTAAAGTTGACACCGTTGATTTATTAATGGAAAAGGATGGCATGGCAATTTTAAATTAATTTATCTCTTCTAGTTGACATTTTTTTATTGTTTTCTTTTAATATCTTATTTAAATTAAATTTTAAAAAAAACTAAAAAAAGCTACAATTTTATTAAAAACAAAATTGTGTAAGAGAGAGAGAGAGGGGGGGAAGGCAAGCCGCACTAGTAGGCACCGCCATTGGTGTCACCCATCTCTGGAGGGGCTGGCAACCTCCGTAGGCCTTGGGCGAGAGTGGCCAACCCTTGCCTACTCCAAGTGACATCCGGCGTTGCCCAAATCTAGGTGGGTACCTAGATCTAGACGCCTACACTCGAACCGACGAGGGTTGCTTGCTCTCGCTTGAGGCTGCGAGGCCTTGCCCGGAGTAGGCGAGGGTTGACCACCCTTGCCCAGGCGGCCCCTCTAGCGATGGGTTGCAGTGGTGGTGGTGCATATCAGTGTGGCCTGCCTTGCCCCCTCTCTCTCTCTCTCTCTCTCTCTCTCTCTCTCTCTCTCTCTCTCTCTCAATTTTGTTTTTTTAAATAAAATGTTAATTTTTTGTAGTTTTTAAATCTGATTTAAATAAGATTAAAAAAAGAAAACAATAAAAAAAAATGCCAACTAAGAGAAAGAAATTAATTTTAAAATGCCACATTAGCATTTTTCGTTAAATAAATTGATAGTGTTACCTTTAGGACATGGATTGTACTTATTTGATAAATTTTATGATTTGATTATACTTTTTACAAATTTATGATTTAATTATATTTTTGTGATAAATTTTAAAAGGAGTTATCTCATTTTTTTTTTTTGACTAAGGGCCTATTTGGTAAAAATGATTTTTATTCCCCATAACAATTATTTTCTGTTCTTTTGTTCTAGGGAACAAAAAAAAAGAATAAACGTGTTTGATAAATTTTTTTTCTCGAGAATAGATTTGGAATAGAAACGATAAATTGAAAAAATTAGTTTTTTATTCTCGAGAACAATTTTTTTTTCTCTTCTCTTATCTTCTCTTTTCTTCTTTTTCTCTTCTTCCATTTCTTTTCGTTCTTCTTCCTTTTGGCTAGCGACCTCGCCGGAGCGTCGCCGCCCCTAGCGACACCGAGCCATGGCAAGGCTCGTTGGCCCAAGCCTCACCGGCCTTGCCTTGGCGGCCTATTAGGCGCGTTTAGAACGATTACATTCCTAACCGATTCGACAAGAAATGATTATTTTGATTCTGTTTCTCTTAACCGATTTTGAGTAAAAGAACGTGTTTAGTAGCTTGTCTAAAATTTTTGATTCGGAATAGAATTGCGTTTGATAACATGTCCATTGATTCTGTTCCAAATTATTTTTTTTATTTTTAAATAATTTTTTCTACTTTTTTTTTTTTTTTTTTTTACCTTTTTTCCTTTTTTTCCTTTTCTTTTTCATTTTTTCCTTTTTCTCCTATTTTTCTTTTCTTCTTGTGGCCGGTCGCCGGACCGGCGCCGGCCGGACGAGGGCCGGCGACCTCACCGCAGCGCGTCGCCGGCCCTGGCGAGGCCGGGCCCTCGTCGGGCGAGCGTCGCCGGCGGCCTCGCCCAGTGCCGGCGATGCTCGCCCGGCCCCCGCCGAGGCTCGGCCTCGCCCGGATCGTGCGAGGCCGAGCGGCGTCGCCGTGGGACAGTGGGCCTCGCCGGGGCGGGCGAGGCCCGCCCGGCCACCGGTCGAGCTAGGCGAGCCCGGCCGGTGGCTAGGCGGGCCTCGCCTAGCCCCGGTGAGCCTCGGCCTCGCCTCGCCGGTGGACAAGCGGGCCTCGCCAGGGCTGGGCGAGGCCCGCCTGGCCACCAGTCAGGCTAGGCGAGCTCGGCCGGTGGCCAAGCGGGCCTCGTCCAGCCTCGGCGAGCTCGCCGGACCTCGCCGGTGGGCCGGGCGAGCCTTCGGCGAGCTCGCCGGACCTCACCCCGGCGGGCGAGCCTCCGGCGAGCTCGCCGGACCGACGGCCGGCGGTGGTGAGCGGTGGCGGACGGCGGCGGGCGGTGGCGGGCGATGGTCGTGGGATGGCGGAAGGAAAGAAGAAGAGTTTTATTGTGTTGATTCTTTTTTTGATTCTCGGACGTAGAATCAACTTTTTTATTCTCAAATCTACTCCAAATTTGTTCAGGAACAAAATTTTTACCAAACGCGATTCTCGTCCCAAACCGATTTAACAAAAATCGGAATTAGTCACTTTTTGGAGTGTTGCCAAACGGGCGCCTTAGTGTAAGGCTCGGCCTCAATAGGCTAGGACGAGGTCAAGCCTCGTGGTGGCCAGGCGAGCCTTCGATGAGCTCATCGGCCCTCACCTTGGCTTGGTGAGTCTCTGGCAAACTTGCCAGATCTCGCCCAGCCTGTCGCCACCGTGGCCAACGACTGGCCACAAGGAGGAGGAAGAAGGAGAGAAAAGACAAAAAGAAAAATATAATAAAAATTTTACCAAACGCATTTCTATCCTTGTGAATAAAAATTTTGTTCGGTTATCGCGTATTATTTTACTCGGAAATTATTTTTTTGATAAAAAATTCAGAAATTAATTTCTATAAAATATATAAAAAAATCACTGCTGATAAAGAATTGTTCCCCCAACAACGAAATTATTACCAAACAAGCTCTACTAAATAACTTTGCGCCACGACAAAACAAGATTGCTCTCCAATCCTCAATGCTGATTCCCCGGCCACCGTCTAAGCGGAAAAGGTCGAGACTTTTCGGCAAAAGCAGAGCTCAACAATGGCGCTGTCGTTCTCGTCCTCCTCCCTCCTGACTGCAGATCCCGCCCGCCCTTTTACTTTCTCGATGCCGAACGCCACACGCAGAGCTCGCGGCAGCAGACGAGGTCGAGGTTTGGTCAGGGCCGTGTCCTCTTCCGATGACAAGGACAAGGCGCGATCTACTAAACTGGTCACCTTTCTGGGCAAAGGTGGGTCTGGAAAGACCACGTCGGCTGTTTTCGCTGCTCAGGTAAACATGGGTACTCTTCTTTTCCGGTCTTTGTCCGGTTTTTGATCCCAGTAGAGTCTTTGGTTTTGTTTTGAATGTAATTGGTGACTCTGAGTTTGGATGGACTTGGTCTGTTTGTTTATTTGTTTCCGGGCTTCTTGATCTGAGGTTGTGCTCTTGAAAGCGATAAGTGCCCCAATGCAAGGTCGTAATTGTCCTGATTGTTCCCTTATCGCCAGATTTCGATAGCAAAATTGAATTGGACCAAATGAAGGATTTCATTTTTGCGTACTTGCTAGAAGAATCAGTTCTTGTTAATTCAGGTGGATGGCTTTTCTTGTCTTTTAGGCTCTTGCTGAGCTCTGGGCAGTCGTATGATGATGTCAAAGTGTGAAAATGTCTGTTGCTTGATCGCTATTAGTATGCCGTTCTCCTTCCTCCACCCACCTTGTGACAGGGGGTGGGGGTTTTATTTTGTGAAGCTTTGTTAGCTGTGGTCTTCGTCATTATACTCATGCCTTGATATCGAAGCTCATGATCAGCACTATGCAATGGCGGGGCTTAAGACATGCTTGGTGATGCATTCATCAGACACTACTGCCGAGTATCTCTTGAATTGTAAGATTGGAACTTCTCCTATTAAATGCAAGGACAACCTCTCGGCTGTTCGATTGGAGACCACAAAAGTATGTCTTTTGGCCTCTTTATGCTTTTATGTTGATCGCAGCTTATTTGTGTATCTATCTGAGACTGAAATATCTTTGATGAGTTGACAGATGCTTCTTGAACCTCTCAAGCGGCTTCAGGAAGCAGATTCCCGCCTTAATATGACAAATGGAGTTCTTGAAGGGGTAGGTACGTGATCCGTCTTCTGGTTGCATCACAGAAAAGAAAAAGTTTGGATCTCTCTTTTTGAACACATTTTTATGCCATCTTCTCCTAAATGTAGTAGGTGGTGGGAGAAGAGCTTGGGGTGCTTCCTGGGATGGACTCCATTTTTTCAGTATTTGAACTTGAAAGATATGTCAGGTTCTTGTGGAATGAATCTCAAGGAAAACGAAGAGAAACATTTGACATGATAGTCTACGATGGTATCAGCACAGAGGAAACCCTAAGGATGATCGGCGCACCCAGTAAAGTGAGGTCAGAAGAACTTTGCTCTCTCTCTCTCTCTCTCTCTCTCTCTCTCTCTCTCTCTCTCTCTCTCTAAATGCAGTTATTTGGCTACATAGGTTGTACTTAAAATACTTGCGAAGCATAGCTGAGAAGACTGATCTGGGAAGATTGGCGGGTCCTTCAGTCTTAAGTCTGATAGATGAAGCCATGAGTTTAACTGGGAGCAAATCCACTCTTAATGGTAACACAAGTGCAAGAATATGGGACGCACTGGACAAAATGTTAGAGGTACTGAATAACTAATATATTCTCTTGTGCTCGGCATGCACCATGATTTTTTGTTTTACAATCATGAAGATATTGATTACAAGTAATGCAGAGAGGAACTTCTGCCTTCTCTGACCCGCATAAATTTAGATGCTTTCTTGTGGTGGACCCCCAAAGTCCAGCCTCTGTGGACTCTGCATTGCGTTATTGGGGTAGCACAATCCAAGCCGGTGCTCTTGTATCTGGTGCTTTTGGTGTTGCTTCTCCCAATGAAGCTGGAGAGTCGACGGAAAGAATTCAAGAGACCTTTGTGCCAATGCCATCTGCTTTCATTCCGCACCTTTCATTTGCTTCCCCAGCAGATTGGGATGCAATAATGTCGAACCCTTCAAGTAATAAAGCACGAGAGCTTCTTTCATTGCCTGCAAGCAGCATTTCGATGCCATCAGTCAAGTTTGATCCGGTGAAGAAGTCAGTGACTCTACTCTTGCCTGGGTTCGATAAATCTGAGATCAAGCTTTACCAAGTAAGCTCAGCTTCTGTGTATCTCTTCTTACGATTGTTTTGTTTGCCTAGACATAGGTTTTGCTAAGATCTACAGTGTTGGTAGAGTTTTTTTAGTGGCAATTCTACTTGAGAACTGTTGAAGGAGACTTCTAGAAGTCAAGATGCTTATGCTATGGGAATTCTCTACCTTCGGGTGGGAGGAAGTGAAATGTTGTGTGTTTAAAGATGCTTGTTAGTTGAGGCGGCATTTAAGAATAATCAAGGTGGAGAACTAGATTGCATCACGGTAATAGAAAGATCCTAAGTATAGAAGCATGCATAAGCGGCGGAGAGGTTCTTGGCTTTGCCCTGTAAGTAAAATTCCGTTGACAGTCAATGATGTTAGGTCACGAGCATAAACTTCTGTCCCTCACCAGTAAGCTAATATGCAATGTCAACAACTTGAAAAATGCAGTATAGGGGAGGATCGGAGTTGCTGGTGGAGGCCGGGGATCAAAGACGCGTCATTCGCCTGCCTCCAAATATTCAAGGAAAGGTAGGAGGTGCCAAATTTGTGGATCGAAGCCTTGTCGTCACTATGCGATAGGGATGCAATCCGCTTTTCTCTTCTGTCGGTGTCTTCTTGAGGAGTTTAAAACTGACCATTCTTTCATTAGACTTTAACGGCACTAGTGACGATCGTTCTTGGAAAATTCGTTTGATGATTGAAATTTCTGACGGCACATGCTGTAAGGTCTTTATGTTCCATTCGTTAAACCGGGACTTTCATCAGGACTGCTAAACAAGAGACTGAGTTTCTTCTCTATCTTGACATTCGTTTTATCGTGTCAGTGTTCATCGAAGGTGTACAGAAAGTACTCATTAGCGCTGTGCAGGTGCAGCATGTCACGTATGCTTTATTTACATTAGACGGTAGGTGGAAAACTGATATTACTGAAATCATCACATAGACACGCATTCAGAGGCTGATAAGACCCTCTGAATAAACTTTTCTAAATGATATAATGGAACTCGGTCCTCAAAAGACATTCCAAATCTTGGGTGTGCCCCTCTGTCCGAATCGTCACAATGGCAACTTAAAAAGATGTGAAAGTGAAAGTCCTAACTTACACTGCAAAATTTTGGACCCAATAAGGTCTCATAAAATATGCCGCACAACTAAGTCGAAAGCACCGCATTTTCTTCATAAAATGGAATCAATTGAATCTTCAGCTTTGCTTGAGAAGGGCTGAAAGAACTGCTAACTAAAAAGTAAAGTCGGTTTCAACCTTAAGAAAAAGGTGTAAAACCAGGTAACTGGCTTTCTATGCTCCTTAATGATATGTCTTCCAGGCCTAGTTCCTGGAAGCGAGTCAGTGAAAACAAGATCTCTAGCTTTTCATCCACAGCGTTTTACAACACGACATCCTTTCTCCTCTTGCAACTGATTAATGAACCACATACAAGTGTAAATAACCGAGATCATGAAAGAAGCGCTTAGACATAAGAAAATTGTACACCAAGCTGAAGCATACGAAAAGAAAAATGACTAAAGAATCTTGAATCTCGGCGTCGATGATACTGTTCAAAGGATTTCTTTTCAGACAATAAGCACACGGAGAGGGAGATACAGTGTCGGGTGGGGATTTGTGGGGAGAGAGAGAGAGAGAGAGAGAGAGAACAAAATCAACCTTCTTTGTCCTGCCAGACAAAGAAAAATTATATCCTATAGTCGCATCTAGCGCTAGACCGAATGTGTAATACATGAAAGGTCAATCGGAAGTTTGCAATTGTAGCTGTAAAGCTAGAAGCATTTCAAGTAGCCACCCACTGTACACTACTTTATCATGATTGGCCATCCCATCTCCACCTTCTCCCAAGCTCCTCTAGCACCTTAGCACGGGCTTGGCTTTTCCTTGCTTCATCTTCTACCCAAGACCTGTGCAAATCACTTTCATCATGCAAAGGACTATCGAACATGAACAACATATAGCAATGTAGAAGACAATTCAGTTCTCCCATCACCATCGATGCCGTCATCAGGATAATATTCCCAGACACTGACGATAATTACAAAGAGAGAAAATAAGCATAAAATCAGCATGAACCAATCGATGCCCGCATTAGGTATAGAAAAGTCAACATAGACGTGGATGCTTGTACTGATGTTGGTTTCAAGAATGTTTTACAGCTCGTTCTTGCACCTAGACATGAGACATTACTGTTGAATAGATGTCCAAGATGTGGACACTGGTGGGACATTTAAAGCACAACTAAATAAAAAATTCCATGGCCAGACTGCTGCAGATAGAGATAGGATAGTGAATGAGCGCATGCTTAAAGGAAAAACTGTCATGGTATTGGAAATCATTTCCATCATGAAGGTTTGGTTTCAATGCAATTTAAACATCAAAGGTCAACATGGCATGCCCAATCTTGGGATGAAATGCTCCATAACTAAGAAACCTTACTCACACGCAAGCCAGAACCTTATGAGACTGGCATGTGAGCTTTTTAATAGAAGCTGGAGTAACAGTGTTGAGTATGCATGCTTTCAAATTATCCATAGAGGTGCATTACCTAAGAATCCGCAAAGCTTCTATCTCAGCTCCCAGAATAGATTTCGTATCCAGCATCCTTTCATGCTTGGTCTCTAAATCACTGATAGTATCCTGCACCTCAAATTGTTCATGAACATAGATAGCTCTCTCTGACGCAAGCCTGTCTGACATCTCATCAACTTCTTCTCTAAGGTTGCAAATCAGTTGCTTCTGACAATTCAAAGCCGCTTTCTCCTTCGTATGCTCTTGGAAGCTCTTCTCCTGAATTATCTTCTCTTGCTCTAAATCATCAATGGCCACAAGATAAACCTTTTCAACTTCCACACCACAGCTTTCTTCTTCTTTCAGCCTCTCATCCCAAAACCTCTGTATGTCACCCTTTTCAATTAACTCTAACCTAATCTCTTCCATCACAACCTCCCTCGAAAAATTCTCTGCCTCCAGTCTTGCTAGTTCCATCTGAATTGCTGACATCATCCGGCCACTGGATAGTGCAACAGCAGCTTGTGCTTTTGTGGTAGGTTTATTAGGTTGAAATCGCTTGCTCTGTCCTGTAGAATGTGGATTTTTAACACTGAATGATCAGATCCACATAAGATACTCTGAAAAACTGCTTGCACTTAAGACATGAATTGTACTAACTAATATATACAACCGTTCAATAGGTTTAGGATAAAATATTGCACAAAGCTCCAATAAATTAACGCAAGGAAAAATAAGGAGCCAGCGTTATTTCTGTTACAAATGTCTGCAGCATGACCTTGAAGATATGATTTCAACGGGATCTGTTCAGAAACTAAAACACAGAACTAGACTCACAAATTTGCTAGCCATACTAGCAAACATGCGTCAGTATAGGCAGTGAAAGACTCGGAATAAGGCTTAAGAAACAGACCAAAAACTTTTCTTATTATGCTCCCGTCACCAGCCAACAAGTCCATGAAAAACTCTGCCGATACATTTGAACTGATCCCCCTCATATCCATGAAGCCAACTTTTTTCTTTGATATCTGGACTGTAAACAAGTTACACTTTAAGTGCTTTAAAACACCAATGAAGCATCCACATCATGGAAACAAATGTAAACCAGAAATGAAGTAATCTGCAAACAGTGTATGATGTACAGTACCTCTTCTTCTAGTCCCGGAACAAAATCATATTCTAATTGCACTCTCCAGTTTATCAGATCTTGTCGTGAGATGAACCTGCCCAAAAGATTAATGCCTTAGAGTTGGAAGGGAATATTGAAAAAAGAAAAAACCAAATAATGGACTTGTTATACCTCTCAGGATAGAATAACATGCTGTGCCTATCTGCAAAGAAAGAACTGGAGTTTTCCCCCAAGAGCTTGCTAGAAATGATACCAGCCTCCGCTAGCGCTTAAATAAATATTCGAACAAAGACTCAGGTTTTTTGTATGTAAAGTAGAGAGCCAACCGAAAAAATATGAACAGTTCAAACTCACCTTGGATGGCGCCAAAGTCTGGGTCTTCAACACTCACGTCGTCAAAGGCAGCAACTTTGGACCCGGAAAGTGACAAGGATGGAACAATTCTACGTTTTGGGTTCCTACAGTCAATTGATGGTTTAGCAGGCTAGATAATTGAATATTCAAAATAAAGTACAAATAGTCAAGAATATCCAAAGGAACTAGCTTCAATCAATACCTTTCCAATGAAGAACTTAATCGAACTAGCCATCTAGCGTATTCCCTTCTAGTGCATAATTCATTGGCCCTGATGTCTTCCTCCATGATCTGCACGCCTTAATGGCATTCATGATCATGCTCAGAATAAAATGAACCTTCATAGGTAACAATAGACACCCTCAATGCCTAACATGACAGGCAAGTAAAAGAATTGGAAGGTACTCATGACCATGGCCAGCAAAAATAAGCAACTCAAAAGGAAAGAGAAAGTCCCCTGAAAGCTCTAGTTCTGTCAGTTATGAATTCCAACACTTTCTTAACAATTTTCCATTCCTCACAACACAAACAATATTCTAGCTCAAGAACCAAAAATTGACCAAGCTTGCCTCACCAAATTTAGACGGGAATGTCACGTCAGGAAACCGAGACAGAAACAGCAAAATACTGACAATACTTAACATGGAAATAGGGTCGAGAGTGTTATGCAAGAGTAACATCGAAATAAAGATGAGACCTTTCTATAAGTTAAAGGCAAGACTTCCTAGACATGTCATTTTCTTTTGCTTCTAGAAACGAACCTTCAGTCTTTCCAGAACCATCACAGCTTCCTGCTGAGTAGAATCTACAGCAACTGGAACTATAACTCGCTGCTGCTTATCCCTTGATGTTAAGCCGTCTGAAGGAAAGAAACTTGCCCAGTCAAAAGTATGCAAATGATCCAATAGGACTCCAACAAATATCCATCCACACAAATCTCGTCAGACTAAACACAACTCAACACATGCGTGGCGATCCTCTCCATCTAACAAACCGCAAACTTTAGAAAGGCCTTGATAGGGGACAGCACTAATCAGAAACCATTTGACATGCGAAAGTACCTGAAACCACATTGTTGCTGACTGAATCAGACAAACCCTCTGGGCTATCCTGGGAGAGAATGCTCTTTCCATCCGGTACAGCAGAGTCCAAATCCTCACTCACAACAGCTTCAGTTTCCGCCTGATTCAACAGACTTCTCCAAGATCGCAACCGATCGACGAAACGAAAACTATACCCTACAATAACAAACGAAATAATGAACCTAACAAGTTGCTCAAAAACCACCCCCATATATGCATTGGCATCACCCCCAAAACCCATTATACCCAGAGAAACCGCATCACTCGCATCAATCGATTCTCCGCCAACTAACTCAGCCACAAGTGAAGTACAAAACGCCAATTACCATTTCTAGACAGTGAGTAATGAGCAATTACAGCGAGTAAAACAGCGACTGAAGTCCCAACTGCCCCGATAACATACGTTGGCAATCCTGCACAACCGGAAAAAAAAAGAAAAAAATCATCACCATGCAACTTCAAACGAAAAAAATAATCTTGGCAGGAGAAAACCCACGACAAAAAAAAAATACCCTTTCTTGCCCTGTGGGGCCGAGATTCGACCACGGCCCAGCCATTGAAATCGGAATCGGAGGTCGCGCAATCCTCGTCGGCCCACGAGGGGTCGAGGCTCCTCTCGGCGAGCGACGCGGAGAGACGGAGCGGCCTCCGACGCAGATTGCCGAGTCCGACGACGATGGGGAAGCGGCGGCAGAGCGAGAGGGAGCGAGCGCCGGGGGACGGCGAGAAGCGGTCGGGAGGAGCGACCGATGCAGATGCGGCTGAAAAGGTCATTTTTCCGCGAAGAAGAAGAAGAAGAAGACAAGAAAGGAGCGATTTTTAGGGGTTATCTGAAGTGGGTATGGAGCGAACGAGCGTGATCGGACATTGGAGAGGAAGATCGCAGGTATTCGGTGACATTCTCAACGAGACGTCAAAAATGAGACATTTTCCAGATTTTTTTTTTTTGGTTTTATTTTCCTCCTGAACTGCTTTGGGCGTGCTCATTTTCGGACCAAAAGAACTGCTCCCTAAAAGATATAAATGATATTGACCTAAAAATGAAAGAAAAGATCTAAATGATAATTTATAAACGGGTTTCGCCGGTAATAAAGAAAAAAAATGACGGCGGGGTAATATCATATTTTCCATTCGGAAAATAGTTAGAAAATATTTAGGAGGGAATAATGTAAAAAAAAAAAAAAAATTCATGAGCAATGCATATACGAAATCATAATCATTTGAACAAATGCGAAATAACAATTTGAACACTTTTAAAAGCGCATTTCGATAAAAATAAAAAGACACGTTATCCTCATCGACAAAAAAAGATTAAATATGTTGATTATATGATAAACACGACACAATAAGCCAATCACAAGTTTTAACATGTTTCCCGATCGATTTTGAATTTAAATTGTTCCAGAAAAGCTCATTTCCCGTTCAAATATTTCCCTACTGCCCCTTGATCTAATTGCCTCACCAAAAATGCTATCGTTTAGCGGGGTCTAGTTAGTTGGGTCTGACGTTCTGAGGGTTTGAATAAGAATATTGGATGTGTACTGGCGAGTTAAAATTAAACCCCACTTTTCTCATTCCCTCAGCTTTTTCGGCTCTGCACATTGTAAATACAGGTACAGCAAGGACATGAAACTTGAAAGCACTTGTGTTCATTAGAAGCTTCATCCAAGAGACTCAACACGAGATCCAGGTAGAGTCCTAGAAGTTTGGACAAGGCAATTTAAGGATTTTTCGAATGATGTTTCCTAAATCATCATCTTGCTTTGTGGGTTTGAATCAATGGTGGAATTTGAAGTGTGAAAAATGCACTCCACAGGTGTCAACATTGGCAGAAGCAATCCATGGAACCAGAGCTGTGGCAATTGAGGTATGAAGAAACCTTATTGCAATGGAACAGTCAAACTATTTACATTGACCTCCCACCCACATCGCCACCAAACTTAGGAAGTCAAGTTCTTGGGTTCGGAGCGTGAGTACATGAGCTTTGTTTGAAGGGATTGGTACTTTGGAGAGACCGCGGCCAATATGACCATCCCGCTGAGCAGGGCCAATCCCAGACCGAGGCTGTTCACGACCATGGACTCCGAGCCGTGCTTGTCTACGTTTCTCCTCGTCTGTAGGAAGGTCAACTTCTCTAGAAGCCCGGTCTCTGCTGTGGCCACAGCCAAGCCGTAGGTGTAGAGTCCGAGGAAGACGTGCCATGGCAACACCTTCATTCTTATCAACCGCGCCTCTCCTCTGTGCCAGAAGCTCAGGAAACCCATCAACCACTGAAACGTGAACAGGAAAAAACACATTGCTCAGTTAAGACCTGGGAAAACTTTTGACATGCATAAGAAGATCACCCGTGCGTTGAATGCTGAAAAGACACTAACAGCTGTTGACAACATATCGGGGCCATATATGCAAGCGGAAGCATCCACACGTCAAACTAAAGGTAAGCAATTGGTTTTGCTCATTTAACCAACAAGATCTTGTTGTGTCTCTTGGTGAATAAGTTCATCATGATGTTTACCAGATCTAGATGCATGCACAATTGGACATTATAAAGGTAGTTTGGGATTTTTCACTTCTGCAAATGCCTGAGTGCCACTGGGAAGCAAAGTTTTGCACTTCACCACCATTCGTCAAGTCATACGTGGGAATTGATTGGGATCAAACTGAAACCGCAAATGGCAATATAATGGTTTTACATGCTAATGAGAGAATCCGAGGGCAATGCCAAACGAAAATGAAATTTGATGACCATTACAGAAGGAGTGTTCTCTCTATCGATAATCAATAAGATTAGGTTTAGTAGTTAAGAGAAGTAGCCAATGAAGCGGAGAGAGAAGCATTGGGTTGGTCATGGTTAGGCCCATCATACTTGAATATCGTCAACGGTAAACCCAGCTCGATACTTACTAATGAGGCCCAAAATGGATGCCTAGTTTTGAGACAGGAATAGCCTTCTTCTACAGTTCACAAACAAATGGCGCTGAGGGCTACGTGTACCTTGGATGCCTAGAAAAGCTATGAGATACTTTATCAATGTCATAATCAATTTCCAAAAGGAGGGCACAATAATGCTATTACTATATTCCCAGAGTATGTCTTTTATAACGACATCATATACCCCCACACACATTTTTTAGCCGAACAAGCCACTATAATTTTTAAAATAATACAATCTGATAACTCTAAACTCGGTCCATGCGATGATCTCGATTTAACTACTTAAATCCTTCACCAAAAATCTGTTTCTTTCATCATTCCAAAGAAACAGACACTTGTGACCAAGCCATTAAACTACTGATAAAGATGCTTTTGATTATTCAAAAATGGGATGAGAACAAAATCTAAATGAAAACAGATACCACAAGCAAGCTGGTTATCACTAGTCGGCCCTCATTTTCTTGCTGGAAAAATCCGTTTCTTTTTGGCTGACATATCACGAATCACTCATCAGCTGAGAATCAAACTGTAAGTGGCCAAGATACACCCAGCGAGAAATGCAGAGGGTTTAGAGCAGATTCTAGACGCAAATACACCGTTTTCAGCACCCTTTATGACTACTTGTCGACTGGTAAAGTTGGCAGCAAATTAAAAATAAAATAAAATCGAGAAATGTTTTGGTGAGAGAAAACGTGACATTGCGATGAGGAAGAACAAAAAATTGAAGAGGGAAAGTGAAAAACCTGAACTCCAAACAAGGAGACGCAGATCAAGCCCATCCAAGAATGCAAGCTGTAGAAATTACCCAGGACCCCGTCTTGCCCGTGGAACTTTGTCCAAATGCCGAAAACCCCACTTCCCAGAGCCACCCCTTGAAGCCACAGATGCACCGATTTCTTCATGTTCCTCGAACCAGGCAACCATCTGTGGACCAGGATCGCTGAAACAGAGAAGACCCACATTTGGAAGGGGGAAGAAAGCAACAAAGAAAAGAGAAAAGAAATTCAGTGAGAGCAGATTTGCAAAATGGGAAGGCTTCTTTCTCGTTTCTAATTCACCAGCAAGAAGGTCTGTATTATTGTGTACCTTCTCCACTAACGAGAATGAAGCCGATGACCATCAACAGTGGGTGAAGAACCTGTTTGGAAAAAAGAAAAAAAGAAAAGAAACACCCACTTGCTCATATTCATAGCCAAAAGCATGCGCTAAGACACAGAGAGAGAGACAGACAGAGAGACAGAGAGAGGGAATACAGAGTAAATGAGGTCTTCTTGAGAGGAGGAGCGAGGGAGGAAGCTAGATTTGAAGGCAAGGGCCCAAGAGAGCACGAGCATTGCCACTGCCACGCCGCAGATTCTTGCAAACAGGAGGACAGGGAACAGGGAAGAAGAAGGAGGAGGAGGAGAATTCCCCATGTGTTCTTTTAAGGCCTCCTTCGAGCTCAGGAATGGAGCTCACACTCGCTCAGTCAGTCACCAACCACCGACACCTGAGGGGAGTCTGCAAGATACGCCGTGGCGTACCACTGAGATCGGAGCAAAGGCAGTCCTTTTCCTTTTATCCCAGTTTTGGCAACAAAAAAAAATTCGGAAAGAGGAGCCTTTCAAGATATATATATATATATATATATATATATATATATATATATATATATATATATATATATATATATATATATATATATTCCTACTTGTCGATTTCTTACTGTTCTGGATTACTGCCAATTGGGGCATTAATGTACCCACATGCCACTCACTTTAATTGACTATAAAATAAGAGGAGAACCATTCCCGATGGGGCTTTCTTCCTTAGGTAAACTGAGGTGAGTCACGACAAATGGCTCTCGACACCATGGGGCCGTTGCATTGTGGCATCGAGTTATGACAAGACCGAGGGAAGTGTGGAGTAATGTGGGAAATTTCTTAATACCAAAAGCCTCAATAATTCAATGGGGATACGTCTGTTTTTGCTTGTTAAATTGTCTAATGTGCTCCCGGCTTCTTCTTCCTTTTTTTCAAGGAAAGAAAGTGCAAAATTGCTTTAAGTGGGGAAAAGATGAGGGAGGAACGACTCTTCAGTACCATTTCTAGCCCAGTTCTTGGTTGAATAAGAGTACCATAATTGCTTGCGACAAATACCAAATGCAGGGACCATGAAAATGTTGTTTAAGAGAAGCCTTTGAAGCATTAAAAAACCACGCTTCGGCAAAGTGACGACACATTGACAAGCTCATATGCCCATCCAATTGCTTCTCCTTCTATCCCAAACGTTTTAGGATAAAATCTATTTCGTGCTCGTCGCACCTTGGCCTTAAGCCTTAGACTCGTTGCCATAGCAGAAGGAAGATCCCTCCTGGGGCGGGCAAACAAAGATTTACTTCAGGTATCTCCTCTTGCAATTTGAAAAGAGTAAAAGACAGCAGGTTTCAACAAGATCAACCCTCTGATATTTCATAGAACTGAAAATCCTGCTTCCAATATTGGTGCAACCAATTCTTACCAGAACACATGGTGGCCCTCAAACGGCTCAACATTATAAAAGACTGATTAGACTTCAGAAAAAACCAAAAACACAAAGATCAGGACCATAGAGCTAAGCTAGGTTCCAGTTCCAGCAAAGTTATTAAGCCTCTAATCCTGAGAAGCACATAGGCCACGATAACCTCTATGAAGCACGGCCATAAACCGCTCTTCCTCGGCCTCTTCCGTTATAGTTATAACCCCTCCCATAGTAGCCCCGCGAACGACCACCACGACCAAGACCACGGCCACCTCGACCACCCCTATGCCTTGAGAATTCACCGAAAGTCTGAAGACCAAAAAGATACACACGCGTAAATTACTTCACAAGGCCAAATGATAAAATTCAACATGAACAATACCTCTGTGTCTATCTTCATTTGCTCAGAAAACTTTGGCCTTCCACTGTTTGATCCATGATCAAGAGCATTGCAGGAGAGTGAATCAAAGAAATCGTCCTTGTTGTAGACAGGCTGCCCAGCAGAAAAGCATAGTGAAATACAGGAAGAAGTAGCAGGCCTCTTCCACCAAATATTCAGGAGATAGAGGTATCACAAACACTAACACTCATACCTTGCCCTCCATATTTGGTAGCTCACTATCCTCTTCATCATAATAATTATCCTCGTCACTTACATCGCCCTCGATATCTTTGTCCTTGGAATGACCTTTACTCTTACCAAGGTGACCCCATACTTCATCCTTGTTGAATTTTTCATTCATTGCCGTAAAATCAAAATCCTCAGTAAATCTAGTGAGTGGACGTGAACCCTGCACAACATTCAGTTAATGTTTACATTGTCAAACACCAGGTTATCTTTGGATTTGGAAAACCTACAGACTAGCAGTCAGTAGTTGCACAGAAAATATTGCCACTCTATTAAACCAGGACAGAAGATATCACCATCATGCACAGAAATAAAAGCACAAATATGAGCATCTTACTACGTTAAGTATCGCTCATGTCAAAAACTAATTTTGGCTTTCAGTCCTTCCACTAGAAGGACAAATCACTCATAAAAATACTCAATCTTAAAACGGAAAGAATGTGTAGGAATGAACTTAAAATGTTAAATCCACTATTGAAAACCAACGCTCAATCCATAAAGAGATGGAGGTACAAATAGCAGTTAAAACACTTTTGTTTTAAACAAATACATAAGGCTTGCAAGCTTTGTCTTCTTCCAATTGTCAGAACCCCAGTAATCTTAAGAGGCTCAAGTTCCATAAAACTGCTGCCAGTGCATATGAAGAAAGAATAACACAGACACCGATAGAAGCACCTATCGAGAGACCCTAAATGAGTATATATGGTTCCATTATACAATCATTACAAGTTCTCAAAGAAGCAAGGAAACCATTTGACAAATGAAACACAGAAAAATTACCCGAGCTCCTCTCCCCCTTTCACGACCTCTCTGTCCATAACGATTCTGAAATGGAACTCCATTCTGCTGGTGAAGAGAGAAAATCCGTGTCAAAACACCCAGCTCAGATTATTAAGCAGTTTCAGTGAGCCAGAGACTATACAAGTACACTGCCTTACAAATTACCAGAGTGCACCAGACAAAACTTTGAACCACACAAAAAGTGGGAAATGAAAATCGAAAGCATTTTAATCACAAAAAAGAATTTTAATTACAGGCTTGAGGCCAGTAGCAATTCACATGAATAGAATATTCATGCTATTTACAAGACAACCAATGATAAGAACACAGAGCAGAACAAGCACATGGCCGGCTTCAGGGCAGTAGTAATTCACACGAATAGATTTATATCAATGTACCTCATATACTCAGCATAATTTTCCAGAGACCACTAAGTAGATGCAGAATCTTAGGATCAAAATGAAACTATGCGCAAATGAACAAAAATACAAGTACATCAGTAAACAAGAAGATTACGCTTTCGGACATGTGCCATGTGTGTGCAAATTTAAAATATGCATATAGAGAATACAACCTTATAACCACCACGTGCAGGTGGAGGCAAAGGCAATATAGGAGGTTGAGCTTCTGATGCAACAGGTGTCAATGGCTTTGGTGATGCCAATAGCTTTGGTGATGATGGTGAGACTTGAACCACCTCCACATCCTTGTGAGCAATTTGTGAAGGTTGAGAAGAAGGGGTGCTAGTGGATCCAGACTGCAAAATCTGACCAGGCGTTATCAATGAAGGGATTGTTGTTGATGTTGGCATCTGTACAGGACCCTCTGGATTAACAGCATTAGATGGGCCCAAAATGGAGGAAGTGGATTGAGTACTACTTTGATACTGCAAGGTTGGACCAGCAAATACATTGAGCTTGTTAGATATAGGGGGGATCATGTTGCTAATCTCCGGAGTAGTCATCAGAGGAGGGAGCGATGGCAAACTAGCACTCAAACTGACTGAAGGAAGGGCAGAGATCGGAGGCTTATTGAACATGACACTCGATAGGGAATCCGAAGATGTTGTAGTTGATGAAACAGTAGGGAGAGTTGATGGAAGAGTAGCAGATGAGGAAATGGAAGTCATGCTGAGTGAACCGCTGCTAACAGGAAGCAAAGGAGGTGGGACCTCAGGCAAGTGTGGACCTGGCAAGTTCGAAGCTCCGGCAGGGAAAGAAGTATTAAAGCCAGGATACTGCATTGGCTGCTGCAGAGGAGGCATAGACAGCCCAGGTGGTGGCCTAAGCAAAGGCTGCTGATTAATATGAGGAAGCCCATTGGGAGGATAATATCCTTGCCAATACATAGGCATAATCCCACTACTATTTGCACCTGGGGCTGGGGAAGCTCCCCATGACCCCATATTCCCTCCAGGTGGTTGATATAAAGGAAGGCCTCCTTGAAAGTTCGTAGCAGGTAGTGCCATCTGTGCCGTGTTGGAGCCAATATCGGCTAAGGGTACACTAGCAGCGGGAGGCAAACTTGTGGATGTTGAAACTGGACGAGGGTAATGAGACTGCCAAAATTGTTGAAAGAAGGCAATGAGATTCCATTTACTTAATTTGAGAGTAAAAATGTTATCCATCCAAGTACCTGTATGATTGCTGGGTCATTATTGATAGGGGGTACAGGTGCAGGCTGAACAGGTGGAGAGGATTTAACCTGCAAATCCTGCAAAAAGAGAAACACAGAGAACTAATCTGATGAGAGAACAAGACAAATGAAAAATCAGCTACGTTAACAGTGCATATCACTACTGAAGGAAAGGCCAAATAAATGGGTTAAACCACTACATGAAAGGGAATCTATAGCTATGTCAATCATTGTTAAACAAATGAGCTGGCTTCATATTCCACTTCCAACTCCAGCGTCCAAATGAAATAAAAAAGAAGGACAAACAGAATTGAAAAATAGTTTAAGCCAAGCCACGGGAAAAAGATTCTGTAACCATTTTTTTTTGTTGTTAGTACAGGAGACAGCATGATATTCTACTCCCAATTCTAGCTTACAATGGAAAGAAAAAAGTAAGGACGAAACACAACACAGGCTTTGTTCAATGCAAGCCACATCATAAGGCTGATGCAACCAGAACAGAGAAATTATGCAATGTGAGTTTGTCCCTATAACCTGGCTGATGCAGATGAAGAGAACAACTGTAGAATGCCCCGAGTTACGAACCTTTTTGTGTTTCTATTTTGGAATTTTCTTAAAGATATTAAAACAAGCACTCATTCTATTATTCATCACGGTGAACATATGTGTTCATGGATGTATAACATACCTTGATGTCACTTCCTCGGAACAATATGTATTCATAAACCTTGTCACTTGGTGGGACTTGTGGTCCATCTTTTTTCCGTCCTTCCGTTCCAAATGATCGTACTGTAAAAAGGGAAATGAATAACTTAACATTAATAAATAATTGTCCATGCAAATTTGACAAACAGCATTTATTGGGAACAAAAACCATTAATCACTACAACGTGATAGATGCAAATAGTTACAGGGACAAACAAATGGTATAGACATCCTAATATTTAAATCCTCGATATCAGAGTGTTGGCCACTTTCAGTAAATTCAGCTACTGCAACTGCAAACAAACATACACATACCAAAAAACATAATAATGATAATGTCATGCATCATCTACTGCATCCATCAGGAATGGAACCACTATTAGCAACTCATATGACACGCCTTGATACCACAATTCCATACGATTACGTAGGGAGTGCGCGATCAACTCAAGCTACTGACGTGATATGGGGCAAGAATATAACTCCGTCGTCTTCCACGTCGAATAGGATATAGCAAAATCCAAACTAACATTGCACCATACCGTCAGCTTCTTTTCATACTGGAAAACATTCCTACTCCCAAAACTCCCGCCCATCCGGCGTGAAAGCAACCTCGGAGAGACGGCGCACAGCCACGCAGATTCAAAAGCGAGCTCGAACAAACAACGCAATCACACAGACGTCATTCTCACAGCTCTTCACTCAGCGAACATTCTCTATTCCCTTTCAATGCATCAGTCACTCAGTAACGATTCTTCAACCAAAACACACTAGCACGCGAATCATCAATGACGGCTTAAAATCGAGAAATGAGGACGACATCTTGCTCCTTCTCAACACCGACTACGAGACGAAGAAAAGAGCTCCTCCGTCTCATCATCTCGAATCCAACTCCGACCGAAATCCCAGATCGCCGACCCAGGTCCCCGCGCGGAACCCCGCGCGTCCGTTTCAAGCGAGAGACAACGAAACCGACGGGGAATCGAAAGAGGGAGACGAAGAGGCTGAAAATACCGTTTCGGAGGCCGATGCTGGACTCGTCGGTGTTGATGTTGTAGAGGACGCCCTCGTATCTGATCTCGCTCTTGGACGTCAAGCTAATCAAGCTCCCTATGTACGAGTCCGCCGTCGAATTCGATCTCGCCGAGGCGCCGCTCTCCGTCGCCATGCCGCCCGGTCGGAGCTCCCGATTTTCCCGCTCGCTCGCTCGCGCTCGAGTGGAGGAGGAAAAATCGAAAGAGAAATGAAAAATACGAAGGGAGAGGGAAGGGGGGGGAAGTCGAATTAGGGTTTAGAAATTTGGGGATTTTGGAAAAACGATATTGGGGGCAGAGAACTGCTCTCTTTGCTCCCTGGGGTGGGTAATCCCGCTCTGCCGTGGATCTATATATAGAGGGCGTGGGGTTTTTATTATTTTGCCTTTTTTCTCCAGATTTTCTGACCAATCGGAGATCTCCACGTCGTGTGGATTTCTTTTTCCGGTTTTTTTTTCCACTTTTCCCATGAAATGAATTCGGAGGATCCGAGTGAAAAAAACAGAATAAAGAGACAGGAAAATGTCATAAAAATCTCTAAACTATGCCCATTGTGACATATATACCCAGACTATTTTTTAATGACATAGAAGGCTCCAAATTTATACCGTGTGATATTCTTACCTTTTACCAAAAAAATAAAAAAATTATACCATGTGATAATTTTATCCTAATTTTTTTTATAATCGATTTATCCAAAATTATTTTTTAGGATATAAAAATCTCAAACTTGTCCTCATATAACATATTTGTCCTAAATTTTGAGGTAAATGTATCGTGCAGATACAAATTTAGGGTTTTTAATGTCACAAAAAAGTTTGGATAAATTAGTCTGGAATCACATAGATACAACTTTAGGGCTCTTTGAAGAAAAAAAATAAAAATAAAAAGTTTGGATAAATATATCACACAGGCGGTAGCCTAATTGGATAAGAGCCCATGAAGCTTACCTAAAATGGAGGGGTTCAAATCCCGCAAGACGCACGAGATCTTAAGTGTGATATCGGCGTGGCGTGGTGGGTCCTCCGCGTCGCCCTAGGATTTCCCATTGGCTGCCAAAGTTTGTCTGATTCCCTAGGTCATAAAAAAAAAGTTTGAATAAATATATCACACTAATAAAAGTCTGGAATCACATAGATACAACTTCTAATAAATGTATTGCAGTACGTATAATTTATGATTTTTTGTGACTTTTTCCAAAAAAAAAGAAGCATTGATTTGTGGGTTTCGATCCATGGTTGGAGAAAATCAAGAGAATGAGATGATTATGCTATTCCTCCTTCAATTCTAATTGAATTCAGGAATTATGCCGATGGAAGAAAATATGATTGTTAGGCTTAAACTCGCCCGAAAAAGAATTGAACAAAAGAAAATTTCTCATCAAAGGAAAAGGAAATAGAAAAGTTACGAAGATGACTTTTTTTTCTTCTTCTAAAAAATTTGCTCAAGCTTTTCTCGGAGCTGACATAGGAATATGCTCGGCACCTCTATTTCCATGACTCCTCTGTCTTTCACTCGTGTAATTTTCGTTGACGGAGAAGTACTTCATAGGCTGAGAAACTGCATTCGCCGTCGATCCATAAATGAAGGGCCGCGTTCGAGCACTGCTTAATTTCATTCTCCTCCCGTGTCTGCATCATTGACTCCGCAACGGGGCCGCCGTCGACTCCCACAGTCGCGCCTATCAGCAGCGAGAGACGACTGCTCCCTCCACGCCACTGAGTGCTGCAGCTATTTAATGCATTCGTTCGCACTTCGCACGATGGTTCAAAAGTACTATTACGGCAATGGCCTACTACAGCTATAAATCGTGCGTTTTTCCCTTTGCGACGGTAAACCATTATTCGTTAATCCCTTATTTGGGCAAAAGTAGTGGTTATTTTTTTATAACATCATATTTTCTCCATTATATTATTGTCGCAATAGTTATTAGATTACACTCTCGCAAAATAGTGTGTTTGGAATAATATTTGCTTATACTCTCTACTTTTCAGCATTTGAAATTATGCTTTTACTTACGCAAAATGTCCTAAATTTCAAGAGTACTTCAATCATATAAACCCTGGTAACTTTTTCAAAATTGATATTTACTATATTATTTTGTCAAACGTAAAATAAGTAATTTTTCTTTTTTACTTTTAAAAAATTGGAAACAAACATGCCCCTCTTTTAAGGAGTTGCGAGAAAAATAGACTATCCATTTCGGGAATATTCCAATGCTTATCCCACCTCCACCTAAACTTTCTTCAGCAAATATTATTGGATTTCTTTCCACTTGAGGCCCACCTCGACAATTTTCAATAATTCTTGGATTTCTTTGCCTTTGGTTTTTTTTTTTTTTTTTTTTTTTGTGATCAGAAGTTTATTTAGCTGCCATTACTTTCAGATTTTTAAAATGTTAATTGACTTCCTTCAAATGTTTCGCAATCTCAACACATCTTGCTTGTTGTTGCAAGTAATTAATTTCGTGCTTGATTTTTAGATATGACTTTCATAATCCCATCGGAATTATTGGTGAAGTAATTTAAAATGATCGGTTATATCATAACATAGTAAAAACTGTACTTACATTATTTATGCACTCTTGATGTAAATATAAATTAAGAGCACGCTTAGCAAAAATGTTGTGGGAAGAAAAGAAATCTTGGTTACTGAGTCCGTTTGACAACGCTTCTACTTCTTTTATTTGTTCTTTTGCTCCTCATAATAGAAAAAGAGCAGAATTTCGTTTGATAACGTCGATTGATTTTTCTTTCCCGACATAGAAAAAGTAGTTGGGAAATAAATTTAGAACATAAATAAGAAGTGGAAAGAAATAATTTCTTGTATTCAAGAACAATTTTTAGAAATGAGTCATTTTTTTTCTTCCTTGTCGCTTGCCACCCCTTGCCACCACTACCGCCAACCCTTGGCACCATTGCCAATGGCGGGCGAACGGTGAAGAAAAGAAAAAAAGAAAAACAATTCTTAAAAAATTATTAAAAAATCAAAAGAAATACTACGTTACAAAAAAATTTCTAATTACCCGGGAACAATTTGGTACAAAACAATTCTTACTAAATGCATTCACGTTCTTTTTTCATTCCGAGAATAGAAATTTTGTGTGGTTATCAAACACGTTCTTTTAATAAAAAATTGTTTTAGGGAATAGAAATAGAAAATGACTATTTCTGAAGAGAAATTATTCTCCATAATATAAATGTTACCAAATAATCCTTAATAACTATTTTATTATCGAGAACAATTTTTGTTTAGAAATAATTTTTTAATTCTGTTTCCTAGATGAGTTTTTTTTTTTTTTTTTATTTCTAGAATGGAAATGCATTTTGTACAACCTTTTCGTGACTTATAATTTTTAAATTTTTTAATAATTTTATTACATAACTCCTTTTTTTTTCTTTTTTACGGAAATACATTTTGTACAACCCTTCTCTTCTTCTTCTTATAGCCGGTCATCGGCCATGGCGATGGCTAATTGTGATAATATGATTTTCTACTTCTGTTTTCAATTAAATAAATCGGGCTTTTCATCAACGTGTTTATAGTGCTATTCTCTGAGCTGATCACTCATGAGATAACTAGACTAGTTGGGGAAGTCATTAAAGAATTTTGATGTAACAGATTTAAGAATTCGACTAGAAAGCGACTGCTCAATCGTGTTAGTCTACAAAGGTTATTACGGTACAGTCGAAAATCTATCAGAGATCGGAAATAGGTCGACTTGACTGAGGTATGTAATTAGGCATGGGTGGTTCCACTTAATTACAAAATCCCCGTCGATTGGCACTAAACCGATTTTTCTGTCGTTTTGGTACCCTATGTCTGTAATTAAAATCTTGAGATTTTTCACGACAATCGAGAATTGCCAATGAGTCGGAGATGTACATTGTGGTTCAAATATAATTGACCATGGGTCAATTGCACCGAAAATTTCCAAGAACTACCTGATAGTTTAGATCGCGTTAAAATTATGTTTGACTGAATTTAACTGCGAAATTTATTCTGATTTCAGAAATTGAGAATTCTAAAGTGTCACAATTAATTTTAGGAATATTGTTACGTCTTTTCTAGAGTTTATTGACGACGGGAATTGTTGGTGAAAAATTCAAATGCAACAAATTAAAGGAATGGGAAAGAGGCCATATTTTAAATGGATTTTGGCCTTTATTATGGAACCTTGGGAGAGAGGAATTATAAGGATATAAATGAGGACTTGTCCTTATTAACTAAGTTGTGAAATGGTAAAATAGAAAAAAGGAAAAGCTTCTAGAAAGGAGGTAAATTCGTATGATAACCTAAGACAAGAGATTTCACCATCATTTGAGTTTCATTTAGAGTTAGATATGTGTGTTTAAAGGGGGTGGGCTACATGAAAGTGAGAGGGGCCATTTTCCATGGAAAAATGAAGACTTGGAAATTTGTTGTGAGGGGCCCTCCATGGATTGCTTTTCTCCTCCTCCTCCCTCCCCACCATGTGTTTCTTTTCCCCCCTTCAGCCGTGTGACACTCTCCTCTCTCTTTCCTTTTTTTCTTTTTCTTTTTCCTTCAATTTCTCAGCCATAAAGTCCTTGTCTTCTTCCTCATCAAGCAGTAACCCCTGCTTCGGTTTCCTCTTAGCCGATCAGCTCAAAACAGCAGCCAAGAAAACAGAGAAGTCCCATGTTTCGGTGCCGCCAAACCTGGTGTAGCAACCGGTCCTAACTCGAGCTGCCCTTCATGTTCCACGTCTCTCTGTCTTGGCCTTAATTTGACGAATAACCATCCTCACCAGCAAGTCCATAGCCCTCCAAAATCGGCACAACCCTTGTTTCTTTGTGCCGAAAGCTGAGCAGCACCTTCCACGACTGTTGTCGCCAACCAACGGCTCATCATTTTGCAATTTCCACTCACCGTCTTCACCGGAAGCATCTTTCACTTTGCTGTTGTTGTTGTCCTATTGTCGGAACTCTTGCTGCACTGGTGCAACCCACCACTTGACCAAAACGCCCTCTACCTTGCCTCCAAGAAACTTCCCTCGTCGCTGCTCGGTCTGGCTTGGCCGAGGAACCTACTTCTCAGTAGTAGGCTGAGAGCCTTGCCGGCCTGAGTAGGGCCATCCGGAGGTGTTCCGGCACCTCCTGGAGTCGAGACCTCGCCGCCATCGTCGGAAGTGCGTGGTTTCAGCCTAGGTGAGTTGTTTTCCTAAGGCTTGATTAGATGCTGTGTACCTCTGTTTAAGAATTTAAATAAGCTAAGGAAGGTTTAAAAGGGATTAAATATAGCTTAGTGTTAGTTTAGAAATATTAGATTAGCCATAGGAAAGCTTAGTTTTCGTTTAAATAACAAGCTCAAAACCTTAGAGGATAGTTTAGCCAAAAACAGAGACTGTTCTCCAAAACTGATTTTTAGACACTTGCAGTTTGCTATTTTTGTAGACTGAGATGTATTACGATTTTGAAGTGATTTTTTTCTGAAGAAATGTTTTAGACCTCTTCAATCATAACATATATTTTTTTTTTTCAGGATTTTTGGGAATTTAAAATAAGAATATTTTAACTCCGTTATCTTTAAACAGAAAGTCAAACTATATAGGAAATCTTGACCTATTGGGATTCCATGGGTTTTTACTGACCCTTAAAGTTCGAATTTCCAAATGGTTTCTTCATAAAAGTTATTTGTTATATCTCCTAGTTTAACATACTCGAATTTTAGATCAAATGGACCTGTTTTAGACCCCGAACCAAGCTAATTTTGGAGAACAGACTTTCTGGAAACGGACCTGGTTTTGCTGCTGGATTGAGTGATTTACTGGGCCGAATTTAGAAGGATCTGGGTTTCAGTGTCTTCATGAAAAATGTTTATTTATGTGTCAATTACCACATACTTAAGTTTGAAAATATTTCGAACTCATTTGATTTGATTTCTGATGTTAAACTCGAAAGTGCACAAATAGACAATTTCTGTCGGTTCCGATCGGTAGTAAATTGTAACTGTTTTTAAGGTATTACTTGCTGGGAATTCGCTTGTTTGATGTTGCGAATGGAATATGCAATTGATCATTGAATTGTGACATTGGGTAAATGCATACATGACATGAGAACTCGTCACGAGCCTTCGGGGTCGGACGGTGTTTCTTCGAGAATGCTCCAAGTCAACGAATGCCGGTCACAATAGAGGTTGGACCGATGCTCCTAGTCAGAATGCCGTCTAGATGTAGACGTTGCCGTGCTCGACGGTGCGAGGCGATACCCGGTCATGCCGGAAGACCGCTATCTGTTACGTTGGCTGTGGCTAGTGAATGGAAGTTGAGATGCATGAACGATTGAGAGTGAGGGACCTAATTAGGAGACGAAATTGTGTGGTGCAGTATGGAACGTGCCATAATAATTTAGTCTGGTAATTGAGAGCCTGCGTAATTGTGTTGATATTGATGCCCTTACATATACACATGTTAAAATGTTCATATGGTATATGATCTCGATCTTGTTATGTATTATTTGATTGATAGTAACGTGCAGGAAAATGCTGGTATTAAGAAAGTTGTGAGAAATGCGGTTAGATTGCATGTATGGTGTACTTTTCTCCTAATCAGGATTTAGGGGAAGGACTCGCTAAGAAGTGTTTCACCCTATTGTGGGCTAAAATTTTCAGGTCCCTAGATGGGAGGCTGTCAGGCGAGGGGCAGAGGGCTTTAGGAAGTGAAGTATGAATGTCTCGATAGCTTCTGCCAGATACTGACGGGTCTGCCGTTTGATCTGGAGTACGAGTGACCACTCACCCAGGACTATCGAAGAGGCTGGCAGGGTTGTAGGTAGAGACTTGGCCCCATAGATGAGGAGCTTGAAGTGTAGATAGCCTAGAAGCTCTTCTTTTTTATATAGACCCTTGTTATGTTAGACTTTTATATACATAAACACTACTGTAAAAATATGTGTGTTTTATGAAAATATAATCCTATGTTTATTATCTTATTTCTGTGTTGTCTGGAGGTTATTATTATGTTTCTGCTTGCGCAATAAAATGAATGGGTCGGCAACAATTCCTAGGATGTTGTAAATTTTTAATCGACCATTGAAGGATGGGCATATGCTCGAGGTTCGGGTCGTGACGCTAATGACCAGCGAGATAAGAGCTGGCGACCTCGCCAGCCTTGGGGAAGCCTCATCAGCCTTTGGCGACTAGGTGAGGGTGACCATTGTTGGCCCTTGGTGAGGGTCCAGCAAGGTCACTGGATCTCGTCTGGTTAGTTGTCGGCGACTAATTAGGGAAAGAATAAGATGGAGAGGCAAAAGAAAGAAAGAAAAAGAATAAAAGAGAAAAAAAAAATTTGTGCTCAATCCTTGAGTTATTTCCAGGAATAAAGAAGCAATTTATTTTTACATTTTAAATTTGTTCCAAATCTATTTGTTTGGAAACAAAATATCACTAAATGGATTTTTGTTTTTTTTTTTATTCTAGAAAACAAAATAATAAAATCATGCACTATTTGACACGTTATCAAATATGCTCTATAAATAAAACTTACAACTCTTCCTTGGTGATTGGGGTAATGCATCAATTGTTCTTGATTATTTGCGCAGGTAAGAGATATGGCATTCGTATGGTATTGTCGGAGAAATTAAGCAAGAATTAGAAACTTTGTGTACTTTTAGTGTTATCTTGAGTGAAAACAATCTTGTATTTAATTCATTCACTCTGATTTAAGCTTGAGTTTAACTTAAGGTGTGTCTATTTTACGAAAATGAATATATTAAAAAAAACATTTTCTTAAGAATGATAGCTTTTATCACTTCAAAAAAATAACGAATGAAAAATATTTTCACCATCTACAATATATTTAGACAAAAAAATTGTTGATGATTGTAATAACATTTGTTATTGGCTAGCTATTTTAAGCAATATAAGCAATACTTTTAATATAAATATTCTCCAAATCATTCATTTTATACAAAACAAATGAAACTTTAATTGTGGAGTATTTCGTGTAATCTGTATATACTCAAATGAAAGGTGAAGTTCCACTCCAAAAGAAAAACCAAATGTATAAAAGATCACGGCATCAATCCACACTCAAAATAACAGATCATAATTAGTGGAAGGATGCCGAGATGTAGAAGCCAGTCGTGGCAACCCAAAAGCACGGCATGAACAACTGGCATACAAATACAAAACGCCCTAAAGTAGGGAGAAGAACATCCTCAGCAAGCAACAGAAAACTGCTGCACCAAAGGCCCTAAACAAGACGCACTAGTTGAAAGGAAGGCAGCTAACGATCCCCATAAAAGATGACCGGGTTAAAGCCCCAGCTCCGCTGCAACCTTCTATTCCTAAAGTTATTTTCGACATTCCTAAAAGTGATCGTTTTATCTCTGACCACTTTAAGGAGATGGTTCTTCATAGCGGAGACATAAAGAGGCTGTTCTTTGAAGAGAATGCTATTCTTGTTATTCCAAATAATATGACACATCGCTCCAAAGGAGAACCGAGCTATGCACTTATAAAATTCCTTTCCCATAAGCATGGTGGTGGCCCAATGGAGATTATCCTTCCACGACCTGTTACTCTTAATATATCTTTACTCTTAACAAAAAGAATTGGGGAAAATTCTAAATAGGGGTCTAAATTGCTCTCATTTTCTCATATGAAAGCACGAAGTAGACTTTGTTTCAAATAATGACCACGTCAGTATCAAATAAAAGCCTAAAGTGGCTATGAATTTAAACAAGAGTCTGACCTCGTCGGTCGTCAATCAGTTAAATATTATGATCGGTCAACAAATTTTTTGCAAAAAGAGAATTCTAATTTTTTTTTTTCTATTTGGCAAGCATCAGCAAGGGCTTGTGCCAATGCTGGGCGAGGGCCTATAAGCCCTTATTAGTTGCTAGTGAGAGTGGCCTTGCCCATGGCTGGCAAGGGTGAGGCCGTTCCTCACTTGCGGCCGACAGGGGTGATCCTCACCTAGCCCTCTCCAGTGGCTAGTCATTGCTCAAGAGCGGCCACCGAGAAGAAGAAAAGGAAAATTAGAAAAAAGAAAAAAAAAAGAAAAAAAGGAAAAGCCTTAAAAAATGCAAAGGATAAAAATGCCATTGACCAACTAGAAAGTTAGGCCATTCTTTGAAATTAACATAGTTACTTTATGCCTTTATTCAAGAAAATATGACACTTTATTTAAGCTGTTATTTGAAATAAAGTCCACTTTAACCCTTTATTTGAAAAAATAAGGATAGTTCAAACTCTTATTTGCAATTTTTCCAAAGAATTGCGAGGGGTTATTGATGAGAAAGTTTGCCTGTGTAATTTCATTCATTATACTCTAATAAAGTTTGGTCTGACTGATCTAGGGAATTGAGATAATGCTAGTTATACAAAAGTTGGTACTCGAAGTATCGGAGTGGAGATAATGCAAAAGTTGGTACTCGAATTGAGATAATGCTAGTTTTTTAGCATTTTCTTTAGACTAGTGTCGTGGTTTTGGTAATTGTGCATAGATCTGTCAAATGAGTAGGTTAGACTAAGTCGAAATTGATATGTCCATATTAATCCATTTAACCATATTAATTCATTTTCTTATAATATAATTATCCGACTCAAATCCAAATCCAACCCACATTATTTTCCGCCATTTATTTCTATTTTTTTATTTAGGTTCTTCTCACCTACTCTCTCCAGACGTAAGCATAACACACACTGCACCAAAACGCGGGAAATTGCAAAAATCTGTCCCTCCGAAAACGCCAATCCTTAACAGCAATTACCGGAGTCTCCGATACGCAGAAAGTCGCGACTTCGACACGCAGAAAGTCGACTCCAACATTGGTGAGCACACGGCAGTCGTGCAGCTTGAGCGGCATGAGGCTCCAACACTCGAGGGAGATCAGGATCAATGCATCGTCGCCGAGGCTGATCGGCTTTTGGTCACACCGGAGTTCGAGCTTCATGACAGCATCGAAGCTTGAGAAGATGGACGGGAGCGGCTTGGCTTGGGCGTTGAGTGACAGTTTTGGTGCCCGTTATCCCCATTAATGCTGAGCCACCGCTAGCACACGGCGGAGAGCACCACTTTTTAGTCCCCCGTGTTAGGAACAAGCACTTGTTGGGCAGGTCGCTGGTGTAGTCAGAGCCATAGCCACCGTTGCCGCTCTGATCACCGTCCTCTTCTTTCCTCAAATGAGGAAACGAACTCCAGCGACCGGAGAGAGTCAAGGTGCTCATTCGATGAGATCTATTTATGCTAGGGCGTCCAGAAAATTCCGAAAATTGAAAAAGAAAATTATCTAATTTTTTTTAAAAAAAAAGACTGAATGACTCTACATATTAATAATTAGGGTTAATATCTTGAAAAACTCAAAATTGGTATATTTACGATAATTTACCCAAACTGACTGTAAAAAACCTTAAATTAGTATACTTGTGATAAACTTATCCCAAATTAATTTATATGACCGTCATAAACCTAAACTGGTATATTTGTGATAAATATACCACCCGTTAAATTGGATTAATATAAAAAAAAAATCACAAAAATTATATAACTGTGACAAACGGAGAGTAAAATCATAAATTGGTACACCAACCAATTGTCACGTATTATTCAACTTAATAATTTGACAATAAAATTTAACGGAAACTAACATAGGATAAATTTGTTACCAATGTATCAATTTGGGGTAAATTTGTTAAAGGTGTACTAGTTTGGGGTTTTTGGTGGTCAAAAGATTAGTTTGGGATAAATTTGTCACAAGTGTACTAGTTTAGGATTTTTCAAGGTATTAACCCTAATAGTTATGCATAGGCACATGACTTTGAATAAATAAAATAGTTTCCAATCTACAATCTTAGGAAAAAGTAAATGGCAAAATATACAAAAAACCTAAATTATACTCATAATGATACATTTAAATTAAACTTTTTTCTGTGACACAAAAATCTTAAATTCATATCTATGTGCAATATTTATTTTCCACCAAAAATGAATATTATTTAACCTTATTTTGGCCGAAAAGTCTATTTGATACAAAATTGACGGAATCTTAAATATGTCACAATAAATATAACTTGAGATTTTCTAAGTAAAAGAAAGAAATTGGCTAAATATGTGAAATTTGGGATTTTACGTGGCTTTTTCCCAAAAAAGCAAAACACGTGTAACGAAAGAACAACATACGGGGGATGAAAGCTAGACTCCCTTGCTTTTTCGTCAATATTAATAAAAAGGAAAAAACAACAAACCCTTTGTATATATCTCGAGTAAAATTCTGGGCCCCTGCATTGCTGCAGCACATATATCGTTTTCACCGTTTGCGGTTTCTGCGTCCTCCCGACGGAAAGTGGCCGCACGCTCGCTCGCTCCACGAATCCTCTGCGAGAAAACCACCGAACGCGAAATCCCCCAACACCCATCGCCTCTCTCTCTCTCTCTCTCTCTCTCTACTGATTCTTGCCCGTTGGGGGAGCGCGCGAGTCGGGACGAGTGCTTTCTTCCTCTAGGGTTTCCAAGAAGTCATCTCTCCGGGTCCTTTCGGACTTTCTCCTTGATGGGTCGCTGAGGTTTCGTGGTGGGTGTTCCGCTTCTTTCTTCCCGTTCAGGATGTTCACTCCCCAGAGGAAGGCGTACCCGGCGATCTCGCTGACGCCGCGGACCGATGCCGCGAGGACCGGCGCCGGCGGCAAGGGAAAGGCGGTGGCTTTCCTCGATGGGGGGCCGCCGCCGCCCCCGCCGCCCGTGGCTTCGCTGGATGGGAATGTGATGGGGAATGTTGGGTTGGAGGGGTTGGAGGATGTGGAGGACTGGAGGCGGTTTCGGGAGGCGGGTCTGTTGGATGAAGCGGAGATGGACAGGAGAGACCGCCAGGCAATCGCCGAGAAGGTCACCAAGCTCGAAAACGAGGTAAATTTGATCGATATTGTGGATCGTGGCTTTTTGCCTTTTTAAATATTTCCAAGGCTTGAAGTGGTTATTACCTCCGCCGAATGGATTCTTAGGAGTTCTTGGTCTGTTGCGCTAGAATAATTAGCTTTGTTAGAGGGAGAGTTTGAGGAATAGGATAAATATTTTATGAGATAAACTGGGCATGGTATGTTTTATTGTTGATTAATGACGGGTCCCATGCTTGTTCCTCCGAGTGTATAAAGCTGCCGTGGGTTGGTAGTTGCTTCTTGCAATAGTGTTATAATGTTTTGTGCACTTACTTGCTGGATGGAAATTTCGTCATGTGTAATTACCTACCCGAGTTAACAGAGCACGGGATGCAGTTTGGGATAGGTGGGTTCATTGCTTGTCTAACATCTGAGCCATTGACAAATCAAACTGATTAGCTGGATGGGGATCATGCTATGCTTGAATGTCCATCCCGAGTAAGCAGAGTGTGAGGTACAGTTTGGGATAGGTGGGCTCGTTGCTTGTGTAACATCTGATTCATCGACAAATTCAACCACCCTAGAGGAGATATGATTTGAGATGTCGCGGGATCATTTCTTTGTTTGCTACAATTAAAGAAGCATCTTGTCCAGTCAAGGGCTGGCATGGGACATGAAAGGACATGGATGCCATAAAGTGCGTAGTTTGTCCTGAGATGACTTGTTAGCTCTTTACTAGTCTTTAAATGGACTTGGCAGTTTAGCCGTCACGAGACTTATCAAGCTCCTTTGGGGGAAACTACCCTCAAATCTTTTTAGGTAAGTTACCATTTCCATGAGCAGGGTTAGTAGGAATCCCAATAGCAAGAGAGTTAAAGGGTACTTTAGAATTTGTCAAAGTGTGTGGCAAGATGAGCCTCTCAAATACGGCTCAAATGGCAACTGATCTTTGGCTCGATCCTGCTGAGATGAACATGCAATAAGTTGCTTAGTACTAAACATTTCTCATTTGATGATTTGTCATGATATGATGTCTGCATTAATAGTTGGAACAATTGCGCCTGTTATTTTGGTTGATGGCATTGTTGTTTTTTGGTGTGGTTCACAGTGGAGCTGTACTTTTTCTAACTTTTCGATGTGCCACAAATTTTCTAGTTTCTTTTTATATGTAGTGTTGAATTAGGTTAGCACTTGGTAATTAGGAATTGATTCCTGTGAAATTCGTACTGAGATCAAGCATTTGTTGTTTCTTTTGGCAGCTATTTGATTACCAGTATAATATGGGGCTGCTTTTGATCGAGAAAAAGGAGTGGAATTTGAAGTTTGAAGAGTTAGGTCAAGCATTATCGGAAGTACAACAGCTCCTCAAACGAGAACAATCAGCACATCTGATTGCAATGTCTGAAGCTGAGAAGAAAGAGGAAAATCTGAGGAGAGCCTTGGCTCTTGAAAGGCAGTGCGTGGCAGATGTATGCTACTTCTCACTGATAGTCTTGCAATTTGAATTTCCTCTTATTTGGAGGCTCTAAATATTGCATTGCAATTTAACTGTCTTTTATTTTGGAAGTACAGTTAATTAATGACAAACTGTCTACTGAATTTGTGTTGCCAAAATTTCGTTCATGGGCAATAGGGATTGCTAAATCAGATAGCTTAAAGGTAAAGCAAACCCAACTGCGAGATGGTTCTTCTATGATCTCGCATAAAGACTGTACTCCCGGTGGAGAACTCTTGCTGGAGCACTAGTTTGATTCACATTGCCAATTCATGCATTACTATTCATGTTAGAATTCTGGAGACATAAGATCTGAAGAAAGCCTTGGCTTTTGAAAGGCAGTCTGTGGCAGATGTATGCTACTTCTTGCTAGCAGTCTTGCAATTTGAACTTTCTGTTATTTCAATGCTGTGTATTATGCATTGTAAATATCTTTGCTGTCTTCTATTTTGGAAATACAGTCAGCTAATGACAAAGTGCTTGCTGAATTTGTGTAGTCAAAACTTTGTTTATGGGCACTAGGGATTGCTAAATTGGATAGTTAAAAGATAAAACAAGCTTAATTATGACATGATTTTCCTATGATCTGACAAAAGCCTGGAGAACTCTTGCCGGAGCACTAGTTTGCATGCGATTGCCAAATTATGTCTTGCCATTCATCTTAGAATTTCAAAGACATAAAATTTTGGGTATTTCTCTGTGCCGTTTTATGTTTTATCTCACCCGAGATCTTTTGCTCTATAGTAGTCCATTCTCATGCATAAGGAATCGAAAGTATGCAGTGGGGTTCAATTGCAGAATTTTCTCTGGATTTTTAGTCCAAATTGTTGCAGAGTGCTAGATTACAATATTTCATTCTTGTGGACATGGAATCAAATGTAGGCACTGGGATTGATCAAGTCAGGATTTTCTCTAGACTGGTTAACCCAAATTATTGCATTAGTGCTAGATCGCCTGTGTGATTATGTGTGTTCATCATGTGTATATTACTGCCTGCGGAGTCTATGATCAACGCCCTGCTTAGTTAGGCACTTCTCGTATGTAGGATTTGTGTCTTTCTTTCTTTTTTTCCCCTTTTCTTGCAATTGGTCTCTTGTGTCTCAGTAAAGCAGGATTGTGTGAAAATGTTCAATTTTTCTGTTGCCAGACAATTTTATTGAGTATATGTAGCTAACTCAATCATATAAATCAACAGTTTGTGTTTGTTTGATTGGAGGGTGGATTAGCCATTCTGGTTGATTGTGTTAATCTGGTGGTTGATAAATCTGAAAGTGATCTACCCATTCTCAGGAACAATTTCAAGCTCTTTATCTGTCCTTTATACCTTCATGAATTGTTGATGAGAATCTTCGTGTGCCAAAAAGGTTAACAAGAGTGCTGTTTTAGCTTTTTTAGGTTTTTGTGTGGTTATGGTATAATTTGATAAGAGCTTGCTCCTTTCATTCTATTGAAGTTTTAGTTTTATGGCAACAAGTCGCTATCTTCTTAAAAGTAGGTTCTCTTCTCCTCTGTAAAAGCCAAGCGTAAAATGGAAAAGAATTATTTCTTCCGAGAGCTCCTTTCATGCATTAATGATTTATGCCTTTATGGAGCGAGCTCTCTTTTCCTACAATCTGAGTCTTCTCAGACATGGAGTTATTTGATTGCACTTGCACACGCATAGAGTAGCAGGACATGCATACGCATGGTTTAGACAAATTTATGTCTAGGGTGAATTATAGATTGGTGACATTGGTTTTAATATGTGGTGCTGTGGGACCATATTTTCCTTTGATAGTATAAAAAGTCAAGTGTTATCTTTGTTTCTTCCTTTGCCAGAGTTGCACTGCAAATGGGAAGATATAACAAGAGCTGTTCTTCAACTTGATTGCTTGAATATATCTTCTCTCATGTGAGCACTGGAAGTAAATGTGATTAGCGTTTGAAGTCTTCCATAAATTTGTTATATAGATGAACCTCGTTTGTGCAGCTTGAGAAGGCTCTGCACGAAATAGATAATGAGCAGGACAAAATGAAGCTTGATTCTGAGAAGAAGTTGGCTCAAGCGAGTGCTTTGACCACTGGAATTGAGGATAGGTCATTGGAGGTGAAAGAGAAGCTGCATGATGTTGATGCCAAGCTCGCGGAGGTCAGCAGAAAAAGTTCACAATTGGACTTGAAGATGCAAGAGGTGGAGGCACGCGAAAGTGTACTTCAAAGGGAGCGTTTGTCTTTGAAAACTGAGTATGCTCTTTTCAACCTGTGCATCTTTATGCATCATGCATGATGGTGTTGTTTACATTGCTATGGTTGTAAGAGAAATTTAGCAAGTAATGTTGCAAAATTGCCCTTTTGGCAGGCAAGAAGCACACAAGGCCTCATTTTATAAACAGAGGGAAGATTTACGAGAGTGGGATCAAAAGTTGCGGGAAAGGGAAAAGAAGCTGTGTGAGGATAGGAGAATCCTGAACGAGAAGGAAGAAAAGGCCAATGAAATTGACCAACTTCTTATGCAGAAGGAGAGGGATATTGAAGAAGCTTACAGAAACATTGAGTCATCCAAATTGATGTTGCCTGAGAAAGAGAAACATATAAATCAAAGTTTAGCGGACTTGGCTGCAAAAGAAAAGGTAATTTTACTGTTTAGCACTGCTGATTCTCCTATTGGTCTTTGCAATCAACCTACATCATATTTTTCTGATAGTCGCTTAGTTCACCTTTCAATTTGGTTGCAGGAAGTACTGTCAAAGGAAAGCATTATAAGATCGAAAGAGGAAAAGCTAAATGCATTGGAGAACAAGCTGAATCTGAGAGAAAGTGTGAGTTGAATGCATAATCTTTCTCTTGAAATTATTGATGTGTTACGTACTGTAGAAAGTTTTTGAAGATGGACTTGGATTTAATGGCTTTTCTACTTGTGATCATTATTTTGTATCTCAAGGTGAGTAGTATTCATACTTCATTCATTTTCTTGTCAGTGTTGGATAAGTTCTTTTTGGACAGAATAGCTCTATTATTTTTGCAAGTACTAATTTTAAAATTGCCATGCCTCATGCTTCTTGTCCTTGTCATTAATGCTGCTTATGAGTCAACACAAATATGATTAGCATGAAAGACATTTTCTTCGTGTGGAAGGGGAGACAATGAGAGGTTGGCAACTCATATTCTTGTGCACTGAGGATTGATAATGCTTGTTTTCCTTTCATGTAGTCATTTGATATTGAGGTCAATTTTTAAATGAGTATATTTCGTTTTTAATTCTTTGCAAGAACTAATATTTCGTGCTGAATCACTCAATATCTAATTGAGTAGGCCCAATCCCAAGTTGCTTGGTGTTGTGGATGTTCAATATTATGTCCCTGCACAGGATAAAGCAGGACTAGTACTGTTAAGTAGAAACAACTCTTATTGAATCACCTTTTTTGTGAATTATGTGAATGAACATTTTTATGCATAGGAGTTTTCTTCCGTGCTTGTGTGTTGATCGTTCTGTCTTTTGGGGTAATTTGTGTCTTTATTGTGGGTGCCCTATGTTTTGTTTTCTGTTCACCTTTGTTTTGATTGATTTTATTTGGAGAAGTTTTATCATGATAGTTTTCACTTTAGCGGATGGATTGGAGTGGATGGGATGATATGTTATGTTATAGCTCGTGTCTAGCAGTGTAGAATTGATTCCTGCTTGCTCTGCAGGTGGAGATCCAGAAACTTGTCGATGAGCAAAAGGCCCTTCTGGATGGTAAAATGCTCAGCTTTGAAACTGAATTAGAAGAGAGGAGGAAATCTCTTGACAAGGAATTGAAAATTAAGAAAGAAGAACTTGAGCGGAAGGAAGTCGAAATAAACCACAAAGAACAGAAGTTGGGGAAGCGAGAGTCTGCTTTGCATGCAAAGACAGAGAGATTTAAGGAGAAAGATAAGGAACTTGAGTCAATGTTGAAAATATTGAAAGAGAAGGAGAAGTCCATGAAAGCTGAGGAG
Source organism: Eucalyptus brandiana (assembly GCA_014182725.1). Lineage (NCBI taxonomy): Eukaryota > Viridiplantae > Streptophyta > Magnoliopsida > Myrtales > Myrtaceae > Eucalyptus > Eucalyptus brandiana. The sequence continues at coordinate 38,582,082 of CM024674.1, forward strand.
AAGAAATTGGAGGTGGAGAAGAAACAGTTATCTGCTGAGAAAGAGGCCTTGGAGAATCTCAAAGATGAAATTGAGAAAATAAAAGCCGATATTGCTGGAAAGGAGCTGGAGATAAAAGAGGAGAGTGAAAACCTCAGATTAAATGATGAGGAGAGGTCGGAACATCTCCGCTTGCAAGCAGAATTGAAGATGGAGATAGAAAATTGCCGATCTCAACAGGAGTCGCTTCTTAGAGAAAGTGAAGAGCTAAAAGAAGAAAGAGAGAAATTTGAGAAAGAGTGGGAAGCTTTGGATGAGAAAAGAGCTGCAATTATTGAAGAGAATAGAAAGTTTCTGGAGCAGAAAGAGAAGTCAGAAAAATGGCAGTCTGCGGAACAAGAAAGGTTGAAAAGGGAGAAACATGAAATGGAGGAGCATATGCAGAGAGAGTTGGAAGCGATAAAACTGGAGAAAGAATTGTTTGCCACCAAGATGAAACATGAGGAATCTGATTTATCTGAAAAAGTGCAGAATGAGCGCAGTCAAATGCTCCGGGAATTTGAGTTGATGAAAGTGGATCTTGAAACTAGTCTCCAAAAGCGGCAGGAGGAGACAGAGAAAAAGGCAGTTCTTCTGGAGAAACAATTTGAGCTAGAGAAGGAGAAGGAGCTTAAAAGCATAAATGAGTTGAAAGAAAGTGCTCTGAGAGAACTGGACGAAATAAGGTCTGAGAAGCACAGGATAGAGAAAGACAAACAGGCCCTTGTGTTGAATAAAAAACAGCTGGATGAAAATCAGATTAAAGTGCGTGAAGACATTGATCAGCTATTTCTTCTCAGCCAGAAGCTGAAGGATCAAAGGGAAGAGTTAATTAAGGAAAGAAGTCGCTTCCTTTCGTTTGTTGAGAAGTTCAAGAATTGTGAGAAATGTGGAGATGAAGCTAGAGAATTTACACTCTCTGATCTACAGTTACCTCAAATGGGGGATAAAGAGATACTCCCGCTGCCTAGGCTGGTGGAAGAGTTGTCAAATAAGCCTTGTAGTAGGATCAGTCCTTTTGGTAGATCACCCTCGGAAAAATCTCCTGATGAACTTGGTTTGGTTCATTCAGATTCTGGAAGCCACATGTCTTGGCTGCGTAAGTGCACATCCAAAATCTTCAAACTATCTCCAAGTAAAAAAATCAAGGATGATTCTGCTTCACCGCAGTCCCACAAAAATTTTAACCTTGAAGAGAACGATGGAAGGTTGAGTATGGCTATAAACGAGGAAACAAACAAAGGACATGGCACTATTGAAGATGAAGCAGAACCATCATCGGGAAAAGTTGAGGTGGCGACTTTCAACCAAAGATTTAAGTCTGTTGACGTCATTAAAGAAGTTGATGATGGGAGTGTGCCATCTCTTGATGACAGTAACTATCTGCATGATCGGATGCCTGATCTGCCAGAAGATTCTCAGCATTCTGAGGTGAAAAAGAGTCGACGAAAAGGTGGGAAGAGAAACAATGGAATTCACAGAACAAGATCAGTGAAGGCAGTGGTTGAAGATGCCAAGGCTTTTCTAGGTGACGTGTCAAAGGATACGCTGCCAAATGATGATACGAGCAAGGCAGACCAGGCTGATTTGGTTCATAAGGGGAAAGCAGTAAGTAATGTTCCAAGGAAGCGGCAACATGCAGAAAGCTCTCAAATAACAGAAAGTGAGCAGGATGGGGGTGATAGTGAAGGACCTTCCAATAGTGTTTCGGTTGGTGGGCGTAAGAAGAGGCGACAAACTGTCCATGTGCCGGTGGTGCAGACTCCTGGGCAAAAGCGATACAATCTCAGACGACAGAAAACGTAAGTGAATGTTCCAAAATTTTCATGCATAATGTTATCTCAGCCTTGCCATAAGGCAAATTTGGTTAACTTTGTTTCTGACTCATTATGACTTTTGATGCTGGCATCTATCAGTGCTGGCAATGTGGCAGCAGAGGAAGCCTCAGCTGACTTAAATCAAGATGGAAAAGTAGAAGCCGCAAGTGGTGGAGGGGAAGAAGCAATAACTGGAGAAGATAATAACGTGCCATCACATAACAGTGATGAACATCATAATCAGATGCACTTGACACAGGCCACAAGTTTGAGGACCATGGAGTTATCACAGCAGAAGGTTGTCAGGGTAAAGTTTCTGTCATCCCCAGCTCCAACCATTCCAAAGAAGAGTCCTTTGAGCAAACAATTAAGGCATACATAAGATAGTTCTTGATTTTGCTTCTTGTTCTCATGCAGTTCACGACAGTAAATGTTGTTGACGACAGTGTAAATTTAGCCAAGCCAGATGAAAACGGAGAAACAGTTGGTGCGGGGGAATTGTCTGGTGAAGATGAGAATGGGAGTGCACTTAATGAGGCTGAAGACGATTACAATGATGAGTTGGAGCATCCTGGTTCAGCATCTATAGGAAAGAAGATCTGGACCTTTTTTACTACATAACTGCTGAATCTTTAGGAGCTTTGCCTCAAGTGCTCCCTCTATTGACATGCAGCTTGAGCAGCAGGAAATGGCTGGTCAAAATTGTAAAATCATAGATTAAATTCTTTACCACAATAGAGGCTGAGCATCTTCTTTTCGTTCTACCCTGTATCTTTCTTGAGTGTAGGAGGCGCATAGGTGCTTTGGAGTAGTTTTTGTCTGTTCCTTTTCTCCCAAGTTCTTAGGTGCATAATTGTTGCCGGTTGGCACGCCTAGATGATATTATGAGTTGATTGATGGCAAATAACTCAAATTTGTGTAGTGACGAAGTTGTGGCATGATTTGAAGATTCGTTTGCAGCTGTGTTGTGTGAAAACAGTTGCTTTGAAACCTTTTGAAAACTCATTTTGCAGGTCACAAAGATCGGATGAAAGCAAAGTGGCGTCTCTGAAAAAGCTTAGCTGTTTCATGTTTTCCTCAGATTTAAAGTCTCAAATGCATGCTCTTGTGCCCTTCACCGGGCAAGGGTCGAGAACAGGTTTGTGTTTTCTTAATTTTGGCCTCATCTACTCATAGAGTCCTACAGTTAGAACTCCCACTCCACCATTTAACTTTGGTTAGTAAAATCAGCAGCTTTATGTTCACATATGTATTGGTAAATTCATAATGACGACAAATGTGCCCCTACTTAGTATGCACTAATGAGGAATGCACTATTAGCGTGATAAAAATGAAATTTGGAATTTCGTGTATCATTTTTAAGCAATCTGTCAATCGATATAAGTGAACATTTTAGATAGCCTCTGCATTATTAACGTTGCAATAACTCTTTGCCTGTTCCTTTTCTCATCCTTTTCCACTTGCCATCTATACATATTTTCCAGTGTCTTTGCTTATTGTTTTTCTCCTCTCTTTTTTTTTGGCTTGATTTCTTCATTTCGGAACCATTACTTGGCTCATGATTTTAGAGGTCAATTTGGTCCTTAAATCTCACCTTTGAAAGGAGAGGTGAAGATGACGTACCATTCCATTCCATCTTATATCCGGAGGCATTCTCAGGGACGGGAGAGGCGAGCATTCAAAGGGCGTCACAAAGAGTGATTTTGCTCGTGCTGTTCTATACGAATTGATTAGAAGTAGAAGCGACATGAAGAGATGAATTCGGAGACGGGCAAACTGACTTGCTTGAATCTGATCCTGCCACTTAGAGTAAAAATATACTCTATACCGTCCCAATCAAAGGTTGACGATATCTATCAAATTATGGACCTGTCTTTCCCACGAAAAGTGAAAAAGAAAGAAAAAGAAAGAAAAAGCAAGGGAGGGAGGCCGGTCTGAGGAACCAAAAAGTGGATTGCTTTCCGGCTTTCTTCTGGGATGAGAAGAGCACAAATTTTAAATTCAATAATTGATTTTGTTTTGGAATCAAATGAGGCAGCCATTAAATGTCGGCTGGGCTGTCTGAGACGGGAAAAAAGCAAGGCAGAAAGTGACTTGTCAGTCCATAATCAGGGCCTGGCGCCATAAAAATGAAGAAAGGTGAATAGCGTGGGGGCTATTTCCTGTTCGCTACTGCCGTCTCTCTCCCCCTCCCTGTAGATTATGGTTTTCTTTGGGTTTTACTGAGCGATGCCCACTGGTCCAGAGTCCAATTTCCCATGGTTCGTACTCCCTAGTTGGCCAAAGAAAAGGTTCTGATTGTCTCAACCTGCCTAGTGTTTCTTCCTGCCCAAATCGACCCTAAAGAAGATACATAGATATCCACACAGAACACGGTGTATACCCCAGCAGACAACATGCGTTTCTGTAGATGAGAACTACGATATTTCCATATTACCAGCAACGGAATGAGAGACTATTCCACGAAGATAGTCCTGTCAGATGTGATGGCTAGCATATAATGGGGAAAGACTCTCTAACTACCACAGGACTCACTGGAACCGTTGCTTACTTTGAGATTGAGATGCACTTCCTACTCCGTTTTGCCCAAGGGCCTAACCCAATCGATTATGATTTGGTATAGTTGCTGGAATGAAAGAGATTTACAAATCCTGTCGGCATGTTCTCCGCCGGTGCAAGTTTCTATTGACACCAGAATATGGGATGATAGTTAGCAATATCCTGAACCCTGACAATTTTAGTGAGTTCTGCTCGGACTAGATTGTTTTGTGAGTGTATTGATCATGGTGGTTTGATGGAATATAAGTTTTGTTGGACCTGTATTCAGTTGGACCGATTCCCATGACTCTCATACGTTTATTCAGGAGCATTCAGATAGAGCCCTTTGCAATCATAGTTGGCGAATGTCCATCCTGGAGGCCACTCTGTTTCACCTCCCTCGTCTGCATTTTGCGCGGTGTGCCTATTATCTTGGATATCTGGCGTGAGAAAGGCCCCAGAAGAGATTGCCCTCGCTGCTTTGAGCCTATGTTGCTTGCGGCACCATGACTTCCCTAGAGTTGCCGAGCAGGCTCGGGTTAAGGTGAATCATATTTTCTGTTTAGCCATCCAGCGTCTCATTACTGATGTTTCAAGGACCGGAATAAGTTCGCTTTTGGTAACGTGTTTAGGAAACAGAGGGAACTCCATGATAGATGTGATGGTTGCTCAGGAAGCTCTTCATCTAGTTGTCCTAATGAGTGGTCTGCATAAGCAAGTACCTCTGGTTGTCATACATGCGTGTGGTGTTTTAGTTGTTTAATATTTGTCATAGTTTTGATTCTTGTTTCGTCATCTGTCCATATGCAAATTTACCATCCTTCAACGGTTAATGATTACGCGATCTCATTATGCTTCTATCTCCTCATCTTGTAGACCGATCTTAATATATTTAACATTGCTCATTTCGACTACCCAACCTTTTCTCTGACATTGAGATATTGAATTGAATCAATTAAAGTACAAATACAAGAAATTGATATGGAAACAATAGTAACCAAACCGGTTACACAATGGTTGCGATCCTTTTGACAGCTCCTCTTTCGTGTTTGGTTGGATAAATCAAACCCTAAATCTCATTATGTTTTATCTAGCCATCTTGTAAACCGATCTTAATATATCAAACGTTTCTCTTGTCAACTATACAACTTTTTCTTTAGCATCAAGATATTGAATTGAATCATCTAAAATATGAATAGAAGAAATCGATACTAGAAAAAAATAATAAGCAAACCTATCACACTCTATTAGACAATGGTTGTGATCCTTCCATTTTGAGTTACTCTTCTTATGTGTTTGGTCAGGTAAATCAAACCCTAGAAGTCAATTAGAATCGTGTCATTTTGGGTTAAGCCAGCTTAAATTTCGCATCCCATTGCACACATGGAAGGAAGCAAGGAAAAGGGGAGACAACGCACAAGTATAGATACCTATATGCTTGCATAATTTTACTTTTGGCCTTCTACAAAATAAATGTACACGGCTTCCGAAAATATAACCATGACAAAGAAAAGGGTCACTCTTTATATATTCAATTCATGAACTTAGCTGCCTTCATGTGCTATTTTGTTGGTTAGCTTAGAAAGAAGGCAGCAATCCTCTGTATCTCCTGTCCACTTCTACCTCGAAAGGTTATACGGTACTTGTGGTGTGTCACTTATTGAACTTGATGCAATTTGCCAATGTTGTTCAAGATGTTAGAAGTCCGACCTATGGTAGATCATCTCGAAACCAACTTAGTTATCAAACTCTTTATACCTTCTCTAAGATGCAAATAAAAAAGTAATAATAATATTAATAACTTTGAATTTGTTACGAGTGCACAATTTTATATAAGACAAATTTGAGTCTTATACAAATGAGACAACACATTTTCACATATCTAGGAATGATCTTACGGTGTTGAGCTGCTGTCTAAGATGCAACCTAGTCAACCTATTTTCCATAGTACCACAATAATTTTTATGGTTTTGAAGGAAAACAAGAAGATGTCTTGGCAGTCGAACATCTTTTGTGGAACCCCTCCTTGAAATGGAAGAGGGAAATTGCAAAGCCAGAAGGAGACAAAGCCACAACTTGGCCCACTTCAAGCCAATCTGCGCGCCCCACTCCTCAGTGGCTCTTTTTGTCCTTTTGCTGATTGATCAGATTTCACTGCTCAAATAAACCAGCAGCCCAAAAAGTAAAGAGCCAGAGTAGCCCTCAGTCGCAGGCACTCAAAAGCCCGGATTTTTGTCCCTGCCCCCCCTCTGTCTCTGTCTCTGTGCACTTCTCGTCCATTCTGTCACACCCGCTAAGAACCATTATGTAAAGGGGATTAGGATCGAGCCAAGTAACTCATATTAAGGAGATATTAAACAGATGAGCGAAACTCAACCCTCAGTAACAGTTCACTGCATCGCTTCGGAAGTTACAACAGATGAATTTTTCAATTCAACCACTACCTTTTCCTTTGTTATAAATGCATCCCTCTCTCTCTCTCTCTGGTCCCCCTCGTCCCACCTCGAAACCCTCACAAACTGGTCCTGACCCAGCTGGTATAACTAACCGAGTCCCACATAACCTTCCCTCCTAACAGGAAGATCATCAACCAATCCATTAAAAGCTTTGGCCTTTTCCCCTCCCTCCCTCCCTCCCTCCCTCCCTCTCTTTACGGTTGTGTTCTTTTAGAAATCCCTTTAGACATAATTATTATAGCCTATATACTAGATGCCTGTGTAAAAAAACATCGAACAGCCATCATGAGTGTCTGATGAGAGACATTCACAACGCAGAAAAGAGAAGCAGAAGCTGCTCCTACGTACTTCCTCCCTCTCTCCCTAATTCATTTCACCAACCTCTCCCCCCTTCTTCAATATTTACTGGGGGCAATTTACAGTTTCTCTGCTTCCAGAGGCGCTTTTTGGGGTGTTCTTCTTATTCCTAATGCCACGCCTTTCCTTGCCGTTTCTATATAAATATCGAACCCTGTGCTCAAGGTTTGAGCTTGCCCTCTCTGCTCTCTCTCGAGGTTTACAAATACTTCTCATCGCTGGAACTTCCATTCTGGAAGAACATCAGCTAATTCTCTTGAGGGACCCATATCGGTCCTTTTCTTGTCCATCAAACTTCTGAGTTCTCATTTCCTTGCCCTCTCTCTCTTTCTCTCTCGATACACTTACGCACACGGTATCTATGAAGAACTTTGGTTGGCTCTTCATTTTGGGGGTCTGTTTGGCCGCTGCTTGGCATGGAGAAGCAGGAGACACAGACGAAGCTCCAATGGAGGAAACAGAGAGGCAGGCTCTGTACTCTGCAATACAGGGGTTTGTGGGCAGCTGGTGGAACGGGTCGGATCTTTACCCAGACCCTTGTGGATGGACTCCCATACAGGTATCTACAGTACCGTCACATTTTTGTTGTGGAATGCAAATCTTCACTGTGACATTGGCAAATCTGTACCGTACTGTACTGTGCTACTGAAGCATTACAAGATACAGAGCACGAGTTTTGGACCACCAAAGAAAACCTTTAACTGACTTTTCACCCAACGGGTGAAAAAAAGAAGAACCTTGCAGTTGCAATTACCAATCTTGAATACAATGTTTTAAATTGTAGTGCTGCTTTTAGATTGAGTTGAGGTCGTTGCACTCATTTTACTGTCGTAGCTTTAATCGCTTACATAAAGGTCTCACAAATAAACCCTCCATCAATATGATAATGTTAACGTGCACTGCAAGCTCTTAGCCATTTTGTTAGGTGATTATCATGCAGTCGATTTCATTGCTCTGAAAGCTTCGGTTTTGTCATGAGAAATGACCTCTGCTTTGCTTTCTTTTTTAACAGGGAGTGTCCTGTGATCTATTTGATGGGCTCTGGTATGTCACCACCCTGAACGTCGGACCAGTTCATGAGAATTCCCTTGTTTGCTCGGCCAACCCTGTCTTCACACCACATGTCTTCAAGCTCACTCACCTGAAATCCCTCTCCTTCTTCGGTTGTTTCATCTCGCCCCGCCAAAATCCCGTCATGGTGCCTCCCGAAAGCTGGGGAAATCTGGCGGACAGCTTGGAGTCGTTGGAGTTCCGGTCGAACCCGGGGCTCGTCGGGCAAATACCGTCTTGCTTTGGCCAGCTCGTTAACCTCCAATCACTGGTGATCCTAGAGAATGGTTTGAGTGGCAATGTGCCCCCGAACATCGGTAGCTTACCGAACTTGAAGCGGCTAGTCCTTGTGGGGAACTCACTCACGGGCTGGATCCCGGACAGCTTCGGCGGATTGTCCAAGCTATTAATCCTTGATTTGAGCAGTAATTCTCTGTCCGGGCCTTTGACTTCGGCTCTTGGGGGTTTGACTTCACTCCTGAAACTGGACCTGAGCAACAATCTATTAGAAGGGAAGCTGCCAATGGAACTGGGGAAGCTCAAGAATTTGACCCTCTTGGACCTGAGGAACAACAAGCTCTCTGGTGGGTTGACTCGGTCACTCGAATCAATGTGCTCACTGCAAGAGCTGATCTTGGCCAACAACCCGATAGGAGGGGACCTGAGAATCCTAGAGTGGGAAAAATTGCAGGGCCTGGTCACTTTGGAGCTTTCACAGACGGGTTTAACAGGGGACTTTCCAGAGTCGATCTCTAAGCTGAAAAACCTCAGGTTTCTGGGTCTTAGCAACAACCACCTCGGTGGTCACATCTCACCAGAATTGGCAACATTGCCCAGCATCAATGCTCTGTACCTAAACGGCAACAACTTCACCGGGGAGCTCGAATTCTCTAAATGGTTCTATGGAAAGATGGAGAGGCGCTTCGGGGCCTGGGACAACCCTGGCCTGTGTTACCGGACTGAGTCGCTATCCACAAGCCACAAGCCATTTGGGGTCAAGCCCTGTCAGGAACAGGGCATTGTGGTTGATAAGCCCACCTCAGAGGCCAAGTTGGGTGGTGGCCGAGTGGGGCAAAATGTCCATTTCATGGCATCTTTGGGATGTTCAAGGCATGGTGGTGGTTATTACGGGTTCTGGTGTCCTTTTCTGTTGGAGGTAGCAATGTTGCTGCTTATTGTTCTGAAGAGTTGCTAGACGATGATGGGTTTGAATTTACGATCTTCATTTCCTCAGTGGACGGAATAGTTATTGAGTATATACTATAGGGTAGGCCTCTATCTACTACTACTCGTAGCAACCAAGGGATAGATGAAGAAGAAGCCTCGGAGGCAGAGAAAAAAAATGTCAGAATCTTTCTAATACAACTAACCATTAATTTACCGTAAGCTTGTATGCGAATAGCGTTTCTTTTTGCTGGCATGCATTCAAGTTTAATTTCCTGATTAGGGGTATCCATGATTATGCATCTTTGTTCAAGATTTTGGCTTTTCCTTAGGGTTAATATCTGTCAACAAAGTACTTCTATTCTGCTGGAGTATAATGTCACGGTGAGCGAATACAGTCATCAAAACCCAATGTGCCTGTTCCAAGGACTAATACTCTAATGCATAATCATGGAAACCCCTCAATATCCTGTAGGCCGGAGATCATCAGAATGAGAAAAGAGCAACTTTTATGAGGGCAGCATGAGTTTCTAGCGAGTTAAATGCAGAAACTTTAGTGGTAGTTATTTACCAAAAAAAAAAAAAACTTTTGTGGTAGTGTCGAACTTGAACGCGACTGGTTTTTGTTAGCGGTCATATACCCGAAGATCACATTTCTTCTCTCTCAAATTTATGAAATTTGTTGATGCTGGAATTGGTAGCTGCTACCGGAAACATCCATCATTCACTTCGCTCCTCCGAGGAATATGCCCAACCAACCAACCTGACCTTTTTCTCTCCGGTACATGCCTGTGGAAAAAGAAAAGAGGCTCAATGCTTGGGGGGAATATCAGACTAGTGAGAGAAAGTGAAAGGGGCCTCGAAGAAATTTCCCTGGTGGTTCTCAGAACTGTGGTACCTCCAGAGAGAGAGAGAGAGAGAGAGAGAGAGAGACCAAGCAGTTAACGGGGGTATCTTAAATGCAATGAAAGTGAAGTGCGGGGAGGGAAGGACTTTGCAGTATGAAACGCAGCCCAACCTGCACCTCTCTCTCTCTCTCTCTCTCTCTCTCTGTACTTTGTTCCGAACAGCCTGGTGAAGTTTGTACGCAGAAAGGCTTGTGTAACTGCTGTGGACCTCTCTTTCTTTAAATTCAAGGATGATGACAAGTGCGTGCTCCAGCAATTCCTGTGCTACGTACCATCTTTCTGCTCGAGCATGGGGACCGGATCCTCCTATTGCTCTTGGGATGTTAGAGGAGTGCTGAATGGATGTCCCGCATATAATTTCCTATACGTTTGATTTCACCCTTTCTGCAGGACTCCTTTGTCTCTCTCATAAGGGACGATTCTCATTATTTCGTGAGATAAATGATTGACATCCTATTAGATCCATCGAATGGGTATTAGTTTATTTAACTCGTTTTCATCCATTTTCATGTAATATAAATTTAGTGTCTCACATCCAACTCATCCGTCCTCAACCTAGATCTAACTTAATATATATTGCCAAAATACTTTTATATTTAATTCAATTTAGAAAAACCCATACTCAAAATAAGATGAGAGCAAGAAATGTGTGACAACGAGATCAAATGAGAGTGAGAGGGAGTGAAGAGAGAGTTATAAAGATGAGGTGGATGTAAAAAAGTTATGAACCCATCTAAATTCATCTATGATCCATTTACTAAAAATTATTAAATCATATAACAATTCGACTCATTAAATATGGTTTAGGACTTGGCGTGGTCCATTTTGATAGGCCTAGATTCAATTAACTTTTGGTTAAGTATTATTTGGAGTGAGTTTCTTCGTGATGCTAATGATGTGAAAACTTTCAAGTTTTCCGCACTCATGGTTTTGAGAATGAGATGCTTTAGGTCCATTTGGCTTTGCATTTCATCGAGTATCTTGAATGAATGGGCATTTGGTGAAGGCAAAAGTATTTGGATTCTCATTTTGGTGTATATTTTATAAAACAACTTTGAGGTGAAAAGAAAAAGGAAAAACAGGGAAAACAGAGGAGGAGATGTAGATGCGTCGGAGAGAGCGAAATAATGGGGGAGACGATTCGGTCTGCTAGTGGTGGTGGGGAGAAAACGTCACCTGAGGTCATGAGGTCGCGCAACCTTAGGCGAGCATGACCTCAAGTGAGGTTTCTCGACAGGTCGATTTGGCTACAAGCGATTGAGCTCCGTCGACTGAGCTTAAGACAATGAATGGTATTTTTTTTAAGGGCAAAAGAGGAAAATACGATTATCAATGTGGACAATATTGGAAAGAAAAAAAGTCATTAAGCCCTTACCATAGCATTTCAAAAATGCTGAAAGCCCAAAATAGATAGGGATCTATTTTGAGCTTTTAGCATTTCAAATGTTAGCGTTTGGCAAATTATGTATCATAAAATCGAACCAAATACCTTATATTTTTCTTGAGGAGTTTTGGGCATTGGAAAGTCTATTGAAAAAGCCAAACCAAACGAGATCTTAGAATCGAATCATTTGTACTTCACGCGTGCTTCCTTTAGACAGTTACGTTAAAACTTTGGGCTCGAATAATCTTCGCAGACGAAAGCAAACTAGCCGGTTCGCGTGCAAACAAAAGTTGGACCGGACTTTGCAATTCGAAGTAACTTCAAGACAGACAATATTTTAATCCTTCGGTGCTCGTTCTCGAGATTGCTTCGCGGACAGGCTGCTTGCAGCGTGGCCCAATAAAACGGAAAACCGCATTATCGTCCGAAGCCCAACAGAGGTGATTGGTCGGAGACATGAAGAAGAAAGAAAAAAGAAGGAACCGGGGACCCAGAAAACAAGGAAAATGCCTTCGTTCTTCCCTTCCCTGTTGTCACCGAAAACCTTGCTCGTGCTCCGATCGAGGGGGAATCAAGTGACCTAAGCCGTGACTTCTTTAATAGGTATCACGCAGGTCTTACGTATTTAATAGTTCGGATCATTTCAGTTTATGATAAACTCAGCACGGAGTAGGAGTTTCATCGAAACTCAAAAATGGGTATGAGGAGCACGAGAGTTAAAAATAGCTGGAGGCTCGAAATCCCGAATTGGGTCCAACCCCGACTTTTCTTTTCAGGTCTGAGCCTAAACCTGTTCTTGGCTTTCCCTGGGGGACCGATTAGGTTTCCGTTTCGAGCTCAGACCTGTGCCGAGATTGGCTTGAACGTGGCTTCGAGGTAATCTAAAGATCTAAGACGTAAGGAATAAATTCACCAAATTGGAGGAAAAACCACGTCGTGTGGATCGAATCGGAACGATGCGAATTGAATTCGCATCCGGCTTCACCGGCGGAAGTTCTGGTTGACGATAATGTTTCAACGGATGAGAGGGCAGTTTCAGCAGAATCAATGAGCCAAATATTCAACTCAACGCCCATCCCTTTCCTTCATTCGCGTGACGTCAGATGTCCTTTTATTTTAATTCCACGCCCTCATAATTTTTTAGTATTTTTCTTCCCCCCTTTTTATAATTTTTTTTTTGGATGATCACGAAGATAAGCCAGTCTTGATTGGCACAGATATAGAATACACGAGTAGAAGTTTGTCAACACAGAAAATTGGATCCGGAAAAAGTTCCTATTATTATATCCCCAGATCATGATTCCCGAATTTTATCTTCCTACGGTTGGAACTTAACGTTGCCACTAATTAAGAGACATCTAAAAAGGGAAACAAGTATATAAAATAGGTTTCTAAACCCACTAAAAAAAGATAGATACTGCAACCGAAAATAAATTCTAGTGACAATATAGTGCTTCGAACGACCTTTTCTAGAGTGACACGGATACATAATTTCTCCCATCGCATTTATTAAAAGCATGCGACCTAGACCTGTCCTTAAATTTCATCAGCTTGTTTGAACTCTCCAAAAAAAATCTTTTGCAACCATATACGTAGGCATCGCTGTCTGTGTTCGGTCTAGGGCATCCATGAGAAATTATTTTGTATTATGATCTGATCTCGAAATTAAAAAACACCTATGAAAGTACATGAAATTAGAGATATAGAGCTCGACGTTTCCTTAGGCGAAATGTGCCCCACCGATTTCACCAATAAATTCCTCTGTTTTTATTTTTTAAAACGCTTGATTTAAACATCATCGCCAATGAAATTCATTAGGGGTTCCAATAAAATAAAATAAAATAAATTACAACCAGTGGTGGAGCCCCCGGAGAAGAGGTTTAAGGTTTCTTACGAGAGCTTCTCACGCAAAAGATTTCATTTTTAGCGACTTGTTCATGGGGTCGAATTATGTCCTCTTGATTTCCACCGCGAACGCACCCCGAATCCTTACTTTGCCGATGCAACCAATAATTTTGAAGCCAAGATCGAAAAAATAAATAAGTGTCATAATACGTTTAAATCAATTTTGTTCATCTCGACTCTTTCATGTTGCACCGGAAATGAGAAGTGACAGAAAAAATCCATTTCAGTAGGAGGAAATTTTAAAATCACGTTGCTGTCAATTCATGAACCGAGCCCACCGAAAAAGGGTGATGAGATGCCAAAAAGAATTAGAGATTAATGGGGACCCATTAGTCGAAGATCTTGGGTCACCTAATTTTACATAGCCGAGAACCCTTAATTGAACTATGAATGCTCGAAAACTCGACCATTCAATCTTGAATCTCATCATGCGAAAGCTTCGACAGTTACCCATCGAAATGTGCTACCTCCCGTTGAGTTGGAACACTCCGCTCCGACTCCTAATCAACATGAGAAAAAGACGGCACTTTGGACCCTGGATCTATTTTCGCCTCCGCCCCTTATTTCCCGTGAACTTGATCCATCTTTCAAAGACGGACCATTTGAATTTTCTCGGCGTGATTTCTATCGTGCCTAATCGCGCGGTCTTGCGAAACCACCGACGGGCGGTATCGCTGACTTCGGAATAGGGGAAGGGAGAGGAGGTCAACCGTCATTTCCCCATCAGCCACCCAAAACGCGGGACGACCAGAGGCTTAGGGGCGTCGTATCGGCCCCTTTCCGTACGAGTCTTGCTCCTCACGCCTCTTCAAGAGGGGAAAGCGTGTTTTATCTCCGAACGAATGGCAATTTCCCAAATCCTTTCCTCGGCCATTTTTTGGATAACGATCGCAAAAAGTCAGCTTCTAAAAAGCGGAACAATCGAATTACCCTATATCCTATATGTACGCATGCATATAATTTGCCCCATTTTCTTATCTTTTTGATCTTTTTTCCCCTCTAATGTTTGCCCTCCCCTGCATTGACAATGGGGAAAATTGAGGCGATTGAGTTGCACTTCACCGCATTTTCTCTAGCACTTCCATTCGACTTCTGGACACATTTCCCCTTCATCTCCATTTCGCGCTTCGCGAGTGCATATAAACCCCTCTGCCTCTCCTCTTCCCTGCCCATATACCTCATTCGAAAAAAGAAAACCCCACCAACTTCTAAACCCATTTCTCTCTCTCTCTCCCTCTCTCTTTCTCATCGCCTCTTCCTTGTCCCTTCCTCGTCTCCGGATCAGCCCCGCCGATGGATCTCGCACGCCAAGCCCTGTGCGCCTTCGCGCTCCTCCTCCTCCTCCTCGCCGGCACATGCACCGCTGCTCGGCCCGGCCCGACCACGACGACGACGACGACGACGACGACACCGCTGCCCCTCCCAGTTCCTCCCCACGGCCCGCGGCATCATCCCCATAAGACCGCCTTCCGCCACCGCGGCAGCATCTTCACCTACCTCCCCAAGGGCTCGACCGTGCCGCCTAGCGGCCCGTCCCCGAGGCACAACTCCGAGCTCAACTCCACGCCGGGGAACTGAACGGGTTGGATCTTCGGAAAGCCCATACATTTCTCCGGAATCATCGCCGAAGGCCTAGTCCTTTCATTCTGCTTCGCGGTATCTGATAAGATGCTGTATATGAATACATTTATTTATTTATTTATTTTTTCCGGAGAGCTTAGTCTATGTATACGTTTGGTCAAGCTCGACGGCTCGTCGGCGATTAGGGACTGTATAATAGGGTCGACGGGAATTGTTGGATTAGCATGTGTTTAAGCATTCTTTCATGACTTTTTAGGGTGAAAGCTGTTATACGATGTTAGATATTACATGATATACACGTTTGATTGTTTGCATAAGGATTTGTCCGTGTGTCATCTCGGTTTGCTCTCTCTCTCTCTCTCTCTCCGCCTTGTTGGCTTTTGACTTTGACAATGGCGAAAGGCAGGCGACTTGGAATGAGAACCCGGAGAGTCGTTCAACGAGCCAAATGGCCAGCCCCATTACTTGGACTAGATTTGCGTTTGTTCTCCTCTCTATTAGGTCTAATTCCCATTCGACATGGGTCAACTTACCCTTGGCAAATGCGCGACTAACATGCGATTTAGTCGCGTTTCATCAGGGACACGATGGTCGGCGGACAAGACTGTTCGACCCCGCCCGCCTGATGAGGATGGAAACCTGCGTTCGACCAATCCGGCGTTTGACTGACGCGCGGTGCCGTGTCCTGTTACGCCCTTTGTGTCGAGGTACTTGCACAGCAAGTTTCAAATCTTGCCAGGTCAAACCTAGGCGTTACGTGCCGGTGCGCTGAATCCGTGCGCCGGTGCGCGCACAGCTCATTCACCGACAGCGGACCGAGTAAAAGGGCTCGAACATGGACTGAACCCTGCGTTTCTGCAGGAAAATCTTGAACTGGTCAAGTCACACCAGGTGAAGTTCTTCGTAGCAAGATAGCGTTATCGGTCTCTTACGTGTATTCCCTTACGTGTATTTTTCCTCATTGGAAATTAATTCCTAAAGTTCGAGATCTAGGCGTTAAAGTCATTGCGATATTCATTCATTCCTCATCGGTCCCTTTAAGAGCAAAAGAAGACAATGACCAGCAACTCGTCGACTGAGCTCCGTCGACTGAGCTTCATCGATTGACCAACAACTCCAAAAGATGATAAATGGTATTTTTCTTAAGGGCAAAAAGGAAAACACGATTATCAGTGAGGACAATATTGGAGAAAAAAAAGTCATTAAACCCTCGCAATAGCATTTCAAAAATGCTGAAAACCCAAAATAGATAAGGACCTACTTTGGGCTTTCAGCCTCAATTGTGCGTTGATGGATTATATTCGCCATTGATTACGCAACCCATGTGCCTTGAGCACTGCTCGACCGTTTGTCCATCCCTAAAGAATCAACTAACTACATTTTAATTTTGCTAACTAATTTACTGACTTAGATTTGTACGATATCCATAAATGTAAAATTTATCTTCATTTCATTATGATCCACGATTTTAGACCTGAATAGGTCCTTAAAAGGCTCAAGGAGGAAATAGGCAAGAGATCCGCCTTGGGGTGGGAAACCCTGTGCTATCCTCTGTATTCTTTCTCTGTCGGGAAGACAAAGATAGACAAGGAATTTGAGGGTCTCATGGTGGGAAAGGTAGACTCCACGTCGGTGCTTACATTGGCTATTATCAGGTAGACTAGTATAGTAGCCACCCGCGCCTAGGATGAATGAGAGTGAGTGAAATGCCTACTACAGAACTAGCACGCCTTATGGCACTGCATGGAACCGTAGGCTAGCTTTGTACCCCTGGTTTTGTGAGGTATTATAAAACTGAATCAAACACCTTATATTTTTCTCGAGGAGCTTTGGGCCTTGAGAAGTCTTTTGAAAAAGCTAAACCAAATGAGATCTTAGAATTGAATCATTTGCACTCCACGTGCTTTCTTTAGACAGCTACGTTCAAACTTTGGGCTCGAATAATATTTGTAGATGAAAGCAAACTAGCCGGTTTGCGAGCTGACAACAAAAATCATTGTGTTCTCAGGCAGTAGACGATCGCTAGAAAAGGAGCCGACACAGGTTGGCTCGCCGTCTTGCCACCGTCTAGGCTCTTTCGCCGAAGAGCAAGCTCTCGAAGGTTAAGACTTTTGGTGCAGAGAATGCAGCGGACGTCGTGAAGGAATGTGAGCCCGTACAGGGGAGTGCGACTCGGCTACTGCTCTTGTTGGTGTTCTGCTTTTCCCGGTGGCTCAAGCCGATCATTTCAGCTAAGATTTGGTGGTGAGGGTTGTCTAACCCCCCTCCACCTTCTCACCGAGGGGATTTGGCTATCTCCTCCTCTGTTACAAGATCTGGTGAACCCTAGGTGCGGTGCTGGTGCTCTATTTGTTTGCCTCTTGGTCGAGCTATTCCACGGCTTCTTTGTGGGGCTTGGGCTGAAGAGGTTAGTCTTGGCTGTCCTCTCTTCAATCCGTTGAAGCTTTTCCATGGTAGGCCCTCTTTTCTTGTAATGTCCTCCTTGTAGTTGGGTTGGCAGGTTGTGATAGGGCTGCTAGTGTGGTATGGCCTTTGTTTCTGCTACGGTAGTTGCTGTAGTTAATGAGACCTAGTCTAGTGCTGCTAATGAAAGGGGAAAGAGCCTTGTTTCTCCAAATTTATTAGCCCAGCCTTCTGTGCTCTTGGGCAAAGCCCCTGCTGCTGCGTCGCGGGATTACCGAGCCCCCTCTAGGGCTCTAGGCCACGTGGGTCGGTCTAGGGGATGTAGTCGAAGGAGGTCGGCCTCCAAAAGACCTCAGGACTCATAACAACAGCGTAGATCGAAGCCTCCTCCAGCCCGTTCTTGGGCGAACGTTGCTCGCTTGGCTGCAAAAGGTTATGAACTGTCGTATGTGCCTCCTTCGTTCGAGGATGATGTCCCGGTTGTCAACCTTGCTGAAGAAGTCCTTGAGGTTGTGGATCCCAAGTGGCATGAATGTCTCGTCGGGTATTATGTAAGGAGAAGGCTTGCCTTTCAGCTCACGGAGCATTCTTTGAAGCGCACTTGGGGACTGAAGCTTGTGGAGGTCTTCGTCAACGATCAAGGGTTTTTTTTTCTTCCATATCCTTGATCCAGTATTTTGAATGAAGATATTGGAGGAAGGTCCCCTTACGGTAGCAAGGGTTCCGCTAATCTTGCAACAATGGAAGCCTCTTCTTGAATTGAAGAAAGAGAAGCAATCCACAGTCCCGGTGTGGATTAGATTGAAGAACCTCCCTCTCGATCTATGGTTGGCTCTGGTAATAAGCACCATTGCAAGTGCCGTTGGCAAACCCCTCTATGTGGATCAATGCATGAAGCAAATGCGTATGATTTCTTTTCCTAGAGTTTGTGTTGAAATCCAAGCCAACCAACCGATGATCTCTTCGGTGAAAGTGAAATCGAATGGGGTGGTGCACACTATTGCTATTGAATTTGAGTGGAAGCTGGTAGAATGTTTGAAGTGTGGTATGTTTGGTCACAATTGTGCTGATTCTCCAACTACCTCAAAACCGGCGATCTCCTCGCCTCAAGGTCGAACCAACTCCTCCCCACCCACTGCTCCCTAGTTGCTCGAACCTAATCTGGTTGGGGCGGATGGCCCTAGTGACTCCGACTTAGCTTGGAAACAAGTCAATGGGAAGAAGAAGAAGCCTCTCCCTTCTAAGGAGATAGGCTTCGCCTTACCTATCATCTCGAATGATGAGGGGCGCTCCCTCAAGTTGAAGCCTGCTGCTCTGGAGTGGGGTTTTCCCTCTACATCAACTCGTAAGGCCCAGAGAGAGTTGCGGGTCCTCACAAAGTCGGATGCCTCCTCTCCCGTCGTTGAGGATGACTTCATCAACCCTGCGGAAGACTCCACATGAGTGTCACCTAGCCCTGGTGACGACTCTAATGATTCGGCCACCTATATAGGTAGTTCAGATGATGACCTGCTCTCCCCTTACTCATTGCCGAAGGTCCCTCCGATTAGCACGAAGATTAAGACCATTCAGGACAAGCTGATGGCTCTAGCTCCAGCTCCAGTTCCACCTCCTCCTTCATCTCACGTGGCACCGCCTCGTTCTTGATGCAAGCCCGTGAAGTGGAGGTAACCCTTGGTCCTTCTCTTTTTTGTTGTTATGTACATACGGTGTTGGAATGTTAGAGGCCTTGTTGACCCCATTAGACAGACGGAGATCCGTAGTCTTGTTTTTTCAAATCATTTGTGGTTTGTTGGTTTATTGGAAACGAAAGTGTCGCAGACACTCTTCAATTCCATTTCTAGGAGATTATTGAGGGACTAGTGCTGGCTTGCCAACTATGAGTTCTCCCCTAGGGGTAGGATTTGGGTTGGTTGGGACCCCTCGCGGGTTAGCTTTGAAGTTTTCGCTATTTCTACTCAGGCGGTTCATAGGATTCTTAAGTTGTTGGACTCGGGGATAGCCTACTCTGTTTCAATTGCTTATGAGGAGCACACTTTTACTCTCCGGAGACAACTTTGGGGGGATATTATCTCTAGAAGTAGTGCTTTGCAAAATTCACCATGGATAGTGATCGGGAATTTCAATACTATAAAGGACCCCTCTGATAGGGTTTGGGGTTCTGATGCTTGGATCCCATGCTTTGATGATTTCGGTTAGTGTTTGGTGTAGTCGGAACTTGAGGACGTTAGGTATGTTGGTTTCAGGTACACGTGAACAACTTCCTCAGGTTCTTCTAGGAAGGCTAGGAAGATTGATGAAGTCTTTGTGAACTCTAGGTGGTGCTTAGATTTCTCTTACTCTGAAGCCTCTTTTCTAGCGCTGGGTATTTCAAATCACACACCGATGGTGGTTAAAGTGTTGAACCCGATTTTTTGGAGGAAACCATTCAAGTTCTTTGATTTTTGGATGAAGCAT
The DNA here is from genome assembly GCA_014182725.1 of Eucalyptus brandiana. NCBI lineage: Eukaryota > Viridiplantae > Streptophyta > Magnoliopsida > Myrtales > Myrtaceae > Eucalyptus > Eucalyptus brandiana. The sequence continues at coordinate 38,602,120 of CM024674.1, forward strand.
CCACAGTTCAATGCAGTTGTTACTCAAGTTTGGGAGGACCCAGAGGAAGGGGTCTCTATGTTTAGGCTTGTGCGCAAACTTAAGGTGCTCAAATATCATTTCAAACAGCTTAATAGGGGATCATTCTCTAATATTTTTACCAAGATGTCAGAAGCAAGGGTTGTTTTAGAGAGCACGCAAGCCAACCTTTAGTGGGATCCCTTCTCAGCTGATCTTGCTGAGTTTGAGAAAGACCGGCTATGGCACCCTAGATCTCAAATCTTGTTACATGACTCGCTCTATAAATCAGGGGAGATAATAATTTTAGATCATAAAATAAATTTCATTCTAAGTTGAATCATAAGAAACTGAATTGCACTTTACTATATTTACTAAAAAAACTTTATGTCCGTATATATGGGGAGGTAAGGCTAAGGAGGGGGATTTCTGCAAAAAAAAAAAAAAAAAAAAACACTAGGAGCCACAAACACTAAATATCCGCCGCCTCCTGTTGAATATGTACATACTATCATAACAACAATAATAATAAAAAAAAACAAACAAAACTCTCCCATACATGGAGCGCTCCTTGGTCACCTTCTAATATGAAGAAAAGACACAATAAACAAGTATGGGTTTTCAAAATAAAAACTCAGCAAGTGGACGATTAGTCTTAACTTGAAGTTGACCAATAGCAAGACAAATAAATAAACAAACTATCAATTTGCAGAATCTATGGAAGTTTAGTTACAACAATCACCCGGGAGAAGACGACACTCCACCCTGTACCCCTCGCCCCCAACCTGGCATTATGAGGTCTACAATCACCTAGGGGAAGATGACACTTCACTGACATCTCAAGCCACGTACCGGCCTAAAACCTATTAGATCTCGCGTGAGCACTTCCAACATGAGCACACGCCGATCGCCCCAAGAAAAGACTGGTAGAAAGTAAGTTCATAAGCCCTAATTTCACGACGCCAAGTGCAAAACCACAGACACAGTACAATGCAAATGATGAGGGGGCAGGGGAATACACCCAAAAAGCACTCACAATCTAGCTCCAAATTGAGCTATGGTTCTCTGATTTTTGCACCCAACCCCGAAATCCACCCCAATCTTCACATGCCTAGTAAAATAAAGCCAACCCATGCACCCAAAACCCTAATCACAGCTCCACTTGCCAAGATTTTTCACCGGTGAAAGAGAAAGAAGGCGTTGGACAAGTTGGGGCTTCGCGGCCTAGGGTGGTAGCTTTGAATGGGACTGGACAATGACAATTTTGCTATTGTACAGAGGCGTCGACGGTGAGAGGTTGAGATGGGGTCGAGCTCGATGGAGATGAACGGAAGTGGGAGGAAAGGAAAGTGGTGTGTCTCATCTGAGAAAGAAAGAAATGAACGCAGCTGAAGAGAAATAGTTGCTGCCGCTCCGCCGTTTTCTTTCTTTCTTGTTTTTTTTTAGAGAACAAAAGAGGGGAAAAATAAAACAAAATTTGAGGTGTCACATCGGCGATGTATCTTTGCTAACTTTCAGGTTAGTGATGAGTCCTTCTTTAGACAGAAATCAAGAATCAGGTGGCTCAAGGAGGGAGATTGCAACATCAAGTTCTTCCATCAGTATGTAAACAAGGGATAACTTCGGAATAGAGTTCTTTCTGTTTTGGATTCCTCTGGTAACCAAATTACCGAACCACAACTGGTTCAACAGCGCTTTGTGGAGCATTTCCAAGACCTTCTGGTGCCGCGTGTCGAGTAGGAAGGGCCGACAATTGGGGAGATTCAGGAGACTATCCAACATCCTCTTATAGACGACTATGTTAGTTTTTTTTGCTTGACCAATCATCGAGTTGGAGATCCGAAATACCTTCTTCTCTCTAGCTAGGGGTAAGGCCCCTGGCCTGGATGGCTTTACGATTGAATTCTTTAAGGAGAACTAGGAGATGGTTGTAGATTTGGTCACAGCAGTAATGAGAGATTTTTTGTCACGAGAAAGCTGTTGAGGGAGATAAATAACACAATTTTGGTGCTAGCGCGTAAAGTTCCCAATACAATTTCTGTTGATGATTATAGGCCCATTGCTTGCTGCAACACTACATATAAGTGTATCACAAATGTGCTGGCTAATCGAGGCACGACTGTTCTAAAGAATGTTGTTAGTCCGTTTTAGAGCGTTTTTGTGAAGGGCAGACGGATCAGAGACAATATCTTGATGGCTCAGGAACTCTTTTCTAGTTTCCACCTTGAACCATACCTTCCTAAGTGTGTGGTTAAGGTTGATTTCAGGAAAGCTTACGACACAGTCGATTGGGGTTTCCTTGGGAGAGTTCTTCTTGCTTTTGGCTTTTCTGACTTTGTGACTAGGCTTATTATGACATGTGCGCACGCCCCATGTTTTCCATTGCCCTAAATGGGGAACTTCATGGTTACTTCGCAAGTGGACGCGGCCTTCGTCAAGGTGATCCTATTTCTCCATACATTTTTACTTTGGTTATGGAGGTCCTATCTAGAATTCTGTTGCGGTGCTCTTCCTGGTTGGAGTTTAAGTTCTTCTGGAGATGCAAGGCGATGAATCTCTCACATCTTTTTTTTGCAGACGATATTTTCTTGTTTTGTGAGGCAGACTTGATTTCGGTGAGTCTACTCAAAGAGGGCCTCCAGCTCTTCTCGGCTTGGAGTGGATTGTGCCAAAACCCTTCCAAGAGCAAAATCTTTTTGGCTGGTGGATCGCCTGCTTTAAAAAGTCAGATCCTCCTCGACCTTGGCTTCTAGGAAGGCAGTCTACTGGTGCGATACTTGGGGGTTTCTATTATTATCTCCAGGCTTAGCAAGGCAGATTGTTACATTCTTGTCAACCGTATTATTGCGAGGGTAAAAGCTTGGACTCATCGTTCTCTCTTTTGCCAGCTGGTTTCAGCTTATCAGGTTAGTTCTTCATGCTATCGAAGTCTACTGGGCGAGCGTTTTTATTTTACCTATAGCTGTGTTGGATTAGATTGAGAAAGTCCTTAGGCAATTCCTATGGAAAGGCCCGGAACTGGGTAGATGGGGTGCTAAGGTTGCCTGGGATCATGTGTGCCTTCTAAAAGAGGAAGGAGGGCTTGGCATCCGGAGGCTTCAGGATTGCAACAAGGCTGCTATGCTGAAGGATATCTAGCTCCTATTTTCAGACAAGGAAGCCTTGTGGTGCAAGTGGATTCATTCTACATTTTTTAAATCAAGGAATTTTTGGGTTGCTAAAAAACCCACCTACTATTTTTGGGCTTGGAAAAAAATCCTATCCTTTAGAAGTGAGGTCTGAAATTCCTTCTATTGGAAGATTGAGGATGGCCTTTCTACCTCCTTATGGTTTGACAATTGGCACCCTAGGAGCCCTTTGAACTTATTCTTTTCGGATTCGATCATCTACAGTTCATGGCTTTTTAGGCAGGCAACAGTGGCTGATATTTTCTCTGATGCTAGGCAGCCTCTCAGGTTAGTGCTTAAGTCATGGGATCATCCCCTCCCGAGCCTCTCTTAGAATTCATATTGCTTTTGCTGGAGGGAGAATTCGTCAGGACGTTTCACTGTTGCAACGGCTTGGGAGACCTTCAGGCGGAAGAGGACTTGGATCCTTTGGCATGCGTTCGTTTGGAACAACGCAATTACACCACGGTATCAAGTAAACCTTTGGCTTATGGCCAAGCGTAGGCTTCCCACCTAGGCACTTTTATTATCTCATGGCAGAATAGATAGTGGTGCTTGTGCCTTCTGCAATGATGTGCCGGATTCTATTGACCATCTATTTTTTGGTTGTCGTGTCACGGCTGGGGTTGCTTTCTTTTGGGCAGCCAGATGCAATCTGCCTTGGCGTAACAGGTCGTGGGAGGATAATTTTCATTAGGCCACCACCATGCTGATGGGAAATGAATTTTATAAGTGCATAGCTCGTTTCTCCTTTGGAGCGCCGTGTCATATCATTTGGAATAACAAGAATAACATTCTTTTCAGAGAATAGCCTCTTTCCGTCTCGGCTATGAAGAACCATCTCTTTAAAGTAGTTAGAGATAAGACGATCACTTTTAGGAATGTCGAAGATAACTTTAGGAATAGAAAGTTGAAGCGGAGCTGGGGCATTGACCCGATCATCTTTTTTGGGGATCGTTAGCTGCCTTCCTTTCAGCTGTTGCATCTTGATTAAGGCCTTCGGTGCAGCGGCTTTTGCTGCTTGCTGAGAATGTTCTTCTCCCTACTCGAGGGTGTTTTGTATCTATTCACCCATTGTTCATGACGTGCTTTTCTTTTGTGTTTGGTTTTGGGTTGCTACGACCGTGGGTTTTACATTCTGGCATTTTTCCACTCATTATAATCTGTTTGTTTTGAGTGTGGGTTTTGACGCGTGATCAGATTGATCGTTGATCCGCTCACTATATTTATTACCTTTCACAAAAAAAAAAAAAAAAAAAAAAAAAAAAAAACTAGCCGGTTCGCGTGCAAACAAAAATTGGACCGGACTTTGCAATTCGAAGTAACTTCAAGACAGACGATATTTTAATCCTTCGGAGCTCGATTCTGCTCGTTCTCAAGATTGCTTCGCGGACAGGCGGCTTGCAACGTGGCCCAATAAAACGGAAAACCGCATTATCGTCCGAAGCCCAACAGAGGTGATTGGTCGGAGACATGAAGAAGAAAGAAAAAAGAAGGAACCGCGGACCCAGAAAACAAGGAAAATGTCTTCGTTCTTCCCTTCTTTGTTGTCGTGATGGGCGAGAATATCTGCCAGCCCGTCGTGGAGAAAAAGGGCTGCCCGTCGCTAACGAACCTTTACCGAAAATCTTGCTCGTGCTCCGATCGAGGGGGGATCAAGTGACCTAAGCCGTGACTTCTTTAATAGGTATCACGCGGGTCTAACATATTTAATCGTTCAGATCATTTCGGTTTATGATAAACTCAGCACGGAGTGCTGAAGTAGGAGTTTCATCGAAACTCAAAAATGGGTACGAGGAGCACGAGAGTTAAAAATAGCTGGAGGCTCGAAACCTCGAATTGGGTCCGACCCCGACTTTTCTTTTTGGGTCTGGGCCTAAAACTATCCCTAGCTTTCCCGGGGGTACCAATTAGGTTTCTGTTTCGAGCTCGGACCGGTGCCGAGATTGGCTCGAACGTGGCTTCGAGGTAATCTAAAGACCTAAGAAGTACGCAATAAATTCATCAAACTGGAGGTAAAACGACGTGGTGTGATGGATTGAATCGGAATGATGCGAGTTGAATTCGCATCCGGCTTCACCGGCAGAAGATTCTGGCTGACGATGATGTTTCAATGGATGATAGGGCGGTTCCGGCATAATCAATGAGCCAAATTGTCAACTCAACGCCCATCCCTTTCCTTCATTCGCATGACGTCAGATGTCCTTTTATTTTAATTCCATGCCTTCATAATTTTCTAGTATTTTTCTTCCCCCATTTTTTTATAAATTTTTTTTGGATGATCACAAAGATAAGCCAGTCCTGATTGGCACAAATATAGAATACATGAGTAGAAGTTTGTCAACACAGAAAATCGGATCTGGAAAAAGTTCCTATTATTATATCCCAAGACCATAATTCTTGAGTTTTATCTTTCTGCAGTTGGAACTTAACGTTATCCTTAATTAAGAGAGATCTAAAAAGGGAAACATGTACATAAAATAGGATCACATCTAATTTATTGAAAGCACGTGACCTAGACCCATCCTTAAATTTCATCAGCTTGTTTGAACTCTCCAAAAAAACCATTTGCAACCATATACGTAGGCATCGCTGTCTGTGTCCGGAGTAGGGGATCCACGAGAAATTACTTTGTGTTACGATCTGATCTCGTAATATAAAAACACCTACAAAAGTATATGAAATTAGAGTTTAGAACTCGACGTTTCCTTAGGTGAAATGTACCCCACCGATTTTACCAGTAGATCCTTTTGTTTTTCTTTTTTAAAACCCTAGTCTCAAACATCATCGCCAATGAAATTCATCAGTGGTGCCAATAAAATGAAATAAAAAAAATTTACAACTAGCAGTGGAGCCCGCGCAGAAGAGGTTTAGGGTTTCTTAAAAGAGCTTCTCACGAAAAAGATTTCATTTTAAGCGACTTGTTCGTGTGGTCGAATTATGTCCACTTCATTTCCACCGCGAATGCACCCCAAATCCTCATTTCGCTAATGTAACCAATAATTTTGAAGCCAAGATTGCAAAATATAAAGATAAAAAACACTGCGATACGTTTAAATCGATTTTAATTTTTCGGACTCGTTCACGTCGCACCTAAAAAGCACACCGGAAGAAAAATTGCATTGGAGCAAAAGGAAATTGTCAAATCATGTGCATTCGATTCATGAACCGAACATGCCTAGAAAGATTGGCAAGAAGCCATGGAGAATTAACAAGGAAAATGAGCATGAGGAGGATCAATAATTTTGGTTGACATTTCATGCTTCTTATCGGATCCTTAGAGAAGCATCGGATTGTACCACACGCGACTCGTTTATACATATCTAGAGCTTCGACTGAAAATATTGTGTGTCCAGCTTTAGTGGTCCCGGAAATATATTTCTAGCTACATATCAAGAATCTCGCTTTCAGGGGAACCCAAAAAGAATCGGAGATGTGGGGACCCATAAGTCGAAGAGCTCGAGTCGATCCAAGAAAAAGACGACTGTGGCTTGCTAAACTACATAAGGGTCGCATCGCATTGCATCGCATCATCGCTGACTTTGGAAGAGGGGGAGTAGGTAGGGGGGAGGAGGTCAACCGGCCCCGTCCCAACGCAACCCCCGGAAATGCGGAAGACGGAAGGATGGAGCCGGTCTGATCACGGCCAGTGGCTACACAAGTCTGGCTTGGGCCTCACGCCTCGACGGGGAATGCGTGTTCTATATCCCAAACGAGAGGCAATTTCCCAGAAAAATAAAAGCGCTCCCCTCCCTGATCCTTTCCTTAACATTTCAAGAGGTCATAACCAATTTGAATAGCGATCGCGAAATCGGCTTTTTAAAAAAAAAAAAACCAAAGTAATCGGATTACCATGTATACATGTAATTTGTCCACCTTTTTTTAAAATATTTTTTTCCTCTAACTTTTGGCCTCCCGGCGTTGATATTGGGGGAAAATTTCGGGACGTCGCGTGAAATTCATTTGATTTTCCCTAACATTTCCGTCCGGCTTCTTCGACACGTCTCCAGTTCATTTCCCGTTTGCTCGAAGGCGTATTTAAGCTCCTTTCCCTCCCCCTCTCTCCCTATCTCCCACATTCGAAAAAGAAGAACCCATCTCTCTCGCTCTCTCCCTTCTTCTCTCTCTCTCTCATCGCCTCTTCCTCCGTACCGTCCCTTCGTCGTCGCCGGATCACCCCAACCGATGGACCGGGTACGCACAGCCCTTTCCGCCTTCGCGCTCCTCCTCCTCCTCCTCGCTGGCGCATGCACCGCCGCTCGGCCTGGCCCGACCGCGACCACGACGACGCTGCCCCTCCCGGTTCCTCCTCACGGCCCACGCCATCATCCCCACAACACCGCCTTCCGCCACCGCGGCAGCATCTTCAGCTACCTCCCCAAGAAATCGCCCGTGCCGCCTTCCGGCCAGTCCCCGAGGCACAACTCCGAGCTCAACTCCACGCCGGGGAACTGAACGGGTTGAATCTTCGGGAAGCCCATACATTTCTCCGGAATCCTCGCCGAAGGCCTGGTTCTTTCATTCTGCTTCGTGGTATCTGATAAGATGTTGTATATGAATACATTTATTTATTTATTTATTTAATTTTGCCGGAGAGCTTAGTCTATGTATACGTTTGGTCCAGCTCGACGGCTCGTCGCCGATTAGGGACTGTATAATAGGGTCGCGGGAGTTGTTGGATTAGCATGTGTATAAGCATTCTTTCATGACTTTTTACGGTGAAGGCTGTCGTGCGATATTACATGATATACACGTTTGATTGTTTGCATAAGGATTTGTCCGTGTATCATCTCGCTTTGCTCTCTCTCTCTCTCTCTCTCTCTCTCTCTCCGCGCCTTGTTGGCTTTTGACTTTGACAATGGCGAAAGGCAGGCGACTTGGAATGGGAACCCGGAGAGTCGTTCCACGAGCCAAATGGCCCAGCCCCATTTACTTGGACTAGATTTGCGTGCGTTCTCCTCTCTATTAGATCTAATTCCCATTCGACATAAGACTGCCCGCCTACCCCCAACGCAGATGCGGATGGAAACCTGCGTTCGACCAATCCGACGTTTGACTGACGCGCGGTGCGGCGTCCTGTTACCGCCCTCCGTGTCGAGGTACTTGGACAGCAAGTTTCAAATCTTACCGGGTCAAACCTAGGCGTCACGTGCCGCTGCACTGAATTCGTGCGCCAGTGCGCGCACAGCTCATTCACCGACAGCGAACCGAGTAAAAGGGCTCGAACATGGATTGAACCCTGCGTTTCTGCAGGAAAATCTTGAACTGGTCTAACCGCACCAGGTGATGTTCTTCGTAGTAAGATAGCGTTATCGGTCCCTTACGTGTATTTTTCCTCATTGGAAAGTAACTCCTAAAGTTGGAGATCTAGGCGTTGAAGTCGTTGCGATATTCATTCATTCCTCATCGGTGCCTTAGCGTCAATTAGGTAAATGCACACCGCGTTTGAGGAAAATTTTTGACCTGGCTTCTTTTTAGGATAAGCAAGTGATATGACCATATGTGGAAACAACGCCATCGCTTGATCTAGTCAGCACTTACAAAGCCGGAAATTTACTTAATATTAGAATAATGATTATAGTAAATGATTGACACATTTGAAAAAATACCACCGCCGGTCAAATGTTGCGAACGACGGATCAAAGAGCTAGTGATTCCAGCTCATTGAATTTCGATAATTTTCGTTGACATGACATAGTACTATGACATCGTATTCTTGATATTTAGGCTTCTTATCGGATCCTTAGAGAAGCATTAGACTGTACTCCTTATGACTCGCTTGAACATAGAAAGAGCTTTGATCGAAAGTATCGTGTTTCTAGCATTAGTCGTCCCGAAAATATATTTTTAATTACATATCAAGAATTTCACTTTTTAAGTGTACTTGGTTGCACCTATCGTTGATGGGCAAGGTTCCCAATTCAGTAAGCATGCTGGCCTAGCGTGAGCTAAATTTATTAGATCAAGCTAATTGCATTTTAAGATTTTATGAAATCCATATTGAATCTAGCTAAAAAAAACAGAAGTTTCTGTATGGTTTTTATGTTCGCGACTAATTCTATACACCACATCTTTTATAGATTAAATAAAATATGTACGTTGGGGTCGATCCCCTTCTTCCTTACGAAAAGGAAAGCACACAAATTACGTGGAAAGCAGGGCCATTAGCGAGAATTTAAAGCATGCCACGACATTCATGCGTATCTGACTCTGGGTTTTCCTGAGCGATGCTCACTGGTCCAGAGTCCAATTTCCCACGGTTCTTACTCCCTAGTTGGCCAAAGAAAAGGTACTCGTTGAGAACTAAGATATTTCCATATTACCAGCAACGGAATAAGAGACTATTCCACAAAGATAGTCCTGTCAGAGAGGTGATGGCTAGCATATAATGGGGAAAGACTCTCTAACTATCACAGGACTCACTGGAACCGTTGCCTACTTTGAGATTGAGATGCACTTCCTACTCCGTTTTGCCAAAGGGCCCAATCTGATCGATTATGATTTGGTATGGTTGCTGGAATGAAAGAGATTTATAAATCCTGTTGGCATGTTCTCCGCCGGTGCAAGTTTCTATCGACACCAGAATACAGGACGATAGTTAGCAAGATCCCGAACCCTGACAATTTTAGTGAGTTCTGCTCGGACTAGATTGTTTCGTGAGTGTATTGATCATGGTGGTTTGATGGAATATAAGTTTTGCTGGACCTATATTCAGTTGGATCGATTCCCATGAATCTGATACGTTTATTCAGGAGCTTTCACATAGAGTTCTTTGTGTTGGATTATAATGTCTCGGTTGCTGTTTTCTGTTTTGTTTTTTTTACTCTGTTTTCTGCTGTTTTTTGTTCTGTTTTCTGCTCTGTTTTACTCTGTTTTTTTTATTAAAAAACAGCTAAGTTCAATTTAGTTATTTATTTAGTGTTTTTGCTATTTTCTAGGAAGCTAATAGCACGTTTGTGTGCAGTTATGTGTTGCACGTACGTGAGCAGTTTTTGCTTTGTTTAAGTTGTCCTGTACTTGACAGTTTCTTCCAGAACAGACGTATGCAAGTTTGTGTTCTATTTCTCTGTGCTTCTCTTCCTCATCTGAAAAATATAGCTTCTGTTTTTCTATTTTGTTTTGATCAGTAACAACAGTGGTATCAGAGCGTGTATGATCTTGAGGGACTGTGAAGTGAAGCAAGTATCGAAGTGTAAAGAAGTTAAAGGGTGATGGAGACAGGGTCGAGTGGTTTCTCTGCGATGGCTTCTCCAGTATTTATTGGAGAGAATTATCAAGCATTGGCTGTTAAGATGACAGCATTTTTGGAGGGTCATGCTCTGTGGGAAGCTGTGGAGGATGATTATGAAGTTGCTCCACTTCCAGATAATCCGACCATGAATCCAATCAAACTTCATAAAGAGAGAACCACAAGAAAAGCCAAGGCAAAATCTTGCATGTATGCTACTGTCTCGCCTACCATCTTTACCAGAATTATGAAGTGTGACTCTGCAAAGGCCATATGGGACTTCTTGAAGGAAGAATATGAAGGAGATGAGAAGATAAGAGGTATGAAGGTGCTGAATCTCTTGAGAGAGAATTTGAGAGATAGCAGATGAAAGAGTCTGAGTCAGTGAAGGAATACTCTGATAGGCTAGTGGGGATAGCTGATAAAATCAGAATTTTAGGGACTGACTTGAAGGATGAAAGGCTTGTTCGAAGATTCTCAGTGTCTCTTCCAGAGAAGTTCGAAGCCACCATAGCGTCTCTGGAAAATACAAGAGACTTACCTGATATAAAGCTTGCAGAATTGTTGAATGCTTTGCAGGCATAGGAGCACAGAAGACTGATGAGAAAAGAAGAGTTTGTAGAGGATGCGCTGCAAGCTAGAGTGAAATCAAATGATGGAGGCAAAGGGAAGAAATGGATTCAGTCCAGAGAAAATGCCGGTGACTCCAAGTTTGTAGCAAAAGAAGGAAATTTCGGTGGGTCTAGCAAATGGAAGATGAACAAAAAGCTTTGTCAATACTGTGGTGGAACTAATCATCAGTTTTTTAGATGTTGGAGAAAGCCTGATGCTATATGCAGAAGATGTCACAAGTTGGGTCACATGGAAGCCATCTACAAAGAAAAAAATTACCAGCAAGCAGGAAAAGCCCAGGTAGCAGTGAATGAAACTGAGGAAGAGCACTTGTTTGTAGCTTCGTTTTCTGAATCTTCTGTTAGGAATGATGCATGGTTGGTGGATAGTGGCTGTACCAATCATATGACTGGCAATTTGAAGCTGTTTAGGATTCTAGACAAGTCAGTCAGGTCCAGAGTCAAAATTGGCAATGGACAGTATATCGAAGTGCAAGGGAAGGGTACAGTGGCTATTGAAGGAAATCAGGAGGTGAAGCTGATCAGTGATGTTCTTTTTGTGCCAAATATTGACTATAATCTGTTAAGTGTTGGTCAATTAGTTGAGAAGGGCTATAAAGTGAAGTTCGAAGGGAATACATGTCTTATTAATAATGCAGATAGCAAAGAAATGCTAAGAATCCCAATGAAGTACAAGAGTTCATGTTCAAGCCACAAGAGATGCAACAAATGGCTTTAAAGTGTAAAGAAGAAAATGCAGAGATATGGCATAAAAGACTTGGGCATGTTCATAGGAATAGCATGTCGTTTATGCAAAGAAATAGCTTGGCAGATGACTTGCCAAGTTTGGAAGAGGAATTTCCACAGTGCAGAACTTGTCTTCTTGGCAAGCAAGCCAGATTTCCTTTCAAAGGAGGAGGCTGGAGAGCATGTGAGAAGCTGCAATTAGTCCACACAGATTTATGTGGACCTATGTCTGAGTCTTCTCTCAATGGTAGCAGGTATTTCATTACCTTCACTGATGATATGACTAGGATGGGTTGGATTTATTTTCTGCGAGCCAAGTCTGAAGTTGCTGATGTGTTTGTGAAGTTTAAAGCCTTAGTTGAGAATCAGAGTGGGAAGAAAATTAAAATGCTTAGGTCTGATAATGGTTCTGAGTATACTGCTCATAAGTTTAAGTTGAATTGTGAGCAAGTAGGAATTGTGCAGCAGTTCACTGCTCCCTATTCACCTCAATAGAATGGAGTCAGTGAGAGGAAAAACAGAAGTATTATGGAGATGGCCAGATGTATGATGCAAGAGAAGATGTTGCCTAAGAAGTTCTGGGCTGAAGCAGCTAATACTGCAGTGTTCTTGTTGAATAGATTGCCTACAAAGGCCTTAGAGAGGTCAACACCTTTTGAAGTCTGGTATGGTGTTAAACCTTCAGTGAAAAATTTGAAGGTTTTTGGGTGTTTGTGTTACACTCATGTTCCTGAGGTCAAGAGGGACAAGCTGGATAAGAAGGCAGAGCTTGGAATCTTCATTGGGTACGATCTCCAATCAAAGGCTTACAGAATTTTTCATCCTATGACGGGGAAGGTGACTGTAAGCGAGAGATGTTGTTTTTCTAGAGGAAGATGAGTGGAATTGGATGGAAGGAAAGAGTGCGAACAAAGAACAGTTTGAAAAACAACCTGCAACTGATGTAGAGGTTGATGATGTTATAGATGGATTGGAAGACAGTGAGGATGATTTACCAGTGAGAGGCACAAGGTCACTTGCTGAAATCTATGAAAGAAGCAATGTGGCAATGCTTGAACCATCTAACTTTGTGGAAGCTAAGGAGGATCGAGGTGGATTGCAAAGCAATGCGGGGAGGAGATTGCAATGATCCGAAAAACCACACATGGGAGCTTGTTGACGAGACCATCCGATAAGAATGTAATTGGGGTTAAGTGGGTGTTTAGAACAAAACTTAATCCCGATGGTTCCGTTAATAAACACAAAGCTAGACTGGTGGTGAAAGGCTATGCACAAATATGGGGAGTAGACTATTCTGAAACATTTGCTCCGGTTGCACGACTTGATACAATAAGGTTACTGTTAACTATTGCAGCAGAGAATGGGTGGCATATATTTCAATTAGATGTCAAGTCTGCATTTCTGAATGGAGAGCTTGAGGAGGAGATTTTTGTTGAACAACCTGAAGGCTTTAGTATCAAAGGGCAAGAAGAGAGTGTATACAGGTTGAAGAAAGCTCTATATGGATTGAAGCAGGCTCCAAGAGCTTGGTATGGGAAGATAGATCGATATTTGCAGGATTTTGGCTTTGTAAAAAGCTTAAGTGAGTTCACTCTTTATGTCAAGAAGGTGTGATCAAGAAGGTGAATCACAGTGTTATAATTCTGTCACTTTATGTAGATGATCTATTAGTGACGGGGAATGATATGAAATTGATAGAGAATGTGAAGCAAGATCTATTTGCAGTTTTTGAGATGTCAAACTTGGGAAAGATGTCTTATTTTTTGGGTCTGGAAGTTAAACGGGCTTCATATGAGATCTTCACCTGTCAGAAAAAATACATAAAGGAAATTCTAAAGAAGTTTCAGATGGAAGATTGTCGAAGTGTAAGCACTCCTATGGCTACTAAAAAGAAGCTGCAGAAGAATGATGAAACAGATGCAGTAGATGATTTTATGTATAGAAGTCTGATTGGGTGTCTCATGTATCTTACAACAACCAGACCAGATATTCTATTTGCTGTGAGTGTTTTATCCAGGTTTATGAGTAGTCCTAGTCAGTTACATTTCATTGCAGCAAAAAAGGTATTGAGATATCTCAAAGGAACATTGTTCTTTGGTGTGAAGTTTAAGAAATGTCAGAAGTTTAATTTGCAAGGATTTTCTGATAGTGACTGGGCTGGTTCAGTAGATGACATGAAGAGTACGTCCGGATATTGTTTCGTTTTGGTTCCGCTTATTTCTCCTGGTGTTCCAAAAGCAAGAGATTGTAGCTCACCCACAACAGAGGCTGAGTTTATAGCAGCTCATCGCAGCTGCAAATCAAGCTTTGTGGCTGAAAAAGATAATGAAAGATCTGTGGTTGAATTCTAGTGATTGCATTGAAATTAATGTGGATAATTAGGCCGCTTTAGCAATATTTCAGAATTCAGTTTTTCATGGCAAAATTAAGCATTTCAAGGTTAAGTTCTTCTTTCTACGTGAGGTGCAACAAAATGGCGAAGTTAAGTTGGTCTATTGCAGATCTGAAGATCAGCTTGCAGATATGTTTACAAAACCACTTCAAGCTGGAAGATTTGAAGTATTAAGAAAGAAAATTGGAGTATGCAGCAGCAACTGATCCAATGAGGAGTTTGTTGGATTATAATGTCTCGGTTGCTGTTTTTTGTTTTGTTTTTTTTACTCTGTTTTCTGCTGTTTTCTGTTCTGTTTTCTGCTCTGTTTTACTTCGTTTTTTTTATTAAAAAATAGCCAAGTTCAATTTAGTTATTTATTTAGTGTTTTTGCTATTTTCTAGGAAGTTAATAGCACGTTTGTGTGCAGTTATGTGTTGCACGTACGTGAGCAGTTTTTGCTTTGTTTAAGTTGTCATGTACTTGACAGTTTCCTTGAGAACAGACGTATGCAAGTTTGTGTTATGTTTCTCTGTGCTTCTCTTCCTTATCTGAAAAATATAGCTTCTGGTTTTTTATTTTCATGTTTACTGTTTTGATCAGTAACAACACTTTGCAATCATAGTTGGCGGACGCCACTCTTTTTCACCTCCCTCGTCTGCATTTGCCCAGTGCGCCTATTCTCTTGGATCTCTAGCGTGAGAAAGGCCCCAGAAGAGATTGCCCTCACTGCTTTGAGCCTATGTTGCGTGCGGCACCATGACTTCCCTAGAGTTGCTGAGCAGCTTCGGGTTAAGGAGAATCATATTTTCTGGACAGAAGTACTTTCCAAGTGCCAAAACTTGGTACAGAGGGACATTTAAGTGCCAAAACTTTGGAAATGTATACTTAAGTGCCAAAATCGGAGTAAAATGGATCACTTAAGTGCTACTCCAGCCAAAATCCGGTCAAATTGCTGACATGACAATTTTTCGGCGAAGTGAGTGCAAAACAACATCATTTTGCACGCTGACATGGCGAGAAAATATAAAAACGATGTCGTTTTGTGTATAATATGTAAATAATTAATATAAAAATTAAAAATAAATTCATTTAAAATATTCTAAAAAACAAAAGACTTAAAATTTACAAACTTGAAATTTTAAAAAAAAAAGGGGGCCGAAAGGAGGCGGTTGAGGGCTGAGTCTTTCCCTGTTGCCGTTGGGAAGGGCCGACGACGGAGGGGGAGGGTTAGCCGAAGTGGTCGGGTTCCTAGCCAACCGGCGGTGAGGGACGTGACCCTTGCCCCAGATCTGAGTGAGGGCTCGCAAGCCCTCACCACCGGTCGACCAGCCCTTGGCCAAGGCCCGGCGACCCCGGCCAATGCTCCCCCCACCATCACCGGCCCTTCCCGGTGATGGTGGGGAGGCGGTGAGGGCTCGGGCCCTCGCCTAGATCTGGGGCGAGGGCTGCGACCCTTGCCCAAATTCGGCAAGGGCTCGCGGCCCTCACCACCGATCGGCTAGGGGCCAACCACCCCGGCTGACTTCAAGCCAATCTGTGCGCCCCACTACTTAGTGGCTCTTTTTTTTTTTTTTTTTTTTGACAGGGAGTGTCTTGTGATCTATTTGATGGGCTCTGGTACGTCACCACCCTGAACGTCGGACCAGTTCATGAGAATTCCCTTGTTTTCTCGGCCAACCCTGTCTTCACACCACATGTCTTCAAGCTCACTCACCTGAATCCCTCTCCTTCTTCGGTTGTTTCATCTCGCCCCGCCAAAATCCCGTCATGGTGCCTCCCGAAAGCTGGGGAAATCTGGCGCACAGCTTGGAGTCGTTGGAGTTCCGGTCAAACCTGGGTCTCGTCGGGCAAGTACCGTCTTGCTTTGGCCAGCTCGTTAACCTCCAATCACTGGTGATCCTAGAGAATGGTTTGAGTGGCAATGTGCCTCCGAACATCGGTAGCTTACCGAACTTGAAGCGGCTAGTCCTTGGGGGGAACTCACTCACGGGCCGGATCCCGGACAGCTTCGGCAGATTGTCCAAGCTATTAATCCTTGATTTGAGCAGTAATTCTCTGTCCGGGCCTTTGACTTCGGCTCTTGGGGGTTTGACTTCACTCGTGAAGCTGGACCTGAGCAACAATCTATTAGAAGGGAAGCTGCCAATGGAGCTGGGGAAGCTCAAGAATTTGACCCTTTTGGACATGAGGAACAACAAGCTCTCTAGTGGGTTGACTCGGTCACTCGAATCAATGGGCTCACTGCAAGAGCTGATCATGGCCAACAAGCCGATAGGAGGGGACCTGAGAATCCTAGAGTGGGAAAGATTGCAGGGCCTGGTCACATTGGACCTTTCACAGACGGGTTTAACAGGGAACTTTCCACGTCCCGCATATCATTTCCTGTACGTTTGATTTCTCTCTTTCTGCGGGACTCCTTTGTCCCTTTTACGAGGACGATACTCATTATTTTGTGAGATAAATGATTAACATCTGATTAGATTATTCAAATGGGCATCAATTTATTTAACTCATTTTGATTCAACTTTTTATAATATAAATTTAACTTCTCACATCCAACCCAATCCTTCCTCAACCCAAATCTGACCTCATATATATTACTAAAATACTTCTATATTTAATCAATTTTAGAAAAACTCATACTCAAATTAAGATAAGAGAACGAAATGTGTGACAACGAGATCAAATGAGAGTGAGAGGTAGTGAAGAGAGAGTTATAGAGATGAGGTAGATATAAAAAAGTTGTGAAATCATTTAAATTCATCTACGATCCGTTTACTAGAAATAATTAACTCATATAACAATTCGACTCATTTAATATGAGTTAGGAAATGGGCCTATGGCCCTTTTTAATAGGCCTAGATCTGATTAACTTTTGATTAAGTATTATTTCGAGTGAGTTTCTTCATGATGCTAATGATGTGAAAACTTTTCAAGTTTTCCTCACTTGTGGTTTTGGGAATGAGATGCTTTAGGGCTCGTTTGGTTTCACTTTAAGGAAATGGTTTTGCATTTTCTCAAGTATCTTGAATGAATGTGCATTTGGTTAATGTAAAAGTATTTGGATATTCATTTTGGTGTATATTTTGTAAAGCAACTTTGAGGTGAAAAGAAAAAAGAAAAACACAAAAAGGAAAAACGGAGGAGGAGATGCAGATGCGTCAAAGAGGGTGAAATTGCGGGAGAAGTGGCTCCATCTACTAGTGGTGGGGAGGCGGCTGGTGGTCGCGACGGCGGGGAGGCAACGTCGCCTGAGGTCGCGCACATCGCTTGAGGTTGCATGACCTTAGCGACCTTAGGTGAGTGTGACCTCAGTGAGGTTTCTCGATCGACTGAGCTGGCTACCGGTGGCTGAGCTTTGCTGGTTGACCAACAACTCCAAGGAAGAAGACGATGAATATTATTTTTTTTAAGGGCAAAAGAGGAAAATACGATTATTAATGAGGATAATATTGGAAAGAAAAAAAGTTATTAAATCCTCACAATAACATTCCAAAAATGCTAAAGTCTGAAATAGATAGGGACCTGATTTGGGCTTTCAGCATTTCAAATGTTAGCATTTGACAAATGATGTATAAAAAACCTGAACCAAACACCTTATAATTTTCTTAAGGAGTTTTGAGCCTTAAAAAGCCTCTTGAGAAAGCGAACCAAACGAGACTTTAGAATCGAATCATTTGTACTTCGCTTGCTTTCGTTCGACGGTTACGTTCAAACTTTGGGCTCGAATGATCTTCGCAGACGAAAGCAAACTAGCCGGTTCGCGTGCAAACAAAAGTTGGATTGGACTTTGCAATTCGAAGTAACTTCAAGACAGACAATTTTTTAATCCTTCACAGCTCGATTCTGCTCGTTCTCGAGAATGTTTGGTGGACAGGCTGCTCGGTACGTGGCCCAATAAGAAGGAAAACCGTATTATCGTCCGAAGCCCAACAGAGGTGATTGGTCGGAGACATGAAGAAGAAGTTAAAAAAAAAAAAACGGGAACAGCGGACCCAGAAAACAAGGAAAATGTCTTCGCTTTTCCCTTCTTTGTTGTCGTGATGGACGAGAATATCTGCCGGCCAGTCGTGGAGAAAAAGGGCTGCCGTCGCTAACGAACCTTTACCGAAAATCTTGCTCGTGCTCGGATCGAGGGGGAATCAAGTGACCTAAGCCGTGACTTCTTTAATAGGTATCACGCGGGTCTTATGTATTTAATCATTCAGATCATTTCGGTTTATGATAACCTCAGCACGGAGTAGGAGTTTCATCAAAACTCAAAAATAGGTACGACGAGCGCGATAGTTAAAATAGCTAGAGGCTCAAAACCCCGAATTGGGTCCGACCCCGACTTTTCTTTTTGGGTCTGGGCCTAAACGTGTCCTCGGCTTTCCCAAGGGGACCAATTAGGTTTTTGTTTTGAGCTTGGACTGGCGCTGAGATTGGCTCGAACATGGTTTGGAGGTAATCTAAAGATCTAGGAAGTACGGAATAAATTAATCAAATTGGAGGAAAAACGACGTGGTGTGATGGATTGAATTGGAACGATGCGAATTGAATTCGCACCCAGCTTCACCGGCAGAAGATTCTGGCTGACGATGATGTTTCAACGGATGAGAGGGCGATTTCAGCAGAATCAATGAGCCAAATCGTCAACTCAACTCCCATCCCTTTCCTTCATTCGTGTGACGTCAGATGTCCTTTTATTTTAACTCCATGCCTTCATAATTTTCTTCCCTCTTTTTTATAATAAATAAATAAATTGGATGATCATGAAGACAAGCCGGTCTTGATTGGCACAATATAAAATACACGAGCAGAAGTTTGTTAACAAAGAAAATTGGATCTGGATAAAGTTCCTATTATTATATTCCGAGACCATAATTCTCGAATTTTATCTTCCTGTAGTTGGAACTTAACGTTACCCCTAATTAAGAGAGATCTGAAAAGGGAAACACGTATATAAAATAGGGTCCCATCTAATTTATTGAAAGCACGCCACCTAGACCCATCCTTAAATTTCATCAGCTTGTTTCAACTCTCCCAAAAAACCTTTTGCAATCATATACATAGGCATCGCGGTCTGTGTCCGGAATAGGGCATCCACGTGAAATTACTTTGTGTTATGATCTGATCTCGAAATTAAAAAAACATCTACAAAAGTATATGAAATTAGAGATTTCTCTAGCGAGATTTACCCCACCGATTTTACCAATAGATTCTTCTGTTTTTCTTTCTTAAAACCCTATTCTCAAATATCATCACCATTGAAATTCATTAGTGGTTCCAATAAAATGAAAATAAAAAAAATTTACAACTAGTGGTGGAGCCTGCGGGAGAAGAGGTTTACGGTTTCTTAAAAGAGCTTCTCACGCAAAAGATTTCATTTTTAGCGACTTGTTCGTGTGGTCAAATTATGTCCACTTGATTTCCATTGCGAACGGACCCTGAATCCTCACTTCGCTGATGTAACCAATAATTTTGAAGCCAAGATTGCAAAATATAATAATAAAAAAATGCCACGATACATTTAAATAGATTTTGTTTGTCTGGACTCGTTCACGTCGCCCTAAAAAAGCACACCGAAAGAAAAATCGCGTTTGAGCTAAAAGGAAATTGTCAAATCACGTGCATTCGATTCATGAACCGAGTGTGCTTAGAAAGATTGGTGAGAAGCCATGTAGAATTAACACGGAAAATGAGCATGAGGAGGATCAATAATTTTCGTTAACATTTCATGCATCTTATCGGATTTTTAGAGAAGCATCGGATTGTGCTACACGCGACTTGTTTATACATATCTAGAGCTTCGACTGAAAATATTGTGTGTCCAGCTTTAGTAGTCCCGAATATATATTTCTAGCTACATATTAAAAATTTCGCTTTTAGGAGAACCCAGAAAGAATTGGAGATGTGGGAACCCATAAATCGAAGAGCCCGAGTCGATCCAAGAAAAGACGACCATGGCTTGCGAAACTACCGAAGGGTCGTGACGCGTCACGCCGCATCGCATCGCTGACTTTGGAAGAGGAGGACGGGGGAGGGCGGAGGAGGTCAACCGGCCCGTCCCAACGCAAACACCGCAAACGCGGAACACGGAAGGATGGAGCCGGTCAGGTCACGGCCGGTCGATATACAAGTCTGGCTTTGGGCCACACTCCTCGACGGGAAATGCGTGTTCCATCCCAAACGAGAGGCAAATTCCTAGAAAAATAAAAACGCTCCCCTCCCTGATCCTTTCCTTGACATTTCAAGAGGTTGTAACCAATTTGAACATCGATCGCGAAATCGGCTTTTTTCTTTCATAAAAAAAAAAAAAACAAAGCAATCGGATTATTATGTATCCATGTAATTTGTCCACCTTTAAAAAAAATATATATATTTTTTTCCACTAATTTTTGTCCTAACCGTGTCGACTATAGATGAAAATTTCGGGATGTCGCCTGAAATTCATTTCATTTTCCTCAAAATTTCCGTCCGGCTTCCTCCACACGTCTCTCCTTCATTTACGGGTTTGTTCCGAATGCGTATTTAAAGCTTCCACCCCTCCCCCCTTTCGAAAACGAAGAACCCTACCAACTTCTCTCTCTCTCTCTCTCTCTCTCTCTCTCTCATCGCCTCTTCCTCCGTCCCTTCGTCGTCGCCGGATTACCCCAACCGATGGACCTACGCAAAGCCCTTTCCTTCTTCGCGCTCCTCATCCTCCTCCTCGCCGGCGCATGCACCGCCGCTCGGCCTGGCCCGACCGCGACCATGACGACGACCACGATGACGCTGCCCCTCCCGGTTCCTCCTCACGGCCCACGCCATCATCCCCACAAGACCGCCTTCCGCTACCGCGGCAGCATCTTCAGCTACCTCCCCAAGAACTCGCCCGTGCCGCCTTCCGGCGGGAACCCGCGGCACGACTCCACGCCGGGGAACTGAACGGGTTGGATCTTCAGAAAAGCCCATACGCGCGTCTCCACCACCGCCGCCTGCCTCCCGGTCGACTCCCGGTCGTCTCCCTCTGCACCTGTCGACTCGTTTCATTCATTCATTCATTGGTATAGGAATACATTTCTTTATTTTTTATTTTTTGGCCGGAGCTTAGTCTATACATACGGTTCGTCAAGCTCGACGGCTGGTCGTCGATTAGCGACTGCATAATAGGTCAACGGGAGTTGTTGAATTAGCATGTGTTATAAGCATTCTTTCATGACTTTTTTAGGGTCAAGGCTGTCATACGATGTTACATGATACACACGTTTGATTTTTTGCATAAGGATTTGATCGTGTATCATCTCGGTTTGCTCTCTCTCTCTCTCTACACATCTCTCCGAGTAGGCGACTTTGACTTCGACAATGGCGAAAGGCAGGTGACTTGGAATGGGAACCCGGAGAGTCGTTCAACGAGCCAAAGGGCCAGCCCCATTGCTTGGACTAGATTTGGCTCTGTTCTCCTCTCTATTAAGTCTAATTCCCAATTAACATGGGTCAACTTACCCTTGGCAAATGCGCTATTAACACGCGATTTATTCACATTTCATCGAGACGCGATGGTCGGACAAGACTGTCCGACCCTACCGGCCCGCTGACTCAGGTGTGGATGAAACCCTGTGCTCGACCAATCCGACTTTTGACTGATGCGCGGTGCCGAGTCCTGTTACCGCCCTTCGGGTCGAGGTACTTGGACAGCAAGTTTCAAATCTTGCCGGGTCAAACCTAGGCATCACGTGCCGCCGCGCTCAATTCGTGCGCCGGTGCACGCATAGCTCATTCACCGACAGCGGACCAAGTAAAAGGGCTCGAACATGGACTGAACCAAAACGCAACAGGTGATGTTCTTCGTAGCAAGATAGCGTTATCGGTCCCTTACGTGTATTTTTCCTCATTGAAAAGTAACTCCTAAAGTTCGAGATCTAGGCGTTGAAGTCATTGCGATATTCATTCATTCCTCATCGGTCCCTTAGCGTCAATTAGGTAAAGGTACGCCGTGTTTGAATAAAATTTTGACCTGGCTTCTTTTTGGGATAAGCAAGTGATATTCATTCCTCGTACGTGGAAACAACGCCACAGCTTGATCTAGTCATCACTTACAATAATGATTATAATAAATGATTGACGCATTTGAAAAAATACCACCGCCGGTCAAATGTTGCAAACGACTGATCGAAAGCTAGTGATTCCAGCTCATTGAATTCGATGATTTTCGTTGACATAACATTGTGCAATAACATCATATTCTCGATATTTAGGGTTTTTATTGGATCCTTATAGAAGCATTATATTATACTACATACGACCTGTTCATATGTATCAAGAGATTTGACCGAAAATATTGTGTTTTTAGCATTAGTCCTTTGGAAATTATATCTCTAGCTGCATATCGAGAATTTCACTTTTTAAGTGTACTCGGTCACACCTATTGTTGATGGGATGGTGCGATATTCGAGAAGCAAGCTAGCCTTGCATAAGCTAAATTTATTAGATCAAGCCAATCGCATTTTGAGATTTTATGAAACCCATGTTGAGCCTAGCTAAAAAAATACAAGTTCTTGTATGATTTTTATGTTTGCACTAATTCTATCCACAGCATCACTCATAGATTAAATAAAAGATATATATAATAGTCGATCCGTTATTTTCATACGAATAGAAAAGTACACGAGTTACGTGGAAAGCAAGGCCATTAGCGAGAATTTAAGGCATGCTACGACATACATGCGTATCTAACTCCTGCATACTTATCAATTTAATATCTTTAGCATGCTAAGTGGACCCTTTTTAGTTGACTTTGATTGTCCAGCAATTTCTCAACCCGACACACGAGGAGTCCTTGTCTCCCCCTTTGACCGTTTCTCATTACTTAGCGTAGCTAACTTGGAGCCAACCACTTTCGTTAAACACATGGTAAGCGGTGATAAATACCAAATTAGTTAAAATCTTATTTTATAGATGCTAATGTAGTTCTAAAATTTTTCAATTTTGGCATTGTAATCCTAAATTTTTGCGCGAAATGACAATATTACACAAAATTGAAAAGTTTAGAACCGAATTAGTTTATGATCGATTTGATAATTTTTCGTAGGGTAAGTAGTGCTTGTTGGGAAAGTAAATGTTGGGACTGTGTCGGTCCATCGTTCGACTTCGGTCCAAATCGTTCGGAGAGGAGGTGGAGGTGGAGGAAAGCACGTCGGTGACTTGGTCACTTGTGTTGCCAGCAACCCGAGCACTAGACTTAGCTGTCGCAGATGTGGACGATAGATACAATCGAATAGAAAAAACGACTCGTAAATTCTCCGTGTGGCTGAGTTTTGTTCGTATATTATTATTGGTCAAAAAGGGATTTTGAGTTTGGCAACTTAGATTTTGTCGGTAGCCCAATTGAAAATTAGGGTTTGACGACTCCGACGAGTTTTCACTTGCCTCATACAGCAAGTAAAAACCTTAGATTGGCCGCAATTTAAAACGTTTGATTATGTTGTCCAAATAGGTTTGAGAGCAATTTCAAGTTCATAAGCAAAGGGAGCGAGGGACAAATCGCGAGTGAGTGGTAAGGTCTGATTTGACGAGACTTCGGTTCCCTTCAAAACGAGAGACGCAAAGGAGATGATTGGCCGCAAGATTGAGAAGAGTTTGTTCACGTCCTTGTTCCCATAGACCTTTTTCAAGAAGGGAAAACAGTGAATTTTTCTCGACCGCCGGTGAAGTCGCCGGACGTTTGAAATTGAGCGTGAAGTCCGATGTTTGACATGGACATGAATGGTCGTTCAACTTGTCTGGACCCTTGGACATCGAATTTTCTCAAAGGTCAGACGCCTGAACATTCATACCAAGTTGGACATCCAATTCTACTTGGACTTTGTTTCGCAACTTCCGTAGTTTCCTAAAGCCTTTGAAACTCGAGACTTGCACAACATGATTAAACCAACTCCACAAAAGTAACTAGACAAATTGATTATCCAATTTTAAAGGATTCAAGAGTTGATGTTGGCGACAAGGGTGTGAAGAAATCGGCCGCTGTTGTCAATGGCCGAATAGCCACGAAATGGCCGCCATCAACGGTGGTCGGACTTGGACGCCTTGAGGCCATTGTCGGCTAATGACGGTGCGCGGTGTGTGAAATAAGGGTGAGAATCGAGGTGATTTTTGTGTGGGTATTTTTGTTAATTTCTTTTTCTTTGTTGTCTGAATCTCTGAAGACCCAATTTCGGCCAACCAAAAAAAGCAAAAAAATTGATCCCATATGACCAAAAAATAATTATAAAAAATAAAAAACTCGATCATCATATGCATCATATGTGCCATTTTTCTAAGCCTAAAATTGCGAAATTCAGCGGACGCGCATCACCACGTACATCACACGTGCCTTTTTTCTAATGCCTAAATGAATGGAATAATCGTCCTTTGGCCATAAAAATAAAATTAAAATTAGAAACAGAGGATAACTGTCCGACAAAAAATAAAAAAAGAATGAAATGGACCGCCCATTCTCTTTTTACAGCCTGGAGTCAACGAATGAGCTCAATCCCAAGACTTTCGCGACATCTTCTCTTCGTGTAGACCCCGAGTACCTGTCTAAACTTTGACTTCTGTGATTTTGTTCACGTCATGGCGGCCTTCCGATATGCTTGGTCAAAGTCAAATTGCAAAATTACAATGAATGATCCCCAGGTCTTCGTGCTGTAATCATTTGTTCCTAATTTCAACCCGGTTAATTTGTTCGGCTTGTTCGCATGGGGAAGGTGGGCCGGCTCGGAAGACAATGTTCTTGCCTATCTGAGGAGAGTAATCAGGCCGAGCATTATCTATAGGGGTTGAGATAAAAACGGTTTGAATTGTTAATCATATTGGATCAAATTATCCTTGGCGGGTTGATTTGGTTCGAGAGTACTTTTTTGGGGGAACGCAAAGCATTTATTTGCTATTTGATTTGGTTCTGACCTTTCTGAAAATCAAATTGAACCCTAAAACCGCATTGTACATCTTATTAATATTTTAATTACTTTTTTGGTTGGTTAGCCTAGAAAGAAGGCTGCAATCCTCTGTATCTGCTGTCCACTTTTACCTCAAAAAGTTATATGATACTTGTGGAGTGTGTGGTGTGTTACTTATTGAACTTGATGCAATTTGCCAATGTTGTTCAAGATGTTAGAAGTCCAACCTATGGTAGATCATCTCAAAACCAACTTATTTATCAAACTCTTTTATACCTCCTCTGAGACGCAAACAAAAAAGTAATAATAATATCAATAACTTTGGATTTATCACGAGCACAATCCTACATAAGACGAATTCGAATCTTATACAAATGAGGCAACACATTTTCACATATCTAGGAATTGATCTTCACGGGGTTGAGCTGCTGACTAAGATGCAACCTATTTTTTGGGTTCTTTGCTTCCAGAGGCGCTTTTTGGGTTCTTCTTCTTATTCCTAATGCCACGCCTGTCCTTGCCGTTTCTATATAAATATTGAACCCTGTGCTCAAGGTTTGAGCTTGCCCTCTCTGCTCTCTCTCTCGAGGTTTACAAGTACTTCTCATCGCTGGAACTTCCATTCTGGAAGAACATCAGCTAATTCTCTTGAGGGATCCGTATCAATCCTTTTTTTTTTCCATCAAACTTTTGAGTTCTCATTTCCTTGCCCCCCCACCCCCTCTCTCTCTCTCTCTCTCTCTCTCTCTCTCTCTCTCTCGATACACTTACGCACACGGTAACTATGAAGAACTTTGGTTGGCTCATCATTTTGGGGGTGTGTTTGGTCGCTGCTTGGGCACGGAGAAGCAGGAGACACAGACGAAGCTCCAATGGAGAAAACAGAGAGGCAGGCTCTGTACTCTGCAATACAAGGGTTTGTGGGCAGCTGGTGGAACGGGTCGGATCTTTACCCAGACCCTTGTGGATGGACTTCCATACAGGTATCTACAGTACCATCGCATTTTTGTTGTGGATTGCAGATCTTCACTGTGACATTGGCAAATCTGTACCGTACTGTACTTTGCTATTGGAGCAGAACAAGATACAGAGCACGAGTTTTGGACCACCTTTTCACCCAACGGGTGAAAAAAAGGAACCTTGCAGTTGCAATTAGTAATTACCAGTCTTGAATACAATGTTTTAAATTGTGGTGCTGTTTAGTTTAGATTGAGTTGAGGGCGTTGCACTCATTTACTGTCGTAACTTTAATCGCTTACACAAAGGTCTCACAAATAAACCCTCCATCAATATGATAATGTCAACGTGCGCTGCAAACTCCTAGCCATTTTGTTAGGAGATTATCATGCATGTCGAGTTCATTGCTCTGAAAGCTTCGGTTTTGTCATGAGAAATGACCTCTGCTTTGCTTTCTTTCTTTCTTTCGTTTTTTTCATTTTTTTTTTGACAGGGAGTGTCCTGTGATCTATTTGATGGGCTCTGGTATGTCACCACCCTGAACGTCGGACCAGTTCATGAGACTTCCCTTATTTGCTCGGCCAACCCTGTCTTCACACCACGTCTTCAAGCTCACTCACCTGAAATCCCTCTCCTTCTTCGGTTGTTTCGTCTCACCCCGCCAAAATCCCGTCATGGTGCCTCCCGAAAGCTGGGGAAATCTGGCGGACAGCTTGGAGTCGTTGGAGTTCCAGTCGACCCCGGGGCTCGTCGGGCAAATACCGTCTTGCTTTGGCCAGCTCGTTAACCTCCAATCACTGGTGATCCTAGAGAATGGTTTGAGTGGCAATGTGCCTCCGAACATCGGTAGCTTACCGAACTTGAGCGGCTAGTCCTTGGAGAGAACTCACTCACGGGCC
The DNA here is from genome assembly GCA_014182725.1 of Eucalyptus brandiana. Lineage (NCBI taxonomy): Eukaryota > Viridiplantae > Streptophyta > Magnoliopsida > Myrtales > Myrtaceae > Eucalyptus > Eucalyptus brandiana. The sequence goes on from CM024674.1 coordinate 38,629,001, forward strand.
GGATCCCGGACAGCTTTGGCGGATTGTCCAAGCTATTAATCCTTGATTTGAGCAGTAATTCTCTGTCCGGGCCTTTGACTTCGGCTCTTGGGGGTTTGACTTCACTCCTGAAGCTGGACTTGAGCAAAGATCTATTAGAAGGGAAGCTGCCAGTGGAGCTGGGGAAGCTCAAGAATTTGACCCTTTTGGACCTGAGAAACAACAAGCTCTCTGGTGGGTTGACTCGGTCACTCGAATCAATGTGCTCGCTGCAAGAGCTGATCTTGGCCAACAACCCGATAGGAGGCGACCTGAGAATCCTAGAGTGGGAAAAATTGCAGGGCCTGGCCACTTTGGACTTTCACTGACGGGTTTAACAGGGGACTTTCCAGAGTCGATCTCTAAGCTGAAAAACCTCAGGTTTCTGGGTCTTAGCAACAACCACCTCGGTGGTCACATCTCACCAGAATTGGCAACATTGCCCAGCATCAATGCTCTGTACCTAAACGGCAACAACTTCACCGGGGAGCTCGAATTCCTTAAATGGTTCTATGGAAAGATGGAGAGGCGCTTCGGGGCCTGGGAAAACCCTGGCTTGTGTTACCGGACTGAGTCGCTATCGACAAGCCACAAGCCATTCGGGGTCAAGCCCTGTCGGGAACAGGGCAATGTGGTTGATGAGCCCACCTCAGAGGCCAAGCTCAGTGGTGGCCGAGTGGGGCAAAATGTCCATTTCCTGGCACCTTCGGGATGTTCAAGACGTGGTGGTTATTACGGGTTCTGGTGTCCTTTTCTGTTGGAGGTAGCAATGTTGCTGCTTATTGTTCTGAAGAGTTACTAGATGATGATGGGTTTGAATTTATGATCTTCATTTCCTCAGTGGGCGGAATAGTTTTGAGTATATACTATAGGGTAGGCCTCTATCTACTACTACTTGTAGCAACCACGGGATAGATGAAGAAGAAGCCTCAGAGGCAGAGAAAAGAAATGTCAGAATCTTTCTAATACAACTAACCATTAATTTAATTACCCGTAAGCTCATATGCGAATAGCGTCTCTTTTTGCTGGCATGCATTGAAGTTTAATTTCTTGATTCGGGGTATCCATGATTATGCATCTTTGTTCAAGATTTTGGCTTTTCCTTAGGGTTATTATCTATCAACAAAGTACTTCTATTCTGCTGGAGTACAATGTCACGGTGAACGAACAGAGTCATCAAAACCCAATGTGCCTGTTCCAAGGACTAATACTGTAATGCATAATCACGGAAACCCCTCAATATCCTGTAGGCCGGAGATCATCAGAATGAGAAAAAGAGCAACTTTTATGAGGGCGGCATGAGTTTCTAGCTAGTTTAAGCAGAAACTTTAGAGGTACTGTCGGACTTGAACGCGACTGGTTATACCCAAATATCACATTTCTTTTCTCTCAAATTTACGAAATTTGTTGACGTTGGAATTGGTAGCTACTACAGGAAACATCCATCAGTCACTTCGCTCCTGCGAGGAGTGCCCAACCGACCGACCTGACCTAGTGAGAGAAAGTGAAAGGGCCTTGAAGAAATGTCCCTGGTCGTTCTCAGAACTGTGGTACCTCCAAAGAGAGAGACACCAAGCAGTTAATGGAGGCATCTCTTTTTTTTTTTTTTGGGTCAGAAATGGGGGCATCTTAAATGCAATGAAAGTGAAGTGCGGGGAGGGCGGTTTCAGCAGAATCAATGAGTCAAATCGTCAATTCAACACCCATCTCTTTCCTTCATTCGCATGACGGCAGACGGGCAGAGGTCCTTTAATTTTAATTCCATGCCTTCACAATTTTCTACTATTTTTCTTCCCCCCTTTTTTATTAAAAAAATTGGATGATCACGTAGACAAAGCTGGTTTTGATTGGCACAAATATATAATACACGAAGTTTGTTAACACAGAAAATTGGGTCTGGAAAAAATTCCTATTATTATATTTCCAGACCATAATTCTCGAATTTTATCTTCTCACAGTCAGAACTTATCCCTAATTAAGAGAGATCTAAAAAGGGCAACGGGTATATAAAATAGGGTTCTAAACCTACTTAAAAAAGATAAATTCTGCAACCAAAAAATAAATTCTAGTGACAATATAGTGCTTCCAACCACCTTTTTTGGAGTGACATGGCTACATAATTTCTCCCATTTCATTGATTGAAAGCACGGGCCTAGACTTGTCCTTAAATTTCATCAGCTTGTTTGAAAGCTCCAAAAAAATCTTTGGCAACCATATACATAGACAATGCCGGCTATGTTCGGGCTAGCGCATCAAGGAGAAATTATTTGTATTACGATCTGATCTCAAAATTGAAAAATACCTATGAAAGTATTGACGTTTCCCTAGGCGAAAGGTACCCCACCGATTTTATCAATAGATTCTTCTGTTTTTCTTTTTTAAAACCCTAGAGTCAAACATCATTGCCAATGAAATTCATTAGTGGTTCCAATAAAATGAAAATAAAATAAATTACAACTAGTGGTGGAGCCCGTGGAGAAGAGGTTTATGGTTTCTTACAAGAGCTTCTCACGCAAAAGATTTCATTTTTAGCGACTCGTTCATGTGGTCGAATTATGTCCACTTGATTTCCATTGCGAACGCACCTCGAATCCTCACATTGATCATGATACGTTGTTAATCGATTTTGTTCATCTCCACTTTTTCATGCTACATCGGAAATGAGAAGTGAAAGAAAAATTCCATTTCAGTAGAAGGAAATTGTAAAATCACGTTGCTGTCAATTCATGAACCGAGTCCACCTAAAAAGGGTGATGAGATGCCAAAAAGAAATAGAGATTAATGGGGACCCATTTATAGAAGATCTTGGGTCACCTAATTTTACATAGCCGAGAAACCTTAATTGAACTATGAATGCTTGAAAACTCGATCATTCAATCTCGAATCTCATCATGCGAAAGCTGCGACAATTACCCATCGGAATGTATTACCTCTCATCGAGTCGAGCACTTTGCTCCGACTCCTAATCAACATGAGAAAAAGACGGTACTCTGGTCCCCGGATCTATTTTCACCTCCGCCCCTTATTTCCTATGAAATTGATCTCGCGATCTTTCGTAGACGGACCATTTGAATTTTCTCGGCGTGATTTGTATCGTGCCTAATCGCGCGGTTTTGCGAAACTACCGACGGGCCGTATCGCTGACTAATGGAGGGGAAGGGAGAGGAAGTCAACCGTCATTTCCCAACCAACCACCAAAAACGCGGGACGGCCAGGCTTAGGGGCGTCGTATCGTGTATTCACGGCTCCTTTCCATAAGAGGCTTTGCTCCCCACGCCTCCTCGAGAGGGCAAAGCGCGTTTTTATCTCCAAACGAATGGCGATTTCCCTAATCCTTTCCTCGCCCACTTTTTTTTTTTTTTTTTTTTATTAACGTTCGCAAAAAGCCCGCTTCTAAAAAACGCAACAATCTAATTACCCTATATCCTGTATGTCTGCTTGCATATAATTTGCACCGTTTTCTTATCTTTTTGATCTTTTTTTCCCCTCTAATGTTCGCCCTCCCGGCGTTGACAATGGGGAAAATTGGGGCGGTTGCGTGCACTTCACTGCATTTTCTCTAGCACTTCCATTTGGCTTCCGGACATCTCCATTTCGTATAAAACCCCTTCCCCTCTCCTCCCTGCCCATATACCGCATTCGAAAAAGAAAACCCTACCAACTTCTAAGCCCATTACCCTCTCTCTCTCTCTCTCTCTCTCTCTTTCTCATCGCCTCTTCCTCGTCCCCTCCTCGTCTCCGGATCAGCCCCGCCGATGGATCCGGCACGCAAAGTCCTGTACGCCTTCGCGCTCCTCCTCCTCCTCCTCCTCCTCGCCGGCACATGCACCGCTGCTCGGCCCGGCCCGACCACGACGACGACGATGCTGCCCCTCCGGGTTCCTCCCCATGGCCCGCGGCATCATCCCCATAAGACCGCCTTCCGCCACCGCGGCAGCATCTTCAGCTACCTCCCCAAGGGCTCGCCCGTGCCGCCTTCCGGCCCGTCCCCGAGGCACAACTCCGAGCTCAACTCCACGCCGGGGAACTGAACGGGTTGAATCTTCGGAAAGCCCATACATTTCTCCGGAATCCTTGCCGAAGGCCTGGTTCTTTCATTCTGCTTCGTGATATCTGATAAGATGTTGTATATGAATACATTTATTTATTCATTTATTTATTTATTTTTCCGGAGAGCTTAGTCTATGTATACGTTTGGTCCAGCTCGACGGCTCGTCGGCGATTAGGGACTGTATAATAGGGTCGACGGGAGTTGTTGGATTAGCATGTGTATAAGCATTCTTTCATGACTTTTTACGGTGAAGGCTGTTATACGATATTACATGATATACACGTTTGATTGTTTGCATAAGGATTTGTCCGCGTATCATCTCGCTTTGCTCTCTCTCTCTCTCTCTCTCTCTCTCCCCGCCTCGTTGGCTTTTGACTTTGACAATGGCGAAAGGCAGGCGATTTGGAATGGGAACCCGGAGAGTCGTTCAACGAGCCAAATGGCCAGCCCCATTACTTGGACTAGATTTCCGTGCGTTCTCCTCTCTATTAGATCTAATTCCCATTCGGCATGGGTCAACTTACCCTTGGCAAATGCGCGACTAACATGCGATTTAGTCGCGATTCATTAAAGACGCGACGGTCGGCAGACGAGACTGTCCGACCCCGCCCGCCTACCCACCAACGCAGATGCGGATGGAAACCTTGCGTTCGACCAATCCGACATTTGACTGATGCGCGGTGCCGAGTCCTGTTACCGCCCTTCGTGTCGAGGTACTTGTACAGCAAGTTTCAAATCTTACCGGGTCAAACCTAGGCGTCACGTGCCGCTTCGCTGAATTTGTGCGCCGGTGCATGCACAGCTCATTCACCGACAGCGGACCGAGTCAAAGGGCTCGAACATGGACTGAACCCTGCGTTTCTGCAGGAAAATCTTGAACTGATCAAACCGCAACAGGTGATGTTCTTCGTAGCGTGATGGCGTCATCGGTCCCTTACGTGTATTTTTCCTCATTGAAAAGTAACTCCTAAAGTTCGAGATCTAGGCGTTGAAGTCATTGCGATATTCATTCATTCCTCATCGGTCCCTTTACGTCAATTAGGTAAATGTAAGCCGTGTTCGAGGAAGATTTTGACCTGGCCTCTTTTTAGATAAGCAAGTGATATGACCATATGTGGAAACAACGCCACAACTTGATCTACTCATCACTTACAGACCCGGTAATTTACTTAATATTAGAATAATGATTATAATAAATGATTGACACATTTGAAAAATACCACCGCTGGTCAAATGTTGCAAACGACGGATCAAAAGCTAGTGATTTCAGCTCATTGAATTCCATGATTTTCGTTGACATGACATTGTGCAATAACATCGTATTCTCGATATTTAGGGTTTTTATTGGATCCTTAGAGAAGCATTGTATTATACTACATACGACTTGTTCATATGTATCAAGAAAATTAATTGAAAATATTGTGTTTTTAGCATTAATCATCCGGAAATTATATTTCTAGCTGCATATCGAGATTTCACTTTTTAAGTGTATTTGGTCACATCTATTGTTGTTGGGTATGCTGCGATATTTGAGAAGTGAGCTGGCCTTGCATGAGCTAAATTTATTAGATCAAGCCAACCGCATTTTAAGATTTTATGAAATTCATGTCGAGCCTAGCTAAAAAAATACGAGTTCTTGTATGGTTTTTATGTTCGCATTGATTCTATCCACTGCATCACTCATAGATTAAATAATATATATAATAGTCGATCCGTTATTTTCATACGAATGGAAAAGTACACGAGTTAGGTGGAAAGCAAGGCTAGCGAGAATTTAAGGCATGCTATGACATACATGCGTATCTAACTCCTGCATACTTATCAATTTAATTTCTTCAGCATACTACGTGGACCGTTCTTAGTTGACTTTGATTGTCCAGGAATTTCCCAACCCGACACACGAGGAGTGCTTGTCTCCCCCTTTGACCGTTTCTCATTACTTAGCGTAGCTAACTTCTAGCCAACCACTTTCGTTAAACACATGGTGAGCGGTGATAATTACCAAATTAGTCGTAATCTTATCACGTGATGTCAATTTAGCTATAAATTTTTCAATTTTGATCCTAAATCTTTGAGCGAAAGTATAATATAATCTTTCCGGATAAGTTGGTTTAGGACAAGATTACATAAAATTGAAAAGTTTAGGACATAATTAGCTAACATACAATAAGTTTAGGATCGATTTGATAATTTTTTCTAGGGTAAGTAGTTTTTGTTGGGCAAGTAAATGTTGGGACTGTGTTGGTCCATCGAACGACTTCGGTCCAAATCGTTTGGAGAGGAGGTGGTGGAAAGCACGTCGGTGACTTGGTCACTTCTGTTGCCAGAAATCTGAGCACTAGACTTAGCTGTCGCGTAGGTGGACAATAGATGAGATCGAAAAGAAAAAATCACTTGTAAATTCTTCGAGTGGCTGCGTTTTGTTCGTATATTATTATTGGTCAAAAAGGGATTTTGAGTTTGGTAACTTAGATTTTGTCGGTAGCCCAATTGAAAATTAGGGTTTGACGACTCCGACGAGTTTTAACTTGCCTCATACAGCAAGTAAATACCTTAGATTGGCCGCAATTTAAAATGTTTGATTATGTTGTCCAAATAGGTTTGAGAGCAATTTCAAGTTCATAAGCAAAGGGAGAGAAAGACAAATCGCGAGTGAGTGGTAAGGTCTGATTTGACGAGACTTCGGTTCCCTTCAAAACGGGAGACGCAAAGGAGATGATTGGCCGCAAGATGGAGAAGAGTTTGTTCACGTCCTTGTTCCCATAGACCTTTTTCAAGAAGGGAAAACAGCGAATTTTTCTTGACCGCCGGTGAAGTCGCCGGACGTTTGAAATTGAGCGTGAAGAATACTCTCGCTACTGTGCATTTGATGCCAACACTATTGCAAGTCCGATGTTTGACACAAACATGGATGGTTGTTCAACTTGTTTGAATCCTCAGACATTGAATTTTCTCAAGGTCGGACGCCTAAACCATTCATACCCAGTTGGACATCCGATTCTACTTGAACTTTTTTTCGCAACTTCTGTAGTTTCCTAAAGCCTTTGAAACTCAAGACCTGCACAACATGATTAAATCAACTCCACAAAAAGAACTAGATAAATTGATTATCCAATTTTAAAAGGATTTTTTAAAACGACGGAAGTCGAATCAAGAGTCGATGTTGGCGACAAGGGTGTGAAGAAATCGGCCGCTGTCGTCAATGGCCGAATAGCCACGAAATGGCCGCCATCAACGGTGGTCGGACTTGGACGCCTTGAGGCCATTGTCGGCTAATGACGGTGGGTGGCGTGTGAAATAAGGGTGGGAATTGAGGTGATTTTTTTGTGGGTATTTTTGTTAATTTATTTTTCTTTGTTGTCCGAATCTCTGAAGACCCAATTTCGGCCAACCAAAAAAAGCAAAAAATTGATCCCATATGACCAAAAATTAATTATAAAAAATAAAAAATTCGATCATCATATGCATCATATGTGCCATTTTTCTAAGCCTAAAATTGCGAAATTCAACGGACTCGCATCACCACATACATCACACGTGCCTTTCTTCTAATGCCTAAGTGAATGGAATAATCTTCCTTTGGCCATAAAATTAACAATAAAATTAAAATCAGAAACAGAGCATAACTGTCCGATAAACAAAAAAAAGCTAAAAAAATGAATGAAATGGACCGCCCATTCTCCGTTTACAGCCTGGAGTCAACGGATGAGCTCAATCCCAAGACTTTCGCGACATCTTCTCGTCGTGTAGACCGAGTACCTGTCTAAGCTTTGACTCTGTGATTTTGTTCGCTCATGGCGGCCTTACGATATGCTTGGTCAAAGTCAAATTGCAAAATTGCAATGAATGATGATCCCCAAGTCTTCGTGCTGTAATTAGTAGTGTCATTGGATCCTAATTTCAACCCGGTTAATTTGTTCGGCTTGTTTGCGCGGGGAAGGTGGGCCGACTCGGAAGACGATGTTCTTGCCTATTTGAGGCGAGTACTTGGGCCAAGCATTATCTATTGGGGTTGAGATAAAAACGGTTTGAACTGTTAATCATATTGGACCGAATTATTCTTAGCGGGTTGATTCGGTTGGAAAGTACTTTTTTGGGGGAACGTGAAGCATTTCCTTGCTGTTTGATTTGGTTTTGACCTTTCTGAAAATCAAATCGAACCGTGAAATCGCATTGTACATCCGATTAATATTTTAATTAATTTTTTTTTTTTTTTATCTATACACTAAATAGTCTATTTGGTTAATTGGAAGGTTTGATTTTTTTAATTTTGTATGAATTTATGAATTGGCAGGAGGGTAAATTTTGGTCTTTTCATATAATTAATTCTTCTTCCAAGCTAGTATAGTAAGTTTAAGCTCATGAAATTACAGAAAATGGAGGGAAAAAAAATGAAAAAAAAGGTCCATTTGGTTCCATTGCCGAACCAACCTGCAATAATGATTTGGTTTCGTTCCTAGCTACAATACAGTAAACAGTTTGGCTTGATTACGTCAAAATTGTACCAACCTCATCTTACTCACCCTTATTATATGTACTCCAACGTAACTCCATGTGAAGAAGAGGCAAGCAACATAAATAAATTTATGAAATGTTAGTACATACGTCAATATCCCGCAAAATTGAGTTGACGGTTAGGAAGCGGACCCATGTTGATTCAGCTCACAAGGTACATATTGGGTTTCACATTAAAAACAAATAATTCTTCACTTGGGGTTGTTCACTCGAGTTTTAACTCGCGTCTTACATGATTTATAGGGGTTAGTCGAGCAATTCACATGCCCAAGATTTTCCTAGGTGTGGGCTTACCTCCTAAATAATACATCAAAGAGTTTACGTGGATAATAGCGGCCTTGTAGGTTGGGAAAAATCTTGGCCCACGCTTGGTTTAGATAAGATGGGCCTTACCTGGCATCTACCTGATCTAACGGATAAGAGTGGATGTGAGAGTTGAGCTCACATGTGCCGGGAATAGTCGATAATGTTTCTGTGGATCCTGTATGGAGCGGCTTTCATTAGCCCAAACTCCAAATTGGGCTCTTCTTGATGGGTTTGTGAGGCCCGTAGCTCATTTCGGGGCACCGACTTTACAAGGGCCTTGCGTACCTGATCGATATGTGGTGGTAAAGCCGAATTTAGTTTGGTGGGTTTTGTCGACATTCCTGATTCCGCGGGGGCAATCCATGGGTTATGTAGAATGAACATTAATTAACTCAAAAATGACACAAAACTGACCAAGGAATGATACTATAGATAGTAAAGGCTGATTTAGGGAATCAATTTGGCTCCAAAAAGTATAAAGCAAGATTCTTATCGAGTATTTTAATACAATTAATTTACTGGAGCATCCATATAGAATTTTAAGATACAACTCGGTAGATTAACTTAACAAACTGATCTTAGATTTTTAGTAGTACTCGACGACAAAGCTATCCCAAAGTCGTGCACTCAATATAGATGCCAGTTTTCTCTCAAGAACATGACCTACATACGGAGAGACAAGGGTTCAAATCAATCAAAACTCCGTGTCTCCAAACAACATATGCATACCATCACCGATGCTCCCTGAGGTGACCAAAAGAGCTATTCTTGTAACTTCAGTGGTGTCCAGCTTGATCTGAATTCCCCAGAGCGTTTTCAACTTAGTGACACATTCTCATGTCGTTGCATGTATTATTTGAGTGGGATGTCACTTCTCCAATCTTTTCTTCAGATTCTTAATCGGTTCATTTGATTTTAGGGTCTATTGCATGATTGAAATATGGCATTTTTAGGAATGCATCCTGCCTAACTTCATTCATTTTACAAATAGAGGCGTATATGATAACCATTCTATTTCTATTACAAAATCATTTTTCTATTCTAGACTTGTTTTTGAAATAGAAATCAGTTTGGTAAATTATTTCATTTTTTCTATTTTTGAAATAGATTTTTACTTCATAAATAAGTTTGTGATAGAAATCGAAGTAAAAATTTCTTACTTTTGTATTTTTTAATATAAATGAGAAATAAAAACTCTTCTTATCATTTGTCCTCGTGGCTAACCGGTTGCTCATCCACCGCCACCGACCGTCATCCATCCTTAGCCTGGTTGCCATCCATCATCGCCCGAAAGAGAGGAAGTTTGTGTTGTTATCAAATAAATTTTTATTCTGGGAATAGAAATTTTGTATTGTTATCAAATACACCCATCCCCGGCACAAGGGTCTTGTCCCTTCTTTTTCCTTTTAGGGGATTAAAGTTGGAGATTCTTTTTCGTGGGTTCATCACCATAAATGGAAGAATGTTCTATTTCGGGGATATGTCACTAATAGGCATTTCTTTCATTAATTTGGAACAAATCATCTGGCATCGAGAAGCGACAACTGTCTTTTATTTTTCAGATAATAAATTGTGCAAGAGAGTCCAAAATCAACACCATTAGTGGCTCCAAAAGGAAATATAACACAAATAATCCAAAATATTTGACCAATAGGTAATTTTGTCCTTGAAGTTTTAATGCGTCCATCGTGGTCCTCGAATTATTTAGAAATATTCAATTTAGTCGCTAAATTTTTAATTTGTTTAATCGAGTTCCTCAACTTTTCATAAAAATCAAAAGTTTTCATAATTACATTATTACCTAGATTTGTAATAATTTTTTTCATTTCAAACTATTTCTTAAATCAACAAAAATATGTTATCTTTTTATTACTCTTTTTACCTTTGGGATTTTTATAAATATTACAATATTTCCATTTAAATATATTTAAACTTATGATTATAAGCACAACCTCATTTAGAGCGGTGCTATGTTAATAGTCTTGCTAAATTGACAAATTTAACTAAATTTAATTAAGAAAACATGAAACACAAAAACTCAAAAAATTTATCTATCTAAAAAATTAGAAAAAAGATTTAGATATATTTAGGTACGAGAAATCTATGGATAAATTAGTATCGTTGACAAATATTCTTATTGAAACCCTTGTTTTCAAAATAAAAAGAAATATGAATCCGATATAACTCTAAATGAGATTATATTGTCGCTTTTATAGAGATCACAAGTTAAAATACTAATGAATGAAACTATAGTAATATTTGTAAAGCCCAAAGAGGTAAAAAGATAGCATTTTTTTTATTGATTTAGGAATTAGATTGACATGAAAAGATATTTTGAAATTTGGGCAATGGTGTAATTATGAAACTTGTGAATAATACTAAATTACTGGTTTGACATTATTTTATAAAGTTGATGAACTAGTTGAACAAATTAAAGGCTTATGGATTAGATTGAATATTTAAAAATAGTTCAAGAATCATATTGAACGAATTAATAATCTAAGGATGACATCACACATTGATTCTAATTTTAGAGATTATTTGTGTCAATTTCTCCTCTAAAAATTATGGGGAAGGAGTTTTCCTGGTCCCTCCAAAAAACCTACATCTTTGAACTTTTTAAAGAGTTGCTAAATGCATGTCTGACCCTTCCAAATCATGCCTTTTCCCTTCATTTATCTAATTCTCAACAGAGGTTCATCCCGGCCGAAAGTTGTTTCCCCATGATGTAATCTACATATTTTTGGAAATTTAAGAGCTTTTGGTGATGGTATTTGATGTTCATATAGAATTTATTTGATTAGACTTTTCTAATTATTTCTTGTACCTAAGTTAAAGCTACAACAAGAGTTTTACGTGAAATCCACCTGATAAGATCTTCGACGGTCGACGTTAATTGGGCTCGTTTGCACCGGGAGCCACCCACAATGTCTCTATAGGTTCTGCATGGAGTGGCCTTCATTAGCCCAAACTCCAAATTGGGCCCTTCTTACGCTTTTGTGAGGTCCGTAGCCCACTTCAGAGCATCGACCCTACAATGGCCACAAGCGGGGCCACATCTAATTTGGTGGGCTTTGTTAAACATTCCTAATTTCGCAGGGACAAGCCATAAATTTTGTGGAATTAACATAATTAACTAAAAAATGACGCAAAACCGACTTAGGAATAATACTATACACATACTATGGTGATACATACTATGGTGACATCATTTTGGCTCACAAAAGTATAAAGGAAGATTCTCATCGAGTATTTCTATATAGTTAATTTCTCCAAACACCCATTTAAGGTTTTGTCATACCGCTTGGTACATCAACTTTATAAACCAATAGTATCTCAGAATCGCTTGATGACAAAGATATCTCTGAATCGACACCTCTATAATCATTTCTCCGTTGCGCACTCGCTAAAAGATGCCGCTTGTCCCTCAACAACATAACCCTCGCAACGAATTCGGAGAGGTGAGGTTCAAATCAATCAATGTTATGCGTCTCCAAACAAAATATGCGTACTATAATTGAAGCTCCGTGAGATGACCAAAAGGGCTTTTCCTTTGTACTTCAGTGGCGTCCAGCTTGATCTGAATTCCCCGGGGCATTTTCAACTTAGTGACACATTCTCAGGTTATCATTGGAGTGGGGAGTCACTTCTCCTTTTTCTTCAGATTCTTGACACCACAAAAGTATCGGTTCATTTGATTTTGGGGTCTATTGCATGGTTGAATTCTGGCATTTTTAGGGGTGCCTAGGGAAGTGCAGCTCCGCCTAATCTGATTCCTTGTACAAATAGATGCATTGGAATTTTTCTTTTCCTTTTCCCTTTTCTCCCCCCTCTTGTTTTCCTTTCTGGGGATTAAAGTTTGATATTCCTTTCCCTATGTTCATCACCAAAATTGGAAGAATGTCCTTTTTCGCGGACAATAAATCGTGCAAAGAAAAAACTGACCCATTGGACAACGAGAGAGAGAGGGGTCACTTTTTTTTTTTTTTTTTGGTCTATAGAGGGGTCACTTTTAAAAGTGGGTAATTTGGAATAAAGATTGCAAATTTGCAAAACTATCAAAAGAATTGGTCATTTCATAAAAAAAATAGGGGTAAGTTATCAACAAATTACCTGAAAAAAAAAAAGAATCGACCATTTTTATACGAACCGTTTTGCGACACTTTCTAATACTTATGAAAGAATTCGTATTTTTAGATTAAAAAAACAATAGATTTCTGCATACTCAAGTGTTTATCCACCTCTCCCTTCGACGTTGATTAATGACACTCCTCCGAGACAAGGAAAAGATTGCATTCTTTGTACAGACTAGGAAAACGATTGGATGTGCATTCTTTATGCATTAAAATCCAAAATTTCTGCAGTTGCAAGCCAGGAAGTGGGCAATTTTCATCCTAACAAGGAGCTTTCATTTGACAGTTTCCGATGCAGAAGTCAAAAGAACACAATGACCCGGGAACCAATCGGGCATTGTATACTCACATGACATGATTAAAGGCTGTCGAAGCGAAAGGAAACGAACGGTTTTGGGACTATATATGTTGGCCAATTTTTTCCACTGAACAGGATGCGAGACAAAGACAGAGGTGAGAAATTATGTGATCTTCCCCGATTTCCCGAGAATTCTTTGGAGATCGCGAGTGGGGCCATTGGTATCTTGGAGCTCAACGAGTCAACGGGAACTTGAAGATTTTGCAGAGGAGATGGCGGGGTACCCTTTGATTGGAGCGAATCTGTGCATGCACGTCGATCTCAACTCGGATACTCTCGAAGTCACCGCTTGATATTGTGCTGCACCTTCAAAGGCTAGGAAGCGATTCTTAATCGTTCAGGATAGACACGGTTGGTTGAGTTATCAAGGATTTTCAATTTGGAAATTGGATATTATTTGTTCAAATCTCACGAATTACGTAGAAAGCGCTTTGATTCAAGACAACCGGAAGAGCCCAAGAGCCTGAATTTAAGCTCATGGTTCTTACAAGATATTCCGGGGACTTTCTTGTAGCTGTCTCTCCATACCTGTGCCCCTAAATTATAAAGAAAATAAGTGATTTGTCTGCAACTCATTCACATATCATAGACTGTTTTCTTTTCCCAATATTACAACTATGATTAGAGTCAGCAAGTCTACTTTAATCCCTGAAAAGCTCAGAATCGGCCACGTGGGGTCAAATCAAGGGAGAGGACGTTCCATTTTCGCTCATTAGGTGCATAACTACTCCAGACACCGACCACCTCAAAGCTTGACCAAAAATATTAAGAAAAAGTTGATTTCGCGGAAAATATGATATTTTTAGAAAATATTTTTTACAAAGTCATTTTTTAAAAAATAACCATATTTTCTGACATTAAATTGAAATTTGAAAATGAATTAGAAAATATTTTCTACCTTTTGATAAGGAAAATCTTTTCCTACACACTCATTTTCAATAATTTTTTACTATCTAATTATTTTAAAATCATTTTTAATTTTCATTTTTTTCCTTCCTTTCCTTTTTTTCTCTTTTTCTTTTCTTTCTTTCCATTTCATCTCATTCCTTGGCCTTGGCCGATCGCCGGCCATGGCGGTGGTCGACAATTGACTGCGGGCCAACTCAAGCCTCGCCCAATTTGGCAAAGTCGAGGTTTGCTCAACAAGCTCGGTTTTGCCAAATCCAGCGAGTTGAGCGGTGCTTGGGCCTCGCCTAAGCTCACTAGAGCTTGGTGAACCGTTGGCGAGCACAGGCAAGGCCTGAGTCTCGCCTAGCTTGCCTGGCAAAGCCGAGCTTGCTTGGTAAACCTCAACTCTGCTAGATCAAGTGAGGTAGAGCCTCGCCATAGGTCGGCGAGGCTCGAGTTGGCCCATGCCTAATCGTCGGCCATTGTTGTGGCTGGCGACTAGTCAAGGCCAAAGAAGAAGATGAAAAGGAAAGAAAGAAAAGAAAAAAAATGAAAAAAGAATACATAAAAATAAAATGAAAATGTGTTTGGTGAAAGAAAGTAACGTGGAAGAAGTTATGAAAAATGTTTTTCACTTTCAAAAATTGAAAAAAAAATTCTTCACTTTTGAAGGTGTTTTTCTAATAGTGAAAAATATTTTCCTTGATTAGTTTATTTTCGGTAAAATGAACGTTGAAAAATCTGCAAAATGTATTTTTGGAAGTTATTTTGCGTGAACCGAATAGTCTTAATTTAAGGGGACTAAAGTAAAAATGATGCTTAGCTCTTTGGCAATCGATCTCCAATTTGGATAGTTTGCTTTTACATGGACACGAACAAATATTAGACAGGGAAGGAAAATTGGGAAAAAAATCAAGTTTAAGCGCATATGGCACACAAAGGAAATCCGATTTGGGGAATATTAGATCTGAATCCCGGTTCAAATTCAAGTTGGTTTCGCGAGGGCCACTGTGCAAGTCTCTGAATGATGCCCAAAATAAACGCTTTGAGTACAATGCATCTTCTAAATATTGTGCCAAAACACTTGATTAACTCACTTTATAATCATTGCAAAACTAACCTTAATAAAATAATAAGAAAAAAATTAACATTTAAGTTCTATCGACAACCAAAACATCCACTTGCTGCATTCAAAGAGTAGCTATCCTCACGCATCGTCTCCACAAAAAATAAAAACTACCCTTTCCTTTTTTAGGCAACCCTCAATATACCTTTTTTTTTTGGTACATATTTATTCAACTTTGCAAATGTGTGTAGCGCGTGCTCAACTCTAGCCTAACAATAGTCCTAATGGAAGATGGTCATGTCCTAATTATTATTCTATACACATAGTTTTGACGATAATTTTCATAGCTAGATGTGGAAGAAATTAGTAACCCTATTGAGTATCAATGTGTATTTATGGAACCTTATATATTACATTAATCATGGAATATTGCATTATTTGCAATGGAAATATCAAATTTTTAAATGAAAGTGTGGCTTCTTATCAAAATATTCTAATGCTTCCTCTCACATTGGGCTGGAATTATTCTAACTCTAAAACATGGATATATGTAATAATTTATGATCTAGGAAGGTTTGAAGGGCCAAAACAATATGACAATTGAATTGACTTTGATGACCAACTCACTTCTATCTCTCCTCAAGTAAAGTGTCATTTATTAATTCCATACATGCATATATTTGTTTTTTTATTTCAACTCGGTCTTAGTACCATGTATAGCGTTTTCTTTTAACATTGATACAGAGTACTCGACCTTTCGGCCGACTTCAACGAGCACAGACAAACTGTCGGCAAGGCTTTATTGATGGAGTGATGGAATAGCTCCTAGGTCAATATGTTAGGAAGCCGCTCTAATTAATAAGTGATCTTCCCCATTGAAAATTTGCATTTAAACCCTCACCTAGGTCACTAGATTGAGGACACCTCATGGCACTTGTCATGAGTACTTAATGTGAAAATGTTTGACTTCAAGACATCAACCGTACATATGTCCCAAAATGTCATGGCGCACGAAAAATTATTAACGTTCCTTAACTTAGGTAGTCAACAAGAAAGCCACTCTTTCGGCATGGTTCAACGTGCATCGTCACCTGCCTCCACTAAAAATAATCCCTAAGAAACCATCATTACCGCACGGTAGTCCGCCGTATAATGCAATTATCATCATTAGATCGCGATCAAGTCAAACCCCAATCGACGAACAGATGTTAAAAAACGGGTATTATCGTACATAGGTGGCAGATGAAAGGACTGAGGAGTAATAATTAGATGGATGGGAAAACGCAGCACAATCAATGATGTCCTCTCGCCATTAAAACGAAAGGCGAACCGATGATCACGTGCGATCCATGATCGTCGATCCCCATCGTGGCATGGGATTTCGGGACCACGAGCGTCAAAAGTGGTCCGAAAGCCAACTCAACTCCCCCCCCACTTTGATTCCGAGATCCTCGACCCGCCACACTGGCAGTTTGCCAGCATCACCCCGTGCGTCACCGTCCCCTCGTGTGCGATTCGCTGCTTAAAGCCGCTTTGGAGGTTAATTGCATTGTCCTTGTGGAGAGACCATGATAAAGCAAGAAAGATTTTTAAACCGAAACGATGCGAAAAGGTGTTGCGGTCTTGAGGGGGGAGACAGTGAAAGGAGGGGAGGTTTCGTACTCAAATGCTAATCTGGGTGGTTATTATAAATGCTTCACTTTTGGCCCCGTGACCCTAAAGTGAGGACGCGGAAAGTGGCAATTCGACATGCGCATTTTCCGTGAGGTTTTGTAAGATTATTCTAAATTATTTTAAAAACTTAAATTGTTTGATGAAGAAATGATTTAATATCTAAATATCTTGACACTCTCTCTCAAATATAAATTGGACTTTGGCTAAAGCAAGGGAGTATATATAATGGGCGATGAATAAGGAATTTGGAAAATATTTGAACTCATGATCATATGATGTGGGATTTTGTATCGCTGTTAACTGTTTAAAAAGTTTGACTTGTTGAATTGGACTTTGTAATGTAATGTAAGAGCCAATGTCGCTTTTGGATATGTATGTCCACTACCATCAGTCAAATTCTACATGCCGCTCCTAATACGGCTTGACATGAGAAAATGTGTTGAAATATTGCTTTATGTCCCTTGACAACGGAATCTATACCCTCTTTATATTCATGCGGTCTTATTCTAACTAATAGCTTAGACTTTTGAGTTGAACTTTTTAACATTAGCTTTTGGGTTAGATTTTTTAATATTAGCAAAAATATAACTATATATTATGTTATATCATATGATAATGTGCGGAAGTGGAGTCCGGCCAAAAAGAAGTCACTTATTTCATGGGCCAAAAGCATCGGGGTAGATGTTGCTGGTTATATCTTCCTCTAAATGAGGAGAGCATAGTTCTGTTGATTAATTAACTGCGGACAAAACGTAGCGAATTTGTGCTTTGTCCGTGTGGACACGATACACGAGGAAGATAGAGAGTGGAGTTAATAATTGAAAGGCTCAATTATGCGATGACATGCGTTGTCGAAAGAGTCGGGGCTTAATATCTCCGTTTTAGTGATGGGTTCGTGGAGCTGTAAGGTAGCCTTGGACCGCTGTTTATTTCGGAACAGCCGCGTTGGATTGGATAATGTGGATGGAGACCTGAGTGACCTGGCGAAACGTTTGGATCGTAATAAGTTAGCTAAACTCCAATAGGATGATGCAAGTTAAAAAAGAGTCATTATAACATACACCGTTGATAATCGTTAGTGGTCGGCAACCACTTGCCCCGCTGAGGCAATTGATGTGATTGCTAGCAGTGTAGCCAATATTTTTTCTCTTCTTTTTTCTAGTTCTCTATTTAGATTTTTAAATTATCATCTGTTCTTACTTGGTAAAAAAAAAAGAGTACACACACAGTATGTCAGGATTCTACTTATTTGCTCCTATTCTGTTGTTTTGCTAAGCAAAAGATGGAGCATGTTAAATTCAAAAGGGTCTTTTATTGGATCGAATCTATTCAAACCTTATTTCTTAGCAACTGGCTGCAATCGAAAACTAAGTATTAGAGCGAGGTCTTAACTCTGTTATTGATCTTAACTGTTAGAATAATTAAATATTAAAACCTGTATTTGTCTAACAGTTTAAGTTTTTAGAACAATTAGTAATTATCTCATAAAATCTTATATGATATCAGAGTTGGAAGTCTTGAGTTCAAATCTTACCATGTCCTATTTGTTTTCCTAATTAAATTTCCATATTTAGTATTAGGCAAAGAACCAGATTAAATGCAAGATGGAGTGTTAGACTAATTAAATATTAAATTCCGCCTTCGCCTAATAACTTATGCTTTTATATTAGTCGATAGTGGTTCATAAAATCTCACATTAACATTTACCAATTGGCAATAAACTTATTTCACGTCACAAGAAATGTCATAGCATGTGGAAGTCCTTAAAGCATGGATTGTGGAGAGCAATTATAAGACTTACGGGGGCTTGTTCCCTCCCCAACTGGTCGAGGCTCAATGTTGCTTCTACTAAACAAATGAGTCTCGTAGGATATTTGTCTATTTCTCTCTCCTTATCAAGATAAGATTTTTTTCTTGCTCCTTCGTCTAGATTTCTGCTTTCGTGATTGGTTGAAACACAATAAATAAAAATAAAGAGACCTCATAGATAGGTAAAAGGGGAAAAAGTACGAGAGATCGAACCAAGGACTTCTAACTTCAATACCATGATAAAATCAAGTGCTACAACACTCTTAAGGGTGCTAATCTCAACGGTTGTGAACGTAGGGCTACAATATCTAGTAGCTGCTTCTACTTCTAGGAAGTTGTCCACTAAATTTCAAGGTATTTAAGCCTCCTACATCTGCTGAGTATGTCTTGAGCTTTGGCTGTCGACCCCATCGAGGATTGAAGCTCCGAGATGTGGATATACCCGAGTAGGAGTTTAATGAGGCATCCAAGGGACGGACGGTGGAAATCGAAGATGTCGTAGGTGCTAGGCAAAGATGCGCCACCTGGTCGGGCACTTAGGTGAGCAGTTGGGCCATAGGCTGAGTGATGGGGCCATCGGCCGGGCGCCTGGGGAAGAGTAGCCAAGCGCCCTACCTGGAGCCTGGAAATGCTCGGGCGCGCTGGACCTGAGGCTAGGCGGCAGGAAGATGCTGCCAACTCGATATATATAACACCCGCTTTAATGCCTGTTTTGATGATTGCATATATGGGACATTACACATCCGAGTCTCTTAAGGGTGTTTCCAAGGTTTCTCTTTCAGAGATTTGCGAGGCAAACGTTTAAGAAGTGAGAGAGCTTTTGATTTAAACTTATACTCTTCATTGTTCATGGTGGATTCATCGTTTGCCATTTTTCTCGTGTATCAACATTCTTACTGAATTATGTAAATTCTGGTGTATTGTTTTCTCTCTTTGTTAGTTATTTTTCGTTTATCTCATGAATATAGTCTGAGTGCACGGTCCTTTCTCGCAACAACATCTAACTTGACAATACCTCTTTAACACGCATTGGTAACAAATACCCAACAAACTCTCCATCCCGCAGATGTTACGAGGAAGAAAACAGGGGAAGGAGAAAATGAAAGAAAGAAAACGATAAAGCAGTATCCAAACTAAGTCGACAACGGAGAGCTAATACATATCCCATTAGACGTGGCGGTGGACCACCTGAGAAATCCGCCCGGTGCATGATCGAACCTTGACGATGTTGTCACATGATGTACCTTCATGTCGCGAACTAACTGGGATCAAATATTCTAGACATTTCATCTTTGCTTGCCTTTTGCATGTCCACGTTGGACTCGACTACCTGTCGTGCAACGTTTGGGGAACAAAAAGATTTAGGAATATTATCTGGTCTGGCATAGTGTAAAAGATGAACTTACGTGATAAGCCCTAGGGTTTGATGTCATGCACTGAATGCATAAAGCGGTATCTCTTTTGTTCCCAATTTTCATATGATTGCAGTTTACTCGCGAGTTCCGTCATGGAAGAAAGTAGGAGCTTCGAGTTTTCACTTCTTTTATTCCTCTATCGTACTCTCCCGCAAAAGAAGAAAGAAAGAAAAGAAAAGAAAAGAAAAGAGAAGAGAAGAGAAGAGAAGAAAGCTAGCTCCCGCCAAACGCCAAAATTGCGTAACCTTTTTCCATGGCACATATCTCTCTCGCTTATAGCAAAGACCCAGACGTTCGAAATCGCTTTCTCGTGGAAAACAAGAGGTGCTGTTAAGCAGATAAGCACCCGAGTGGGTGGGGGAGTTTCCTACTATCGAAGTCGCACGTTCGCCTGTTGTCGTCGAAGGGTCGGAAGAACGACAAAAACATTGAACAAACGGAAAACAAATCGAGTGCTGTTTTTGTGCGGGGGGCTCTTCGCTAACGTGTCAAATTCACCAAATTCCTTTGGCCAGCCCATTACGGGAGAATACATTAGGAAATCTATGAAAATGATGGCATCTTCTGAATAATCTCCTCTTCTATTGGGCACGAGCGAGTACACCATTATTGTACAGCATGGTGAGAAGCACTGAGAGGGGAGATGGGCCGATCTCGCACTCCACATTGTCTTTTATCAAAGGACGCCTCAGGTTCATTTAGGTCGAACAGCGACTCATGATTTTTGCCGCTTTTTGACGCACTCCAAAGTCGTAGTGTCTTTTTTTTTTTTCCTTTTTGCATTGGAAGCTATGGAGGCGTAGCGTGACAAATCATGGAGTCTTTATAATCAGGACAATGAGATGAATACAATTCTGGTTAAGACACTGTCCTCGCTAATGTTGACTGCTCATGCCAGAGAAAAATCCACTGTCCCTTGTCCAAAATTTAATGGTTTTTTTATGTCTCCATTATGTCGGGTACTTCAAAAGGAAAAAAAGAAAAAGCAAAAAAGAAAGGGAAAGGGAAAGGAAAAAGAAAATGTATTGGTTAATGCTCTCCTCCCACAACTTTAACGAACCTCAAGAGATTCAATTTGCATCTCCCCTTTTTTCGTCCCTTGGAGAATGACGTATGACTAGACATTAATTTGAATTTAGGATAAAGATCTTCTCTAATTAACCAAAATCTCTTTAGATTTTAGAGAAATGACTCGTATGACAATCGATGAGAGAGAGAGGAGCTACTGAGAGCACAGGGGCCGCCGATGATAAATATGGCGGGCAACGATGATATTTGGAGTCATATTCCGGATAAACAATAATCTCCCTATCAGAAGTTCCCTTTTGAGAGACTTATATAGTAAAATATGATGCGACAATTCATTTGAAGGTGGTCACATTCATTTTGATAGGAAAGTGAAAATTTTTAAGGTAAAGCTTCTTGAATTGTCATATAGAGGATAAGGATCAATATCGACCTTTATTGAATGTGAATATTTGGTTGAGAATACGAGATTCGGCTTTTTTACGTAACGTCAATTGCTTTATAGAGAGATTATGTTTTCCTTTCTATGGTTTTCGAACTTATCATGAAGTTGCAAACCACGTGCTACTAGAGTAAGCTTTCTATGAAATTGTCAAAAAAAAAAAAAAAAAGTTTTAAATTTATTATGTGCGACCAATTTAATTTTAAATATTTCAATTTTTTTAATTCAATTTTAAACCTTTTGATAATTTATCAATATACATACATTTGTTCTGCAAATGTGTAGGATATTCCCCATTAAAGTCGTTAATTTTTTTTTATGGCGTGAGTCCATTTGATCTCCTAGCTTGATTGCCAATATTTTATTATTATTTGAAAAACATGAATTCGAGATGTGAATTATCCCTTCGTTGAAAGACCGCAGGAGGAATCAAACCATGACGCGCAAGCTTCCGAAAGCTAAAAATCAACGAGTAAAGCGAAATGTCATTCTGAAAACGGGATTAACTGAGGAATCCAGATGAGCCAACAGCATGGGACTGTAGGAAAAATGTAGGTGGGGGGTAAAGGAGATAGGAGGACGAGGAGGGAGATAGAAAGTAGGCACGATCACTCGCGAGCCGCGACGTGTATCAATTCGCATCATCCCTTTCGGGAATTCTCGTGGCTAGGAAGAAAGATAAAGAGGGGATTGCATAAAGGAGAGCTTTGATTAGTTGTCCCTCAAAGGAAAAAAGCTGGACACTTGGCGCTTGTGCATCAAGAACCCAATTTCTATTTGGTGACTTACAACAAAAGGGACGAAGGAAAAAAGCAGAGACCCCACAGAAAAGAAAAAGGCTATTAGATATTCCCACTAAGCATCCGAAGGGCGTGTCTTATTGGAGACAATCACCATAATTTTAAGCAATTTTGACTTAGTAAGATTACCTACCGTGTAATTTTGATTGATCTTTGAAGTTCGCGAGACTTTTTTTTTTTTTTTTTTTTGAGATTTTTATTTGGCACGTGTAGTCCGCAAGTTTTTTTTTTTTTAATTATTTTTTATCTGGGATAGTACGATTAAAATGACGCATGCATATTTTAAGAAGGAAAAAAAAAAAGTAAACCACATTCTATTAATAATGTCAAATACACCACACCTTAATAGAAGCTTTACAAACATTATTCTTTACTTATTTATTTGCAATAATGGTATGATGAAGTCCCAAGAGATCATTTCTAGATAAATGTTTGAGTTTTTCTTGTCTAAAACTAATCTACATTAATTCATCAAATTCTACTATGATTCTCATCGGAAAAATTACCAAAAAAATCTAAACCTATCGCACTAGAACCTTTCAATTGTGCCAATTGAGTCCTAAATCTTTTGATAATTTACTAATTTAGTCATTTTAGTTGGAAATTGCAAATGGGAAAATGACCGTTTTACATGGCACAACTAATATTGTGTAAATAAAAAGGCTAATACCACGAAAAATCCTAAACTAGTATAGATATAACAAATTTACTTCAAATTAATTTTTTGATCATAAAAACCCTAAATTGATATATCTATGACAAATTTATCCCAAATTCATTTTTTGTCCACAAAAAACTTATAACTAACATATTTGTGATAAATTTATCCTTCATTTATTTTCGTTAAATTTGATTACTACCACAAAAAATTACAAATTGATAGACTTTTGACAAATAAAGTATAAAATCCAAAACTGGTATACTCGTCAATTGTAATGTATAATTAAACTCAACAATTTGGCAGCGTAATTTAATGGAAACTAATTGATGGTAAATTTGTTATAGGTGTATTAGTTTAGGGTTTTTGGTGGTTAAAAAAATTAGTGTGGGGTAAATTTGTCATTTGTGCATTAGTTTGCGATTTTTAATGGTATTAATCCTAAAAATAAGAATTTTTTAAATATTTTTTATTTTTCCTTTTTGCTTCTTCCTCTATTGATCATCAGACCTCGACGATGGCTGGTGGCCGACCATAGGTAAGGGCCAACCTTGTTAGGACCTAGGGAGGTGGAGCCTCACTAGGATCTATGAGCTCCACCTTGCTAGTCTCGGACGAACTCTACCTTGTCGGATCTATCAAGCTAGAGCCTCACTAGCCTCGGTCTTGAGGTTAATGAGGTGGAGCCTCACTTGAGGCCGAGGAGGTCAACCCTCGTCAGCGTGGACAAAAAGATAAGAAAGAAAAGAAAAGAAAACATTTTTTCATAAATTTTCCACGTCAGCATGGACAATTTCTGACCAAAATTGATCGAAAAGACTAAATTAGCAAATTGTTAAAAGGCTTCTGATTCAATCAACACAATTGAAAGACTTAAATTGAATTGACTCAAATACAATAAGTTTAATACTTTTTTTTGGTAATTTTCCCTTCTCTCATTCGCACAATTCCGATTCTTTCAGGATAATCTTTGCGTCGGGTACTCTAATGCGTTTTCCCATTAAACTGCCTCTTGCCTAAAAAAATTCGAGATGCCTCGTTCTGTCCTATAAAATGCAGAAGACAAGGAGAATAAAATTAGAAAGCCATGCGATGGTGCACTTCATTAGTCACAAGACATAGAATAATGGCATAAATTTGACCTTGGTGCGCGTCACCAAAATCTCTCTCATTCCTACGTCTCTGCACGCGACCAATGTTGCCTTTGCTGACTAGAATAAGCCACCGTAAAGATGAACCAAAAGCACTAATTTGAAACCGGCTTACGCACACTATTTTTTCATCTCTCCTGGGAGGACAAGAAGTAATTTGGGAACGGACGTAACTCCATGCAATAGGAGAGAATGAGAGTGTTCCACCCGAAATGCCGAAAGAAGAAATTAAGAAAGAAAAAGTCAAAAGTGGAGTGGCTTTGAATCGATAGTGACACCACCATCTTCCACAGGAAAGGGCGACACAGTCTCCTCCCCATTATCTCTTCCATGGAATCGGAACTCGACACATGAAAAAGAATGAATAATTATCAAAAGAAAAAGAGAGAAAAAGAAGAGGAAAAGATGAAGAACCAAGCACTTCTCTCTTTTCTCTGCCACCCCCCAACGAAATAAGATACCCTTTGCCTTCTGTCAAACATTGAATGGGAGAGAGAGAGAGAGAGAGAGAGAGAGAGATGGGCCAGCTTAGAGCTTTGTTTCAGTCCCAACAATTTGAATATGACAACCATCATAGCGTTCATTGCCTTTTCATTTCATTGATTTTGGTCTATCCTTAAGTATTGCAGAACTGTGTACAGAATATATGTTAAGAGTTGCTGAGAGCGATGCACTGAGACGGTTTATAACGCGAATGCGCAAACTGTAGATGATTATCTAAGTTATTGGGTCCATACAAATATCTACGGGGAATTTGTAACACCGCTTCGCAAGCAAGTTGTGCACACCCAGCTGCGAAATTCTAATGCATCGCTCCTATATATTCTCCATGTGCCCCGCTATTTGAGCTATTATGCTCAAGTACAACGTTTTATTCTCTTTGCATATATTATCTCTGGGTGCCCAGCATCTGTCTCCACCAACCTGCAACATGTAGCTAAAGTTGGATCTTGTTTACGTGACTTATTTGTGCCTTTCTTTTCGTTTTCCAGTGCTGTCCCTTTTTGCCAAGATTTTACAACAAATGACTACACATGGAATCGAGTAGATTTCTCGCATCATCGTTGTCGAAAGTTTGAAAACAGCGCAATATATGTGAAAGCCGTTTCAGTGTAGTTATTCCGTGCTGTAGCTGTGCTGGTAAAGTGCTTTGACGCCATGCTTGATTACATGTTGTAAAGTTAAGAACCTTGAAACCGGGTGCGGTGACGTACTGAAAACTGCTACAAGGTGTCGCAGTTCTGGAGGTGTCGTGATTGTGCGATTACAAGAGTTTCAATGCTCCTTTTCACGGTTGAAACTTTTGCGGGAAAACTGTATCGATAGCCTTGTAGATGATTTGGACAGAGAAACTTTTGTTTTGCTCATTGAAAATCATCACCCTTGTGATCTATGTAAGAGTTTTTCTAATTGTGGACTACATTAATTGATATTGTAATTTACCGTTTAACGTTTATCGTTTTACGGGGTTTGGTCTAAGGTGAGATAGAAGGTTTCTTAATTAGTCTAATATGGGGTGGCATTTAGTGTGGGCCGAGTTGAGCTGGCCCGTAATGAGAGGACTGGCTGGAACTCTATAAATAGTCTTCAAGTCTCTCCTCTAACCCTAATTCTCACATGTATCCTCACCTAAGGGCGTTTTTCCTAACGCTACACGTGAGGGGGTCGCCTCATTGAGGTGATACGGAGGGCAATAGAGGAGAAGGACTTGCGCGTGGAACATCATGTGTTTCGCTTCCGCTTCAAGCAATGGTGGATCCCTCTTGATGAGTGGGTAATCCCTTTTCGCTTCCGCTTTATATTTGATGGATTCCAAAACAGGTGCGTTAATCTTTCTACTCAATTACGCTTGTTTTGTTCTTGTTATGGAGATCTTGGGGTTACGCAATTTGCGCCCAACATGTGGTATCGTGAGCAACCATAACCCTAGAACTTGAACACATAAAGGTTTTGCCCTAATTTGTACGGATTAGCCCTAATTCGTACGGATCTTGCCCCTAATTTGTGATTTTCGAGATTTTTTATTCAATAAAAATAAAATTAAATCACAAATTCGGACTGGACTCGACGAGACGAGCAAGACGGTCGGCGGCGCGTCGCCGGGGGAGGCCGCACGCGCCCCCACGCGCGGCCACGCGCCGCCTGGGCGTCGAACGCGCGCCGCGCGTGAGCTCCACGCGCCGCGCACTTAGGCGGCGCGTGAGGGCGCGTGGAGAGTCGGATCGGCGCGTGGCTGGCGGCGTTGGATTCGTATGGCCGTCCTCTATGTCGTGATGTATTTATTTTACATATTTGATAATTTTATGGATGTGAAAATACATACGGAACCCTAAATACGTGTATTTTTAGTGTATTTTTGCGTATTTTTCTTATATTTTCTGTGAAAATTGGAAATATAAGTGTTGGGTTACAGGTATGTTATCACATAAACATCATAATGGTGTGATTCATCAATAAAAATCAAACTTTATTGTGAACTGAAGTTCTGGGCGATGAGATACAATCAATATGGGATAGAATTGAATTGGTATGTATTGGTGATAAGAAACAAGAAAGATTATGAAACTTTTGTTGCTCATACATACTCCTTGACACGCTGATAATCTTTGAATGATGGATGTCTTAAGAACTCGTGACTAAACTAATTGTATCGATTGACATATCTCTTTGTATGTAGGTAATGCACGTCGATTAAGTTCTTGCGCATATTGTACATGAACTTATCTGGTCACTTGTTAATATCTATCAAATTGAATATTTTTATGGTTAAGGAGTATGGCAATATTTATGCAGAGCAATAGTATCTACTGTTATAGTTTAGATATTTAGTTCGTGGTTTGACTCAATTTATGGCCATTTGATTGAAGTAATGATATTTGTTACTTAAATTGATTAATAAATCAGTTGTTGGCCTTGGAGTCATGTTTTGCCTTATGAAACTCATGAGCAATAGTTGATCATTTGTTAAGCTTGTCGATATGGTGTACCCTGTATTACTATTGATGTTAATTTGTGAGAGATATTTTAGATCGCATTCTTTTATGTTGTTACGGTAATATGTAATTGGGGTACATAAGAGATGTTTTATTCTCTGTTATGGGAAGTTTCTTGTATTCTTGTGATCAATGATCTCATTGGAATCTGTCTTTCAGATTATTTGTATATATATTTATATATACGTATGATTAATTTTTATTAATGGATAAAGCAATGTAATTAGCATGATATGTGATTTTAGTGATAACATGCCCCTATCACTAAAGTTAAAATCACATGTATATGGGGTATGTGATGAGTAAAGTTTATATCCCTGGTATGAGAGAATTTCAATGATTCAATTGAGTTGTGACCGCCAAAGTGGCACGCTTGATTGGGTTTGAGAAATTTCGGTCTCGTATATTTGATTGGGATGTCTCCTGGTCTAATGCGTAGTCATACTCCCAAAGGAGGTGATTGTGTATTAGTTCATGGAGGGATATATGATAGTGTGGTGGAGGAGTGACCAATCCTAATGGTTCATATGCCCAAAGGTGATGAATTCACGAAGATTGGAATATATTCTCATAACCCTTATCATGTGGGGAGTGTACAATTGCATATCATGTATTCGCCCAAAGGTGATTATATGATTATGCGTGTAACTCTCTGGATGTGTACTTGTACGTCAAGTTACACGGTACTCACATGATGCTAATTATATACATTGCTTGTTTTTCAGTCACATTTTTCGTAAATGGTAATTCCGTCATTATTGAGGTTTTTTTTTTTGCTTCAAATTTTAAGTTGTGGACATATGATTTATTGCTTGAGAAAAGAGCAATTGAATTTGCTTATTGTCCATGAAGCGTTCCATTCTGGAACACTTGAAAAGAGGTTTGCCTGCGGACCGCATTGCTATAAGATGAAGGAAGCCTTAGTTGCTTGAAATTATGTCTTGTCTGATTTTGAAATTAGAACACATCTGCAAAAATTGTGTTTAAGTCCTAATGACATATACATCTCGTATATGATTTAAAAGTTGTCAGGTTTAACAGTGGCAATGAGTATTTTGGCAAGTATGACAATGCGAAATAGCTTAAAGGGTCATTTGTCAAATACTTGGTAGATTCCGGGGTGGTAATTTAATTACTATACTTGAAAATCTTGACAAAGAGATTTGACCGAAAGGCATAAATGCACCATATTGAACATGGTGATGAGTATGATTAGTAAGACTAATTTATTTGTTTTTTCTTTTGTGGGCTGATATTATGAAAGCAATTTTTTCATATACAAAAGGGGTATTGATTTTATGACCCTAAAGAAGGTACAAGAATTATGGAATCACATATTCTAAAATTTCTAAATATTGACGTAATTGTAGAGGATATAATGCTGCTCTCGACTATTAAAGATAATAGTATGATGGAAGATCATTGTGTCTTTGTCTTTACCTATACAGATAATTATGGAATCTCCTGTACCATAGACTAAACTTGTTGAGGTTCAAGGTACTATTCTTGATATAATTTATAATGAAATTTCTTAAACCTCTCAAGTGCAGAATGAAGTGGTTGCAGCTTTATTAAGGAGATTTGTTAGGGAAAGACGATTAGTAATATCATCAGACTATATAGTCTATTTGTGAGAGCATGATTATAATATCCACTACATTGTTGTTTTAGCAACTTATATAAATGTCGTTTCTTGTTGTCAATTAAGTATGTGATTAGATGCCATAAAAAGGCGATATACAATCTATGAAACATGTTTGGAAACTCACTGACTTGTTTAAAGATCACAAGTTTATTAGTTGCAAATTGATGTACAAACTAAAAGAATTTCAAAGAAAGATTGTGGAATTTAAAGCCAAATTGGTAACTAAAGTTTTCACTCTGAAAGAGGGGTGGATTGTTTATAGTGAAGAAATAACTATTTCTTTAAAAGATTCTTTCAGAGTGAATGCGGTATTAATAGTTTATTTATTTATTTATATATGGAGTTACGCCAAATAGATACAAAATCTATATGTGCAAGTAACTGGATAATTTTGCAATAAATGTTTCAAGTAAATTTGTGTGTAGACTGAAAAGTCTTATTTATAGTCTTAAGCAAATTTCCAGACAATATTTTTAAAGTTTCATAGTATTGTTATTTTGTTCAATTGGGAACAAAGTAATTCAATATACTGCAAGGTCAGTGGGAGGAAATTTATTTTTCTCATACTCTATGTACTTGATGTTTTGCTTACAAGTTGTGACCTTGAGACATCTTTTATCTTTTTATCCTTTTGAGGTCCGTAAGGATTATTTTTTGCCATATTATATTAGATTTTCTCGGAGGACGTTTCGATTGTATATTGAAAATATTCAATATACATTATTGCAAGCCAGGAATTGCTCCTGTTGTTAAGGGTGATGGACTAAATCTATCACATTGTCCTTATTTAGATATTGAAAAAATCTAATTAAATGGTGTACCTTGTGTCAGTGCACTTAAAAGTATAATGTATGCTCGAATTTGCACTAGACTAAATGTTGTCTTTGTGACGGGACTTCTAGGCAGATATCAGTCAAATTCAGGACATGATCACTGGGTTCTTTGTCAAGAAGGTTTTAAGGTACTTAAAGAAGACAAAAGATTATATGCTAATTTATAGCTATGTTCAATTCTTGCAGTTAGTAGAATATTTAGATGTAAACTTTGTTGGCTGTTCTGATGACATGCAATCAATAACGGAATACAGATTTATGTTAGTAGGAAATGCAGTAAATAAAGTTCTTTGTTATCTTATACTATGTAAGTAGTGTTAGTAACATTCTTTTAGGCTGTTACTTGGGCTTTTAGGCTCCAGAACCTCATGACGGAGTTGATCGTTTTAACTTGATGGATAGACCCATACGGTTGTATTGAGATAACAAATTTGTAGTATTATTTATTTACTACAGATGTCTCAAGGGGTCTAAATATATGGTGGTCAAATATTTTTTATCATAAAGAAACGGTACGAAAGGTGACTTATAATATAACATATTTTCACGAGATGTTGTGATTGCAGATCCACTAATTAAAAACCTACGTCCATGTGTATTTGAGTGACATGTCATTAAGTATGGGCCTAGGAGTATCTTCGGATACCTTGTTGTTTAGTGGGAGCTATTTTGGCTATACTCGATAAAGGTTTCATCCGTGTTCGTTACATTTTGTAACGGTTTGATATGTATCAACTTTTGCATTCAATAAAATATTTTGAATGTGTTGTTATTATGTTGAATACATATTAATAAAGTCTCAAGGGATTGTATAAACCTTGAGTGAAGGCTAGGGCATCCGGGCATCCGGTTATTAGCCTTGTGCATATGTCTTGTGATACATAAAGAAAGGTTAACCATAAGGACAAGACATATGTGGGTTCATTGGAACCATAAAGCATTCTCTAGTGGCATAAGTTTTTTATGACACCTAAGGTAAGAGAATGGTGACTTACAAATGGGATCTCTCTATGAGAGATGTTATCCATTTGACACACTACCATATTGAATCCATATTAATAAAGTCGAGAGCACTCGTGACCATGGAAGGCTCTGTGTGTATACATGCGATTACCGCCATGATTCGGTGTTTAAGACTTTATGGGATAGGATTGACTATTAAGAATTATCTCTAGACCAATGTGCGCACATAAGGTACGATTTCAATTAATATAGTCCAAGTGGGAGAATGTAAGAGTTTTTCTAATTGTGGACTACATTAATTGATATTGTAATTTACCGTTTAACGTTTATCGTTTTACGGGGTTTGGTCTAAGGTGAGATAGAAGGTTTCTTAATTAGTCTAATATGGGCCTGCTTAGTGTGGGCCGAGTTGAGCCTCGCCCGTAATGAGAGGACTGGCTGGAAACTCTATAAATAGTGCTCAAGTCTCTCCTCTAACCCTAATTCTCACATGTATCCTCACCTAAGGGCGTTTTCCTAACGCTACACGTGAGGGGGTCGCCTCATTGAGCCGGTGATACGGAGGGCAATAGAGGAGAAGGACTTGCGCGTGGAACATTGTGTTTCCGCTTCCGCTTCAAGAACAAAGTGGATCCCCTTGATGAGTGGGTAATCCCTTTTCGCTTCCGCTTTATATTTGATGGATTCCAAAACAGGTGCGTTAATCTTTCTACTCAATTATGCTTGTTCTTGTTCTTGTTATGGAGATCTTGGGGTTACGCAATTTGCGTCCAACATAATCTTCATGTATTGTATTTGTGCTCCGCTCTTATACGTCGGAGGCCCTAGTTGCAAGACCCGAGTCCAATCTTGTCGATTCAATCCTCCTCACCTCGGTAAATCACGGAGGGCTTCTAGCGTAATTATAACAGGAGGCATCAATTAAGCACCCGTTTAAGGAAAATCTGTAATTTCGCATGCACTATCTTTTTCCTTGTTTTGTGTAATCAATAATATCAAAAATCGAAATATTTTCTTATTAAGTATGGATATGAAGCACCCTCAAAAACTCGTTAATAGCACCCGTTGTACAATCGGATTATTTGTTTGAGAGCACTAAAGTTGTTGAAAACGTACTCTAACCAACAGACTGACCAAGTTCATGAGTGAAATCTGCATTTTGGGAAATCCATTTTTGTTTTTTCTTTTTTTGTTTAGTGGAAGTGGAACTTAAGTCATCGCTATATCCTCATTTGTACTTTCGGTGACATCTAGTTTTATGGTGTGGCTCTGCTTTTGGCATCATTTACTTGCCACTTCGCACTATCTGATAGACTATTTATCTTCTATTGTGCGTTGGCTTATAAGTTCAAGATTTATTGTTTCAAGCACCAATTCTATTATCAATAACTTTTTGTATTTACAAATTTTACATATATTGTCGAAATCCAACTTTCAATCGTATATCATTCTTTCAATACATTTTTCAAAATTATTACTATTTCATTTGTTTCCGTTCCATACAGGTTTATAAGCCAGTGTCAAAGTAAAATTTTGAAAATATATCTTCTGACTTTCTTCTCAAAATAAAAGTGATGAGTTCAGTTTGATTTTTATAAGAATGGATCTATATATGTTCTGAAAATTGAATTGTTTAATATTAAATGAAAGTCAGACCACTAACAATTTTTTTATCGGTTCATGTTGACTCTATTGAGCTTCTTTTTCCCCTTTTAGAATTAGAATAGCAGTCCACCTAAATAATTGAGCCCTGATTTAGTCATTGCAGGGGCTGATACATGGACAGGTGGACTCAATAATCAAGTCACTGATTGATGCTTTGTGATGGCATAGATACTGCAATTTCAATAATTTAATGCAAAAAGAGGGTTGAAGAAATATGTAAATACTAGCAAGATGCCCGTGCATTGCATGGGTCTAAATTCATATGTCTCATATTATTCTAAGTGTTGGTTTTGACATAATTTTTTCATAAGAATAATAATATGTAGAAAACTACAACAGAATAAATATCAACATCAATCAAATTTTATGCTAGACTTTATGTGAAGTTTACTGAAAATGGATACGAATTCCACAAAGTAGGCATGTCCTCCAATTAAAGGAAAAATAAGACATAAAGCTGCAACATATATTGAATGGGGAACATGTAAGATAATATGAGTGGAAAAAAAAAAACCTGAAATCCTAAAGCAAGAATATTAAACTCCTCTCTTGAAATTTCCTCAATGTTTCAGAATCCTCACTTTGTGCCATCGATTTGGTGTGGAAACTGCTAGCAAGTCATTTGCTGTCTGGACCTTCTTGAGAGTTGAATGATTTCTTCTCTGTTATCCATGTACACTTCTCTACTCATAGAAAGGTGATTTCTTCAAAGTTATATTTCAATTTCATACATTTCAATTTTTTTAACGGAATCTTTTGGTAACCATTTGCTGTATTTTTCTTATTAGTTAGGAATTGATGGATATATCATCATCCATGACAATGTATCGCATTATTGGATAAATAATACATAACGTGTGAGATTTGGTAGCACCACCACAATTTTTTTAAAAACTTAAGCTAGTATATGATGGTCTAGTTTAATATTTAAAAACTTTGATACTCTCTCTCACGTATAAGCTAGACTTTGAGGAGGTAAATAAATGGTTAAGAAAGATTTGAACTCGGAATCATCCATTCTGACAATAGTCTTACAATATCTCCGGGAGAAATTGATGTGGTTTGGAGTTGTATCGTTATTGACTTTTCTACTGCATGCTTCCAACATAAGGTATATGATTTAGCAAGATGTATTAAAAGTGTTATGTCATGGGCAAAATTGGGAATCCATAATAATGGTTTGGATTAACCTTATTGATTGCAAAGTGTAATTCTATGGAAAGAGGCTCTAAAGTCATTATAATTGACAATTTTTTTTGGTTTTGGGGGGGTTGGAGTTGAGTGTTGTCACAGTGTTAGTCGCTCAAAGGCTTTATATAGAATCATGAGCTCCCCCCAACCCATATGTTTCTGCTTCTCGTGCCTTCCCTTCACTTTACAATCTCCCATCCTCTTCTTCTTGCATGTGACTCTCTCCCTCTCCCTCTCTCTCTCATAGCTTTCAGAGCCATTCAGAACAACTGCGTTCTTCCTTTTCTCCTTCTTTGAGCTTCTTCGACTCCACCATTCTCTTCTTCTTCTTCTTCTTCAATCGCCTGAAATGATGCAAATGCCTCCTCAGCAAGAAACCAACCTTGCGGTCGTTGTCATCCCGAGCCGCAATGAAAACAACGTCTCCGTCCACGCCCAGCCGGCATTCTCCTCGAGCAATGTGAGCCCATCCCCATGTGGATCGCCCCCCGATGCCGACGAACCTCCCGCTCCGGTCAAATTCTCGTTCCTCCGCCGGTCGCTGTTTCCCATCACTCTCAAGGTAACTTTCTCTGTGATTGGTTGCACTCGATGATCATGTACCCTCGAGAGTTTTTGTGACGAAAATCGAGAGGAACATCATAGGAAATATATTTAGCCTCGTAAACTTCTTCGCAGTTCGAAGACGTCGGCTACAACATCAAGCTTCGGACCAACAGGAACAGCTGTTGCGCCCCGAACGAGCCCAAACTGACCCGGAACGTCCTGAACGGTGTCACCGGCATGGCCCGGCCTGGGGAGCTGCTCGCGATGCTTGGGCCCTCTGGGAGCGGCAAGACTACCCTCCTGACAGCCCTTGCCGGCCGGCTACCTGGGAAGGTCACTGGCGCCATAACCTACAACGGACACCCGTTCTCGAGCTCTGTCAAGCGCAAGATTGGCTTTGTCTCGCAGGATGACGTTTTGTACCCCCACTTGACCGTCCTCGAGACGCTTACCTATGCCGCCCTGCTGAGGCTGCCCAAAGAGCTCACCCGCCAAGAGAAGGCCGAGCAGGCTGAGATGATCATATCGGAGTTAGGCCTGGCGAGGTGCCGGACCAATGTCCTGGGCGGGCCGCTGGTCCGTGGTGTGTCGGGTGGCGAGCGCAAGCGGGTCAGCATCGGGGTCGAGCTCTTGGTGAACCCCAGCCTCCTGCTGCTGGACGAGCCCACCTCGGGCCTTGACTCAACCACGGCCCAGCGGATCGTGGCCCAGCTGCGGGCGCTGGCCCGGGGCGGGCGGACCGTGGTGACCACCATCCACCAACCTTCGAGCAGGTTGTACCGGATGTTCGACAAGGTGGTTGTGCTGACAGAAGGGTGCCCGATCTACAGCGGCAGCGCTGGACTAGTCATGGAGTACTTCGGGTCGCTCGGGTACTCACCCGGGTTCGATTTCATCAATCCGGCTGATTTCCTGCTTGATCTTGCTAATGGTATGTGTTTGTGTCCTTTCCTGTTGAAGTTTTCATTTACTGTGGCATTGCGTTGTATGTCCAGTGGGAACAATCGTGCATGTCACGTTTTTTCTCCTATCTAATGGTACAAGCTTTTAGAAAACTTAAAAGAGGCACGATTTGGGGATGAACGTGTGTGAATATTCTTGCTAGCTTCTTTCATACTTCATTGATGTTTTATGATTACTTAATGTCCTCTTTTTTGTTTTTTTCTTTCTATTTTAATTATTTAATCTAAGGAGGAACGGTGTCTCAAATCCAAATCTAGTACAGTTGAAAAGTGTAACCTTCATAAACCTGGAGGATGCTTTCAAATAAAAAAGAAAAAAATTGAGGATGAGTGTTTGTCAAGGTCACGTGGCAGATATCATGAAATTAAAATGAACGAAAGCATAAGCATTACTGATATAGAGAAGCTTCTAGTTTTAACCATCCGAAACATATGAAGCCTTACACAGTGGAATCGCTCGGTCTGGTGTTATTATTTCGACCATGTTGAGGATTAGTTTAGACAGTAAAAGCCGGTTGAATTGCTTGAGATGATCGACTTTGAGTTTTTACTGATCGAGCATTTGCCCCCATCATAAAAAGGCCGCGATCAAGACGGACTGAACAAGCAAAAGCAAACATATCTAAACGCTTCTGCAGTGGAGGGCATCTGATTGTTGCACGTAATTTTTTTTCCCCGAAAGAGAACCGTGCGTGTTTGACTTGTCTCGAGTGAGACACTGTGAGTTTCTGATAAGGTGCGCAATAGCTGTTCACTGAATTAGACGTTTATTTTGCTGCTAATCATATCCTGCAACCTAATGGACTTCACTGTTTAACATTGATATGTGATGGAAAAAGGTATGTGGTCATCGTTGTGCTTTTACCATCTGATTGTCATCTAGATTTAGGCATAGAATAATTGTAAGCTGAGCTGGTCAACTGTATGGTCTACATAATTTTGGCACTGTGAAAGGTTTTTTGGCTCTTTTTTAGATGTTGTTAAGCCTTCAAGCAATGAATTTGTTTCACAAATATAGGTATTAAGCCGGATTTGAGGCATGATGATCAGCAGGAATTTCACAACAAATTGGAGTATCACGACGAGCAAAACTCCATCAAACAGTCTCTCATATCATCGTACAAAAAGAACTTATATCCTGCATTGAAGGCAGAAATTCAACAACATTCTCTAGACCAAGATACACATCCGTCAAGGAAAATGTCATCTCTCAGAAGTAAGTCACATTGCCGATATTATGGATGATCTGTTTTTCTGGAATAAATTAGTTCCTAGAATGAGGAAATATGAAAAAGCCTAACGAACTAGTAGAACTCAATTATTCTGCTTTGCCATGCAAGCAGGGGATGAGAGCTTCTGGATGACATCCTGGTGGGAGCAATTCACGGTGCTGCTCAGTCGAGGTTTACGGGAAAGGAAGCATGAGTCGTATTCGTGTTTAAGGGTTTTCCAGGTCATGTCGGTCTCCGTTCTCTCAGGTCTACTTTGGTGGAAATCGGACACTTCACATGTACAAGATCAGGTAGTTCTCCATCTTGCAAGATCATTCTCTTTCAGGAATTTCAAGGAGTGACTTCTTTCTGCTACTAGGATGCTCTTCCTGTGTCATCATGACTGTATTTTATGAAAGATTGCGTACCGTCTAATTTCTAATGAGCAATTACTCATTAGATTTCCAATCTTGTAGTATGAAAATTTCAATATTTTCCAATTGAACAGAGTGAAATCCCTCCCATAAAGTGAACATGCAGGGTTGCTTTAGTTGTAGCGACTTATGATTTTCTTTCTAAACTTTGAGAGCCTTGTTGCTGATCCTTAATCTTGGTTTGTTAATGAACAGGTTGGGCTACTCTTCTTTTTCTCCATCTTTTGGGGATTCTTTCCTCTCTTTAATGCGGTCTTCGCATTCCCTCTAGAGCGGCCCATGCTCATAAAGGAGCGGTCGTCGGGCATGTACCGCCTCTCATCCTACTATTTTGCTCGGATCGCTGGAGATCTCCCAATGGAGCTCGTGCTCCCCACTATCTTTGTGACGGTTACCTACTGGATGGGCGGCCTCAAGCCATCGCTAGGGACCTTTGTGCTGACGCTCTTGATAATCCTCTTCAACGTGCTCGTGTCACAGGGGCTCGGGCTGGCTCTTGGGGCCATCCTAATGGACGCGAAGCAAGGCACGACACTGGCTTCAGTCACGATGCTTGTGTTTCTACTGGTGGGTGGGTACTACATTCAGCACATCCCGAGCTTTATCGCCTGGTTGAAGTACGTTTCTTTCAGTCACTACTGCTATGAGCTGCTCGTGGGAGTGCAGTACTCCGTGAATGAAGTGTATGATTGTGGAGCTGGGAGGCTATGCAGAGTCATGGATTTTCCGGCGATTAGTTGCTTGGGGCTTAATAATTTTTCGCGGGACGTGGCAGCTTTGGCGGTGATGTTGGTGGGCTATCGGCTTTTGGCCTATATAGCACTGAGGGTGGGTCAACCGCACTGACTGGGCGGCAACAGAGGATTATTGTTTTACAGGTGTATTTGTTAATTAAGCTACATGATGATTAATGAAGATCATATTAGATCTGACGATCGAAGGCGATAGAATGATATTGACTGGATTGTGATTGAAGTTGCCATAGGTTGAATGTGTTAATTGTAAATTTGATTATAAGGGTTTTAAAGAATATATCATTCTCTAAATGTCAGAGTTCTCTGTTTTCGGTATTTTACAATCATGACGATTGATTCACAACTGATTCAAACCTAGTCCCATGTCCACCTCGTGTGGGTGAGAGAGAGAGAGAGAGAGACTGATTTTGCAAAACATAGTAAAATCATCACAAAATATCCATTCTGGAAAAGGTTCAAACTCAAGATTCTGTGTAGGGGTTTGCCCCCTTTCGATCATTTCCAAAGCCAGATACTGACTGTCGTTAC
This sequence comes from Eucalyptus brandiana, assembly GCA_014182725.1. Lineage (NCBI taxonomy): Eukaryota > Viridiplantae > Streptophyta > Magnoliopsida > Myrtales > Myrtaceae > Eucalyptus > Eucalyptus brandiana. Next base: position 38,667,037 of record CM024674.1, read on the forward strand.
ATGAGGTGGGTGCAGAGAGATCACATGGGCTCAGGGGACTAGTTTGGCTCCAGGTGACCTCGATACAGTGTTATCACTTTATTCCCAAAGTGTAATGTGCCATGCAATGGTTCATGTATTGCATGTGTTCAATAATTTTGCTGGAGTAAGCATCCCAATGATGCTTAAGCAAAGCATCTGATGCAACCCTCAAAAGAGCCTGCAGAAAACAAGTGCTCCCTCACTGATCAACCAATGGTTCTGGCAAAAGCCACGGCCTTCATTGCAGATCGTCTACCTACATGTCTACATCGTAACTGTTATCTGTGATACCTCTGCCTAATAGTTAAGTTTTGGATTCGATTCTCTTAACAATGAACATGGTATCCGGGCGGGTTTTTCTTTCTTCACATTGAGATGTCCTTGATGTGGTTTTTCCTTATTGATTTTCTTTCCATCCTATTTGCAAGATGTTCTTGTCTTGCCTTAATATTTTAATTTGCACGTGAAAGAGGACAACGCTTTTGTATTTTCCTCTGAGGGTGATGTTCACATTGATTTCAATGAGTTAGTCGCCTCCAAGTAGTATCTCAACAGTATGTAGATTTTGGGCTACATTCTGCGCCATTTGAGTACAATAGATATGGTCTGAGCTTCAAAAATCATTCCGTATCGGTAACACCTACCTGTATTTTTTAGCTTGTGACTCATCACCACGTTCAAACCTCTTGCTCCAAAAGGGGAATAGTACATAATATTTGATCTCCAGAATGGGCAGGACACCAAGTTCATTTCAAAAGGATGCTCCCTTTGCCTATTGTTTTGTTATGCCCTACGTTCTCTTTACATTATTATATCAGCAGATACTCTGAGAAACTAGTTTTAAGGGGAAAATATCTTCACAGGATCGATGCATAATAGCTTTAGATGTTGAAGTATATGCATTCTGCACTAAAATATGCATTTGTTCCGTAAGATCATCAGGGAGTGATTGCAGCAAAGCATCGGATGCCATAGCCTAATTGTGCTGTCAAGATTGATTATTCCTATTCTCTTAAAAGTTCGACATTCTGTTGGTGATTTGCTATGATTCTAATTCCACTTCTTGATGGTTGCCTACTCTACTGCTGTCAAAGTAAGTGTATATAAAGGAGGTTATACGCCTCCAGTTGGCAACAAGAGAAGCATTAACACAAGAAAACTGCATTGTTCAGTGCCAGAAGTTTAGAAGACGATGGCATCAACAAAGGCTGAGAAAACAGTGGGCGCTCAACTATTCGGGCAGGTAAAGAAGGAGCCCGCCAAGGTTGATGGGCCGTCGAAGAGCTCTTCCAAGAGCTCTTCCAAGTCCTCAGGTTCGAAGAAGGCTTCGCCAAAGCCTCAAGAAACAAAGAAGAAGGTACTCGAGCGTGAAAATTCTTTGGTCCTTTTTCACTTTCTAAGAAAAGAGTTTCTCCGAAGACAATACCTAACGATACGTTGTTTTCATTGTGGTATACAGGGGAAAGGAGGAAAAGCAGCAGCGAAGAACTGATACTTATGCAAGAACACTATGAAGAATTAAGTTGATGTTTTTGCTTTTTATGTTGTGTAAACCACGTGTTGCGATGGCATGATCAGTGGTTTTCTGTGTTTCATCTTGTGATATGGCTTGTTAGAAATAACAATTGAACTCTACAACTTATTAGTATGCAACGAGCCATTACTGTTCTGCAGTTGTTAGCATACCCTTTCAGTAGAAATTCGGCAAGTACATCTACTTGGGACTAAACCATCAATCCATAACCTTAATGGAATGAGCAGGATTCTCGGTTCCAACATGAGGTGTTCACTGAGGAATGTCAAAGGATTGTAATTAACAGCAACTGTGATGGCTCACTTGACATATTATTGAACCGCAAACCGCGTCAACCGTGCACAAAGAAAAATTTCGTGCAAGTTTCACTTGGAGGCAAAGCAGAGAAACCCATGATCTGTATTTTTCTGTGGATTCGCTTCACGAGAAAAGAAAGTAGAGGAAAAATCAATCTCAGCGATGCAGATAAGGAAACTACTCAACGAGTTTCTGCCTCTTTTGTTGGAAGACGAAGCTTTTTGCCAAAGACATTGTTCTCCTCGCAATTGGATTACGTAGAGGAAGAATCTTAAAAGGCATCGAGTTGAAGACAATCCATCAAGCTCGTTGATGGCCACATAGAGGGCCGAGTCCAAATTTGCTTTCTCATCCGAAAAGCCGAGGCAAACGGAAAGGCCACAGATAAAAGATTCTTATACGTTTGGTCCATATAATATGAGTTCCTCCTACGGAACAGATTGTCTGATCCTACCCAAATTCGAAGTAAACGAAAACTGTGTAGTCATTCAAGCCGCGCTCCTTTCTATCTTGCAAACATGTCCCAATCTTCGTCGAGAATATATGTTACTCAGGCAGATGAAGAAAAGAAACCTGATGACCTAATTCTCCAAGATTCTTCTGTGCAAATATATAAGATTAGTACATGTAAAGGGAGGAGCGGCAATTACTACACCAGTGAGTTAACTGTCTGAGCTGCCGCGAGAACGGCTTGATGACATGGCGACGGCCGCTTCTCATGGCCAGAGAGTAGGAATAGTCAATGCTATCCTCAACAAGACCCCTTGTTCAAGCCATCCAAGTCCACCACATCCTCAAACCCATGATGCTCTACATTGAAACGCACATACTTGATCAACTATGCTGACGACGGTTATTATGTCCATGATGTGCTCACCCTCACTTCGGAGTACAAGTTTCGGATGTTCATCCTCGGATGCGGCCAAAATAATAACCACAATATGGGCACCACTGTGGTTAGGCCTAGGACAAGGAGGCACGACCTTAATCGAACAAACAGTATCAGATTTGCCCGAATCTTCTGCTATTGCAGCCCTGGCAGCGAGAGCTCAAATGGGTACTTACTTTATGGGCTTGAAGCCCTTAGTAAAATTGCCAATATATATATATCACACCTTTCATAATTGACCAAAATTACCCATCTTTTTATTTTGTCAAATTAGTTGGTATTGCCTTTGGGAATCAGAAGCTTAGCCTCTCTTCACAGTCTCCAACAAGCGTGATTTGGGATGAGCGGCATGAACTCAAGAATGAAGACCTCATTCAATGCTAGTAAGCGCATGAAGAAGATTGAAGAGTTCACCACAAATTGCTACGCTTGTTTTCAAATGTATCTATTGCTTGTGTGCTTTTTGTTAGCTTTGTGAATTTTTTGTTTCTTCATTTAATGTTTGCCAAAAGGAGTGCTTGAAGAGTTCATGGCTCATTCCATGTGAGGTATAAGGTGTGTGAGATATTTGTCTTCATCGTTAAGTATATTGTAGGTGTTATGCTATTATGTAAGGACATGAGGGTAAGTGTTGTAGATCGATTAGTCATTAGAAAGCATTCTAAAAATAATTTATCACTCCAAATTTGTGTCCTTGTTCCAAATTCTCAAAGTTATCATTATTTTTTTTTGGTTCCTACAACGAGATATATTTACTAAATTGTAGAAAATCCCCAAAACACTAATCCTACGCCAAGACCATCAAGCCACTGCATCCGCGATCTCTCTCCTCGTGCCAACTGCTGCCGACCTCATAGTGGAGGCCAGTGACGGTTGCCGCCTTAAATCAAGGTCAAAATAAGTCTTTTTCAGTTTGCGAAAATGCAAATTGTAACTTTTGAAATTTTGTGACGGCCATTTCATTTCATAGGATAGTGATAATGTTATTGAGATTTTTCGAAAGAGAAGAAACAACGGATGTTATATACACAGATTTTTAAAGTACGTGAAATCCTTCCATGAAAGTCGCATCTTAGAGTTAACATACAATTTCATGCACAGTTGTGGATAACTACATTTCTGCTCGTTTGTGCTGTCGCTTTGAGCTTTACCAGACTGATTCTAACAAATTGTACAATTGTCAATGCATCTCGAGTTATTACTAGATCAAGGGGATGCCTTCTAAACATTAGTGCATTTGTTGAAGGAGTTAACCACTCCATGGCGGATAGGTTCCAAATCTAAAATGTAGAATATACCTTATCAAGATCAGGTTGACCATGGAATTGGGTGGAATTGAACCAATTGGGGTTTTTTTTTTTTTTTTAGTTTCAATGTAATATTTATGTCAAACGTGAATAGTATTATTTCTACTTGAGAATAATGTCAAACATATTCAAAATATATTTTCAGTTTTTAAAAAGAAGAGCAAAATAGCTTACCCAAGGGATAAATCGATCAGAAACCTGCTCAGTTCAAGGTTTTACCCTAGTACCAACCTTCCGAGTTCTTAGTTTTAAGCTCTATCCTGAAGTTGGCCTTAAAAAGTTTCGGTGTTCATGTTCCTAGGTAAAATTAGCCAGTTCATGATATAAAACCGAGAACCAAATTAGTCAATGCCGACACCTAGTTTTTGGTGGTGGAAATTGGACTAGTCCTGTTGTAAACTGGCCTTGAACCGACCATGTAAGGTCAATTTAGATTGGTTCTCAGATTGAACAGAATCGGTTGCTCACTTTTAACTTATTGTCTCAAAGTGAAGGTCCATATATAAACATACACATACATACATATATAAAGAAAGTTTGCAACTTTCTCAAACAAAAAGACAAAACTCACTTCCAAAATTAAGAGCAACCTTGCACACGTTTACGGACAGTTATACTAATAGACACAGCTCTTCAAAACAATACATCACTTTACTCGAACGAGATTGAGAAGACATCCCAGAAGAAAGAAAAAGAAAACAACCATCATCTAGAATTTTTGCTTTTTCACTTAGCAATCATCAAGGATGTTTGATGATATCGACGCTGCTGTTTGAACTGACGCTAGTGGAGCTGGTCCTTGAAGTGGTGGCTCTGCTAGGGACGCTGCTCGCGTGAAGTGGCGCTTGTAGGAGAAACGGCAGTCGAGACTTTGACTTTAGCGGTGGTCGGGACTCGGGGCGACCCCGACACTTCTCGCGGACTTGTTCCGTCGGCCCGCTCCCGAAAGCATGGTATTTGCTCCAGGCGGAGGCTCCCGGACCTCCCCGCGGTCCGATTTGACACTACTCCAATGGTTATCCCTGAGCGGCGGTTCTCCATACACACCCCCCCCCGGCGTGCCCTGAGCCGCAGCCAGCCTCAGACTTCGTCGAAATGCGATGGATTTATCGCGCTTACCTAAAATAACGAGTCAGCCAGGCTTACCTCAATTACAAATTTGATTGCATCACGTTGGGGAGTCAATCCACCGTGTCTACAGTACTCTTGTAAAAATTTCCCAATTATTTCAAATCGATTTGATAAAGGGTCTTTTAAGGATTTCGTTGTTACAATCTTTCATACCGAAAGAATTACTTTTCCTATACTTTCTTCACATTTTATACCAAAAGGAAAATGGCTACCAAAACCACACAATGACAAAAATAAAATAAAATTGGCCTGGTGAGAAACTTATATCGCAATGATAATGGAGAATGCGGGTGAATTGATGCACTATATATTTTGCAAAAAATGAATGATTCAAAAAATATTTTCCTAAAAACAAACGCATATATCGTTTACAAAAATGAATGAATGAAAAATACTCATTGTTCACGAAAAATATCTAGACACGAATTGTTGTCTACAATCAAAATAATTTCCGTTGATTAATTATTTCAAATGATACATATGATCGTTTACAAAAACAAACGGAACCTCAATGTAATTATTTAAAATGGAAACAAAGAAGAGAAGAGAGAGAGGGGGTCACCAATAGGATCAGATGCGGCCAGAATCCGGGATGCCATCACATTTTCTATCAAGAGGAGAGAGAAAACAAGGGTAAGAAGACAACAGATTTTCTTGCTCTCCATTTTCTGCGTCAACTCAATTATGACTTCGATGAATCCAGGATGCAATGCAAAACTCTCTTTAATAGGGAAGAAACCGCGTATAGCTTCCCGTGCAAGAGATTTCGATGTGATTAGGAATTAAAAAAGGCAGGATTTGACTCGGAAAAGGCTAAGTGAAACTTGCAACTTTAGTTGAATTTTTGCAGTGGAACGCGGGCAACGTGAATTCTACGTGCCCGACTTAGGACTCAAGCCAACCGGAAGCTTCCCTTACAACTCCTTCTATATTTGCCGGGTTATTTTCCTTTCAGGAAATATTCTGAGAAAATTATTTAAAAATTTTTAAATCTATTATATGATAGATAATTAAATCTTAAAATTTTTAATTATGTCAATTTAGTCATACATCTTTAGGTAATTTGCAATTTAATCCTAATTTTATTTTTTTTTGACAATTTACTATTTTAGTCATTCAGGCTAATTTTGATTGGAAATCACTGATGTTGCGGTCAAGTCGGCGCTAATTGTCCTACTTGGTGTGACTAGCACGAAGACATCTGGCATTAACATGGACGATTTTATGTAAAAAAATTTATATTAAATTTTCTAAATCTTTTTCTTTTTTTCCTTTCCTTTTTCTTTTATCTTTTTTCCCTATATAGTAGGAAAATGTAGAGTACCAGTAAGAAATTAAATAAAAGTTCGTAAAAAATAAGAGAAGTATTTTTTTTTTGGTCAAAAATAGGAGAAGTTGATAATTTAGAAAGAATAAATAAAACCAATCAAAACAAGAGTTTTTAACCTATATTTATTTGGCAACTAGTTGTCGAAAAAGGGTTGATAAGTAAGGCAAGTAAAGGTGGTAACTCAATATGGTGAATTGAAAGCACCAAATTGACATTGATGAGCAATTCACATTAGAGTTGATAATCCAAAACTAGTCGGTAACTTAATCAAATAAACTTTGGTGAGTCATATGAAAAAGATGGATAATTTCATATAATAGTTGACAAATTTAAGGGTGTTGCTACGAAAAGTAAATAAAAATTAGTAAACAATACGTTACTTTTTTATTCCCACGGAAGAAATTGTCCGAGCCTACCCAAATTCAAAGGGCCTGTAAACCAAGATCTTGTTGTCATTCAAGCGACTCTCCTTCCTATCTACCTAACGTGTTGTTATGACCAATATGGAAGCAACAATGAAATTAGAACTGAGAAGAATAAAAGAACACACATATTTACTTGAAAAATCCTTAAAGGAAAACCATAATAAAGGAAAAGCAAAATCCACTATTGAAATTCAAGAATTACAAAAGGTGGCTAAAAAAAAAACCTATAACTCTTTCTGACTCTCCATTAAACTTAATAACTTGAGAAAAATAATATTTTTATTGCTCCATTTAGCGAGGGCTATGGCCTTGCACTTCCATTGAGGATTTGTGTTGAACTACGGGCTTGGGCCCAAGCCTTTCACTACCAACGCTAAACTCCATTTTTTTTCTCAAGTCGAGCCACCGCAAATTTCAATTAGGATATCAAAACTCAATTTGGGTCAAATACTAAAGACATAATTTAAGACATACTCAATGCATGACGTAAATTTCTTCGAGCATGAGGATGTGAAATAGGAGATAAGGCTATCTTCCCGAGCAAGAGAGTTGATGTGATAGGATTAAAGACAGAATTTGCCTCGAAAAGGCTCACGAGAAAGTCGACGTAGGAGACTTGACTCGAGTCAACCGTAAGCTTCCCTTACATCTCTCCAATATTTGCCAGGCTGTTTTTTTTTTTCCCCGGATAAATTCTGAGAAAATTTTTAAAAAAATTCCAAAGATATTGTAGGATGATCAATTCAGTATGAAATCTCGATCATACTGATTTAATTCTAAACTTTATAATAATTTACCTATTTAGTCCTAAAAACAGTAGTTGAATTATGAAGGTTCCAAGTCAACAAACCAACCTTTTGCTTTGGCTTATTTTAACCATTCTTTTCTAGCCTTCCATTTCATACCTACGGGGTTTGACCATCCGTTAATCGTCATTATCAATTTATAAATCCTCATGTCCCCTCCAGGTCCTCGAGCCAATTACAGTCCATCCATGGCCGATTACACTCTTTTTACATCTCCTTCCTTTTTCTTTTTTCTTTTTTTTTTTCCTTCTCATCCTACATTTCTTTAGTCACGAAGTTGAGAAGAGATGTGCATCGGTGTTGCAATTTTTTTTAATCATTTATAAAAAATTTAGGGATTGATCTTGACCCCTAGACAAAAAGACTACTAATTCAGATTTGCATATTATGGACATTTTAATTTAAATTGTATCATAATTGGACCGACCTAAGTAGGGAGGTTTTGAGTTTAATTAAATTTTCTAAACCAAGCTCGCGGGAGGGTAGGATTTTGTCAAAAAAATTAAGGAAAAAAATATTGAGGGGCTGAATAACAGGATATATTCAAGGGAAGGGAAGAAAATTGATTATGCATAAGGGCCCTATCATCAGATATCCTAAAAAGCAAGAATAGCATGTATTCTAGAATAGTCAAGAAAATTATGGTGGAGGTTATCGAGACTTAGCTTACGTAAGAGGGACTCCACACGAAGTTAATGGACGTTTTCGCCACATCCGCAATACGCTGAAGAGAATATAGTGAAGAAAAAGATCTCCGGCACTTCACGATACCTCCTAGAGTCGGCAAGTTTAACCCATCGTCCAGCGAGCTCCTTGCCGCTGTGCCTTGGCGCCAACCCTGTGGCGAGATAGCTAGTTGCACCCCTAGTCCGACACCGACGAGTGAGCCTGGTCATCATCGCGCCGGCAAGCTCTCAAACGAGACCCTGTAGTCCCATTAATCCCGTTTGCATTTGATCCATTACGCATACGTAATGACGAGTCAGCATGGCTTACATTAAATACAAATTCGATTGCATCACACTGGGGTGTCGATTCATCGTGTCTAGAGTAGTGAAAGAGTTAATTTTCCTATACATTCTTCACATTTCATACAACAAGGAATATGGCTACTAAAACCCTAAAAAGGAAAGACAAAAGAAATTGGAATGGTAGAAAATTGTACCGTTATAATTGGAGAATGCAAGGGAATTGGCTTCATTTATATCGTGAAAAATGAATAATTTGAAAAATAGTTAAAAAAATAATTTGGATTGCTTAAAAAATGAAAAAAGAAATAATATATTTATTGTCTATGAAATTATTTAGACATAGATAGTTGAGAATAAATGTTATTTAGATGACAAAAAACTGATGAACTATTAAGCTCTGTTTTGTTTTCCAAAAAAAAAAATGGTTTGGAAAACATTTTCATAAAAACGGTCGCCTGTGCCATTTAAAATAATCAGTCCATGGAAAATGTATTTATTATTCAAAACAATTTATATCTAAATATTTTCAAGGATGAAGAAAACATTTTTTGTTTATTATTTTTACAAGCATCGTTTTTAGGAAAATATTTTTTGAACTATTTATTTTTTCACGAAACTAATGGAATCTAATTCTCGTAGATTTTTCTATCATAATACATAAGATTTGATTATGTACAATGAGTAGAAGCAACTATTGCAGTTGTAGCGGTGAGTCAAGTGTCTTGAGTCTGCCGTGAGAAAAGCTCGATGACTTGGTCGGCTTCTCATGGCGAACGACTGGGTACAGACGACACTAAAAAAGTATGTGAACTGTGAAGGTTCCAAGTCAATGGGTACAGACGACACTGAAAAAGTATGTGAACTGTGAAGGTTCCCAGTCAATGGACCCAACCTTTCGCTTTGGCTTATTTCGACCATTCTTTTATGGCCTTCCATTTTCATGCCTACGCGGTTGGATCATCCAACGAGGCAAATCACAGTCCATCGGTGGCCAATTACACTTCTTTTCCATCTACTACTTCTTCCTCTTCTTCTTCTTCTTCTCCTGCTTTTCTCTATTCATGAAGTTGAGAAGGGATGGTATTGACACATAAATTTTAATGATTTATTTAGTCATTCATCGCATAAAAAATTAGAGATCTATCTTGATCCTTAAACAAAATTGTAAAGTTTATATGAGGTAGAAGTATACCATCAGTGCCAAAACTTGGCACGGAAGGACACTTAAGTGCCAAAACTTTGAAAATGTACATTTAAGTGGCAAAATTGGAGTAAAATGAATCACTTAAGTGCCACTTTGGCCAAATTGCTGACGCGGCAATTTTCCGACGAGGTGAGTGCAAAATGGCGTCGTTGTGCATGCTGACGTAGTGAGAAAATGCAAAAACAATATCATTTTATCTTTGACATGTAAATAATAAATATAAAAATTAATTAAATTAAATTTAAAACTAAATTTATTTAAAATATTCTAAAAAATAAAAAAATTTAAAATTTAAAAACTTAAACTTAAAATTAAAATTTAAAAGAAGGGGGCGAAGGGAGGCGGCCGAGGGCCGAGGCCTTATTGCCGCTAGAAAGGGTCGGCGATGGAGAGGGGAGGGTTGGCTAGGGTCGTCGACCCGGCCGATCGGTGGCGAGGGCTCGCGGGCCCTCGCCGCCTTGCCGCCATCGCCGAGAAGGGCTAGCGACGGTGGGGAGCATCGGTTGGGGTTGTCGGGCCCGGCCGGATCGGCGGTGAGGGCTGTGAGCCCTTGCCGCATCTAGGGTGAGGGTCACCCAAATTTGGCGAGGGCTCGCGAGTCCTCACCGTCGGTTCGCCGGGGGCCGTGACCTCGACCGACCCTCCCCCTTCATTGCCGACCCTTCCCGGTGACGGCAGGGAGGTAGTGAGAGCCCGCAAGCCCTCGTCTAGATTTAGGGCGATGGTCATGCCCTCGCCCAGATTTGGCAATGGCTCACAGCCCTCACTGCCGGTCGACCGAGGGGTCGACAACCCCGATCGACCCTCCCCCTCCGTCACTAGCCCTTCTTGACGGCGGCGGTGAGGGCTCGGCCCTCAACCGCCTCCCTTCGGCCCCCGCATTTTTTTTTTTTTTTAATTTTAAGTTTTTTAATTTTTAGAATATTTTAAATAAATTTAATTTAATTAATTTTTATATTAATTATTCACACATCAAAGAGAAAACGAAGTCGCGTTTGCATTTTCTTGCCATGTCAGCGTGCAAAACGATGCTGTTTTGCACTCACCTTACCAGAAAATTGCCACGTCAGCAATTTGGCCAGATTTTGGCTAGAGTGGTACTTAAGCGATCAATTTTACTTCAATTTTGGCACTTAAGTGTACATTTTCAAAGTTTTGCCATTTAAGTGTCCCTTCATGCCAAGTTTTGGCATTCCAAGTGTCCGTATCTCGTTTATCTGATGTGGGTTATATTAATTGATATTATAATTTACCGTTTTACGGAATAATTCTAATAATGTGAGATATTTAATAAGGGGCTAACTAGCATAAGTCGAGTTGAACCCGATCTATAATGAGAAAGCCTGATTGAAAACTTGATAAATAATGCTCAACTTGTAACCCTAACATACAATTATCATCACATAAGGAGCGTTTATCAATATGCTAAATATGGTGATAGAGGAGAAGGTCTTGAGTTAGATTGTTGCTATTTCGTATCAAGAACGATAGATTCCAAATCGGATGCATAAATCTCTTTACTTGATTATATATGTGTTTTTTATTATAGTTATGAAAATCTTGGGATTGCACTTTTGCGTCTTATATATGGGTATCAGAGCAGCCATAGCCAAAAACTCGAACGTATAGTTTTTGCCATTTTTTTTTTTTAAAATGATTTTGGGCAGCAAAATTTGATTTTGATCACGTAAACAGAAAGAGCTCATCGAAACATGAAGATCGTTGGGTGGTGTACCTCCTGGAGATGCCAAATGTGCCCCCACACGCGAGGCTAACGTCATCATGGTGTCAGCAACTAAGGACACGAATTGACCTGACCTAACTTGGGACCCGACTTGGTCAATGGTTGACCCGACCCAAGATTCGACCTGTTGACTTGCCCGATTTAATTCTTTGTTGACCGGATTGGTTGAGCCAATCGAATCGGCAATCGGATTGGTTTAGGCAGTTCAAGCATGTGACGTGTGCACTACACGCATTGTGCACTCCGATCATGCGTGGAGGCATATCCGGGCTTCGATTAGCACGTTTTTGAAGTCTATATAATCGCATGGAGATACTTTACATTGTATTATATTTATTTTATTGTTTGATGATGTTATGGATGTAAAAATATGTACAAAACCCTAAATATGCAAATTTTTTAGGGTATTTTTTCATATTTTCCTATATTTTCCTATGATTTTGGAAATACAAGTGCTGGCTCACATAAATATCATTGCATAAAGAGTGTATAGTGTGATTTGTTGATAATATGTATAATATTCAACATGTATCAACATATCAATGAATGGAGTAATGTAATTGGCACGACTTGTAATTTTAGTGACAAATTGCCTTGTCTAAAATTACATGTATAAAGTGAATGTGAGACATAAAGTTTATATTTTGGTATGAAAGGGCGCGTTTGGTAATGTTTCTGTTCAAAAATTGTTCTAGGGAATAGAAATAGAAAAAAGTGTTTCTGTTCTAGGGAACAATTTTTGACCAGAAATCCGAGCGAAATATGACACTGTTCACCAGAATACTCCTTCGATCATTCCCGGAGATCTAGCCATTAGTTTGGCCTCAAATTTAGAGGACAGGTCCCTCTGACCTTCCTCTTGATACCCACCGAAGGAATTCCAGTGGGTAGTCTTGCAACTCGAGATATCCCCTTCCTTAGGTGTGCTCGCGAGTTCAGGCCTGTGTTCTGGTGTTTCGGTTGCTGAGGGAGTTCCTGTGGTTGTATTGAGCTCAAATTTGGAGGGTGAGGTCACCTTGCACCCCTTTCCATCCCCACCGAACCGTTTTGCAGCAGGTGGCCTTCAAGTCCGGATCTAGCCACTTCAGCAGGGTTTCTCTCTCGGGTGTACCTGTTCCTGGTTCGTGCATTCTCTTACTCGGTGGAAAGTGGCGCCTTCCACCCCTCTTTGAAACCCCCATTTCGTTGACCCTGGTATGTCCTTCCCTCTCGGTTCGCATGGCTTCGTTGGTTAGGGTTTTCGCCTGCTGATCTGCTGAGAAGTTGATGTCTGGGTTGGATTGTGAGGGGGATAACCCCCATGTTGTGGATGAGGGGATGGATTCCCGTGGGAAATCCCCTTTGATTGGGGATGAAGGCCCCTCTTCGACTTTGCCTTCGGATTCTCGGAATGCTGTTACTGCTCCTTTTAATGGAAAAGTCCAACGACCATCCCAAGCGTCTGCAGATGTGCGGCCTATGAATAGGGGAAGGTCAAGTTCAAAGAGGCCTACTGGCCGAAGTAATTCAAGGAATCCTCAGCAGAAGTCTTGGGTGGCTGTGGCTCGGACGGTTGCAAAAGGCTATGACTTGATTTATACACCACCTACTTTAGTAAACAATAAGCCTGTCATTGAAATCACAGATTAGGACTTAGAAGCTGTTGATCCGAAGATGCATCAGTGCCTTATGGGTCATTTTATTGGCCGTAGGTTACCATTTAGAGTTGTGGAAGAAGCTATTAAGAAGCTATGGGGGCCGAACTTGTTCGAAGTTATGTCGAACAGCAAGGGACTGTATATGTTCCACATTCCAGACAGAGACTTTCGCAGGAATGTCCTCGAAGGTGGCCGTGTCACGGTTGCTAATGTTCCCCTCATCCTTCAGCAGTGGACTCCAGGTCTTGAGCTAAGGAAGGAAAACCATCCCACCGTCCCTGTATGGATTCGACTGTCCAATTTACCTTTCTCTTGTTGGTCGGCTCAATTCATAGGAAAGGTTGCAAGTGCGGTTGGTAAACCTGTTTATGTTGATCAGCGAACTGAACAACTTAAGAGCCTCTCTTTCGCTCGAGTTTGTGTTGAAATTGCAGCAAACCAGACCTTTGATGAGGTGATAGAGACAACTTACAACGGTGAAAAATGTGAGATAGGAGTTGAGTTTGAATGGAAACCTTCAGCTTGCGCTATTTGTGGTGTCTTCGGGCATAATTGTGCAGGGAAAATTTTTCCAAAAGCCAAGGATTCTGCTGCTGCGGCAGCTCATCCTGTTGTTGAGGCGCTGCCTCGTTCTCGTGTAGAGGGAAGTTCACAGCAGATCAATGAGGACCCGAGGTCTTTAGCGGTTGCTACACATGACTCCTCTGTGGAGGGCAGTATAGTGCCTGTAAAGGAAACAACCCTGGTTGCAGAGCTTGTGCAACAGGAGGTAGTGGACCCTCGAATCTCAGCTTTGGGGGTGACTCCTGGTGTCTTGGAATCTCATAAAGCTGATAGCCTACAGGCTAATCCTGATTCTGTGTTACCTCCTGTCTCTGACCCTGGAGACCCTGGAGAGGCCGGCTGGAATCAGGTAAAACCAAAGAAGAAGAAGCAACAGTTCTCAGTAGATGCGGCCTCATTTGAGTTGTCCCCGCCGGGTGATGGGGGGCAACTCCTAAATCTGAAGGAACCTAGGCCTTCAGAGTCTGTGCAGCAAAAGAAATACCCCAATCGACCCTCGAAAGCTGTGGGCAAGGATGGCACTGGCCGTTCCTCACGAGCTGCAGGTGATGTTGATCATTCCACTGCTACTCCTTCTCCCACTCAGGAAGATGAGATTTGCGATTTCTCCCCTGGAGAAGATGCAGCTGCGGTCAAGTCTGTTAAAGCTCCCTCGGCTCTTGCGGAGGGATCCATCCAGGAGCAGCTATTACAGATTCGCCCTAATCCCACTGACTTGTTACAACCGGAGACTTCAAAGGCGACTAAGTCAAGTCGCAAAGCCCACAAGCGGAAGTAGGTTCTCTCATCCCTTTTTGATGTTTTTTGGATTCTGGAATGTGAGAGGAATCATGGACCCTGTGCGAAGGGCCGAGGTTAGGAAGCTTGTTGCTGTAAATAAGTTGAGCCTTATTGGCCTTTTTGAGACGAAAGTCCCGGAGCAGCTTTTTGATTCTATTTCATCCTCTATTCTAAGAGGATGGCGTTGGACTGCTAATTATGACTATGCTCCTAGAGGTAGAATCTGGATTGGATGGAACCCAACTTCCGTTGATTTTGATGTGATATCCCTTAATGACCAAGCCATCCATGGTCGTTTAAATATGAGTTCGTCCAACTTTTCTTGCTGCGTTTCTGCTATTTATGGTGAGCACACCTTTGTGCGTCGGAGGCCTCTTTGGGATGATCTTATCTTTTGTGATGAGCTCTTTCAAGATACTGCTTGGTTAGTTTCGGGTGACTTTAATGCAATCAAAGATCCTTCTGACCGCTTTGGTGGCTCTAATGCTTGGATCCCCTGTTTTGATGACTTCAAGCTTTGTCTGGATCAAACGGAACTTGAAGATCTCAGGTACTCAGGCCTTAGATTCACATGGTCAACCTCGATGGGAGAAGCCAGAAAGATGCGAAAGATCGACAGAGTTCTTGTGAACTCTAAGTGGAGGATGGACTTTTCTTATTCGGAGGCGTCCTTTCTCAACCCTGGAATTTCAGATCACACCCCTATGGTTGTTAGGGTTGTTGATCCGCAGCCAAAGAGAAAGCCTTTTAAGTTTTTTGATTTCTTGGTTGATCATCCGGATTTCCGGTCTACAATCTCTCATGCATGGAATAGTCAGGTTTGGGGTGTTCCGATGTTTAGACTTGTTTCTAAGCTAAAGGTGGTGAAAGCCCGCTTAAAGGATCTTAATATGGAAGCCTTCTCGGATATCTCACAGAGAACCCTTCAAGCGAGGGAAAACTTGCGTTCTACTCAGATGCTCCTTCAGTCGGATCCTGAAAATATCCCGCTTGCTGAACTTGAAAGAGGTCAGCAGAGTGCGTTTATTGACCTTCGTCGTCAAGAAGAATCATTTTACAAACAAAAATCCAGAATTAGATGGTTGAAGGAAGGTGAGCGTAATACAACATTCTTTCACAACTATGTCAAAGCTAGATGCCTCAACAACCGAATTCTCTCGGTTAAGGACTCTGCAGGTGTGGTTGTCTCGGATCCTGTTTTGGTGCCTAAAGTTTTCCTATCCTTCTTTACGGATCTCCTTGCCCCTCGGGTCAATTTGGCTAAACCAGATCTTCAAGAGCTGACTTCTCTTATTCCGAGGCCACTGACGGAGGGCCAGGTATGTTCTCTAGCCTCACCCGTGTCTGATTTGGAAATTAAGAATACTTTGTTCTCGCTAGCCAAAGGAAAGGCCCCTGGTCCAGATGGTTTTACAGTAGAATTCTTCAAGAATAACTGGAATATTGTGGGATCCTTAGTTACTGAGGCGGTGCAAGATTTCTTCTCCTCAGGTTTTCTTCTAAAGGAAGTCAATGCGACTATTCTAGCCCTTATCCCTAAGGTGCCGAATGCTTGTGAAGTGAATGACTTTAGACCAATTGCATGCTGCAATACTGTCTACAAGCTTATCACTAAAATATTGGCCAATCGAATAGCACCTGTACTTCAGGATCTTATCAGTCCTACCCAGAATGCATTCGTTAAAGGAAGAAGAATTAGGGATAATATCTTATTGGCCCAAGAGTTGTTTGCAGGTTTTCACCTTGACCCATATCTTCCAAGATGTGCGGTAAAGGTGGATTTCCGTAAGGCATATGATACCATTGATTGGGATTTCCTAGAGCTCACACTTACAGCTTTTCGGTTTCCTCAGTGGATCATCACTCGGATTATGGCTTGTGTTCGTACACCCAGGTTCTCTATCTCTATTAATGGGGAGCTTCATGGCTTCTTCCCGGGAGGCAGAGGTCTTAGGCAGGGCGACCCAATGTCACCGTATCTGTTTACTTTAATCATGGAGATCTTCTCAGGCATTTTGAACAGAAGGTCCTCGGCCAAGGAGTTCAAATACTTCTGGAGATGTAAATCTTCCAAGCTTACGCATCTGTTTTTTGCAGACGATGTCTTTCTTTTTTGCCAAGCGGATTGGAAGTCCGCTACGATCCTGAAAAGAAGCCTCGACATTTTCTCTTCTTGGAGTGGACTTCTTCCTAACAAAGAAAAGAGCGACATTTTCCTTTCGGGAGGTGATCCTTCTCTACGTAGCAGAATCCTCCTGGCCTTCGGATTCCAGGAAGGAAAACTCCCGGTTCGGTACCTTGGAGTGCCGATCATTTCTAAAAGGTTGAGCAAGGGAGATTGTGTTCAGCTAATTGACCGCATCACCTCGCGGGTTCGCTCCTGGTCTCACAGATTTCTCTCCTTTGCGGGGAGGCTCCAGCTTATAAGGTCAGTGCTTCATGCAATTCAATCGTTTTGGACTAGTGTTTTCACTTTGCCGGCTTCGGTAATCCTGGGGATTGAGAATATTCTACGTAGATTCCTGTGGAAAGGTACTTCTTTGGCCACGGGAGGTGTGAAAGTTGCTTGGGCGGATATTTGTTTGCCTAGGGAGGAAGGGGGGCTGGGTATTCGATCTATTAAGGATTGCAACAAGGCCTCAATGCTGAAATATATTTGGATTTTGTTCACTGATAAGGAATCGTTATGGTGCCGCTGGATTCACTCCAACTTCTTAAAAAAGCATAACTTCTGGGTTGCCCAGCAGCCTTCAATGTGTGCTTGGAGCTGGAAAAAAATTCTTCAATTAAGGGGCCAGTTCAGGCAGTCCTTCGGGTGGGAGGTCGGTAATGGCCACTCTATTTCCTTGTGGTTTGATAATTGGTTGCCCAGTGGCCCTCTCCATCTACAGGTTCCTGAGCACTTTGTCTCTGATTCCGACGTTCCTACTAAGGCGACTGTGGCGTTTCTCTATTCGCACACTGGCGGGTCTTGCAAACGGCGTCTGGAGGATCTTGGGTTTTCTTTTCCATCTCTCTCGGCTAGTAATGATCGCTTTGTGTGGCATCAACATGCTTCGGGTTCTTTCTCAGTGGCCTCAGCTTGGAATTTTATTAGAATTTCTAAAGCAAGAGTTCCGTGGACCTCCTTTGTGTGGGACAAGGACTTAGCCCCTCGGTTTCAGTTTCTCTTATGGCTCACCACTAAGAGACGTTTGCCTACCCAGGCTTTTTTGCTCTCTCATGGAAGAATTGACTATTCGGTGTGCACCTTTTGCAATTCTCAACCGGACTCAATTGACCACTTGTACTTTGGCTGCAATTTTCCAGCAACTTTAGTTTACTTCTGGGCTGCCAGATGCAATTTACCGTGGAGAAATGGCACTTGGGAAGAAAACCTTGATTGGGCCCGGAGGTTCCTTGCTGGTAAGGACTTCTTTCATAGTCTCTCTCGGTATTCCTTTGGTGCTCTGTGCTATCTTATTTGGAAGAAAAGAAATGCCATGATTTTCCGAGGGGATTCGTTGGATATTCCCACTTTCAAGAACTGTTTGATTAGGATGGTTAAGGAAAAGACCCTTACTTATAGAGATGTGCCTGACACTCCAAGGAATCGACGCCTTCAGAGAGGTTGGGGATTCGACCCAGCCATCTTTGCGTAAGAATGCAGGTCTTTTGTTCTTCCGTTTTGCTTCCTTTTGATCCCTGTCTCGGTCGCTTCTGGCCTTTGTGTTCCTGCCTTGCACAACTGCTTCACGGCCGTCCTTGGAGGTTTATGGTTGAAGCTGGTGGATGGGTAGTGTCCTGCCTTGCGCTCTTCCCCTTCACTTCCCTGGCGTCCTTGGTGGTTACGTGGCTAAGTTTTTGGCTGGGCAGCGTTTGTTATAGTTAGTGCTTTTGCCTTTTATGGCTTTTACGCGGCTCCCTTCCACTCTTGTGCTCTTGCATCTAGAGTGTAAGCTTTTGGTGCCGTTTTTTTTTTGTACATTTGTCCTAAGTTATCATTATATTCTTACCTTTACCAAAAAAAAAACAATTTTTGACCAGAAAGACGCATTTGGTAAACTTGTTCCGGGAATAAAAAATAAATAGAAACATACTTGGTAAATTTATATTCTTTTTTTTGTTTCTTTTAATTTTTAAATATTTTAATTTTAATTTAATTTAATTTAATTTTTTATTTTTTATTTTTTTTTTTTCTTCTTTCGGCCGGCAGCCTCGCCTAGCCACGGCGAGGCTCGTCGGCCCCGGTAAGGCCGAGCCTCTCCGTGGTTGGGCGATGCTCGGCCTCGCCTTGGTTGGGCGAGCTCGGGCTCGCTAGGGACCAGCGACACTCTGGCGAGATTACCGACCCTCGATGGCGTCACCGACCCTCAACGGCCGGTCGCTGGCCATGGTCAAGGCCGGCGACCGGCCAAAGAAAAAAGAAGAAGAAAAGAAGAAGAAAAGAAAAGAGAGAGAAGTGTTTCTTCAAAATTGTTTTTGGAACAAAAAAACAACTTCTTTTTATTTCTCATTTCCGTTCTTTTTTTGTTCTCGGAACAAAAAAACAGATTTTGAACAAAAACGCAAACAAACGCGTTTATGTTCTTTTTTTGTTCCCGGGAACAAAAAAACAAATTTTTTTTTCATGAACAACAAAAAAGAACATTACCATGCAGGGCCAAAGAGTCTCAATGATTCAATCGAGTTATGATAGCTAAAGTGGCACACTTGATTGGGTTTGAGAAATTTTGGTCTCATATTATAATGGGATGTCTCATGTTTTAATGTGTTATCACACTCCAAAGGAAATAATTGTTTATTAGTTCATTGAGGGACTAACCTTTTGCTTTGGCTTATTTCGACCATTCTTTTCTGGCCTTCATTTCATATCTGCGCGGTTGGCGAGTTTGTGGTTATCGTCGGCCTTGACATGACCCTAATCTTTGACACAGGCAGCGACATTACATGGACCCAATGTGAACCTTGTACTAGTTGCTATCCTCAACAAGACCCCTTGTTCAAGCCATCCAAGTCCACCACATCCTCAAACCCATGATGCTCTACATTGAAACGAACATACTTGATCAACTATGCTGACGACGGTTATTATGTCCATGATGTGCTCACCCTCACTTTGAAGTACAAGTTCGGATGTTCATCCTCGGCTGTGGCCAAAATAATAACCACAATATCGCCACCACTGTGGTTAGGCCTAGGACAAGGAGGCACGACCTTAATCGAACAAACAGTATCAGAATTTGCCCGAATCTTCTGCTATTGCAGCCCTGGCAGCGAGAGCTCAAATGGGTACTTACTTTTTGGGCTTGAAGCATATATATATATATATATCACACCTTTCATAATTGACCAAAATTACCCATCTTTTTATTTTGTCAAATTAGTTGGTATTACCTTGGGAATCAGAAGCTTAGCCTCTCTTCTCAGTCTCCAACAAGCGTGATTTGGGATGAGCGGCATGAACTCAAGAATGAAGACCTCATTCAATGCTAGTAAGCGCATGAAGAAGATTGAAGAGTTCACCACAAATTGCTACGCTTGTTTTCAAATGTATCTATTGTTTGTGTGCTTTTTGTTAGGTTTGTGAATTTTTTCTTTCTTCATTTAACGTTTGCCAAAAGGAGTGCTTGAAGAGTTCATGGCTCATTCCATGTGAGGTATAAGTGTGTGAGATATTTGTCTTCATCGTTAAGTATATTGTAGGTGTTATGCTATTATGTAAGGACATGAGGGTAAGTGTTGTAGATCGATTAGTTGTTAGAAAGTATTCTAAAAATAATTTATCACTCTAAATCTGTGTCCTTGTTCCAAATTCTCAAAGTTATCATTATTTTTTTTTGGTTCCTACAACGAGATATAATTACTAAATTGTAGAAAACCCCCAAAACACTAATCCTACGCCAAGACCATCAAGCCACTGCATCCGCGATCTCTCTCTCCTCGTGCCAACTGCTGCCGACCTCATAGTGGAGGCCAGTGACGGTCGCCGCCTTAAATCAAGGTCAAAATAAGTCTTTTTCAGTTTGCGAAAATGCAAATTGTAACTTTTGGAATGTTGTGACGGCCATTTCATTTCATAGGATAGTGATGATGTTATTGAGATTTTTCGAAAGAGAAGAAACAACGGATGGTATATACACAGATTTTTAAAGTACGTGAAATCCTTCCATGAAAGTCGCATCTTAGAGTTAACATACAATTTCATGCACAGTTGTGGATAACTACATTTCTCCTCGTGTGTGCTGTCGCTTTGGGCTTTGCGTGACTGATTCTAACAAATTGTATAATTGTCAATGCATCTCGAGTTATTACTAGATTAAGGGGACAGCTTCTAAACATTAGTGCATTTGTTGAAGGAGTTAACCGCTCCGTGGCGGGTAAGTTCCAAATCCAAATGTAGAATATACCTTATCAAGATCAGGTTGACCATGGAATTGGGTGGAACCGAACCAATTGGGGCTTTTTTGTTTTTGTTTTTGTTTGTTTTTATTTATTTATTTTAGTTTCATTTTAATATATATGTCAAACATGAATAGTGTTATTTCTACTTGAGAATAATGTCAAACATATTCAACATATATTTTCAGTTTTTAAAAAGAAGAGCAAAATAGCTTACCCAAGGGATAAATCGATAACCGACCAAAAAAAAAAAAAGGGATAAATCGATCAGAAACCTGCTCAGTTCAAGGTTTTACCCTAGTACCAACTTTCCGAGTTCTTAGTTTTAAGCTCTACCCTGAAGTTGGCCTTGCAAGTTTTGGTGTTCACGTTCCTAGGTAAAATTAGCTGGTTCATGATATAAAAACCGAGAACCAAATTAGTCAATGCCGACACCTAGTTTTTGGTGATGGAAATTGGACTGGTCTTGTTGTAAACCGGCCTTGAACCGACCATGTAAGGTCAATTTGGATTGGTTCTCGGATTGAACAGAATCGGTCGCTCACTTTTAATTTATCGTCTCAAAGTGAAGGTCCATATACATATATATATATACACACACACACACACCCACACACACACACATATATATAAAGAAAATTTGTAACTTTCTCGAACAAAAAGTCAAAACTCACTTCCAAAATTAAGAGCAACCTTACACACGTTTACGGACAGTTATACTAATAGACACAACTCTTCAAAACAATACATCCACTTTAATCGAACGAGATTGAGAAGACAACCCAGAAGAAAGAAAAAGAAAACAACCATCATCTAGAATTTTTGCTTTTTCACTTAGCAATCATCAAGGATGTTTGATGATATCGACGCTGCTGTTTGAGCTGACGCTAGTGGAGCTGGTCCTTGAAGTGGTGGCTCTGCTAGGGACGCTGCTCGCGTGAAGTGGCGCTTGTAGGAGAAATGGCGGTGGTCGGGGCGACTGCGACACTTCTCGCGGACTTGTTCCGTCGGCCCGCTCCCGAAAGCATGGTATTTGCTCCAGGCGGAGGCTCCCGGACCTCCCCGCGGTCCGATTTGACACTACTCCAATGGTTATCCCTGAGCGGCGGGCTCCCTGTCGCAGCCGTCCCCCCCTTAGAGTGAGGAGATGGAGGAATTCCTCGAAATGCGATGGATTTATCGCGCTTACCTAAAATAACGAGTCAGCCTGGCTTGCATTAATTACAAATTTGATTACATCACATTGGGGAGTCAATCCACCGTCTCTACAGTACTCTTGTAAAAAATTTCCCAATTATTTCAAATCGATTTGATAAAGGGTCTTTTTAAGGTTTTCGTTGTTACAATCTTTCATGCCGAAAGAATTAATTTTCCTATACTTTCTTCACATTTCATACCAAAAGGAAAATGGCTACCAAAACCCCACAATGACAAAAAAAATAAAATTGGGCTGGTGAGAAACTTATATCGCAATAATAATGGAGAATGCGGGCAAATTAATGCATTATATATTTCGCAAAAAATAAATGATTTAAAAAATATTTTCCTAAAAGTTTATGCATGTACCGTTTACAAAAATGAATGAATGAAAAATATTCATTATTCATAAAAAATATCTAGTCATGAATTGTTGTCTACAATTAAAATAATTTCCCTTGATTAATTATTTCAAATGCTACATATGATCGTTTTTAGGAAAATATTTTCTAAATAATTTATTTATTGCAAAACAAACAAAACCTTAACGTAATTATTTAAGATGGAAATAGAGAAGAGAAGAGAGAGGGGAAGTACCAATAGGATCAGATGCGGCCATAACCCGGGATGCCATCACATTTTCTATCAAGAGGAGAGAGAAAACGAGGGTAAGAAGACAACGGATTTTCTTGCTCTCCATTTTCTGAGTCAACTCAATTATGACTTCGATGAATCCACCATGCAATGCAAAACTCTCTTTAATAGGAAAGAAACCGCGTATATCTTCCCGTGCAAGAGATTTCGATGTGATTAGGAATTAAAAAAGGCAGGATTTGACTCGGAAAAGGCTAAAGTGAAACTTGCAACTTTAGTTGAACTTTTGCAGTGGAACGCGGGCAACGTGAAATTCTACGTGCCGACTTAGGACTCAAGCCAACCGGAAGCTTCCCTTACAACTCCTTCTATATTTGCTGGGTTATTTTCCTATCAGGAAATATTCTGAGAAAATTATTTAAAAAATCTTAAATCTATTATACTATAGTTAATTCAATTTTAAATATTTTAATTAAGCCAATTTAGTCAAACATCTTTAGGTAATTTGCAATTTAGTCCTAATTTTTTGGGTCAATACTCTAAAAAACCCCAAACAGGTACACCTGTAACAAATTTACCAAAAACTATTTTTTTGACCATGAAAAATCTCAAAGTGGTACACTTGTGACAAATTTACTCCAACTAACTATAAAAAAAAAAAAAAAATCCTAAACTGGAACATTTATGACAATTTTACCCTAAACTAATTTAGTTGACCACAAAAAACCCCAAACTAATAAATTTGTGACAAATATACCCTTTGCTAAATTAGATTAATACCACAAAAAAATTACAAAAATTATAAATTGTGACAAACGATGCGTAAAATCCTAAATCAATATATTAGTCAATTGTCACTTGTAATTTAACTTAATAATTTGACAATAAAATTTAACGAAAACTAATAGAAGGTAAATTTGTCACAAGTGTACTGGTTTGGGGCAAATTTGTCAAAGGTATACCGGTCTGGGGTTTTTGGTGGTCAAAAAAATAGTTTGGGGTAAATTTATCACAAGTGTACCGGTTTGGAGTTTTTCGGGGTATTAACCCTAATTTTTTTTGACAATTTACTAATTTAGTCATTTAGGCCAATTTTGATTGAAAATCGCTAATGATGCAGTCAAGTTAGCACCCGTTGTCCTACTTGGCACGGCTAATGTTGGGACGACTGGCGCTAACATGGAAGATTTTATGTAAAATTTTTTATATTAAATTTCTAAATCTTTTTCTTTTTTTTCCTTATATAGTAGGTAAATGTAGAGCACTGGTAAGAAATTAAATAAAAGTTCGTAAATAATAAGAGAAGTATTTTTTTTGTCAGAAATAGGAGAAGTTGATAATTTAGAAAGAATAAATAAAACCAATCAAAACAAGAGTTTTTAACCTATAATTATTTGGCAACTAGTTGTAGAAAAAGGGTTGATAAGTAAGGCAAGTAAAGGTGGCAATTCAAATTAGAGTTGATAATCCAAAACTAGTTGGTAACTTAGTCGAATAAACTTTGGTGAGTCATATGAAAAAGATGGATAATTTCATGTAATAGTTGATAAATTTAAGGGCGTTGCTACGAAAAGTAAATAAAAATTAGTAAACAATAAGTTATTTTTTTTATTCCCACGGAATAAATTGTCTAAGCCTACCCAGTTTCAAAGGGGCTGTAAACCAAGATCTTGTTGTCATTCAAGCCACGCTCCTTCCTATCTACCTAACATGTTGTTATGACCATTGCGGAAGCAACAATGAAATTAGAATTGAGAAGAATAAAAGAACACACATATCTACCTAAAAAATCCTTTTAGGAAAACCACAAGAAAGGAAAAGCAAAATCTACTATTGAAATTCAAGAATTATAAAAGGTGGCTAAAAAAAACCCTATAAATCTAACTCTCCATTAACTTAATAACTTGAGAAAAATAACATTTATATTGCTCCATTAAGCGAGTGCTACGGCCTTGCACTTCCATTGAGGATTTGTGCAGAACTACGAGCTTGGGCCCATGCCTTTCGCTACCAACACTAAAACTCCATTTTTTTTCTTCAAGTTGAGCCATTATAAATTTCAATTCGGATATCAAAACTCAATTTGGGTCGAATAGCTGACACATAATTTAAGACATACTCAATGCATGACGTAAATTTCTTCGAGCATAAGGATGTGAAAGAGGAGACAAGGCTATCTTCCCGAGCAAGAGAGTTGATGTGATTAGATTAAAGACAGAATTTGCCTCGAAAAGGCTCACGATAAAATCGACGTAGGAGACTTGACTCGAGTCAACCGTAAGCTTCCCTTACATCACTCCAATATTTGCCGGGCTGTTTTTTCTTTTCCCCGGATAAATTCTGGAAAAATTATTTAAAAAATTCCAAAGATATTGTAGGGTGATCAATTTAATATTAAATCTTTTAATGATACCGATTTAATTCTAAACTTTATAATAATTTGCCTATTTAGTCCTAAAAACAGTATGTGAATTATGAAGGTTCCAAGTCAACAAACCAACCTTTTGCTTTGGCTTATTTTAACCATTCTTTTCCAGCCTTCCATTTCATACCTACGCGGTTTGACCATCCATTAATCGTCATTGTCAATTTATAAATCCTCATGTCCCCTCCTGGTCCTTGAGCCAATCACAGTCCATCCATGGCCGATTACACTCTTTTTACATCTCCTTCCTTTTCTTTTTATCCTTGTCATCCTACATTTCTTTAGTCACGAAGTTGAGAAGAGATGTGCATGGGTGTTGCACAATTTTATTTTTTTAATCATTCATAAAAAAAACAATTAGGGATCGATCTTGATCCCTAAACAAAAATTCTATTAATTCACGTTTGCATATTATGAACATTTTAATTTAAATTGTATCATAGTTGGACCGACCTCAGTAGGGAGGTTTTGAGTTTAATTAAATTTTCTAAACTAAGCTCGCAGGAGAGTAGGATTTTGTCAAGCCCACAATTTTCCTAATGTGACCAGAAATTTACAAACAAGAAGGACTCGAGAATTGTGTCAAAAGAAAGAAATTTTCGATCAAATCAAGGAAAAAAAATGTTGAGGGGCTGAATAACAGGATATATTCGAGGGAAGGGAAGAAAATTGATTATGCGTAAGGGCCCTATCATCAGATATCCTAAAAAGCAAGAATACCCTGTGGCGAGATAGCTAGTTGCACCCCTAGTCCGACACCGACGAGTGAGCCTGGTCATCATCGCGCCAGCAAGCTCCCAAACGAGACCCTGTAGTCCCATTAATCCCATTTGCATGTGATCCATTACGCATACGTAAATAACGATTCAGCATGGCTTATATTAAATACAAATTCGATTGCATCACACTGGGGTGCCGATTCATCTGTCTAGAGTACTCTTGTAAAAAATTTCCCAATTACTTCGTGTCAATTTGATAATGGCTTTTAAAAATTTCGTTGTTACAATTTTTCGTACTAAAGCGTTAATTTTCCTATACATTCTTCACATTTCATACAACAAGGAAAATGGCTACTAAAACCCCAAAAAGGAAAGACAAAAGAAATTGGAACGGTAAGAAAACTGTACCGTTATAATTGGAGAATGCAAGAGAATTGGCTCCATTTATTTCGTGAAAAAATAAATGATTTGAAAAATGTTTTCTTAAAAATAATAATTTGGATTGCTTAAAAAAATGAAAAACGAAATAATATCTTTATTGGCTATGAAATTCTTTAGACATAGATCGTTGAGAATAAATGTTATTTAGATGACCAAAAACTGATGAACTATTAAGCTTTGTTTTGTTTTCCGAAAATAAATGGTTTGGAAAATTTTTTCCTAAAAATGGTCACCTATACTGTTTAAAATAATCAGTCCATGGAAAATGTATTTATTATTTGAAACAATTTATATCTAAATATTTTCAAGGACGAAGAAAACATTTTTGTTTATTATTTTTATAAGCATTGTTTTTAAGAAAATATTTTTTGAACTATTTATATTTTCGCAAAACTAACGGAGTCTAATTCTCGTAGATTTTTCTGTCATAATACATAAAATTTAATTATGTTCAATGAGTAGAAGCAACTATTGCAGCGGCGAGTCAAGTGTCTTGAGTTTGACGTGAGAAAAGCTCGATGACTTGGTCGGCTTCTCATGGCGAACGACTGGGTACAGACGACACTGAAAAAGTATGTGAACTGTGAAGGTTTCTAGTCAACGGACCCAACCTTTCGCTTTGGCTTATTTCGACCATTCTTTTATGGCCTTCCATTTTCATGCCTACGCAGTTGGATCATCCAACGAGGCAAATCACAGTCCATCCGTGGCCAATTACACTTCTTTTCCATCTACTACTTCTTCCTCTTCTTCTTCTCCTGCTTTTCTCGATTCACGAAGTTGAGAAGGGATGGTACTGACACATAAATTTTAATGATTTATTTAGTCATTCGTTGCATAAAAAATTAGAGATCCATCCCCATCCCTAAACAAAACTGTAAAAGTTTTTCTGATGTGGGTTATTTTAACTGATGTTATAATTTACCGTTTTACAGGATTGGTCTAATAAGGTGAGATAGAAATTTTTTTAATTAGTCTAATAAGGGGCTAACTAGTATAAGCCGAGTTGAGCCTGACCCATAATGAGAGAGCCTAATTGAAAACTCGATAAATAATGCTCAACCTCTAACCCTAACACACAATTATCCTCACATAAGGAGCGTTTATCAATATGCTAAATATGGCGATAGAGGAGAAACTCTTTGAGTTTGGATTGTTGCTATTTTGCATCAAGAACAAGGGATTCAAAATCGGATGCATCAATCTCTTTACTTGATTATATATGTGTTTTTTTTATTATAGTTATGAAAATATTGGGATTACACTTTTGTGCCTTATATTTGGGTATCAGAGCAGTCATAGCCAAAAACTCGAATGTATGGTTTTGCCCTTTTTATGATTTTGGGCAACAAAATTTGATTTTGATCACGTAAACAAAAAGAGCTCATTGAGACGAGAAGATCGCTGGGCGGCGTACCTCCGGGAGATGCCAAATGTGCCCCCACGCGCGAGGCTAACGTCCATGGCATCAACAACTAAGGACACGAATTGACCTGACTTGACTTGGGACTCGACTTGGTCAATGGTTGACCCTACCCGAGATTCGACTCGTTGACCTGCCCTATTCGGTTCTTCGTTGACCAGATTGGTTGAGCCAATCAAATTGGCAATCGGATTGGTTTAGGCAGGCATGTGACGCGCGCACTACATGCATTGTGCACTCCAACCACGCGTGAAGGCATATCCAGGCTTCGATTAGCACGTTTTTGAAGTCTATATGCTCGTATGGAGATACTTTACATTGTATTATATTTATTTTACATGTTTGATGATTTTATGAATGTAAAAATATGTACAAAATCCTAAATACGTGAATTTTTTTGGGTATTTTTCCATATTTTCCTATATTTTCCTATGATTTTGGAAATGCAAGTGCTGGCTCAGATAAATATCATTTCTAAAGAGTGTATATAGTGTGATTCATTGATAATATGTATAAGATTCAACATGTATCAACATATCAATGAATGGAGTAATGTAATTGGCATGACTTGTAATTTTAGTGACAAACTGCCTCGTCTAAAATTACATGTATAAGGTGAATGTGAGACATAAAATTTATATTTTAATATGAAAGAGTCTCAATGATTCAATCGAGTTATGATAGCTAGAGTGGCACATTTGATTGGGTTTGAGAAATTTTGGTCTCATATCATAATGAAATGTCTCATGTTCTAATGGGTTATCACACTCCAGAGGAAATGATTGTTTATTAGTTCATGGAGGGTTACAGGTACGGTAGATGGTTGAAGAGTGATTGATCCTAATGGTTCATACACCCAGATGTGATAATTCACAAAAATTGGAATAAATTTTCATCATTGCTGCCATGTGAAGAGTAGACAACTTCATGTCATGTATTTTGCTAAAAAATGATTATATGATGATGTACGTAACTCTCTAGATGTGTACTTGTGCGGTTTCAAGTTACATAGTACTCATATGATGTCAATTATATACATTACTTATTATTTTAGTCACTTTAGCTGTAAACAATAACTTTATAACTATTGATGTTTTTATTAGTTCAAATTTTAAGTAATGGAAAGAGGATTTTCTGTTTTGGATGGATTTAACAGATGCTCATATTGCTCTTATAAAGGATAGGTTGATAGATCACATTGCCGACGGAACAAAATTTTAGAAAGCACATTTTATTATTTGGGAAAAGACCAATTGGATTTGCTTGTTGTCCATGAAATATTCCATTTATGAACACTTGAAAAGTGGTTTACCAGTTGACCGCATAGCTAAAAAGATGATGAAAGCCTTAGGGGATGGATTGTGTATTGTCTAATGCTAATATTGGGACACATATCTACAAGAACTTTTCAACATAAGGTATGATGGTTCTGATGAGGTTAGGTATTACGTTCTAATGATGATAGATTTGAAGTCTAAAAATCGTACTTATAAAGGAATTCATGAAATCATTGGTCATTCTAACAATTTGGGTCCTAAAAGAGAATCCTTCAAGAAGGATTAATGATCGTCACTTCTTAAAAAAAGAAAAAAAAAACCAAGAAACATACATCTTTATCATTCTCTACCACATAAGTAGAGTTTGTAGTATGCTTTTCAACGGTTACACAGGCTATTTGGCTCTAGAACCTTATTAGGGAGTTGACCGTATTTAATTTTGTGGATTGCCTCATACGGTTGTATTGAGACAATAACTCTATATTATTGTTTATTAACAACAACAGATGTATGAAGGAATCTAAATATATGGCGGTTAAGTTTTTGACCATAAATGGTACAGAATGGTGACGTTATAATAGCATATCTTCACAGATAATATGATTGCATATTCACTAACTAAAGGCCTTCGCCTTGCGTGTTTGAACGACATGTCATTAGCATAGGCTTAGGAGTATCATTGGATGTTGTAGTTTAGTGGAAGCTGTTTCGGTTTTGCTCTAATAAAGTTTACATATGTGTTTGTTACATTTAATGACATTGTGATATATGTCAACTCTTTTGCATTCAATAAAATGATTTTGAATATATTGTTATTGAGTTGAATACATATATCTATTGAAAATCTCAAGGTATTATGTAAACCTTGAGAAAAAAACTAGGGGCATTTAGTTATTAGTTTTGAACATATATCTTGTTACACATAAAGAAAAATTTACTACAAAGATAATACATATTTGGATTCATTGGAACTATAAAGATATACTGTAGTGGTATAAGTTTTTGGATTCAATATGATTCACTAGACTTATGTGAACAATGCATTTTCTATAAGCTTTTCATTTGACCAAGCAACCGGTTGAGTATATTCATATAAATGTCTAGGGCTCGTCTCTAGTTCTTTCAAAAAAAGGTGCCCAATATATATTGACATTTATCGATAACTAGGTATGAGTATAATTTCTTAAGCACAACTTTAGCGTGTTTGATCAGTTTATGAAATTTAAGGTATTGATTGAGAAGTCAGATGAACAAATGAAGTGCCCAATAACTGCTTGCCAAGGTCTCATTCTCTATGTTTATTAATCAGGTCATCTTTCGACATTGCTAAATGCATATTATGGAATGATAATGGTTAACATGGTCTCAGGATGCAACTGTTATAAGCTATGAAGCATGGACACGTTGCCCGTGCTTCTGTGTCGTGTCCGACATGTGTCGGAGTGTGTCAAACACGTCGACATGCTCGGACATGGTTGGACACGCAGTCAACGCGTGTTGGATTTTCCGACAAGTGGTGAAACATGTTTTGACATGCGTGTCTAGAAGATGGAGGATGGAGGCGAGGGCGAGGGAGCAGAGATGAGCTGCGAGCGACGGTGAGCCCAGGGCGGTGAGATACAGCTAGAGACAGAAGAGGAGAGGAAGGCGGTCATATGGCGAGGAGGAGGAGAAGGATCAAGAGGAAGAGGAGAGGAAGGGGGTCGTGTGGTGAGAAGGAGGAGGAGAAGGATCGCGAGAGGAAGAGGAGAGGGAAGGGAGTCGTGCGGTGAGCGGTGAGGAGAGGAGGAAAAGGAGGGCTGGCTAGGGTTTTTGATAAAAAAAACTCAAAAAAAATTAAAAAGGAGATCGATGGCGTGAGTTAATTTTGGGGGGAGGGGAAGTGACAGCTTAGCTATCATTGTATGGTGGGGAAGGGAAATAGGGGGAGGGAAATAAAAATGTAATAAATTTGGGGGTGGGGGAAATGGACGAGGGAAAATAGAGAGGGGGTGTGGGGATTTTTTTAAATGGAAAAATAAATAAATGACATTAAAAAATAATTTTGAAAAATAAAAGTACTGAATTTTGAATAATGATAAATTTTGGTCATTTGTAGAAGATCATGTATTTATTTAAATAAATTGATTCTAATTTCTTATTAATCATTAGTTTCATTGATAATTTTTTTTAAAGTTAAAAACACGTTTCCAAACATGGATACATATTAACTATGAATATGTTTTTTTGAATTTTCAATGAATTGACTTATTAATATTATTAGTGTAAATTCATTGTAGGTACTTTTTTTAAAATTAATTATTTATTTATGAATTTAAATCAAATTAATTAAAAATATTCATTTAATATACAATGTGTCCCAATGTATCGGAATTCTCTATTTTTGAGAAATGACGTGTCGACGTGTCGTGTCATGTCACATGTCCGTGCTACTTAGGTTATAAGTATAAATGACATTGTGATTTGAATTGATTGTAGTTCAAGCAAAGGGACATGGATTGACATTGGCACATAGACTAGGACCTTATTCACTGCAAACTCTGGGCTAATTTTTCTCCGAGACCAATCGCAAGTCCATTTCACGAACATTGTAGGACAGTCTTGCATGCTGCCTTCTGGGTGTCACAGCGAAAAAGCCCTGCCGATCCTTAGCGGCTCTGCCGGAGCAGGCGAGTGGTTGCGATTGGCCTTGGAAACCCGAAAGTTGACCAGACACTAATCTTTGACACGGGCAGCGACCCTACTTGGACCAATGTGATCCTTGTCCCAGCTGCTATCCTCAGCAAGACCCATTGTTTGAGCCATCCAAGTCTATTGCATCCTCAAACCCACCGTTATCTGCATTGAAATGCACCTACTCGATTGACTATGCAGACGGATCACATTTCGATGGTTACAACATCCGAGATCTGCTCACCCTCACTTCAGAGTACAAGTTCCCGAACTTCATATTCAGTTGCAGCCCCAATAATAGCCACGATTTAGGCACCACGGCCAGTATACTAGGCCTAGGACAAGGAGGCGCAACCTTAATCTCACGGATGGCAGCAAAAATTTCCCAGATCTTCTACTATTGCATACCTGGCAGTGAGAGCTCAGGTGGACTTACATTGTGGACTTGAAGCCCTGCGTTATTGCCGAACACAGTCACAGAACTATATGATAATTGACCAAAATAATTCATCTTTTCTATTTTGTCAACCTAGTAGGTATTGCCTTTGACAGAAATCTAGCTTCTCTTCACAGTCACGGCAATCTCCACCTCCTAGGACCATGATAGATTTCGAGACTACCATCACTCATTTGCCGCCCCCGATTTGTTTGGCTGTTTGCGCAGAATTTGTCAAGTACATGTCGAACTATCCCGTTGCATGCCCACTATCGACATTATTAGACACCTGCTACGATTTACAGCGTCAGAAGGATGTGAAAAAGCCGAAGATGATCCTCCAATTTGAGAAAATTGACGTTAATTTGGACCCGTCCGCCGTAGTTTGGCGAATGAGCAACGCACAAGTTTGCTTGGCCTTTGCGCCAAACAGGAGAAGGCTAGACTTAGTCATTATTCGGCAGCGAGCAGCAGTAGAACCTGAACATAACCAGATAGCAAGGTTGAATTTGGAAATGATGGTTGTGGCAATTGAGCGGCTACAATTGATGAAGGAAACTATTGCAGTTGTTTTCCTTTTTTCCTTATAAAAATACATTGTTCATTGTGTCATGAGGTGGGAAATTGTGGTAGCATGTCACAATGTAATTTAGGGAATTGGACTAGACTATACAATGGTTTATGATTTTTGAACACACAAATTTTATTCAATTTAAATGATTTTCGCGGCCTCCTCATGAAGAAAATAAGTTTGGTTTCATCGAGCTGGCTTCTCAAGTCTTGAGATTGTCTTCGGCGTCACCAGATGCGCTTTATAAGAAAAATGCTTCATCACCGCATTTGCGAACACGGCAAGCCTTTAATCAAAGCCACCAGGCGCGCAACCTGGTAATAACTAGTACCGGCTGCATGGGGCCAAGACAAGGCTAGAGGTTTGAATTTCCTGACGATGGAGGACTGAGGGCAACATGGATCCCAAAGGGAAAGGGCAAAGACCAATCCAACGATGTGATTTATTACAATAAATGAGACTATCCGTCGCATATCAACGTCACAAGAAATATACTTGTATGCAACAGCTGAGATTATTCCATTATTCGAGGGAATACATCAATGACCAACTAATACTGAGTAAAACGATTAAATGAAGAGGAAAAAACAATCTTCTCTTCCTCCTTCGTGCTCACTGCTTTGTGAAGGGCTCCAAATTACCCAAAGGCCAGGAATTAACCATCAGGGACGCTGTCTAGGATTTTGATTGCTATTAGTACCATTAGAGGTCACGACCATAGTATCCGTGGCAATATGACGGAGAAAGGCTGGCGGAGACAATAGGATGTTGCCCGAAGGCGAGCTATTGCCAGTCCACGAGCCATCTCGCTTTGGCATGCTCCTGCCCACCCCGATTCTGCTGTGATCATCATCTGCAAAGGAAACAAAAAACGAAAAAAAAAAGGATTCGACATGACTATTTAACGTATGATACACCAAGCGAGTATGATCCGTTCTCTAACTGGATCGAGAATAGAGAATGTGGATATGAAGTAATTGAGAGAGATATAAATGTGCCAGTTGGAGAATCACCTGCGAGGATTCGAGCAGCCGATGTCCTCGAGAGAAGGCAGTGCGAGCCAAGGAGAATGCAGAAGATGATCACAAGAGAAACGGACTAGTTAACCATTTCTGGTTCTTCCTAAAATCTTGGTAACTGAAGGGTGTTGTCTAGACCCAGCTTGATTCATGCGTGCGTGATCCGTGCACGACCAGAGATCAACTCCTGATCAATGCTCAACCAGCCCTTGCACAAACCTGGAGTGGTTCACTTGTTCCGTGTCAGGCGCCCATGCTCACCCATGCTACCCTTGATCTTGTTTCTGACTTGCTCCTATGGTTGTTTCCCAATGCCTGCAGCCCTTGAGTGGTCTGTTGAGTTGATTTGTAATGATGACCATTGTTCAAACATAGCCATTGGATCAGAGGGACGATCCACGGCCGAGATACGACCCAAACATCTATAAAATGGGTTCCTCCCCCTCATTTGAGCTCAACTCATTCATAGTGAAATACATTCGTCCCTTTGTGCTGCCGACCCTTGTGTTGTGCGTGTGAGTGAGTAGGCTGACTTGGGATCACAAATCCTAAGGCCGCACGGTGTTTGATTGTTCGTGTTCAACCGACCTGTGACAATGCTTGACTACGGCTCCATCAAGTGGTGGCGCCTCTTCACCCACGAGCAATGCGACAGCATCAACCGCTTCATCGCCTTGTTCATTCTCCCCCTCTTCGGGTTCGAATTCACAACCCACATGAACCCGTATGCCATGAACTTCCGCCTCCTCGCCACTAATGCCCTGTCCGAGCTCGCCACCCTTGCTATCCTTGGCTTCTAAGGAAGGTTCAGCAGCAGGGCAAGCTACAACTGGAGCATCACGACATTCTCGCTGTGCATGCAGACGAACATGCTCATCGTCGGCATGCCAGTGATGCGGGCCATGTACGGCCAGTGGGGCGTCGACCTGGTGGTCTAGTTGTGCATGGTACAGTCTCTGGTTTGGATCCCTTTGCTTCTTTCGCTTCTCGAGTTCAGAAACACGAGGATGATGGATTTGACCACTTCTTCGTCTCCTCCTCCTCCCGAAAATAATGGCGTGGTTGATGAAGAGAGGGACGTAGAGATGAGCATTGTGATTACAAGGGAAGGCGGCAGTGATCATCATGAGAAGAGGAGCTACTGGTCATTAGCGAGAGTGGTGTGGATGAAGATGGCCATGAACCCTCCAAGGGCTTGTGGTAGTTCAAGAAGCACATCGAAGCCTTCAATGCCATAGACGCGACGAGGGCGTCACCTAACTAGGTGGGGGAGAATGACACGACCGATGGATGAAGCATGTCCAAGATCATCCGTGCTCGACCGTGTCACGCACCAAGGCGTTGCTGGGGACAGCCTTGATCGATTCCCATCCCAACCAATCCCCGATCAATCTCGCATCAGTCCATGATTGATCCCTGATCGATCCTTGATCAGTCCCTGCATGATCCCTTGATCGTGCCTGGTTCGTGCGTGCGCGATCCGTGCATGACTAGAGATCAACTCCTAATCAATGCTCAGCCAGCCCCTGCACAAACCTGAAGTGGTTCACCTGCTCCGTGTCAGGCACCCATGCTCGCCCATGCTGCCCCTGATCTTGCTTCTGACTTGCTCTTGTGGTTGTTTCCCAATGCCTACAACCGTTGAGTGGCCTGCTGAGTTCATTTATAATGATGACCATCGTTCAAACATAGCCGTTGGATCGGAGGGACGATCCACGGTCGAGATACAACTTGAACATGTATAAAAGGGGTCACTCCCTCTCATTTGAGCTTAGCTCATTCATAGTGAAATACATTCACCTTTTTATGCTGCCGACCCTTGTGTTATGCGTGTGAGTGAGTAGGCTGACTTGGGATCACAAATCCTAAGGCCGCATAGTGTTTGACTACGGCTCCGTCAAGTGGTGGCGCCTCTTCACCCACAAGCAATGCGACATCATCAACCACTTAATCGCCTTGTTCATTCTCCCCCTCTTCGGGTTCGAATTCACAACCTACATGAACCCGTATGCCATGAACTTCCACCTCCTTGTTGCTGATACCCTGTCCAAGCTCGCCACCCTTGCTATCCTTGGCCTTTGGGGGAGGTTTAGCAACAGGGCGAGCTACAACTGGAGCATCACGACATTCTTGCTATGCATGCTGACGAACTTGCTTGCTGTCCGCATGCCAATGATATGGAACATGTATGGCCAGTGGGGCGTCGACCTGGTGGTCCAGTTGTGCATAGTACAGTCTCTGGTTTGGATCCCTCTGCTTCTTCCACTTCTCGAGTTCAGAAACACGAGGATGATGGATTCGACCTCTTCTTTGTCTCCTCCTCCTCCCGAAAATAATGGCGTGGTCGATGAAGAGAGGGACGTAGAGATGAGCATTGTGATTACGAAGGAAGGCGGTGGTGATCATCATGAGAAGAGGAGCTACTGGTCATTAGCGAGAGTGGTGTGGATGAAGATAGCCATGAACCCTCCGAGGGCTTGTGGCAATTCGAGAAGCACGTTGTCGCGACCTAAATTTCGGGTGCATCACCTAAAACTAGGTTAATGGACTGCTAAGCCTTTAAACTTAGCCCGGGCTCTCCCCAAGCCCATACCAATTCGCCACTTAAAGTTCAAATATTTAACATGTAAAAGATTATTAACTAGGAGTCACCACTAATCGGTTTATGATAGGTCGATTAGACACCTAAGTAAAATAATAGGAGGATTACTTTACTCCTACGAACCAGAGACTAAGTGTACGTAGACTTGGTTACACTAGATTTCTCTAATGCCCTTTCGGTACCATTTCTTTTTTTAATTTTCGAAAATATTTTTGCAAGCATCTTAGATTTATTTTAACTTAAATTTCTATCATGCAAATGGGTGATCAGAAGAGTACTCAATCATTATTAAACATTCAATAAAATAAATTGCATCAAAAGAATTAAACATGCAAAGCAAGCAATTATTTTTTGGATTTTCTTGAAAATTAGAATTCTTTTTAAAAAATGCATTTTAAAACTAAATGATTTAATCTTATTAATATGCAAATTCTAATTAAATGGGCCTATTATGCAAACTAGTTATTATGCATCTCATGACCTAAATTCACTAATGAACAAATTCTGATTAAATGATCCTATTATGTGAACTAGTTAACATGCACCTAGTATTTTTGTATTTTTTTTTATTGAAATTCAGAGATAATAAAAGCCCTAATTAAAATATCTAAAAATGGATAATTTTCTAATTTATTCTAGGGATTAATTTGACTTAAACCCTATCCTTTCTTAGAAAACTATTTTTTGAAAAATGAAATAATTAAAATGTGCGAACATTATCTAAAAAAAATTAATTTAGGTCAAACCCTAACTTATTTCTAAAAATGCAACCCTAAAAATGTAATCCTAAGAAAATTCTAATTTACTAAACCTACATGTCCGATTTACTAAACCTATATGCTCATGCAGAATTTTGATTATTTGATTTTTTTAGTTTTTTCAAAGATAAGTAATTATTAAATAAATATTAAATATAAGCCATCAACAAAATAAAGGACTAAAATAATCGAAAAAATAACCCGTTCTCTCACATGTCAAATTAACGATTATCATAACTCTAATTATCATGACAAAGAGATCAAAATAATTAAAAATATGATCCGAAGCCTTACAGATCAAATTAATAATTATAATGATTTAATAATTAAAATTCTACCAAAAGTCCAAAAATTAATATAATTAAAAAAATAATCCGATGTCTCTCGGATTAAATTAATAATTACATTAATTCCGAAAAAATCCTAGCGAATAATGCCTACAAAATGCACAAATATTAACATTGACAAACCATATTCTAACTTAAACAATAATAACAAAATTTAAAATGAATAAATAAATGACAATAAAATAAAAAAAATGAAAAATAAACTACCTAGGTGAAATTTGAAAAAGAGAGGAACGGTGGCGATGGGCGTCGCCGAGTGGAGGATGGCTGGCGTCGGAGCAAGGGGACCGACACGCAATGAGGGAAAAACAACAGCGAGTAGTGGCTGTTGCCTGGGTCAAAGGACCGCTGCAAAAAAAAAAAAAAAAAAAAATAGAGAGTGGGTGTAGAAGCATCGCTCGGAGGAAGAGCGTCGGACGCCGGGCGGGTGGAGCGGCTCGGCAGCAGTGTCGGGTCACTGGATAGAGGTCGCGGTGGTCGGATCTAACTGTAGGAGTGACAAAGACTGGCACAGGGGTGCGGTGACGCGGCTAGGTCACGGGTAGAAACGGCTTCGCTGCTGGAATCGCAAGGGGGTCAAGCGACGATGATGATCAGTGACTCGGGCAAGAATAGAGGCGCGGAGCAATGGCATCGCGGTGCAGCAAGGCGGGAGTTCGGCGACTAGCCCTGGCATCGCTCAGGCGTATGGTGGCTCGATGACCGGCGGGTGGAGGCTCAGCGAAGGTCGGCATGGCTCATGGACGGTAAGAGGGTTGCGGGCTAGCAGGTCGTAGGTAAAGCAAGGACAGTGGTGGAGCTGGGCTATCATTCGGGCGAAGAAACCAGGTAGCAGGGAGCAGCAACGGCGAACGGGCCACAGGCGAAGCGTGGCGAGGACAGCAGCTTTGGCGTCGGGCTTCACGGATGGCGACTAGTGGCACGACAGTTGGCAGCGGCGCAGGAATCGACGACTAGAGGGCGTCGGCAGGGGGCCTGAAGAAGAGAAACAGTGATTTTTTTTCTCTCTCCACTGCACGTCTAGTCACTTCCTCTGCAATACACTGTTGTGGTTGTATCTTCAGCATAGGCTTGGTCCTTCTGCTAACTTTGCTAAAAGAAAACACTAAAGAAACTTTTCCCTTTTTTGCTTCTCTCCTTCTCTTGAGGACTCCACAGACGACTCCCCTCTCTCTCTTCTCTACCTCTGTCTTCTTCTTTTTAGCAGAAGAGAAAAAAAAAACTTTCTCTCAGAAAAATTCTATTCCCTTTCATGAGTGTTTCAAAAACTCAATCATAAAGCCCCCTCCTCTTTCACGTCTTGCACTCTCTATTTATAAAAAGAAAACTCAAGTTTGTTTCTGCAGGTGGAGATTTTTACTCAACTTCTCAACAAAAAAATGGCTCCAAAATCACACGGCTGTTGAATTTTTGAATTCAATTTTTTTTTTTCAAAATTTCCCTCTAATAAAATATTATCTTCTATTTCTAAAAGCTAAATTTAAATTAGGTGTCAACACACGTTGAAGCCTTCCATGCCACAAATGCGATGAGGGCGTCGCCCAATTAGGAGGGGGAGAATGACACGATCGATGGACGAAGCATGTCCAAGACCGTCCGTGCTCGGCCGTGCCATGGACCAAGGCGTTGCTGGGGACAGCCTTGATCGATTCTTGTCTCGATCAATCCCCGACCGATCCCACATCAGTCCATGATTGATCCCTGATCGATCCTTGATCAGTCCCAGATTGATCCTTGATTAGTCCTTGCATGATCCCTTGATTGTGCCTGATTCGTGCGTGCACGATCCGTGCGTGCGTGATCCGTGCACGACCAGAGATCAACTCCTGATCAATGCTTGGCCAGCCTTTGCACAAACTTGGAGTGGTTCACCTGCTCCATGTCAAGCGCCCATGCTCGCCCATGCTGCCCTTGATCTTGCTTTTGACTTGCTCCTATGGTTGTTTCCCAATGCCTGCAGCCCTTGAGTGGCTTGCTGAGTTGGAAGAGGTAGAATTTTGGGTGCTTAACGGTTGATTTGGGGGTTCTCCGATGATCTAAGAACTTGGGAGAGGTAGAATTTTGGGTTATGGTTCAAAGTCCTAGTGTCGCGACCTCTTTTTTCGACACCCGCGATCAGGTACAGGTGCTAGCGAAGGCTAATGGCTCGGTTGAATTTATTAAGCCCGGACTCTCCCAAGTCCACCAATTCACGACTTTAATAGTCTAAGTTTTAAATCTGTAAATCAATTTTTAAAATGGAGTCACCGCTAATCAATTTAGAGTGGGTTGAATAGAAACCCAAACGAAGTATCGGGAGAAATACTCACTCCTATGCAACTAGAGAAATTAGGATCGGGGACTTGATTACACTAGTTAATCACTAATGCCCTTTCGGTACCTAATCTTGTTTAAACCTTGAGATTTTTTTTTTTTTGGATTTTTTGGTATTTTTGGAAAAATACAAGTCTTTTTGGCTTTTTCTGAATTTTTTTGGCTTTTTTTTTGGATTTTAAAACATTTTTAATATTTTTGAAAATAAATTATATTTTTTTTGATTTTTTGGAAAATAAATTATTTATGTATTATTTATTTATTTAAAATATTATTTTTAAAAAAAAATTAAAATTTAAAAAGCCGACCCGGGTCGGATCCACGGGTTGGGTCCGACTCGGGCCGGCGACCGAAGCGCGGACGGGCTGCGTTGCGAGCCCGACTGGATTTTTTGTCTTTTATTTTTATTTTATTGAAACGGCATCGTGGCCAAGCGTTTGGAGATGCTCGGCCCGGCCCGACGACCCCGACCCGACAACCCACTCCACGACCCGGTCCCCTACGAAAACCCTACCCGAATCCGACCTGAATCGCGACCCGATTCCTACCGTGCCCAAATTGCAAACCCTACCCATTTTTCCGGGTCCGGATCCACTTCGCGACCTGGAAAATCGCTACGGGAACTGAGGCGTTGGCGGCGACGGCGACTACGGCGGCGATGGCGGTGACGAAGGCAACAACGGCGACGGCGACAACGGCTAGGCCAACGGGAAACGGCTATGATGAACAGCAACGGTAACGGCGACGGTTTTTTTTACCTTCTCTCAAATGGGGACGGCGACGGCGACGATGCCAAATTGAAGGCAGCAGTGGCGGAGGCGTTTGACGGCAACGAGGGCGAGGACAAACTGGTGACGACCACAGCGAACCCAAACTCAGCCGGAACCAACTGGAGCGTCCTCTCTGCATCTGCGTGTTTTCTGCACCCCCACACTCGGATCTCTCTCGCCTCACGCTCAGATCCCCCTCGCCTGCTCCGGGCGACCTCAGATCTCGGCCTGCTCGTCCTCGACCCCCCCCTTTCTGAACTCTCTCAGTTGGGAGGTTTCGAGGATCTGCAGTCCTCAACCCTTCGCCACCTCTCTCTCTCTCCTCCTTCCCTCGGCTTGCTCTAGCCGCTGGGATTGACGGCCTATTTATAGGCCAAGGGGCGGCCGGTCGACGGAGTTCGACCGTCGGTTGCCACGGCCTTCGTCGGCCGAACCGGCGTCCCATCCGACGCCAGCTGCCCCCTGCTCCACGTCCCATCGCTGTCCGTCCATCCCCTTCCCTTCCGTCGCGCCCCCTGCGCGTGCGCTGCAGAGGCGCGAGGAAGGAGACGATCTGGCGGGGCCGGGCCGAGGCAAGAATGGGCCCTAAGGGCCCACACGAGGGCCTTTTTCTGCTTTTTCTGTTATTTGTTTATTTATTATCCAATAAAGAAAATAAAAACTTAATTAATAAAATAGACCTAAATAAAATTAAGGCGTCAACACCTAGGTTGTCAATGTTGATAATTAGGTTGTTGTTATGCTAAGACAGGTCTTAAGAGGACTAAATGTGTGGTTTTCAGATGATCGCCTTGCTCCTTGGATATGATCGGTATAGCAATGTGTTTTCGCTGAGAAATCTGCTGTTTTCCTCTATGCCTACTGGTTTTCTTCTCCATGTCGCTCAACTGAATCTTGATCAAGTGAGGTTTCTAGGTGTTTACTTGTATTGGTAAATGGGTTCTGTTCTCTGCTCAATAGGTTTCTGAATGCTTGAGTTGTGTTCTCCCATGATCTAAGAACTTGGGGGAGGTTAAATTTTGGACTATGGTTCAAAGTCCAAGGTTGTCATCGTTGATAATTAGGATGTCTTTGTACTGAGACAAAACTGAAGAGGACTAAATGTGTGGTTTCTAGATGCTCACCCTGCTCCTTGGATTATGATCAGTATAGCAGTGTGTTTTCGTCGAAAGATCTGCTGTTTTCCATTATGCCTAGTGGTTTTGGAGGGGTATAGTTTTACTCTTGTGGAGGAGTCCACTGTGTGGTGATGCTATGGGAGGTTGATCAAATAGTTGCGCATTTGTTGTCTTCAGCATCAGATGTGTATGCTCTTGAGATATGCTGTTGAATGTTTAACCTCTCCAAGCAGACACAAACTCCTATTCCAATATCTATGCACTTGGAATTCTTGCATACCGAATTGGAATTTTTTTTCTCGAGATATTACTTATTTCTTCATCTCGCTAAAAACTGATTCTTTTTTGGATTGCTAATGTTTTAGATAATTGTCTGTTGCGGAGTTGTGAAACTAATCCATACATTTTTACACAGGAACTCAACGAAGTCCAAAGGATGCTGATGTATCAATTGACAGACAGGCAAAGTGGTCAGAGGGGAGCTTGTACAGATGATCTGGTTAATAGCTAGTGAAAGGCAGCGTAGTTTCTTCGAGACTGCTCACCGCCCAAGCAAAATGTACCGTTCTTCTTCGTATTGCTATATAGTCGTGTAAGATGTTTTTTTTTTTTTTTTTTTTTCACAAGGTTTGTGCATAACGTTAAATATTTTCTTCCAGTGAGAACCAATAAGTCTAATTTGTACGCAATGTTAATGTTTATGTGGGTTTAGCTCGTTCCATTGTTGGTTTTCCTGTGAGATATGACGCGACATGGAAAGATTGATGCAGCATTACCGCATGTATTTGCTTCTCTCTGGTCTCTCGAGGCGAAAGTCATTTGCTGGGGCCTATTTGTTTGAAGTCAGAATATTTTCAGTTTCTATATACCTGAAAATGGAATGGGAAACAACCATCTGTCTTCCGAACATGTGCTTCGGTTCGTGAAGATAAAGATT
Source organism: Eucalyptus brandiana (assembly GCA_014182725.1). Classification (NCBI taxonomy): domain Eukaryota; kingdom Viridiplantae; phylum Streptophyta; class Magnoliopsida; order Myrtales; family Myrtaceae; genus Eucalyptus; species Eucalyptus brandiana. The sequence goes on from CM024674.1 coordinate 38,709,678, forward strand.
CTCGACAGAAATTATGGAAATGTATTTGGTCTTGTTATTTTCCAAGTTTTTCGGCATATTTTCATGTTTAAATCCGTGTGTCATTGGTATCGCGTTCAAGATGAAAATCAAGTGGGTGGTAGCAAATTTTCTTTTTTTGCCAATTAATTCATGTGCCACAGAGAAGTAAAATAATGATGTTAAAAGGGTCATGTTATGACTTATAACATGCATGTGGGTGGTAGCAAAGAAAAACAAAAGTGGATAGTTTCCATCCCAACCCGAACCCCAGAGAAAAGAAAGGTGAAAAAAAGAAGAAGAAGAGGGAAACCCAGCAACTCGACCTGACCCGACCTAAACCGACCCGAAACACATATGCGGGTCTAATGTGTTTCGGGTTGGTTCGGGTTGGGTCATAGTGTGTGACCCTTGTGATTCAGGTCGGGTCGGGTAACAACAAAACCTAACCTGACCCGACCCATTGACACCCCTAACTGATCATTAGCGAGAGTGGTGTGGATGAAGATGGCCATTAACCCTCCGAGGGCTTGTGGCAGTTCAAGAAGCACATCGAAGCCTTCATACCACAGACGCGACGAGGGTGTCGCACTATTAGGTGGGGGAGAATGACACGACCGACAGACGAAGCATATCCAAGACTGTTCGTGCTCGACCATGTCACGCACCAGGGCGTTGCTGGGGATAGCCCTGATCGATTCCTATCCCGACCGATGCCTGACCGATCCTGCATCAGTCCATGATCGATCCCTGATCGATCCTTGATCAGTCCTTGCATGATCCGTTGATCGTGCCTGATTTGTGCATGCGCGATCCGTGCACGACTAGAGATCAACTCCCGATCAATGCTCGGCCAGCCCCTGCACAAACCTAGAGCGGTTCACCTACTCCGTGTTAGGCGCCCATGCTCGCCCATGTTGCCCCAGATCTTGCTTCTAACTTGCTCTTGTGGTTGTTTCCCAATGCCTGTAGCCCTTGAGTGCCCTGCTAAGTTGATTTGTAATGATGACCATTGTTCAAACATAGTCATTGGATTGAAGGGACAATCCACGGCCGAGATATGACCCTAACATGTATAAAAGGGGTCCCTCCTCTTCATTTGAGCTTAGCTCATTCTTAGTAAAATACATTCGCCCCTTTGTGCTGCCAACCCTTGTGTTGTGCGTGTGGGTGAGTAGGTTGACTTGGGATCACAAATCCTAAGGCCGCATAGTGTTTGATTGTTCGTGTTCGATCGACCCATGACAATGCTTGACTACGGCTCTGTCAAGTGGTGGCGCCTCTTCACCCATGAGCAGTGCGATGGCATCAACCGCTTCATCGCCCTATTCATCCTCCCCCTCTTCGGGTTCGAATTCACAACCCACATGAACCCGTATGCCATGAACTTTCGCCTCCTCGCCACTGATGCCCTATCCAAGCTCGCCACCCTTGCTATCCTTGGCCTTTAGGGGAGGTTCAGCAGCAAGGCAAGCTACAACTGGAGTATCACGATGTTCTCACTGTGCACGCTGACGAACTTGCTCGTTGTCGGCATGCCGGTGATGCAAGCCATGTATGGCCAGTGGGGTGTCGACCTGGTGGTCTAGTTGTGCATTGTACAATCTCTAGTTTGGATCCCTCTGCTTCTTCCGCTTCTCGAGTTTAGAAACACGAGGATGATGGATTCGACCACTTCTTCATCTCCTCCTCCTCCCGAAAATAATGGCGTGGTTGATGAAGAGAGGGACATAGAGATGAGCGTTGTGACTACGAGGGAATGCGGTGGTGATCATCATGAGAAGAGGAGCTACTGGTCATTAGCGAGAGTGGTGTGGATGAAGATGGCCATGAACCCTTCGAGGGCTTGTGGCAGTTCAAGAAGCACATCGAAGCCTTCCATGCCACAGACACGACGAGAGCGTCGCCCAATTAGGTGGGGGAGAATGACACGGCCGACGAACGAAGCATGTCCAAGACCGTCCGTGCTCGGCCGTGTCACGCACCAAGGCGTTGCTGGGGACAGCCCTGATCGATTCCCGTCCTGACCGATCCCTGACCGATCCCACATCAGTCCATGATTGATCCATGATCAATCCTTGATCAATCCCTGCATGATCCCTTGACCGTGCCTGATTCGTGTGTGCGCGATCCGTGCGCAATCCGTGCACAACCAGAGATCAACTCCTGATCAATGCTCAGCCAGCCCTTGCACAAACCTGGAGTGGTTCACCTGCTCCATGTCAAGCGCCCATGCTCGCCCATGCTGCCCCTGATCTTGCTTCTAACTTGCTAGGACATTGTATAGTATCAAGTTATCGAGTAGCGCATGGTGTCTTTGGGGTTGGGTCCCCAGCAGTGGACAAGATAAGCTTCAACATGGTGTTGACACCTAATTTTGACCATGCTACTTACTTGTTCATCATATAAAAATTACATTAAGCATTTCATGGCATTGCATTTAGGTAACAATAACATTTAGGATCAAACTTATCTTCTTCTTCTTTTTTTTTTTTTTTTAAAAAAAAAAGAGAGGATAAGAAATAACATATAAAATTAGACATTTGGTTGTGGAGGGAGATTTTGAAAGATTTTGGATTTTGGATAATGGAGCATTTTTCTTGTTGAGCGTATCCCCTCGTTTTAGGAGATGATTATCAGTAGTTGGGTAAATTATCTTAGAAAATCTTCACAAAATATTTTAGATTTTGGAGCCATTTTCTTGTTGAGTGCATTCCCTTTTTTCGAAAGATTTGAAAAAAAAAAAAAGATAAGAAATAACATATAAAATTAGACATTTAGTTGTGGAGGGAGATTTTGAAAGATTTTGGATTTTGGATAATGGAGCATTTTTGTTGTTGAGCGTATCCCCTCGTTTTAGGAGATGATTATCGGTAGTTGGGTAAATTATCTTAGAAAATCTTCACAAAATATTTTAGATTTTGGAGCCATTTTCTTGTTGAGTGCATTCCCTTTTTTCGAAAGATTTGAAAAAAAAAAAAAAAAAAAAAGATAAGAAATAACATATAAAATTAGACATTTAGTTGTGGAGGGAGATTTTGAAAGATTTTGGATTTTGGATAATGGAGCATTTTTGTTGTTGAGCGTATCCCCTCGTTTTAGGAGATGATTATCAGTAGTTGGGTAAATTATCTTAGAAAATCTTCACAAAATATTTTAGATTTTGGAGCCATTTTCTTGTTGAGCGCATTCCCTTTTTTCGAAAGATTTGTCGGTGGTTGAATGAATATATGCAATTATCTCGGAAAATCTTCACTTGAAAAACAAACCCTTTTTTTTTTCTCTCTATAAATAGAGAGTGCAAGCCTTCGTGCCAAGTTGGGGGGGGGGAGAAATTGGCAAAAGGTTCGTGTGGTTTCATGGGGGAGAAATTTAAAAAGTGCTGGTGATGTTTCGTTGAAGCTTTGTGGAGATAGAAAGAAATTTTTAGAGTCCTCGTGAGTGGCACAAAGAAAAGAAAGTGAGAATTTGTCTTCATGAGAGGAAGAGGCTGGCGCAGCCATAGAGAGAGGTCGTGAGTCTTTTTCCTCGAAGTCGTGTTGTGAGAAAAAACCGACATCCTTGACAATGGTCCAATCCAGCCTCAATGATTCCCTTGACCCGTCCAAACTAGATCTCAATCTCGTTTCCAAGGGAGTCTAGGTGTTCTTGGTCCAGGATCTAGTTCTTGGTGATTTCTTGCAGGCCTTCGGTGAGCCAACCATGGACCTTTGCCTCACCCGAAGATCTTGTCATTAGCCACGGTGTTCCTATTATGCCACGATCTCCGGCAATCATTATAGTATCACTGATACCATCGATGATCAGTGCCTTGCCGATATCATTTTGCCATAGCTCATTTTCGATCAAGCCCCGCCACCGCCCCCGAGAAAGCCGTGCCCTGGACTAGGTAGTCTCTTTAGACTAAATTCAATGCAAATATTTGGTTTCCTAGCTTGTAATTCCAACTTGATTTGTTTTGTCATATTTAATCGTTATCCGATTAGGAAAATTGTCATATTAAGCCATAATAATAAAAAAATATTGAGCCGCGAGACAACGGGCTAGATTTTTTATTATTTCGACTTTTTATGGCAAATTTATAGATTTCTTTGCGTAATCATTCGCATTAAGATAATATGTCATTGATTTGTATTGGTGGATTATCAATATATTTTGATGCGTCAACGTCATGTGCACATCACATATCATGCATCATATGTCATATCTAGAATTTATGTCCACACATTTCATGTTTGAAGCAACACTAATTTTCCTTTAATAAAACCAAAAAAAGGAACAAAAAATGTTATTTAGGTCATATAGATTTCATAATACACATGTCATATGTTGCGCTTTAATTAGTGAGTCATACGTTTTAGGTTTAATGTTTTAGTATTCCTATCATGTAGTTTTTTTTTTTTTTAATAATAAGAAAAAGAAAATGCCAAAAGATGAGCGTTGCATAATTTTGTTACTTTCTTTTCAATAAATATTATTAAGTCATTTTTTTCAACAAAAAAAAAAAAACACAAAGGTCATTTACTTGGTTAGTTAATAGGTTAATTCATAATTAATCCCATTTCATATCATTATTATTTAGTGTAGGTTGCATATATATATATTAAAAAGAGAAAAGAGAATTTATCGGAGTTGCATTATTTAAAGAAAAGAAGAAGAATCATAGAAAGAACATGCATGTAGAATTACCACGTCATCTATTCTATATCAGGTAGCACATGCATATTTGGGATCATGTAAATTAGATTGCACACATATTGTGATGGTTCAAGTTATGTAATATAAATTGCATCTTACATGTCATTAGAGTAAAAATCATGCATATTAAATTTAAATTAAGATTGCATATAATTAATAATTTTTTTAAAAAAAAAGAAAAATTAGGTGTCATGTCATTTAGAAATCATGTTTAGGGCATACACTTTTTATCAGCATTTTTATAAGTTTTTTTTAGAGAGTAAGCCTTAATAAAGTTGTAGTTTATTTTGTTTAATGTTAGTTATAATTTCTTACAATTTATCACTTCGGTTTATCGAATGTTATTTTATTGATTGTGCACCCGCATGACCACCATTTGTATGTTAGTAGCTTAGGTTAAAATTAATCAAGACTGCTTGCAAAATATATTTGAAATTAAAATGAAAAGGTACCGAGAAGGCATTAGATTAATCTAGCATAACCATATCACGGACCTACTGAATCTTTGGTTCACAAAAATAAATTATTCTCCCATACTTTACTGGGGTTTCTAATCAACCCTAATTGGTTAGTGGCGGCTCCAAATTGAGTATAATTGCATGTTTAAATGAATTAATTTATTAGTGTCGAGTTGCGATTGTAGGACTTGGAAGGGTCCGTGCTAAGTTTTCAGACTTAGTAATCCATTAATTCACCTTCGGGAAAGTCGCGACACACGGCCACGCCTAGCTCGACAAATTTCAAACTTGCCGACTCTCATGATCTTTTGGGTGGATGGGTTGACATTCACAATTTTAATAATAATGAAGCTTTAATCAATCTCTGACTATCATGAGATTATCGGCCCCGACTCTTAGAGTACTCACTTTATTATTTAAGCCACGTAGAATCAGTCAAGTCATTAGTCTCTACGTTGATCGCCCCATTTCACTCTTGAAAAAAATAAATAAATAAATAAATAAAACTTTGCGCATTGGACCATGCCAGAAAAAAAGGGGCAATCCAGAGGGAAACTCGCTTTGTTAAGTCCGCTGCCTAAATCGTTTCCGGACAGCCAGTCTCCATCGAAACCGTTGAACGAGTGTCCTACTTCTATTTCGTACATTGTTTTCCAACGCGCGACGCTTGATTCCCGTGATCAGTGTATTTTACAAGATTAAGATAGCTGCAATGACCGTCCTTATGCTTTGCCCCATCGATCGGTTCGATTCTTCCCGTCACACAAATTCGAACACCTTTGTCTTTGTACGAGGATTCGTGTGTATTTTGCACTAACACTGATACAGAAGTAGGTATCCTGGTCTGGACCATATGTATTATAAGCCAAATAACTGCTCGATTGCCATTGTTGTCGGCGATCGTTCTAAGGTTGACTTTATCCCATCCATGTGTAGTATGATTGATAACGTACTCCACTCTTGAGCTGCAATATGAAGCTCTAGAAGTTTATCTTAATTTGCAAATTGAATAGAGAAAATCGGAAATCCCTTAAGTTTTCAATTAATTTTATTTTACGCAAGCACAAACATCTCAAGCATTTTCAAGAGTATAGTTAGAGAAAGAAAAAGATGAATTTTAAAGCTTTTCTTTAAGTCTGCTATTAGATTTCAAGCAACATCTTTCCCTCCATGCTTTTTTATTAAGGACTTTGCTAATGGGTGCTTTCGGAAACATTGGTTAAAGTACCCAATAAAACAAAATTTATCCTTTCCAATACAATGCTTTCCTCGTACCGCGCGTGATGAGTATATCAGAAATGAAATTTTTTCCTCATTGAGTATAAATTAACAAGTGTTCCGAAAGCAATTATTCAAGACCCATTTATGTAATCGCCTCCATCCAAAGAAAAAGCCAAACAACACTAATCTTCTAGGAAATTAAACGACCATTTAGTATATGCATCTTGTTCTCCCCTTTGTGCCGATTGTCGTGGACCTCAGAGCTGAAGCCAACAATGGTCGCTTGTCTCAAATTCGAGGTGAGACTAGAGTTTTTGTTCGTGAAAATGCAAATGGTAGCTTTTGAAATTTTGCGATTGGTATTTGATACAAGAGCGAGAAAATTGAAGGTCTCATTTGCATATATAATGAAAATTTGCGACTTTCTCAAATGAAATGACATTCACTTCAGAATCAAGAACAAATTCACACATGAACTGGATAGTTTCGCACAATTCTACGAAAGAAAGCGTCACTTCCATCAAACAAGAATCAGAACAAACAAAGAAGAAAGAAAATATAGCGTCCATCATCAAGAACTTTAGCTTATTACTTCGCAATCATCAAGGATATTTAGTGACAGTGCTGCTGCTGCTGCTGCTGCTTGCACTGACGCTCTTGTAGCTGGATGTTGAGACGGTGCCTCTGTTAGTGACGCTGGTGCTTGACGTGTTGCTGCTGCTGGTGACGCGCGCACTCGAATTGGCACTTGTAGGAGAGGCGGCGGTGGAGACATCGACTTTAGCATTGGTCGGGGCGACCACTACGGCTTTCGCGGATGAGTTCGGCGTGCTTTTTTGCGAGAGTGTGGTCTTCGTCGAAGGTGGAGGCACCAGGACCGTCCCCTGGCCCGAACCATCGCCGCTCCAGTGATTATCCTGACGCAGCGGGCTCCCTACCGCTCTGATCCTACTGTGGTCATTGTCTGCATGTGCTACGGATCGACCGCGCATTCATTAACCAACAAGTCAGCACGGCTTACATTAAGTACGGACTTGGCCGTGTCACATTCCCCAACTACTTCAAATCGATTCGACGAGAGAGAGAGAGAGAGAGAGAGAGAGAGAGAGAGAGAGAGAGTACCCGGAGGAGGAGATAATTCATGAACAGAATTCGGGTTGCCATCGATTTTTCAATCATGAGAAGAGAGAAAACGAACACGAGAAGAGGAAGGATTTTCTGGCTCTCCATTCTTCACGTCGCTCGCTCAATGATATATTGACTTCGACGAATTCCCACCCATGCAAAGCCTTCTTTAAATAGTCGAAGAAAGGCCGTGGATATGTAAAAGCGACACCCTACGTCTCGTTAGCCACCGACCTCTCTTTCCGATTTATTTCTTCTTCTTCTTATTAGTTTGTTTTTTTTATTTCCAATGACCGACCCCTTTATTTATTTATTGTAGTTTCACTATTGAATTACACGCCATTGACTGTTCGTCAACTCCGAGGGTAACCGGGACCATTCAAAGCAAAGGCTGTCTTCCGAGCAAGGGGCCGGAAAGGAACTCCTTCGACAAGTGATTTGACTCTAAAAGACTGTCGGATAGATTAAAGCAGGCAGAACTAGTGGACAGAAGTCGACTTGCAACTTCTCCGCGTGAAACTTGGAACTCTAGGTCAAGCGGAAACTTCCATTACATCTCTTCATCTCAAGAATTAAATGGATCCCTTATGATATCTATGTAATTTGATGACTGAAATGAAATGAATTCAACCTTCCCTAGTTCGTGAAGTAAGTTTATTTTTTGCCCAAAGGGATGTGAAATTAATTGAAACTCTCATAGAAATTCTTTAGCGTTTAACTTTTACCATACTCATTTTTCTTTAATATTTTATAATGATCATGAATTATCCACGAATCTGTGGTTTCCAGAAACATGTTGCGGATCTCAAAGCTGAGGTCGGAGAGTTTTCGTTTGTGAAAATGCAAATCGTAGCTTTTGAAATTCTTCAATTGGTATTTGATATGAGAGCGAAAAAATTGAAGGGGTCCTATCTGCATATATAATGAAAATTTGCAACTTTCTCAAACAAAATGACATTCACTTCAGAATCAAGAACAAACTCACACGTGAACTGGATAGTTTGGCACAACTTCACGAAAGAATGCGTTACTTCTATCAAACAAGTGTCAGAACAAAGAAAGAAGAAAGAAAAGAAAGCGTCGATCATCAAGAACTTTAGCTTTTTACTTCTCAATCATCAAGGGTATTTAGTAAAAGTGCTTCTACTGCTGCTGCTTGCACTGACGCTCTTGTGGCTGGATGTTGAGACGGTGCCACCGCTAGTGGTTTTGGTGCTTGACGTGTTGCTGCTGCTGGTGACGTGCGCACTCGAAGCGGCGCTCGTAGGAGAGGCGGCGGTCGAGACATCGACTTTAGCATTGGTTGGGGCGACCACTACGGCTTTCGCGGACGAGTTCGGCGTGCTGTCTTCAGAGAGCGTGGTCTTCGTCGAAGGTGGAGGCACCAGGACCTTCCCCTGGCCAGAACCGTCGCCGCTCCAGTGTTTATCCTGAACCGGCGGGCTCCCGTTCGCGCCGATCCAACTGTGGTCACCGTCTGCATGTGCAACGGATCGACCGCGCGCACATAAACCAACAAGTCAGCACAGCTTACGTTAAGTATGGACTCGGCCGTGTCACATTCCCCAACTACTTCAAATCGATTCGACAAGAGAAGAGAGTACCTGGAGGAGGAGGAGAAAAATTCGTGAACAGAAATCGGGTTGCCATCGATTTTTCAATCATGAGAAGAGAAAAAATAAGCGCGAGAAGACGAATGATTTTCTGGCTTTCCATTTCTTCGAGTCGCTCGCTCAATGATGTCTCGACTTCGACGAATTCCCACCCATGCAAAGCCTCCTTTAAATAGTCAGAGAAAAGCCCCGGATATGTAAAAGCCGCACCGTACGTCCCGTTAGCTACCGACCTCTCTTTCCGATTGATTTCTTCTTCTTCTTCTTCTTCTTCTTATTTTTTTTAATGACCGACCACTTATTTATTTATTATAGTTTCTCCAATGAATGAGACGCCATTGACTATTCGTCAACTCCGAGGCTAACCGGGCCCATATATAGCGGAGGCCATCTTCCGAGCAGGAGGCTCGAACTCGAAAAGACCCATGTCGGATTGAGAGTCGAAATGGCGACGTGCAACATCTAGAAATTGACAGCTGGGATGGCGTGCTACGAGAACCTGTCCACGTGAAACTTGGGACTCAAGTTCAAGGGGAAACTTCCATTACATCTCTCCTACGGTTTGCCTGGTTGTTTCTTTATCTTTTTTTTTTTTTTTTTCAATTAAAAGTTCTTATATTTGTCCCAACCACGAGATCATCTCAAGAATTAAATATTATTTGATCACTTGTGATATTTATATAAATGGAATGGATTCACATGGAAATACACCAAGTGTGTAAGACTTGATATCTAAATGGAGTTGCTACTAGTTTATTAGGGTTGGCTGGAAATGAAATGAAGCATGAGAGTATACTTTACTTTCTACACAGCCAGAGAATCTAAGGTCAATGACTTGATATCCCCTTTTGATATCTAATCTTATTCATTTTAGGAAAAAAAAATTGTTAGGCAATTTGGATTAGTTTTAAACCTATCTATTAACGTGTAAGGTGACCATGTGGGTTTACATTCATTAGAATGATAATTAACAGCCAAGTAAAGAGCTCAATAAATTGCAAGGCTGTGAAGGTCTAGCGTTAAGAAAAAATTCATTCCTAAATAGCATAAAGAAAAACACGATCAATGTCATGAAAGCGTTCAATCAATTGATAATTCACCCCAAAAAGGGAACATTAAAACCCTATTGTAGAGGCCTAAGGGTTTGTTCAAATTGAGCACAATTTTTACCAAGGATTTTCGCATATTTAAAGAGAAAACTACCTGAGAAGACTTTTTCGAAGAGTTTTACAGGGTGTTGCCCAAAGGCGAGCTAATGCCACTCCTCGAGCCATCTTGCCACGGCGTGCTCCCGCCCATCCCGGTTTTGTTGTGATTATCATCTGCAAATGAAAAAAAAAAAAAAAAGAAGAAGAGAAAAACAAACACAGAAGGGATTCGACATGTAGTATTTAACGTATAAAAACATGATGCGAGTATGATCCGTTCTCTAACTGGATTGAGAATAAGGAACACGATATGAAGTAATTGCGAGAGATACAAATGGGCGGATTGGCGAGTCACCTGCGAGAGTTCGAGCGGCCGATGACCTTGAGGGAAGACAGTGCGAGCCAGGGAGAATGCAGAGGATGATCACAAGAGAAACGGACTTGTAAGCCGGCGGTGTCTTTGGGGTTGGGTCCACAGCAGTGGACAAAAAAATCTTCCCATCAAATTTGCCGACTTTTATTATCTTTTGGGTGGATATGTGACGTCCTTGGATTAGTTCATTGAAGGTATTATCCACTTTACCCAGTCCATCCTAAGCCTCACGATTCTATTCTTTGGCGTACATGCAAGCACTTTCCTAAGAGGTCACTCATCCTAACAGTGCTTTAATTTGAACTTGCTTAAGCTTGCCGTTATATCAAAAAGTGCCTTTATAAGTTAATTTCAATTTTCACATATATATCCAAGAATCGCTCTCTCCAGGTTCAGTGCATAGTTCTATTCATTCTCGCCCCCTTCGCCACTTTAAAAGTGTGCCGAGGGCCACTTCTTGTCTAGGTCCTCTTTGGCTTCGCCAATTACTTCCCACCTCATTGGATTGGGATTTTACAGGATGAGTTGACACATCCAAATGATCATATCATGCAACTATCGGTCTTGACTCTCAGAATGTTCATTTTACTATTCGGGCCGCGTAGAAAGGTCGAGTCATTAATCTCTGCATTGATCGCTCCTTTTCACTCTTGAAAATAAAAAAGAAAAAGTAAATAAAACTCGCGCGTTGGACCACACCAGAAAAAGGAGCAAATTAGACGAAACTCTCCTGTCATCTTTCCATAATTGTTAAACCTGGAATCCTAGTCAAAAGTCCACTGCCTCTATCATTTTCGGACAGCCTGTCTCCCTCGAGAACATTAAACGAGTGTCCAAACCTCTATCTCGTGCATTGTCATACAACGCGTGACACTTGATTCACGTGGTCCGGGTATTTTATAAGATTAAGATAGCTGCAATGATCGTCCTTATGCTTTGCCCTGTCGGTCGATTGGGTTCTTTCCGTCACACAAATTCGAGTACCTTTGTCTCTGTACGAGGATTCACGTGTATTTTGCTCTAACACTGATACAGACGCAGGTCTCTTGGTCTGGACCATGTATTATAAATTGTAATTAGGTAATTTATGAGCCAAGTAACTGCTCGATTGCCATTGTTATCGGCGATCGTTCTAAGGTTGACTTTATCCCATCCACGTGTAGTATAATTGATAACGTACTCCACTCTTGAGCTGCAATGTGAATCTCTATAAGTATTTCTTAATTTGCAAATTGAATGGAGAAAATCGGAGATCCCTTCAGTTTTGAATTAATTTTATTTTATGGGGCACAAACGTCACCAGTATTTTCGAGAGTACATAGGTAGAGAAAGAAAAAGATGAATTTTAAAGATTTTCTTTTCGAAAGGGTATTGAAAATTTAAAGGAAATATTATCGGGAGCATCTCACTTTTTGCACAATTATAAATACCGTTCCTCTTTTTACTCTTGTATGAATGTGACTTTTTAAACCTACATTTCGCATCTTTAAATCTGCTATTAGATTTCAAGCTGCATCTTTCCATCCATGCTTTTTTATTAGGGACTTTGCTAATGAGTGCCTAGGGAAACATTGGTTAAAGTACCCAATAAAACAAAATTTATCCTTTCCAATACAATACTTTCCTTGTATAGTGCATGATGAGTGTATCAGAGTTGAAAGTTTTTTCCTCATTGAATATAAATTAACGAGTGTTTCAAAAGCAATTATTGGCAAGACCCATTTATGCAATCGCCCCCCCAAAAGAAAAAGCCAACCAACACTAATCTTCTAGGAAGGTAAATGACCATTTAGTATGTGCATCTTGTTTTCTCCTTTGTGCCGATTGTTGCGGACCTCAAAGCTGAGGCCAGCGATGGTTGCCTGTCTCAAATCTGAGGTCGGAAAGTTTTTGTTTGTGAAAATGCAAATTGTAGCTTTTGAAATTCAGCGGTTGGTATTTGATATGTTTGACAAGAGAGCGAGAAAATTAAAGGTCATGTCTGTTAAATATAAAAGGACTATAAGCTCAGTAGTTAATATTGCTAAAGGAAAAGAAAGAACACAAAGACAGAACGATGCGCATCCTTCAACCTCATTCTGCAACATTTGAGGAGGTGGTGAAGTATCACCATTAATAAAACCAAAGAGTTCTTGACTCTTCAGGAATCTGTGGATCTGAGCTTGCCACAACAGAAAATTGTCTTCGGCGAGTTTGATTGTGACAAAATTCGAAATATTCACATGTATTGGGAAAGGATACTTTGGTGTTCTTATCGCCATTGTTATTATTTCCAACCTGAGGAAGAAGATGACAGTAACCCTATGAATACAAATACGATTACCGCACTCATGGTATCAGAGCAGGTTATCACAGTTACTGAGGAGATCTGTTCAGAAGGTTTTCATTGAATCAGAATAGAGAAATCGAAGATGCAGCAGATACCAGTAGTGCGGTAATCGTATTTGTATTCATAGGGTTACTGTCATCTTCTTCCTCAGGTTGGAAATAATAACAATGGCGATAAGAACACCAAAGTATCCTTTCCCAATACATGTGAATATTTCAAATTTTGTCACAATCAAACTCGCCGAAGACAATTTTCTGTTGTGGCAAGCTCGATCCTGATTCCCGAAGAGTCAAGAACTCTTTGGTTTTATTAATGGTGATACTTCACCACCTCCTCAAATGTTGCGAATGAGGTTGAAGGATGCGCATCGGAAGTTGTAAATCCAGATTATATTGATTTGGACAAAAACCGATCACCGGTGTCATCTTGGTTAAGCGGATGTCTCTCGAGCATATCTTGAGCCTGATAATTGGTGTGGAAACATCCTATGAGGTATGGCAAACTCTTCTGAATCGTTTTACACAGAAGTCAATTGCTAGAGAGTTCGAATTAAGAGGGAAACTGCAAGCTTGTCAGAAGCATGATCGAACCCTCTCAGTCTATCTCAGAGAATATAAGTCCATATGTGATCAGTTGAATGCTATAGGAAAACCTGTGGATGAAATAACCAAAATGTTTGGTGTATTGGAAGGCTTAGGTCCTGAGTATGAGAATTTTCGAACTACCATATACTGTCTTAAGCCTCAACCAGACTATGATGAGGTAATTGCACAATTAGAAAGGCTTGAATCAAGATTGCTGAATTATTCCAGAAATCAGTTCAATCCAAATTTAGCCTACTTTGGGCAAAGACAATCTCATATACAACTTAAAGAAAACACTGATGGAGGATATATCACTCAAACCTCTGGATTCGTAGCTCAAAGAGGAAATTACAGAGGAGGCCGCAGCTATGGCCGAGGTAGAGCTGCAAATAACAGAGGTCGAGTTTTTGGATATTCTGAAAGGAATCAGAATTACAAGACAGATGCGTTACTTCAAGGACAAAAAGATCAACAATACAGACAAAGAAATGTCTTTTCTGGAACTAATCAAGGTTTTCGACCCTATGCCGTTATTCTCGGAGGTATCAAAACACCAACACTTATCCTTCTTTGACAAAGTAACCTCAAATAGAACTCTACAGGATGAGAAAGAAACAGGTAATGTTAGGTTAGAATGTCAAATATGCAAACGACCGGACATGATGCTCTTATTTTCGCTGCTGGTATCGTTTTGACAACTCCTATCAAGCAGAAGACATTCCAACAGCATTAACAGCATTACACATTGAAGACCCAAAAGGAAGTGAATGGTATCCAGATACTGGTGCTACAGCCCACATTAGCGCTAATCCTGGTATACTTCATACTCTTTCTAAATACAAAGGAACTGATACTGTCATGATTGGAGATGGATCATGTTTACCTGTTACTTACATTGGTGATACCTCGCTGAAAACAAAAGTTAATACTTTACCACTCAATACTTTACAGTTAGTTTAAAACTCATTGAGAGTTTGTCAGTCACAAGTTTAAAGCTCACCTACAGAGTTGTGGCATTCAACAGCTTATCTCCTGTCCATATACACCCGAACAGAATGGAATACCTGAGAGAAAACATCGACATATAGTCGAGCTTGGTCTGGCTATGCTATATCATGCAAAAATCCCATTAAAATTTTGGGTTGATGCATTTATGACAGCAAACTATACTTGTCAATATCTTGCCTACTCCACAGTTAAAGATGCAATCTCCATTTCTCAAGCTATATAAGTATAAGCCAAGATATGATCATCTCAGAGTATTCGGGTGTGCTTGCTATCCCTGCCTTCGACCCTATGCACAACACAAGCTGGATCCTCGATCACTTACCTGTGTGTTTCTCGGGTACAGTACTCACCATAAAGGATACCGATGCTTGGTACCTACTATTGGTCATGTGTACATCAGTCGACATGTAATTTTTGATGAAAAGTTCTTCCCTTTCTCTAAAAGGCTGGCAACACAGTCCTCAACATATACACTGTATAAACTATGGACAGAAGAAGAGAAATTCTTACAAGTTCCAAGTATAGAGCCTGTCAATACTTCATCATCTCATCAAGCAAAGTATGTTCCAGCTGAGCAAGTTTTTGCAGAACATATAGATCCTATCTCCATAACTGTATCATCAGATGATCAAGCTCCATCTCCTATTCAAAGTATTTCTCCACAAGAGAACATACCTGGAACCACTACAGAGATAGTAACAGAACCAGCTATCGAACAAACACAGCTTATCCATCCTATGCAAGGTACACAACCTACTCATCACATGCAAACCAGATCTAAATCTGGTATAATTAAAGCTAATCCTCGATATGCATGTCTTGCTCAATATCAAGTTCCTTTAGAACCAAAATCATTAAAATCTGCTCTAGCAGATCCAGGATGGTATAAGGCAATGCAAGAAGAAATGAATGCCTTACACCAGAATCAAACTTGGTTATTGGTTCCTCGTACTAATAACATGAATGTTATTGGTTGCAAATGGGTGTTCAAGACTAAACTTACCTCTACTGGAAGTCTCGATCGATTGAAGGCTCGTTTAGTAGCCAAGGGATTTCATCGGGAAGAAGGAATCGACTTCACGTAAAACCTTTAGTCCCGTGATAAAACATGCAACCGTTAGCGGTTCTCTCTCGTAGCAATGGTACAACACGGTCTATACACCAACCGGATGTCAAGAACGCCTTCTTACATGGCACCTTGAATGAAACGTGTACATGGAACAACCTCCTGGTTTTGTTCATCCACAATATTCTCAATATGTATGTCCGCTTCAAAAGTCACTCTATGGATGCGTCAAGCACCACGTGCCTCGGTATGATAAATTCAGCAATTACTTACTTGAAGTTGGATTTTTCTGCAGTTCAACTGACCCATCTCTGTTCATACTTCATCAAGAACAAGAGACAATATTGTTACTTCATATGTAGACGATATAATCCTCACTGGTAGCTCAGAATCATTGCTACAGACTCTTATTCATTCACTCAGTATTCAATTCTATATGAAGGATCTTGGTCAGCTTCATTACTTTCTTGGAATTGAAGCCACACGAACATCTACCGAACTGTTCTTATGCCAAACCAAGTATGCCCTTGACTTACTGTCTCGTGCAAATATGATTGACTGTAAGCCTATTGCTACACCCCTTTCTCTTAAACCAGTTATACTTGAAAAGATCTTTGTTCTTCTTTCAAATCCCATGAACTACCGAAGTCTCGTAGGAGGCCTACAATATCTCACTATTACCAGACCTGATCTTGCCTTTGCGACAAATATCCTATGTCAGAAATTACAACATCCTACTATTGGAGATCTTCTTCAACTAAAACGAGTTCTTCGATATGTAAAAGGCACAACTCACCTCGGTATGTCACTTCATTCTCACAGCTCTCTCCAGTTATATGGCTTCTCTAATGCAGATTGGGCTGGCTGTCTTCAAACTAGACGATCTACCACAGGCTTCTGTACTTACCTCGATTCTAATCTCATCTCATGGACCGCTAAGAAACAATCAACTGTTTCTCGTTCCTCAACTGAAGCTGAATATAGAGCTCTTGCCTCAGCAACAGCTGATCTTACCTGGATTTCTTTTGTTCTCAGAGATATTAGAGTTTCGCTTCACTCACCAACCATACTATTCTCGTGACAATCAATCGCTATATCTCTCACGAATCCTATACTTCATGCTCGTACAAAACACATTGAGGTTGATTTCCACTTTGTCCGAGAAAAAGTTGCATACGGATCTCGTGTGTTAAATATGTTCCCAAAGCAAGAATCAAGTTGCCGACATTTTTACCAAGCCACTATCTAAACCAACACACTTCTCTCTTCGTCTCAAATTGGGCATTGGTCCTTCACCCGCGCCCAATTTGCGGGGGGATGTCAAGAACACAAGACGGCGGCTCATTCAACAAATGAAAACAAAAGCCAAGAGCATAGATGATGCTTTGAGAAATGTGTAGAACGAAGAAGATCTACGGTTAAAAATAAAGAAAGGAAAGAAGAAGGATGATCCACAGGTCAAGAGATTGCATGAAGAAAGGCTGCAAAGTCGGCCAAAACCGCTACTCTGTTCATTTACTCTGTTTCTTCCTCTACTCTGTACCTTAGCTGTTATGACCGGTATTCGGTTATTCTATGCAGTTAAGTAGTTGAGTTTTTCCTCTTAAACTGCCCTAGTGTAAAACAAACTCATTGAGAGAAATAGAATAGATATAAGAAGGAGTTCTCTCATACTGTAAACAGTCAAAGAAGTTGAAAATACAGAAGAAATACATTCTCTAACTCTCTCTCTCTCTTTTTTCTCTCAAACCTCTGGATTTGTAACTAACTGTTTGGCAAACTAACTGTAAAGTATTAAATTTTGTTTTCAGCGAGGTATCACCAATGTAAGTAACAAGTAAACATGA
This sequence comes from Eucalyptus brandiana, assembly GCA_014182725.1. NCBI lineage: Eukaryota > Viridiplantae > Streptophyta > Magnoliopsida > Myrtales > Myrtaceae > Eucalyptus > Eucalyptus brandiana. The sequence continues at coordinate 38,727,145 of CM024674.1, forward strand.
TCCATCTCCAATCATGATATAGGATAAAAACAAAAGACAGCAGCTCATTCAACAAATGAAAACAAAAGCTAAGAGCATAGATGATGCTGAGAAATGTGTAGAACGAAGAAGATCTACGGTTAAAAATAAAGAAAGGAAAGAAGAAGGATGATCCACAGGTCAAGAGATTGCATGAAGAAAGGCTGCGAAGTCGGCCAAAACCGCTACTCTGTTCATTTACTCTGTTTCTTCCTCTACTCGTACCTTAGCCGTTATGACCGGTATTCGGTTATTCTCGTGCGATTAAGTAGTTGAGTTTTTCCTCTTAAAGCGCCCTAGTGTAAAACAAACTCATTGAGAGAAATAGAATAGATATAAGAAGGAGTTCTCTCATACTGTAAACAGTCAAGGAAGTTGAAAATACAGAAGAAATACATTCTCTAACTCTCTCTCTCTCTCTTTTTTCTCTCTCGATCAATTTTCTCCATCTTTGTTTCTGTTCGCTCAAACCTACATTTGTAAGTAACTAACTGTAAAGTATTAACTAACTGTTTAAAACTCATTGATAACAGAGGACAAAAACTCAATGGCTTATACATTTGTAAGTATTAACTAACTGTTTAAAACTCATTTGTAAGTAACTAACTGTAAGTAACTGTAAAGTATTAACTGGATTTGTTTCTGAGATGATATATCGCTCAAACCTCTGGATTTGTAGCTCAAAGAGGAAATTACAGAGGAGGCCGCAGCTATGGCCGAGGTAGAGCTGCAAATAACAGAGGTCGAGTTTTTGGATATTCTGAAAGGAATCAGAATTACAAGACAGATGCGTTACTTCAAGGACAAAAAGATCAACAATACAGACAAAGAAATGTCTTTTCTGGAACTAATCAAGGTTTTCGACCCTATGCCAGTTATTCTCAGAGGTATCAAAACACCAACACTTATCCTTCTTTGACAGTAACCTCAAATAGAACTCTACAGGATGAGAAAGAAACAGGTAATGTTAGGTTAGAATGTCAAATATGCAAACGACCTGGACATGATGCTCTTCGCTGCTGGTATCGTTTTGACAACTCCTATCAAGCAGAAGACATTCCAACAGCATTAACAGCATTACACATTGAAGACCCAAAAGGAAGTGAATGGTATCCGGATATCAAAATGCTTCTGACCCACATTAGCGCTAATCGGTATACTTCATACTCTTTCTAAATACAAAGGAACTGATACTGTCATGATTGGAGATGGATCATGTTTACCTGTTACTTACATTGGTGATACCTCGCTGAAAACAAAAGTTAATACTTTACCACTCAATGATGTACTGATTGTTCCAGAAATAAAGAAGAACCTCCTTTCAGTTTCTAAACTTACAGATGACTATCCTTGCTCATTTGTTTTTGACAAAAATGGTGTTTATGTTAAGGACAACTATACCAAAGTGACAGTGAAGCTCGGAAGGAAAATTAGGGGACTTTATCAAGTGGATACACAAACCACAGAAGCCTTTTTCACTCAGAGACAAAGAACTGTAGATGAAGACATATGGCATCAAAGGTTGGCTCACACAAATTTTCAAATAGTGAAACATCTGCAGCATCAGAAGCGTATTCACTACAATACAACAACCAAGAATATATGCAGCAATTGTCAAATAGCTAAAAGTACAGCTTTATCTTTCCCTTTGTCAGACTCTACTTCAAATGTTCCTCTAGAAAAGATACACTGTGACATTTGGGGACCCTCACCAGTAAGCTCTTTTCAAAAGTTCAAATACTATGTGATCTTTGTTGATAACTTTTCACGATATAGCTGGCTCTATCCAATGAAGTTGAAATCTGAGTTCTATGAGATATTTGTCAAATTCCAGAAACTAGTTGAAAGACAATATAATCATCAAATCAAAGCTTTCCAGAGTGATGGAGGAGGAGAGTTTATAAGTAGCAGATTTCAACATCATTTAAAGAACTATGGCATAAAACAGCTCATATCCTGTCCTCACACACCAGAACAGAATGGAATCTCAGAAAGAAAACATCGACACATAGTTGAGCTTGGACTAGCTATGTTATATCACTCTAAAGTTCCACTGAGGTTTTGGGTAGATGCCTTTGCAACAGCTAACTACATTGTGAACAGACTACCTACACCGAAACTAAAGATGGACACACCTTATAACAAAATTCATCATACTCAGACAAGATATGAACATCTAAGGGTGTTTGGATGTGCTTGTTATCCGTGCTTAAGACCATATGCAAAACATAAATTTGATCCCAGATCTCTTACCTGTATATTTTTGGGATATAGTGAACAGCACAAGGGGTATCGTTGTCTTGTACCTACTGATAATCGTGTGTATATCAGTAGACATGTTGTCTTTGATGAGACATTTTTCCCTTTCTCAAAGAAGTTGGTCAGTGAGTATGGACAGTATACACCTTTATACAAACAATGGGTTGAAGGAGTTAGTCTACTCGAGTCTCCAAGTACTGACTCAGCAGATAGAAGTCTTCTTCACCAAACAGCTAAATTTCAGTACCATCCTACTTTGGAAGATCAGTACAGTCATTACTCATATAGTGAACATATGCCACAAAATACTTCTTTCACACAAATACAGAATGGTTACACACCAGAAGAGCAACCAGTACTTACCTCAATAGAGGTCTTGCCTACTAACAGTACTTCTGATCAAGAACAACATAGTTCAAGCTCTTCTTCTTCACAAGACACTGCTGGTGTTCATCATATGCAGACTCGCCTGAAGTCAGGTACTACTAAACCAAATCCAAAGTATGCCTGTTTAGCTGAATACCAAGTTCCCATGGAACCAAGATCTATTAAATCAGCATTAGCTGATAAAGGATGGTATAGAGCAATGCAAGAAGAAATGGATGCTCTATATGAAAATCAAACACGGATATTAGTCCCTAGAGGGCGATCGGATGAATGTGATAGGTTTGTAAGTGGGTTTTTAAGACCAAACTAGCTTTGATGGCAGCCTTGATAGACTAAAGGCTCGTCTAGTAGCCAAAGGGTTTCATCAAGAGGCGGGACTTGATTTCACCGAAACATTGTCCCGTTATAAAACATACAACTATCCGTATAGTACTGTCTGTAGCCTTGTTGAAACAATGGCCAATACATCAACTTGATGTTAAAAATGCATTCCTCCATGGTGACTTGAATGAGACTGTTTTTATGGATCAACCACCTAGATTCATACATCCTCAGAAATCTAAATATGTTTGTCTTCTCAAAAAGTCCTTGTATGGCCTTCGACAAGCACCAAGAGCCTGGTTTGATAAATTCAGTAAGTTTCTCCTTGAAACTGGTTTCTTCTGTAGCACAGCTGATCCTTCTCTGTTTGTGCTTCATACCGATTCTCATACAGTTTTATTATTACTCTATGTCGATGACATCATTCTAACTGGTAGCTCACCTCAGCTCTTAACCACCTTGATTCAGAACCTCAGTCTCCAATTTCATATGAAGGATCTTGGGTATCTTCATTATTTTTTAGGAATTGAAGCTACACGTACTCCTTTGAATCTATTTCTATGTCAAACAAAGTATGCTACTGATTTGCTTAAACGAGCTCATATGGCAGAATGCAAACCAATCTCAACACCTTTGTCTCTTAGATCAGTAACCATGATCAATGATGAAAATCAGCTAACTGATCCTTTTGAGTATAGAAGCTTAGTAGGTGGTCTTCAGTACTTGACAATTACTCGACCAGATCTTGCCTTTGCCACAAATCTGCTCTGTCAAAAGATGCAACGTCCAACAGTGGCAGATTTTCATCTGTTAAAGAGAGTCCTTCGATATGTTAAAGGGACTATACACCTTGGCATTTATCTTCACTCTAATAGTTCCACTAAACTCTATGGCTACTCAGATGCTGACTGGGCAGGGTGTACTGCTACTAGACGATCCACTACAGGCTTTTGTACTTTTCTTGGCTCTAATCTGCTCTCTTAGTCAGCTAAGAAACAACCAACTGTTTCACGATCCTCCACAGAAGCCGAGTACGGCACTTGCATCAACCACCGCCGAACTCACTTGGATCGGCTTTGTCTTACGTGACATTGGAATTTCTCTCACATCACCAACTCTCTTATTTTGTGACAACCGATCAGCTATTTCTCTTACTGACTAATCCAATATTGCATGCTCGAACTAAGCATATTGAAGTTGATTTCCACTTTGTTCGTGAAAAGGTGTCTTACGGGTCTATCCATGTTCAACATATTCCCAGTCACCTTCAGTTAGCTGATATCTTCACCAAGTCCCTCTCACGAATAGCTCATATTACTCTTCGCACCAAATTGGGAATGGGATCCTTACCCCTTCCCAATTTGAGGGGGGATGTTAAATATAAAAGGACTATAAGCTCAGTAGTTAATATTGCTAAAGGAAAAGAAAGAACACAAAGACAGAAAAGCAACAATGAGCTGATGATCAACGGTGAGATGATCAACAATGAAGAATTCGTGATGAAGACAAATGGATCGACATCAATGAAGAAGAAGCCTGAGATAAAGAGTGACACGGATCGCCAAGTCATAATAGATCTAAACTAACTCGTGTACTGTGATTCAGCTGAAAGAAAGAAAACAAATGTAAAACAGTTAGTTAGATTCTGTTTTTCCTTTATGAGCGGTATTCTGTTTTCTCCGTTTTTCCTTTAAGTAGTCTTCATTATTCATTGATGAAATGACTATGAAGAGAGAGAAGATAGAGAGAGAAAGAAGGAGTGAGAGCAATCAGCCATGGATGCTCTGCTCTGAATTGATGAGTCTAGTTGAGATAGAAAGATAGAAACAGGGGAGGAAGAACAGAGGATTGATAGTACAGTCTTATTGGAATAAAAGTGATTCGAGTTTTTCATTCATGGATTCTTCTGTAACTAGATTCATTTCATCTTCATCTTTATCATCATCTTCTCAATGTCTGTATATATAATGAAAATTTGCAACTTTCTCAAACAAAATGACATTCACTTCAGAATCAAGAACAAACTCACACGTGAACCAGATAGTTTGGCACAACTCTACGAAAGAATGCGTCACTTCTATCAAACAAGAGTCAGAACAAACAAAGAAGAAATAAAAGAAAGCGTCCATCGTCAAGAACTTTAGCTTTTTACTTCTCAATCATCAAGGATGTTTAGTAACAGTGCTGCTGCTGCTGCTGCTTGCACTGGCGCTCCTGTGGCCGGATGTTGAGACGGTGCTTCCGCTAGTGACTTTGGTGCTTGACGTGTTGCCGCTGCTGGTGACATGCGTACTCGAAGTGGCGCTTGTAGGAGAGGCGGCGGTCGAGGCATTGACTTTAGCATTGGTCGGGGCGACCACTGCGGCTTTCGCAGACGAGTTCGGCGTGCTGTCTTGCTTGAGCGTGGTCTTCGTCGAAGGCGGAGGCACCAGGACCGTCCCCTGGCCTGAACCGTCGCCGCTCCAGTGTTCATCCTTAACCGGCGTGCTCCCGTTCACGCGGCTCTTACCGTGGTCACCGTCTGCATGCGCAACGGATCGACCGCGCGCACATAAACCAACAAGTCAGCACGGCTTACATTAAGTATGGACTTGGCTCTGTCACATTCCCCAACTACTTCAAATCGATTCGACAAGAGAAGAGAGTACCTGGAGGAGGAGAATAATTCACTAACAGAATTCGGGTTGCCATCGATTTTTCAATCATGAGAAGAGAGAAAATAAGCGCGAGAAGACGAATGATTTTCTGGCTTTCCATTTCTTCGAGTCGCTCACTCAATGATGTCTCGACTTCGACGAATTCCCACCCATGCAAAGCCTCCTTTAAATAGTCAGAGAAAAGCCCCGGATACGTAAAAGCCGCACCGTACGTCACGTTAGCTACCGACCTCCCTTTCCGATTGATTTCTTCTTCTTCTTCTTCTTCTTCTTCTTCTTCTTCTTCTTCTTCTTCTTCTTCTTATTATTATTTTTTTCAATGACCCACCACTTATTTATTTATTCATTATAGTTTCACCAGTGAATGATGTTGGAATATAATCCAAAAGAAAACACAAACTGTTTGTTACAATCAGAACATGAATATAAAGAAGATGGTAACAACTTTATAATATTCTTCCTTTTACAAATCTTGGATAAGAATAAAATAAGATATCATTGAAAAATAACATAAAATTGGAGGTGAGGTACGGATAACCGAATCTCCTTAAGGCGATTAGTTCCTGCCAATGGTGCTCCGCAGATTCACGAACTATGCCTCCCAAGATACAACACCTCGAACCTGTTTGGATTAGCACTATGCAAACAGGACTCAGTCGAACCGTTCAATTGAACCAGCATACTCAGAAAAATCAGAAGAGTAAAGCCTTTTGGAATCGAGTCGGAAAAACCAAAACCAAAACCGCAAAAAACTCCACATGAAGCTCTATGCTCATATCTATTTATAGAGAATTTTAGTTCATGTACTAAAGAGATACATGAATTAAATAGATGCGTGTATCCACGAGATTCATGAATAAAGAGATACGTGAATCCAAGAGATTCATGTATCCAAAGATACATGAATTCAAGAGATTCATGAACTCAATAAATACATGAACTAAACGATACATGAATCTAGGAAATTCATGAATTCAATAGATACATGAACATAAAACTATAGAAAATTCATGAATCCAAAAAGAGATATACGTGAACAGAAAAAACGTATCTTAATTTATTGGCTTTCGTTGATCCATTAACCATAATTATAACCATAATTACAACAATCCCCCACATTAATGGATCAACAAAACATTTTTGACTCGAAGGAATCTGAGCATGCCTGTTGAAATAAACCGCATCAAGATAGGTAGCTTTCGCTTTGAACCTTCTTTAGTGAAAGCTTATCGGACTTACTTAACTAGTCGATGGACTAAGCCTTGAATCGCCAGTTGTTTGTGTAAGCCTAGACAATAAACCTCACACGGAGTATTTCCAATTCAAGATTGGTTCTCGGTTGTGTTCGTTCTTTCGGCCCTGAACCTCTCGGGATTCATGCGTGCTTTAGAAAATCTAGCCTTTAAAGATTTTCATAGAGTCGGCCAGCTCCACGCATATAGGTGCATTCCTATTAAAGATATCCTACCATATCTTACTTGGATGTTACATCCCAAGTTATAGGAATCATTAAACGCATAGCGTACCCTTAATAACTTATTTGTAGGAAAGCACTTTGTTGCATCATAGGAATGAGAGACAGTGCTCACACTAGAGTTTCCAAAATTTGCGTTGTCCTATTGAACCTAGTCCATGGGATCTCCAATCGCATAGGTTAGGTTTCCACCACGGAATCTCTTTATTGGGTTAAGGCTCTTAAACCCATTCCCCTCGATGCGCAGTTTATCTGCTCTTTTGACAAACCTTTTGTCAGCGGATCCGCAATATTTTCCTTTGACTTTACAAAGTCAAAAGAAATGATTTCATTTGAGAGCAACTGCCTTACGGTATTGTGTCTACGACGAATGTGTCTAGACTTACCGTTATAAATCACATTATGTGCCCTTGCAATTGCCGCTTGATTGTCACAGTGTATGCAAATTGCAGGCATAGGTTTTGGCCACATTGGAACATCTTCTAAAAATTGTCGAAGCCATTCGCTTCTTCGGCGGCTTTATCCAAAGCAACAAACTCGATTCCATTGTAGAGCGTGTTATTAGAGTTTGTTTAGAGGATTTCCATGACACTGCAGCACCTCCTAGCATGAACACATATCCGCTAGTCGATTTCGATTCATCGAATCGAAATCCAGTTGGCATCACAATAACCTTCCAAAACAATTTGGATATTTGCCATATTGTAGAACATAGTCTTTTGTCCTTTTCAAATATCCTAATACTCTCATCAAAGCATTCCAATGCTCATGACTGGGTTCTTGGTATATCTACTCGGTTGCTTACCGAGTACGCAATATCGGGTCTAGTGCAATTCATGATATACATGATGCCGCCGATTACTTGAGAGTATTCTATTTGTCTAACACTATTTCCAGTGTTCTTTCTTAAAGTTAGGTGTGGAAGAAAAGGATTGTTTGCATCTTTAGTGCCGAATCCTTTAAATCTCTCAAATACCTTTTCAATGTAATGAGATTGTGTTAAACCTAAGCCATCAGAATTCCTTAGAATTTGATGCCGAGTATAACATCTGCAACACCTAAATCTTTCATCTCAAAGTTCTTCTTGAGAATGTTCTTGGTGATTTTGATAACCTCAATGTTATCTCCAAAAATTAATAAGTCATCAACATATAGACAAATAAGTACATATCCAATGTAGTGGATTTAGTGTACACACATTTGTCACACTCATTGATTCTATACCCATTTTGAATCATTACCCGGTCAAATTTCTCATGCCATTGCTTAGGAGTTTGTTTAAGTCCATACAATGATTTGACAAGTCTACACACTTTGTGTTCTTGTCCTTTGACCTTGAACCCTTCGGGTTGTTCCATATAAATCTCCTCGTCGAGATCACCATTTAAGAATGCAGTTTTCACATCCATTTGATGTATTCGCAAATTGTATAGCGAAGCTATAACAATCAACATCCTTACCGATGTTATTCTTGTGACGGTGAATAAGTATCAAAGTAGTCAAGACCCTCTTTTTGTCTAAACCGTTTGGCTACAAGCCGAGCTTTGTACTTATCAATGGAACCATCAGCTTTTAGTTTTTTCTTGAAAATCCATTTACATCCAATTGGTTTATTTTCAGGTGGAAGATCAACCAATTCCCAAGTATGGTTACTTAGGATAGAATGGATTTCATTGTCAACGACTTCTTTCCGTAAAGGAGCATGGAGATGACATTGCCTCTTTATATGTTTGGGGCTCACCTTCTAACATGTATGTTAGAAAATCAGGTCCGAAAGATTTTTCGATTCGAGACCTTTTACTCCTTCGAAGTTCGGCTTCTTTGGCCACAACTTCATCATTCTCATTCGATTCTCTAAGCCTTTTCGAGAAAGTTCTCCTTGATTTCTTTTTGCAGGATATATATCCTCAAAAAATTCAACATCCCTTGATTCTAGGATTGTATTGACATGAATTTCCGCATTTTCATATTTATGAACCAAAAATCTATATGCGCTACTATTTTGAGCATAACCGATGAATATGCAATCCACCGTTTTAGGTCCCAACCGAGTTTGTTTCGGAGGAGGAATCGCCACCTTGGCCAAGCACCCCCACAATTTTAGAAAATTGTAGGATGGCAACTTTCCATTCCATAACTCGTATGGAGTTTTACCTGTCCTTTTGTGGGGTATTTTATTAAGAATATAATTTGCAGTTAAAACTGCCTCCCCCCACAAGTTCCGAGGTAAACCCGAACTCAAAAGCATGGCGTTAGCCATCTCCTTTAGTGTCATGTTCAATCGTTCAGCAACTCCATTTTGTTGTGGAGTATAAGGTGCAGTCGTTTGGAGAATTATTCCAAAGCTAGCACAAAACTCCTTGAAATTGATTGAACTATATTCTCCTCCTCTATCCTGAGACATCTTCAAGGCACATCTCCTTCCGTTTGTGCTTCAAATAATTTTGAAGTCTGACCAGCCCGGAGGTAGTTTCTCGATCATAGCTGCCACTTGGAATGATTCACTAAGTATCATTCCCTCAGCCGAGATGTCACTCAGAATTAATTGCAATTCTTGAACCTGACTCATGACAGATTTAGAATCCACCATCTTGTAGTCCAAGAATTTGGCAACCACAAATTTCTTGGTGCCAATGTCCTCAGTCTTGTATTTCTTCTCTAAAGACTCCCATAACTGTTTAGCAAATTCAATATTACAATAAACGTTATATAGAGAATTCACTAAACAGTTAAGAATATAATTTCGGCATAAGAAGTCTCCATGCTTCCAAGCCTCCAACGCACCGAGCGTTGTGACATCTTGCTCATTTGGACTAATTATCGGGCACACCTTCGATAAATATTTTGTCAAATTGAGCATAGTCAGATAGAAGAACATCTTCTGCTGCCATTATTTAAAGCCCACTCCGGCGAATTTCTCCGGTTTCTCATTAGTTGTAACTAGAGGTGTTGCCATCACGGTAGGCAAGGTTCGTTGAATCATCCCTCCAGAAACAGAGCCAAAAGCCATTTGGCTTGTACTGTTCTGAAAAACAGTCCGGGGCATACTAGTCGTATGACTTGCACCCGCACCACCAAAATTGGTGTTAGCCCAAGGGCCCGTAGCATTAGCCGCTACAAATTCAGACCCTAAGGGTTGAACATCTTCCATAGCAACGGTCGAATCGACCATAGGAACATCTCCTGAAACATTCGGGACATTGAAAGGCACTTGATTGTTTTCAGCCATCTCAATAATCTGACAAGAACAACAAACAGTGACTGCTAATCGCCTTAAGATTGTTGGAATATAATCCAAAAGAAAACACAAACTGTTTGTTACAATCAGAACATGAATATAAAGAAGATGGTAACAACTTTATAATATTCTTCCTTTTACAAATCTTGGATAAGAATAAAATAAGATATCATTGAAAAATAACATAAAATTGGAGGTGAGGTACGGATAACCGAATCTCCTTAAGGCGATTAGTTCTCGCCAATGGTGCTCGCAGATTCACGAACTATGCCTCCCAAGATACAACACCTCGAACCGTTTGGATTAGCACTATGCAAACGGGACTCGTCGAACCGTTCAATTGAACCAAAGCATACTCAGAAAAATCGAAGAGTAAAGCCTTTTGGAATCGAGTCGGAAAAACCAAAACCAAAACCGCAAAAAACTCCACATGAAGCTCTATGCTCATATCTATTTATAGAGAATTTTAGTTCATGTACTAAAGAGATACATGAATTAAATAGATGCGTGTATCCACGAGATTCATGAATAAAGAGATACGTGAATCCAAGAGATTCATGTATCCAAAGATACATGAATTCAAGAGATTCATGAACTCAATAAATACATGAACTAAACGATACATGAATCTAGGAAATTCATGAATTCAATAGATACATGAACATAAAACTATAGAAAATTCATGAATCCAAAAAGAGATACGTGAACAGAAAAAACGTATCTTAATTTATTGGCTTTCGTTGATCCATTAACCATAATTATAACCATAATTACAACAAATGAGACGTCATTGACTGTTCGTCAACTCCGAGGCTAACCGGGCCCATATAGAGCGAAGGCCATCTAGAAGTTGACAGCAGGGATGGCGTGCTACTAGAGCCTGTCCACGTGAAACTTGGGAGTCAAGTTCAAGGGGAAACTTCCATTACATCTCTCCTACGGTTTGCCTGGTTGTTTCTTTATCTCTTTTTTTAATTAAAAGTTCTTATATGCGTCCCAACCACAAGATCATCTCAAGAATTAAATATTATTTGATCACTTGTGATATCTATGTAAATGGAATGGATTCACATGGAAATACACCAAGCGCATAAGACTTGATGTCTTTTTTGGTCTTTTGCCTTAATTTGCATAGTTATCGGCCTTTTCCAATTTGGTTCCCTTGACCATTTCAACCTCCCATGATTTGCGAAGTGAGTTTTAGGGATGCAAAGATAATTGAATTTCCGTAGAGTTTCTTTCATGTCTATCTTTTACCATATTCATATTTCTTTTGTGTTTTATAACGATCAAGTTTTATCCAAGTAAACTGTAGTTTCTAGAAGGAAGAATTCTATTATTCTATATTAAAAAAATATATATGAATTTCCTTTGCGCTAGTAAATTTCAAATGGTATTGGTTAGTGTGAAAGAATTGTTATTAGAAAAACAAACTATGACTATTTTTGTCGACAACTTGCCAAAACTTTATAAACTATTTTTTTTAGTTAGCAAATAAGCAAAATTTTAACTTAACCTACTAACTTATATTTACGCAACTTACCAACTCTTTGTGTTTTATACATAAAATTATCAACCTAAATTAGAGTGTTTTACCAATTTTTTTCTTATAATATTACCAATTAATTTTGGGTTATCAACTCTCATTTGAGTTACTAACTAAAGCCTAATTATATTTTAATTTGCCATTTTCTATCAAGTTACCGATTTTTATTTGCCTGTGTTAGCACTCCCTTAACGTTTATTGTCTCCTTCAGGAGACTACCAGTTAGCATGACGTACCAAGTTTTTTTCCTTTTATATGACCGTCTAGAATTGGGTTACCAAGTCTCATAAATGCTATTCATTGACATTCATCTGATTTTTTAATTTGCAACTTTCCTTCTCATTTATAGACTTTTAATAGCATTTTCTAATGCCGCCTTAAAGTTATCAAATTATGTATATAAATTAAAAAATTTAATGGGCTATGTTTACTAACTTTTCTCTAATTCAGTTACCAACCATTTTTGAATTTACCAATGCTCATTTGAATTACGTACCAAATTTATTTTTCTTTTGATACTAACTTGTATTTGTCATTATTAGCACACCTTAAATTTAACAACTCTAATATGTTATAACTAAATTTAATTATGTGATTTATCAACTTTTCTATCATTAAGTTATCAATTACTTTTGGGTTACCAACTCTTATTTAAGTTACTTTCCAACGTTTATTTGCTCTGTTTATTTACCAACTTTTCTGTTGGGTTATTTAATTGGGATAAAATTGGTGAGTCACCAAATAAAGGTCGGTAGTTTCATATAATAGTTGGTAAATATAAAGTGTTGGCAAGAAAGTTAAACAAAATTTTGTATATTGTAATAGTAGTTTTTCTTTTTTACAAAAATAAAAGAAATCGATAATTTAAAGAAAGACAAATGAATTGGACTAACTTATATAAGAGTTGATAATGCAAAACTAGTTGGTGATTGAATGGTAGAAGAGGGTTTGTAAATAAGGCAAATAAAAATGGTAACTCAATATGGTGAATTAAAAAAACCAAATGAATGTCGATAAACTCAAATACCAATCGGTAACTAAAAAAATAGTTGGTTCATAATTAGTGAAAATTTGGTGAGTTGCGCAAAAAAGTTGGTAATTTCATGTAATAGTGGTAAATTTAAAGCATTAGTTAAAAAGTAAATAAAATTTAGTAAAGAATATAAAAGATTCATTCTTATGGAATATATTTTCTAATCCTATGTAAATTTAAAGGGGCCATAAACCGACGTCGTTTTTTTCATTCAAGCCACGCTCCTTTCTATCTTCCAACATGTCATAATCTTCGTTGAGGATAAATGTGATATAGGTAGATGACAAAAGACTTGGTGAATTAATATGTGGGGAATTTTGTGAGATCACTGCTAAATATTCTAAAAGTTTATGTTATTAGACAAAAGTACGATTAAATACTCTATCATTCATTCATCACGCTTAATTTAGTCTTGACTTTATTACTCTGGGGTGCTCTGATACGATATCAGATGTTATGGAATCATTATCAATTATTTTAAAATTTTAAAGTAAAGAAGACGTGTTTTATGTTTAAATGCTTCATCAATCCATAAGATTAGTACACGTAGAAGGAGGAGCAGCAATTATTGCAGCAGTGAGTCAACCGTCGGAGTCTAACGTCGGCTTGACGACATGGTGACAGTTGGCTAATACTAGGACCAATCGACACGCAGAAGGCATGTGAACTGGGAAGGTTCCAGGTCAACAACAGACCCACCTTTTGCTTTTGGCCTACTTTGACCGTTCTTTTCTGTCCTTCCATTTCATACTACGCGGTTGGATCAGCCAACAAACGTCATTGTCGGTTTATAAATGCTCGAGTTCCCTCTGAGTCCTTGAACAAATCACAGTCCATCCATGGCCAGTTACACTTCTCTCCATCTTCTTCTTCTTCTTCTCGTCCTCCTTTTCTCCAATCACGAAGTTGAGAAGAGATGTGCATGGGGAAGGGTGATGGTAAATCATGAAGAGCATGATAAATATGTTGTGGAAATGAAGCCGCTGAGGGCAGCACCTACTTGCAAAGGTCTCGTTCTCTATTTTTTAAAATTTTGGGTCATGTTTCGGCATTGCTAAATGCATATTATTGAAGAATAATGGTTGACATGGTCTCGAGATCTGACCACTATAAGCATTACTTACATTATGATTCATATTGATTTCAGATCAAACAAAGGGCCTCGGATTGACATTGGCACACAGGCAGGGAGTTTGTTCGCCGCCTGTTGCGAACCGTCAATCCCGCGATTCCAAGCTCATTTTTCTCGGAGACCAATCGCGGGTCGATTCCATGAATGTCCTAGGACAATCTCGCGCACTGCTTGCCGAGGATCATGGCGAGCATGCCCAGATGCTGATCCGCCGCAGCTCTCCTGGAATGGGCGAGTTTGTGGTCACAGTCGGCATTGGGACCCCGAAAGTCGACCTGTCCCTAATCTTCGACACGGGCAGCGACGTTACATGGACCAAATGTAAACCTTGTCCTGGTTGCTCTGGTCAGCAAGGCCCATTGTTTGATCCATCTGAGTCTAAGACATTTTCGAGGCCACGATGCTCTGCATTGAAATGCAACTACTCGATCGACTATGCAGATGGATCGCATTCCAATGGCGACTATGTCCAAGATCTGCTCACCCTCACTCCGGAGTACCAGTTCGAGGACTTCGTCTTCGGTTGCAGCCAAAGTTATAGCGACGATTTCGGTGCCACGGCCGGTGTATTAGGCCTAGGACAAGGAGACAATACCTTAATCTCCCGCATAGAACAACGATTTTCCACTATCTTCTGCTACTGCATCCCTGGCAGCGAGAGCTCATCCGGGTACTTACTTTTTGGGTTTGATGCCGTTAGTAATTGCCAAACAGACAATATCACACCTCTCATAATCGACCAATATAACCCATCTTATTATTTTGTCAACCTAGTTGGTATTGCCCTTGGGAATCAGAAATTTAGCCTATCTTCAGAGTCTCCACCTCTTGGGACCATCATAGACTCGGGGACTACCTTCACTCGGTTGCCGCCCTCGATTTATGAGGCTGTTCGCGCAGAATTCGTCAAGTACATGTCGGCCTACCCCGTTGCAGATCGTCTGTTGACTCTGGACACATGCTATAATCTTCGGGGTCAGAAGAATGTGAAGTTGCCGAAGATGATCCTACAATTTGAGAATACTGATGTTACGTTGGACTCGTCCGCCGTAGTTTGGCGAGAGAACGATGATGCGCAAGTTTGCTTGGCCTTCAAGCCGAGCCCGCCTGTCGCGACCTTCCCGAATTTTTTTTAAGGAGTAAATTACCTAAAGAAGGCTAATGGATTACTAAGTCCGAAGACTTGGCACGGACCCTCCCAAGTCCTACCAATCGCGACTTGATAGAAATTAATTCATTTAAACATGCAATTTCAATTTGGAGCCACCACTAACCAATTAGGGGTTAGAAACCCAAGTAAAGTATGGGAGAATACTTTACTATTGCGAACAGAGATTCAATAGGTCCGGGGACATGGTTACGCTAGATTAGTCTAACGCCCTTTCGGTACCTTTTATTTTAATTTTAAAAAAAATATTTTGCAGGCAATGTTGATTAATTTAAACCTAAGCTACTAACATGCAAATGGTGGTCATGCGAGTGCGCAATCAATAAAATAACATTCAAATAAAAAAATGCTAATAAAAATGCATGCCCTAGACATGATTTCTAAATGACATGACACCTAATTTTTATTATTATGCAATCTTAATCTAACTTAATATACATGAATTTATTTTAATGACATGCGAGATACAGTTCATATGATATGACTTAAAATTATCACTATATGTATGCAATCTAATTTATTAATCCTAAATATGCATGTGCTACGTGATATGGGATGAATGACATGGTATTTCTACATGTATGCTCTTTTATGATTTTTTTATGATGATTCATTTTTTAATGCATATATGCAGCCTATGCTAAATAATGATGATATGAGATTAATTATGAATTAACCTATTAACTAACCAATGAAATGATCTTTAGTTTTTTTTTTTTATTTTTTTAATGACCTAATGATTAAAAAAAGAAAGTAACTTAATGGTGCAATGATTATCTTTTGGCATTTTCTTTTTAAAAAAAGTTAAACTATAACTCACATGGCATGCATGACATTTTTTATCTTCTCTTTGTTCTACTAAATGAAAGTTGACTTAATCTAAAAATATATAGACTAACTAAAGTGAATGATATTCTAATTTATTTTAGGAATCAATTTAACTTAAACTATATTTTATCCTAAAAGCTATATAAAAATCAAGACATGCCAACATCATCTAAAATTAGCCCTAACAAAACTCACCCATCTAAAAGTATAATCTAAAAATTATAATCCTATAAATGCAATTCTAATTTACTAACCCTAAAAATGAAGTCTTAATTTACTAAACCTAAATGCTCTAATGCAATATTTAGATTTTTATGTGCTTTTTGATTTTTTTGATTTTTTTAATCTTTCCAAACAAGTAATTATTTAAAAAATGAAGATAAGAATTAAAATAACCGAAAAAATAATCCGTTGTCTCACGGATTAAATTAACAATTATTTTAACTCTATAATGATTTAACAATTGAAAATGCTATCAAAATTCCTAAAAATTAAAGTAATTAAAAAAAATGACCCGACGTCTTACGGGTCAAATTAATAATTACCTTAATTTGGGATAAAACTCCTAATGTCTACAAGGTCTACAAATATTGACATATAATATTACAATTCAAATAATTAAACTAAAAAAAATAAGCTAACATAACATGAAATAATAAAAAATATACTACCTAATTTCCTTTTTTTTTTTGTTTTGTTTTTTCCTTTTTGCTTTTTCTTTCCAAGCACGGCTTGTGCTCGTGTGGCGATCACCGGCTCCAGTGAAGGGCAAAGAATCGTAACGGTGGCGTCACCGTCGATTGGAGGTTGCGGAGGTGCGGAGCTCCGGCGAGGATCGGACGGCGACCCGCAAAAGGGACGAGGCGTGCGGTGATGGGCACTGTAGATTGCGGCGGGTTACGGGCGTCGGTTCGGAGGAGGGCACGGCGTCGGGGAGGAGGGCGCGGCGTCGGGTCGTCGCGGCGATGGACTAACAGATCCGGCCGGGTCTAGCTTAGGCGGTGGCTTCGTCACGAGTAGAGATCTGCAGATCCGGCTCGAGTTCCGCTCTAGCGGAGGTTCGGCGAAGATCAACACGGGAGACGGACGGCGGGGAGGGTCTCGGCGCTGGGCTCGCGGTGGTGAGGAGGTGCGGTGACCGTAGCGATGAACGGTTGAGCTGCTGCGACGGCGCCGGTGTGGCGAGGGCGTTCGCGGACGGAAGTGCGGTGGGCGGCACCACGGGCGATCCGAGATGCGGTCGCTGGACGCCGGGCGCGGCGGTGCTCACAGCTGCGGAGGCGTGACGGATCGGACGGCGAAGGAGTCCGAGCGGCTTGCAGTTTGATGGCGTCGGCACAGCGCAGGCGCGGGTGAAGAGAAGCCAGCGGGACAGAGGATGGGGGCAGCAAATGTGTGGGGGAAGATGATGAACAGTAAAGGTCAAATCAACCTTTACTGTTTTTTTTTTTTTACTTTTCTCCTCTCTCTCTCTCTCACGTCTCTTTTCCCTCTGCCCCTTTTCTCACTTTCTTCCACTTTTTCACTTCTTTTTCTCTTTCGTCCACTGCACTCTCTTTCTCTCTGCAGAAGCTCTTGACTTTTTTTCCTTTTTCTCTCCAGAACCGAAGCCCTTCTCCTCTCCTCTGTTTTTTTCTTTTTCACTTTTCAATTTTTGACGGAAAGAAGCCCCCCTCAACGATAGAATTTTTACTCTGATTTTTTTCGAACTTCCCCCTTGCTCGGTTCCGAAGCCTCGCATTTTATAGTGAAAGTGCTCAAAGTTGTTGTTGCTTTGGCGAGACATTCACTCAACGACTCCAACAATAAAAAGGCTCCAAAATCAAATAAAAACTGAATTTTTTTGAATTTTGAAATGAAGATATATTTTCAACAACAAAATTTCCAAAACCGAATTCTTATTTTATTTATTATTTTCTAAAATATTAGGTGTCAACACTGCCCCTCTTTGAAGGAAGCTCGTAGAGGTTTCCTTCAAAGATAAATGACACCTAAATTTAAACCATGCAAAATGAATATGCAAATGCTAATTGTAATGACCATTTAAAAAAAAAAAAAAAAAAAGAAATGGACTCAAATAAATGCAATGTCATGCAATAAAGAATGCCATGTAAATGCATATATTTCAATGTGTCTATGCTCAATGAAATGCAAATGCAAAATGAATGCAAAATGAATATGGAATGTATATGCAAATGTTAATGACCTCTTTTTCAAATGAATTTAATTCTTTTTGAAATGCAAGGTCATGCAATAATGCAATGTAAATGCAATGATTTTATCGAGAGCATATATTTCTATGTCTCCATGCTTAATGAAATGCAAGTGCAAAGAAGAACACGTACTGTCATACTTATCTCGGAAATTCGAGGAAAAGCATTATGAGGTGTGAAATGATTCCTATAAGACCTGACCAACATCTGGAAATCTCTTCAGATAATTGAAACGCTCAAGGTCTTCAGGGATCTGGAACTCTCATCAAATCCCAAGTACCTAGAATAACCCACCTTCAAGAAGGATAAAGTAGTTCTAGGCAGTCGATGTTACATGTCCAGGACCCGTACCATTCTACAGTCGCCTAAAATAGTAACATAACTTTACAAAGAGACTGCTTTCCCAGGACCCATACCATTTTACGGTCGCCCAGTATGACAGTATTTGGTTGTGTCTAGGACCCGTACCATTCTACGGTCGCCTAAACGGGGATTTACCTTCCAGGACCCGTACCATTCTATGGTCGCCTGAATAGGGAAATAGGTTTTGTCTAGGACCCATACCACTCTACGGTCGCCTAAACGGGATTCACTTTCTAGGACCCGTACCATTCTACGGTCGCCTAAATAAGGAATAGGTATTGTCGAGGACCTACACCATTCTATGGTCGCCTTGACGGAAAATTGATTTTTCAGGACTCGTACCATTCTACGGTCGCTGAATGGGGAAAGCGCTTTTCAGGACCCGTACCATTCTACGGTCGCTTTGTTAGAGCAATAAATGTTGTTTAGGACCCGTACCATTCTACGGTCGCCTAAATCAAACTTAATCGAAGAAAAATCTTTGGAGGATTTGGGACTCTCATCAAATCCCAAGCACGGAAATTGCATCAAGTACTTAAAAATTCTAAACATCGGAAATCACATCGGACGCTCAAAAAGACAAATACTTGGAAGTCACATCAAGCATTTAAAGGTTCAAATATCTCAAGTTCACACTAGGCATTTGAAAATATTTTACTAAACATCTGGAAATCACATCAGATGTTTGAAAAGACAAGCACTTGAAAATCACATCAAGTGTTTAAAGGTTCAAACATCTGGAACTTAAACTAGACATTTGAAAACATTTTATAAATGGGTACTTGGAATTCTTATCAAGCACCAAGATGACTGAACAAACCCAGGGTTTTAAAGACAATTTTTTGGTCTTTGAGGAAAAATTCAATGAAAGTCCATGCATGATGGCTTTATCAAGCTTCTACTGGAAAAATTTCACAATGACAATTTTCAGTTATAGTGTGAATCTCTTGAACATGCTAAATGAGACACTTTTAGTGTGAAAAAGGCTTTTTCACTCGCTCTCATTTAGGAGGGGTTATTTGTCCCGACCATTGATGCGGGAATATATCACTCAATCTTATTATCATCTTGTCGACAAGAGTTCGAATTTTCTTGCAAGCAGTACGACCTTACCAATCTGAGAGGTCTTTGACAAGAGTTGTAATGTGGGTTTGGTCAATGGCTTAGCAAAAGAGACTCTTTGAGTCAAGGCTATTGAAAGAATAATTCTGTAATCATCTCCGGGTTTACAAGTCAAGAACCCTGCGAAATGAGAAAGAAATAATCTTGCTCGCACTTCTTCGAGCAATGCTTAAAACATATGAATTCCTATGTTAATTCAAGTGCCCTAATCTGAAGAGATTTTGTAAGGGATGTAACATAGGCTTGGTTCTTGGGTTTGAGAAACGAAAGGATCGTTAGGCTCAAAGATGTGTGTAAAGGGTGAGAGTTGGTGATCATCTGGACATTACCACCAGTTTTCTTCGCCATGGATTGTCTTCTTGACAAATTTCTTTATTGGCTCAAGAGTTTATCACTAATGCCAATGATTATTCAACTGGAGATCTTTTCTTAAAATCATTTTCTTTGATGATGGGCATCGATCAGGCACACCGCTTTTTATATGTATGCCCCCCAATTCATCAGTCATTTTCTCTTCTTTTCATGGGCATTGGCCTTGCTTTTACTAGGCACACTGCTTTTTCATGCCCCTTAGTTTTTGCACTTATCTTCTTTGGACTCACTCAGTCTTCTTTCATCAGCATTTTAGACCATGCTATTCGAATGATTGTCTTTCATCTTGCCCCGGTGTGGGGGATGATCACCAACTAGGTTTGACATGAAATGAATTCATAGGCTCAAGTGGACTACGCAAATGGTATAAGTGTATAGGGTAGTGAAAGAAATGCTCTTCGTCATCCTAAGGCACTTAAATTACCACATGAATTCAATGTAATAGCACAACTTGAAGATTGATGCAAGTGAGAGCAAGAAAATTTCTATCTATTTTACTCTCCTTCAATGTCAACTTACTTCCATTTGCCCCGATGTGGGGTGGTCCTTGACAGGGGGTAGTATGAAAGAAATTCTTCGAGGTATTTGGGCTCAAAAGGGTTAAGCAATGGATTATCTGTAGTGTTTGGGATAGACAAATGAACTGCCTCTCGTCATTTCAGCTGCCGTACTTCTTGCAAGAAAACTCTTCATCTTGAAACACAAAACGTTTCCATACTCACCTCACACTTACAATGTATAGACAGGGGACTGTGTATGGGATTAGGCTTGCCTTTCACACCTCATTTAGCATCATTTAACATGTTCAAGTAACTCAACATCCTTCACTAAATTATCCATTTTGATAAATTTCAAGTGGAATTGATGAATTGTTCAATATGATGTGAAAGCATTCTGAAATGATAAAAAGGCAATGCTCTATCGAATCATAAAGTCAAAACTGTTAAGTGTCTGTGTCTTGCCCCTCTTTGCAAGAGAGCTCATAGAGATTCCTTAAATGTGCGTGGCCGCACCCGAGACATAAAGCGAGATAATCAAAAAACAGACAGGGTAAATTAGATGCATGCTGGAAAATTATTTTATTTTGAAAAAAATTTCAAGGGAACATGAAGAAGCCCAGCCTTCAGAATTAGCTCCTTGCCGTTTTCTTTTTGGTAGGATTTCGTCACAGGGCTAGTTTGGTGTACTTCAACATGCCCTTAAAACAATGAAAATCTCCATGTATTTTATTGGATGAACAAAGCAAATTACATTATTGAAATAAGGGAAATCCTAGAATTGAAAATGCAAATATGCAAATATGGAAAACAATAAAGACTCTGCTTGAGAGGAGTGTGCAAATAATTAAAATTTTCCTACTCTCGAGCTTTGTCGATGGCAAACACTAAATTCTCTTCGAATAATTCAGTCATTCCTTCGAGTGCGTCATCAGAGCTCTCAATCTTTGGAGGTGCAGGATCATCTATGCCACCCCATCCATCTGGGATGATATCCCGTGGGTCGAAATAGGAGCTGGAAGGAGCCGAATACTTTACATAGTAATCCAATTTGCCACTTGGTTGCCCCAGGGTGTCCATCACTTCTGCTTCCTCATGCATTATCTCGAAACATGGTCGGCTCAAAGCATCAAACGAAAATGGCATTCACGCCTTACGGGTGGTCGGGAAGTGGGTTATTCTGGATGTTCGGCTGTGCATCGCGAAATGAGACCACCTCGGCATCCAAAAGATTTTGGATTTTGTGTCGCAGCGTATAGCAATCGTCACAGAATGCCCCACCTCCCCCATATGATAAGCACATGTCTTGGACGGATCATAATTGGGGAAACGTTCGGGATTAGATCGCTTGGGTTCCTTTGCGAGTAATCCTTTCTTACGAAGGGTCGGCAAGATCTTAGACACGGGCTTAGGAAGTGGCGTAAATTGACGCTTGGAAAAGTTTTTCTGCTGGCCAAAGAATGGTCGTGCTCCTCCCTGATGGGTGTTCGGGGTAGGGCGAGGTGGTTGCACATAAGTTGCATTAACCTCCATTACAGGTTCCTTATCCTTTTTGGTTGAGACTCTCCCATATAAGCTGGTTTGATCAGATGCCCATCCATCACGCAGTGCTACTTCAATTCGCTCGCCAACGGGGATTAGGCGATTGAATGACTCGGCGATCGATCCCAAAGCATTCGATTTCGATACTCGGGAGGGAGAGTCTTCATGAACAAATCCATCAACTCCTTTTCGTTGGCTCGGAGTTATTTGAGCCGCTACGGTCCTCCATCTTGTGACATATGCTTTGAAAGATTCCGTCCTCTTCTTCTCAGTGCGAAGTAAATCTTCTCGAGATGGAGTGACATCAATGTTATACTTATATTGCTTGAAGAAGGCATCCGTCAAATCCTCCCAAGTCTCAGATTAATCTTCTTCATGATGTATCATTGCGGTGCCGGTCTGTCAAGCTTGCTTGAAATTGTTGAATCATCAAGGGGATGTTATCAACATATTGGGTCATCCCGACCACATACGTCCGCAAATGGATCTTCGGGCAAGAGGTGCCATCATACTTCTCAAAGTCGGCATTTTAAACTTCTTTGGCATCTTAATTTTTGCATAATGGGACAGATCAGTTGGGTCTTGGCTAAATGAACCCTGCAGCTGCTTAAGTTTCTCCTCGATTTTCGCCAAGCGTTTTTCTTGCTCAGTCTTCGGTACAACCAGTTGTATCACTTGTATCTCCTCATCAACAACAATTTGAGGTGTGTCAGTAATTTTCTCCTTGGAGACATCCTTAGAGCTTGATGGGCCACTTATGGATATATTCTTGCCTTTATCCTTCGGATCAGCTATGGGAACATGTTGTGGTAACACCACTTCATCTTGCGGAGCCTGGTGGGGCGTGTTTGCCTGGAGAGAATCGATTTGCTTAGAGAGCTGCTCAAGAACATTTAGGACTTGCTTCATTTCCGTTTCGAGGGTGGCGATACGAGCTTGTTCAGCAACACGCACTTGTTCGGTGTTATCAGCCATTGTTGCTCTGGAACGAGTACGGATTGGTGATCTTAGGTGAGCCGTGTTGTTACCTAAGGGAAAAAATACAGTAAGTATTATAACAAATGAGATCGGTCCATGACAATGATCTAATCGCCTGATTTTATTCAAGATTTATTTTAAACATTGAACCAAACTTCTTGATAATGAACTAAGAATTGAAAATTAAACTAAAATTTGAAAGCACCGAATTGAAATCAAGGTCTCTAAACATTGAATTAAGAAACCAAAATATCTCATTTTATATGCTTTTGTGAGTGGAAATGAATTGCAAATCGGTTTTCCCCATTGCATATAAAACAAGACGGACGACGAAACCTAAGGTCATGGACCGACAAAATTACAATAAATAAATTGCGAAGAATTTAAACAACTTACTTTCGCTGGAAATAGATGACAATCACATAGACACACGCATGAAAAGTGAGGCTCGATTTTGTCTAGACGGCTTAACAAAGTGGAGCTAAGAGGATGATCTGACCGTTGCAGTCTCGCATTAACGTGTCAGGTCCTCCTAACCCTGGCTCAGTCGAATGGAATACCCAATAATCACGCAGTCTTGCGGATATGGATAAACGCATTTGACACCATGAAGAACTTTCGGGGAAGAGAAGGTCAACCTCTATATAGCAGTCTCGCTTTAGAGGAAGTATCCTTCTCAACACCATCCTAAGAATCCTATCGCGGCCCAGGTCCGGCAGCAGGTTGTGTGTGCTATAGTGTAGTGCCAAAGACAATAAAACATGCACAACAGTTTAATTGCAAACAACACTTCTATAGTTTAAATTCAACCATTCATTATTAACTCCAACTCCGTAAAACAAGGGTTAGCAAAGACTACTCCCCTTATACCTCCTATCTGCAAAAACATTTAACACCCTGATGTTAGGAGCGTACCTTGTTTCCATGCTGCCAAACAAAATATTTTTCTTAAAATAAAACAGGCCTATGTCCACTATGAGTTTTAACTCTGTCCCCAGCGGAGTCGCCAAGCTGTCGCGACCTTCCCGAATTTTTTTTAAGGAGTAAATTACCTAAAGAAGGCTAATGGATTATTAAGTCCGAAGACTTGGCACGGACCCTCCCAAGTCCTACCAATCGCGACTTGATAGAAATTAATTCATTTAAACATGCAATTTCAATTTGGAGCCGCCACTAACCAATTAGGGCCGGTTAGAAACCCAAGTAAAGTATGGGAGAATACTTTACTATTGCGAACGTAGATTCAATAGGTCCAGGGGACATGGTTACGCTAGATTAGTCTAACGCCCTTTCGGTACCTTTTATTTTAATTTTAAAAAAAAATATTTTGCAGGCAATGTTGATTAATTTAAACCTAAGCTACTAACATGCAAATGGTGGTCATGCGAGTGCGCAATCAATAAAATAACATTCAAATAAAAAATGCTAATAAAAATGCATGCCCTAGACATGATTTCTAAATGACATGACACCTAATTTTTATTATTATGCAATCTTAATCTAACTTAATATACATGAATTTATTTTAATGACATGCGAGATACAGTTCATATGATATGATTTAAATTATCACTATATGTATGCAATCTAATTTATATAATCCTAAATATGAATGTGTTACGTGACATGGGATGAATGACATTGTATTTCTATATGCATGTTCTTTTATGATTTTTTTTTATGATGATTCATTTTTTAATGCATATATGCAGCCTATGCTAACTAATGATGATATGAGATTAATTATGAATTAACCTATTAACTAACCAATGAAATGATCTTTAGTTTTTTTTTTTTTTTTTTTAATGACCTAATGATTAAAAAAAGAAAGTAACTTAATGGTGCAATGATTATCTTTTGGCATTTTCTTTTTAAAAAAAAAGTTAAACTATAACTCACATGGCATGCATGACATTTTTTATCTTCTCTTTGTTCTACTAAATGAAAGTTGACTTAATCTAAAAATATATAGACTAACTAAAGTGAATGATATTCTAATTTATTTTAGGAATCAATTTAACTTAAACTATATTTTATCCTAAAAGCTATATAAAAATCAAGACATGCCAACATCATCTAAAATTAGCCCTAACAAAACTCACCCATCTAAAAGTATAATCTAAAAATTATAATCCTATAAATGCAATTCTAATTTACTAACCCTAAAAATGAAGTCTTAATTTACTAAACCTAAATGCTCTAATGCAATATTTAGATTTTTATGTGCTTTTTGATTTTTTTGATTTTTTTAATCTTTCCAAACAAGTAATTATTTAAAAAATGAAGATAAGAATTAAAATAACCGAAAAAATAATCCATTGTCTCACGGATTAAATTAACAATTATTTTAACTCTATAATGATTTAACAATTGAAAATGCTATCAAAATTCCTAAAAATTAAAGTAATTAAAAAAAATGACCCGACGTCTTACGGGTCAAATTAATAATTACCTTAATTTGGGATAAAACTCCTAATGTCTACAAGGTCTACAAATATTGACATATAATATTACAATTCAAATAATTAAACTAAAAAAAATAAGCTAACATAACATGAAATAATAAAAATATACTACCTAATTTCCTTTTCTTTTTTGTTTTGTTTTTTCCTTTTTGCTTTTTCTTTCCAAGCACGGCTTGTGCTCGTGTGGCTGATCACCGGCTCCAGTGAAGGGCAGCAACTGTAACGGTGGCGTCACCGTCGATTGGAGGTTGCGGAGGTGCGGAGCTCCGGCGAGGATCGGACGGCGACCTGCAAAAGGGACAGAGGCGTGCGGTGATGGGCACTGTAGATTGCGGCAGGTTACAGGCGTCGGTTCGGAGGAGGGCACGGCGTCAGGAGGAGGGCGCGGCGTCGGGTCGTCGCGGCGATGGACTAACAGATCTGGCCGGGTCTAGCTTAGGCGGTGGCTTCGTCACGAGTAGAGATCTGCAGATCCGGCTCGAGTTCTGCTCTAGCGGAGGTTCAGCGAAGATCAACACGGGAGACGGACGGCAGGAGGGTCTCGGCGCTGGGCTCGCGGTGGTGAGGAGGTGCGGTGACCAGTAGCGATGAACGGTTGAGCTGCTGCGACGGCGCTGGTGTGGCGAGGGCGTTCGCGGACGGAAGTGCGGTGGGCGGCACCACGGGCAGTCTGAGATGCGGTCGCTGGACGCCGGGCGCGGCGGTGCTCACAGCTGCGGAGGCGTGACGGATCGGACGGCGAAGGAGTCCGAGCGGCTTGCAGTTTGATGGCGTCGGCACAGCGCAGGCGCGGGTGAAGAGAAGCCAGCGGGACAGAGGATGGGGGCAGCAAATGTGTGGGGGAAGATGATGAACAGTAAAGGTCAAATCAACCTTTACTGTTTTTTTTTTTTTTACTTTTCTCTCTCTCTCTCTCTCACGTCTCTTTTCCCTCTGCCCCTTTTCTCACTTTCTTCCACTTTTTCACTTCTTTTTTCTCTTTCGTCCACTGCACTCTCTTTCTCTTTGCAGAAGCTCTTGACTTTTTTTCCTTTTTCTCTCCAGAACCGAAGCCCTTCTCCTCTCCTCTGTTTTTTTCTTTTTCACTTTTCAATTTTTGACGGAAAGAAGCCCCCCTCAACGATAGAATTTTTACTCTGATTTTTTTCGAACTTCCCCCTTGCTCGGTTCCGAAGCCTCGCATTTTATAGTGAAAGTGCTCAAAGTTGTTGTTGCTGGCGAGACATTCACTCAACGACTCCAACAATAAAAAGGCTCCAAAATCAAATAAAAACTGAATTTTTTTTGAATTTTGAAATGAAGATATATTTTCAACAACAAAATTTCCAAAACCGAATTCTTATTTTATTTATTATTTTCTAAAATATTAGGTGTCAACACCGCCGAACTCGGAAAGGCTGGTTATTATCGGCTACGTGCAGCAGCAGAACCTGAACATACTCTTCAACATTCAAGATAAAGAGCTTCATTTTGGGAGAGGTCGTTGTGGCAATTGAGAGGCTACAATTAATGAAGGAAACTATATAAGTGACGTGGATATCCAAACGAGTGCCTGTTTTTATTTGGAATATTGTTTTGCTACGCGTAGCACATACTTACATGATGTGTGTTGTTAAATTTCCTTTACATCAATCCGTGTATTTTTATAAGATCATGATAGCTGTAATGACTGTCTTTGTGCTTTGTCAGTTGGTCGATTTAACATTGATGCAAACGTAGATTTCGAGAGGACCATTTGTATTTCAAAAAGTAATTAGGCAATGTATAAGCCAAATAACTATAAAGACAAAATCGGCAGAAGAAAATGATTGTGAGATGAAACGATATGGGTTTACTTTTACTAGAAGCACCTCTCAGTACTAATGAGAGTTTTAGAAGACTACCAAACTTTGAACTAATAAGGACAAGTACCAGCAAGGTCCATGCATGGGTAGCAAAATTGATAAAGGTGCTCCACTCTCAAGATGCAATATGAACCTCAATGATGTCTTGATTTCGACGAAGTCACCCATGCAAAGCCTTCTTAAAAGTAGTCAACCAAGAAAAGCCGCGGATATGTAAAAGCGACACCCACGTCTCGTTTGCTACTGACCTCTCTTTCTAATTGATTTCTTCTTCTTATTTTATTTTTTAAACGACCGACCATTTTTTTTGTTTATTATGGTTTCGCTATTGAATGACACGCCATCGACCGTTCGTCAACTCCGAGGGTAACTGGACCACATAAAGCATCTGCCATCTTCCGAGCAAGAGGCTCGAAAGGAACTTCTCAGATAAGAATTAGCCCCCGTTTCCTTCGACTTTGGGGAAATGACTTTACATTTCTCCAAGTGTTTTTGAATGAAGGGGCATTTGGTAAAAGCAATAGCATTTGGATACTTTTTGTAATGTATATTTTGTAAAGTAACTTTGAGGTGAAAAGAAAAGAGAAAAAAAATAAGAAAAAGTGAAAAACAGAGGAGCAAGCGTGGGCAGAGGCTGGGATTGGGCGAGCTTTACTGGCATCAACCTTAGGTGAGCATCAACGGCAACCAGGGGCAACCATTAGCCAAGGTCACGCAAACCTAGGCAAGGTGATCCTTGGGGTCGTGCTACTCAGCAAGTTGTAGAGGCTTCACCAGCGACTAATCTCGTTGATTTTAGGGTTTTTGATTTGGACATTGCATTGCGGAGCTTCACTGGCACAAATCTTGTAGATCTTCTGAGCCCTTTGACCACTCGCAACCCAGGCGACAGTCGTTGAGGATGCCAACACCAAGGATGTGCTACACTAAGGTTGCACGACCATGATCGAGGGTCGAGGTCGAAAGCCATATCAAAGTCGCTCAACCCTCAACCACAACCTCGATGATGACGACCACCTTGACTCGGACCTCACCTCGATGACAAACTAGCGAGCCCATGGAAGAAGATGAACAATGATTTTTTTAGAGCAAAAGTGGAAAACAAAATTATTAGTGAAGGCAATATTGAAAAGAAAAAATATCATTAAATACTTAAAATAGTATTTCACTAAAAGCTCAAAGCAGATCCCTATTTATATTTTATTTTTAATATTGAGCTTTCAGAATTCCCAATTCAGACATTTGACAAATAGAATCTCAAAAATGCTTGCCAAGCACTTCATATTTTTCCGAATGACCCGAAAGCCCCTCTTTTTACTTTTGAGAAAATTGAACAAAACGGGATTTAGTATTAAAAACTGAGGATTTGACTCGAAAAGACTCATGTCGGATGAGTTAAAGCAGAAAGAAGTAAGGGACAGAAGTGGACCTGCAACTTCTAGAATTTGGGAGTTGGAATCGCGTAACAACGAGAACTTGTCCGCGTGAAACTTGGGACTCAAGGTCAAGGGGAAACTTCCATCACATCTCTCCCACGTTTTGCTTGGTCGTTTCTTTGTCTTCTTGTCTTTTTTTTCTTTTTATTTTTTAATTAAAAGTTCCAATATGCGTCCCAACTGCCAGAAACGACTTCATCTGAAGAATTAAATATTATGGGTTTCTTGTGATGTTTACGTGACCTGACGACTGAAATAAAATGAATTCACATGACTGTTTTGGCTTTTTGCCTTAACTTGCACGGTTACCGGCCCTTTTTCCATTTTGGTTCCCTTTACCATTTCAACCTTCCATGGTTCCCGAAGTGAGTTTTTTTTTTTTTGTTGGCCCAAAAGAATGTGAAGATAATTGAAACTCTCGTAGAATTGGTTACGTGTCTATCTTTTACCATACTCATTTTTTTTTAGTATTTTATAACGATCTAGTTTTATTCACATGAATTGTAGTTTCCAAGAAAGAGAATTCTATTATTCTGTGTCAAAAAATATGAATTTTCTTTGCACGCCAGTAAATTTCAATAATATTGAGTAGTGTAAAAGAACTATTGATAGAAAAACTATTTGTGACTTTTTTTTTTATTTGTCAGTAACTTCCCAAAAGTTTATAAACTATTAATTGATTAGCTTGCAAATAAGCAATTCTTTAACTTAACTTATCAACTTTTATTTATGTAACTTGCCAACTTTGTGTTTACTAATATAAAATTATCAACCTAAATTAGAGTATTTTACCAACTTTTGCCATATTCAATTATCAACTAATTTTGGGTTATCGACTTTCATTTGAGTTACTAACTAAAGTCTAATTATTTTTTTAATTTGCCAATTTTTCTAACGAGTTACCATATTTTTTCCTTTTAAATGACCGTCTACAGTAGAGTTACCATGTTATTCATTGACATTCATTTTTTGTTTGTTTGTTTAAATTTGCAACATTTCTTCTCATTTATAGGCTTTAATTAGCATTTTCTAATGCTGCCTTAAAGTTATCAAATTATGTACAAAAATTAACATATGTAATTGGAGTGATTTACTAATTTTTCTCTAATTAAGTTACCGACTAGTTTTCTCTCACCAACTTTCGTTTGAGTTGCTTATCAAATTTGTTTTTCTTTCCATACTAGCTTATGTCAGCCATTATTAGTATGCCTTTAATTTAAGTACTTCTAATATGAAATTACTAACTTTAATTCATGTGATTTAGCAACTTTTCTACGGTTAAGTTATTAACTAGTTCTGGATTGTCAACTCTTATTTGAGTTACTTGCCAACGTTGCTCCTTTAATTTACCAACTTTTATGTAGGGTTATTTAATTGATAAAGTTGGTAAGTCACCAGATAAAGGTTCGTTGTTTCATATAGTAGTTGGTAAATGTAGAGTGTTGTTAAGAAAGTTAAATAAATGTTTTTATATAATAATAAATGTTTTTTTCTGACAAAAATAATATAAATTGATAATTTAAAAAAGTTAGACTAACTCAAATAAGAGTTGATAAAGTAAAACTAGTTGGTAATTGAATCATAGAAAAGAGTTTGTACATGAGGCAAATAAGAATGTAACTCAATATGGTGAGTTAAAAGTAGCAAATAAATGTTGATAAACTCAAACACGATTTGGTAACTCAAAAGTAGTTGGTTTATATAGAGAAAATTTGGTGAGTTGCACAACAAAAATTCGTAATTTCATGTAATAGTGGTAAATTTAAAGCATTGGTAAAATAATTAAACTAATATTTAGTAAATAATACAAAAGTTTCATTCCTATGGAATATATTGTCTGACCCTACGCAAATTCGAAGGGGCCATAAACAAAATCATTTTTGTCGTTCAAGCCATGCTACTTTCTATCTACCAACATGTCATAACCTTTGTCGAGGATACATGTTACCCTAGCATATGACAAACATCCTGATGAACTAATACATATGAGATTTTGTGAGATCACACCTAATTATTCTAAAAGTTTAAGCTATTAGATGAATGTGTGATTAAATACTCTATATTTCATCTCTTACTTAGTTTGATCTTAATGCTATCACTTTGGGTTGCTCTGATATAACGTGAGATATTATGGGATCACTATTAGTTATCTTAAAAACTTAAACTGTTAGATAGAGATGTGATTTACTGTTTAAATACTTCATCAATACATAAGATTAGTACACGTAAAATGAGGAGCGGCAAGTATTGTTGCAGTGAGTCAACCATCGGAGTCTAACGTTGGCTTGACGACAGGGTGACAGTTGGCTATTTGAAAGACCAGAAACGGTCTCGACACTCAAAATGTATGTGAACCGGGAAGGTTCCAAGTCAACAACAGACCAACCTTTTGCTTCTGGCTTATTTCGACCGTTCTTTTCTGTCCTTCCATTTCATACCTACGCGGTTGGATCATTTAACAATCGTCATCGTCGATTTATAAATACTCGAGTTCCCTCCGAGTCCTTCACCAAATCACACTCCATCCATGGCCAGTTGCACTTTTCTCCATCTTCTTCTTCTTCTCGTCCTCCTTTTCTCCGGTCACGAAGTTGGGAAGAGATGTGCATGGGGAAGGGTGATGGTAAATCATGAAGAGCATGATAAGTATGTTGTCGAAATGAAGCCGCTGAGGGCAGCAACTACTTGCAAAGGTGTCGTTCTCTGTGTTTAATACTTCGGGTCACGTTTCAGCATTGCTAAATGCATTTTATTGAATAACAATGGTTGACGTTGCCTCGAGATCCGACCGCTATAAGCATCACTTACATTATGATTCATATTGATTGCAGGTCAAGCAAAGGGACGTGGGTTGACATTGGCACATAGGCAGGGACCCTGTTCGCCGCTTGCCGCAAACCGTCAATCTCGCAATTCCAAGCTCATTTTTCTCCGAGACCAATCACGGGTCAATTCCATGAACATCCCTGGACAATCACGCGCATTGCCCACTGGGGATTACGGCGAGCATGCCCAGATGCCGATCCACCGCGGCTCTCCCGGAACGAGCGAGTTTGTGGTCACAGTCGGCATTGGGACCCCGAAAATCGACCTGCCCCTAATCTTTGACACGGGCAGTGACATTACATGGACCAAATGCAAACCTTGTCCTAGTTGCTCTGGTCAGCAAGGCCCATTGTTTGAGCCAAACCAGTCTACCACATTCTCAAGCCCACCATGCACATCATCAGAATGCACCTACTCGATTGACTATGCAGATGGATCACATTCCAATGGCTACTACGTCCAAGATCTGCTCACCCTCACTCCGGAGTACCAGTTCCAGGACTTCATCTTCGGTTGCAGCCAAAGATATAGCGACGATTTTGGCACCACGGCCGGTGTATTAGGCCTAGGGCAAGGAGACACGACCTTAATCTCCCGCATAGAATCAGAATTTTCCAATATCTTCTGCTACTGCATCTCTGGCAGCGAGACCTCATCCGGGTACTTACTTTTTGGGCTTGAAGCCCTTAGTAATTGCCAAACAGACAATACCACACCTCTCATAATCGACGAACGTAACCCATCTTATTATTTTGTCAACCTACTTGGTATTACCCTTGGCAATCAGAAATTTAGCCTCTCTTCAGAGTCTCCACCTCCTAGGACCATCATAGATTCCGGGACTACCTTCACTCGGCTGCCGCCCTCAATATATAAGGCTGTTCGCGCAGAATTCGTCAAGTACATGTCGACCTACAGCGTTGCAAAGCCTCTGTCGACACTGGACACGTGCTATGATCTTCGGGGTCAGGAGAATGTGAAGTTGCCGAAGATGATCCTACAATTTGAGAATACTGATGTTACGTTGGACCCGTCCGCCGTAGTTTGGCGAGAGAACGATGATGCGCAAGTTTGCTTGGCCTTCGTGCCAAACCCGCCGAACTCGGAAAGGCAAGACCTGGTCATTATTGGCAATGTGCAGCAGCGGAACCTGAACATACTTTTCAACGTTCAAGATAAAGAGTTTCATTTTGGGAGAGGTGCTTGTGCCAATTGAGAGGCTACAATTGATGAAGAAAACTTTATAAGTGACATGAATATCCAAACGAGTGCCCGTTTTTATTTGGAGTATTGTTCTACTACACGTGGCACATACTTACAAGATGTGTGTTGTTAAATTTCCTTTTACATCAATCTGTGTATTTTCATAAGATCATAATAGCTGTAGTGATTGCCTTTATGCTTTGTCAATTGGTCGATTCGGTCCTTACTTTCATGGAAATTCAAGTAACTTTCCCTTTATACGGTGATTTTTATTGCTATCATGTACGAACATTGATGTAGATGTAGACCTCCAGGACCATTTGTATTTCAAAAAGTATATAGGTAATGTATAAGCCAAATAACGGTAGAGATAAAATCGGTGGAAGAAAATGATGGGAGATAAAACGATATGGGTTTACTTTTATAAGAAGCTACTCGCAGTACTAATGAGATTTTTAGAAGACTGCCAAACTTTGAATCAAGAAGGATAAGTACCAGCAAGGCTCGTGAAAATATGTTTTCTATTTTTTCTTCCAGTTACATGTGTTGCAAAATTGATAACTGCTGTACTCTTAAGATGCAATATGAAGCTCTAGAACTTTATCTTAATTTGCAACTTGAATGGGAAAAATTGGAAATCTCTTAAATTTTGCAATAATTTTTTTTTATGCGAGCATTAAAAATCACCAATATTTTCAAGAGTATACGTAGAGAAAGTAAAAAGATGAATTTCAATGTCTTCGAATGGGTATTGAAAAGCTCAAGTGAAAATTACATATAGAATCGTACTTTCTAATATCATATCAAACACTGTCAATGAGTTTTAAAACCTGCATCTTGCATCCCAAACTCTATGATTAGATTTGAAGCTCCATCTTCGCATCCATGCTTAGTTATTAAGGATTTTGTTAAGGACTGCCTTCCAAAAAACTCGTTGAGTACCTCAATAGAGAATGTTTGCTATTTTCATTGTAATGCTTCTCCCGTGCTGATTCGAAAATTAGAACTTTTTCTTATTTAGTATGATTAACAAGTGTCCTGTAAGTCATCATTAACATGATCCATTTGTTAAATTGACTTTTTCCTTCTGAAACTGCCCCTAAAAAAAACTCAAAAAACACTGTTCACCCGGGGACATTTACTAACAAGATCCATTTAGGGAATTGTAATTTATCTTCCTAAATTGGTCGCGCATGGAAAAAGAAAAATTTATGGCACTAGTCTCTATGGTTACCAAATACCGCCGACCTCAGAGTTAAGACGACCAATGATCGCCGCCTCAAATCGAGGTTAAAATTGGTCTTCTCATTTTGCGAAGATGGAAATTGTAACTTTTGAAATTTTATGACGATATTGGTGCAAGAGCGAGAATGCTACTTGAAATTTTTCAAAAGAGAATGAACGATAGATGGTATCTAAACGGAATTTTAAAGTGCATCAAATCCTTTCACGAAAGTCGCATCTTAGACTTAACACACATTTTCAGGCACAGTTCTGGGTAAATATATTTTTCCGTGTTTGTCGCTTTGCCCGAAAAGGTGTTGCATAACGTGCATAACTTCTCATGGTTGTAACGTCTACGCAAAGCTGGAGTTATTACTCGATTAGGGGGGTAGAATTACGCCTTTGCAACCTTAGCGGCTTTATATCCTTAAAATTTAAGTTCCCATCTACCAGTATGAAGAAAATCTGCAACCTTCTCAAACAGAAAGACATATTCACTTCAAGATTAAGAGCAACCTTACAAGGGAACTGGACAGTGATACTGACTGGACACAACTCTACGATAGAATGCATCACTTCAATCGAAACAAGCGTGAGAGCAACTCCAGAAAGAAAGAAAAGAAAACGGCAATCATCGAAAATCTTTCGCGTTTCGCTTGGCAATCATCAAGGATATTGAGTACGGGGGGTGCTGCTGCTTTGGCTGACTCTAGTGGCTCTGCTGCTTTGGCTGGATCTAGAGGAGCTGCTGGATCTTGAAACTGTGCCCCCGTTCGTGACGGTAGTGCTTGAAGTGTTGCTACTCTTAGTGACGCTGGTCTTTGAAGTGGCGCTTGTGGGAGAAACGGCGGTCTTGACGTCGATCGTGGTCCTTGTTGAAGGCGGAGGCACCATGAGTTTCCCCTGGCCCGAGCTGTTGCCGCTCCAAGACCCATCCTTGTCTGGCACGCTACCATTCACGCGGATCCTACTTTGGTCATGGTCTGCATGGGCAAAAAGGATCAATCGCGCATACATTAGCTTGGCTTTGAATTAAGTACTGATTCGATCGTATTGCATCTGAGAGACAATCCATCCTGTCCAAAGTACTCATGAATTTCCCCAACTACTTTGGTTCAATTCAACAAAGGAAAGTGCCTACCAAAATCCGAGTAACAAAAATTTCACGCCTAAGAAAATCATATTGTGATAAATTTAGTTATCTAAAATAGAAAATAAGAAGGGAGAGAGTACCTGGAGCAGGATTATTCTCGGCCAGAATTTGGGAAGCCACTGATTTTTCAATCATGAGAAGAGAGAGAATGATAGCAAGAAGATGAAAGGTTTTCCTGCTCTCCATTTTCTGAGTCACTCAATTATGACTTCGACGAATTCAATATGCAAACCTGCCTTTAATAGGGAGACAAGGAAGGCCAACCATATTTTTATTAAATATAATTTCACTATTAAATGACACTGTCGACACACACAAAAAAATGTCCAAGCCCTCGAAAGAGGCCTCAAATGACAAAGACCGAGTGAGATGCGACGAAGGTAAAATTTGCTAAGTGTTGAGCGCTTCTAGTTGATAAACCCACCCAGTTGATAAAAAAAAAAATAATGAGGATATGGGTAAATATGACCGAGTCCTGAAGAAAAATTTCAACAAATGAAGATTGAATTGACCTACAAAAGAGTCGTGATTGACGGAACCGTAACGAAGTGGGAATGCAGTAACTATCCAATTAATGGAGCCGAAGGGTTCGGGAGCAATTGATGATGGCAATCACGAAAAAGTGAATCTGATGCAACTATCAAGTAGTGGAACCAAAGAGTCTAGGAGCAACTGAAAATGACAATTGTGAAGAAGTGGAGAAGATGCCATCATTGAGTATCGAAGTCTATTCTTTCTTGGAGCCGCTTGTAGGTAGGGTTTGCTGGATTATAAAATCCTTATAGAATGTGTTTGATTTCCTTGTAACCATTTGTTAATCGTATATATAGGTATAAATACTTAAATTGTAGTTTTTAGAAGAGAAAATGACATGTATGGTTGATACAATATGCAATATTGTCCATAAACTTTTAATTTATTTAATGTGGGCCATGAACTTTTGGTAAATGTTCAATGTAGTCCCTAAACTATTTGAAAATATTCAATATTACCATTCTTTTAATTTAAGTTAACGGAAATTGTCGATTTAACTTTCAATTCGGTACGTTTGAATGACGGAAGGTGATTTATGAACTTTTGGTAAATGTACAATCCAGTTCCTAAATTATATAGAAATATCTAATATTAATCTTCTATTAATTCAAGTTAAAGGAATTTGTTGATTTGGTTTCCAATCTGGCATTGTTTGAATGATACACAAAAATTACGTTACACATGAATTATTCACTTAAGATGTTCAACTCAAATTAGAATATAATAATAATTTAAATTTATTTGATTTGTTCAGTTTGGAAAAATGATCGTCCATTATGTGGATTATCATAGTTGAATATCTTATGTGGATAATATATGTATAATGTCATCTTTTGTCCACCGTTCAAACTTACCGGATTACAAGTCATATCGACAAATTCCATTTACTTGAATTAATGTAATAATGCAATTGGATATTTTCATATAGTATGGGGACAATTGAACATTTACCATAAGTTCAAGCATCATATTGAATAAATTAAAAGTTTGGGAACGACATTCACCTTGAGTCAAAGTTCAAAAAATATTTGTATAATCATCCCTTTGTAGAAAGGTACCATCGATCAATCAACGAATGCAAATTCTTTACTTTTATCCTCCAATTTAGTATACCAGTACCTTTTATATGACTGGTAACAATTGTTTCCAATCTCGATACCTTTAAATTTCGTGCTGTTTACGTTTCCTATCCAAGAATCAATATAAGACTCATTCACACTCTTTATCGATTTGCTTATTGACCAATTTTGAAAGGTATTTTGACAATATATTCTAGCGAAACGGACACGCGATTGACTTTTTCTTCAATTTTGGATAACTTTTCGTTGCGAAAGCAAGGCTATCTTCCGAGCAAGAGACTTGGAGGGGACTCATATTAGCATTAAAACTCTGAGAATTTGACTCGAGAAGTCTTGCGTGGGAAAATTTCTACTTAAAGCTAACGGCCGGAATTCGACTTGTTCAACGAGAAATTCAAGGCGGGAACCTTGGGACTTAATTCAAGCGGAAACTTCCGTTACATCTCTCCTTTATTTGCCTGGTTGTTTTCCTTTCGGATATATCTTCGTATCCATCCGGTGTTGGAAATTTCCTATAATATGGGCTTACATTAATTAATTGATTTTCTATTTTAAATAATCGGGTTAATGGATATTCCAATATTTGTTGAACCCTAAAGCCGAGTGATGACGATTGAATTGGGTATTCATCTATTGTTAAAGGGCCTAGTTGAGAAAAGTGTGCAGCGGTGTGTTTGATTGAAGCCCGTAATGGGAAGGGCCCTGGGGTTGACACGCTATTGATTAGGGTTTGCTAGGTCCCCTCTCTAGCCTATAAAAGGGTAGGTTATACCTATCGTTCTTTAATCCCATTGAAAGCTGCTATATCGAAATAGGTCATAGAGAGGAAGATCGGTATTCCGATAGATCCCCGATTATCGAGTGATCTAGTTTTCTTCAAGCGATGGCTCAAACAAGTGCACGCTTTAATTCATTTGTATTTATTAATCTCAGTGTTTTACAATCATGTATGGATCCGTTTGCTCTTAATTGATTAATTGTTTATGAGAATAAATATTCTACATCCGGAGCATAAGAGTCCACTTGATCTCGTTCATTAAATATTATGGATCTCCCGTGACGCCTGCATACCTTAATGACGGACTTGAAATAGATTTACATGAGCATACACTGGATGCATGTAAAGCCTGATCCTTTTCTATCCTCGACTTGCGTGATTGTCGGTCTGGCCCATTTCGTCTCCGTTGACCATTTTGACCATCCATGATTGGCAAAGTGAGTTCTTTTGGCCGAAACCAACGTGAAGATAATTGAAAGACTTGTATAAATTTCTTTCACGTCTGACTTTTATCATCCTCACCTTTCTTCCTTCGAAGTGTTATGACAAACCTATTTAATCCACGTGAGTCATGTAGGCTCATAAAAGCAAAATCTTAGTCGATCTAATTTGATAAAATGCGGGCAGATCAAGAATTAGCTTATTCATTACATAAGCTATTTTCCTAAACCAAAATGAACCGAATTTTTTGTTTGGAAAATAACATGAGCCGCACAAGCGTTTCTTAAGCTTCATTTTGCATAATGAATTAGTAAAATATACACTACAGCATCAAAGAACCTACACTGTATACCTTGGAGATCAAGAAGTTATGGAAAATAGGAGCGTAGAGTATATATGATTTGAAACTTGTGGGTGCAAAATATAAGTTTCAAAACTATACTCTGCCAAGTGTTATTTAGCATAAAGTTGGAGATGACTTTTATAAATCTCCTTTTCTTTGTATTTTGTCACATATATAATTAGTATTAGGTACATTGAAACTGGTTATAAATTTGTTATACTAAGTGAAGTGGCAAACTCTTATCGAGTATCGAAAATGGTTCCCTTCGTTAAAAACTTACTTGTGATCTGTCTCTTCATTTAATAATATATTGGATGCATTCCTCGTCCTCATATATGTGTGCCAAAAGGAAGCAGAAAATAGTTCACCTTCAGTAAGCTATGGTTACAAGTGCAAGAAATACTTTTAAATACACAATCCTCCATAAAAAAGTTCAAATACTAGGAAAATACAGAAATCTTTCTATATTATTCTTTTAATGATTATTAACATCAAACAATCTGATCTAAGATTCTACCATAATCAGACAGATAAAGAACTAAAATATCCAGTTCTAAAATTCTATAAAAGATGGAAATCAAATTTTGGTGTGCGCCGCACATCACCAGTTTTGAATAATCATGTCGAAAGTTGTTGCCGAATTGGAGCTTGGGTCAAAATAAAGAGTCAAGAATGATCAAAGATGAATTTTGTGAGGCGTCCCCGGTACCGGTGTGATTATGAGAACATTCAATAGGATTTTAAGTTCTCTATATGGATTCTGGAATAACTGTGAGAGATTATGAGAGAACATTTTGTGAGATTGCTTGTGTATACTCTAGGGTCGGAAGACACTTGAACCATTAAATAATTGAGCATGTGATTCTCTGGATGGGTAGTGGAGCTTTTGTGGCTACTGTTCTTGTGAACGTAAGCACCGATTTGCACCAGATCACGTGAATCTTGGTGTGATCTCCCTACATTTTATTGTTACTTTTCTTCGGAATTTTCTCAAATACTATTGCTCGTGGTCTATTGCACAATCTGCTAAAAGCATAACACTTTGCGACCAATGAAGTATATATAGACCATTGATCATGCGAGCCCCACAGTATGACTCCCGTGACTAATGGTAAGATCATCTTGATCCATACTATTGAAAAACGTGTGATAACTTCTCAGATACCTCTTTCATTATAGCAAATCTTGATGCACCGCTTTGGATAACAAGTCAGGAAATCGCATCCTCTCAGACTAGAAGGCATTCACTTCAAAAGCACAACCTTACACGTGAATTGGATGCTTATTATACTGAAAAACACGACCCTACTAAAGAATGCATCATCATTTTAATCAAACGAGAACGAGAACAACCTCAGAAGGAAGAAACTAAACGACAATCATCAAGGTTTTTTTCTTCTCTAATAACCATCAAGGACGTGTAGGAATTGTGACGCTGGTTTTCTTGCTCTCCATTTTTTTGTTTTGTTTTTTGTTTTTGTTTTTGTTTTTGTTTTTTTGTTTTTGTTTTTTTTTTTTTTTTTTTTTTTGTGGTTCTCTCCTCTTTTCTCAGTCGCTTGATTATGATTTTGACGAAGAATTATTCGGTAAAGCAAAGTCTCTTTGATAATGCATGGCGAACCAAGAAAAGCCGCGGATATGCAAGCGACACATGACAGTTCGTTCCCTGTAGCTACTCTCTCTCTCTCTCTCTCTCTCTCTCTCTCTCTCTCTCTCTCTGTTTTTTTAATGACCAACCACGTTTTCCTCACTATAACAAGACTGTTACATGACACACGATTCAATTAATTTCAACTGCTGTGGGAGCGTGATGTATGGAACCTGTCGTTATTACAGCCCGGCTGTTTTTTCTCTCTCTCTCTGTTTTCTTAAGGACCAACCAGTTTTCCTTACTATAACGAGACTATTTCATGACACATGATTGAATTGACTTCAACTGCTGCGGGTGCGTGACGTCTGGAGCCTGTCGTTGTTAAAGCACGGCTGTTTTCTTCCGAGCCAGAGACATTGGTCAGAGAATTAATATCAAAAGCGTGAGGACGGGACACACTTGAGTAAGAAGAACCGATAACGGTTGTAGGATTGCGTCAAACGAGAAATTCTACGTGTGAAACCATGACGAAATTAAAATGGAAACTTCTATTCTATCCTTCCTCTTCGCTCGGTGCGTGAAGAGATCCTTCTTTTGGCCCAAAACTGGGGGAAGAGAGTTTGAACTTCCGTAACTTCGTATGGGCCCCTCATTTCTCTCCAAAGTTGTGAAAATCCTCCCTTCGTTCCCTTCAGCTCTGTTCAAGTTGGTAGTAGTTTATTGCTGCTTTATAATTGTTTTTAGAGTAAGTGTACGAGATAAATAATGTACTTGTGTCTTGATAGTGTGATCTACCATTTGATCGGAGCAGTACATGTTGATTGTAACTTATCTTGAAAATTATTAGTAGATTCTAGCCTTATTCTGACTGTTAGTCATGGAGAGTGGATGTAGGCTGCGTTATAAGCCAAATCAGTATAAATTTCTATGTGTTATTTTTTATCTCCTCACTATTATCATTATCTATTCATCATTACCATGTGCACATAATATCTTTGATCTATTTCCGTTGTTGTTGAAGTTTATCTTGTTATCTTCTACAAAAGTTCTTCGTTGTTCTAAAATAAACTATCTGCCCCCCTAAATTATATTGTTAGTCCCAACAAATACAGCCTCATTTATTGTATAAAACTCACTAATTAATAATATAGCAGATTTTAGAAATTATGGTTAGTTGACCTCCTTAACCAATAGGAGCCAGGTTTATATATAAGCAACAACTCTATAATACGTTAGTGGATTTTA
This sequence comes from Eucalyptus brandiana, assembly GCA_014182725.1. Lineage (NCBI taxonomy): Eukaryota > Viridiplantae > Streptophyta > Magnoliopsida > Myrtales > Myrtaceae > Eucalyptus > Eucalyptus brandiana. Next base: position 38,768,455 of record CM024674.1, read on the forward strand.
GAAACCTTAGTTAATGACTTCATTAATGAGAAAAGCAAAGAATGAAGCATGTTCAAAAAGAGACAACTTGACAGAACGTAACACAAGCCCTAAACATATAACGGCTAGTGATCTGGTTTGGATTTTACATCAAGATAAATTTGATTGACAATTGGATCTTAAAGACAAAAACTTTATATACGAAAAAACTCTACTTATAGAAACCAAGAATTTGTTTGTATGGGCGATTAGAATCAATTTGGGATTATACTTCTGTCACTCAACAGTTACTAAATCTTCTTAATACAGATTTGTCCAATGGGTAGATTGGAAGACGATATTCTAGATACTGTCCAACGGCTAGTTTGGAAGTGGAGGAGTATTTAAGAAGACCAATGACCGATGAGCAAGTAAAAGACGGAGTATAGAATTTATAATTCCAAAATCTGAGTGACCTTCGATCATACACTTGTCTTTGGTGAACTTAAATATTTGTGATCATGAGAGAAATACCAAGAGAGTGACTTAGTGAGATAGCGTGATTTACCACTGAGTATTTGCACTCAAAGTTGTAATATCTTATTAATAACGTAGTGGAATTTAACCAAAAGGCTGTTAGCGTGGGAGAGTGGACGTAAGCTTGATCTAAGCCGAACCACTATAAATTTATGTGTAATATTATCTTCTCTTAACTCTTCATATTTAAGTTTATTGCATACTTACAGGTTATTTCAGAAGTCTGTTCCATCGCATAACAGATTCTGAACATTTACCAGAAGTCTGATGGCTCGTTTAGTCAGACTTTGATCCTTATTCAGACTTTGCTCAAAATTTATTTTATTCTACATTTATTTGCCAAGACTTCTTTTAAATACCTATTAACCTCCTCTAGGTATTCGTACTAGCACTTTCATATACAAGATGGCAGGTGAAGCATGTCGAGAGCCTTAGGGATTAGCACAAAGATTAGAGTTCGTAATGAATTGACCTCATAATTAATAGAACTCATAAATATGAAGAAGTCATTTTTTTAGATTTAAATAAAAACAACAACTTACTAATTATTGTCGTGACTTCCCCGAAGGGGGTAGAAATGTAAATCAATCAGATGAAGAACAAAAATATCACATTCTAAATTCTAAATCTGTCAATTAAGATAAGATGTAAGTCAAATCTTGATGTGTCAGGCATAAAAAATGTTGAATTACAATGTCTCAAGTTTGTGCCAAATTGCAGTTTGGGTCGAACTATTGAGTCGAGAATGGGTCTTGCAAGAGGAATTCCCCGTCCAGAAGTATAAGATTCAGTGTTTGGGCTACCTGCCACCGATCCATAAATGCATAATACCTTCTGAGCATCGGGCAGGTGGTCGGCCAGGAGCCCAGATTTGGCCATCGTATCTGCCTTTTTAAAGCTGGGACCCTCGTACAGTCGTGTTTTCAGGTCTATTTAAGACCTATTATTCTCGAGTTAAAAATTAGAGCATTTAAGAGGAGCTTAAGGTTTTCTTTCTTTGCTAATTCTACATTGGCCAACGGCGAGAGATTGTGAGAAAGAAACACTTTGTGATATTGCTTGGGTATAGTCCAATGTTGGGAAACCCTCGATCGATTGAATAATTAAGCACTAAGTTCTGTAGACTCATAGTAGAGCTTTTATGACTGCTTTCCTCGTTAATGTAGATAGCGATTCAAACTGAACCGCATAAATCTTATTGTGCCCTCTCAATGTTTTCTGGTTAAATTTCCTAGGAATTGTCTCGAATATCGTTGGTAGTGATTTTTTGCACAACACGAAAAAAAAAGCGTAAATTTTGTAACAACCATTGATCATACATACCCTGTAGTAAAATTCACATGATTAGTTTTCAGATAATCTTGATCCGTATGATTCATAAATCATGAGATGACATCTTCAATAACTCTTTGTTTATCACAAACCTTGATCCACAGCTCTTGATAACGTGTAAAAGAAATTGCAATTCTCAGGCTATAAAAGATTTTCACTTCAAGAGCACAACCTTACAAACTAGGGAGCGCAAAATCTAACTTCCAAAATTATATGATGCATATTGTCGTGAAGGAGAAAGTTGATGATGACTCTGGTACGTAACGTTTATCTCTTGTAATTTGTCTTATATAAATTAAGCATACTAAAATTGGCTACAAACTTGCTATATCAACTTATGTAGCCAAACTTTATCATGTCACTCTTATTTGAAGACATACTTGCAATCTGATACATCGGTTAATATATCAACTTCATAAGCCACTCTTAATACGTTTGTGCGCCAAAATGAAGAAGGAGAGAGGTAGAGCTGTCAACGTTAATATTGGGCCTTCTCTACTAAAATAACAGCGGCCCATAGTTTTGTTTCTTGTTAATACGGTACCACGACCAAACATTTAACTATAGGCTAGACAGAATGGCAAATGAAATGGACGAATATCAAAGTTCAAGTAGATAAAACGAGAAGAAAAAGACTATGTAGAATAGAGAAGGAAAAAGTTACATGATTATCTAAAGGCAAACTATTTAGAAAATGGAACCGTCCTAGTTCTCTCGTCCCGCTTTTAAGCGTGTAGTAGAGGTTTGCTAAGTTTGAATTTGCCTTGGCCCGGGTTGTGGGCATTTTCTTCTTTCTTTTGTTTTCCCTTCAACTCCCTTCCACTCTTCCTACTACACGGTTAGAGTGTAAGTTGGTGCCATTTGACCAAAGTTATCAATATATTTCTTACATTTCACCCAAAAAAAAAAAAAAACTATTTAGAAAATGGAACCAATGCTCACAATCTCCAATCAAACTTATCAGGATAGCAAAACCATAAGAATAGAGGAGGAAAAAATCGAGTACCACATCATAAATACGGAAAGAAAAACACCTCTTTTATATGTGCATATACATCTACTTATATATGATATCAGCTCATTTATTTTACAAGACTCAATTATAGGCACCCTACTTCATTTGCTTCCAAAGACCCTCTTTTCCCCGTATATATAACATGGCCGGTGTAGCATGTCGTGAGCCTTTGCATAAAAAGGGTTAGCACAAAAATTAGAGTTCATAATTAATTGACCTCATAATTAATTGAATTCATTAATATAGAGAAGTCATTTTTGTAGCAACAACTAAATATAATTGTTGCAACTCACCTAGAGGCGGAGGACAGGTTTAGAAGTAATGTCAAGCTGGGGACCAATAGTTCTCAACCGGCGCAAGTTCCCCAAACTCTTTCCTTGAGCACATTGGGATTTTTCGTTTAGATCGATCCTAAAAAAATTTGATGATGTAAAGGAGCCATCACTAACATATTTGGACTGGCTAGGAGCCAAGTGAAATACAAGATTATATCTCACTTCCTACGCAACTAGAGATTTATGCATGGGGATTTGATTACATTAGTCATCCAATTAATTCCTTTTGGTGCCTAAACTTGATTATTTATCAACTAAGTATCTGCTTTTTTTATCCAATTATGATTCCTAAAGTTCTTGCCTACTAAGTGTCCCCAAGCGATGTTTTGGTGTTCATTACAATCCTAGAATGTAACATATCTCCAACTAAGAAAAACAATTACAACACAAAAAGTAACATAAGATAAATCACAACACAGATCATGAGTAACAATAAAGGGCGAGAAAACTAACCCGATACGAATCAAGTGAAAAATATGACATTGTCTTGTTATTAAGCACTGTTGACACCTATTTTAAAATTCAATTTATATTTTAGAAAGTAATAATATAGCATTTGGTTGTAGAGGGAAAATAGGTTAGAGAAAAATTTTGAAAAAAAATTGAATTCAAAATAAGTCAACGGCAAGCAAAGTATTTTGGAGCCGTTTCTTTGTTGAGAGGTTGAGCGAGAATCTCCACCGGCGAGAGGTTGAGCTAAAATCTCCACCAGCGAAACAAACTCGAATTTCCGCTTTATAAATAGGGGGTTCCTCTTTACCTTTCGCGGGGGGCTTCTCTTCGTCAAAGCAAGAGAAAGAATAAAAAAAAGTGAAAAAGAGAAAACTGAAGAGAAAGGGAAAAAGTGAGAGAGAGAAAGGGGGGGCTTCTTCCGTTTGGGTTCTGTGGAGAAAAGTCAAACGAAAAAGTAAATAGCAGTGAGAGAAGAGATAGAAGAAAAAGTGGGAAGGGACGTCTGGAGACAGAGGAGAGAGAAAACTTAAAAAAAAAAAAAAAAAAAGAAAGGAAGAAGGAGCTGTTCTTCTTCTCCATCGAAGCCGATCCACTGCATCCGCCTGTACCCACGCCATTTTTGCTTGAAGCCCACGACGACCTAGGCGCCGACCCACGATTCCGGTGACCCGTTGCCGCCCAACGCCTTCCCCGCGCCGACGTAGCCGCTGATCTCCGTCCGCGAGCCCCGACGTCCGCGCACCCTTTCCTCCCACGAAGCTCCGCCGCGCCTCCGCTTGTCCCCGAAGCCCTGCAACTCGCGCCCAGCAACACGTTGAGACACCACCGGCCGCCCGCGCACCTCAACCCATGATCTGCATCTCAGCTCGCCGCCGCCGGTGAAACCCCGCGACGCCGGACTCGCACCCGACGCCGTCCGCCGCTCGTGTCCTCCCCTGTCCGCCGATTCACCTCCCAGCCCGCGACGAAGCTTCTGTTTCGCAGGTCTACCCCGACCCGACGCCCGCTGAAGCCACACCCTTGCCTTGTCCGCGTGCTCGTGCTGCTCCGAGCCACCAGAGACGCTTGTAGTTCTTTGTTCCTCCGACGATTGCTGCTGCCGTGCCCGATCTTGCGCCTCCACCGCCCTCCACCCGCCGGTCATCGAGCCATCCTCCGAATTGCCGAACCTCGCCGAAGATCCGCACCTCCGCAACCTCCGATCGACGGTGACGCCACCGTTACGTTGCCGCCCTTCACTGGAGCCGGTGACCAGCCACACGAGCACAAGCCGTGCTTGGAAAGAAAAAGAAGAAAGGGAAAACAAAAGAAAAAAAGAAAAGGAAATTAGGTAGTATATTTTTATTTTTTATTTTTTTACTTATTTCATGTTATGTTAGCTTTTTTTCAAGTTGTAGTATCGTATGTCAATATTTGTAGACCTTATAGACATTAGGAGTTTTATCCCAAATTAAGGTAATTATTAATTTGACCCGTAAGACGCGTCGGGTCATTTTTTAATTACTTTAATTTTTAGGAATTTTGCTAGTATTTCAATCATTAAATCATTATAGAGTTAAAATAATTGTTAATTTAATCCGTGAGACAATGGATTATTTTTTCGGTTATTTTAATTCTTATCATCATTCTTTTAAAATAATTAATTGTTTGGAAAGATTAAAAAAAAAAAAAAATCAAAAAGTACATATTGCATTGGAGCATTTAGGTTTAGTAAATTATGACTGTATTTTTAGGGTTAGTAAAATTAGAATTGCATTTATAGGATTATAATTTTTAGATTATACTTTTAGATGGGTGATTTTTGCTATGACTAATTTTAAATAATGTTGGCATGTCTTTATATAGCTTCTAAGATAAGATATAGTTTAAGTTAAATTGATTCCTAAAATAAATTAGAATATCATTCACTTTAATTTGGTCTAATTAGTTAATAGGTTAATCATAATTAATCTCATTTCATATCATCATTATTTAGCATAGGTTGCATATATGCATTAAAAAAATGAATCATCATTAAAATAAAATCATAAAAGAGCATGCATGTGTAGAAATACCATATCATTCATCCCATATCACGTAAAGACATGCATATTTAGAATTATATAAATTAGATTGCATACATATAGTGATAAGTTTAAGTCATACCATATGAATTGCATCTCATATATCATTAAAGCAAAATTCATGCATATTAAGTTAGATTAAGATTGCATATAGTTAACATTTTTTTTATAAAAAAAAAAAAAGAAAAATTAGGTGTTTTGTCATTTAGAAATTATGTTTAGGGCATGCATTTTTATTAGCATCTTTTTTAATGTTATTGATTGTGTACCTGCATGACCACCATTTGCATGTTAGTAACTTAGGTTAAAATTAATCAACATTGCCTGCAAAATATTTTTGAAATTAAAATAAAAGGTACCGAAAGGGCGTTAGACTAATCTAGCGTAACCATGTCCCCGGACCTACCGAATCTCTCTGGTTCGCAAAGGTAAAGTATTCTCCCATACTTTACTTGGGTTTCTAACCGACCATAATTGGTTAGTGGCGGCTCCAAATTGAATATAATTGCATGTTTAAAAAGATTAATTTCTTAACATCAAGTCGCAATTGGTAGGACTTGGGAGGGTTCGTGCCAAGTCTTCGGACTTAGTAATCCATTAGCCTTCTTCGAATAATTCACCCCCTACAAAAATTCGGGAAGGTCGCGACAAGCACCAAAACAACAACCCCACCAGCTAAATTCATATGGATCTAAGTTTTCTAAAAGACTAATCTCTCTAAACCTAAACTAAACAAATCTAAATCTAATATTGCGATTTAATTAGCTCGTCAAGACCTCGTTTCTAAACCTTTTCCAATGTTCGTTTTTTCGATTTATTTTTTATTTTTTATTTGATTTTTTTGCCCCCTTTTCGGTCCCTTGCCTCCAGATGCTTCTCTAAAATTCCTTCAACCTTTTCATTCCTTTCCTCTTTCAATGTTTACTCTTCACTCATTTACAGACGTATATGCACAAACGCTCGCCAAACACCTCACTGCTTGTTGTTTTTATCCTTTTCTCATACCTTTCAATGTTTGTTCACGGCAAAGAACGAATCCATCTAACATCAGACCTTCTTAGGCCATCAACAGATTCATGAGTGAGGCATATCTCCTCTATACCGGTATCCGAATTCACCGGCCCACGTATTTTGCACTACAAAGGGTTTTACCGTCATATTATCTCCAGAAAAAATCACATTATAATGCAAGATAATAGGTGCATCTGCTTCGAGAGATATTTGCTCTCTTATCGGATCAATATGAAAGCTTCCCAGGCCACTATGAGGGAATGGCGATCAGTCCAATTGAGGAAATCTCAATAAGCCCACATGGCATTTCAAGGAAAAGCGCGAGTTCAATTGAATTCAGAAGCGCAAAATTATCAATCATCGTTAAAGCAATACCATTTTTTTTTTTCACAACCACAACGCCTATCAGCCGAGCAATAAGCTACAAAAACCAGGAAGCATAATCTCCATCCAGTGAACATAACTTGTCAGATGCCAACAAATTCATGACCACTTGATTTTACTATATTACTTTATGGCATAAGTTGACATGCTTTGCTCATCCAGAGAATTGATTAACATGAATCTATACATGACATAAAGGGTAAGGAAAGTATATCGGGATAAGAGACAACGGATATGAATGGATTTGAACAAAAATCATGTAGTAATGTGTCAATGGTCGACAGGTTTTTGACTGCGAAATAGCCCCTGCGGCGCCTAGTGAGATAAGAACACCAGGTCATCCTTCCTTTTATAGTTGTTCCTTAAAACAATATGGGGAATCACATCCTTGTATCATATCGTACCATGCCCAATTTAGCTCGGGCATCAAATTCCTCAAGAGAGATACGTAGAACACTCTAGCACAACTAGTTTCGTGCCTGTCATAGCCTCATCAAGAGAGCGACATTAACTCCTGACCAATTTATGTGCGAGAGGCCAATCCCATCTTTAGAGCTTCTTATAGTTATAATCATTTTATTCTAGAACTCTTAGCACAAACGCCCTAATGTCATTCCTATCATCCCCTATGTATCACTCACTCTTCATCCCGACAACACCAAGTGACATTCACAAAGGTGTGAAAGTACAAGAACTACATTTGTGACATTCTCCCCCACTCAATTTTGCAACTCCTTCATTGCGGGCTATTTTGTCACTTCCTTGTGTTCTTCAACCATCAAGCTGCTCCTTCAAGACTTACATGAATGACAACAATTGCCCAACAAAATAAGCCACTCTCCTCCACTAGTAGCTTCCCTTGATCATAGTCATTTATGCATATCTAGTCACCTATGCTCTCCCTAACAGGTGTGGCATCCGAAGCCAATTGCACTCTTTCGACAGCACCTACTTTTGCCTACTAGGCTTATTGTAATCTTAGCAAACCAATGGAAATTTATCCCATTGTTGGAAATGTGGTAATAGACCTCCTCTTGAGATTCATCAATTGATCTAGGAATGTTTTCCTTATTTAGTGAGCAATTTGGTTCTTTCTTGTGCCCCATTGCCATCTTAGAAGCTAGACAAGAGCTATACCTTGTTCAAGCCCTCTTAGCCTTGGCAATCGCTTTTCACCCTCTTTGGACCTGACAGACCATAGGCTTTCCCTAAATCACCCTCCTACTAGAGAAATCCTGCTCTAATGCCATTTGTCAATTGATGAATGAAATGTAGCACAACCATAATTTTGTCAACTCTTTAAAAATTACTAACCCTAATTAGAGTTATTCAATGACTTTTCTCTAATTAAGTTACAGACTAGTTTTGGATCACCAACTCCCATTGTCTAAAGACAATAATTTCATATTAAAGTTAGTATTGAAAGAGAAAAAAATTTGTAAGCAATTCAAATGAGAGTTAGGCATGCTACAAAAAAAAAAAAAAAAAAAAAAAAAGCAAATAAAAGTTTGTGAACAAGAAGAAAAATTGGTAAATTAAAAAAAAATCAAATAAATGTTTATTAATAACTGAAATGACAACCCTTTTTTGTATGGCAATTTAAGGGGAGGAAGCTTGGAGGGTCGCACTAATTCAGGCCGGTAATCTCTAAGAGGATTTAGTAAATGTCAAGGACAGCTGAAAAAGGCAGATACAAATTAGAAGCTCAATAGAAAATGAGGTAAATTATTATTTTAAAAAAAAAAGAAAAAAAACTCTGGTGAGTGATTCAAGGTTAGTGTATATGAAGCGTTTGTAAATTTTGTAAAGAAAAAGTTGATATGTCAGTTCAAAGATTGTTTATTTGCAAACTGTAAAAATAGTTGCTAATTTTACAAAACTGTGGGCCAATTACCAACCAAAAAGTCACAAATCATTTTTCTACTAATAGTTTCTTTACGCTAACCGATACTTATTGAAATTTACTGGCATTGAAAAATACATCCATGTTTTTGGACTCAGAACAATAAGATTTTGCTTTTAAGAGCCCATAACTTACGTGGATTAAATAGGATTTTCATGAAACTTTGAACAGAGCTGCGTACGATAAAGTTAGACGTGACAGAAATTTATACGAGAGTTTCAATTATCTTCGCGTAGGTTTCGTCCAAAAAACCTCACTTCGCCAACCATGGATGTTCAAAATGGTCAATGGAAATGAAATGGGACGGACCGACAATCATGCAAGACAAGCATAAAAAGAGATCAGGTTTTACATGCGCCCGATGTATGCTCCGGTGAATCCATTTCAATTTAGTTATGAGGTAATGTGAGTATGCAGGAGACCATAATATTTAATGACCGAAATAACATAGGATCTTGTGCTCCGGATGGATACGAGAATTTTCTCGGAAGAATAACAACCAAAGCAAATAAAGGAGAGATGTAAGGAAGCTTCCGCTTGAAGTGAGTCCCAAGTTTCCGGCCTAGACTTTCCCGTTGGAGAAGTCGAATTCTGTCCGCTAGTTTTCATTTAAAATTTTCCCACACGAGTCGAGTAAAATTCTGAGTCTTTTCATGCTAATATAAGTCCCTTTCAAGTCTCTTGCTAGGAAGATGGCCTTGCTTTCATGACTTGGAAATTCTAACAATTAATCTATAATCCAATTTCAATTGAAACTACTTGACATCTTTCAATCTTATCCAAGAGTATCTTATCCAAGAGTCCAATATAATCCCTAAAGCAATCGGATAAAGAACTAAAACATCACATTCTAAAATTCTAAATCTATCAAATTAAGATAAGATGTAAATCAAATCTTGACGCGTCGGGCATAAAAAAAGGTTGAATTATAATGTATCGAGTTTGTGTCAAATTGGAGTCTGGGTTGAAACATCAAGTCGAGAATCGGTTGAAGACGAGTCTTGCAAGGCATTCCTGATCCACGAATATAAGATGTGGTGTCTGGGCTACCGCCTGCCGATCCAAAATGCACAATGAATTATTTAAGGTTTTCTCTCTTTGCTAACTCTAGATAAGCTAACGGCGATAAATTGTGAGAAAGAAACACTTTGTGAAATTGCTTGGATATAATCTAATGTTGGGAAACACTTGATCGAATAATTAAGCGTGTAAATTCTTTAGACTCATAGTGGATCCTCCTTTCCTAGTAAATGTAGATACCAATTCAAACTGAACTGCATGAATCTTATTGTGACCTCTCTTTGTTTTCTGTCACAATTCCTAGGAATTGCTCTAATATTGTTGTTTGTGATTTATTGCACAATGTGCTAAAAGCGTAAGTTTCGTAACATGATCGTCAGTGTTCCATAGTAAAACTCAAATAATTAGTTTTCAGATAATCTTAATACGTGCGATTGATAAATCAGATAACTTCTCCGGTGCCTCTTTCTTTGTCACAAGCCTTGATCCACAGCTATTGATAACGTGTGAAAGAAATTGCAACTTCTCAGACTAGAAAAGACATTCACTTCAAAAGCACAACCTTGCAAGAATACATCATCACTTCGATCGAACTGGAATGAGAACAACCCCAGAAGAAAGAAACTAAACAACGATCATCGAGGTTTTTTTTTTAACAACCATCAAGAATGTTTAGGAATTCCGATGCTAATTCTTCGAGGTGGCCTGACTGGGGCCGGTTCTGACAGAGGTACTAGTGACGCTGCCTTTCAAGGGTGGCACCGGCAGGAGAAACGGCGGTGGAGGCATTGACGTTAGCCTTGCTATGGGTGGCCACGACGGTGCTTGCAGATGTCTTAGGTTGGCCCGCTTGCGGCACCGCGGTCTTTGCTCTCGGTCGAGGCACGGATCCCCCATGGTCCTTTCCGGGTGTGCTTCCAATCACACCAATTTTGGAATTGACTACATGCAACAGAACGATGGAGTAGACATGAATCAACGAGGTAGCATGGAGTAGTCAGTTAATTTGATCTTAATTGAATTGTACTGGAGAAACAATTGACCGTGTCTAGAGTACTCAGTTGATTTCCACCAATCACTTTGAATACAACAATTTTTTTTAATGATAATTTTGCTAGTGCTTTTCGTACTAAAGAGTTAATTTTCCTATAATCTTTTTGCATTCCATATGTTGAGGAAAATCCCTTCCAAAACCCAAAAAGATAAAAGGTGTTGCGCACATAAGAAGATCATATCCTCGACTACATCGGCATCGCATCTCAATTGCGGGACCATAGAAAATACTCCCAATTGTTAGACGCAAATTACGCAACCCCAAGATCTCCATAACCAGAACAAGAATATGCATAATTGAGTAGAAAGATTAACGCACCTGTTTTGGGATCCATCGAACATAAAGCGGAAGCACAAAAAGGATTACCCACATATATCAAGGGATCCACGCATCAAGTCCTTTTCCTCTATTGCCCTCCGTATCACTGGCTCAATGAGGCGGCCCCCCTCACGTGTAGCGTTAGGTAAACGCCCTTTAGGTGAGGATACATGTGAAAATTAGGGTTAAAGGAGAGACTTGAGCACTATTTATAGAGTTTCCAGCCAGTCCCTCTCATTACGGGCCAGGCTCAACTCGGCCCACACTATAAAAAAGCCCATATTAGACTAATTAAGAAACCTTCTATCTCATCTTAGACCAACCATGTTTTACGGTAACCGTAAAAACAGTAAATTACAATATCAATTAATTTAGTTCACATTAGGAAAACTCTTACATTCTCCCACTTGGACTATATTAATTGAAATCGTACCGTATGTGCGCACATTTGGTCCAGAGATAATTCTTAATAGTCAAATCCTATCCCACAAAGTCTTAAATACCGAATCATGGCGGTAACTGCATGTATACACACAGAGCCTTCCATGGTCACGAATGTTCTCAACTTTATTGATATGGATTCAATATGGTAGTGTGTCAAATGGATAACATCTCTCATAGAGAGATCTCATTTGTCGTCACCATTTCTCTTACCTTAGGTGTCACAAAAACTTGTGCCACTAGAGAATGCTTTATGGTTCCAATGAACCCACATATGTCTTGTCCTTATGGTTAACATTTCTTTATGTATCACAAGACATATGCACAAGGCTAATAACCGGATGCCCGGATGCCCCTAGCCTTCACTCAAGGTTTATACAATCCCTTGAGACTTTATCAATATGTATTCAACATAATAACAACACATTCAAAATATTTTATTGAATGCAAAAGTTGATACATATCAAACCGTTACAAAGTGTAACGAACACGGATGAAACATTTATCGAGTAAAGCCAAAATAGCTCCCACTAAACAACGGTATCCGAAGATACTCCTAGGCCCATGCTTAATGACATGTCACTCAAATACACATGGACGTAGGCCTTTAATTAGTGGATCTGCAATCATATCATCTGTGAAAATATATTATATTAAAACGTCACCTTTCTGTACCGTTTACTTTTGGTCAATTTTGACCACCATATATTTAGACCCCTTGAGTCTCTGTAGTAAATAAATAATACTACAAATTTTTTATCTCAATACAACCGTATGGGTCTATCCATAAAGTTAAAACGATCAACTCTTTCATGAGGTTTTGGAGCCTAAAAGCCCAAGTAACAGCCTAAAAGAATGTTACTAACACTGCTTACATAGTAGAAGATGACATAGAACTTTATTTACTACACTTTCTATTAAAATAAATCTGTATCTTGTTATTAATATTATAAAGTTAACATATGAATATCTTAGTCACTGCAAGAATTAAACATGTCTGTAATTTAGCATATAATCTCGTGTCTTCTTTAAGTACCTTAAAACCTTCTTGACAGCAACCCAGTGATCATGTCCTGGATTTGACTGATATCTGCCTAGAAGTCCCGTCACAAAAACAACATTTAGTCTAGTACAAATTCTAGCATACATTATACTTTTAAGTGCACTGACATAAGGTACTCCATTTAATTAGATTTTCTCAATATCTAAATAGGACAATGTGATAAATTTCATCTATCACCCTTAACAACAGGAGCAATTCCTGGCTTGCAATAATGTATATTGAATATTTCCAATATACAATCAGCAAATGTCCTCCGAGAAAATCTAATATAATATGGCAAAAACAATCCTTACAGACTTCAGTACAAAGGATATAAGATATCTCAAAGTCACAACTTGTAAGCAAAATATCAAGTACATAGAGTATGAGAAAAATAAGTTTCCTCCATTTGACCTTGCAGTATATTGAATTACTTTGTTCCCAATTAAACAAAAAATAACAACACTATGATACTTTAATAATATTGTCTGGAAACTTGATTAAGACCATGAATTAGAACTTTTCAGTCTACATACAAGTTTACTTGAATCTGCTACAAAATCATCCAATTGCACAATATAGATTTTGTATCTATTTGGCTTAACTCCATATATAAATAAATAAATAAATAAAGCCGCATTAACTCTGAAAGAATCTTTTAAAGAAATAGTTATTTCTTCACTATAAACAATCCACCCCTCTTTCAGAGTTAAAACTTTAGTTACCAATTTAGCTTTAAATTCCACAATCTTTCTTTGAAATTCTTTTAGTTTTGTACGCCAATTTGCAACTAATAAACTTGTGATCTATAGACAAGTCAGTAAGTTTCCAAACATGTTTCATAGGTTGTATATTGCCTTTTATGGCATCTAATCACATACTTTATTGAGGATAAGAAACAACATTTATTTATGTCGCTAAATCAACCATGTAGTGAATATTATAGTCATGCCCTCACAAATAGACTATATAGTCTAATGGAATAAGCGATCGTCTTTCCCTAACAAATCTCCTTAATAAAATTACCACCACTTCATTCCGCACTTGAGAGGTTTAAGAAATTTCATTATAAACTATATCAAGAATAGTACCTTAAACCTCAACAAGTTTAGTATATGGTACGGAGATTCCATAATTATCTCGTATAGGTAAAGACAAAAACATAGTAACTTCCATCATACTATTATCTTTAATAGTCTGAGAGCAGCTATCCTCTACAATTACATCAATCTTTAGAAACTTTAGAATATGTGATTCAATAATTCTTGTATCTTCTTTAGGGTCTTAAAATCAATACCCCTTTAACAATTTAGATAAGATACAAAATAATTTCGAATGAATCTTTTGTCAGGATTTTCAAGCATAGTAATTAAGTTACCACCCCAGAATCTACCAAGTATTTGACAAATGACCCTTTAAGCTATTTCGCATTGTCATACTTGCCAAAATACTCACAGCCACTATTAAGCCTGACAACCTTTTAATCATATACAAAATGTATATGTCATTAGGACTTAAACACAATCTTTGCAGATATGTCCTAATTTCAATATCATATAAGATATAATTTCAAGCAACTAAGGCTTCCATCATCTCATAACAGTGCAGTATGCAAGCAAACCTCTTTTCAAGTGTTCTAGAATGGAACGCTTCATGGACAGTAAGCAAATTCAATTACTCTTTTTTCAAGCAATAAATCATATGTCCACAACTTAAAATTTGAAGCAGTAAAAACCTCAATAATAATGGAGTTATTAATTACAGAAAAGGTGACTGAAAAACAAGCAATGTATATAATTAGCATCATGTGAGTACCATGTAACTTGACGTACAAGTACACATCCAGAGAGTTACATGCATAATCATATAATCACCTTTGGGTAGAATATATGGCATGCAATTGTACACTCCCCACATGATAAGGGTTATGAGAATATATTCCAATCTTCGTGAATTCATCACCTTTGGGCATATGAACCATTAGAATCGGTCACTCCTCCACCACACTATCATGTATCCCTCCATGAACTAATGCACAATCACCTCCTTTGGGAGTATAACTATGCATTAGACCAGGAGACATCCCAATCAAATATACGAGACCGAAATTTCTCAAACCCAAACCCAATCAAGCGTGCCACTTTGGCGGTCACAACTCAATTGAATCATTGAAATTCTCTCATACTAGGGATATAAACTTTATTCCTCACATACACCATAAATATGTGATTTTAACTTTAGTGATAGGGGCATCATATCACCAAAATCACATATCATGCTAATTACATTGCTTTATTCATTAATAAAATTAATCATACATATATATGAATATATACACGGCGAATCGAAAGACAGATTCCAATGAGATCATTGATCACAGTAACACAAGAAAATTCTCATAGAAGCAAGCATCTTGTGCACCCCGATTACTGATTACTAAAACAACATTAAAAGAATGTCGATCCAAAGGATCCCTCACAAGTTAACATCAATAGTAATACAGGGTACACCATATCGACAAGTTTAACAGCTGATCAACTATTACTCATGAGTTTCATAAGGCAAAACTGACTCCAAAGCCAACCATTGATTTATTAATCAATTTTAGGTAACAAATATCATTACTTCAACCAATGGCCTATAAATTGAGTCAAATCACAGAACTAAATATCTAAACTATAATAGTAGATACTATTGCTCTGCATAAATATAGTCATACTCCTTAACCATAAAAATATTCAACTTGATAGACATTAACAAGTGACCAGATGAGTTCATGTACAATATGCAGTAACTTAATCGACATGTATTACCTACATTCAGCAGATGTGTTAATCAGTACATCAGTTTGGTCACGAGTTCTTAAGACGCCCATCATTCAAAGATTACTAGTGTGTCAAGGAGTATGCTTGAGTAACAAAAATTTCATAATCTTTATTGTTTCTCATCAACTCAATACACAGCTCAAATACAATCTCATACGAATTGTATCTCATTAAGCCAGCTTCAGTTCACAATTAAGTTTGATTTTTATTGATGAATCACACCTTTATGATGTTTATGTGATAACATACCAGTAAACCAAATACATGTATTTCCAAGAACACAGAAAATACAAGCAAAATACGCGAAAATACACTAAAAATTCACGTATTTAAGGCTTTGCATGTATTTTCACACCCATAAAATCATCAAACATGTAAAATAAATACACCACAAGATAGGAAATCACCATACGAGTCCAACGCCGCCAACCACGCGCCAAAATAATCCCCCACGCGCCCGCACGCGCCGCCTGAGTGCGCGGCGCGTGGGGCTCACGCGCGGCGCGCGTTCAACGCCCAGGCGGCGCGTGGCCGCGCGTGGGGGCGCGTGCGGCACCCCCCGGCGACGCGCCGCCGACCCTCTTGCTCGTCTGGTCTCCCCAAATCCAAATTTGTGATTTAATTTAATTTTTATTGAACAAAAAGTCTCGAAAATCACAAATTAGGGCAAGATCAGTACCAATTAGGGCTAATCCATAAAAATTAGGGTAGATCCGTACAAATTAGGGTAAATCCGTACAAATTAGGGCAAAACCAATTGCGTTCGAGTTCTAAGGTTATGGTTGCTCTGATACCACATGTTAGACGCAAATTACGCAACCCCAAGATCTCCATAACCAGAACAAGAATATGTATAATTGAGTAGAAAGATTAACGCTTTTGTTTTGGGATCCATCGAACATAAAGCGGAAGCACAAAAAGGATTACCCACATATATCAAGGGGATCCACGCATCAAGTCCTTCTCCTCTATTGCCCTCCGTATCACTGGCTCAATGAGGCGGCCCCCCTCACGTGTAGCGTTAGGTAAACGCCCTTTAGGTGAGGATACATGTGAAAATTAGGGTTAGAGGAGAGACTTGAAAGACTATTTATAGAGTTTCAGCCGAGTCCTCTCATTACGGGCCAGGCTCAACTCGGCCCACACTAGCCAGCCCATATTAGACTAATTAAGAAACCTTCTATCTCACCTTAGACCAACCCTGTTTTACGGTAACCGTAAAAACAGTAAATTACAATATCAATTAATTTAGTCCACATTAGGAAAACTCTTACACCAATTTGTCTACCAAAGTAATGCACACATGACATAGGCAAATATTAGCAATAACCTAATAGAGGAAATGTAGAGAGCGAGAGCGAGAGAGAGAATACACGAAGGATCAAATGCGGCCAGAATCCGGGATGCCATCGAAGCCTCAAGCATGAGAAGAGAGAAAACGAGGGTCAGAAGACAAAAGGGGTTCTTGCACTCCATTCCTTTCGTGGTTTCCTCGGCTCTTTTCTTTGTCGCTCAAATTATGTTCCTGACTACGAGCTATTCGCTATTCACCGATACCGATACGAAGCCTGCTATATAATGCAAGGAAAGCCACAGATGCGTAAGCAACACGGACAGCTCGTCCCTTAGTCGCTCCTCTCCTCTCCTTTCTTCCTTCTTCTTTTTAATGACCAACCGCGTCCCTTATTTATACTGCAATCACACTGCTGATTCGAAACTGTGAACGTCATCCCGAGCGTGGGACACAAGGAACAGAGCTTTATTGAAGCAAAGGCTGTTAAACTTCCGGCCGGTGGCATAAAAAGAGACTTCGTGAGAATATTAACGCGGGAAAGAGCTTTACTTGCAGCTTCTGCGGGAGAGAACACGGTTTGAGATCAAGTGGAGACTAACGTTCGATCTCTTTCCTCTTCGCTTGCAATCTGTCACTTCTTTTATTATATTAAAATTGTAAACCAATCTTAATTAATCATATAATATCCCCGTCTCTATATGTGCATGCCAAAAGGAAGCAGAAGATAGTTCACCCGTCGCAATTGACATTGGCAAGCCATTGTTACACCTGCAACCGGAAACATTTATAACTGTAAATTCCTACATCAAAGATTTCAAAATGAGAAAAATTTAGCCATATATTTTTTTAGGGAACTCCAAAAATCTATCTACGATCAAATTTCTTATATAAATGGCTAAAACCGAACAGATAAAGAATAAGAAGATCAAATTATAAAAGTCTAAGTGCATCAAAGTAGTAAAATGTGTAAATCCAATCCTGATTTGCCACACATCACCAATGATGAAACGTAATATCTCAAGTTCTTGCCAACTTGGAGTTTGGGTCGAAACAAGCATGGAGTCGAGAATGGCTCATAGGCAAGTTTTAAGAAGCATCCCCCTACGAAATTAGGTGTCTGGGCTACTGCCCACCGATCTAGAGCCAAGATTAGGCTTCGTATCTGCTTTTTTAAGCAGACCCGAGGTGAACTGACCCTCGTAAACTTGTGTTTTCAAGTCTATTCCAGACCTATTTTCTTAAGATACGAATTAGAGCATACAAGAGGAGTTTAAGATTTTCTTTCTGTAATTTTTCTATATGAGATATAGTGAGAAATTGTGAGAAAACACTTTATGAGATTGCTTAGTTATAATTTAGGGTGGGGAAATATTAAAGCGGTTGAACAACTGAGCACGTGGGTTCTCCAGGCTCATAGTAGAGCTTTTGCAACTGCTTCCCTCATGGATGTAGATACAAATTCGGATTGAACCACATGAATCGTGGTGTGATCTCTCTACATTCTTTTTTTTTTTTACCTTTCTATGGAATTGTCTCTAATTTTGTTGTTTGTGGTCCATCGCACGATATACTAAAAGCATAAATTTCCGTAACAACCAAGTTTATTAAGACCATTGATCATGCAACCCCATGATAAGATCCATATTATTTATGTTTAGATAATCTAGGTCCATGTGGTTTATAAATCATGTGACAACTTCTCCGATATCTCTTCGCTTGCTTATGACAAATCTTGATACTCGGCTTTGGATAACCTACGAAAGGAAATTGCAACTTCTCAGAAGACTTAAAGGCATTCACTTCTAAAGCACGACCTTACACTTTAATCGGACATGTTCCTTATACTAAAAAACACAACGCAACAAAGGAATACTTCATCACCTCAATCGAACAACAACGAAAATTTGTATTTTCACAAACTGAATCGGACATGTTCCTTATACATTTCCTCCTGTCACCAAAGGTTTTCTATTTTCACAAACACTCCATGACAAATAATGTGAAATTAACTAAGTTGTTTTTTATTTATGAAAAATTAAGGGCGAAACTTGCTTTATCTTTAGTGCAATCCTCCTAGAACTAGTTCATCTATCTTACCCTCGAGATACTGTAACTAAATGTCCCAACTTTCTTTTTTAAAATTTTACTCCGATTGAAATTATTTGTATCGAAAAGGTTCTGCGTATGATCTACAATCACTATAGCTTATTTGTTATTCAGTCCGCCTTCATTATATATATATATCGGCAGTGTTTTTACAATTAATTAAGTGAAAAGGAACTCGCCTTGTCCAAGAAAAGAAAAGGAACCTGTCCAGATCCGACCAAGAAGGGGCAATTTTCCTAGTTGTGTAAAAAAGCAGGGGCCGAATTGCAAAATGTGACTCTCTCTCCCTCTCTCTCACAGAGAGAGAGAGAGAGAGAGGATATGACTGGTGAAAGTTGGAGAGAGAGAGAGAGAGAGAAAGAGAGAAGGGGGGGAGCGAGAGGGAGGGAGAATTGTGGAAGTTATCGGAGCAGCTGCGGAGAGATTGCGAGTTTGACGAAGAACAACCCGTTGACACCCCCAACCCACCCCAAAAAACAAAAAGAAACCTTCCTCCTTTTTTTCCAGATCTATCTTTTTGGAATTTTCACATTCGCGTTTAGGCTGGTTGACTTCGGAACCTGACCGTCGTAACCCACGGCTTTCATTTCTTTGTAGTTTAGTAAAAACGCGTCACGGTCGTCACATCACCTAGATTAAGATTGATCGGGCGCATCTAATGTGAGGTCCCCAAAAAGATGACCAATCTAGCTAGATATTCCTAGCCAACACTTCCATTATATCCACCAACCTTTTCTTCCACGCACACAAAATGACTCCTGATTTTCCTTTATGGACTAACAGAACTCTAATGAAGGAAAACAAGTAGAGATGCATACATTTATACAGAGTACCAGGAGGCCTATTTTCGGCCAGAACTCAGGATGCCATCGAATACTCAATCATGAGAAGAGAGAAAACAGGGATCAGAAGACGAGAGAATTTCTTGCTTTCCGTTCTTTCTTTCTTTTTTCTTTTTTTTTTTCGCTGTTGATAGTCACTGTCAGTTTATGTTTCTGACGAAGAACCACTCGCCCATGCGAGGTCTATTTAACAATGCATGGTGGACTGAGGACAGGCCGCGGATGCGTGAGCGACGCAGGCAGTTCGTCCCTCGGAGCGACGGGCCTCCCCTTCTCCTTTCTACTTTCGAATGACCACACACGGTTCGCCTGGCGTCAACTCCGAGTGTGTGAAACGTAGAGCCTGCCTTTGTTAAAGCAATCTCTTCCGGGCCAAAGCCTTGCGGGAGTGAGATGAGAAGGTGACGTTAATAAAAGATTGATTCGCACTGAAAGGGATAGAACTTCACTTGCCAGCCGCATAATGGTAGGATCGTGTCCGGCTAGAAATCCGACGCGTGAAACAGGGACTCGAGTCGAGCGGAGACGTCCACTGTAGTCCGTCCCAACGTCCGTCGGACGTGAAGTTAATCTTCGTTTGGCCCAAACCAGGTGGAAGGGAGTTTGCACTCCCGTGTTTGAGTTTTGGCATTCTCATTTCTATTCGAAGTTGAAACAGTCCCCCTGTCGATCCTAGTAAGCTAAACCCCTCGAGTCGAAGGAGATCACAGGTGGATGGCACTTATACATGTATTAATCAACAATTTCTCGAGATAATTACCAAAAAAAAAAGTTATAGACATATTGAATAGATACCAATTCAATTGTAAATCTTCATTCGTCAATTTGAGTCTTGCCTTTTTTACGATTTGCCAATATAGTCATTTCGGTTAATTTCGTTCATAAATTACTAGTGTAGACACCAGCCATCCTATGTGATAATGATACGTAGACACCGGCCATCCTATATGATACGGTTTTCGTTGACGTTGATAATTTTTATTATTTTTAGAATTTTTGAAATTTTCTAAAAATTTTATTAGAAAATTGTTTAAAATGTCATAAACCTATTGCATTTTTGCCAATTCAATCATAACCATTTTCACCTTTTGCTAATTGAGTCAAATTCAATTAATTATGGCTGGAAATCTTGACTTGGACGCTAGCCATCTTGCGTGGTAGGAACGGCATTGACATTGATAGTTTTTAATTTTTTTTGGATTTTTTATTTTGCTTTTTTTCTTTGCTTTTCTTCTGTGTTTTTTTTCCCTTTGCCAACATGGATCGCTAGGACCTTGTCAGCTGCGGGAAAGACCAAGTGAGGGTTGCCAGGTCGTGAGTTGAGCTCGAGCTCATGCCAACATGAGCTTGAAGCTCAAGTGTCCATGGCCACAAGCTTCAAATCTCATCCCGATGTCAAGCCTTGAGCTCTCACCATCACCGGCACGAGCTTGAAGCTCAAGTGGTGGGTGAGGCCGGGCAAGGGTCGCCGAGACCACATTAGTTGCAAGCGAGGGCCAGGATGTCTTCGCTAGTCGTGGGCGAGGGTCGCGGTATCATGAGTCAAGCTCCAGTTCTCAAGGCTAGCAGCCATGGACGCAAGTTCTGGAGCTTGTGGCCACGGACACTTGAGCTTCAAGCTCATGGCCTCATTGTCAGCTAGGTTCACTCATATGTGAAGGAAGCCTAATGAGTTGCAAGCCCAAAAAGGGCTTGAGCCCATATGATAAGTTATATTGAGAAATAGGGTTTCTTATTATCTTTATAAAGTAGTAGCCGCAAAAGGAAATAATAACAAGAGAAAAAGATAAAGCATAAAATCAGGGAATTTGGACAATATCTGATTTCCATCAAGTTGGCATCGGAGGTCGATTTGTGATCTGATTGAGCTGAAATTTTGTCAGCATGTTCGTGGTGCAATTTTCTTGAATCTGAACGGTTTGATTTTCATTTGAAGCTCCATACATCAAGTTTTTCATTGATTGATCAAAACATGTGTTTTTGGTCAAATTTATCATTGATTTCTTGTGAAATTCATGTGTATTGCCAAGAATTATGTTCTTGAGGTTTTTGCTACTATGTACCTCTAGTATTTGCTAGAGAAGAACATTGTTCACTCAATTTTGTTGATAGTGAAGAATTTTGGGTGGACTTTAGTCCCGTGATTTTTGATCTCCTCACATCGATGAGGTTTTCCATGTAAAAAAAAAAGTCTTGTGTTCGCATGCTTGGTATTTATTTTACTCTACTATATCAATTCCTATTAAGTTTACACAAGAAGGGAGATTATTTTATTCCACTGCGTTGATTCGATATTGTTCGAATTGTTACTGTTCTCCCATCAGAGTGGTATCGAGCATTTGGTTATTACTTGATTTTTCTACCTTGTGTTAAACAATGGAAACGAATACAAGTAGAATGGTTACACCGAATGGTTCGAATTATCATATTTGGAAAGGGAAGATGGAAGACCTTTTATATGTAAAAGATTTTTATATGCCCGTATTTACCGAGGAGAAATCGGAGAATAAAACTGATGCTCAATGGTCTATATTTCATTGTCAAGTGTGTGGTTATATTAGGCAGTGGGTGGATGATAATATTTTGAACCATATTATTGAGGAAATACATGCACACAGTTTATGAGATAAGCTCGAACAGTTATATGCTCAAAAGACTGGAAATAATAAGTTATTTTTGATAAAATAGATGATGGCTCTGAGATATCAAAATGGTACTCGTTTGACTGATCATTTAAATTATTTTCAAGAAATTATAAATTAATTGGCTGCGATAGGAATTGAGTTTGATGATGAGATACAAGCATTAAGGTTGCTTGGTACTTTGCCGAACGCTTGGGAGACATTTCGAACATCTTTGTCTAATTCTGCCCCAGATTGTATGATTACCATGTATTTGTTCAAGAGTAGTATTTTGAATGAAAAGATGAGAAGAAAGACACAATGATCATCCTCTTCACATTCTGATAACTTGGTTGCGAGAAAATGGGAAGATATGAGTCTTGAGGTCCGAGAAATAGAGATAAAAGTTGAGATAAAAGCAGAAGTAAGTATAATAAATTTGCTAATGTTGAGTGTCATTATTGTCATCAGAAGGGATATATTCAGAGGTTTTGTTGCTAGTTAAAAAAGGAGAAACAAAATGAGAAAGGTAAATAGAATAAAAGTAATAATGACAGTGATGACAATCGAGTTGCTGCATTTAAAGAAGACTTTCTCATTATTTTTTATGGTGATGTGGTGAATTTTTTATCTCATGAGACCAGTTGAATAACTGATAGTTGTGTATCCGTTCATGCTAAAAGTACTAGTATGAACACCTAGAGGGAGGGTGAATATGTGTAAAAATAGATTCTGCAAAATGCAGTGAAAACCTTTACTTATAACTTGAGTCTAAATAACAACAGACTTTTGAAACTGAGTCTGAAGAGTGACAGACTTTGAGCAACTTCAGACTTTAGTAGTTAAATAGAATTATGAACAAAATAAAGAGATTCAGGGAAGAGTATAAGAACACAAGGTTTATAGTGGTTCGACTTAATCCAAGTTTACGTCCACTCTCCCACAGCCTTCTAGCTGGATTTCACTATGCAATCAACAAAAGATTACAACTTTGAGTGCAAATATTTAGTATATCACACTATCTCACTAAGTCACTCTTTTAGTATTTCTCTCACGATTACAAATGTTTAAGCTCACAAAAGACAAGTGTATGATCGAAAATTGCTCAGACTTTGTAATTATAAATTCTATACTCCGTCTCTTACTTACTCATCGGTCCTTCATCTCCTTAAATACTCCTCAACTTCCAAACTAGTCATTGGATAGTATCTTGAGGATCGTCTTCCAATTTACCCATTAGACAGATCTGTATCTAAAAAATTTGGTAGCCGTTGAGTAATAAAAGTAGAATCCCAAATTGATTCTGATCGCCCATACCAACAGAATCTTGGTTTCCATAAGTAAAGCCCATTCTTATAGAAAGTTCTTGTCTTCAAGATCCAATTGTCAATCAATTAGATTGAGTCAATCAAATCAATCTTAATGTGGAATCCAAACCAGATCACTAGCCGTTATATGTTTGGGGCTTGTGTTACGTTCTGTCGAATCTAGATGTAAAGTCTGAGTGCAATAGACTTTACAATCTAGGTCTGAACATAGTTTAAATAAGTTTAGCTTCAGTATAGAGTTTGTCTTCTAGTTCATCTTTAGCATAGAGTCTGTCTCCTAGTTCTTCATTCATGTTCAGTCTGGAACTGTCAGAGTGAGCAGACTTTTGATGTATAACAGATTTTGACACTAAAATTTGGCAGTTTTCAAACTTTGACATTAGAAGTTTGGAAATTTTCAAAATATACTTCGAACATGTGTTATGTTCAGTCTTCTGACCGTCTTCAGACTTTGACAATATCTTTTACATATTCTATCATCAGCATGGTCTATTACTTAACCATTAAACACGTTAGTAGCCTTTGATTTATTTTGTCATCTTCAAAACATCATAAGGATTTCCCTAACAATCTCCCCATTTTTGATAATGACAAAACAATCTCTGAATATGCAGATGTGTAATCATACTTTCTAATATATTGATAAATCAATCATCAAATTTTAGATTTTCAAAAAATGTGATTTGAATCAAAAGACAGCAAATAGATTGAGCATAACAATATATAGAAAAATAATCGCAGCTCAATATTATAATATCAACCAATCAACACATATGCATATTTATATTATCTCCCCATTTTTGTCATAATCAAAAAGCGATAATAATATAAATAGTATCACGTAGAGAATATAAAATGATAACAAATATATCTTGCACAATTTTTTAAAAAAAAATTAGCATTTATAAAGTAAGTCGAATATTAAAGATATGCAATATAACTCACTTCGATCATATATATCAGCAAATATCCAATAAAAATCACGGATGCATTATAAAATCCACTTGACCCATTTTGTCATAATAAAATGATAATATCAATAAAAGATTTGTTAATGACAAAAGGTAATAAAAGATGCACTAACCAGATTTTGTAGATCTTAACAAATTCTGTCACATTTACCTTTTCCTTTCTTACATAATAAGATCACGATCGATTCAAAAAAAAATTTCCATAATTGATCAAAGCTTCCCCTCAATTTGTTGCATTTTTGAGATGATCATGATACTTTCCTTTCTCTTGAATTCGCTTTCTCCCCCTATCTTCATGACAATATTTGCGAATAGCACTAATTGTGGCTTGTGCATGTTGAATAGAATATTTTTTCATTATTTCCTTCGTAGCAACAATATCCACAACGATCATTTGCATTTTGAAATTCAAGGAAAAGATTTATTTACTTCAATCAATCAAGCTCGTCTTGAATTCAACCTGCATAAACTTAACAAATTTTTTCCACAAATAAGCTGTAATAATATCCACATAATCTATAATGCCTTTTCTTCAAATAAATAAATTGAATATCCTATATAAAATTATCAATTATTAAAATTATGAACTACTCAACCTTCCGTACGACACTAAGGGATTTCCTCAACAATTTGCAAAAACTTTGCACAATGAAGGGAATTTTTTAGCCTAAAAATAAATAGTACGGAATCTCCACAATTTTCTAATCGAGCTTTCCAAAATTCACATGGAAGATTCTATTGCCACCTACAAAATCTTGTATAATAGATAATAATCTTTGCAAAAAAAAATTACGTAATATCTTCCTTTGATTTGCGAATCAAACTTGCTAGATATAAGATATCTTTTAATAATATAGCAAGAATATCCGTAAATATGCAATAATATCTTTTAAGATCAAAGGGATTTCCTTGAGCATAAATATCATATATTGATGCATTTCGCAAAAAGAAAGATAATATTTCTATCACGTGCTAAATCAAGTAAAAACTTGCAATGCCTCAAATTTATGACAAAAGATATTTGCAATGCCTCAAAAACTTGCAATGCCTCAAATATAAAAGTCGGTGAATGCACCGACCTTCCATCCTATAAACAGGAGCAACTTGCTCCTCATGTAGGTGTGAGTAAGAAGTCCAACTAAGAGGAGTGAGGGGGTGTGTGTGTAATGTGTAAAGTTTGCGTGAGTGTGAGGGTCTTGTGTAATAGTGAGTGGTGAAAAAAGAGTGGTGTTGTGGTGTTGTGGTGTTATGACGTGTGGAGAAGTGATAGTGTGTAACGTGTGAAGTGAGTGAAGTGAGAGTGGTGTGTGCTAGTGTGAAAGTTCTTTATATGTTTATGATGTAATTGAGTGTTATTGTAATATCGAGAGAGTGTTTATTATAATCACCCTTTCGTAAAATCAACACTTTATTAAAGCAAAGCTGTCCTCTTCCTGGCCAGAGACCTGGAAAGAGACTCTTGCGAGGATATTGAAGAGCGAGGATGTGGCGCACTTCCGAAAGCAAGTTCGGTTCTGGCTAAAAGAGCGAGGATGTGGCGACTTTTGTGGGAGTGTGGATCGCGTCGTCCCGACGTGAATCCGATGCGTGAAACCATGACTCGAAGCCAAGCGGAAACATCCATTGTAGTCCATCGCAACGTCCATCGTGCCTCGAGAGGAATCTCCCCGCCCGGCCTGAACCAGGTGTAAGAGAGCTCGACTCCCGTGCCGGGTTTTCACTTACTCATATCTCTTCGAACTTGTGTCGATTCCCGACGGCTAGGCCCCTCAAAGGTGATCCCCGGTGGATGACACTTACCCATGTATTGCTTAAACGATTTCTACGTCGCTCCCCATGATGTACGGATGTTACCAACTCGCGCTATTGGAACATCGATGTTCTCATCGGGGGCTGCTACTGTATCTTGGAATTACACCGAGCACCTAGAATAAGTCTTGCACTCTCAATTGATCACACCACTTCCAATCCCACATGTCAGTTCTCAAAGAGTACTCAAGATCGGAGGTGGACTGCACTTATAGACAAAATATAATCTTTGAACACCATTTATCCAGTGAAACTTGAGGTATTATGAAAATATTTATTGGATTGCTTATCTAGGCAACCTGATCTAATTTCACGAGATTCGGGAGGGAGCAAGAGTTATATTATTACGTACGCAATATATTCTTCAACCAAAAAGGAGAAATTTTCTTTTTTTATTTCGGAAAGTACCGAGAACCACCTAAATTTTTTTTTTCTTGCCCTTGTTTTGCATCGCGGCCGAGCAAATTATACACTTCGTACTTAGGCATAAAGAACCCTACACTTTACATCTTGAGGAATCAGAAATTATGGGAAATTGGGAGTGTTAAAATATATGATTTGAAAGTTGATGATGACTTTTGTAAAAGTCTTTTTTCCCTTGTAATTTCATGGATTAAGGCTAGGACAAGTGTCAAAAAAGTTATAAATCTATTGCATTATGCAAATTTAATCATAAACCTTTTAATGGTATCAATTTAATTGTAAATCCTTTCACTCTAGCCTAAATTGGCACTAGGACTAAATTGGCATTAGATCAAAGGGTTTTGGACTTAGCATTATTTATGACTAAATTGGTATGAATGCAAAGGATTTATGACTTTTTTTAAAACTTTTCCCCATTAAGGCCTATTTGTTTCACGAAAAATGGATAATTTTAAAATATTCTCCTAAAATTAATCGCTTGCATTGTTACAAAAATAAATGAACGAATTTTTTTTTTATTATTTACAAAAATATTTAGATATAAATTGTTATCGATAATAAAAATAGTTTCAATTTAATTATTTTAAGTGAATTATGACACGCTGATTTCTTTTCAAAATTGTACCGATTTTCGTTGTTCCCGGACAGCTATGTCCCTCGAAAGAAGTACTTAAGGTGATGACCGTGAAGGTGGATGGCACTTCCATATGCATCGCTCCACAACTTCGCTGTCTCTCTCCATATGGGACTCGAGTGTTAGAAAATCACATCAATCAAACATCGGCGTACTCGTCGGTGGCTGCCGCTATGTCCTGTAATTATACCACGCACGTAGAATAAGTATTGCACTTCGATCGGTCACAACAGTTATAACAACCGACCCAAATCTAGATGTCAGGACTCCAAAAAGGGTACTCAAGAGTGCCACCCTTTTGGAGGAGGACTGCACTTTATGTATATCATTCAATAATCCCTCTCCCACTCCGAGTAGAACTTTCTTTTTTTGCTGTTGGGTTTGGACTCCGAGTAGAACTTGAGATGTTGCACAACTTAATATAGGGTGCGTTTATTTCACGGAAAATTTAAGATTTGAAAATTTTGTATCGCTTAAAAAATGGATGCATACAAAATATATTCAACACCCACGAAAATAATCAGTCATAATTGTTGTTAATAATAAAAATAATTTCTGTTGACTAATTTTTCTAAGCAATATAACCAATCATTTTTCAGAAATTTTTTTCTAAATTTAAAGTCTTCCATAAAACCAATGCATCCATAAATTGAATCCCTTATCTGGGCAACCGGATCTAACTTGAAAAGATTTAATATGGAGCGAGAGTTATCTTATTAACTGGACAATCTATTCTTCATCCCCCGCCCCACCCCCCAAAAAAAACCAAAAACGCTTTTCTTTTGAGAAAATTTGTAAACCATCCCAGTTTTCTTTCACACTCATTTTGCATCGGGACCTAACCCACTTCGAAACTGGGTATCAAAAATTCCTATACTTTACACCTTGAAGAATGAGAAACTGTGGAAAGATTGGGCGCGTAAGGTATATGATTCGAAACTAGAGGGTGCAAAATATAAGTTACAAAACTATAGGATGCATAGTGTATCGAAGGATTGTAAATCTCATGTTTCTCTTGTAATTTCTCTTACATATTGAGTATACTAAAATTGGCAACAAAACTATCGTATTAAGTTATTTAGCCAACATTTATCAAGTGTCGAACATTGTTCACTTGTTTAAAGATATACTTACAATCGGTCACGTCGGTTAATATATAGATTCCGTCGGCCAATCTTAATATAATCTGGCAATTTGATTTCGTGTCTTCATATGCAAGTGCGCATCGATGAAGTAGGAGAAAGGTGGCGTCGTCATCGTCCGTATTGGGCCTTCTCTAGTCAAATAATTGCGGGCAATATGATCGTTGCTTGCCAATTGGTAGTTCCGGATGGGCCCAAAATTCATGTATTGTGCAGTGAAAACCAGTTTTACTGAATAAATTTGCTGTGGATTATTACGAAATTCTATCGAAACCTCCGAAAACAACAGCTGAAGCGTATTGTCATTTGATGTAAAGCCACTCCCGAATCGCTTCGCGAGAACCATACACAGTTTCTTCAGCATCACTTGCTTCTATTTTCAAAAGCTCGCATGAAGATATTTCTCTGTTAAACCAATTCCATGATCGAGGAATCCTCAAGCGATTCCTGTTCTACGCAATATTATTCCTTAGCTAGAATGAGATTCCTTTTTCGATGGTTTAGATGGCAAAAATGATGCTCTCCCAGGGAAGAATGTGTCTCAGTTCCACGTTAGGTAATCCACGTTCCATGGAGTTGGAATTCTATTCCATGTGGAATCGGAATCTGCATTTCGATTTTACTCCAAATATGAAAATTATGGTAATTATCGATATCCTACTTTTTGAGGATTCCAGGTCCGCATTAAACCATGCTTGGCTTCAGTGTTGTTGCCAGGATTATTTCAAAAGAAGCATTCCTAAATAACTACCAAGCCTGCGCAAAATCGTGTTATTGTCATTGATGTTGAAAATGAGGCGCACAACCTTGGTACCTTTTCAACAATAGTCAGCGAGAAAGAGACATGATTTGCTCATGGAAATTAGGGGCAAACATGCGTATATGCTACGTTGTAATTATGCTGCATGTCTGTCAATTCCATAAGATAAAATCGAACAAACAGTCTAGTTGTGTGCGGTGATTCAGGCTAAATGCACTCGAATTAAGTCTCAAAAGGTGTGCATGAAAGTGCAATTCGATCCTAAGATATTTCGATCCAATCGAGTCCCGGAACTTTCTAAAAAGGTTGAATCAGATAATTTGGTTAGTCTATGATGGAAATCATGCATGAATGGCCTGCGTAGCCTGGCTATGTATATAGGATTTCCATCCAATACAATTAATCGATGAAGTTCATATTGATAAAACATTTTTAAATAGCTTAATAATTTTCCTAAAAAATTTTAAGATTTAACTGTATTTGCTACTTGAGTTCTAGAACTCTTGTAGTGAATTTATCTCACCTTGATATTGAGCGCTGATATCATGTTCTCTATTATTAGCAAATAATGTTAAGCGCCACGTGTTGCAAAGCGGGTCTTGTTAATCATCAGTACCCTTAATAAAGAAATAATCGTTAGATTTATAAATCGTTGATTGCACGTATCAATAGAAAACATTACCCCGCAACTACTAATCTTTCCTTATCTAGCTGCAACAAAATATCCACAATAGATTAGTTACTTAAGTACTTGAGCACTGTTGCAGCACCCTGTTCGTTATGTCGAATTGATTCGACTTCCGGACAAGAATCGATTCCTTGCATACGTCTTCAGAAACCATACATATCAAGATCATTGCCAACAATTCGATCTGACTTTAAATAACACCCCAACATGTGGTATAAGTTCAACTCAGTTAAATTGGAAGTGGCTTTCAATCCAATCACAAAATTCTCCCCAGAACTCTCCGGAAGATTATCGTATTCATCATTAAACAAATAAGAAGAAAGAATCCGAATCGCTTCCAGGAGACATTTACCAGTGAAGGGATCATAGACTGCAAGAAAGGTGCAAAGGCAAAGCATATACTCAATTACAGACCCTAGGTGGCTATGGTCTAATATTATCGGGACAAATAGGCTCCAAATATATATGATGGAGAAGGATGTTCCACTAGAATTAGTAAGACAAGTCTATGCTTGAGTCGAATCATCGACATATACATGTTAGGAGGATAACACGGAGAGAGAAGAATGGTCCTGTTAATTGAAGAAAAACTACTTCTGAGATATTATTTTCTGACTTTTCAGTGTTTGAACAACAGAAAACTAATTGATATATGGAGAACTAAGACAAGTCTATGCTTGAGTCGAATCATCGACATATACATGTTAGGAGGATAACACGGAGAGAGAAGAATGGTCCTGTTAATTGAAGAAAAACTACTTCTGAGATATTATTTTCTGACTTTTCAGTGTTTGAACAACAGAAAACTAATTGATATATGGAGAACATTGTCCCTGGAGTGAAAACAATAATATTAAATTAGGAGAAAACAGCTTCCCCTTCCCTCTTCTAATAGAAAGAAAATCACTTTTCCTAAATTACCAAACAAATGAAAACTTATGATTTTTCTTAAAAAAATGACTTGCATGGAAAATAATTAGTTTTTTATTAAGAGGTATCCATTCAAAAAAAGGCACTCGAAGTTGCAGTCAGTCTCACTTCATAGGAGACAGGATGAGAATCTTTTCGCTCATTGATTAGGATACTCTCTTCTGGATAGAGGTGTCTCCACAAATTGGTTTTGAAGCATTTTCGCAGCACAATAATGAAGAATCTTATGCTAGGAATCGTAATCGGTCACGAACTCTTTGGAACTTTGAACTAGATTACATTGCTTTCCATTTAACAATAAAAGCAAGAATAAGAATAATAGTAATAGCAATAGCAAGGTAATAAAAGACAGGTCCTATCTGGAATATTTCTTAGCACTTCCTCCGGCAAGAAAATCGCGTTTTACACGGAAAAACATAACATCCGAACATAACCATATCGAACATGAGATAAAGAACGCAATAATGCAAATAATTTAAAAAAAAAAAAAACGAAAAAGGAAATAGGGAGTGTCATAATTCAACCAATTATTTTTTTACGTGAAAATATAAGAAATTATCACCAAAATCAAAAGAAATTCTTATTGAGATATCAAGACTAAAAACCCTTTGCTTAGGCCCTTTGGTGATTTAAGGAAATATTAGTTTTCCTTACAGAAATCATCGGACTTGAGCAGGTCAAACCCTAAGAATGAAAACTGACAAGCGATTTTGCCCTTATGTATTTCTCAGTGTCCTCATGCTGGCTAGACTGAAAATCCACTTCGTTCACGTTCTTATTATATCAATTCTCAACCAAGAAGTCTTCGTGCACTCTCTTTATTTTTCATTTTTGGCAACAAGCTCTCGTGCAGAAGGGGCCACATTGGTTAAGCATGACAGCGTGCCTAACCAGCATCGCATGCGAATGGGAGAAGAAGCTAAGTATAGTCTTAGGGAAAAAAGGGAGAATATAAAGATGCTTTTAATTGCTCCAACTAGCACTTTTTCCCATGAATCTCTATCAGGTTATGGCTAGATCTCCCCGTTCAACATAAAAGCATTTAGAAATAGAAGGATGCATCGAGGGTCGGGTAAATTGATTTAAAAGTCTATGCCCAAGCTTATCCCTAATATTTTAATAAACAACACTTAAACTTTTTTCACAAAATGATTAGATCTGGAGGGCTGCCAAACTTATGATCAAAACTAATTGAGAATAAATCATATATAATTGATGGAGATTAGAAATATTTCCTATTAGAAAATGGCTTTTTACGGGGTGTAGGTCGAGAAACTTGAAGTGAGTTGATCACCAAAAAAAAAAAAAAAAACTTGAAGTGAGTTGATCTGACTGACCGGCGGTGTGGGATTATGATGACAAGCAGTGGCCCACACGTCCTCCGACATCGCCTGGGTCTTGGATGTAGCAAGCAAGCTTATGTACCCAATACGGTTATGTTAACATATCGAGGTGCATGTGTGAGTATGTTAGGCCAATAAAGGCACGCAAGACAATATTTATATTTCTCTATTTCTTTATTTTTCTGTTCCAATTGTTCTTTATAACAGGTTTGGAACAGAAATCCGTTTAATAATACAATATCATTTTTCTATTTCTGAAACAGATTTCTATTCTAGAAATGGATTTGGAGCAGAAATCAGAAATTAAAATTTTTAACTTCTCTGAGAAATCAAAATTTTTCTCGTCATTTACTCTCGCCACCGCTCGTCGCTCAGTTGTCAATCGTGGGATGCTAGACGCCCGCCGCCAGTTGCTGGCCACCGGCCACCAGACATCGATTGCCGGCCACTGTACTTTGGCTGCCCATCACCAACCACCAGTCGACGGATGCCGGACGCCCACCTATCGTTGGCCGCTCATTGCCAATCATTAGATGCTAGAGGCTCACCACCAACCACTAGATATTCGCTACCAACCATCCGCCGCTCGCCATCGGCCGCCCACCACCCACCGCCGGTCTCCGACCACTAGCCACCCACTGCCAGCCTCTTGTCGTTGGACTCTAGATGTCGAACTTCAAACATCGAACTCCGAACTTTGGACACCGATTGCCAGTTGCCAAACTCCAGCGTTAGACTCCAGACTTTGGCCGCCCGCCACCGGTCACCGGACTTCTACACTAGACACCGAACATCGGACTTCGGACTTCAACCGCCCGCCACCAGTCACCGAACGCCGAACATTAGTTGCCGGATGTTGGACTTCGGCCATCGGATGCCGATCGTTTCTGCTCCTAAAAATAGAAATTTTATTTTGTTATCAAATGAATTTTTATTTCAAAAATAGAAATTTTAAATTGTTATCAAATGTGTTTCTTTGCTCAGAAACTCATCCATGGAATAGAAATTGATTTATGTTCCATAAATTTTGTCATGCATGCCCTAAAATTCCAGATCAAATCTATGATATAATACAAAGTAATTAATATATTGTAATTAACTCTTAACTTAAATCTAAGTATTATATCAAAGTATAGGGCTACTGTTGATTGATTTTGTCGGAGATTTTATCTATCGTCAATTATTGCTTTGGCTTCTGCTAGATTTGAGTTGAAGAAATTCACTAGAGAAAATATTTGTATTTTCTGGCACATTAAGATGCAGGTGCGACTTGAGACACAAGGCTTAGATTTAGCGTCATGGGAGATGATAGATTTCCCTAGGTATCAAAGCGGAAGAAGACGTCAAAATATTTGAAAAAAGTTTAAACTTTTGAGTGAAAGCAGATCTAATTAGATATATTGACATGTTCGAATTTGAGCTCTTTCCTAGAGATTTTCTCACATAAGTATCGAAGTTTTGCTACATTAGCCCAACATATGGTACAAAAGCCAATGGTTTGGCTGCGCTAGGCCCAAAAATGTGTGAATCGGCATTTGGTGATTATCTCGAGTAAGATAATCCCAAGTGTGGCTCCTTAATCAAATTGATGGATGGGGTCCCTTGGCTCCCTGCTGGACCAAGCTAGGCCAAGGCGATTGAGGTATAATCTTTGGGAAGATGTTGTTCCTCTCTAAACGTGGCCAAGCTAAAATAAAGATTCGGTTTGAGACAATGTTGGTGCGGAAGGATGTCTACACTGAAAGGCAGTGGGCTAAACAGTAGGGTCACACTCAAGGAAAGATCTTTTGAGGTAAATGTATCCATTGAGGATATGGTGGAAAGTAGAGCCATTAATGTATATTAATCAGTCCATAATTCATGGATTTTAAGTGTTTTAATGACAGCGGGTTCAATCAGATATGTTGATAAACTTGAGCACGAACTCTCTCTTGATAATCTCTCCAAGACCAAGGTATTAGATTTCCGCTTCTGCTGGTGCTCCCAAACATAATCTATCCGGTGGGTTTTTGACACTCCAAGTGTCTCTCTGGGTCTTAGCCTCTTAGGAGAGGTCTGGAAGTAAGTAGAACGACTGAAAAAGTAACGCTGACCCATATACTCCTCTTGAGTCAACGTACACCAGGGTCACTTAGATATGTGGGGTCAAATCAAGACGCTTTTGGCCACACAAATTATAATATGATGGGATGATAATGTAATTAAAGATCTAGAGAAAATGGAACACAAAGGGGGTGGATTGCTTAGCTACGAGGGCGCACCCAAAAAAAATGCTTTCTGAATCGGACCATCATTTTCATGGTCTATGATTGGTCTGATTGACCCTAAAGACCTTAAATGATTAAATTCAAAAAATTTCGTTTCATTTGTGGGGCCAAAACTTTTCAATTTATCTTTACCTAAAGTTCTACGAGTGGCTGAGATATTTTTTGCAATAAGAATATATAAACTAAGATATCCTGAAAAAGTTAGTTTGGGAGCTTCTATGAAGAGAATGCTTACCCTAAAAGAAATCGGAGTCAGCTGAACATGTTCACTTGTTTTCCTTGTTTACGTTCTATAGTTCTGACCCAGTTGAAACACTTTGGCCAAGTATTAATGGCCTTTGCTAGGTATCTAGAAGGCACGTACGCTACGAGACATATGGCTTATTCATTTCATGAGTCGTGCTTGCTTACCATATTGTCGTGCGAATCAACACCTTTAAGGATTTGGTAGAAAAATTAGATTATTTTTTTGAGTGCGCGAGGGATATCGTTCAACATGCCGAGTAAACACACGCACGGCGTAGGTATTTGGCCAAAGCAAAGAGAAATAGCTCTGACTCATCGTCCGAACAAGTAGATGAACTAAAATTAATTGTGGTAAAAATAGGTCACTGGATGGTCTATTTGTTATTGGGAAAATTGTCCAAAAATCCTAAACTTTTCAATTTTATCAATTGGATTATAAACATTTTCACAATCTGTCAATCAATTCAATCCATCCAATTTTAGCTAGAAATTACTGATGTGAACGGTTATTGCAAACTTGGCAATTTTTTAATGATATTTGAATTCTTATGATTTTTTTATTTTTTATTTTTACTTTTCTTTTTTTTTTCTTATTTAGGGCCGGCGAGGGTTGCTGGCCGGCCCTCACCAACAACAATCGAGGCCCAGCCCGACCCTCACCAGCCCTAAGCAAGGGCATGCGAGCCCTCACCTAGAATCAGCAAGGGGCACGGGCCCTCGCCTAGCCCCAGGCAAGGGCAACAACCTTGCTTGAGGCCCTCACCTGGCCAATCTAGCAAGGGCTTCACGGCCCTCGATAGCCTTCTCCAAAAATTGCATAAAAATTCAAAAAAAAATATTAAAATATCATTATATTATTTTAAAAGAGCCATGTTAGTAATTTCCGACCAAAATTGATTGGATTGACTTAATTGACAAAAGATGAAAATGTTTATAACTCAATTAACAAAATCAAAAGATTTATAACTAAATTGGCGAAAGTGTAATATGTTTAGAACTTTTTAGACAATTTTCCCATTGGTTACAAGCTTTCACACTAGAAACGAACATGCATGTCGTGGACCAAATTCTCTTGTACCTTTGTGAGCTGAAGAGTGGAGTTTTGTACTATTAGGGTGAAAAGTGAAGTGATGCAAAAGGGATGATACAACTGATTTGTAAGAGTAGCATCAAAGCATTTGTTTTAGGAGTTCTAGGATATAACGGCTATAACTCTAAGGAGCTCTAAAGGCGGGGTTGGCCTCTTGTGTACAAACAAGTTGGAAAATGATGTTGCTCTCTTGATAAGACCATAACATGCCGAAACAAATTGTTATGTTGAAGTGTTATGTCTCATTCAAGGGACTAGATGCTCGAACTAAAGTGGGCATGGTATGAACTAGTGTGAAGATGTGATTTGATATACTATTCGTAGGTACAATGTTTGGAAGGAAAGCTAGCCTAGTGTTCTCGGTTCACCAAACACCACACAGGTTATTTCATGGTTAAGAATCAGTTGGCCCGTGACAAATGGTATCAAAGCAAGATACCTCTAGTAGGTGAGTGACTGAGAGAAAGCTTGTGATCTACCCAATCCTATGAGGGCAAAGAGTAATCACTGAGGCTAAGAGGATTCGGACAATGTGTGACTCTCATCAAGATTCTATGATGGCAATAAAGGAAATAGGAATGAACCAAATTGCTCACCGAATAGGAAAAACATTCCTAGATCAATGGACAAATATCAAGAGGAGGTATGCTACCTCCTTTCCAACAAGGAGAGAAACCTCAATTGATCTGCTAAGATCATGAGAAGCCTAGTAATGAAAGAAGGCATTACCAAGCGAGTACAGTTGGCTATGGATGCCACCCATGTTAAGGAGAGCACAAGCAACTAGAGATTTACGTATAGTTCTAATTGAGGGAAGCTACAGATGGAGTGTAATGACTTGTTCAGTAGGGCAAGCATTATCATTCATGGAAGTCTCAAGGAGGTGGCTTGAGGGTCATGGAACATACGAAAATGACAAAAAAAGCAGCAACCCAGGCGTTGTGAAATTGGATGGGGCAAAATGTCACAAACCGAATTCTTCCATACTCTTTTAAACTAGAGGTGAAGAGTGAGTGATGTAAATGGGATGATACAATCGGTTTGTAGGAGTGGCATCAAGGAGTTTGTGTTATGAGTTCCGGGATAGAACGCTTATAACTTTGAGGAGCTCTTAAGGTAAGGTTGACCTCCTATGTATAAACTAGTCGGGATTGGCCATAGCAGGTCAATTTGTGCTGAGGTGTTCTGTATGTCTACTCAAGGGACTTGATGTTCAAGCTAAACTGGGCATAATACGATCCAATATGAGAATGCGATCCGCCATACCAATCTTAAAAACAATCTTTAGAATGAAGACAGGTGTGATGTTCTCAGTTTACCAGGCGCTGCACAAGCTATTTCACAGCCAAGAATCTATTAACCCGTGACACGTGCATATTGTTATTTGCAGATTTTGCGTTAGACATCACTTCCCTAAAATTTTTAGAGCCAAAATTGAGAGCGCACACACGAAATATATCCTAGTGCAGTGAGATTTTTTGCATAACTTTACATGGTTGGTGTCTACATTTCTTTGGAAAAAGCTTTTAGTTCTTCGACAGCACACGACATTTTCATCGTCATCAATGACAAATCAACATTTGGCAAGCCTCTTATCTAACTTATTCGGTTTCCTAGAGCTAATATGGGAAGCTCGTAACACTTGCCAATTGGTCATTTGATTGAGTAAAATGGGCACATCTTGCTTTAGAAGCGCCTAAAAATCTCTCGTGCGCGGTCGTCGTGGGAAAGGCGTTGCGGGGGTGGGGGAGAAGGGAGAGAAAAAGCCGGCAAGACAGGAACAATTGCGAATCTTTTGAGTCAGCCACCATAGGAACGTTGTCGATTCTCCACAATTATTTAATGATCTGACACAGAGAGAGAGAGAGAGAGAGAGAGAGAGACAGAGAGAGACAGAGAGAGAGTATTAAATGGGAATATTTGGTTTCATGTGGACAGCAAGTTGGTGGCAGTTCAGAAATATGGGAACAGAGAACGCTGGGAACCAGCTTCTCGTAGTTCTTCCCAAACCAGCTACCCTGTTGCCATATTTCATTCACAACTTCATTTATCTCCACATGGGAATAAAAGGGTTTAACAGATAACTGCAGATATGTATATGACTGGAGTAATATAACTTTAGAGTATAATCATCAACTCTTTGTGCAGCACCGAGTGCTGCACCAAGCTCGTTAAATTGGTTTTCATATACCCGACATTACTCGCTTTGAGAACTACCATTATGAGAAGGGGGAGAAGGTGGGGGGGCGAGGCGGGATTAGTTTTGCTTTTTCTATCATCAATAGTAGTGGAGATCGGGCTGGTCCAATTGGAGTTGACAGTGGTGTTTTCATTAGCTAAGCCAATGATCGTTCTCTTCCGAAAGTTTTTGCAATCTCCAGGTACCATCACTAACGCTTCAGCTACCAAAGAAAAAATATATATATATATATCACCTAAATTTTTGCAGACTCCTGATGAAACAACAAGATTTGTTTCTGCACACAATAAGTGAAAAGCTAACAACATTCAAAGGGCACTTTATTTTCTCCCCACACGCACATATGTTATTCTGTGCATGCTTCTTGGCCCCACTCCTTCCAAACGAAACTTTAAATCCCCACCATTTCATAGCAGACACGCGTTTTGTAGAGAGAGAGAGAGGGAGAGGGAGAGAGAGAGGTGAAGGGGATAAAGAGAGGCGCCACCGCCACATGAGGCGGCAATTCGGTCATTTTCCAGCAAACCTCGATTGCTAACACTCTGTGTGTGTGCACGAGCGTGTGTTCAAGTGGAGGAAGCATAGGGATCGAATACTACGTGCAAAAAAGGAGGATATTATACGAATGGTGCTTGGGGTTGGAGCATCTCTCTGTACGGTCGTATCAATCAGTCACTCCCTTCTTTTGAAGGCCATAAATAGCACGATCATGGCCTTTCGCTGATACACTCATCACAGGCTATACGCTGAGTCCTACACATATCATCATCATCATCATTATTACTATCTCAAAATTTTCAAAGTGTTGAAAGAAAACAGGATGGTGAATTTTTCTAAGCAGTATGAAGACCAGCTTGTGCCTGAGTGGAAAGAGGCCTTTGTTGATTACGGGCAACTCAAGAAGGACCTGAAAAGAATCCATCTCCTTATAAACACCCAACCAACCTCATTGCCCAACAGAGAACATGAACATCATCCTAGTACTCCTGTCCCTGAGGCCGACACTTTCCTCTCATCTCTGAAGAAGCTCAGTCCTTTTGGGCATCATCAGTCTAGGACCAATGGCGCCATTCAAGTATTTTCCTCACTTCCTCAAGCACCAAAAGGAAAAAAAAAATTCATTTTGATGATTATTTCAGTAAAGAGAATGTGATGGCTTGTTCATGCTTGTCTTTCTTAATTTCACACCAGGTGCACAAGAAACTTGCATCTTCAGACAGAGAGGGTGATTTGTATGAGACTGAGTTGGTGGAGCAATTTTCAGACCTTGAAGCAGCCAAGGAGTTCTTTGCATGCTTGGACCACCAGCTCAACAAAGTGAACAAGTTCTTCAGGACCAAGGAGAAAGAGTTCTTGGACAGAGGAGAGTCCCTGAAGAGACAGATAGAGATCCTAGTCGAGCTCAAAGCATTTGTCAGTGAACAAAGTGGAAAAGATCCGTCATCAGTCCATGATGTTGGGGAGGAGGATAGTTCCATTTCCTCGGCCGTATCTTGTGGTAAATGAGGATAAAAATGGTTCTGTGCTGCACTAACAATGCCAAATTTTATGATCACATTATTTAACACATAAAACTTAAAATTTTCATTAAGCTCACGTCGAATCACATTTGCTTGTTAATATTTTCCATTCCTTGGGTGGCAGAGGAGGAGTCCACAGTGAAAGGACAAGATCAAGAACAAATGCAAGAGAAAAAAGCCTTGGAATTGGATGAACTTGGGAAAAGTGACGAGCTGCCATTGACCGAGTCTGCAAAATGGGACGAGGTGGGGAAGTCTGGAACTCTAAAGAGGGAGTACAGTAATAAATTGAGGTCACTCTCAAGTCGGTCTTTCAGCTGCCAAGGGAAGAACTTGAAGGTGAACATTCCTCTGACAACGCCATCTCGAGCCTTCTCAGCGATCAGTGACCTGGTTTGGGAGGATCTGATCAGCCCGGTCTCAAAGAAGTCCAACTCTGAAGGCAATTATAAGACGCAAATTAACAGGACAAATCTGCAGCATGCAGAGAAGATGATCAAAAAAGCTCTCATTGAACTATACAAAGGGTTGGGTTATCTGAATACTTACAGGTACCTTGGCTTATATGTTTGGCTACCTTTTTATGCGTTAACTTACTTGTGTGAGCCTCATGCTTAATAAAGTTGTTATATTTTTCTTCAGGAACTTGAACATCCTTGCATTTGTAAAAATTTTAAAGAAGTTTGACAAAGTAAGTGGAACAGTTGTTCATTTTTCTCCTTTATCTTTGTATCCATAGGCATATATACTATAATTGTTACACATATAACAGAGAAATTGGGTTTTCTAACTCCTGTTAATTAATGATTTAGGTTACGGGAAAGCAAGTTCTCCCGATTTATCTGAAAGTGGCAGAGAGCTCCTATTTCAATAGCTCTGACAAGGTAAAAGAACATTCCTAATTTACTTACTTCCTGCAGCAGAATGCTGTGAAATCATGTGACCCATAGGATGACATTTATCCACTTATCCATTCGTCCTAAAATTTACCTGACCAAACCTAGCGGTCATTATACTAAATTTCTCGTCTGCGCAAGGAATGATCCTTGAATCATTTGTTCTTTCCCTGACTCTTATATAGATGTGCGTTTACAACTTTGTAAGGCAGGGGAGTTTTCTTATCGGGTGTCAGAATTGACAGGTGATGCATTTGGGAGATGAAGTTGAAGAGCTATTTGTCAAGCAGTTTGCTGAAGCTGACCGAAGAAAAGCCCTGAAGTACCTGAAGCCACTCCAGCATACAGAGTCACACGGCACTACCTTTTTTGTCGGTCAGTTTTATGGCTCAGATACGAAAAACTTAAATCTTCATGATAGTATCTTCAGACAACATATCTTTTGAAATCCACCTTGTATGTTCTCTTAACTTGGGACAATATTCTAGAGCAAGAGACTGAAAGACAGAGTGGCTGGACCCATCAGACCATTAGTGCTCATAAAATGACTGCTGGTGCACACTGCACTAATTATTTTTGGTAGAACTATAGACCCTGGTCCCATGATACGACACATAGCTATCTTTGCACTGGGCATGGCCGTAGAGGATTGAAAGGTGGAAAGGCTTAACAAATCATTTTATAGACTCGTAATTTAAGGTCATGACAAATTAAGCTATTCCCAATCTAGAAAATGTGCATAGGTTGTCTTAGATATCAAGTTTTAGGCCTAACTTCTGTAGCAAAGAATTCATGATTAAATCTACTGAGTTAGGACGGTTTTCCAGTTATCAACTAACTGCAACTGAAATAAAAAAAGAAAAGGAATATTAGAATTAAGCAGAGCTTCCTTTGCAGCTCTGCCATGAGATGATAATGCCGTTGAAAAAAGCGAGCATCCTGTCTTGTGATTGAATCAAATATAGAGGAGAGGAGAGTGGTAGACTGCAAAATTATCTAATGAAAAATCGATGGAAATATAGCATACTTTAACTCGAAGTAATCAAAAAACAGAAAAGATGGAACAGCGAAACTAAATGATTACGTTATACAAAATTATCTAATGAAAAATCTATGGAAATATAGCATACTTTAACTCAAAGTAATCAAAAAACAGAAAAGATGGAACAGCGAAACTAAATGATTACGTTATGCATAAAA
Organism: Eucalyptus brandiana; assembly: GCA_014182725.1. Lineage (NCBI taxonomy): Eukaryota > Viridiplantae > Streptophyta > Magnoliopsida > Myrtales > Myrtaceae > Eucalyptus > Eucalyptus brandiana. The sequence continues at coordinate 38,810,456 of CM024674.1, forward strand.
ACTCAAAATGTTTTCCCACACTGTTGCACATCAGGGCTGTTCACCGGTTGCTTCATTGCGCTCTTCACTGGATATGTCATCATGGCTCATGTCATCGGCATATACAGAAGACAGGGAGAGGGAGATCAAGTTTACATGGAAACTGTGTACCGCGTTCTCAGGTAAGTACCGTTAATTTTCAGCGTTTCTCTTTATAATAATGGGCGAAAAGAAGCTAAAAGAAGTGATCCTGTCCGTGCAGCATGTTCAGCCTGTTCTTTCTGCACTTCTTTCTCTGTGGATGCAACATTTTTGCATGGCGAAAGGCACGTATAAATTATAGCTTCATCTTTGAACTGACCCCTACCGAGGAGCTCAAGTACAGAGATGTGTTCCTAATTTGTGCCGCGTCGATGGCTGTTGTGGTAGGTGTCATGTTTGCCCATCTGTCTCTTCTCACAAAAAGGTCTTCGTACGAACAAGTCCAGTCAATTCCCGGGCTTCTGCTACTGGTACTTATCTCTTCTCTCTTAGCAAATTAAGTACAACAAATACCTCCAATAGGATGGAAAAGCACAAATACACACGAACATGATTGTATAAGATTCTACTACCGATGCATAGCCTCCTATACTGCTCGCTATTGTTGCTGATAAAAGTGTGATCTCTGAACGTGCAGAGTTTCCTTCTATTACTTGTATGTCCATGCAATATCTTCCACCGATCTAGTCGATACCGTCTCCTTAAAGTGCTAAGGAACATCATCCTCTCACCCCTCTACAAGGTACAATATTTTTGTATCCCCATTTGGTGAAATAATATGCATACAGCAAGAAAGTGGGTTGATAGGCTCTGACTTCAGAAGATGAACATGAATCCCAGTTTAACATGACTGCCCAGCGACGTCCAGTAATTCTGACTGAACAAAGACTATCCACTGGATAAACAATCGGACTGACTAATTCGATTTTGAATTTTCCACAGGTGGTTATGCTGGACTTCTTCATGGCTGATCAACTCTGTAGTCAGGTAGAGCTTTGCTCAATAGAAATTTTACACAAGGATTGGCGCATAGAGAAATCAAATCGTTGACTTCCCCGGTACATGATTGATATTTTTGGCAGATTCCAATGCTCAGACACTTAGAGTACTTAACCTGTTATTACATAACCGGAAGCTATAAGACTCAGGACTACGGATATTGCATGCGGAACAAGCATTACCGAGACCTCGCCTATGCAGTGTCCTTTCTTCCCTACTACTTGAGGGCAATGCAGGTTGATCTCAAACCCTCCACTTTTTCTTAGGCAACTGTTGACTACTTTAGGAAATCAGCAGACATATAATGGCCCGATTGAGTATTATCTATCAAATATGCAGTGCGCTAGGCGATGGTTTGATGAAGGACACACAAGCGATCTCGTGAATCTAGGAAAGTACGTGTCGGCGATGTTAGCAGCTGGAGCCAAAGTTTTTTATGAGAAAGAACAGAGCCTCGGATGGCTCATCCTACTTGTGGTCATCTCGAGTGGCGCCACAATTTACCAATTGTACTGGGACTTTGCAAAAGATTGGGGCTTGCTCCAGATGGACTCGAAGAACCAATGGCTGAGGAACGAATTGATGCTTCGCCAAAAGTCCATTTACTACTTGTCAATGGTATCTACTATGGCCTCTCTCTTTCTCACTTATCGCACACAAAACAAAGGATTGAAGAAACAAAAACATGGGAAGAAAAATCTAATGCAGGACATTAGGACAATATCGATTCTCACAGCTCAAAAGATGAATATGAATATATTCTTCTAACACATAGTACAATAACGGTTCCAAGGAATTAAGGATGAAAATATAAGAGAACCCAACTTGATGATAAACAGAACGAGATGCCTAAGGTGCTTCGCATCGCGGGAGACAGGATAGAGAATAGATGTTTGGTGAGAACAAGCATTTCGCAATTGATTCCAACTAACCATATTTATCCTTGCAGTTTTTAAGAGCTCTGAATTATCACGCAGGGTTTGAACCTCGTTCTCAGGCTCGCTTGGTTACAAACGGTCCTCCACTATCGTTTTGAAAATGTTGATTATGGAGTGACGGGGCTATTTTTAGCGGCCCTGGAAGTACTCAGAAGAGGCCTGTGGAATTTCTTCAGGTAATAAAATTTCAGCTTTTCAAGTTTTGTATGGACGTTGGAGATATTCGTGCATTCAGGTTTTATGAATTATGATCTGCATCGACTATGTCAATTGATTAGGAGTACTTCTGATTGGCTCAGGTTGGAGAATGAGCATCTAAACAATGCAGGAAATTTCAGAGCAGTTAAGACAGTACCCCTTCCCTTCCATGAAGTGGATGAAGAAGGGTGATCAACCACTTGGCCTGAGTTGCAAGCAGAATACAATTCGGAATTCGAAATTTTCAACTTCTGTCAGGAAGTGGATATTGGGTTTTCTCGCCTTAGCATTAGTTGATGGAACAACTTGGCCGAATCAATTTTTGTGCGTTCGGTGTACTTTAGGAACATGCTTCAAACTTGTAACATTTTCTTTTTGTTCCCTTTTCCCCAGAATGAAGTGAATGAAATAGAAAGCCGTCAATGCATCCATACCCAGTTAATGCATCCTCCTCGTCGCCTCTTTCTGTTTAGTTGTTTGACAGCATGTCGGCAGTGGGAAATTGCAACGTACTTTGGTCGCTCTCCACTGTTTCCATTCACATATCTGATATTTCAAGTAGAATCAAGGGGAAACAATTGACACAAGCACAGAGCTTATTTGGAAGATGTGGTCAAATGATCAAGAGAAAAGGGAAAAGAGCAGTAACTTAATGGCATAAATTAATCGCCGCCGAAACAGCGGAACCACATACTGAAAAGAAGTTATCCCAATTCCGTAGCAAGACCACCTTTGGTCAGGATGGATCAGCCATCGCCAGGTTCGGCAAGACCAATGACAACCCCAACGACGATGCTCGAAATGAGCACCAGAGCAGCTCCCATCACAACCACGTTTCCAATCACCTCGACCTGTTCGTCCTCATCGATCTCCATCAGGAAGAATCCAGGTAAAAAAAGGCGAAGAATCAATCGTTTCCTCTTTCCTCTCACTTTCCAGTCTTCCCAAACTGAGAAGAAATGAAGCTTTTTCCCTGTTTTTTTTCTTTCATTCGGGTGATTAAACCATTTACACGATCCATGATCATCGATTACAGATTGCCTACAGATCTCCTGCCAGCGCACGATCCGTTTCACGCCAAACCGAAGGGAAAAAGTTTTCTAGATGTGTCAAACTAGGAGCAGGTATATATGCTTCCAGTTTTTATGGAAGGTGTCTAGGACCAGGTGACAGCGAAACTTATGTGGGACGGGTCCGAAAGAGAAGCCCTGCCACAAGCCAAGCTCTGTATAGGCCAACTTTGACAAGTTCATATGTGGAAGTTGTTCAGCTGAATCACTTGCTCAAATGGCCATGAAACATGGTTGTTAGGCTTTGCCTCAACACCTCCAATAGCTCCATATCCTCTGACATCATCTCATGTTTCGCGCTTGCATGTGTAAATAACTCCATTGGCCCTAGAGTCTATTCAAATCTGTAATGAAACTGCAAGTGCCAAAAAAAAGATAAAAATTGTCCCTTTTAAGTGAATCTACCTGTCTAACTCTCTGAAAAATAGCCAGGCAGTTATAGCGGATGAAATTTGGACAATCGAATTCCTATCAATTACTTAACAAGATAATTCTATAGTCCTAGGAATAGGTCTTGATTGTAACTTATCATAACTCTTTGCATTTTTATGGAGATTCTTTCCAAAATATTGCGCTACACTGAAATTAAAGGTTTTACTGGTTTTACTCTTTTTAAATCCCATAGTTGAGGGATTAGGGATTTATTTTCCAAAAAATCTTTAGAAACAACTTTAGCCATTCTTTTGTTAATTCATTGTTTCAATCATATCCCATGGGGACGGTGATACATTTGCTTTTAAAAACTGAACATTCCCTTACAATTATGAAACTTCTATAATAATGTTGAGAGAGGCCGCTCTTTCTACCATTTTTGGCACATGTGCACATCAGTCCTAATGTACATAATTGAAATTTCGAATTTCTTCGAGTTCTAACAAATCAAATCAAATGACGATGTCCGTGTAAAATCATTGATGGAAAACTTAAATTCCGCAGCCGAAATCAAATTAAAAGGCCAGGACACATTTTTATCTTCTATTTTTGAGTTTTTACAAAAATTAAAAATAAATAAATAAAGATCACTGGTTGAAGGTGAGAAGGAAGTAGAACTGCATCAAAGGAGTGTTTCCATTTCCCGGTGGCGCTGCAGACAGCAGAAGAACACTCGCAGCGCAACGCCGCAAAAGAAAAGCTCGCGTAAATCCCTCCAATGGCGGCAACGGTCACTACCGGTTACCCGCCGACCGTTCGCCCTCTCTCCTCTTCCCGACAAGCCCTTCTTCATCGGCCCTCCTCCTCGTGCTGTCCTCTCCGGCCTCCGAGAGACGAGCCTGCCCTCGCCTCCTCCAGGTCGCCGGCCATGGCCGAACCCTCTTCAATCTCTCTCTCTCTCTCTCTCTCTCTCTCTCTTGTCTTTGTTTCGCCGTCATCCGAGGGTCCCGCTCGATTTAGTGGCCCTGAGGTTGGTTTGCGCCGCAGGTTGCGCGTTTCGCTCCCGACGGTCGGACCGAGAAAGCGGGTATTGGGTTTGCCTCTAGTGCTCTGCTCGCTCGAGGGTCAATCCGAGACGGACCCGGCATCGCCCCCGAGTGATTCGACCGCGGTACGTGATGATTCCGGGTTCGCTTGTCGACTGTGTCGATGTGGATTCAATGCCTTGTCCCCAAATCCCTTTGTCGGAGGATGTCCATGCGTTCTTTATTAATTATGTGCCTGAATTGGAACGCTTGTTCCGTCGAGTTGCTGAATTGATAGGAGGGAAATGAGCTATGTCAGGCTGTCAGGAAATCCCAATTTTGGGTAGGTTCAGATATGAAGTGCATGGACATGCGATTGGAGCGCACGATGATGCTTGTGATGAACTGTTATGTTAATCTAAGTGAGTTGATGTGCATTGAAAGGGCCTGAATCTTTTAGAGGTGTCACTTTACGAACCTAATTCGTTGTGCAGATGTAGTATATATTTCTGATGAGTGTGTCCAAGTGACGGCATTAGGGCTTAGTGTTTGCTTTTGAAGAATGAACGTCCGTAGTCAATACCTAGGACGACTTTCATATGGTGCTTTTTATTTTCATTTCTTTATTGTAGTTGAACAACTGCTTAGGTAGTATCCTCTGGAAGCGTAAGTTGGGGTTTATAGCTGGCCAAGCACAAGATGATGCAAGAGAATGATGCTGTCTGGAGAGGGAGGAAGTCTACATCATATTTCATGTTTCTAGCTAAAATGCTTGTGAGAGCAGTAATCTCGCTATGTTGTCACTTTCTGCAGAATGTGGATGCTTCGAGCTTCTTATCAACTTGTGTTATCTACCTTTGCCACGTCATAACCTTCTAGTAGCCTAACAGTCTTACCTCGATCCCTTGAATTTCACATGAGTGAAACATATAATCCATGAGATTCATTTATAAAGGTGAATTTCTTGCAAGATTATATTGTAGGATCTCCCTTAGACATATGTGTGAAAGAAGGGGCAAAGTACGATTGAATCAACTCCAAAAGTTCTTTCTGAGGAAAAAGTCAGATTTGCCAACCACTTATTGTCTTCTTATTCAATGAGTTCCAAATTTTTTATCTCTTTCTGTGTAGAATTTCCATTTTTCTTTCTCCTGCAAGAGAAAAGGCACGGATGTACATTGTTCTTTTGACTTCTGTCATTTTTCCTTTAATAATTGAAGATTTATCTACCCTTGAGCATTTATGCTATGAATAAAGGGGCTTATACCATTTGCATGCTTGGTCTTAGATGGAGAACAATTGATGCATGCTTCTTTGCTATTTCATGCCTCAAGCATTTCTCGCTGTTGGCCTCTTTTAATTAATTAATGTCCTCTTGGCAGCGTCTTCATCTTAATTTGGAACACCCGAGGAGAAGATTGCTTGTACAATTCACTTGCAATGAATGCGGTGAAAGAACACAAAGGCTCGTGAATAAGTTAGCCTATGAACGAGGTCTTATATTTGTACAGGTAAATTCTATGTGCACTATTTCAGTGTATCTGTGATCCATCTTGTTTTTTTTTTTTGGTAAGTTGTGATCCATCTTGTTGTTTTGTGATGATTAGAATAAAAGTTGTCACATTTCACAAGAAATTGAATGCTTTGAGGGTAAGCTATCACAGTAGTAAATTCTTCTTTGAGCAACCTATTTGTTGATTTTCTCTTGGCATTGGCAAAATCTGTCTTTTAAATGTGAATCTAAAAAGATTTCTTGGGTACTGAAAGGAACATATGCAATTTTTGGGGGATTTACTACTTTGGTTCAAATAAACTCATTCTGCTCACTGTTTTCTCTTTTTTAACCAAAATGAATATTACCAAATAGAAGTTCTAGTTGCCTGACCTGCATATGCAGAAAAGATAATTAAAAATAGATTATCAGTGTATTTCAAAAATAATAATAATACTCGGTCTATTGATCATTGGATTGTATTTTAGGCACACCTTTCAGGAGGCTTTAAAGTCCGAAGAGTGACATTTGGTAGTTGGTCAACTTTTGGCATTCCATTACATCCTTGTTTGTCTTTTTCAATCATGAAGTGTCCTCAGGCGCTTGAAAAAGAAATAAGACAACTAGAAAGGAAATTTCATTTATCCATATAATATTGCTTTGCATCAATATGAAGGTGAGTTGTGAAATTTGACGTCAGGGCTGTCCCTTTTTATTGCAGTTTTTTTTTTTTTTTTCATTTATAAGTTGTGATCATAACATTAAGATGCCACAGTGGCAACTCATGTTTTTACTTCTTACTGGTGTTTCTTTGGCTTAACTTTGCATCTTTTTAAATCAGTCTTTTCTATTATGTTGATGTTTTGTCTATGCTTCTCATCAGTGTGCTGGTTGTCTTCGGCATCACAAGTTAGTTGACAATCTTGGCCTTGTAGTGGACTATGACTTGCGAGAAGAAATTGAGATGGAGCAATAAAGATCAGGCCTGTTAAAGTTCAAAATGGCGAGGACCTCTCCATGCTGTACTTACTCTTGTTGAATTGACTGACTTTGTAAAGGTCTTGTTTTGAATGAAAAAAGAATTGGAATTGTCCAATAGTATATCATCATGGAGAAAGAATACAAAAATGCCTTACAATTCTCGGTCATATTTTCTTTATTTATTCTATTGACTTCATTTTTTCTTATAAAGCCAACTTCTTCAAGTGTAAACATGTCCTGTGGAAGCAAATTGCTCTAGAAGCCACAGCCTCTGACCGCCAGCAGAATGGCCATGGAAAATCCAATCCTTGCCCACATCCACAGCTTTCCTTGTTGATGGAAGGCAAATCCTCCATTCTGTAAACAAGCAAGAAATAGTTTGTTATAACATGCTGCTGATTGGTATCGTGATTTAAACTTGATCATGCATCAATTGTTTGCTATATTACCAGATCTAAGTTTGGTGAAGGTGCCGGGGATGTATCCTCTGTGTCTGAAACCGTAGGTGGAGCTGGGGGGCTGGGTGGAGTGGGTGCTGGTGCTGGTGCATGTGCATGATGCCTTTTGTGCCTGTGCTTGTGCCTTCTCTTGTGTTTGGTGGGTGCTGGTGCGGGAGATGGCACTACTGGCGGAGGTGGCGGTGGTGATGGGGGTGGTACAGGGGGTGCTGGTGCTGGTGCTGGTGGCACTTTTACAGGAGCTGGGGCAGGTGGCGCTTGGGCTGGTGACGGGGATACTTTTGGTGGCGAAACAGGCGGTGGCAGCGGGGGTGGCAAAGCAACAGGCGGCGGAGGCAATGCTGGTGGTTGTGTAGGAGTAGAGGTGGGAGGGCTCTGTGGCGGTTGAGGTGGTGGAAGCTGAGGGGCTGAAACTGGTGGGTTGGACACTGGTGCAACTTTTGGGGTTGGGGATGCCGTCGGACTGGAAGTCGGTGGAGTTGGTGTCACAGGGATGGTTGGTGCTGAACTTGCTGGTGGCGGTGTTGTGGAAGCTGGCGGTGCTAGCGGAAGAGTAGCAGGTGAGGCAGCCGGTGCTTGTGCATATGTGATCACCAGTTGACAAGCGAGGATAATAGCCAAAACTTGATACCAATGTACGAGGGCCATTTTATGCAGATGGGGGTCCTGAAGGAGGGACTTGGTGGCTCTATATATGCAAATCACGAAAGAGGGGAACCTAAGAAGATCAAATGTACCCGGTGGAGGGAGAGATGTCGCCCTCCTGCGATGGGTACATCGTTTCTAAGGTTCTTGTAGTGCAATGAAGGAATTGTAAAATGTGGTTATTTGGGAAAACAGTTGCGCCATCTTGTCAGCCAACCTGTTAGCTCCTGGTGCAGGGGCCTCGCATGAACTCCTACCTTTAAGATTGGAGTAACAGGGGAATGAGGCTTAGGTGCAGTTCTTATGTGATGGTGGTTCTAACGGTGTGTGGCTGGTTTTTTTTTTCTTGTCATCGCTGGAATAGGACTCTCTCTTGCGCATTCACCAAATGATTATTGAATTGCTAGTGCTTTTATGTTGGGTTGCAAGCAGAGATAATTACCAAATCAATCGTAAACTTTCATTATACGAATACTAATTAAATCCTGAACTTTTTAATTTTTTCAATGTAGTCCTAAATCTTTTGTGCGAAATTTCAACGTAACTCTTCCGTCTAATTGCTATCGGAAATTGGTGTGATATGATGTCCAATCATCGTCACTGATATGGACTACTTTACTCAAAACATTCTATATTTAGTTTTATTTTATTTTTTGTCATAGAAACATCTTATTGGATCACTAGAGCAAAATTTTAGGATTACATTGGCAACGTTAAAAAGTTTAAGACCATATGGATTTAAGATTGAATTGGTAATTTTCCCTTTATTAGTAGAAACATCTTTATGAATTAGTATGGTTCTCCTGTGATGACAAGAACATTGGGGTCGATTCATGATTTCTAAGTTGCGAGTTTACAGAGCACAGCAATGTCCTCCCAAAAGTTCAATATCTTCTGAATTGAATTACTGCAACAATACCTTTTTGCCGCCCTCAAAAGTTTGATTTCCTATGAAGGCTCCATTCGTTTCACAAAAATAAGTATTTTTAAAAATATTTTCCAAGAAATCATTTTCCAAATAAATATCATTATTTTCCTATGTTCATCCAAAACTTGAAAATAAAGTGGAAAGTATTTTTTGTTGTTCGATAAGGAAAATATTTTCCTCTACATATTTTTTTTGAATAATTTTATTATTTTTTTAAATCAATTTTTAAAAATATATTTTAAAAAATCGAGTTTTTAAATTATTTTTATTTTTCTTTCTTTTTATCTTCTTCTTCTTTGGCCATTCGCCGACCACGCAACAGCCGGTGACCAACTAAAGGCCAACTTTCGTTGGCTCGTTGATCTCACGAGCAACGAGTAGATTAGCGAGCAACAAGCCTGAGCTCGCCAACCTCTAGCCTTGCTAGAGGCTCGCACTCACTACTGGCTCCCGATCTGGTGAGTGGCGTGCCTTAAGCTCACCACTCGCCAGAGATTGGCAAGCACTAGGGTCTAAGTGTGAGGGCAAGCCTCAAGCTCGTCAGCCTTTGGCCTCACCAAAGGCTCACGCTTGCCAGTGGTTCGCCGATCCGGCGAGCGGCAAGCTAGAGCTCGCCAGAGGTCGGCGAGCCTTGAGCTCACCGCTCACCAGAGATTAGTAAGCCTCGAGCTCACCTATGGCTAGTCGCCAACTGTAGCCATGCCGGCGACTGGCCAAAGAAGAAGGTGGAAAAAAAGGAAAAAGAAAAAGAATTTAAAATTCAAACTATTGAAAAAGAAAACAAGAAAGAAGGGGGCTAATAGGTTACGAGAGGAGAGAGTAAGGAAAATGTTTTTCCCAATTTGAAAAGTGAAAGATATTTTCATCTCTTTTAAAGGACTTTTTTTCTTGATAGACAGTAATTTCCACAATTAGTTCATTTTCCGTGAAACGAATATTGAAAAATTCGAAAAATATTTTTCGGGAAATTATTTTCCACAAAGCGAACGGACCCAAAGTGTTTCCAGCTTTTCCTGAAAGCTGCTAAGCAAGAGATTCGCCAACCGCTCATCTTCTGCTTTCAATTCGAAAATAAAAATTTCCAGTTTTGGAAGGCTGAATTGCCACCTTACCAAACAGACGAGTTCCACTTTTTTCTCTTGCTGTTCCTCAAATCTCACTCCAAGTGGTTTTCTTGAATCTGCCATCGTGTAGCAAAAGAAAAGAAGCCACATTAAAGAGCAATTGATAAATATTTACCAAATTGCAGCACCAACCCTTTCCACCCACAATTTGGATTAAACCTCGGATCTAATCATTGGTATGCAGTCTTCATCATAATCAGCTGGAAAATGACATATCAATTACTTCTTTGCGTCTATTGGCTTCCCTTACACTAAGTGTACAATCTCATTCCTGTGCTAAATGCTCGGCCACTTGTATTGCTCGTAATCACGACAAATAAGACGGCATTAAAAGAGTGAACAATCAGGACGAATGACGCATGATCTTGCATGACAGCTACAAGTATGTTTGTACAAGAACAAAAAGAATTCCTCGCATTTTATCCCTCTCGGTTACAAGAATCTCTGCCGAATTAAAGGACCGTGCAAAAACCTCAAAATTTACATATGAGACGAGTAATTTCACAAGGACAATCACACAGGGTTTTCACCATGGTTTATGTGCTCATCCCCCAAAAGTATGATACAGGGTTTTCTCACGTGCTTCTGGATTGGTGACTATTTTTGCAATCATCATTGTTCTTTCACAAACAAAACATGAGGTGGAACATGTCATGCATCTTGTTGAGCAGCTTTGATGGGTGGGGCGAGATGGGAAGACATGAAGGTGGGGACTCTGATTTCTTCTCTTTCTTCTTCCTTCTCAGCTGGAAGAACTGCTGCATCGCATCTGCGCACTCTGATTCTAACACCCCGCGCCTGATGGTCATTTTTGGATGAAATGGGTGTACAGGAGGAGCCGGCTTGTCCGTGCCTCCAGATGCAGTCGCCCCTTCACCAATTGGGAAAAGCCTGCAATAAAGCAGAGGGAGATGAATTCTTTGTACTCAGTTCTTAACAGAGGTCGAGTAATAATGTCCACATGCGATTCGCAATGCATTGTTTGAGAATTTATTGATTTGGCGAGGAAAGAATATTAGGGAAACTTTCAAATTTCCCCCCCTTATCTCAAGAAAACTTCAAACTTCTTCCTATTTTCGATCCCAATTTAAGTCACCTCCCCTTCCTCTCCTTCCAACATGAAGCATAAAAGAAATTTTGACAAAGGAAAACTTTGAGTAGAAGTTGCCCCCTTAGGATGGGTCTTCAGGATATGCTACAGGAAAGAAGCACGTAGCATCATGTGTTGGTGATGCTTATAGTAGCCAATAAGATTCTTTAAAGTATGGATGCTAGACAGCTACTACTTAACAATTCTTGCCCTATAGCAATAGAAGCCAAATTGTAATCTGGCTTTATCTAGGCCAATAGAGCGATCTAAGTGGAGCCCTGAAAAGTGTCTTGCAACCACCATACATGCAACAAAAAAACCAACTGGGAACCAGAAAATATTACAGAAACAAAGATAACTGATAATCTCTGCTGGGAAAAACATCAAAAAGTAGCAGAATGAACTCAACATACCTGACCCAGCTGCCATCAGCTCCAAGAAGCTTGTTGGGAGCTCCCCAAACAAGAGTGTCAACTCGAGCTTGAAGAATTGCCCCAGCACACATGGGACAAGGCTCCAATGTCACGTATAATGTTGTCTCCTGGGGAATATAATAGATATTAGGTTCACAAATACACAGTTGTGGCAACAAAGCAAAAACTTAGTTTAATGTGGTCTCACTGGCACTCAGTTATTTCACAACAAAAGAGGCTCAAAATACACAAGTCCAGATGAATATCAAATTTCTATCTTATATGCTTAGGCATCACTTTCCATGCCTTTTTTCATGCTATTTACAGAAATTGTACCAGAAAATTACAGGTTTTGGCTTCTAAAACTTATTACGAAAAGTGCTAGCCCCAAGGTTCGAATAGGGTATGTTTTATGCTAGAAACAGCTAGTAAGTAACAACATCTAAAACTTAGATACCAATAACTAATGAGCTTTGGAGCAGAGTTGTACCGCAAGTCTCCATGACCGAAGAACATTCGAGGCCTCCTTTATACATATCATTTCAGCATGGGCCGTAGAGTCCCTCAACTGTTCCACTCTACATATTATATTTCCTTGTCAAGTGATTTTAAAGTAACATCAATTGATTACAGAAAGCATAAGCCATTAAAGTTCTCAGACTTACAGGTTGAATCCACGAGCAATAATCTTCCCATGCTGCACCAGTACTGCTCCAACTGGCACTTCCCACTTTTCAGCAGCTTTCTTTGCTTCCACAAGTGCCTCCCTCATGAACATTTCATCAATCCTCCGCTGCTCGCTTTCAAGTCTGTATGCCTCTTCCCATTCATCAAATCTATCTCTTGTTACTTGCTTGGCCCGTTGGAACTTCCTCTGTTTCAACGGTGAACTTGTAACCTCCGCTCCTCCAACGTCAATTAACTTTTCAGCATTTTGGTCCAACCCTTCACGAAGGCCACTACCAGCTAAAAGGTTCTCACCAGTATCTGAAGATGCTTCTCCTCTTGGAGGAGTTGTTACTCTCGGAGGCTGAGGTAATGAGGATTCCACCAATTCCAAAGCAAGAGGAGGGCTATTGGTGTCCTGTACTTTTTCATGCCAACCGAACTCTTCTTCCTGTTGTGCTGAACCTGAGGAGATCGTCTTTGCCGAACTGCTTCCTGATTTAACAGATGGAATCTCAGCTTCAGATGTTGTTCTTTTTTCGCCTCTTGGTGAATACGTACGGTTTCTAGTTAAAGAATGCAAGGGCTGTAGCTGGTCAGAAGAGGTTACTTTCTGCGGTGTGCTTCTTTCCTGCTTTACATTGTCACCATTGTTTTCGTTGTGCTCATGGCCAGAAAACCATGCGTCACTGCTAATAGACTCATTCATTGTACTCTTTCTACCTGAACGCGAAGCTAAAGTGGATGATTCAGCTCGTGAACCCCATGGCAGGCGAACAATATCTGCCATGATATTCCACAAGGACCTGCCAGATCTCCTGACGGCAACAGGACCACTTGTTGTACTGCTGTCAGGTTCCTCCAACTTCAAAACTTCATGAACAGATGGATCAATTTCGTGCCATATTTCATCAGAACGGCCTTTTGATCCAAGACTCCCAGAAGGATGTGTTGAGTCAGGATTCTTTAGCTGAATGTCTTCTGAACCACCTTGAGTGGAAATAGCTTCAATGTTATCTTTGCTACCATATCCTGACTGAGCATCAGATGTATCTACTTCGGCCTCACTGCTAATTTCATGCCTGGCCTTCTCAATGTACTCCCTAACAAACTTTCCAGATGATTCCTCCATACGAAGAGCTGATCCAAGAGCATCTTCACGAGTTCTAATATACAACAATTCCTCATGGTTCCCACCTCTTCTGCCTCCACTATCAAGTTGAGCATGCAAAGCAGAAGTTTGAGTTTCTCTGTGTGTACTTATGGTATTAGAACCACTTTCCAAGAAATTCTCTTCAGTTGGCATGCCACTTGTCTTATCAGCATAAGAAGAGCCCCTGGCTACCAACTGAGAAGGTGGAGGTGTCAACAAAGATTGTGAATTGACTGTGTTGACCTCCTGGTTTATCACTTGCACATTCTGTTGATAAACCAAATTAATATTCTGGTTACTAGAAGGCCGTTCTAGAACTTTTTGATGAGAACTAGATTGTTTGGTAAGTCTTGGAGGCATGCTGCCTGAAGCTGAGTCAGACTGCACGACTTTTCCTCTGCTTTCCTTTTGTCTGTCTTGGGCTTCCCCAGACAGGGTCACAACTGATGTTAAATTCATATCTTGATCAGCCATTCTTTTTTCAGAGGTTTGCTGGGAGCTACCACTAGCACAAAATTTTGACTTATTCACATCATCTTGGGATTCACCACTTGAGTGTGCCAATTGGAGGGCCTGTGAATCTGTGTGGTAATATTGTTCCCTCTCACTTGGATATGAATACGAAACCACGTTTGTTTTCTGTTGCAAATTTATCCTACTAGAGTGTACAATGGACATCCCCTCAGCTGTCTGGTTGCTTTCTGATGGCCCAGTAAACTGTTGGGATTTCCCAGATTCACCTTTTATGGTGATCTGATCATCTGGGTGGCTTTGCTCTTCTCTCTTCCGAGCTGAGCTAGAGCCCAAATTCACATTTACCTCCCAATCATTCCTCGTAGACTTTCTATGCAAGCTGGAAGTCTCCTCAGTGTCCATCTCCTGGATATCCAGCTTTTGAGAAAATTCCTGGGTGTTTCTAGCAAATTCATCTCTTTCTGCCACATGGCCAGCCGGTTTCCTACGTTCATTTCTATTCTTCAAAATAGAACCAGATGAAGCCATTGGTTTCTCCTCCCTGCTACTGATCTGCTTTTCAGATTGGGACGACACTTTAACCTCACTGCCGCAGGCTCTACAAACTTCTTTATTCCTTTTACTTTTCCTTTCCAATTCAGAGATGTTAACATCTTCATTTCCATTTTGTCTGTGACTAATAGATGCTCTAGGATCCAAGTCCGTAGAAAAAGTTGATTTCTTTTCCGCACCAGTGAATTGCATGCGGGACGTGGAAGATTTTCTATCATCATAATCATGGGTTCTCGACATTGTACTGCAACCTTCCAAGGATTCCTTCTGACATTGTGCTTCTTCAACCGTCTGTTCATTGAGTTTCTTCTCTGACTTCTTTCTCCAATCCCACTCAACATTACTCCTGGCCGTGGCTTTTTTCTTCTCCAAGGTCTCATTTTTCTCCCTTTCTTCTCTATATATTCTGTCTTCTTCTGACATCTCATTGTCGGTTTTACTTTCTTGTCTCCTTCTTAACTCTTTACAGTGGCAACTTGATGTTTCCCCTGCAAATCCATCATCTTTAATCTCTTCTAGATCACTCTCAAAACCACCGGAAGATGAAAATGAATGATAAGATGAACAATTAGAGGCCTCTTTCTTTGCCCTGCGATTCTCCTCTCCCCTAAAATCTCCTCTTCCTCTGTCCTGCGTGCGAACATCATCCCTTGACTCAATCTCAATTCTCTCAAGTTTGCATTTTGAATTATTCTCCTTAGAAGCTGACCCCTTTTTCTTTCTACCCCTCGAATGTTCACTGCCATGAATCTTTTTCCTCTCCACTTCATATCTCTTGAACGAACTGCTCCCGCGTTTCCCTCTCGAATCAAAACACTCCTCATCCACTTCTTCACTCAACAGACTAAGCACGGCCTCCGCATCCTCAAAACATCTCAACCGGCCAATTTTTTGATTATTTTCCTCCGAAACCATACACTTGATTCTCCTCCTCCTCCCCCCATTTCTTCCCCCACCACTTCTCTCCCCAAAAGCACAAGAACCCTCCTCATACAAATCCGAGACCTCCCGGTCAATGCCATGGACTGGGAGCCGACAATAGTACCGGTCTGCCCCGCCAAAGTACAGCCTCCTAGAAGCTGAACACTGAAGCAAAGAGGATTGCCTCAACCCATACAACAACGAAGGGCTTATAGACACCCTATAGTTACCATGCCCACAACAAGCAGGACGCGCGCAGCAACAAGAACAAGCACAGCAACACGACGGCGACGGCGAATGGGCAGATGGGTACTTGTCGAACCGATCAGTCAACAAGTAGGAACTGTCATTGAAAGAGAGAGAAAGAGGCCCTTTGCTCCTATAGCACAGAAAGTTCGAGCTATACATGAATTTGCGCGGCGTGCGGCGAAAGGGGAGGCGAAAGGGCTCACCTGGATGGGCAAATTCTGGAGCTTTTTCTACTACGTGGGGGCTGTAAACACCATGAGCGAGCGATCTCTGTGGGTCTGCGCTGTAGATCGGATTGCATAGAGATTCGGTTGAAGAAGATATGACCAGGTGGAGACAGAACGGTGACGCGCGGCTGAGCCGAGTCGCCGAGTCCGAGTCGCCGAGTCGGACGAACTCGGGTTGAGTTCATATTAGATTTGAGGCTTGGGCTCCACCAGATTTGGGCTATCCCCATTCTATGAAAATGGTGATGTGAAATTGGGCTCCATGACAATGCAAAACTGGTCGATGAAACCCAATTTTATATAACATTCGGATCTATCTTTTGTTTCCAGGGACAAAAATCGAATCATCGAACTTTCGACTCTGTTGATTTACACCGATACAATAAAAATAATGCCTGAAGTCTATTTCATGTTTATGATGTTATCTTGATCCCAATTCTAGAATCAAATCGCTGGTTGCGATTGTTTAACACCAATTGTACATTTGATTTAACTTTCTCAAAAGACTTTCGACCTCACAAACCTCTTGAGGAAATACTGAGGTACTTAGCAAGTTTTTATAAGTGGCTTTAAGAAAGCTAAAGGTTTAATACTGATCCCCACTAACATTAAGCTTTCAACATTTGAGGAATGCTGCAACTAGAGTTAAATAATTTCTTTCGGCCAAAACTACTCTCACCAATTATTTCGTTTTTCAGTTTTGTCTCTTATTATTATTGTACATATCGCGGCTTGAAGTCGCTCGACCCTCGTCTCAAGTGGCCCTCACCTAGGCTATACAACTCGGCCGACAATTATTGATGTTAGATCTGGCTCACCTGCAACTTGAGCCTTTCACCAACTCTGGCAAAGAGCTTGAGTGTTTTTATAATAAAAATATATTTTAAAAATGCAATCAAAGCCATTTGTAAATTTTTTTTTTTTTTTTGGCCAAACATTATTCCAATCCGAAGTCACTTCGCAAAAGGTTTTTATCAAATACTATTCGCATCCCCTAAAGGATTTTAGTTTTTAGCATTTACATTACATTTGAAGCCCATTTGGAAAGTTAGACCAAACCCGTCTTACATGTCATATGAAAGGATTCTAACCTAGATTGGATGTGGATGACTAAGATCACGCAAAATAAGAAGTTTGGAAGAGGAGGAGTACCTTTTTTTAAGGCGCTTCTGTAGGTGTTTTCGCCCATCCAAATTAATTATTGCATGCCGAGTGTTATAATCTTTTGGTTTTTTTTTTTCCGATCGGTTTGGCGAATCGCAACATCGTGTCCTTGGGAGCACCGACAAACCCTTCGATGTTTCGGGGCATAATGACAAAGAGCGAATCAATCCTAGAGTACTCGGGACGCCATTGCGTCTGTTGAAGCAAAGTTCTCCGTCTGGACATGGTTCAGGTAAAGTTGGAGTGGTTGAAAGGCTACTCGTTTAGGCCCTCCTCGGTCCTCACGATGTGCCGGGCCCGGTTCGTTTTCTTCTTTTTTTCATTTTCTTTAATTTAAAATGTTGTTAACAAAATTTTAAAAAAATAATAATAATAATATTAGAGATCCTTATAACTTCGGTCTTTTTATACTAATTTCGCAAGGAGAATTAATCAAATCAACACATACTAATACCTTCGAGTATCAAAGACAGTACATGAATACACCACCTTACACGGAACACGTGTTTCACCGTGTCAAAAAACCTCCTTTTGTGCCTTAATTGTTGGAGAATGGCAATCTCCCTGTAGGTCAATGTCAACAAACCGGTCATTGTTATAGCTGGTGGTATTCACTTTTTTATTAATTAATATATATTGCAAAACACAAATATAGTTGGATGAAATACAAACGCATCAGAAGAATACGATTTCAGATAATTATAATCAGATTCATGCTTTCAAAAATGATAAAAGTACAATCGAATGAGCAACACCCTAAGTGTAACCACCATGATATAGAATCATCATTCACTGTGCACATTGTTAAACACATTCTTGTGGCATCATTTCCTCCTGGAGCCACAAGAGGAGTAGACGACGGTCATTTCTAGATCCTAATCATTCGACCTTTGCCATATTGACCCCATGATCGGTCCATCGGTGCTGAAAATTGGACTCCAACGGTGCAGTTGATGTCGGTGAGGTAAGCATGTCACAGGCCACGGAAAGAATAGAAAACGCAAAGTTTTGGCCTTCTTACCCCACCCAAAGCAGTGACGGTGTCTTCCTTGACTTTTTCAATGAACTTAGGATCACGGTTGTTGAGATTTCTAACCACCTTATCCAAAACCAAACTTAAATGCTACTAAACTTGCGGATGCTGTTTACTTAATCAATGTGAGGTTTCAAAGTCTCATGGTTACTTTACTTGATGATTAATGGGTCTCTATCGGGTAGGGTTAAATTCCTCGATTCGTATCAAGCACCATACATATCATAGAGATTGTTGAGCCAAAACCTCACCATTGCCAAGATTTGTCATACATCAATCAAATTACCTAGACCTGAATGTTCATAATGTTGCACAAATAGAGCTTCCAGCCCATTCAAAATGGATAACCTTATAATATTTCAGCATGTTGGAGATTTCCTCAACCTATTAGTTTAAACTTTGGGATCGAACTTTCTAACCTAATATCATAATTAGATTTTGCTCTTTTCATATCTGTGTCTATTCTCATTAGTCAAATTTCACATATCACTTATAATCCAACTTACACGTAAAAAAAAAAGATGTTAAAATATCTCCCCACCTATTAATTTAAATTTTTGGATTAAACTTTATAACACAGCAATTTATTGTTGGTGGCCATAAGAAAATCACCCCCCCGGGGCTAATTCTATCAGAATCAGTAACATAAACGAGAACGCTTAATTGCCTGATGGATAATTACTTGTGGACGGAGAAGAAAATAAAGTCAGCATGTCCATCCATCTGATTGCGTACCTTCTCCAACATCAAATAAGTGGATTCCACCTAGCTTTCACATCAACGGGTTAGCTTGTCGTGTTCTCTTCTATTTTGCACGCGGAGCAGCTCCACATCCTAATTCCTCTGAGGCACTTGAGCCAATGTTCCGGGCCCCCTCCGTATCCAACTTTCGTAATTGTAAAACACTCAGCAATCCATCTTTGCATGTAGAGATTAGGTATGTGGCACACACATCGTACATGGATGGTAATATCTAGGGTAAATGTCGGAGTCATTGACGGCTCTCGTGATTTCTATGTAGAATGCAGACATGACAACCTCTTAAACGACAGAGTACAATGGCGTGACTTCCAATTTGGGCCCCGTTCAGTGGCCCGTGATAGAATAGTACGCAAAAGTAATATGGCTCGAGCACGAGTCCGGAGTCAATGAGACTCGAAAGTTACCCATCGAAAACTAGTGCACCAATTACGCTCTTTTTTTCCTCTTTGTACTGGCCTTGCTCTTCCTCTTGCCTGTTAATTGCGGAATGGGCCTAAAATGCAGTTGCTATGTTCATATACTTGTGTCACCGGCCGAAAGTTTCCTTGGCCTCGGAACAACCCGTGGGCGCCTAGCGAGCGAAATTCGTCAGGCCAGCATTTCTTCTATAGCCGTTCCACGAACAATACAGTGAATGATTCTTCGTACGAGATCCTATCACGCCCAGCGTTACTCGGGCGTCTAGTCCATCGAGTAAGACAGCAGATCCATTTAGGTTCAAAAATTGGTTTCGGCTTACCATGACCTTGTCAGGAGAGCGACATCAGCTCTCAACCAGTTTGTGCACGGGAGGCCTATCCCGTCTTTACAGCTAAGTGATGTAATCATTTTATCCTAGAACTCCTAACATCAACCGTCCTGACGTCACTCCTACGGACCAGTTGTATTTGTCCCATCTGTCTCCTCACTCTTCATCCGATTACCCAAAGCACCCCTCCCAAGTGTCACAAATACAGGAGGATTCACGGACTATGACACTTTGTCTCTACAATTCTTTTCAAATCATGTTGAGATTAATGCTCTATTCAATTTTCTGTCGAAGATGCATGGCGAGTTCACGCATATGATGGATTGCGTAACGGTTCAGGTGAGCTGGGAACTCCTCGTAAGACTCGACAACTTCTCCTGGACCTCCCTACAAGTCGAATTGAACGATCGTGCTGCTCAACGACTGGCTCGGCACCAAAGCTATAAATGCACGAGTCAGGATCTATATCGCACCATCTGGTTGGTGGGACACCACCCACCACGTGAATCTCGCTTTTTACTCCAATAATGGCAAAACTTGACTGTACAAAGAAAAGATGGCCAATAATGTTTGCCACCGTGCTATGCTCTATTGGACTTTTTGAAAAGCTTTTGGCAAATTGACAGGGTTTGAAGCCTTTTTGACGTCGGAAATGACTGGCGATTCGCCAACGGGATTGAAGATGATTCGCGCTTTATCATCCGAGCTCGTGTGGAAAGATTCTTAATCTGTCAATTGCCATCCACGACTCCCCCACCCACCACTGATTCTGCTTCAGAGTCGTCTCGATTGACTTGGCTTTTCTCTTCTCTGCTAAGTCCAAAAGCTTTGGACGAGCGTGCTCGACTGAACGAATCGAGATGACTATCGTTAGTCATATTGTAAGTGTTTTTTTTTTTTTTTTTTTTTTTTTTTTTGCAGCGACATCTATGGGAGAGCACGAACAAAAGAGGGTGTACATTAGTTTTGCGCCACGTGCGTCCTCCGGACATCGAGTCGATGATCCTACGGAGGGGCCGAATTGAATAAGGCGACTGAAACCGTGTAAATATAACTTTATTAGCAGCTGTTAATTTAATATTTCTAATGTCTGTCGGGTTCCTTTTGTCTCTTCTTCATTGTATTCTTGTGACCAGACGGCTAATGTTTATAATGATAATAAATAGTTTCCCGATTAGTGATCGGCTGTAGCTGGACAACTAAGAAGTTGACAAAGCCGTCCGTGCGTACAACGTAGTGAGTATAGACTCCCCCGAGTCGCCTCTTCCCCGCACGCTTCCTAATCAAACGAGAGGTGAATGTTTCGGTCGGAAGAGGAGTTTCAAACAGTGGCTTTGGCATCGAATTTGAACCCTAAATTATAAAATGATTTACTCTTTCTATAGGTGGATTCTATAGGGGAAGTAGAGAAGCAAAGGCTGTGGAAGAAAGGAGAAGTAACTCGGGTTTGCTTTTAGGGTTTTAGGGTAATAGGCGGGAGAGAGAAAGAGAGTATTTAACCAGTGAAGCGTGTATCTACACATATAGGTATTTTCATTTGATTAACAATCAACCGACCATGACTCAAAAGAGTAAAACTAATCCAATCATCACGAGGGATAAGTTTTGTCTATATGATAAAAGCGTCGATGGCTTACCAAAAAAAGGAGAGTATGTGAATAGTCTACTAATCTTGCTGGGTTCCTTAACGCATCAACAAATCCAAACGGGCCCAAAAAAGAACGCGTAGTGCTTCGGCATCAAGTAATGTACATAGAGATTAGGTTGACAAGTGGCTTCGTCTTGAATTTTCTAATAAAGCGAGAGGATGAATTAGATAGAAGTCGTGCATGTGAATTTGTGATGTTCAATGGTTCATATCGCATTCTTGAGTTCGGCCTGAACCTCTATAGGTAGTTGGGAAAATTATCCAAAAAGTCCTAAATCTATTGTACTTTTGTCAATTTAGTTTTAAACTTTTTAACTTTGTCAATTTAGTCCTAAACATTTTCACTTCTTGCCGATTCAGTCCATCCAGCCAATTTTGGCCGAAAAATGCTGACGTGGATGCCGACAGTGCCACATAGGACCGTTGGCACTGATGTGGATAATTTTTAATGATATTTTAATATTTTTCTGAATTATTATTATTTTTTCTTTTTTTTTCCTTCTTTTTGTTTTTTGTTTTTCTTTCTTTTCTTTTTGGCTTTCTTTGCCTTTTCCGATAGCTAGCCACCGGCCATAGCTAGTCGGTTGGCCTCGCCTGCCACAGGCAAGGCCCGACTAGGTGAGGAGGAGCCCCAATGCGGCTCGGCAAAGGTTACCTAAGCGAGGTTGACCTTCACCCAGGCTAGGGTGGCCTTGCTAGCCATCAGTTGGGCAACGGCGACACCGGGCAAGGGCTGGCCTCGCCAGAAGGGAAGCCCTTGCCGAGGCTCACCCTCGCCCAAACCAAATCTAGCAAGGCCGGCTCTCGCCCAAGCTAGGGTAGCCTCATTGGGCGTCATCCAGCCAGGGGTAAGGGCCGGCCTCGCCAGATCTGGTCTAGGTGAGGCCGACACCGCTTGGAAGAGGGCGAGCCTTGGCAAGGGCTCCCCTCCCCAAATCTGGTGAGGCCAGCCCTCACCTAGGCCAAGCGGCCTTACCCGGCATTGCCATCCCCCGGCCAACACCCGGCAAGGCTGCCTTGGCTTGGGTGAGGGCCCCCCTCGCCGGGGCTCCTCTTCGCTCGGTTGGGCCTTGCTTGTGGCAGGCAAGGCTAGCCATAGTAAAAGGCAAAGAAAACCAAAAAGAAAAGAAAAAAAAAAAAAATGGAAACAACGAGAAAAAAAAAAAATAATACTATTCAAAAAAATTCAAAAAATATTAAAATTTTATTAAAAATTGTTTATGTTAGCGCTAGGCGATCCTACATGGCATCGCTGGCATTCACGTTAGCATTTTCCGGCCAAAATTGGTCGGATGAACTAAATCAACAAAAAGTGAAAATGTTTAGGACTAAATTGACAAAGTTAAGAGGTTTAGGACTAAATTGGCAAAATTAAGAGATTTAGGACTAAATTGGTAAAAGTGTAATAGATTTATGACTTTTTAGACAATTTTCCCATAAGTAGTATGTCAACCTCTCACATAATAAACAACTGGCAAAAGTGTAATAGATGTAGGACTTTTTGGACAATTTTCCCATAGGTAGTATGTCAACCTCTCGCATAATAAACAACGCATAATTCACATTACGAAAATAGAAAGTAAACCTAATATCTAATACGAACGACCATTTTTGGCCGGCCTTCCACCGAAACGTCCTTACAATTTTTATCGTTGTTAGGTTACCAAAGTTACTTAATTACACGGCGTGTCGTCGATGATTCGTTTTGAATTTGTTGCATCCGAGTCTTCGAGAGAGAGAATCATTAATAAAACTAGCTTCGGCTAATGGTTCAACGCTTAATGGCGGAGCCACTTTAGGAATAAAGATGGATGCGAATTCCTCTCGTATGAAAAGGATAAAGTGCGAGAGACACTTCCATGCGAAGCTGACGCGAGAGCCAACTGTTTATGATTTTTCCTCTCCAACCGTTTTATGTTTAATTCGGTTTGTTGTAGAGAAATTTATATTTGCTATAATGATAATAATAGTGCAATTAAATGAAGATAAAGACACCACAAGACATTCATTTGAGTGCTATAATTTTTTTTTTCAATCACTTAAATGTCATAATTTCTAAAAAAACAATTACTTGAGAATCGTAACTTTGAATATATCACTTGAGTACCAAAAACTTTTTAAAACGTTGACCCAAGTGTCGGAAATCTAACATAGCATAATACTTATGGTGAACGTTTCTAAAAGGTTATGGTACTCAATTGATCAATTGAAAAGTCATAACCCACTTAAGTGATTAGAAAAAAAAAATTATGATATTTAAGTAAGCACTGCGCGCAAGCTATGGCGTTCAAAAGATTATAACAAAATTATGACATTCAAGTGAATGATATACGAAAATTATGACATTACTAGTATTATTATCCCCAATCAAATGCCACTTTTCCAAAGACCTCTTAAGTTTTTCTTCGTTTCCTTCTTTGGGTTCGGTAAGTGGGAAGTGCAAATTGGAAAGAAAATCAGCAATTGGTCTTAGCCATGTTGGAAAATCTATGTACGGAATAGTCTTCGTTTCCTTCTTTGGGTTTGGTAAGTGGGAAGTGCAAATTGGAAAGAAAATCAGCAATTGGTCTTAGCCATGTTGGAAAGTCTATGTACGGAAAGTCGTATCATGTGTCGTCTTTTGATGAGACTCTTCCTCTTGTTTTTTTCAAAAGAATCGTCCAATTAGTCGTCAACATATTATACATAAAATAATTCGACTCTAAACTTTTCAATTTTGCTAGTATTCTTAAATTTTGCGCGAAATACTGGTATAGTAGTTCCGACTGGCTAATATCAAAAAGTTTATGTTCAAATTAACATTCATAAATAGTCATATAATTGAAAGAACAATTTCTCCCTAATTTTTCTTAGATTACGTTAGTAGATTCAGCTCAATTAATATCCATTATTGATCCTATTTGGCCAACAAGCCATTATCATAAATTATAACCAGAATACAACCTAAACTCGTGTCTATAACATGAGAGCTTCCCCAACCCACCAGAAGATCGTGAGTCCCCACCATTGGAGAAGCTTCTGCTGCTCCTTTTCTTGACTCCCCCCCATTTGCCCGTATCCCTACCTCATTCTTCAACTTCTAGAAAGAAAACGCCGCCTTTCTTTCTTTCTTTCTTTCTTGATCCGACGGGCGTACTCGATTCCCGCGGATATCGGGACGATCTCGCCATCTCGAGAAAACGAATTTTCTGTCCGGTCCGGTTCGAGAAAAGACGAACGCGAAATTCTACGGCGTGGGAAGCAAGGATAGTCGTTTTACGTATGGCGCTGAATCCGCCAAAGCCTTCTTTTTTCCAATTTTCGTTATTTTCTCCATTTTCTTGGCGTTCTTCTTTTTTGGGTCGGACTTTTCCTCAGTGTGACTGTACGAGGGGCAGTTAAGGCCGTTCGGACTTTTTCCTCAGTATGAACGTACGAGGGGCAGTTACGGACGAAATACGCGTAATGAGATAGAGAGAGAGAGAGAGGGGACAGAAAAGCACAAGAAACGAAAATGAAACGCTGGGATGATGATGAGATGTCAAGACTCAAGAAAGCAGGCGAGGCGAGAGAGAAGAGAGAACCCATTCGAAGCCAGCCTCTGGCTTGCGCCGTCTTTAGAGAGAAACCATCGTTGGGGCCACGTTCTTGGTCGCCGATCGCTGCGTCGTAGGTGGGTTCTGCGTCGACTCGGTCTTCTGTAGCATAAGCTATAAAGTTTGGATTTTTTTTGGTTTAGATCGGCGGTTCTTTCTGGGGCGGGAGATTACATTCCGAGCTTCTGCGTAGCTCGGTGATGTGGTTATCCGTACGAACGGACATCGTCGCCTGTGGGGAAGAGCTGGGCCCGATTATTTTATTCAGCTTCACTCCTCTCTTTCTTCTCCTCTCCAAGATTATTCTTTTCTTGAGGCTTTTCTTGGAGAAATCTCGCTTTTTTGGGGTCCTTCCTCTCTCTCTCTCCCCCTCCCTTTGCATTGTCGCTCGCGACGTTCGCTCGGCTCATCTGTTGGCGCCCCTTCCCTTTTCTGGGTTTCTCTTCGCGATCTGGGGTGCTACCGGCGCGTTGGGTTCGGGCGTGTTCCTCCGTTCTCTGTTGTGGGGGATCTATCTGATGCCTTCTGAGCTGTGTTTATGTGGGATCATCAGCTAGGAAAGAGCATTGTTCGTTTTTAGCAATTGGGTCTCTCTGGCTTTGTGGTTTCTTTACAGTGCTTCGTGGCGCCGGTCCGAAAAAGAATTGATTGATGGCCGGTGGAACAAGAAGGAAGCTTCTTCTGAGCAAACTCTACTCCCTCGCATGTTTGAATGGTCCTTCGCAACAAGATGATCCCCGAATTGGAGGACCAGGGTTTTCGAGGGTGGTTTATTGCAACGAACCGGAGTCTTTCGAGGCTAGCATTAGAAAATACGGGACCAATTATGTTAGCACTACAAAGTACTCGCTCGCAACTTTCTTCCCTAAGTCATTGTTTGAGCAGTTCAGAAGAGTGGCCAATTTTTACTTCCTCGTTGTCGGGACCCTGGCCTTCACTCCCCTGGCGCCTTATACAGCTGTTAGTGCCATTATCCCTCTTATCATTGTTGTAGGGGCAAGCATGACCAAGGAAGCCATTGAAGACTGGCAGCGGAGACTGCAGGTGCTGATTATGCTTTCTCGATTTGACCTGTTTGTGTTTAATTATGTTCCACCCACCTTCATTATCTGTTCCTGAATATGAAACTCCATATCCTGAATATGAAACTCCATATTGTGTTGTATACTTGGCATCTTAGGAGCTGTGTGATAATATCAAAAGTTAAAAATCTCCTCAAATATAGGAGCTGAAAATTTTTCTGCTGAAGCTCTAGATTTTGAAACCGCTGGGAAGATACATGTTTGGTGGCACCTTAAATTTGAGTGATGCATCTAGTTAAGCATTTGGCAATCATTGGATTAAGATGTGAAACAATTGAACTTTCCATTCTAGTAGGATGTTGAAATTTCATGAGAGACAGCAATCTGCGAGCATTTTCATCTAAAGAAGAATCCCAAAAAAGATATCATGTGTGATGTTTAGGATGTTATCATAATGTATTAGACAGATTTGAATGCCAGCATCTTCCCTGATTTCATGTGGTACGTATGTTTACATGCATGCTTATAATTTTGAGTCCTATATCATAATTATTCTCACATACACATTAATTCTTCATTTCATTTCAGTCTTTAGTAACTGTATATTAATAAATTACTAGGAGGGAGCAATCCATAAAGGGAAATCTCAGACTAAAAAAGATGGAGATGCTTATCTAATGAATTGAGGATGACCTAAGCGTAGATTGTATGTGCTGCTGATGATGATTGCTCTTCATTCATCTAAGTTGTCAAACCTAGCCTTCTTAACTGAGTAATTTGGCCTGTGATTTATTTTTCAGGATATTGAGGCGAATAATAGAAAGGTGAAAGTGCATAAGTATAATGGAGTATTTCATGACATTGAATGGAAGAAACTGAGAGTGGGAGATATAGTGAAGGTACAGAAGGATGAATTCTTTCCTGCAGACCTTCTTTTGCTTTCGTCTACTTATGAAGATGCTATTTGTTATGTTGAGACCATGAACCTTGATGGGGAGACGAATTTGAAACTCAAACAAGGTTTGGAGGTAACATCTGGCTATAATACGGACCAAATGTTCCGGGATTTCAAGGCAACTGTCAAATGTGAAGACCCAAATGCTCATCTGTATTCTTTTGTTGGAAGCATGGAGTTTGAAGCAAATCAGCATCCCCTTTCTCTGCGGCAACTTCTCCTTCGAGGCTCGAAATTGCGAAACACGAATTTTATATATGGGGCTGTCATATTCACTGGTCACGACACCAAAGTCATGCAAAATGCAACAGACCCCCCATCAAAGAGGAGTAAAATTGAGAGGAAGATGGATAGGATCATCTATTTCCTCTTTTCAATAGTATTTTCTATGTCTCTTGTTGGATCTATTTGCTTTGGCATTTGGACTAAAAACGACCTAGAAAATGGGAGGATGAAAAGGTGGTATCTTAGGCCGGACCGCTCCACCATCTTTTTTGACCCTAAAAGAGCTCCTGCAGCTGCCATCTATCACTTCTTGACGGGTTTGATGTTATTTAACTATTTCATCCCGATCTCCTTATACGTGTCTATAGAAATTGTCAAAATTCTTCAAAGCACGTTTATTAATCAAGACATTGACATGTACTATGAAGAAGCCAACAAACCAGCTCGTGCTCGCACCTCAAACTTGAATGAGGAACTTGGCCAAGTTGATACAATACTTTCAGACAAGACAGGAACTCTGACCTGCAATGAAATGGAATTCATCAAATGTTCGATTGCCGGGACAGCTTATGGCCGCAATGTCACAGAGGTAGAGAGGGCTATGCATAGGAGGAATGGCTTACCTTTACCTCATGACAAGCTGAATGGCCGTGACGACATGGACCATTCACCTGTTACAGAGCCACATATTGAGCCACGTATTAAAGGCTTCAACTTTTATGATGAGAGGATCATGAATGGAAATTGGGTAGACAGGCCTCATGATGATGTCATACAGAAGTTCTTTCGTTTGCTGGCACTTTGTCATACGGTAATACCTGAGGTGGAGCAAAGTACAGGAAAAGTCTCATATGAAGCTGAATCACCAGATGAAGCTGCTTTTGTTGCTGCGGCAAGAGAACTTGGGTTTGAGTTCTACAAGAGGACACAGAAGAGTATCTTCCTTCACGAGCTGGATCCAAAATCTGGAAGGAAAGTTGAAAGGTAGATGGAAATAAAAAAAAGAAAAATCTTTTGTGATATTGGATAAACTTGCCTTGCTGGATGGCAATGTGCAATTTGTCTCAATATTTAGCACTCTGCACTAGAATAAGATCACTGCATTAAAGATTCTTCCACTTTTTTTTTTTTTATCTTTTTAACTGGGAAGATCTTTTTTTGGTTATCAATCTCAAGTCCCGAAATACTTATTCTGTTTGTTTTTCTTTATGTGCATATCTGAATTCTAACATTCGGGTTGATTATTTTCATTCTTAATCTTTAATATTCTCTTTGCATGTAAAACTTCCTGTTTGCAGGGTATATGAGCTTCTAAATGTCTTAGAATTCAACACCTCAAGAAAGCGTATGTCTGTTGTTGTAAGAAATGAGGAAGGAAAAATACTATTGCTCTGTAAAGGCGCTGACAGGTCTGTATATAGGACCATGACTACTTGAAGGTTTTCGTGTTCTTCTTCCTTGTGTTCTGAACCATCATTGGTGCATATTCATTGCAGTGTCATGTTTGAAAGGCTTTCCGAGCACGGCAATGATTTTGAAGATACTACGAGGAGACATATAAATGAATATGCTGATGCAGGCTTGAGGACATTGATACTTGCTTATCGTGAACTCAATGAGGAAGAATACCACAAGTTCAATGAGAAATTCAATGAGGCAAAGAACTCAGTTAGTGCCAACCGCGATGCTTTGATTTCTAAAGCGATGGAGATGATTGAAAACAAATTGACTCTTCTTGGTGCCACTGCTGTTGAGGACAAACTGCAGAATGGGGTGGGTTTCTTATATGCCTAATGCTGTTAAAGGAATGTCAGTCGGCCTTGGAAAATGCTTTGGCGCTTGAGAATAAGTTTTCCTCTTTCCTTCTTGTCAGGTGCCAGATTGCATTTTCAAGCTTGCCCAAGCTGGAATTAAGATCTGGGTTTTGACTGGAGACAAGATGGAGACTGCTATCAACATTGGGTACACTGAGATGTCATAGTTTCAAGATGAGTCTATCTATATCTGCGTGTCTGGTTTCTTCACTTGGGAAAATAAATTTGCAGGATTGCTTGCAGTCTGCTCAGACGAGGAATGAATCAGATAATAATCAGTTTAGAAATGCCAGAAATTCTGGCTCTAGAAAAGTCACACGATAGGGATGCTATAATGAAGGTATCCCTTTGAACACTAAATGATTTCCAGTTATCTTTTAAACTGTTTCATCCACGAAACTATACACGCTCTCACCTGTTTATGAAGTGTTAGGGAGTATAGTTACAAGTCCACTGAACTATGCAAATATCAGGCTGCCTTATTTGCTTAGGGATTTTGCATGACTTAGTAAAAAAGTCTTGCCTAATTTAACTTGGTCTTGGTATCAATCTAGAATGGTTCTACACCAGACATGGTTTTGAAGCGAGAACTTGAAGACAGCAAAAGATGGAATTTTAGTTGGACACAAGAAATACATATTGAGCTTAACTTTGTAACAAACCACGGTTGAAGGCATCTTCAGTTCTAAATGAGTTGAAAAGATGCATCAACAATGAAAATGCAGAAACATTTAGCTTCCTCCTGAAGTGCTAGTTATGCATGCTGACTCAAAACTGCGGCTGGCATTCCTCCAGTAAAATCAATTTCTAACTCACAATACGATTTCGTAATCTAATTAGATTTTTGGGCTCATTGTTAATTATACCCGATGAAGTATTCAGCGGTTTACAGAATGTGACTTGTGCCGCTCCTTGCCTCTGGCTGATGACTTTTTTCTGCTGCGTGACCAAGAGAAGACAGATGTTTGACCTAGTGTTGGCAGTGGGTAAATCCATAGTTAAGATAATACTACATGGATACTAAATGAAATTATGGTTGTCTTTTAGGCATCAAAGGAGAGTGTTCACGATCAGATCAGAAGAGGGATGGTTTCATTGGTGGATACATCAAGTGGGCCCCCCGAAGAATTTGCTTTAATCATTGATGGAAAATCACTTGTTTATGCTCTGGAAGATGACATGAAGAACATGTTTCTAAATCTTGCACTCGGCTGTGCATCTGTTATTTGCTGTCGCTCATCACCAAAACAGAAGGCATTGGTGAGTTATAATATTCGTTTCAACTTTCCATGCTCACTTGCATAAATGTTTTTTTGTGCTAAACTTAGCAAAACAAATGAGCCTTTGAAATAACTTGCACAGTGTTTTATTGTAATAAACTTAGCATAATAGATGATCCTTTGAAATCATTTGATTTTATTGCCTGAACTGATAAAACATAGGTCACAAGGCTGGTCAAGTCTGGAGCTGGGAAAGTAACATTGGCTATAGGTGACGGTGCCAATGATGTGGGAATGCTTCAAGAAGCAGATATTGGAGTTGGAATTAGTGGTGCTGAAGGAATGCAGGTGCCTAACATGCCATTACAAGACCTTCAGAATTATGTAATCCACTGGCAACAATTGTGTTGGTTTCTGATGCCTTTTATGTTTCTCTTTGCTTGTTATTTAAACCCTTCAGGCAGTCATGGCCAGTGATATTGCAATTGCACAGTTTCGATTTCTCGAACGCCTGCTACTCGTACATGGGCATTGGTGTTACAGAAGGATTTCGATGATGGTAAGTCCATTTACGTATTGATTTGAAGATAAGGACATGATCATCTGTCAGCATGTTATTATCTCTTTGGCAAAACAAGGTAGATAAATAAATAAATAAATAAATTGGTCTCTTGAGTGAGAGACAAGTATACCATCCATAGGATGAAGACAAATGGTGTTTTTATCAGGTAAAGCTTCCTGTGGTAATGTTGCTCAGTTTTTTTTTTTTTTTTCTGCCAGATATGCTACTTTTTCTTCAAGAACATCGCGTTTGGTTTCTCCCTCTTCTTATATGAGGCACATGCGGCCTTTTCAGCACAACCCGCATACAACGACTGGTTTTTGTCATTCTATAACGTCTTCTTCTCATCACTTCCTGTGGTTGCTCTGGGAGTTTTTGATCAGGATGTATCAGCAAGGTTGTGTCTAGAGGTATGCTTGGCTTCTTAATATGTAATTTCTATTACTGTTGGAAAACATTTTATGGCCCAGCTATCCATATCACGGATACCATGTGTTATGATCCTCCAGAGACTATGTGATTGTGATTTTCTTTCCAGCACATGGACATAATTTGAGCATCCAGGGAATTTTTAAGTTCATCTTTTTTAGCTTTCTGAATGTCTTCAATTTTTTTTTTTTTTTTTTTTTTTTAATATGGTTAGAAGCTTTGGATTGTCTTTAAGTCCTTTGAGATCTCTCAGCATCCTAGCATGGTCTTTGATCATTGGGGCCTATTTGCTTTGCCTTCCCATGCTAATTGAGAACAGCTGGAAGCAGTATTGGATATTTTTTTGGTTTTCTTCGGAGTATTTTTATTTAGATCAATTCATATTCAACTTTCATGTGGCAGTTCCCCCGGTTATACCAAGAAGGGGTTCAAAATCGCCTCTTCCGCTGGGTCCGGATACTCGGCTGGATGTTTAATGGGTTCTCTAGCGCAGCTATAATTTTCTTCTTGTGCACATGGGCACTGGAGCACCAAGCATTCAACAGCAATGGACACGTTGCTGGGAGGGACATCTTCGGTGCAACAATGTACACCTGCGTCGTATGGTCGGTGAATCTGCAGATGGCACTAACTGCAAGGTACTTAACCTTAATACATCATATAGTCATCTGGGGCTCAATCATATTTTGGTACCTCTTCTGTCTGGTGTATGGAGCCATGTCTCCCACTCTGACTACTACTGCCTACAAGCTCCTTATCGAAGCCCTCGCACCATCGCCAGCCTTTTGGGTTGTGACGCTTGTCGTGACAGTCGGCTCCCTTATCCCATATTTCACTTACTTAGTGATTCAGATGGAGTTTTTCCCCATGTACAATCAAAGGGTCCAGTGGGTCGGGTACAAAACAAGATCGATTGATGATAGGTTGAGGTGAATGTGATTATGACCAACAGATGGCTTCTGGGTTAATTCATCCTGTAAATCTTGCGGTCCAGGAAATACTAATTCCTGCAGACCCGTTTAATTTTGTAGAATCCTCAGGGTATAGATTTTACGAGCATGGAAATCCACCCACTGGCTCATGCCGAGCTCTGGATATGGTAGACAGAGTATATGGGTTTTGGAGATTTACCTGCTGTCATCAAGCTTCAGATGCGCTTGATTCTCTGTGGAAGAAAAAATAGAGGAGAAAAAGCTGTATCATATGTTAGCTTTGCTGTAGATTCTGTAGATTCACAAATTATGGGAGACCTGTGCTATACACAATCTTCTTCTCTTTGTAATGAATTAGAGGAGGCATATATATTGTCAATTCAGGTTGGGCAAGCTTCTTTTGTTATCATAAATTTATTTTGTCGAAGAGTGCCTCGCCACGTGTTAAACAATCAATTTGAAAAATATTATAGTTTTCAATTCACTGATTGGCTTTGTATACTGCACTGTCAGTGCCATGAAAACTGAATTATTTCACATATAGTATACTTAATAAATGTCCACATAATTTTACAAACATCTCGTAAGAATCGCCTTTATTGATGTCACATTTATCAACAAGTCGCCCAATTTGTATTGTGCTAGCGACGTTTGAATATTGATGTGTAAGCCATATTTATTGGCCTCATGCGACGCATTTAATTGCGTTAGTTCGTAGCTGAATTGAATTCAAAGGGGAGTGTGATTTCGGATCGAGTTCATAGAAATGAATTTTATCTATTTAATTCTTTTGTTTAATTAAGAGATAAATATCATCAAACCAATTTTTTTTTTTATTTAACTTCCAATTTTAAACTAATATTATCTTTAATATCCATATGCCTCTACAAGACGAATGCATTTTTTCGAGCCATTCTAAAGTACATTCAAGAAGTTCTCTGAAGAAGTCATAGAGGGTTTTGTTTGCATTAAGAAAACATCCCATTTTCCCTAATCTCAATTTATTCCACATATCTGCAAATTACATCGGACTAAATAATTGACATTAAACGTTTGTTTTAATTATTCTCTAAATACATAGAGGTTTTGATCCATCAGAATGTTTTGTAAATATGAGCTCGATCTTGATATACTATCTAGATCAGCTAGACTATATCAAATGTTTTGAATATATATATATATATATATATATCATAGATAATTATGACACCTAGATTCGCTCCGGTTTGTTTTAAGGTAAATGAATAATTAGGGATTTTTTTTTTTTAAATGATCGTTTGTATCACCTACAAAAATCCGGTCACAATTAGTTGGAAATGATTGAATTGGCACCAAATAAAAATGTTTAGAACTAAATTGGCACAAAAAGATGTTTAGGACTTAATTAGTACAAATAAAAAAGGTTTAAGACTTTTTTTAACACTTTTTCCCAACAAAGGATCAGCAATTTAGGATTTTACTATATCCTTTCTCTATGTATTTCACACTATAGCTCTTCTGGTTTTCTGCTACATGTGGCATCCTTGTTTTTTCCCATGCTGTGCAGGAAACTGAAGATATTTACCATAAATAGTACACTGGCTTAAGGTAATGGCACCAACATTTTATCGCATCAACCGGACAAAAAGCAAGTTCGACTCCGTGTGGCGATTTGATTCGCACTGTGAAATCGGAAATCATGAATTGCCGAATGAACGGATCATCTGTTAAGCAAATAGATCGTTTGCAGAAATTCGGTGAGAAAATGAATAATTTACATGCAGAAAACTTGGAGAAAGGGTTGGCCTTCAATTTTCTTTGTACAGAACTCTCCTTCTCCACCCTGGACAAATAGCCTCGCAGGCCAGGGACACGTTCAAAGCTAAATCCTAAAAGTCAACCAGGACCAAGTCAAATCATTCACAATCTTCCTTGGGCGGATCTCGGTTCTTGATCGGCCACGGAAGCTGAATCGTGATGAAGCGCCACCTCCTAAGCTAACGCAAGCCAAGAAAATCCACGGCGGACCGGGCCATGATGGTGGCGAACTCCTGGAAGCTGATGACGCCATCGCCGTTGGTGTCGGCCTCCCTCATCATCTCCGACAGCTCGCGGTACGTCAGGGGATGGCCCATCTTGGCCATCGCTCCAGCCAGCTCCGCCGGCGTGATGTACCCGTTGCCGTCGCGGTCGAACAGCTGGAACACCTCTGCCAGCTGCTCCTGGTTGATGAAGACCTGCTCGGTCATGTCAGGCAGCAGGGCGGCGACCAGCTCGTCGAACTCGACCGAGCCGTTGCCGTTGGCGTCCATGTCGGCGAGCATGGCGTGGATCTGGTCCCCGGTCGGCTTGAGGCCGAGCGAACGGAGGAGGGCGGCGAGCTCGAGATGCGTGAGGCTGCCGTCGCCGTCCATGTCGAAGCGTGCGAAGATGTCCCGGAGCTGCTTCAGCTGCTCGGATTGGAGGGCAGCGGAAGCAGCAGCCATCGGGGAGGATCAGATCGGATGATGTCTGGTTCGTTTCGTTTCGTTTCGTTTCGTTTCGTTTGAGACGAGGGGCTGAACTTTCCTTGTTTTTGTGGCGGAGGCCTATTAGAGAACGGCTTAGAATGGTTCAAAACCAGAATGCGCGTTGCGGTGGATATGGAAAAATGAAAACTTGCAGGGTTGAATGGTCTTTGAGTTTTGGACAAGGGTCGGAACTACATGCGATCCTTCGGCCAACTATCATTAGTAAAAATTAAAAAGGTTTTGCTGGCGTAACGGCTCCAGTTGACTATTCAAGATTCTCTCGTCCAAGTGACCGGAAATCATGGCGAAACTTCTAATTTCGGAGGCTATTCAAGCCAGGCTGTAAGGACTGAAGTTGTTTTGCGTCTCCATCCATAACGTGGGTCGGCTATAAATATAGGATGGCATGGCACGAGAAGATCTATAATTGACATGTCAGATATCGCGGGCGGACTATTATTTATAGGGTGAATAATTTAAAGAGGGCCCGTTTAGAAAGTCGAATCGAAAGGATCGGTGAAAAGGTCCGAGAAGAAAATGGGTCGCGATCTTGGTTTTTCCACTCCATCCTTCCATTACGGTTGCGAGGTCTGCGGCTTTGTCCGAATTTGTTTTTCACTCACAGAAGCTGATCTTGACATTGGGATAACTCGACTGTTGATTGGTCCATTTTTGCCAAATCACTCTTGGGACATCTCCTCCTTAAACCTTTAATCTTCCAGCAGAGATCGTGAACATCGTACGCAGTATTTCAGTCCCTTGCTTGTCCACATTGTCCGACTCCTCATCTGGTCGAGGACGGGTTCTTTTACTGTGAAGTCGGCTCATAACTTGTTACTTGGATCTGTTATCGCTGCTGGGTGTGATGCTTGGATGTCGATGAATAAGAATCTGACATAGCCACAAGCATGGAGAGCAGCCCACGAGGCAAAAGAATCAGTTGACAAAAATTTGCCTCGCCATAACTATGTTGGAGCTTGGAAGTCCGGTCTTAATGAATAAGGATCTGACAAAATCTCAGATAAGCGGCAGAAGGGGGATGGCAAGGCTTGCTGGAAGAGCAGAGTCGATTAGACACGATGGTGGGCGTCGCATTCTCAGATGACTCGACAGAAACCCAAGTTCAATGCCATGGAAAATCCTCGAATAGCGACCAACTCGGCAATGACACTATAGCACCAGCCCAGAGGAACGATAAACCCAGATGATAGCCATTGACCCTCAACATCATGCAAAATGCCGCAGGCAATGCAGATTTGAAACGCATTACCATCTGCGTTAATTTCAATCCATCCGCAACTAGGCGGCATCCAATTCACAGCAAGCTGATGGTGATGACTAGGACGAGTCAAGGAGAACGACGTAGAAGTTTTCCTTGACAGAAGTTTTACTTAAAGATGATGATACAACCAAATTATTATGCATGTTAGTCGTCAGACAGCGAATGTCGGCGTAGTAATGCTTTTTCACAAATTCAGGTGTATGATGGCTTTTAGGAACCGAAAATTGAATAAAGAGCTTGATTACCCTGATGAGATTTTGATTGGCAGAAGACAACATCTCAACAGAAAAGTGGAAGAGCCGCTTAGATGAAATGCATGTGCGTGAACTGAGAGAAAAATCAATCTTGTTCATCGAGATCGCTCTCATTGAAAGTCGACATCTTTAAGGGGCTTCAACATCATGACCTGCTTCTAAACTCCCCTGCTTTTCGACTGAATACTTGCTTCTCCAAAAACACATACATACAGAGATGTGCGTATCCAGGTCCCAAGACAACTTTTATCTGATGGCAAGGCGAAAAATGGATGGCAATCTCTCTTTCGTCCAAATGGGGAAAGAACTCGTTTAAAAACAGAGGAAAGAACTTGTCAACGGGCTAGAAGAATCTTTGTCACAATGAATGTGAAAACTAACGAGAGAGCACAAGCAAGTGAAGTACTAAAACTAGCAACTATGGTTCGATGCTAGCAGGAGAGTGAACGCGGATTGCACATGTACATAAAGACTCAAAAAATTAATGAACAGGGACATTGGTCGTGACTGCAGAAGAAACGAAAAATTCACGATATAACAGTCACAATGCATACTAATCTGCAGGGATGATCGGAGGTTGATCTACAAAAGCATGTAGTGCACTTTGGATGCTGCAAGTCAGATAACATGTTCCAGTACAGTAAGAATACGAGGCGGCATTGAACTTCCGACGACGATAACAACATATGATCAGTAATGCGACTTTCTCTTCCCATAGTATACTACTAGGATATAATCACGTGAAGTTCCGACTGAATCTGCTTCACGAGTTAAACATGATTCAATGACAGTATGTTGTCTACCAAATCAAAAGGTCTGCATTTCAAGGAAAGAGCCCTATACTCATAAAAAATGTGAAAAGGGGGACCATGGATTTGAACCTTCTTCATCCTCTTGCTCTCGACATTGTAAGAGAACAAATATGCCTGAGACTGCTTGTATACAAAAAAGGGGATGAGCAAAATGTCGCCGTAGCCGTTGCGTGGAATGCTAATCCATAATGATCTACGAAAACCTATTCCCTCCTTCCAACTAGGGGGCAGCACCATTCTCAGCTCCTTCCGAGCCCGACTCCCGTAATCATCCAGAACATACATCGTTATGGTGTCGTCGTCCCAAAGGCGTCGGCACTCTAGCAAGGCCAGATGCCCTCTGAATAGCTTCAACTCGACCTTAACCGCGCGGACACCTTCAGGAAGCAATAACATCCTGAACTTCTCACTCGCGAGATCGAGTGTGCCAACAATGTTCCCCTTCATCGAGTCACGTGTCAGGACATGTATAGCCCCTTCTTCACTAATGCAATCATCCCAGGGAAATTTAATAGGGCAATCATCCACTGTCCTCCATGAATCAGTACCTAGCGTCAGAACCTTATGAGCAGCGGCTACACCACCGTACGGGCTGTACAGAATCCACGTCATTCAAAATTAAAAAAAGTAACATACCGCAATTTTGGATGGGAACACGGGGAACCTTGTACAATCATACAACATAGAATTCCCATTTTATGACGGTACAATGTCAGGGCGCATGTACAAGGATTTTGACGATTAGTGCTACGGTAACTTGTACCGACATACTAAAGAAAGTATGTTTGGCGAGGCTTGAAGCCTGGAAAAGTAGTGCTTCAGAGCACATGGTAAGAGTCATCTGGTATGGAGGTGGAAGGGGAACTCCGTGATTATCACTTAATCGGAACCGACTACATTGATTATGGTATACAGCTGCTAAAAATGTTTTAGGCTCTACAAGGAGGTTAAATTCTGCAGATGGGGATATAGAACAGGTATTTCACTAGTATCAATCCTAGAATCTATTCTGTAGTGAAATAGTTATGCGAGCACTGCACATGCTAGCTAGTGACGTCAACTCGAGGATCGCACAAAGCGGCCACATAATCGCAGCAGAAGTCATTAATTTGATCTCTGCTAATCATCTATCAATCTGTTGCATCAGCTAATGTTGGTGGTCTTTGTACCCAGTAACACCAATCTACAATACCAGCACGCAACTGACCAATGGACAAAATTTTTGCCGCTCGAACGAGTTGTTACTCTTCCAGTTGTTCTTCTCAATGCAATATCAAAAAAACTTAGGATGTGAGCGACTATTACAAGTTACAGAAGATTAGCTAGGGGGAGAACTTTGGCTTTCGGACAATCCCCTGATGTGATGACTGTAGAAAAACACTCCTCAAGAAGAAGAGTTTAAAGGAAAAAAATTTACTTGTCTAGGAATGGAATAAACACCGAAGATGATGTAGACAAATATCTATATCAGCTTAGTGCCAAGCGGTGATAACTCTCATCTGACTCACTTTGTAATATATGATGGAGGCTCTTTACTTTAATCACTAATTCTAAAATAATGCACACCAGCAGGTGTAAACACCCTTCATGAATGTAATAGCTGAGCAGGTAATGGCGACGACAATAATAAGCAGAAAACTGCAGTCATCTTCCGTGAGAGCAAGGAATAACATAAGTATAAGGAAGTTCAATGCTTAATAATCGGGTCACATTGTGCAGATTGATGATCTCTTTTCAGTTCGAGACTAAATAGGAAAGAACTTGTAAATTCGCCGAGAGAGAGATTTGACAAATAAATGCGTTCAAATTAGAAGAGATAAGGCTTCTTCTGACCCATTCAGACAAAACAATTTCAATTTTCTTTCCTCTGGAAGAGCTGTTTCCGCGCCTACCCCCGGAAATCTCCATCGATCACTCTAGTTGACCAATATTTGAGGAGCCTACTTAGGAATGAAAATCGTAGAAATCCTAACATGTGAAGCCAACCAAGCACAATATGAACAATTGGCGGTGCCCATAAACATGGAAAGTAATGCTTGATGAAAAGAACCAATTGGATACGGCACAATGTTAAGAGATGTAAAGCAGCTCCAAGTGTCAAAGTAAACATGCAACTTATATGAAGGCATTATTCAGAAGACCATAACCTGAAAACACATCAGATGATCAAATATGTGCACCGATGCTATTTGCCTGCACTACTGCTATATAAAGAAGGCCTAAACCTCACTCAAAGCCAAAATGCTATGCACATATCCGATGGGTGCGCAGGCGATGATCACAGGACTCCTCAAGAGAGATGGCGGAAGACCATGGACTTGAACCTTCTTCAGAGTCCTCTTCTCTACATCATAAGACAGGAAGTACACTTCGCCAGCCGTAACCTTTGGAGCAAGCAAGATTTCTCCAGCGCGGACACTACCGATGAGAAACCGCTCAGAACGACTTAGATCCTCTTTCCAACTACGGGGCAGCACGATTGGACGTTCCATCCAAACTCGATTTTTGTAATCCTCTAGTACATATATTGACATGCTGTTTTCATCCTCAAGATGTTCATAGTCTACCACCGTCAGACAGCCTCCAAATGCTATTAACTTCATCTTATGCACCTGATTCAGGGCACCATCGGGCAATGCTAAAGTCCTAAACTTCTCGGTCTCGACATCGAACGCCACTATTATTTTGTTGCTCATCAAGTCAAGCGTGAGGAAATGAATGCTTCCGTTAATGCAAACGCTGCCTCCGCAGGGAAAATCGATGGGGCCGCTATCGATTTTCCTCCACGAATTGGTTCCCAACGTCAGAATCTTGTGAGCGGTGATAACTTCCCCCGCATGGTTGAGGGCGTTCGAAACCCACGTCTTCATGACTTTGTACCGTCTCGTGACGGGATCGAAACCCAAGGCGCTGAAGCTGTGCATGCCGCGATGCAAATGGACGGGGAAGTCGGGACCCGTGGGCGGGAGGGCCCTGACCTCTCTGGTGCTGATGTTGCACACGTACGTAAGGTCCCCGATGTCGAAGCAAATCAACCCGTTGACGCTTTGCCAGTCCTGCCCGGTCGAGTTGATGGTCTGGTCCAGTTGGCCCAAGGGAACCGCGAATCCAGTCTGATGGTCCAAGCTGAAGAACCTGCGGCCGAAGCGAGTCGGCTCGATGTTGCCGACGATGGATATGAGCGAGGTGACGTCGGAGCGGCCGAGCGACTGAGCCAGGACTAAATCCGCGAACGACCGGTGGTCGATGATGGAGCGCCAGCCCTTCGAAACGGACCTGATCCGCAGGAGCGTCTTAACCGGCAGCCTCGACAGTATGTTGGAGATTATCTCGGTGGGCAGCTCCGTCAACCCCGCGTTCCCTCCAGTAGCCTCCTCCTCGCGAGTTCTTCTTAGCTGCTTCTCCGTCGGACCCTGTGAAAGCAAAACTCATCAATCGACAACCCCTTTCATTCCACCGCATTCTATGCTCGGTTTCTTGATGGGACCTGTAAGTCTCGAACCCTGACAAAGAAGAAAACCCGAAAACACAACCGAGGCAGTCCTCTGTTCCAGTGAAACAACAAAAGGAGCTCCTTTTTATAAGAGAAGATCAAGAAGAGAATGCCATTCATGCGCAAAAAAAACACAAGCGAGATATGCGATTCGCCCTATGCATTTCGCAGGAAATCGGGCATCAACAATGCCGGCGAAACCTGTCTCCAAAACCAAGCAACGCGAATGGAACAGGTCCGAACGACGACAACGACGGGCGACCCATTTCGTCTCGGTACACCGTTGAGCAAAACGAGCCGGAAAAAGCCGTTCTTTTTCTATCCTCTGTGTCCCGTCGAACGCAGAGAAAAAGAAGAAGAAGAAGAAGAAGAAAAGAAAGAAGGATGGAGAAGGAGATCTCAGGCAGCGCACGCAAGACAAGTCTCAACGGCGATCGCGCTGATGAAACGGAGCTCGCGACATGGTTCGGTACCAGTGGAATGCGAAGCGATTCCGCGCCCAGAGCGCCCCCCGAGGGTGGTTCGCCGCCGTCTTGCGCCGCCATTTTTCACAGAGAGAGGGAGAGGGAGAGGGAGAGAGAGAGACTGGGAGGAGGGTCGCCGTCAGGTATCGACAAAAATGCACGGAGCCGCGGCCGCGGAGGAGGAGGAGGAGGAGGAGGAGGAGGACCAGGACCAGGTATTGCATTTGCATTGCATGCAGGAACTTTTCGCCAATGACCCGGCCCAATGAGCGTGCTCCACGCGGATTAAAGCGATTAGTGGTGGACTCTCGACTTCCTTCCGAACGATGCCTCGTCATCACAATTCACTCTCACGAAAAAAATAAAAAAATAAAAGAGGTCCCGCAGGATTGGTGGGAAAAAAAGGTATATCATCCTCTCTCTCTCTCTCTCTCTCTCTCTCTCTCTCTCTCTCTTGTAATTTAATTCTCTCGCGTAATTCGTCTAGTAAAAATTCTTACCGTACGTATAGTGATCTTGCAAATCCAAAGACTGATTCAATGATTAAACATCTTGAGTAGCGATAATTTATAGTGACATCGGTTTTTCTCGATTGATCATGGGAAAATGAGATCTTAGACCAGCACTTATGCAAAATAATTTCCTCATTTTGTGTAGAGTTTCTTTCATGGGGTGAATTATTGATTGAAGCATCAAATTCTGAAGTACTTGTCAATTATAAGATCGGGATTAACTTACAGCAATTATTTTATCGCCTAAGGAGACCGGTAGCAGCGAGAAGCTGCTCCATTGCTTAGCAGTTAGCATTGTTCGGGTTAAACATAATTATTAGCTAATTAGTTTACTGAGTGATGTAACAAGTTCCAATCAAGGAATTGAATGTGGCTCACTAACTTCAACATTCTCCTGCAATCTGCCACAAAACTTGATATGCCAATTTTATGCACGAAATTGATAATACCAAGCGTAACTCATCCTTCACGCTATTATAATAATGCTCAAACTTTTAGAATATTTTAAAACAAATTATAGGAGAATCCGCATACCCATTTTTATGTGTTATGAAAAACTTAAGTATTTTGAGAAAGCAAAATAAAGCGCTTGAGCAAAAAGAATAAGTGCGTTTGTTTTGTGTAAAATAAATGAATCAAAACATATGTTTCCAAAAAAATCTCTTCCACTGCTTAATTATAATATTTAATGAAAATATTTTCATGATCGACCATAATATATGTCTATTAATTTTCATGGGCAACGAAAATATCTTTTGTTGATTTATTTTTATGAGAGATATAAGTAATCGTTTTTATGAAAATACTTTTTAAATCATTTATTTTCTACAAAATAAATGCACTCTCTAAGTGAAATTTTAAAGGGTGAAACATCAATTCATAATCACAACACTGAAAAGTTTTTGAAAAGAAATCCCGTCTCCTAAGATTTAATGGCTTCCGTTCCAAAAAACCAAACAGAAAAACGGGCCCAAGTTGCTCTCCCAAGATGATTATTTGGGCCTGGCCCGTTCAAAAGAAGCTGCCCAAACCATTCTTCCGCGGCTTGCGCCTTTCTTCGTCCTCATCGTTACTCAGGAATTCCCTAGGAAAATGCTCTTCGTATTTCCTAAGAAAATCCTTGAAAAAGATCCCAACGGGGCCATCCAAGAATTTGTCCTGATGCCGAGCTTGTCTAAGAACCTGACGATAGTGTAGTACCATCGAGCATAGATTTTTTTGAGGGAATATTTTTGTCTTAGAATGACTAGTCAATGTAAAATATCGAGATATGGACCTGATCCATCGTCCATTACAAGACTATCATAATCAAATGTTAAGGTAAGGCTAAAAAAAAAACTTGCCCCATCAATAATTGAGATATAAAGGATCCGTATTCCGAGCCAGTCATTATTCGCCATTGCCTTTTAGATATTCTCAAGAAATTCAAGAAATATTCCCTATCGACGGCTCTAAATCCACTACTAGAATGGC
This sequence comes from Eucalyptus brandiana, assembly GCA_014182725.1. NCBI lineage: Eukaryota > Viridiplantae > Streptophyta > Magnoliopsida > Myrtales > Myrtaceae > Eucalyptus > Eucalyptus brandiana. Next base: position 38,853,320 of record CM024674.1, read on the forward strand.
CTCGTTCACCCCTCTTAGAATATGGCAAAGAAGAAAGTGTCCAACTTGAGGGTCCCATTCCTTACATTCTCTCTCCACCAAGTCTATTAAATATATGTACTTATGTACTTCTTCTAATAATAGCAGGCAAGGGGCCCCTTTTTTTTTGGGTGCTTTAAGGTTGTTTTGGGTACATGGAAGCAAAGTGCGTGATTAACAAAACTGTATCTGTGAGCCAAGGTTGAGCCCTTCGCTAAAATTGCCAGTGACAAGTGCAACTTGGGACTTGTTACTTGAGAGAATGATGAGAAGAAATGATGTCTTGTTGTGAAGCGACAAAGAGATATGTGAAGCAGCTCGTGAAAGGGAGAAAGGCAATCTCGATCGATATCACACTCCAGGTACCTCCATGTATCGTTGCTTCCCCCTCCACCACACCCGACCCCCAGTCCCCTATCAATCCTAGCTTCAACACCTAGACTTCCAACCCTATGACCACCTCCTTGGCCTTGCCGCCCCCACCTTTTCCATCAGTCAAGAATTTTCTCCTAGGTTTTTTTTTTTTTTTTTTTTTTTCTAAGGAAATGATGTCATTCTTTATTGACATTGCAACCGATTATATGATCAATTACCTCATGTCATAGGAGGAAGTTGTTGCGGGACACACTATTACTCTTTAGGAGGTGCTGAAATCATGGAAATGGAGAATATCGTGGAAGCATGGAGGACTTAAAAGAAGGGATTGCGCATGAATTAAGGACCATTGAAAGGAATCCTATGAGTATAAAAGGAGAGAACCCAAAGGAAGAAAATGCGCTCAAATTACGCGCAATCTGATCCCAAGAAACAAACCCATGCAAAAACTCTGGTGAATTTTACCTATGCAAAAACTTTAGTGAATTTTTCTTTGACGTATTCCTTTTGAAGCAATACCTTCCGAAACTATTGTTTATGGCGTTCGTTGTGAATGCCAGTGTTGTGTTCATTTCAATGTACTTGTTTAAGCGTCAATTTATCTAAACTTTCAATTCATTTTAATTCCAATGAAGTTTACTTCTCGGTGATTTTCTTGCTAAGTTCTGCAATTTAATTTCTGTATATTTATGCATTCTTCGCTTTAGCTCCACTTGCATTTTCATTAATGTCAACATCGTCTCTTGAATTCCTTTAAGTTTCCAGTCTTGGAATTTATTTTTCGAGTACTTTGAAAATCCTTGCCATCCACATCGAAGTAACATTTATTACGAAGTCCTTTGCTCTTAGGAGCTGGCACGGTTTGCTCTTGCACATTCACATCTCCTCCATCTTTGGAAGAACTTGTTTTGTAGAAGTTTGATCACCTTATGGTCAAAGTAGAACCAAAGAACAAATTCGAATATATTTTCCCAATTATTTATTCCTCGGATTTACTTTAAATCGACTCAGATTTAAAAGAAGCACTTGAGGGTATGCAGCATTCAAATTGAACACTATATGACTTTCCAATCATAACTTATAGGTAGTATTGCTCATTTAATTTGTAGATTCAACTGGAGACAAGATTTGCGCGTCTCCTTCGCGATAGAGGAGACAGGACATGCTCATCTCCTCTGCCGATGGAGGAGACAAGGTGGCGAAGCGAACTAAGGCAGCATTTTTTGTGGTGCATCGGCGGCAGGGACGAGGCCGTGGCTCGTCTGGGCGTGGACGGGGACGAGGGGATGACGAGGCTATGGCTCAAGAGTGGTGGCGACAGCGGCGCGACGGTTGCAGTGGTGGCGACGCAGGTAGCTTCGACGGCAACATAGTGCCTGTGGGCTAACACCAACGGAGAGAGAGAGAGAGAGAGAAAATGAAGAAGATAAAGTGCGCTTCCCTTTTTTATTTTGTTTCTTGAGAATTCTTCATTTGCCAGGGATTGCCATATGGCATGTTCTGGAAGCCTAGCCGAAGTTGGAAAGATTCGAGGCTTATCCAACCTTTTTCTTCCACGTATAAAACTAAAAGGTGCTTTGCAAGAGCGGAACCACATAAGTCGGGAACCAGTTTTCCATACCAGCAACCCCATTCTCAATGAACCAAAACAAGACCTTAGTAATTAAAGCTATGTTTTGGAACTATGACTGAGTTGAAAGGATGGTCAATGCTGATGGATCCCTCTAGACATTATTATAAAAATTTCACAGCTGTTAGAATATTAAATATGAAATACAATAACCCACAACTTGAAAGTCCAAGATTTGTGAGTTCATTATTGAAATCTTATCAAAATGCTAAGACGAGTTGTCCACCTTGAGGCACGCACTGTTAGATAATGCAACGTAAGATCAACGGCGTGAAAAGTGTTTTGGAATTGGGACTCCCAGGGGAATACGAAAGCCAAATAACAAAAGGGAACTGCGGCTCTACATCCACGAAGCTGAAAGAGCTGTCATGTCTTCCTATAATAGGAACAAAAAAATATCCGAAGGAAAAGAACAGGAACCTCGTGTTTCATAGCTCAGACAGCTACACGTGCCGTTCGTTGACGACTACTGGCCACCCGATGTCTCGTACGCTGCTTGTGGCTGTTACTGACGTAGTGATGTGAACGCGCTCGTTTAATTTCGTTTGACCAGACAGTAGAAGGCCAAATCCCGGATGATCTCCTGCTTGCTTCCCAAGAACGATTGGCCCAAGGAGTCACTCTCCAATGAGCTTAATGCATAAGTAACGTCACGGCGTGCAACACATGTTCCGGCCCATGATGTAACCCCTCACGGCGTGGAAACGACGGTAAGTATCAGAGGTTGTCGCTTAGGCCCTGTTTGGCAACTTGCCCAACAGTACCAATTTCGATTTTTGTTAGAATCGGTTTGGGACGAGAATCGCGTTTGGTAAATTTTTTGTTCAGGAACAAATTTGTTCGAAACAGTTTCGGACAAGATTTGAGAATCTAAAAAAATTTGATTCTCGGAAGAGAATCAGAAAAGAGAATCCAAATCTTACGTCCACGGAGTGCCTTTATGAAATTTAAAATGGATTAGATATTTAATCATATAAAAGTAACTATTAATTGATAATGAGAAATCACCATGATAAAAAAAAAACTCTTATTTAAATATAAATAATATTGAAATTCTAATAAGAAAACCAAATTTAAAATAACAACAATTTTTCATTTTATTTTTATCTATTTTTGATTTGTATATTTTATTTTAATTTCTTCCTATTCTGAAATATATATTTGCTATATATAGAATAAATATTTAATTTTATATTATAATTTAGTATTTATATTTATTACATATTTTAGGGATATTAGTATAGTTTATGCTAAGTTTTATTATTTACTATTTAATAAAAATTGATTAGTTAATATTTTAATTACTTACTATAAAAATATAATTGATCAGTGAATGATTTATGAAAATTCAATATCAAATTTACATTCATCTAAAAAGGTAATTAAAAACAATTAGAATATAAATTTTATTAGTAATCGAAATTTTATTCGTTACCAAACCAAATTCCTTAAAACGCCGTAATCGAATCGGTTAGGAACGAGAATAAAAAAAAATCATTTCTTTGTCGAATCGGTTAGGGAAGAATCGTTACCAAACGCGCCCTTAAGTACTCATTCCAACGCTCGGTACAGAGTCGGATAGGATGAAAACAGATTGCATTTGATCAAAACATCTCTTTCCCGTTATGTCTCATCTCCTAATGCGTTCGACGATTGAAAATGAAGAAGCATATAAATATCTTCAATCAGTTCCTCAACTGATGGGACAACGTTCGTCCGTCGGGCTGCTCGCATGGCTTTTTTTCTTCTTTTTTTTCCCAGTTGCTTCGATTACATGGTTAATATACGGACTTCTTCTACAGCCTTCTTCTAGTACATTAAGCTAATCACTACCAACACAATTCGTGGAACATTATGATCCGGCCTTTTAATGAAAAGGCATATTTTTCGATCCTAGGATCGGAATTTCATCCTGGACCATATTATAACGAAGTGGAGGTCGTTAGAATCAATCCCACAGACTAGAACGTGTTTCAAGCGGCTGCTCGCGAAGGACAAACGCCCCCGTGTTCCTTCCTAAGAATCCCGCAGCCGGACAAGAAACGAAGTCCCCGAAAGTGACCTCCGGTTCAGCATCGGCCACACCTTCAAAGTCCCCGAAAGACCCAGCCAATATTTTCTCGTGATGGCAGGACCTCATTCAGAAATTAGCACAATTATGCACTCAGGCGAGGACGGGAATGGGACCAGGACTAGGAGGAACCTGACGGTCGGCTCTTTCTCCTTACCATCCTCGCTAATGAAGGGGGTGAAACACGTGAAACAGGCAAAGATTGAGGAAGGAGGCTGCTGAAGTAGAGCGATGTTCTCCGTCGCAAGTAAACTCATCCCAATCCGTCATGTAACTTCCTCCTCTCTTCCACCCGGCTTACCTGTTTTTATATGGCGTGTCCGATGCCAATTGGTTATCGCTTAATCATCGAGTGTCGTGGTCCTCTCCATCCCCACGACACCGGGTAATTCGTAGAGTCCCGCTGCCAGTCCGTGACTCCTTGAGAGCTGCTCCAAAGTCTAAGGAATCGGCAACGGTGGATGCTTAGACTTTGGCCAACCGTGAATTGAACCGTGAGCAGAGCACAACCATATGTTGGATCCAAAATCTCTGGTCGCCCGATCTACCATGGACCAGGAGACAAGTTCTTCGTTTTTCTTAAATGGTGACAATTTAATGAAAATATCTAAAACTAGTGCACTAAAATTGTACATGCTAGGGACAAGCGGCTTCAAATTCCTTCCACCTAAAACTTGAAATTCGATTCCATAATTTTTGGAACATGAAACGTATCCTACATACCTAGGAACTTAGAACCTGCCCTATCGCAAATATTAAAGTCTATCTAGATTCCACTTGTACTCTTAATTGAACGATTGTAGTAAATAATCATTTGATATCATAACTCATATTAGACATACGAAAATTATGAAATATTCATAAAGTAAAAGTTTCACACATAGATATCACCAAAAATGAAAACTTGGACTAGCGGTTTTAGATTACTCACCGTGGAATGCCGTAGAATTGCGCGAAAACATAAGCGAGAAAAATATAAAGACTTGTTCCAGTTATAGGTAGTTTTGGAACTTGAAATCTATCTTACATATTATGGAACCTAGAACTAGATTGGCGGGCACCAATCCAACTCTCCGGTCCTGGTTCTTTCCTGGAATTATGCTCATCCTTAATACATTCATGACTATTTTTTTATTTATTTATTGGACATTGAATATAAATCCACATATAAAACCTATTTATAGTATGTCGTATCACTTAATCTGTCGATTCCGTATCAGAGTTAATGCACGTCCAACGTCACTCTAGTTTCGCAATTTACAGCCGAGTGATCTTCGTCTATAAAATGGCACACGCACGGCCTCTTCAACGACGGAAGAGACACACGTTCCAACTGAAGCTTCCTCGTCATTTTCTCGCGACAAACCATGTCTTCTTCACTCATCTTCACCCTCTCTCCCCTCGCACTCTTGGCCGCGCTCTGGGCGATCTCCTCCTCCCTCGCTCGCACTGTCCCCAAGCTCCTCTCTCTCAAAGCCGCCGTGGCAGATCGCCTGTCCGCCCTCATCGGGCCGCTCAAATGGGCCTTGGACTGCTCCCTCAGGTCCTCCGTCCTCGGCCACTCGCACGGCCATGGCGAGCCAGGAGCCTTAGCAATAATCCACAGGCTTGGCACGGCCGAGTACGGCAGGGGACCGCCCACGGAGTGTGCGGTGTGCCTGTGCGAGGTCGGGGTCGGGGAAGAGGTGAGGGAGTTGAAGTGCTGCGACCATGTCTTCCACAGGGCCTGCATGGACCAGTGGCTTGGCTACAAGAACGCGACGTGCCCTCTGTGCCGCAGGTTCGTGGCTCACCGGGCGAGCATGAGCGTCATCGCCGATGTCGGGGCGGAGGTCATATCCTTCGCGTTCTGCGACCTCGGCTCCGGTGGCGACCGTGAAATGTGGTGGCTACGATGACTGCGGAAGTGATATGAAGTTACCCTAATGGTCGGTGTGCTTTTTTCCCTCGAATATTGAAAGCGGGCCGACCCCTTGCGTACAATCGACCACGTTTTCTGTGTACAATTGCGAATGGGATGTATGGTATTTTCATGGGACAGAGAGCGGGGTTGTCGTGAACCTCGACTCACGTTAAATGAAATAATGTTGTAGTAGACTGAGTTTAAATGCTTTCTTTTTGTCTATGGTTTTGTTCGCTTTAAGGAGTATCGGCTCGTGATCTTTTCGATGCATCTCTTTAGCAGATGAACCTCAAGAAGATGAACTTCTGAAGTTATCATCGCTCCATGTAGATTTTTAAACAGAGATTACCATGATCCAAAGATTAAATCTGTGGCATTTCCTGCATCTGTATACTTAAGCACGCTCCACGTGTATTTCCCTCGAAAAGTTGAGGAAAAGCGATGTATGCCGGCGGCCTTGGCTCATGAAAATCTACTTCTGATAAAATTGGTTGCGCACGAACGAAGCATCTCACCTACCGTCTTTAGTTACTTATTCAAGACTCGCTCGTCTTCAGCATGAGAAAGGCTTAACGAACCTTGACAATTTGCGAATGTACAAAAGCTGAAGTTTGTTCGGTTTGGTCTGGAATTTTTTTCTAGATAGAGTGCAACGTTATATCAATCCAAGTATATATTGTCTTTATAAGACTTTCTTTAAGTTTTTTGGGGTTGTTTCGGTCAATTGACTAATTAATTAGTCATTGAGCTTGCTGGAAAGTTCAACTTAAATGTTTAAGTAAATAGGTGAAGAGAGACAGATATATACATAAAGAACATATGAGCCCTATTGTCAAGGAACATAGGATATTTCAAAGAGCTGAGCATTCGATTTGATTCTTTATCGGATCAGTCTTGAGCTTGACGGAACCCACAGTTTCAGCCCTAGACAAATACTTAATTTGATTTGATTCCGTTTGTCCGAACTTAGCATCGATTCACTTCGATCTTCCATTGGGTTTCAAAACATGACTAATCTGGCGCCGTCTTGAGAAGCAATATTGTCGTGCTCTTTGTCAAATCCACTAGGGACTAGACTAAAAAAAACATTTCCAGAAATCTTTCGAAGCACGGCGTTTTTCCATCCGTCCATACAAGTTATGCATGATACTTGTCACACCGTTATCGGTTTGAGTGAACAAAGACGTCGAGTTCTTTGTAGAAAAATGCCCCTAAAATCGAAAAAACTTCCTAATAAGGGAAAATGACACAAACGTTTTCTGAACTTTTGGCTTATGGCGTGTTTGGCAACCGGCCAAATAGTAAAAATTTATATTCTTTTATTTCCGGAAATAAATTTGGAACAGAAATACGTTTGATAATTTTTTTTTTTCTAGAAACAAATTTGTTCCCGGGATTGGAACAAAATTAAGGAGTAGAAAAAGTTGATGATTTGTTCTCGGGAACAATTTCGGAATTAAAGCCAACTTATTTTTCTCTTTTTTTTTTTTTTCTTCTTGTTCTTCTTCCATCTCTCTTCTTCTTCCACTACCGCCGTCATCAGCCACCGCCGCCAACCGGTTGGGCGAGATCCGGCGAGCTTACCAGAGGCTCGCCTAGCCAGGGTGAGGTCTAGCGAGCTTGCCGAAGGTTCGCCCAGCCACTGGCGAGGCTCAACCAAACCATGGCTAGGCGAGGCTCGACCTCACCCAGCTGCCAGCAAGGCTCGGCTGACAAGGCGTAGCCTCGCCAGAGACCGACAAGGCATGGCCTCCTCGGGACCGACGAGGTCACCAGCCCTCATCTGGCCGATTGCTGGTCATCTCCTGGTCGACGATTGGCCAAAGCTTGAAGAAGAAGAGAAAGAAAAGAAAATAAGAAAAAACAATAAAATTATTTAAAAATTAAAAGAAAATGATTTGGATTAGAAATTTTTAGAATAGTATCAAACACAATTCTATGCCACGAGTAAAAATTTTGGACAATTACCAAATGCCTTAAAATGCTTAGAGACTATCTCTAGAAACAGAATAAAAAAAAATTATTTTTTATCAGAATTTTTTCCAATGAATAGAATGGTTACCAAACGCACATTACACTAATCCTTAAACTTTTAATTTATTCAATGTAATCCATAAAATTTAGCGTAATGTGTAATGTGGTCTGCAAATTTTTAATTTGTTCAATATAGTCTTTAAGCTTTTAAATTGTTCAATCCAATTCATGAACTTTTGATACATATTTAATTTAGTCTCTAATTGTCTTTGATCTTAAATTAATGCAATGACTACATTGAACAATTTCATATAGTTAAGAGACTATATTGAATATATATACAAAAAGTTTATGAATCATATTAAATAAACTAAAAGTTCAAGAACTACATTGAACATTAAATTATAGTTTATGGATTAAATTAAAAGTTCAGAAATCATAAAAATTAAGGGATTATATGTGTCATTATCACTTTCACCAGCTAAAGGCCATTATGACCCCCAAGACTTCAACCCTCCTATAAGCACGCCTGATGTCGCTATATCCATTCAATTCAATCGCAAAGGGCCTGTCACTTCAAACTTGTAGCAGTACAAACCTACTAAATTTTCATACTGCATAGAGAAAGAATAGAGTCATTAACTGTGAATGGCCTGATTCTTCCATGTCGGCATAAAAGACAATTAAACCTTTCCCCTCAATGACTTGAAATGCCTCGATATTGCTATATTGCCTTCCTTTTTCATGTCTATCTTCTTTAAACGAAATGAATTCTTGCGGCCTCACATATGTAGATGTTTAAAACGTTTAGACGGTAGGGGCGGTTTTTCCCTAGGCCTTTGAGACGGAATCTTATCGTTCACCCACTCTTTTGAGGGCTTGACTCGCGCGAATCTAAATTTAGCTCGTTACAGAATAATCCTCGCACGGGTCGTTGTTTATTTCACCGTCATCTCTATCTCTACCGGTGCTTTTGCATTTCTCTTCTCTTGCATGAACTACCTTGCCCTGTATAGTTTCCGGAGGGAATGTCTACCATAATGCCCAACCCCATCAACTATATAGGTGAAACCCGCGAACGAAAGGAGAGGGTCTTAAAGGATCTGACACCTTCGAAGCCAAAATCAGGAAGTATAGCATTGATCAGATTGCGCAGATCTCGGAAACGGTCACATGCGCTTTGATTGAAAGCTGAATTTCACTGAGGCAACTTAACCACCCCTGCTCGCAGCCCCTTCAGCCGCAGTAGTCAACGCGATGGCATCAGTAGATATAAATGGCACGATTGGTCAGGCATAGCAGTAGCCGGGAACAAACAAGGTAGGGAATAGTATAAGCTAGACGTACATACAGTGAAACCTTGAGATATTTTTTCCGCTGTTTAATATGGCAGCGGCTTTACTGCAGTCACTTTTGGTGAAAATTTAACTAGCACTGCTCGTTGGGTAAGTGGAGTGGCAGGTGATCAATAAATAGCACTAACCAGGTCACGTAGCTTTCGAGGATGCAAGGTTGGGGACGAGTAGCCGGCGCTCATAGCCCGTGGGTCACGTTCATAATAAATAAGGATCATGTGCAGATTGAGAAATTATTGTATATTAAACAATGAAGAATACATGATGTGGCATTATAAGGTGACTATCAAGACTAGCTAAATTTTACAATATCAATCACAATCAAAATCAATCAAAGAACATATCGCGCAATCCACTGTATGTTGTCTCTAGCACAATGTTCTACTTTCATGCTAGATCAAGCAACATAATATGTTTCTTGCTATGCCATAAGATAAGTGCGTTACCTAAACAGGAGGTGGATTAAATCAATCAAGTATGATCAAGGATATGCACAATTGGAAATATGAAGAACCTCCTATATATATGCATAATTACAATATATATGAAAAATATCTTAAATATCTCTAGAAAATATCTTAAGTATCTCTAATATCCCCAAACTCAAAGTATGAAACCAAAATAAAATCATAATAATGCTTGGGTGAGCAGTTCAATGTTGCTTATAGGGTCTAGCTCGTCTAAAGGCAAGTGGCGATATCTATTTTTCAAAACGAATAGCAAAAAAATCTTGAATAGCAACTGAAGCTATGGACTTCGCAAAGAAACGAGAGCTATGTACCCTATACAAGATGATGTTGTCAACGAAATTTTAGGATCTGGCTTGTTGGTGATGAATCTGATGGCGATATCTTTTTTATTTTTATTTTTAAAAAGAGCAGAAAAGTCTAGAATTGCGGCTGAAACTATGGACTTGTTGAAGAAACGAGAGCAATGGAGTCTATGTCATCGTCAATGATATTTTAGGATGTGGTTCGTCTAAGGACAATGAGTCTGGTGGTGATATTTGTATTCCAAAACGTCTCAAACAAGTGAAGTTGTGGACTCAGTGAAGAAGCAAGAGCCACCTAGTCCATGCAATTGGCTGCTGGCGGAGTCGCATGCACACTTAGTTGTGCATTGCGAAAAGAGATAAATTTGAACTTTTTTTAACATTTCAATATGTTAATAAAGAAAGTACATGAGCTTATTTATAGTCATTGCATGATGACTATTTAGAGCAACAAAATAGTACAATATCAAGTACAATCAATTAGGATCAATCAAGGAAGATAATGCACAATCCTAAAAAATATACAATCAGAATCAAGGGAAAAAATTACCTCTTAACAATAATAATTGTTCATCCATTGCAAAATGCTAAGGCTCGAGACTAATGAGCTCGTCACCAAAACTGTACTGCATTTGTAGGGATGGGCACGGGAAGGGGCGAGGCCATGGATCAAAGATAATCCAAAGGCAGGCAGGTGGTCAGCTTGAGCTACCCAATCCCAGAAGATAACTGGGCGAACTTGGGCAAAGGCCTTACACGAGAAAGTTCAGCTTGCCAATCTTGGGTCCGGTCCTAGACTCCTAATCGAGCGTGATGATCACCTCCATCGAGTATTGCAGTGCTTGTGCTTGCCATGTGGAGGTACAAGTGTCAGTACAATCGAAATATTCCACTGAACCAGTTGCGCCCTTTTCTCGCGCGTTAGCTGGCTCGCATAAGTGCAGCAGATGGGAGGTGGCATAACCACGTAAGACAGACGACCGTGAAAATCAACCGTTAAAGTAGCCAGAGTCGTCGGCACATCCACAAAACCAGGAGGGCTTATCAGAGTTCGTACTCATGCCATACATTCTTAGATCGTATTCGACAACCATATATCTAAAAAGCTTTAAATTTTTAAGGAAATGTGTGGGTGTTATACAGTTGCAAGTAAATCGAAGTACAACAAAAGATGTGGCCAAGGAAGAGAACGCGTGCTAAAAAATCCCTACAAGGTTATAAAAGTTCCTATTTTGTATTTTTCATTTAAGATGTTCCTTGTCTTTATTTTCGTATTCACTTATTTTTTGCCACGAAAATGGTTAGAAGTTCGTGACGTCAAGCAACGCATAAAATCAAAAGACCGATCTTATTGGATCCTGTCCTTGGTACGCACCCCATTTGCTCCAGTACGACGACTGAAGCAGCAAAACAATATGTCGGATCCGTGCCTATCCACCTACAATCCTTGAAATAAACGGGCGAAATCTAAGGTCCAGAAAATCGGTCTGTCTTGGACCACATGATGTAGGTTCGGGCCGCGTCGTGTCTCCTTGTTATTTTAGTCAAAACTAATGCACGTACATCTGGAAAGAAAGCTTAGGAAAATAGGGAGCAGCTAGCACGACCATCCTTTACAAAGTGACGGTCTGACGATCAAAGGGAAGCCACAAACATGTTTTTTGGAAATCAGTAGACTTCCTGGACTTCCTCAACTGGTTTCAATTTTTGACCGTATGTTTCCTTTCCTTTCCTTTTCTTTTTTTTTTTTTACTTATATGTTTCCTTTTTGCAAACTCAAATCGAGAGACAAAATCATAAGAGGGTTCACAAAAATCAATTTTCTTAAATATGAAGAAATTATAACAAAAAAATTAGATACCAAAATATAAATAAATACAAGTACATAAATCGTTATGTCGCTATATAGATTTATTAAATTTAATAGATGAAAAAATATTGCATATTCTCTTGTGTTGTGACATTTTCATTAGTAGCATCTTCAGTTGCATTATTGATTTCGTCTTCATCACCACCATTATTTTCATTAGTGGAGTTGCTTTCAATATGAACTCCTTCCATCTTAACAAGATTAGAAGAAAAAATTAAGCATTATATGTTTAAAATATATAGATACAAACTAAAATTTGACGACAATGAATACCTCTTACTTTCTTACAATAAAAAATAAAAATAAAAAGATTAACGAACCTTTCTCCACATTTATGACTTATTCAATTACAAAATCTTACAATAATCGGAAATTCAAAATATACAAGATAATTACATTTCAATTTTTTTAAGTTATTTATTTATTTGGCAACAATATCCACCGAATCTTTTTCTTATCCAATATCCACTATTTTAATAGTTATAACTGAGTTCTTCATATATTTCTTATTATTTGAATATTATCACTTTGATAAGACGAAGATCTATTTTATAAGTCTCCATATGAATCATTCCAGACAATCTGAACTTTTTTTTGAATATTTTCTCAACAAATTTGATCATGACCTGCTTTAGAAAACGTATTTTTACATAACAAAAATGAAAACCTTTTAAGTAAATCTCCCAATTTGAAGATGGAAAATATGCGGCTGAGGTTTGGCCATTCCTATTCAAAGCTAACGGCATAGTTGTCTCAGCATTATCCAGGAAAATATGGGTCCATGCCTGGGCCAGAGTACCGCATAAATGGACTTTGGGCTGACGACCTGGGCCAGTCGGTTTTGGTTAGTTTCTATCATATCAGAGGGGTTTACATCAACTTCAAAGACGACTTGACTGTCGGTGCGCGAATCTGACCACTACGCTCGCCCATGTAATCTGCACGACCGTCTAGATGTTCCTCCGATGACTAGGTCAATGCATGTACGTAGGAGAGAGGGAAAGATAACAAAACTTTAGGGCAAGCATGATAAAATTTTTACTTCTCTATTTTTCTCGTTTTTATTTCTCTCGTTTTAAAAACAGGTTCGGAGCAAACTGTTTGATAACGTGATTTGATTTTTTTATTTTTAAGCAGATTTCATTAGGAAATAGATTTGAAGAAGAAATTAGAAGCTAAAATTTTTAACTTCAATAGAAATTGAGAAATCAATTTCTGACCAGAAATTAATTTATATTTCGGAAATTTTGTCATGCGCACCCTTAGGTGTTATAAGCATACACAAGGCCTAAAACACTAATTGGGCCTTAACCTAGGTCCGAAGGTTTGAAGTCCATCATATTACCGCTTTTTTTAGAAACAAAGTGATCTTATGTTTTTACAACAATTTACGCCGATAAAAAATATGACAACTTATACTTAACGAATCTCAATTTAATCTTGTTAATAACCACGAGGGTTGGCATTCCTCATCAAGGTCTATCATGTGATCTCGAATTCCGAAGGGCGCCCATCTACGGATCCCCAGTGTCATCGCCGCCGCTGAAGTCGCCTTCCTTGAGAGAGAAAATCCTTTTGGTTCGCAGAACTCGGAAACGGTCACATGTGCTCTGATCGAAAGCTGAATTTCCCTGGTGCAACTCAACCACCCCTGTTCGCAGCCCCCTTCAGCCGCCGTAGTCAACACGATGGCATCAGCAGACCGGTCCTAATTGAGCCCACGAATTCCTTTGTAAATTTTATGGTATCGGTGGGCTCAGGCAACACGTTAAGCTTGATTCGAGCCCGATGATCACCTCTATCGAGTACTACAGTGCTTGTGCTTGCCATGTGGAGGTACAGGTATCAGCACGACCGAAATATTCCACTGAACTAGTTGCGCCCTTTCTTGCGTGTTAGCTGGGTCGCATAAGTGGAACAGATCAGAGCTGGCATAACCACGTTAGACAGGCAATCGTGAAAATTAACCCCTAAAGTAGCAAGAGTCATAGGCACATCAATAATAAAAACAGAAGGAGTTAACGAGGTTCGCGCTCATACCATACATTCCGAGGACATATTCGACAAACCATATGCCTTAAACCTTCAGTATTTGAGGAAACGTGCGGGTGTTATACCGTTGCAAGTAAATCGGAGTACGGCAAGAGATGTGGAGTGATGATCTTTAAGCGTTTCTGACCCACACGGCAAGGCTGTCGCCGAAGCATAATGCCATTGTTGTTCTGTTGTGGCGAGGGAAGAGAACGCACACAAAACATCTCTGCAACGTTATAAACGGTCTGGTTTCGTGTCCTTAATTCAAGATGTTCGTTGTCTTTATTTTCGTAGCCACTTATTCTCGGCCACGAAGATAGCTAGAAGTTCGCGATATCAAGCGACGCATAAGACCAAAAGACCGATCTTATTGAATCCTACCCCTTCATATGCACCCCATTTGCTCCTAGACTCCAGTACGACGACGGAAGCAGCAAAACAATATGTCGCATCCGTCCCTTTCCACCTGCAATCCTTGAAATAAACGGGCGAAATCCGAGGTCCAAAAAATCGGTCTGTCTTGGACCACATGATGTAGGGTCGGGCCGCGTCACGTCTGCCTGTTGTTTTAGTCAAAACTAATGCACGTACATCACGAAAAAAAGCTTAGGAAAATAGGGAGCAGCTAGCATGACCATCCTTAGCAAAGTGACTGTCCATGGGAGGGCAGCCACAAACATGTTTTGAGGAGATCAATAGACTTTCTCTAACTGGTTTCAATTTTTGACTGTATGTTCCTTTTCTTCTTATTTTTTACTTATATATTTCCTTATTGCAAGCTCAAATTGAGAGACAAGATCATAAGGGGTTCACAAAAATCAATATTCTTAAATATAAAGAAATAAAAAATAAATTAGATACCAAAATATAAATAAATACAAGTAGAAAAATATTATTACTTACAAAAAAGAAATCATTAATGTCACTATATAGATCTATTAAATTTAAAAGTTGGAAAAAAATTTCATATTCTTTGGTAACATGACACTTTCATCACTAGCCTCTTCGGTTATATTGTTGATCTCATCTTCATCAACATCATTATTTTCATTATTGAAGTTACTTTCAATACGAACTCCATCCATTTTAACAAGATTAAAATAAAAAATTAAGCATTATATGTCTAAAATATATAGATACAATTAAAATTCGACGACAATGAATACCTCTTACTTTCTTGCAATCAAAGAAGCGGAGATTAACAGATCTTTCTCCACAGCTATGATTTATTCGATTACAAAATCCTAGAATAATTAGAAGTTCAAAATATTCAAGATAATTACATCCCTATTTTTTTCCCAAAGTTATCGAGTTTTTTTTTTTTTTTTTTAATCTGGGAACAATATCCACCTAATCTTTTTCTTATGGTTGGAGAATAATATCCACTATATTTAAAAAGTTGTAACTAAGTTCTTCATATATTTCTTATTATTTGAATATTATTACTTTGATTTGTTATTTTAAATAAGGCAAGAAGATTTGCTTTATAAGTCTCCCTGTGAATGATTCTAGACATTCGGAACCTTCTTTGAATATTTTCTCATGGTGACCTGCTTTGGAAAATGTATTTATATAATAAAAATGGGAAACCTTTTAACAAAATCTCCCATTTTGAAGATGGAAAATGTGTGGCTGAGGTTTGGCCATTCCTATTCAAAGCTAACGGCGTAGTTATCTCGGCATTTTCCAGGAGAATATGGGTCCATGCATGGGCTACAGTACCGCATATATGGACTCTGGACTAACGTCCCCTGCCACTCGGTTTTGGTTATTTCTGGTACATAAGACGGGTTTACATCAACTTCAAAGACGACTTAACTGTCTATGCGCGAATCCGACCACTACGCTCGCCCATGTAATCTGCTCGGCGCCGTGTGGATGGCCCTCCGATGCTTAAGTCAATACATGCACGTAGGAGAGAGGGAAAGATAACAGAGCTTGAATTAGCTTGGACCGATCCTAGACCAGCCCAACCCTGCTAATTCTAGTTTAGTTCGCAGGGGGATTGGATCGGTCCTTGATCTTGAGATCTCTAGACCAACACTATGCAAATTGATCCTTAGTTCTGAGAGTTTAGGGTTAGTCCAATCCGGACATTAATATTTATATATAATATAGTTTAGGGAGTTTAGGGTTGGTCCTCTAGTACTCTTGTTCTCCTTTCTTATTTATCCTCTGCTTTCTTCTTTAATATAGTTTGGAAGGGACATTGGACCCTCGGGCCATATATTGGGTGTTTGGCAAAAATTTTGTAAATCCCATTGAAGAAAAGTGGACATTTAGAAGGCTAAGCCCAAGGCGGGTCCTATGCTACCTTGGGCTTTTAGATTTCTCGGCATGCTCACGCCGGTACTGTGCAATCCTTTTTTTTTTTTTTCCCCAAAATTGTCTTCATGAACTTTTTGATTATCCATTTTTACCCTTGTTATGTGACATTGTTCATCGTCTCCGTTGAGGGTGGCCGGCTTGGTTGTACCTAGCTGCAAAGGGCCGGCGATGGCTAGAGAGATGCCAGTGTGGTCACAACGACTCATGCGACCGTCACCAGTGAGTCAGGTGACCTCCTCGAGTCGCGACGTCGTGCAACCCCTTGCGAGTCACGGCGATCTAGATCTAAGTCGTTGTACAACCACAGTGAGGAGCCGTCGATCTAGGTCGCATGACCCCCTACGAGTCGCGGCGGCCCAAATCCTCGCTGATCTAGGTTGCACGACCCCTCGCAAGTCGCGGTGACCCAAATCTAAGTCGTGACAACCCAGATCTATGTTCACGACGACTAGATTTGGGTTTGCTGCGACTTAGATCCGCCCGGCAGCGGTGAAGAATTAGTGGCACGGAGGGCGAGGGAGCAGAGGGCGTCCTCGCGGACGGCAGCGACAACAACAAGGGAGGCATCGTTGACGCCAGGGCAGAGGGACACGTCGAGGGCGACAGCATTGAGGTAGCGAATGAGGGCGATGGGGAGGAGCTTGTGCAAGGGTAGAGGAAGAACTTGCAGTGGTGGGACTTGTCGGCATGGAAGGAGCAGTAGACGAGGGAGGACTTGCAATCGAGCAGGTCCTGGTCGAGGAAGTCGAGGATCAGGAGGACGATCTCCTTGGACAGGAGGTTGAAGAGAATGGAGCCCTCCAGCGTTGGGATCGCCGAGCTTCTACTTCTTCATGGTCCTAGAGAAGAGATTGAGATTGTGGAGAAGAAGATGGAGGAGAAGATGTTGTCCTCAGCCAGCCGCTGAGATCTTGCAACCTTAAAATGTTGACCGCCGGCAACAGATTTTGAAAGCCTCCAATGGCCGCCTACCCTTCACCAGCCAAATTTTTTTCTTTTCTTTTTCAATCACAAAAGTCTTTTTGTAAACATAAATTTCTCCAAATACTATTTTGCTCAAAGGTACTTCCTAATGGACTTATAAATTATAATTTACCAAACATAATTTGTATTTTAGAAAACTCCTTTAACTTAAAGTTCTTTGCATTTTTCCAAAAGTTATCCTCAAAAGTCCAATCAGACGCGTCCTAAGAGGGACCCGATGGGGATTCTTTCTCCATCCTATCCTCGTTGGTGAGGGGTCAAACTCGTGAAGCGTGCAAAGACTGAGGAAAGGGACTGTCGAAGTCGACTAATGTTGTCCGTCGTGATTTTCTAATTTTTAGACGGGGTGTTCGACGCCAATTGGTTATCACTTAATCATCATCGAGTGTTGCAGTCATCTCCATCTGCACGATGCCGGTTGATTCAACGTCAATTGATTATCACTTAATCATCATCGAGTATTCGACGCCAATTGGTTATTACTTAACCATCATCGAGTGTTGCAGTTATCTCCATCTGCATGATGCTAGGTGATTCTAGAGTCGCGCGGGGCCATGACTTTTGAGAGGAGCTCCAAAGTCTAAGAAATCGGCAAAGGTGGATGAATGGAACTCAACCCAAACGTCTTAATCACTGCACCAACATACGAGGATGATCGCTCACTCTAGTTCCTGTGGATTAACTTATGTTCTTACTTGGACATAAAAACCATGAATTGAACCATGAGCAGAGCACAACTACAAGTTAAAGCCAAAATCTCTGGTCGCTCGATCTATCATGAACCAAGAGACAAGTTCTTCATTTTTCTTAAACGGTGACAATTCCATGAAAATATCTATTTGAGTATCAAAACTAGTGCACTAAAATTGTTCAAGCTAAGGGTGAGCAGTTTTAAGTTCCGTCTAAATTCCACTTGAAACCTACTCATTGGAATAAGTTTATTTTTTTAGAACCCGAAACCTACTTTATTGCAAGTTCGAGAGTCTACCCAGGTTCCACATATACTCTTAATTGAATGATTGCGCAATGAATCATCATCTACAATCCACTAATAATAACTCATATTAGATATGTGAAAATTATGAATTTTTAATAAAGTAAAAGTCTTAGTCTGGATATCGCCAGAAATAGAAGTTTAGATTAGTGATTTTCAAATTACGCATTCATCATTTTGACGCCATGGAATGCTGTAAAATTGCGTGAAACTATAGAAAAAAAAAATTACAAAGACTTGTTCTAGGTTCTACGTTCAAGGTTCCCAGTTTTACTTAGAACCCAGAATTTACCCATCGAAACGAGTTTCATATTCTAGGACCGGTGTACTATTGCATCACTGCATGTACTGTAGCAGTACTATAGCAAAAGTGAAAATTATGTAATAAGTTGAGCAAGAAAGTCAGGTAAAATTAGCATGTCAGTATAAGAGTCAGCATGTACAAATTATTAGCTAACCCTGGAACTATGCTTTCCCTAATATGTACCTTTTTTTTGTTAAACATTGAATTAAATACACATTTAAAAACCTACTTACAGTATGTCAATTAAGGTAATATGTCATTTTAGCATAAGAGTTACGTGCGTCCAACGTTACTCTAGTTTCGCAATTTATCGCCGGGTGATGTTCGTCTATAAAAGGCGCGCGCGCACCGTCGCTCCAACAACAAAGGTGACACACGTTCCAGCTTAAGCTTTCACGTCATTTTCTCGCGACAAACCATGTCTTCTTCACTCATCTTCACCCTCTCTCCCCTCGCACTCTTGGCCGCGCTCTGGGCGATCTCCTCCTCCCTCTCTCGCAAGGTCCCGAAGCTCCTGCCCCTCAAAGCCGCCGTGGCAGCTCGCCTGTCCGCCCTCCTCGGGCCGCTCAAATGGGCCTTGGACTACTCCCTCAGGTCCTCCGTCCTCGGCCACTCGCACGGTTACGGCGAGCCAGGAGCCTTCAGAATAATCCACGGGCTCGGCACAGGCCAGTACGGTGGCAGACCATCCGCGGAGTGCGCGGTGTGCCTGTGTGAGGTCAGGGCCGGGGAAGAGGTGAGGGAGCTGAAGTGCTGCGACCATGTCTTCCACAGGGCCTGCCTGGACCAGTGGCTCGGCTACAAGAACGTGACGTGCCCTCTGTGCCGAAGGTTCGTGGCTCGCCGGGCGAGCGTGAGCGTCGTCGCTGAGGCAGGGGTGGAGATCATATCCCTCACGTTCTGCGACCTCGGCTCCGGTGGCGACCGTGAAACGTGGTGGCTACGCTGACTGCGGAGATGATATGAAGTCACCCTAATGGTCGGTGTTCCTTTCCCTCGAATGTCGAATGCAGGCCGACCCCAGGCGTACAATCGATCATGGTCTCTGTGTACGATTGCGGTGACATGTATAATATTTTCATGGGACAGAGAGCGGGGTTGTCGTGAACCTCGACTCACGTTAAATAAAATGATGTAGTAGTAGACTGAGAAGTAAATGCTTTTTCTCTTTAGCTATGGCTTTGTTCGCTTAAAGGAGTAAAAAACTCATCATCTTTTCAATGCGTCTTTTATCAGTCGAAGACGACCTTCTGAAGTTATCATCAATCCATGTGGAATTTTAAACAGAGATTACCATGATCCAAAGATTAATCTGGGGCATTTCTTGCATTGCGGCTTTCGCTCATGAAAATCTACTTTCAATAAATTGGTTACGAACGAACGAACGAAGCATCTGACCTACGATCTTTAGTTACTTATTCAAGCCTTGCTGGTCTCAAGTATGAGAAAGGAAAAAATGGCTTAATCAACCTCGAAAAGTTTTGAATTGATTTTTGAGATAGAGTGCAACGATATATCAATCTAAGTGTATCTTCTATTTCTATAAGAAATTTGTTACAAAATATGATAGTAATGTATAATCATATTTATATGACTCGCTCTAAGTGTGTATGGTTTTTTCTATCAATTAACTAATTAATTAGGCATTGAGCTTGTTAGAAAATCCAATCTAAACGTTTAAATGACTAGTTAAACGTTTATATGTCAATTATCTTAAATGTTTATATGACTAGCTTTTAAGTATGTATGGTCTTTTCTGTTGATTAACTAATTAATTAGGCATTGAGCTTGTTGGAAAGTCCAACCTAAACGTCTAAACCAATTGGTGAAGAAAGATAAATATATATAAAGAATATATAAGCCTCATTGTCAAAGTATGTAGGATATTTCAAAGAGCTGAACACTAGATTTGGTTTTGTATTGGATCAATCCCGAGCTTGATCAAATCTACCAATTCGGTCCCAAACAATTACTTAATTTGACTGGATTTCGCTCATCCGCAATCAGCACCGATTCGCTTCGATCTTCCATTGGGTTTCAAAACCTAACTAAACTGGGGCTCTCTTGAGAAGCTATATTGTTGTGCTCTTTGTCAAATCCTCTGGGGACTAGACGCCGGAAAACATTTCCAAAAAATCTTTCGAAGCACGGCGTTTTTCCATCCATCCATCCAAGTTATTCGTGGTACTTTTAACGCCGTGATCAATATGGGTGAACAGGGATGCCGAGTTCTTTGCATAAAAATGCCCCTAAAATCGAGAAATCTTTCCACCAACTAAGGCCATTATCACCCCTAAGATTTCAACCCACCAATAAGCATGTACGATGTTGCTGTGTCCATTCAATCTAATCGCGAAGGGCTTGTCGTTTCAATTTTGTCTCTGTGCAAGCCTACTAAATTTTCATACTGCACCGAGAAAGAGTAGTGCGATGAACTGTGAATGGCCTGATTCTTCCATGTCGGGATAAAATTCATTTAGACCTTTCTCCCCAATTATTTGAAATGCCACGATATTGATATATCGCCTTCCCTTTTCATGTCTATTTTCTTCGTACGGAATAAATTCTTGCGGCCTCACATCTGTGCATGTTCAAAACGTTTAGACAGTAGGGCTGGGTTTTCCCTAGGCCTTTGAGACGGAATCTTATCGGCTGCATTTGGTTCAGTATTTGCAATGGGCTTTGAGTCAACGCAAATCTTTGCCCAAAGCTACGCAGGGAAAATGCAACGGTGTGTTTGGTAAAAATTTTTTGCAAATGAACTTTGAGTTGAATATGTGTTTGGTAAAAAAAAACTTTTGCAATGAGCTTTGATGGGTATAATATATATATATATATATCTTTTTTTTGAAAATTCAACTAGACCCTTCACCGGACCGGCGAAGGGCTGCGGCCTCCGGCGAGCCAGATTTGGCGCCGACGGCCGTCGACTAAGGTCACCCGAGGTCGAGCGACCTCCGGCGAGGGTCACGCGACCCGGCCGAGGGCCGCCGGAGGTCACCCGACCTTGGGCGACCCTCGGCCGAGGGTCGCGCGACCCAACCGAGGGCCGTCGGAGGTCGCCCGACCTCGGGCGACCGTTTCTTTCGACCCGGGGGCCGTGCGACCCGGGCGACCGCCGCCCGGGTCTCGCAGCCGCAAGTGGCCCTCGCCTGGGTCTCGCGAGGGTCCCACGACCCAATGCCGTCGCGCGACCCTCGCGAGACCCAGGGGAGGGCCGCTTGCGGCCGCGAGACCCAGGCGAGGGCCGCTTGCAGCCGCGAGACCTAGGCAGCGGTCGCCTAGGTTGCGCGGTCCCTAGGTCGAGTGACCCTCGTCGAGGGTCGCCCAAGGTCGGGCGACCTCCGGCGGCCCTCGACTGGGTCACGCGACCCTCGCTGGAGGTCGCCCGACCTTGGGCGACCTCAACCGACGGCCGCCAGCGCTAGATCTAGCTTGCCGGCGGTTGTCGCCCTTCGCCAATTCAGCGAAGGGCTGCTCCTTTTTCATTTAAAAAATAAATAAATACAGGGGCAATAACGGAAATATGAAAAATTAATGAGGGTAATTTAGGAAGAGAAAAAATGTTTTCAGCATTCCCAAAGACTGGCTTTCATTTGAAAGCTCCTTGAGATTGGTTACTAAATACCCATATTTGGGTTGAAGGGGTTTTGAGGGCTGAATGTGCTTTCTAAATGCCCATCCAAACGCACCCATCATTCATGCACTCCTTTCGAGGGTTTGGCTGGCGTGAATCTAAATATAACTCATTCCAGAATAATCCTCGCGCGGGTCCTAGTTTATTTCGTCTCTATCTCCACCAGTGATTCGCTGCTCTCTTCTCTTGCACGAACCACCTTGCCCTAGATAGTTTCTGTAGGGAGTGTCTATCGTAATGTATTATCCTTCTCTTACGCCCAAACTAACCCCATCAAATATAGGTGAAACCCGTTAATGAGAGGGTCCTAAAGGATCCGACACCTTCGAAGCCAAATTTAGGAAATACAGCATCGATCACAATCGCGCAGGACTCGGGGCCCGTCCCATGTGCGCTTTGATTGACAGCTAAATCTCACCGATGCAACTCAACCACCCCTGTTCGCAGCCCCTTAAGCCGCAGTAGTCAACGCGACGGCATCAGAAGATATAAATGGCTTAATTGTTCAGGCATAGCTAGGGGTGAGCAGCGGTCTAGGGTTGACCCTGGACCGACCCTGGACCGGCCCAACCCTGCCGGTCCTAGTCCGGTTCCTAAGGGGACTGGGTTGGTCCTTGGTCCTGAAATTCCAGGACCAACACCGTGCGGATTGGTCCCGGCCCCAGAGTTTTGGGTCGGTCCAACCCCTGGACCAACCCCGTATATTATATTATATTATTTATAATTATTTTATATATTCAAACCTAAGTAAAATGTCTGTTATATTATATTATATTGAGATATTCTATCAATAGCACTAATAGTAATTTAAATTTAAAACTTTTGTTGAATATTAATTATGTGTCGTTTGTTTTGTTTTCAGGTGTTTAGAAGTTCAGGTGAATTAACAAAATGTGAAGTTATATATTCATGGTTTATATTAAGTATTTTGAACTTTTTATGATTTAATTGTATTCTACTAATAAATTTCAGCTGCATTTTGCTTTTCAATTTGTGTCAAATGGTAGAAGTTTTTGAAGAGTAGAGTAGTCTTGCAGTTCTACGGTGATTTGCTAGTTAAGTGGTGTGAAGTTCATTTTTTGGTTGAGTGGACTCTACATGATCAAATGCAGGAAAACGCTTTTGCATATGGTATTATGAATATTAAAGATAAATGATTATAAAAACTTTTCATCTTGTTCCATATCTCGATGAGCGGTTAGTAGGTACGAAATTTTTATTATTGTATCATCTTAAATTTGCTAAATATGTATTGGTATTTATAGTTTAGTTGCACAATGTTGCATTGTCGATAGATGTGTAATTTGAATTTGTAGGTTTGCTTTTTTATGGAGTATAAAAAATAAGACGAAAAAAATTATCGATTGGTCCCGGGTTGACCCTGGAACCGGACCGAACCCATTGGGTCGGTCCGGTCCTTGGTCCCAGGCTCAATATGGTCGGTCCTCGGTCTTAAAAATTGAGGACCGACACTGTACGGGTTGGTCCTAGGGTTAGGGGTGGCCCGGACCAACCCGGACCATGCTCACCCCTAGGCATAGCAGTAGCCAGGAACGAACAAGGTAGAGAACAGTATGCCAAGCGTGCATGCAGTTAAACATTGAATATTTTTTCTTCGGGGTAAGTACACTAGAAGTGCCAAAAGTTGTATACGGCGCTCATTTTAGTACCAAAAGTTTTTTCCGAATTACTTAAGTGCTACTTTTTTAAAAAAATGATCATTTAAGTGTCAACTCTGGTCCGGATTACCAAAAATCCGACGTGGCTATATTTTATTAATTTCTTAATCCTACGTGGCTCACCGGCGTGCCTAGTCAGCATATAAGCCCTAAACGACGTCGTCCAAAAGTTATAAATAGTGATTTTTTAAGTGCCAAATTTTATTAAAAGTGATCATTTGAGTATCAAATTTTATTTAAAGTTATCACTTCAATCCCAATCGTTGTGAAAAAACAATCACTTCAGTGCTAAGCATGCCATGTGGAAATGCCACGTGGATTGGATATTTTAAAATTTTTGCCAAGTCACATTAAAATTTTAATTACAAATGATACGTAATCAGTTTGGCCGGAATTTCTCGCCGTTGACATTAAAGTGGTCGTTTTTCCTTTGATTTAGCATTTAAGTGAGCCGGTGAAAACTTTTAACACTAAAGTGAGCGCCGTACACAACTTTTGGCACTTCTAGTGTACTTATCCTTTTTTCTTTTGTTTAAATGGTGGCTGCTTAACTGTAGTCGCTTCTGGCGAAAACTCGACTAGCACTGCTCGTTGAGTGAGTGCAGCGGTGGGTGATTAATTAATAGCACTAATCAAGTCACGTAGCTTTCGAGGATGCAGGGTTGGGGATGAGTAGCCGGCGCTCATAGCTCGTGGGTCATATTTATAATAAATAAGGATGACGCGGGTGGAGAAATTTATGTATATTTCGATATGTTAACGATGAAGAGTATATGAATCTATTCACAAACTTTATAAGATGACTATGTAAACTAACTGAGTTTTACAATATCAATTACAGTCAATCAAAGAACATAATGGGCAATCCATCGTATGATAGGCGATGTTCTACTTTTGTGCTAGATCAAGCAACATAATATGTTTCTTACTATGCCACAAGATAAGTGAGTTAAAAAGGTGAAGGGAATCAATCAAATATGACCAAGGATGTGCACAATTGAAGATATGAAGAACCTCCCATTTATATATGCACAATTACAAGAAATATGAGAAATATATTAATATTCTCTAGAAAATATCTTAAATATCTCAAACATCCCCAAACTCAAAATATGTAAGTAAAATAAAATCTTAATAATGCTTGGGTGGGCAATTCAGCATTGGCTAAGTGACTCAATGAAATTTCAAGACCTAACTTGTCTGAGAGGCGATGAATGGCGATATATATATAAAACGAACAGTGGAAAAATCTCAAATATCACAAGAGCGATGCAACCTATACAAGATGATATTGTCAATGAAATTTCAAGATATGGCTCGCCTGAGGGCAATGAATTTGATGGCAATATATGCTTTTCAAAATGTGCAGTGAAATAATCTCGAATAGCAACTGAAGTTCTGGACTTGGCGAAGAAATAAGAGCAATGCAGCCTATGTTGCTGTCAATGAAATTTCAAGATTTGGTTTGGATGAACCAGGTGGCGATATATGTTTTCCAAAATGAGCAGCGGAAGAGTTGTGGAGTTGGCAAATATGTAAGTAATAAAAAATAAAAATAAAAATCCGAACAGTGCCCGGGTGGGTAGTTTGGTGTTGGCTACATGACAAAAGGCTCGATGCAATTGTCAACAAAAGTTTGGGATCTGGCTCGTCTAAGGGCAATGAATCGAACGGCAATATCTATATTCCAAAACGAGCAGCAAAAAAGTCAACAGCAATGCAGCCTATGCAAAATGCTTCTGTTAACAAAATTTTACGATTTGGTTCTTTGAGGGCGATGAATATAGTAGTGATATCTATTTTCTGAAATGAATAGTGGAAGAGTCTCAAATAATGAACTGTGAAGCAACCGTGAAGAAACAAAACACGGTTGGCAGAGTCATGTGATCTAGGGGTGTCAAAAACTGAACGGAAAACCGAACCGAACCGAACAGAAAAATTCGGTTTTTTCGGTTCGGTTCTCATTAAAAATCGAAATTTTTGTTATCGGTTCGGTTTTTATTAGTTAACCAAACCAAACCGAACCAACAAACCTATAAGAGCTTATTTCTTGGAAATGAAAAATATATACAACAGAAAAAAAAAAAAAAAAAAAAAAACAAATGCAAAAGTTGAAAACCAAAAACCGAAAAACCGAACCGAATCGAACCAAAATTTCGGTTCGGTTCGTATTCGGTTCGGGTCTCATTCGGTTTGGTTCAGAAGTTTTTCCCAACAGTTCGGTTCGGTTCGGTTTTTCAAAAAAAGCCGAATCAAACTAAACCGTTGACACCCCTAATGTGACCCCCCAATACACCCACCGGTGTGTACTGTGGAAAGAGAGAAATGTGAAACTATTGTACATTACGGGTGTGCAACCAAACCGGGTATACTCGGGATTCAGACCAACCCACCCGGAAAACAAGGTCGGGAACAAGTCCGAGAACCAATTCTGAGTTATTACCCACCAAGGAACTGATTCTCGGACCGGTTTGGGAACCGGTTTTGTAAGTAGAGGTCCAAAATCTT
Source organism: Eucalyptus brandiana (assembly GCA_014182725.1). Classification (NCBI taxonomy): domain Eukaryota; kingdom Viridiplantae; phylum Streptophyta; class Magnoliopsida; order Myrtales; family Myrtaceae; genus Eucalyptus; species Eucalyptus brandiana. The sequence goes on from CM024674.1 coordinate 38,879,756, forward strand.
ATTTTTTTCCCTTGATTTCTATTTTTACTCCCGCAATCACATGGCGTTTTTCCTCTTGGCTCTCTTAGACACGCACGACATTCCTCCTCCGTCATTCCTCTTCCTCAATCACTTCCCTCCCTCACAAGCTCCCTCTCGCACTATTCGATAGACGGACAGCATTCATTGCCGTCAAATTCTTGTGTACCACGTGGATTGGCTCGCATAATTTCTCTTTTGTATGAAGAGTTATGCTTTCATAAATAAAGAGCTTCATGTAGTAATTGTGGGAATAAAATTAATATTAGACCTATATTTGTTGCTAATGTTTATGCAATGTTATGATTTTTGCTTTATATTATGATTTTATTTATAATAATTAGCCCTGTGGATCCTTAATTTTTCGTTTACTCAAAAAGTTCGTATATTTATTTATTACAAATGTTTCATGTTTCAATACATATTAGGAGGATTACGTTATTTTCTCAAGTATTAATGTAAAATTCGAAGTCGTATAAAATATCATGAGGTTGCAAAATAGGTTCCAGTGGAAACAGGGTTAACCTTGGAATTGGATCGGAAATACAAGATGGGTTGGGTACAGGTTCAAAAAAGGAGAACCGATTATAACATGATCGGGTACAGGGTCCAGGTCTAGACCCTACCCACCCTGGACCCGATCATCCCTATTGTACATTTCAATGTATTAATAATAAAAGTACATGAGTCTATTTACCATCATCACATGATGACTATTTAGAGAAACAAAATATTATAATATTAATTACAATCAATTAGGATCAATCAAGGGAGATAATGTGCAATCCTGAGAGATATACAGGATCTGAATCGAATAATGTATTATCTCTAACTATAATAATTGTTTATCTATTGCAAAATGCTCGGTTTGAATTATGAATACTCTATCCATTTGTGAGACTAAGGCTTGAGATCAATGAGCTCATCGTCAAAACTATACTGCATGTGTAGGGATGGGCACGGGAAGGGGCGAGGCCATGGATCAGAGATCATCCGAAGGCAGTTGGTCAGCTTGAGCTTCCTAGTCCCGGAAGATAGATGAGCGAACTTGGGCAAAGGTCTTACGTGAGAAAGTTCAGCTTACCCATCTTGGGTCCGGTCCTAATTGAGCCCGCCAATTCCTTTGTAAATTTTGTGATATGGGCGGGCTCAGGCAACAAGTGAGGCCTGATCTTAGCCCAATGGTCACCTCTATCGAGTATTGCATTCCCGTCCTTGCCGTGCGGAGGTAGAAGTGCTGGTACAACTGAAATATTCCACCAAACTAGTCGCGCCCTTTCCCTTGTACTAGTCGGGTCGCATAAGTGCAAGCGTAACCATGTTAGATAGACAACCATGAAATTTACCAGATAAGTAATAAGAGCCATAGGCATATTGATAAACACAGGAGAGCTCATCGGCATTCGCACTCATACCATACATTCCGATGTCATATTAGACCATCTATATTATATCGGTGTTGTACCGTTGTGAGTGGATCGGGGTACAACAAAAGATGTGTGGCGGTTATCTTTAGGCGTTTCTGACCCACACGACAAGGGCCGTCGCAGAAGCGTAATGGCAACGTAGTTCTGTTGCGACCAGGGGAAAAGAACGCATGCAAAACATCTCTTTAACGTTATAAACGGTCCTATGTTGTATCTTTCGTTAAAGATGTTCATTGTCTTTATTTTCGTAGTCACTTTTTTCGGCCACGAAGATGGATAGAAGTTCGCGATATCAAGCAAAACACAGAATCAGAAGACCGATCTCATTGAATCCTACCGTTCAAATACGCCCCATTTCCTCGTAAACTCTAGTACGACGATAGAAGCAGCAAGGAGATACGTCGGATCCGTCCCTATCCACCGGCAATCCTCGAAATAAAAGGGGGAAATCCGAGGTCCGGAAAATCGGTCCGACTTGGGCCACACAATGTAGGGTCGGGCCACGTCGTGTCCTCGTGACATTTTAGTCGAAGCTACACGTATACATCTGGAAGGAAAGCTAAGAAAAATATGGGTCCACGCATGGGCCAGAGTACCGCATAAATGGGCTGTGGATCGACGTCCCGAGGCAGGCGGTTTTTGTTATTTTCTAGTACATAAGACGGATTTACATCAATTTCCGACCGCTGCGCTTGTCCCATGTAATCTGCACGATGCAGGTATGGGTGGCCCCCCCGTGATTAACTCACCGCATGTATTTACGAGATTGGGGAGAGATAAGCAGAGTTGCTAAAACAGTGGGCCTAAAACACTAGTGGGCCTCAGCCTGGGCCTAGAGGTTTGAAGCCTAATTATCTTGTCGCTCAGGTTTAGAAACGAAATGCTCTTACCCTTTTTATAACAATTCACACTTGCAAAAAAGATGACAATTTACAATTTAACGAGTCTTGATTCAGTCTTTATAATAAATAAAAGGAGCAAAGAGGTGAGAATAGTGTCAGAATAGAACTTGAAACTTGAAAACCAAACTGGTGGCCCAGAATTTGAAAATTGGATTGATAGGAACCTATCATGTTCCAGGTTAGATAGATTCCAAATTCCAAAAATTCAAGTACTTATTTCAATAGATAGATTTCAGGTATTAGGTTGGTGGAACCTAAAATCTAGAATCTAGAACTTGTAACCTCAACTTTGGATCAAGTTTTTGTATTTTTTTTTTATCTATGTCTTCACACGATCCAGCGGTATTCCGTGGCGATGAATGATGAGTATATAATTATGAACCATTGGTATGAGCTTTCATTTTATAACTTAGACTTTTACATTGTTAATATTTCATAATACTTATGTGTCTAAATATAAGCTATGGTCAATGAATTATAACATGATAATCATTAAAGACAATGATTCACTACAATCGTTTAATTAATTATATAAGTGAAATCTTGGTAAACCATAAAACTTGTGATAGGATAAGTCTTAGGTTCCAAGGTATGCAAGGTAAATTTTAAGTTCCAAATTGAAACCTATTCATACATATAGGTTCCAGGTGGAATATGTACGGAATCTAGAATCACTTACCCCTAGATCGATATTTCTCACCAAGGTCTATTATGTAATGTGTGCTCGTTCGAGTTTTCTAACTTGAGATTGAAGTAGAGACACTCAAACCGCTTGAGGCATGTGGCGTGAGAAGGCATCTCTTGTCTTGTCACGGTGGTGCGAGGTAAACTATGCATCCTCACCTCCACCACCTGGTTGCCCCCCATTGACACTGATGCTAAAGGGGAGAAATACATTATCAGTGCCATAAGTTGTATACGGCGCTCACTTTAGTGCCAAAAGTTTCAATCGAATCACTTAAGTGCCAAATTGGATGAAAAATGATCACTTTGGTGCCACCGGCGAGAGATTTCGGCTAAAATGATTACGTAACTTTTATATTTAAAAAAAAAAAAAATCGACATGACTTGAGAAACGACGTCATTTTGCCATCCTAAGTGGATGGCCTCACAAAAACGATGACGCACAACTCATTTTGGGATTTTTTTTTTTTTTTTTGGTATTTGGATATTGAAATTAGGGTTCCAATCCTTGTCGGCCGCCGACCTAGCTCACTCGGCTGCCGTCGCTCGGCGACGTGAGGTTCGCACTTGAGCGAGATCACGGCCTTCGACTTGGCCGCCGAGTGGCCAAGTCGGGGTCGGGATCAAGGTCGGAGCCATGGCCACCGAGCACGAGGGCCGTCGAGGATGGCGACTGGCCAATCACCAGTGGAGGCAGAGGCGAGGGATATGGGTGGTTGAAGGGGGAGGAGGAGGGAAAACCATCGTAATTTTTAAAACAATACCAAGGAGTGGTCAAGATTATCCGGTAAGTCAAACTGAAACCAGTTGTCGTTGATGAAAATGGCATCCAAATCCTTGTCAAAGAGCTCCCGCGGGACTAACCCCTCGAACTCGTTGAACTGGAGGTCCAAGAACTTAAGTGTCGGGAGCTCTAGCATGACCCTCGGGAACTTCCCGACAAATTGGTTGTTGCTCAGATCCAGCTTGAAGAGCCGCTTCAGGTTGCGGAACTTTTGCGGCATGCTACCGCAGAAGCAGTTGGAGTTGAGGTGGAAAAGCGTGAGGTCAGCGAGCAGGCCGAGCTCCTCGAGGAGGTACCCAGTGATGTCACCATGGTTGAGGTTGACGCCAGCGACGGTGCAGACGTTGGGGTTGTCGAGAGCGGGGGAGCAAAAGACGTTGGAGTAGCTGCAGACATCGGGGCCGACCTAGTTGGTGGTGAAGTTGTTGAGGTCAAAGAGGATGGCCTGCTTTAGGGCCTGGAAGGCGACGTAGGCGTTGCGAAGGCACGAGTTCTCGAATGAGGCAGAGGGGTTGACGGCGACTTGTTCACCGCGGTCTCCGAACTCATCGAGGTAGTGGAGGAGGTGGCGGTGTTTGGCGATGCCATGGGCAGCGGCGGAGAGGACGGCAAGGGAGGAGAAGAGGACGAAGAGGATGAGGAGGGCGGCAGTGGCCGAGATTATCCGGCAAATTTAGGGTTTAAGGTTTTGAATTGAGGGAGAGACACCAAACGACGTCATTTTGTGGTTTACATGCTGACTGTACTCTCCAACGAGCCACATCAGCATCAAAAATTAATAAAAAAATGCCACGTCGGATTTCCAGTTAATCTGATCGGAGTTGGCACTAAAATGATCGTTTTTCAAACTTTTTGATACTTAAGTGATCCGACGGAAACTTTTGGCACCAAAGTGAACGCCGTACACAATTTATGGCACTAATAGTGTACTTCTCCTCATGCTAAAATGAGCAATGCAAAAGGCAGAGAAGATGCACACACGAATCGATCTATTAACTTCTGAAAATCATTCGTTTCCTTCCTCTGTATCCTCGCTGCTTTGGACCTTGAGAGAGCCGGACCGACTATAGAGATCGACTGTGCTGTGCCATAGCAGGACACTCTAAAGATAGTAATTTCGGCACGAGAATAAGAACACACGAAAACAAAGAAAATGGAGCAACAGATTTTTATTTCCTCTATGACTGTTTATTTAAGCACACTATCTTTATTCAGCTATAGCGCGATCAAGAAGCAATTCCCATGCGTTTGAATAAAGGAGAGAGAAAACATAGTGCCCACGACCATTATTGTTTCCCCCGCTTTGTTCCTTATTATTTCGTCTTTCGATGATGATCCCACACCGTCGCTTAAAAACAAAACGACTATGGGATACAAAGAGCTAGACAGTGGCAAAATATTAAAAATAGCAGTGAAGCAATCAACTCTAATAACCCAAAAAGGACTATATCGATCCGATCTAATCCGGTCTTCGCTCGACATGGTGGCATTATCCTTGACACCATCTTGTCCTTCACTCTTTACACAGCATAGCCTCGTCCCTCTTCTTCACAGCTATCATCCAATTTAGGTGCTGATGATGCCAAAAATACCACCTCCACCCCATGAGCTCCTCCTGCCTTGCTTCACCTTCACCTCCTTCTCGTTCACCATGACCCAACATGACATGCTTCTAAAATCAGCCCCTTGCATGGTACCAGTGCCACCACCCTCGCTAGCCCCTCCTCTTATGCTTCAGAATGTTGATCTTTAATTCCAAAGGGCACCCATCTTTGGATCCTACCTCAACTTGGTCGACAAGAACTTCAAGTCGATGAATCCCGTGTCGCTACCGGCAGTGAAGTCATTTTCTTTGAGAGAGAAAATCCTCCTGGTGGTAGGTTTATTGCCAATGGGGTATAAGGTAGAAGTGGCATGATGCTCGATGAGCAGCCCGTTCTCCTTCCTCTCACTACCATCAAAGCCGCTCTTCCAAGCTTGGCCTCGCTGAATCCGCTCCTCCTAGGCTCTGCCTCACTGAAGCAGCTCCTCCTGATCGTGTCCAATTCACTGAACCCGCTTCGCTTGAACTCTGCCTCGCTGAAGCAACTCTTCCTCTCGAGAACAAGAAGGAGATTGCCATTGATGCTAGAGCTCCTGGCCCTTGAAAACGTCTAGTGATTGCCCCCATCCTCTGAGCCGTAACAGTTCTTGCCTCCCCTGATGCTACTAAGGGATCTTAATATGGACACGCCCGATTGGTGATTTGCAACCCACATCTCGCTCTTCACATCAAACCCATTATCAACACTCTTCTTGTGATCCTTCTTCTATAAGAGTTTGCCTAATATGAATTACATTAATTGATATTATAATTTACCATTTTACGGTTACCCTTTTTACGGGATTGGTCTAAGGTGAGATAGAAGGTTTCTTAAGTAGTCTAATATGGGACTGGCTAGTGTGAGCCGAGTTGAGCCTGGTCCGTAATGAGATGGCCTAATTGGAAATTCTATAAATAGTGTTCAAGTTTCTCCTCTAACTCTAATTCTCACAAGTATCCTCACATAAGGAGTGTTTACCTAGCGTTAAAGGGTGAGGGGGCCGTCTCATTAAGCTAGTGATACAGAGAGCAATAGAGGAGAATGACTTGTGCGTGAATCATCGATTTTCGCTTCCATATCAAGAACGATGGATTCCAAATCAAGTATATTAATCTTTCGACTCAATCATTTGTGTTCTTGTTCTGGTTATGGAGATCTTGGGGTTGCACGTTTTGTATCTAACATGTGGTATCAGAGCAACTATAACCTAGAACTTGAAGGCATAGAATTTTGCCCTAATTTTGAGATTTTCATGATTTTTTGTTTAATAAAAACCAAATTGAATTATAAATTCATACTGTACTCGGTGAGATGAGCAAATATGTGGGCAGCACATCACCAGGGGAGGCCCCATGCACCGCCAGGGCATCAAACATGCGCCCCACACGTGTGGCGCCGCACGTGCATCGCACGCACGAGGGCTAACATCATGATGACATCAGCAACCCGGGCCCAACCCAACTCAAGGATCCAACCCGACCTGTTGACCGACCCGACCCAGTCCACCGGTTAGACCGAACGGCTGGACCGAACGGCTGGATCGGACGGTCTAGCAAGGAACCAGTCGAATCGCTACTAGTCAGACCAGTTTTGACTGGTCTTTTAATCCCGCGCGTGAGCTCCACGCACCGCACACTCAGGCGGTGCGTGCGGGCACGTGGGAGCTCTGATGTGCGTGTGGTTCATGGCTGCAAGTTCGTATGAGCATTCTCTATCTTATGGTATATTTATTTTACATGTTTGATGATTTTATAGAGGTGAATATACATATAAAACCCTAAATAAGTGTATTTTTAGTGTATTTTGCATATTTTTCTTATATTTTTCTGTGATTTTGGAAATACAAGTATTGTGTTACTTGGTATGTTATCAAATAAATATTATAAAAGTATGATTCATTATTAATATACAATAAAGTTTAATTTTTATTAATGAATAAAGTAGTGTGATTAGCATAATATGTGATTTTAGTGATTTACTGCATCTATCACTAAAGTTAAAATCACATGTATATAGTGTATATGAGAAGTAAAGTTTATATCCCTAGTATGAAAGAGTTTTAAGGATTCAATTAAGTTGTGACCGCCAAAGTGGCATACTTGATTGAGTTTGAGAAATATCGGTCCCGTATAATGATTGGGATGTCTCTTAGTCTAATGCGTAGTCATACTCCCAAAGGAGGTGATTGTGTATTAGTTTATGGAGGGATACATGATGGTGTGATAAAGGAGTGACTGATCCTAATGGTTCATATGCAAAAAAGTAATGAATTCACGAAAATTAGAATATATTCTCATAACCACTATCATGTGGGGAATGTACAATTACATGTAATGTATTTTACCTAAAGGTGATTATATGATTTTACATGTAACTCTATGGATGTGTACTTGTACATCAAGTTACACGGTGCTCACATGATACTAATTATATACATTACTTGTTTTTCAGTCACATTTTTTGTAATTAATAACTTCACTATTATTGAGGTTTTTATTGGTTCAAATTTTAAGTAGTGGACATATGATTTGCTGCTTGGGAAATGAGCAATAAAATTTGCTTATTGTCCATAAAGCATTATATTCATGAACACTTGAAAAGTGGTTTACCAACTAACTGCACTGCTATAAAATGATAAAAACCTTAGTAGCTTAAATTTATGTCTTGTCTAATACCGAAATTAGGACACATCTGCAAGGACTTTTTAACATAATGATATACACATCTCGTATATGATTGAAAATGTCGTTTCCAAAAGTTTTCTGTCTAAGAAATAATCTCACACATGTCTAAGGGAAAAGTAGAAAAGTTGACATTGTTAATATTCTATATACTTTTAACGATTATCTAAAGATTTCTATAGATTATTGTGGAAGTAAAATGGTCAAGATAAATAATAAAACAGTAGTCTGTAGTTCTAACATGTAAGAGGTCATTTAAGTTAATCTTAGCAAATCCTATGCAGAAATTTTATTTCAACAAAGTCATTGATGACTATTATTCTGTACTTAATTAAAGAATAAAACAGTTAGAATTAGTCTTAAAGGTTGTTAGGCCTAATAGTGGCAGTGAGTATTTTGGCAAGTATGGTAATGCTGAACAACTTAAAGGGTCGTTTGCTAAATACTTAGAGGATTTTGGGATAATAGATCAATTTACTATACTTGGAAGTCTTGAACAAAATGGTGTGCCTAAAAGGCGCAATCGCACTCTTATGGACATGATGAAAAGTATGATTAATACGACCAATTTACCTGATTTTCTTGGGGTGAAGCTTTAAAAACAGCTCTTTATATTCTAAATTGTGTTCATATTAAAGCGGTTCCATTAACTCATTTTGAGTTGTGGACTGGACGTAAACCTAGCTTGAATCATCTTAAAGTTTGAAGATGTCTAGCAGAAGTAAAGTTATATAATTCAACATTGAGCAAGTTTGATTCTAAAACTACTTGGTGTTACTTCGTATCCTACCCAAATCATTCAAAAAGGTATCGTTTTTATAACCCTATTGGAGGTACAAGAATTGTGAAATCTCAGACAGCAAAATTTTTGGAATTTGATGTAGCTGAAAAGAGTAACTGCTTACAAACTATTGAAAATGATAGTATGGTGGGAATTACTAGATATCTATCTCATCCTGTGCAGACAATTGGAGCCTCCTGTGCCACAAATTGAGCCTGTTGCAGCCCATGATCTTATTGTTGAGGCAGTTCCCGATGAAATTGCTCAAGCCCCTCAAATTCATAATAAGGTTGAAATAGCTCCACTCAAAAGATCGGCAAGGAAAAGACGTTCAGCTATACCACCAGACTATGTTGTCTACCTAGGAGAGCATGATTATAATATTAGCTGCGTTGTTAATCCTGTAACTTATACAAATGCTATTTCATGTTCTCAATCAGATTTGTGGCTAGATGCGATAAAAGATGAGATGCAATTTATGAAACACAATGATATTTGGGAGCTTACTGAATTGCCTGAAGGTTGTAAACCTATTGGGTACAAATGGATATACAAGACTAAAAGGGATTCCAAAAGGAAGATTGAAAAGTTTAAAGCTAAACTGGTAGCTAAGGATTTGACTCAAAAAGAAAAAATAAATTATGTAGTAACATTTTTTCTAGTTTCTTCTAAAGATTCCTTTAGAGTGATTTTGGCATTAGTAGCTCATTTTAATATGGAGTTACATCATATAGATGTTGAAATTGCTTTTCTAAATTGAGACCTTAATAATGAGGTTTATATGGTGCAGCATGAAAGTTTTGCGGCAAATGACTCAGGTAAGCTTATAGATTGAAAAAATCTATTTATGGCCTTAAACAAGCTTCTAGACAGTGTTATTTAAAGTTTTATAGTATATTCACTTTATTCGAATTTATTAATAACAAAGTAGATCGGTGTATATACACCAAGGTCAGTGGGAGGAAATACATTTTTCTCATACTTTATATGGATAATATCTTACTTGCTAGTAGTGACATGAAAGACTTTGGTGAGACGTCTTTTGTTCTTGGCATTGAGGTCTATAGGGATCGTTCTCGTCATTCATTGGGTTTGTCTCAGAGGACATATATTGATCGCATTTTAGAAAGATTCAATATGTAGTATTACAAACCAGGAAATGCTCATGTTATTAAGGGTGATAAATTGAGTCTTTCACAATGCCCTTATTCAGATTATATTGTATTAAAGCTTTGATAAATTGAGCTTCCCAATCCTCAAGATCTCGTGAACCCTCTTGAACACCACATCTCCACACAGCTGCTACTGCTCCTCTTGAACACCACAGCTTCCTCTGTCTTGTTGTTCCCATACTCTATGTAGCACCGACAGGGACACCCGACACGCGACACGACACGACACGCCGACACGTTAATTTTCAAAAAATAGAGAATTCCGACATGTTCTAACACGTTATATATTAAATATATATATGAAAAAATAAATAATATTAAAAATAGCAAATAATTAATTTATACTAAAAATATTAATCCAACATTTATTTATATCATTTATTATTTTAATTTGACAGAGATTAAATGAGAAATTCAAAAATTGCAAACACAAAAGAGTAAATTTGAAGGAACATGTCTTATTTTTTTACATTTGTCGGAAATTACTGAGATTTCTTATAATCCTAGACCGAGTTCGAAGTTCATGATATAGATTGGCTTGAGCTCCTCCGCAAAACAAGATTCGAAAAAAATGAAAATCCAGGACAAGAACTCTCAAAGTACGACCAAAAGAAAAGGAAATAACTAAATTCACCATGGAAAATGTGACCAAAAGAGATAACTCGTAAGCAACGCCTGCGAGAGGTGGAAAGAAGTAAAAAAAAAATCACAACTTTAACTCTGCGAGGGCAGCGGAGCGATGCCTGCGAGAAGAGGGGCATTCCATCGTCACTCATGAGAAGGTCAAAACTTATAAGTGAAAAGCTTGAGAGTGAAAATTTTCTTTTTTCCCCTTTATTTTTGTTATCTTCATTATTTTTTCATATGTTTATATTTTGACCGCTCAAGTATTGAAAATTTTCAAAATTGACCCCATGCATGTCGGAGTCACGTGTCGGAATTTCGGACTCGCGTGTCGGAGCGTGTCGGGAAAAGTTGACCACGTATCCGATTTTCCGACACTCGTTGACCGCGTGTCGGAACGTGTCGGACACGTGAGTGTCGGACACAACACAAAAACTTTTGGAGAGTATTAGTGCTTCTTAGCGTATACTCTGCCCCCACCAACTCTGGGCTTCGAGGAGGTGCTGATATGGCGCGAGAGCAAGAGCTCGCTCTTGTCGCTCTCGAGCAAAAAGGAGATGCAGCCAACGCTGCCGACCTCCACGGTGCGGGAGTTGCGGTTGGAGGAGATGTCGGAGGAGCAGGAGCAGGAGGAGGAGAGGCGCTGCTCCCCTCTTCATCTCCATGCAGATGTTACTGCTCCTCTTGAACACCATAGCTTCCTCTGCTTTGTTGTGAATTATGCGCTCGGGCGAGGACGGGAATGGGACCAGGTCTAGGAGGGATCCGACGGGATTCTCTCTACATCCAATCCTCGTTGGTGAGGGGGTGAAACACGTGAAGCAGGCAAAGATCGAGGAAAGGGGCTGTCGAAGTCGACTGATGTTCTCCGTCGCAACTTTCTTATTTTTGTACCGAGTGTCCGACGCCAATTGGTTATCGCTTAATCATCATCGAGTGTTACAGTCCTCTCCATCCTCACGATGCCGGGTGTGATTCATAAAGTCGCGCGGGTCCATGACTTTTTTAGAGGAGCTCCAGAATCTAAGAAACCGGCAACGGTGGATGAATGGAACTCAACCCAAACGTCTTAATCACTGCGCCAACATACGAGGATGATCGCTCACTCTAGTTCCTGTGGATTAACTTATCTTCTTACCTAGACTGGGCCAACCATGAATTCAACCATGAGCGGAGCACAACCACATGTTGGATCCGAAATCTCTGGTCGCTCGATCTAACATGGACCAAGAGACAAGTTCTTCATTTTTCTTGAACAGTGACAATTCCATGAAAATATCTATTTGAATATCAACACTAGTGCACTAATATTGCACAAGCCAGAGGTGAGCAGTTTCAAGTTCTGTCCAAGTTCTGTCCAAGTTCCACCTGAAACCTACCCATCAGAATAAATTTTTTAGTTTTTGGAATCCGAAACCTATCTTATTACAAGTTCCAAGGTCTACCCAAGTTTCACGTATACTATTAATTAAATGTTGCAATGAATCATCATCTACAATCTACTAACCATAACTCATATTAAATACGTGAAAATTATGAAATTTTAATAAAGTAAAAGTCTTAGTCTAGATATCGTCGAAAATAGAAGTTTAGGCTAGTGGTTTTCAGATTATACACTCATCATTTGATGTCATGGATGCCGTAAAATCACGCGAAGTTATAGAAAAAGAAAAACACAAGGACTTGTTCCAAGTTCTACATTTAAGGTTTCTAGTTCCATCTGGAACCTGAACATACCCATCAAAACGGGTTCCATATTCTAGGACCGATGTAATGTAGCATCACCGTAGCAGAAGCAAAAATTCTGTAATAAGTCGAGCGCGAAAGTCAGGTAAAATTAGCATGTTAGTGTAAGGGTCAACATGTACAAATCATCGGTCAATCATGAAACTATGCTCACCCCTAATATAAACCTTTTTTTATTGAACGTTGAATTAAACACATATTTAAAAACCTACTTATAGTATGTCAATTAACGTAATATGCCGTTTTAGCATAAGAGTTATGTACGTCCAACGTTACTCTAGTCTGGCAATTTATCGCCGAGTGATCGCCGTCTATAAAAGGCGCGCACACATTGCCGCTTCAACGACAGAAGTGGCACACGTCCCAGCTCGAGCTTCCTCGTCATTTTCTCGCGACAAACCATGTCTTCTTCACTCATCTTCACCCTCTCTCCCCTCGCACTCTTGGCCGCGCTCTGGGCGATCTCCTCCTCCCTCTCTCGCAATGTCCCCAAGCTCCTCCCTCTCAAAGCCGCCGTGGCAGCTCGCCTGTCCGCCCTCGTCAGGCCGCTCAAATGGGCCTTGGACTACTCCCTCAGGTCCTCCGTCCTCGGCCACTCGCACGGCCATGGCGAGCCAGGAGCCTTAGCAATAATCCACAGGCTCAGCACTGCCCAGTACGGTGGCAGACCGCCCGCAGAGTGCACGGTGTGCCTGTGTGAGGTCAGGGCCGGGGAAGAGGTGAGGGAGCTGAAGTGCTGCGACCATGTCTTCCACAGGGCCTGCCTGGACCAGTGGCTCGGCTACAAGAACGCAACGTGCCCTCTGTGCCGAAGGTTCGTGGCTTGCCGGGCGAGCGTGAGCGTCATCGCCGAGGCAGGGGTGGAGATCATATCCCTCACTTTCTGCGACCTCAGCTCCGGTGGCGACCGTGAAACGTGGTGGCTACGCTGACTGCGGAGGTGATATGTAGTCACCCTAATGGTCGGTGTTCCTTTCCCTCGATCGTCGAATGCGGGCCGACCCCATGCGTACAATCGATCACGGTCTCCGTGTACGATTGCGGTGACATGTATAGTATTTTCATGGGACAGGGAGCGGGGTTGTCGTGAACCTCGACTCACGTTAAATAAAACGATGTAGTAGTAGACTGAGTTGTAAATGCTTTTACTCTTCAGCTATGGCTTTGTCCGCTTAAAGGAGTAAAGGTTCATCATATTTTCGATGCGTCTTTTATCAGTTGAAGATGACCTTCTGAAGTTATCATCAATCCATGTGCACTTTTAAACAGAGATTGCCATGATCCAAAGATTAATCTGGGGCATTTCTTGCACTGTGACTTTCGCTCATGAAATTCTACTTTCGATAAATTGGTTACGAACGAACGAAGCATTTGTCCTACCATCTTTAGTTACTTGTTCAAGCCTCGCCGGTCTTAAGCATGAAAAAGGAAAAAACAGCTTAATCAACCTCAAAAAATTTCGAATTGATTTTTGAAATAGAGCAAAACAATATATCAATCTAAGTGTATCTTCTCTTTTTATAAGAAATTTTTTACAAAATATGATAGTACTGTATAATCTTATTTATATGACTAGCTTTAAGTATGTATGTTTTTTTTTTTTTTTTTTTTGTCAATTAATTAATTAACTAGGCATGGAGCTTTTTAGAAAGTCCAATCTAAACGTTTATATGACTAGCTTTTAACTATGTATGGTTTTTTCTGTCGATTAACTAATTAATTAGGCATTGAGCTTATTAGAAAGTCCAACCTAATCGTTTAAACCAATTGGTGAAGAAAGATAAGTATATATAAAGAATATATAAGCCTCATTATCAAAGAATGTAGAATATTTCAAAGAGCTGAACATTCAATTTGGTTTTTTATTGGATTGGTCCCAAGCTTGATCAAATCCACCAATTCGGTCCTAGACAATTACTTAACTTGATTATTGGATTTCGCTTGTCTGCAATTAGCATTGATTCGCTTCGACCTTCCATTGGGTTTCAAAACATAACTAAAATGCGGCAATCTTGAGAAGCAATAGTGTCGTGCTCTTTGTCAAATCCTCCGGGGTCCGAATAACATTTCCAAAAAAAAAAATCAACGCACGGCATTTTTCCATCCGTTCATCCAAGTTATTCATCATACTTTTCACGCCATGATCAATTTGGGTGAACAGGGATGCCGAGATCTTTGCACAAAAATGCCCCTAAAATCGAGAATTCTTTCCAACAACTAAGGCCATTATCACCCCTAAGATTTCAACCCACCTATAAGCATGGCCGACGTTGCTGTGTCCATTCAATCTAAATCGCAAAGGGCTTTTCGTTTCAAACTTGTCATTGTACGAAACTAGTAAATTTTCGTACTGCACCGAGAAAGAGCAGTGTGATGAAATGTGAATGGCCTGATTCATCCATGTCGGGATAAAATTCATTTAGACTTTTCTCCCAGTGACTTGAAATGCCACGATATTGATATATTACCTTCCCTTTTCATGTCTATTTTCTTCGAACGAAATGAATTATTGCGGCCTCGCATCTGCGCATGTTTAAAACGTTTAGACAGTAGGGCCGGGTTTTCCCTAGGCCTTTGAGACGGAATCTTATCGCTCGTCCACTCCTTTCGAGGGTTTGGCTGGCGTGAATCTAAATGTCATCGAGACCTCAACTATTCCAAAGCCAGGATCTTCTCGATCGCATCAGAGCAAGAGCATCGGAGCGGCTGTAGATGGAAGAATCGAACAGGTCTGTATCATCGTCACCTCTAACATCCTCACATGGGAGTCACCAACGTCGGCGGGAAATGACATATTTAACGCGTGACAGTGATTGTTGATGTACTAGCTCCCGAAGTTCCTGAGAATTTAAGCCGTAAAACAGGATCGCACACCCGATGAACAACACTGGATTGCTGCTTAATAGCCTCTCGATTCACTATGGCCACATAACTCATTCCAGAATAATCCTCGCGCGGGTCCTAGTTCATTTCGTCTCTATCTCCACTAGTGATTCGCTGCTCTCTTCTCTTGCATGAACCACCTTGCCTTAGATAGTTTCTGTTGCGAAAAAACGAGCGATCGAATAATAATATAAACAAAAGAAGAAAATAAATCAGATACCAGATTTACGTAGTTCGATCGTAAAGACCTACGTTCACAGGGAGAGCAGCGATGAATTTCACTATAGATCAAACAATACAATGAGATTACACACTCGAGTCACTCAAACACTCTCTCAGTATTTCCCAAACTCCAATTATACCTAATAACGCACGCAGTGTTTAGCCTCAAAATTTCTCACGAAATAATCTTTCAATCTCACGAAGGAATTACACGCAAATCTTACCACAACATTTGATCGGCTACAAACACTAATGTTTCTTGGATGTAATTGCACGATCAAAAACCCGCCAAGCACTCGCTAGAATAATGGCGCTTCAACAATCTTTGACAACAGCAAGCTCTTCTGCAACAGATGAACAGCCCATATAAATATGTGTGTTGGGAATAACGGATCCCCGAAAACCCGGATTCGACACGAAATCGAATCCCTAAATCAAAGCGGAAGACGAAGCCCGGGAAAACACGCATCACCGATCGTAAAGCACACCACGGATTCGAGCGTACCTTGTTAGCCACAGATTAAATACCAATGCCGAAGATTGAGGAAGAAATTCTGATCCGATGATGTCAATTTGCCTTGAAAGGGAGATGGCGTCGCCGTAAGCGTTCGTCTTTCTTTTGGAGGGAGAGAGGGAGAGAATACGTGCATTAAAATGCCAAAAGGTGTCTCTCTCTCTCTCCTCCCTTTTTATACCTTCCCCCTCCACGGGCCTTATTCGTGGGCCGGGCCCTTTGGGCCCAACTTGAGCGGATGGGCCTTAAGCCCATCTAATAAATCCATCATCTCCCACTCGCACATGGTGGTGCAAAACCAACATGGGCGGACAGGCCTTACTCATCCCCATCAGAGAAAAATCCAACATAGACTCTCACTTAACATGATGGGCCGAATGTAATCCTCTTTTCCTCTCTTCAACATTCATACCGGTGAATAATCCGTGCGACCAAAGATACTTTGAGAGCTCGTTGCCATACATCCGTTAGGAATATATAGCAGCTCATAATGGGTATCACACTCCGTGTAGACTTAGTATGCGGTACCTAGATCGATCGATCACATTTATATCTCTCTTGATCTCTTTTAAACAATGATATATATATTGTATTCACAATTATGATCATCACAAAGACAGTCATAATTGGTTAACCGGTGAATACAAAACTACAATGTGATTCTCCAAAAACGATCTTCCTCTTTCCTTCAAACTCTCAATTTCAGTCCAACTTGCTTTCTAGAAATGCCCCATTAGATCGAATCACTCATGACCATTGGCAACATCCTAAGATAGCAAACACTAAATAGAAATCTTGAGAATAAGTAAGAGTCATGAGGGGACTAAAAAATTGAGGAACTCTTTTCCTCAAGAGTCTCACACGACATAAAAGTTGAGATCAAACTTTTGCCACTCTTATTGGTCGTCTCATGCATACGTAGTATGAAATACGTATTACGGTATTAACTCCTTTCCCATGGAGCGTATGTCTACACTTTCAATACCGTACGGATGATAGTTCGGACATACCCAATGTCTAACTTGAGTTCACGTATCTACTCATTCACAAAATTCATCGAACTCACATCGGCATCTTAGACGAGATAAGGTAAAATATGTGGGGTATTTTACTTTCGGACATAGTAAGTATTATGTCCTCATCTTAACACTCGATTAAGGCGACATACGTGTTTTAAGCTTGAGCTCTCGATTATCACCTAGATAATAAGCTTAAAAACAGTCTCATCTCTATTTATCACACAGTAAATAGAGGCGATTACCCGTGTGAGTGGGCTAATCTTACATCTGTCCGACATACTTCTCAACTTAAAGTAATGCACTGAGCATTAAGATGCATAAAGATCAAACAAAGATTCATAGGCATTAATGATGAAAACACAAATTCATCAAATTGTGAACAATTAGGGAAATTACAATATTCAAGTACATCGCTTCTACGCAACCCTAGAGATTTCATATGGCCACAAAACACATCTCTGGGTATTGGCTTTGTCATAGGATCTGCTACCATTCTATGCGTAGTATGTACTCTAAGTTCACATCTTTTCGTGCAACCATATCCTTGACAAAATTATACTTGGTATCTATATGTTTGGTCTTGCCATGATATTTTGGATCTTTGGTGTACGCTTTCGCTGCTTGGCTATCACAGTTAACAAATAACAAATCTGCAGCACTTCCAATAACACCTAAATGATCCAAAAATCTCTAAAGCCAAACATCTTCTTACACTACTGCTGATAATGCCACAAACTCAATTTCTATCGTGGACAAGGCTATGCATGTTTGTTTCTTACAGCTCCAACATATGGTGCCATCATTCGGTAAGAGAAACAAAGCTAGAGGTAGATTTCCTTTCATTTAAATCTCCTCCCCAATCAGAATCAGGATAGCCTTAGAGTCGCAGATCCTTTCCTTTATAACTCATCGTATAATCAGCAGTTCCCTTTAGATACCTCAGTATTCTCTTAACGGCTTTCCATTGTGCTAGACCTGGATTGGATTGGTATCTACTCACCATTCCAACTGCAAAGCATATGCCAAGTCTTGTACACATCATAGTGTACATCAAGCTTCTAACAAAGACTAGCATAAGGAACATGTTTCCTTTATTCCTTCTCTTGTGGAGTCTCTGGACACAGTTTATGGCTCAATCCTTCACCTTTTGCAACAGGAGTGTCTATGGGTTTACAATCTTGAAATCTTAACTCCAAGAATATATGCAACCTCACCCATATCCTTCATAATCAATTTCTTCCTGTTGATTATACCCCTTCGCCACAAGGCGAGCCTTATGCCTTTCTATCGAGCCATCAGCCTTTCGCTTTATTTTGAGAACCTAGTTGTTCCCAATAGCTCTGCGTCCTTTTGGAAAATCAACCAATTCCCAAACATGGTTTGACTTCACTGACTCCATTTCCTCTTTCATTGCATGAATCCATTTTTCCTTATTAGGGCAATTTAGAGCCTTATTAATATTTCTTGGCTCATCCTCATCTTGTGGAGCAACCATAAAAGTTTCCCTTTTCAATGTCAAAACATTGACCGGGAATACTTTGGCGACTTGTTCACCGTATGGGAGATTGTACACTTAGCACATCATTCCCCATCATGCTCCCACTTGGATTAGGTAATGATGATGTTGTCACATCGGTGGTTGCAATTGAGAATGAGTTGAATTCAATTCATCACATCTCATATTACTCCCACTTGGACGAACTCCACTGACATCATTATCTTGATCCAAGATTTCAAATAGGGAACAATCTTCCCTTATTTCGCCCTTCTTAGGAAATTCATCCACTAAGAATGTGACATCTCGTGATTCAAATTCGTTATACTCCCACTTTCCCGCTCACTTATGAACACATACCCTTTCGAGTGTTCGTAGTATCTCATGAAAATACTCTTATTTCCTTTGGGACCCAATTTCCCAAACTTGTGAGAGGACTCATGAATATAGGCAAAGCACAACCCCATGGCTTAAGAAAACTTAAGTCCGGTTTTCTAACCGTCCATAACTCATATGGAGTGGAAGCAATCGATTTGGAAGGCATCCGGTTAAGTATATAGGTAGTAGTTAACAACGCATCACTCCGAAAAGTGATAGGTAAGTTAGCATGCACCATCATGGACCTAACCATTTCCAAGTAGGGTTCGTTTCTTCTTTCCACAACACCATTTTGTTGAGGAGTATTTGGAATAGACAACTATCTCTCTATTCCTTTTTCATCACATAATTTTTCGAACTCATCGATAAATATTCTCAATCTCGATCGGATCTCAATGCTTTTATTTTCTTGTCTAATTGATTTTTCGCGGGTTCATAAACCTTTCGAAACAACTTATGCTTCAGAATCATGAGAAATCAAATAGACATATCCGACTCGAGTATAATCATCTATAACAGTGATGAAATAAACAGCCCCATGCCTTCCTCTTAGATTCATTGAACCACAGACGTCCAAATGGATTAAATGCAGAGGAAATTCAGCTCTTTTACCTTTTCCAAATGGTTTCCTTGTCATTTTCCCTACTAGGTAATGCTCACTTATGGACAAATCGACTTTTTCAATATTGCCCAACAAGCCCTCTATGGCTAGTCTATTCATACGTTGTTGGCCCATATGACCAAGTCTACATACCACCATATTCACATCATTATCATATAAGACAGAAGACGTGAAACAAGGGAATAACATATTGACATCACCATAGTCAACATCTAGTACAATAAAACCATCCAGAAAATAATCACAACCATAGTAGTTTGTATCCAAATACAAATCTACACTTCTATTATGGAAGTTCACACTAAAACCAAGCTTAACCAACGCTAAGACAAGAGACACTAAATTTCGACGAATCTCCGAGCATATAGAACATCAAAGGTGCGTCCACCACTCATGTTCAATTGGCGGGTGCCAATCCCTTTACTTCGGCTACGGAGTTGTTTCCCATATGGATCCACTCGGTTCCGGTTGGTATCGTCGGAATTTCACGAAGGATCCTCTATCCTTTGCTACATGGTCCGTCGCTTCGAATCTGATCCACAAAGGATTGGATTCAGCCAATAATATTGAACTTGACACATAAGCAAAGTTCTCAAATGTACAAGAGGTGTTGACTTTTTTTTTTTTTTTTTTTTTTTGACTCACAACAGTTGCAAGCATAGTGACATTTCTTGTCACAATTGTAACACCTCACTCTTGACATTTTCTTCACTTGAGGACATTTTCCTCTCTTGTGTTGGTTAACTCTTGATTTCTTGCAATAAGGACTTGATCCTTTGCATTCCCACATATTGAACGAATCAATACATTTGCGCTCAGAGCACAAAGCCCTTTTTGAGCTAGAACCAGCATTGCAAATGTCCGTTTTCGGCTCAAATGCCGTTAGGCGGTCCTCTACTAGCTCAAGGTGGCGCATGGCATCCTTAAGATCTTCCATAACATGGTCAAGAGCTTCTAGTGCTTCTTGCTTTTCCAAAGCACATATTGAATCTTCTTATTCAATATTTCACAATTGTTACCGTTCATATCGGCAATCACGTTCTTAGTTCTTTGAACCATCGTTCGAACACATCGGACATCCATGCACGAATAATTAATGCCTATCATTTATGCATCCCTATTTGCATAGACCCATCATATTAATAAATAATTTCAAGTAAGGCTTCGAATCAAAAGGTCACTATGTTTCCAATCATCCTCCAAAAATCCTAACTCAAAACTATCATTAATATGATTGTCATATGCAAAATCAATTCTATGAAGCTACAAAAGCTTCTAAAACTACCCACTGACTAATTACCCACAAAGAACCAAAGAATAATGAGAAAGCAAATAAAATCTAATATCTAATAAAATAACAATGCTTTCACATAATACAACTATACATTACACTAAACAATATATATACAGGAAAAAATATCAACATGAAAAGAGATATTGACATCAAAAAACATCTCAAATTAATCCAATGGATAAATAGGGAATGACCCTTTTAATCTATCAGTCAAAACATCTGAGAAAACTGAAGGCACATTTGCCAACCAAGGAAAAACTTTTGGAGAGCTTTCATGTCGCCACCAAGGCGCATTCTCTCGGCGCCATGTGGCGCTCAATCTAAGGGTTGAAGTTTTGGCCAACTCAATCCTATAGTACTTTCTCTTACAAAAGCTTCCACTAGCTTCCTATAATCCGGACCACGTTGACCTCCCATAGCCGATCCAACACTGCTTGCCATTCGGGTGGAAGAGTGTTTATCAAAGCCGGCACCTTCTCAAAGTCCAAGCATAAGATAACCATTCCAGGATGATTTCCGTATCATCCGATTGACCTTGATCACATGTGATACTAAATCACCGTCATGCCACCGATAATTAGCTAAATCTCGACATCAGCCTTTTAAGTCTTGCATTTCCCTCGTCCCTTCTCGGGCTTGGGTATCGCGCGTGCATAACTCATTATAGTCCCCGCAACAAATGCGAGAATAATCCATAATTTTCATAAGGGAAAATACATAATTTTCCAAAATTCATGCAACAAATGCAGAATAAAAAATGGATACCCACTTAGGCATGACTGAAAAGAAACAAATTCCTTTTTTTTTTTTTTTTTTTTTTTTCGGGTCAACGGTCAAAGTCAACGGTCAACGGTCAAAGTCAACGGTCAACGGTCGGTCAACGGGTCGGGTCAACGGGCGCGCGGGTCGGACCGGTCGAGACGGTCGAACCGGTCGGACCGGACAGGCCGGTCGGCCCGGTCGAACCGCTCGCGTGGACCGGCCGCACGCGCCTCGCGCGTGCGGGCCGACGTCACGCGGACGTCGGCGGCACGTGCCACGCGCGTGCTCGCGTCCGCGGGTCGGGTCGGGTCGCCGATCGGGTCGGGTCATCGGCCGGTGACCGCCCGACGAAACGTCGTCGTCGATGACGTCATCGGTGACGTCATCCGAGCGGTTATCGACCGTTGGATGACGTCACGATGACGTCATCTCGTGACGTCAGCATGCGTCGGTCCGCGGACCGGCGCGTGCCAGTTCGCCGCCGGCGGCGCGCACGTGCCGGTTCGCCGACCGGCGCGTGTGGCGCACGCGCCGGTGAAGCGTGCCTCCGGCGCGTCGCGCCACGCGCGCGGCGGCCGGGCGCGCGTGGGGGCGCGTGCGCGTCTCTCTGGCGGCATGCGACATGTCGCCGGACTCGTCTCGACGTCGCCTTTCTTCCCTGTGCCTTCAGATTTTTATTCCGACTTACGGAAACTCAGAAAAAACGGCGTACGGTACTCGGGTGTCGGGATTTCACGCCCGATCCGTACGGCCGAAAACCTTTGCGAAAAATCAATCAAAAAACATCAAATTGATCGGGAAAACGTGAACTAGGGCTCTGATACCAATGTTGGGAATAACGGATCCCCGAAAACCCGGATTCGACACGAAATCGAATCCCTAAATCAATGCGGAAGACGAAGCCCGGGAAAACACGCATCACCGATCGTAAAGCACACCACGGATTCGAGCATACCTTGTTAGCCACAGATTAAACACCAATGCCGAAGATTGAGGAAGAAATTCTGATCCGATGATGTCAATTTGCCTTGAAAGGGAGATGGCGTCGCCGTAAGCGTTCGTCTTTCTTTTGGAGGGAGAGAGGGAGAGAATACGTGCATTAAAATGCCAAAAGGTGTCTTCTCTCTCTCTCTCCTCCCTTTTTATACCTTCCCCCTCCACGGGCCTTATTCCCGTGGGCCGGGCCCTTTTGGGCCCAACTTGAGCGGATGGGCCTTAAGCCCATCTAATAAATCCATCAATGTGCATGTATCTTAATCTCAACAAAAGGCACGCTCGTCGACTAACTCCAACATGGAAAAAGAATCCCATGCAATCCGAGGTAAATTTGGTCAACAAAGTCAATAGATAACAACTATCTCTTCACCGACTACAATTGATAGAAGAAAATCCAAAGTCCAAGTCTCCTTTTGAATCCTTCTTGGCGATAATAATTAGGAAATCATTATCTATAATTTCCTTTTACACTTTCTTCCATCGCCAATGGTAATTCACCAAAAGAAGTTAACTTTGTTTGATTTCGGATGTCCGCAAAATATCAAATTTGAAATATTCAGACTTTCGGATTGGGCTCAAACTCGAGACATATATTAACAGTTTGTGGGGAATGACTATCACAGTGAATTATCCTTCTTTTATGCCCAAATTAACCCCATCAAATATAGGTGAGAACAAGAGGTCTTAAAGGATCTGACACCTTCGAAGCCAATCGCTCTCAATCCTCGACTTCAGTAACTACAAGTAAATTTTACTTATTGAGCCGCTCGCTGCTTGCTTCTGGCTTGATTTGCAAGTTCAGTAGGGCATCATTTGGATTTCAGAATTGCCCTCACGCTTCCTCCTCGTTGTAAATGAAGAGAAATTATCAAAAAAAAAGTCAAAATCCATCATTGATGAGGCTAATCTAGGGTGCTAAAATAACATAAAAGTGAAGGTCGGTGGCTCCAATCCTTATCTCCAAACTTTTCTAAAACCTTGACCCGTTCCATTCTCGGGTCACATCACCAACCTCCGCCACAATACGATCAACAAAAGAAAAACCAAACTAGCCCATAATGCGCACAACATTTATTTTAAGGAAAATCACATAAATAGTCAGACCCAAGATATTGTATTTTTAATTTATACTAAAAAAATTGACCTATGATACGAGTCAAGAAAAGCAAAAATAGAATTTGTGACTATCCCACATTCACAACCCTTCCTTGACCTCATAATGGGGATGGCTTGTTAGCCACAAAATTCTTCTTCATTTTTTTGGCCCGTATCATAGAAAATTTTAAAGTAGTAAAATTCTAAGACACAGATTCCACATTGTGGCAAGTGCAGAACATACTACCAAAATTGATCAAAACATTTCTAGTTTTAAAGAATCTTGCCAAGCAGAAAAGAAGAGGGATAAGAGGTTTTAGAGATTCATAACAAACCACACGATTTAATTTCTAAAGAGGGTGCGTTCTGTCCTTTAACGGTTACATACGTGCCTACATAGGCAAAAAACAATACACTAGAACATTACAAACTCCGTTTGGCTGACAAAAGGCCAATTATTTGTGCATGCTAAATTTTTCTATTGACGAAATGACCTTTGCGCTCATTAAACCGCTTTCTTTTGCTTCTGCTATAGTGTTACAGTATTAAACAGTGTCAAACAGCACATGAACAGTGTCAAATTGTACATAAACAGTGTGCTACAAGTACTTTGGGTCAATTTTTTTGCCTCATTCACGTGATTCATCTGTCTCTTATGATTTGTTTTGTATAAGTCTCTGGAAGAGTCTTCTTTCCCTTTACTTATTATGCCTATGAATAACTTTAGTGCTATCATCGAAGTCGTCCGAGTCTTCTCCGTATTTTTGCCTCCGATATTCTTTGAGCATTCTTTCAATTTCTAGAGTTTCAAGATGTTCGGTACCTGTATCGAGGAGTTTTTCTAGAGGCTAATATGAGTTGTACAGAATGTCAGGAGGATTGGGAGTGTTTTTTTTTTTTTTTTTTTCTAGATGTTGTTGCCTAAGTGTTTCGAGGAGTTTTTCTAGTTCTTTAATTACTTCAATCTGCCATGGTCTTTTGGACGTTTGGTGAGAACTTGTAAGAGCATCAGCGGAACTTGCTGGAATACCAAACTAAGGTAAATACCCAAGTTGGAGCGATGGACTTTCTTTGTCAAGACCTAGACTGAGTGCAAGTTGTAATTCAGTATAATTAAAAGGATCCTATGATAGTGGATCTCCCCATAGTTCTTGTGATGATGAAATTGAATCCTGTGAATTTGCTGGTGACTCAGAAGTATCCAGTACATCCATTCCATGGCATCTCCTTAGGTTTACGCAATGGTCATCACTGTGATCCCAAGAAACAAGATTATCTTTTCTTGGCCAAACTTCTAACGAAATAAGTTGATTGTGCTAGCATAATATCCTCTATAATTCCCAATGATAAGGCTAGTAAAGACACCTAGAGGGGGGTAAATAGGTGTTCTAGAAAATTTACGCTAGACTTTTGACAGGTTAACTCGTTTTTCAAAAATAACAGATTGAATATGCAAAATAACTATAAGCAGTTAGATAAAGCTACAAATTAAAACAAGGAGTATAGGGAAAGAGAATTGAAACACAAGGTTTATAGTGGTTCGGCTTAGACCAAGCCTACGTCAACTCTCCCGCACTGACAACTCACTGGCTGGATTTCACTATGAACCAAAAGAGATGTTTACAGTCTCACGTCATTGATTCGATAGTGTAGAAACTCTACTACACTTCATCATGGTCTTACAAGTATTTAATTTCTCTTTTGAGGACAACTTAAGCTCAGCGATTAAAATAGCAAAGAACTAGGAGCTTCAGACTTTGGAATTTTTCTTTCACACACACACTCGAACAACTTGAGCGTCTTCCTTATATACTCCTTCATGCCTCTATAACCGTTGGCACTTTCCAAAGGAGTTCTTCCAATATACCTTTGGACAGAATCAATCAAGGAGATCTCAAGTCGTTTAAGGAATGTGATGATAGCCCACCAATCCTGCTTGCCCATACAATCAAGATCTAGGTTTCCATAAATAGAACTTTCCAAGTATACTTCGCCTTTCAAAAGATCTTAATTATCCGAACTGATTCCAATAAAAATAATTGATCACGAGGTGTTATCTCTAGCCGTAAGATCTTCTTCAAACTGTACGAACCGAATCCATCAAGATAAGCTCGCATCTAGCTAAGTCTTCTCTTCGTCGATCTAGAAACTATCAGTAAAGGTAGACTTTAAATCTTGAGTCTGGAGGTCTTTAGACTTTGATGAAAGAGTCTGCAAGTCTTTAGACTAGACTGATGGAAACGTTTTGTCAACTTCAAAACAATGAGGAAGTTTTCTCCAACACCCAATACTATCGAGAATAAGCTAAGATTCTATAAGAGAGTGTTTCAAAAATCTCATTTTGAACAGGTTGGGGCTTATATGTGAATGCTTCAACATTTGCTGAAGTTTTACACATATCTCCATTGAATCGAACAAATATCCAAATAAAATAAAAACCATATAACCTGCATGCTCTAAGTTGGGCTTAAAAAATATTTTTCCATGCACCTAATGGTTTAAACCAACTAAGCATGTCCCCAAGATATTTATGCTTGGCTTCTCCTTGAATAATTCTATTGATAATAAGAGGTATCTTGGCTGTTAGAAATTCAATGGCAATGGTATAAAAATTAAACAAATACCAATAAAACCATTTGAGTTTTTAAGGAAATTCTTCCTCCAGGAAGAATGTGAGAGGATGAATAAATGGATATTTTGGATGCAATCTATCTGGCCTAAGGATAAGACCACCATATTCACTAGAAATATAGAAATAATATTGCCACATAAGTTTTCCAAGATTTTCAAGAAGAACATTATCTTGGATAAGCCTAGGGATTTCTAGCAGGGGTGAATATGAAGGCAATTTGGGCTTGATTTATCAAGCCTTGAAACTACCTCTTGGATTTCTTATCACATACATATTTATGGAGGTCATAACTACGAATTCTTTTGATCTTGACAGAAAATCAGTAAGTACATTCTTTTTCCCTCAATAAAACGATGTCCTATAAGATGGAATTCAAACTTCATGATACTTATTTTACTGCTAAGATTTCTTTGAACGTAGAGTGATAATGCATTTCTGCTTGTGTAAATTTCCCACTCTTATGTCCACAGACTTGTCTCTTCCCATCAATTTCTTCAAAAAGAACAACAACCCAATACTCATCACCGGCGTCTATTTGCAATATTCCCGTGGAGGAGATTTGCAAAAGAGAGAGATATTGTAAAATTTCCTTAAGTCTTCATACAGACTTAGTTTATTATGGTCCCCATGGAGGAGCATCGTTCTTGAGCATTTGTTGTAGTAGACTTACAAACTCTATGATTTTTATAACAAAATCTCAGAGGTAATTTACAATCCTTAAGAATTGTTGAACCTTCTTGTGAGAGAGATTTTCACCAAGAAATTTTTGCAATTCCTTAGCAATATGAGGACTAGGATAATAAGTTCCATCTTTAATATGCATCCCAAGAAATTCAATTTCCTTCTGAGCAATGATCATCTTCTGTTGGGATAGCATGATGTCATGTTTTTGCACCAAGTCTGCAAATTGGGTAATAATTTACAATGAGAATCATCATCTAGGCTGTAAAGGAGGATATCGTTAATGTAAATTTGAGCATTAGTCAGGATGGATTGAAAAATTGTGTACACGACCTTCTAAAACAAAGAAGAAGCTGTTTTGAGGCCAAAGGGAGCTGTCCACTGGAAATGTTGATTCAGGTTGCAAAATTCAGTTTTGTACCTATATTCATGGTAAATTCTCAACTACCAAAATCTAGCTTTAAGATCAAACTTGGAATATAATCTAACTTAGTGAGACTGGAAACTAAAGAATTTCAATGTGACAGAAGAAACTTATCACTATGTAAGAATTAATTGAGAGGCTGATAATTGATAACTAGCCTCATCTTTCCTCTATTCTACTCTGCTCGTTTGTTAACATAAAATGCTTCGCAAGCTCATTGAGAGTCTAAGGGCTCAATTAATCCTTGATCAAGTAAATCTGTACATTCTTTTTGGACTAAAAGCAAATGTTTTGAAGTCATTCCAAAGTAACTAGTTTTGGTGGGATTGACATCCTCATTTTTTCTTAAAAAGAAGATTAATAAAGAAATCAAGATTTTTCCACAAAAGGTTGGAGCATTTTTTGACAAAGTTTGAATGAAAGTCCGCACATGCCCGTAGAAGGATTTGCATAATCAAATCTAAAATGCTCATTTGAATGGTGAAGAATCTTTGGATATCTACAAATTCATGGAACTACCCTTTGAACCATAATCTATTAGACAAAATTCTGAGTTTAGGAATTTGTGTGAAGATATCCCAACCAATAATGACATCTTTATCTAGAAAGCTCGAGCCAAAGATTTTAGTAGTAACTGAACACTGGAGAAAGAACCATATGGTGATGGGTTTGCTTCGTACTATTATAGCAAAGGTATCTCCAGAAGCAGAGTTAAAATACGGGGTGTATGACGTCCACTATTTTTCTAAAAGTATTTTTGTATCAAGAATAGAAGCACTGGCTCCAGTGTCAATAAGAGCAATAAGAGGAATAGGCTTGTCATACTTAGATGGATATATCTTTATAGGAAAACATGAGAGGATAAAAGGAGTTTATGCACAAAGACCTTGGATTGTGGGGGTTTAGAGAAAACAAATACCTCTTCTTCTAGGTCGTCGAACGAGCTTTCAGTGTCACTACTTTGTGACCATGTCTGGATAACACACACAGTATGCTTGGTTGGTTCATCTTCCAGAGAAAAGACCAATTCAACATCATCATCCCCGAGTGATAGTTTGCTTCTCTATCTTCTTAATTAAATTGGAATTTATTCCTTTAGCCTTTGGACAATTCTTGGCAAAATGGCATTTCTTGTTGCAAATATAATACTTGTCGGATTTTCTACATCTTCCAGAAGAGCTTCGTTTAAAGCGATTTTTTCGCAAGAATCACCTTTTGCGTCTCTTCTTTGCATGTCTTAAGGAGAATCTTTTGAAATACCTATATTTCTTGCATCGATCTCCACAGGAAGGATTGTCCTGGGAGTCTTTTTTTGGACACTTGATTCTTAACTCAGGCTTTTGGCAAGCTCGATCGGGTTCCTTGTTGCTCTTGAGATAACTTCTGAAAGCCTTTCTTCAAATGCAAAGATCATCAAGAGCAAAATGTGTCTCTTGGTGGAGTTCTCCAAGGGAAAATTTGCGACAATTTGTTGTTTGCTTTGAATGGATCTTTTCACCATTTGACTAATCTCCTTTGGAATGGAGGCCAAAAATACCTGCTTCAAAAAAAGCATAGAATAATTTAAGCATTTTTTGGAGATGCCTATTGAGATGCTTCTCCGTAGAAAGCAGCATTTCCTTTCAAAAATTTCTCTTCTTCTAAGCTCAAGGAGATCTTCTAGTTTACCAATAAAGAATTGATGAATAACCCAGATAACATGATGAAAGTCTGTTTGAAGCAAGAATATCATTTGATCTTGGTCAAAAATAGATCTCCACCAATCTTTTAGGCTTCCAGTAAATTTGCTTACGAACTCAGTCAGTATGTCATATCGGTGTTCAATAAATAATGCTTTAGTGTTGAGTCAAGCATGAAATTCTTGCAATCTATCTGGCCATTTAGAATATGGAATATCATCGAGTGTGAAGTAGTATTTTGAAGTTGAAGACTTTTGCTCAGGATTTGAGTCATGAACGTGTACTACTTCTAGCTTGGATGAATTTGATTCCATTTATGCTTTAGGGGGTTGGCCATAAAAATAGCAAGTACATGGGATTTTGGTGTTTGTGGCTCAAAGGTTGAATCAGTTTTAGAGAAAGTGAATCCGGTTTTTTGGTTAATTCAGAGGTTTTTACAAGTGGCTCAGAGGTTGGTATACTTTGTCTGCCTTGATCTTGTAGGAACGCCTCAAGTGGATTTGAGACTATATGAGCATAAGGAGGTTCTGGAAAAGGTTAAGGGGCCGGCTTCTTTTCTTCACTAACCTTTCTTTGATTTTCCATTTTTCTAATACAATTTCAAAGGGCAACAATATCCCTTTGATCCTACCTTGGAGCTTCGTCAATAATTGAAGTAATTGATGTAGCCCTAAAAGAGCCAACATCCTTTGGAATCGTTTGCCAAGGCTAGGAAAATAGATTTGGAAAATGAATAAATTTTCTATCCTACAAGAGCTTAATTTGTCTCCTCAATTTTTTTTCATTTTAGCCATTTCATCTTCCAAATAATGATGAGAGACATATCTTACAGATTCCATATGCTATATTTTTTTTTGGAATGTCTCGAGCAATATATTTGTGACCAAAGCTGTTTGATCAACCTTCTAGTCGACATGATCAAGATGAGCTTAGACAATTGAAAGCTTGGTATCAATTATTTTGAGAACATTGTTCTGGGCCAATGCATTTTCTGACTGTCAATTCAGGACAGCTTTAGCAGCTGTAACTTTCTTCTGCCTGCCATAGTTGTCAATATCTGTAAGATTCAAGACCTTAGAGATATGACGAAATTGATTGTGAACATCTGTAAATTCTTCTTGTGCCAAGAATAGGGCACTAGAATTAGACATTTTCAACGGTGGAAAGTCTGAGGACTGGAACATACACATAAATGAAAGGACAGTTGATGGTTCTAGTTTTGGGAAATATGAGGACTGAAGTGTTTTGGGTACTTCAAGAGGAAAGAAATTCTTTTTAACCCTTTGTAAATGGGTTTATAGAAGGGTAAGACAACTGACTTTTGGGGCAAAAGTTTCTTTCTAGGTGGCGACTAAGGAGGTGGAGGAGGTTCACACAGTTCAAGGATTTTTGGAGAAGGTTTTGGTCGAGGTGGTCCGTACGATATCATGAATTGATATTTTCCTCCATCTTCACTAAGAGGTTCGACAGTGGGGTCTCCAACAAGATACCTCTGGTAAAGTTTCTCTTTTGACCGCTTCTTTTTTCTGGATAGCCTATCATCTTCTTTGTCATCCGGGGGATTTGTGCAAAGCAAGCACTGACAATATAGATCCCAGAAACAGTGTCCTATCTAATTTATAATAATGAATAGGACATCCCTCCCGGTCAAAAGATTCAATCATAAATTTTGGGTTTGGATGGCCTTTGTCAGCTGGAACATTGGCTGCAAAATGTCACATTATAAAAATAGTAGGAAAGATAGAAGATGCGAACTCTTCCTTTTCTTTACTAAATTTGATGATAATCGTGCCATCTTTCTTCTTAGTGAACTGAGACTATGTGGATTAGATCGGTTTGGAGTTCTTGTGGATTTTTCATAGTTAGTTACTCACGTATTTGGGAGCAACTTAATTAACTGATCCCAACGGATCTATCTAGGAATATGGATACGGGAAGTTTGGTCATTATCCACCGAGATGAATAGGGCATCTTCAAAACCAGGGAAGTCCGGGTCAATGGCATGATTCTGGACCCAATAAACCATTTGATAATGTAAGATAGCCGCAATAGAATATGGAGTTTAAGGTTCCCCAGTAATATGTAGTTGAACCTTAAGAGCTAAGACAAGAGAGCCATGTTGAAATTTGGAAACAGTGTAACAAATATTGTTCCTGCATTGAGGGTGGTATGGATGGTACCAATGCAAGCATGCTGATAGTCCAAGAAACGGGTGTTTAAGAGGGCCATTTAAGCGACCATGAGTAATCCATTTCTTCCATGAAATGATAAAGTAAGTCTAATGACACCAAAGTAAAGGTGAGTATAACTTTGTTGTATCCACTAGCATGGAAAATCAGAAGGGATCTAAAGGATGAAAAAGTGTTCTTGCTGCATGCATTATGAGTGAAAGTTTTTAGCGCCGGTTTTTTGTATAGTTGGCTTTTGTTCTATATATTCTTACCTTACCAAAAAAAAAAAAAAAAAAAAAAAAAAAAGTGTTCTTGTTGAGTAACTGGAATAGGATGCTGGTCGAATTTTGAGGACTAAACATAATATTTAACTTCCTTAGAAGTATGCTTAATAAGTTGCTTAATGGAACGAATAGGAGAAAAAGAAGATGGTTTAGCAAAAGCATAATACAAATTTATAAGTGGAAGATGAGTCTCGGAGATTTTGCTATCTTTATTGAGGTAGGAAACTTCATAAAGATAGTCAATCTCAAGAGGAGGACTAAGAGAGACAAGAGCATTTACAGTGGAGGGTGTGGATATTTCAGAATATTCAGTTATGGTATGGAAATTCTCCCCCTTCCTGCACTGAATAATCAACTTCAAACTAAAAATATGTTGACAAATGTTGTCACTATGATACCATAAAATTGACTTATGATACGAGTCAAGGAAAACGAAAACAGAATTTGTGACAAGTATGCTATATAACATAGTCTCTAAACTTTCGTTAGACTTTTAGATGAAAATGTTCAATATTCTCGAACACGTATCAAGAGTCTACAAACCATAGTATACAAATTAATAGTTGAGAGTTTACATTACATGTTGGACTACACTTAAGGATTCACAACAAAAAAAAAATTAAAAGTTTGGGCATCACGGTGCATATCGAGCCAAAATTTGGTATTAATTATATTATTATTTCTTCTTTCTTAGCACATGAATCGCGATGACGTCGCGCTAATATCTCCAAAACAAAACGTTTCTCCACATTCGTTTCCCAAACCAGCTACATAAACCACCCCCCTCCCCCCCACCCAACCCCCCAAAACACTCCTTCTCTAGAAGCCACCATCTATCTCCCTCTCTACCTCTGCAAGCACAAATCTTCTTCCACACGGAGCTCCTTCTCCCTTCCTCGATCGCGCATGCGAGCCTCACGGTCATCGGCTCGATCGTCGCTGGAGATGGCATCTGGTTCGTCTGGTCAGCCCGGCATGGGCTGCAAGGGCTTGAATTTCGCTTCGGATGACATCCTCTGCTCCTACGAGGACTTCAGCAACAACCAAGACGCCTCCAACGGGAGCCACTCCGATTCCGCCCCCAACACGGCCAATCCGGTAATGTTCTTCTTGCTTCCCCCAATCGGCCTCGCCTCTTTCTGCCCTTCTTTTTTTCTTCCTTGATTCTGCATCAGAAGATATAAATGGCTCGATTGTTCAGGCATAGCGGTAGCCAAGAACGAACAAGGTAGAGAACAGTATGCCAAGCGTGCATGCAGTTAAACATTGAATATTTTTTCTTCTGTTTAAATGGCCGAAAACTTTACTAGCACTGCTCGTTCAGCGAGTGCAGCGGTGGGTGATCAATAAATAGCACTAACCAAATCACGTGGCTTTCAAGGATGCAAGGTTGGGGACGAGTAGCTGGCGCTCATAGCTCGTGGGTCATGTTCATAATAAATAAGGATGACGCAGGTAGAGAAATTTGCGTATATTTGGATATGTTAACGATGAAGAGTACATGAACCTATTCACAAACTTTATAAGATGACTATGTAGACTAATTGAATTTTACAATATCAATTACAGTCAATCAAAGAACATAATACGTAATCCATCGTATGACAAGCAATGTTCTACTTTCGTGCTAGATCAAGCAACATAATATGTTTCTCATTGTGCCATGAGATAATTGAGTTAAAGAGGTGGAGTGAATCAATCAAATATGACCAAGGGTATGCACAATTGGAGATGTTGGGAATAACGGATCCCAAAAACCGGATTCGACACTAAATCGAACCCCTAAAACGAATGCGGAAGCGAAGCCCGGGAAAACAACACGTATCACCGATCCTAAAGCACACCACGGATTCGAGCGTACCTTGTTAGCCACAGATTAGACACCGACGCCAATAGAGGAAGAGAAACTTGGCCCTGTTCGATCCAATTAAGCAAAATCGCCTTTGAAGGGAAGAAAAACGCGCCGTATGCTTTACTGTTTTTCTTTGGAGAGAGAGAGCGCGTGGGAGAGGAGAAGACGTACGTTGATTATCCAAGAGGTGGCGTCTCTCTCTCTCTCCTCCCTTTTATACCTTCCCCCATCCACGGGCCCTATTCCCGTGGGCCGGGCTTTTTGGGCCCAACTTGGACGGACGGGCCTTAAGCCCATCGCTAATAAAACCTTCAGGAGATATGAAGAACCTCCCGTGTATATATGCATAATTACCAAAAATACGAGAAATATATTAAATATATACAGAAAATATCTTAAATATCTCTAGCATCCCCAAACTCAAAGTATGTAAGTAAAATAAAATCGTAATATTTAGAGTAACAAAATATTATAATATCAATTACAATCAATTAGAATCAATCAATAAAGATAATGTGCAATCCTGAGAGATATACAAAATCTGAATTGAAGGATATATCATCTCTAAATTGTTCATCTATTGCAAAATGCTTGTTTTGAATTATAATTACTCTATCCATTTGTGAGACTAAGGCTTGGGATTAATGAGCTCATCGTCAAAACCGTACTGCATGTGTAGGGATGGGCACGGGAAGGGGCGAGACCATGGATTAGAGATAATCCGAAGGTAGCTGGTCAGCTTGAGCTGCCTAGTCCCGGAAGATAAATGAGCGAACTTGGGCAAAGGTCTTAAGTGAGAAAGTTCAGTTTGCCCATCTTGGGTCCGGTCCTAATTGAGCACGCAAATCCCTTTGTAAATTTTATGATATGGGCGGGCTCAGGCAACAATTTTAGGCTTGATCTTAGCCCAATGATCATCTCTATCGAGTATTGCAGTCCCGTCGTTGCCATGTGGAGGTACAAGTGTTTGTACGACCGAAATGTTCCACCAAACTAGTCGCGCCCTTTCCCTTGTATTAGTCGGGTCGCATAAGTGCGAGCGTAACCATGTTAGATAGATAACCGTGAAATTTACCAGATAAATAACAAGAGCCATAGGCACACTGATAAACACAAGAGGGCTCATTGATGTTCACACTCATATCATACATTCCGATGTCATATTCGACCAACCATATTCATAAAAGCTTAAGCTATTGGGAAAATGTGCCCAATGAATGTGTCAGTGTTGTACTGTTGCGAGTGGATCGGGGTACAACAAAAGATGTGCAGCAGTTATCTTTAGGCGTTTTGACCCACATGACAAGGGCTGTTGCGGAAGTGCAATGGCAACGTCGTTTTGTTGCGGCTAGGGGAAAGAACGCACACAAAACATCTCTGCAACATAATAAACGGTCCTATTTTGTATCCTTCATTAAAGATGTTCGTTGTCTTTATTTTCGTAGTCACTTTTTTTGGCCACAAAGCTGGATAGAAGTTCGCGACATCAAGCGACGCACAGAATCAGAAGACCGATCTCAGTGAATCCTACCCTTCAAATACACCCCATTTCCTCGTAGACTCTAGTACGACGATAGAAGTCAGCAAGGAGATACGTCGGATCCGTCCCTATCCACCGGCAATCCTCGAAATAAACGGGGGAAATCCGAGGTCCGGAAAATCGGTCCAACTTGGACCACACGATGTGGGGTCGGGCCACGTTGTGTCTTCGCGACATTTTAGTCGAAAGACTCGAAACTAACGCGCATACTTCTGGAATGAAAGCTATGGAAAATTTGGGTCCACGCATGGGCCAGGGTTCCGCATAAATGGGCTATGGATCGACGTCCCGAGGCAGTCGGTTTTTGTTATTTTCTAGTTACATAAGACGGATTTACATCAATTTCCGACCCCTGCGCTTGTCCTATGTAATCTGCACGATGCAAATATGGGTGGCCCTCCACTGATTAAAGTCACCGCATGTGTGTACGAGAGAGGGGAGAGATCAGCAGAGCAGAGTGGCTAAAACAATGGGCCTAAAACACTAGTGGGCCTAGAGGGTTGAAGCCTAATTATGTTGTCGCTCAGGGTTAGAAACGAAGAGCTCTTGCCCTTTTCATGACAATTTACACTTGCTAAAAAGATGACAATTTACACTTCAACGAGTCTCAATTCAGTCTTTGTAATAATGAGGAGGGTCCACATAGGAGGGAGCGCGGTTTCAAAGTAGAACTCGATAGCTGAGAACTAGATCGGTGGAAATTTGTCTAGTTTTAGTTCCAAAGTATGCAGGATAGATTTCAGGTTTCAAAAAATAAAGAATCTATTTTAACCGGTAAGTTGTAGGTTCTAGATTGGTGGAACCCAAAACTTAGAACTTGAAATTTGTAACCTAAAATTTAGAACAAGTTTTTATATTTTTCTTGGCCTATGTCTTCCCAACAATATTTCATGACATTAAATCAAGTATATAATTTGAAACCACTAGTTTGAATTTTCATTTATGATTTAAAATTTTACTTTGTTATTATTTCATATTTTTTTTGTGTATCTAAGTATAAATTATGGTCAATGAATTACAGCAACAAATGATGATCATTAATTATAATCGTTCAATTAACGATACAAGAGGGAACCGGATAAATCTTAAAACCTATGACATAGTAGGTTATAGGTTTTATGATATATAGGATATATTCCAAGTTCCAAAAAATAAAGCACATGTTCAAACGGACAAGTTCCAACTTCTAGAGGAAACCTCTACGAAATTTGGAACTACTTACCCCTAAGTCGGCATTCCTCATCAAGGTCTATCATGTAATGTCAAATTGTGCTCATTTGACTTTTCTATACCTGAGATTGAAGAAGAGAAACCCGCAGTGCCGGACGCATGCGGCGTGAAATGGCGTCTCTATCATGTAATGTCAAACTGTGCTCATTTGACTTTTCTAAACCTGAGATTGAAGAAGAGAAACTCGCAGTGCCGGACGCATGCGGCGTGAAATGGCATATCCCTCGTGACGGCGGCACGGGGATAGATTATGCATCCTCGCCTCTGCCGCTCGGTCGCCTCCACCGACACTCCTAGCGATGCTAAAGTGAGCAATGCAGAAGGCAGAGAAGATGCAATACACGAATCAATCTGTCAAAACTTCTGATGAATCATTCATTTCCTTCCTCTGTTTCTCCCCGCCGCTTTAGACTTCGAGAGAGCCAGATCGACCGTAGAGATCGACCGTGCTGTACCGTAGCAGGATACTCTAAAGACAGTAATTTCGGTACCAGAATAAGAACACGCGGTAAGAAAGCAAATGAAGCAGCAGATTTTTATTTCCTCCATGACTTGTCTGTTTAAGCACACCCTCTTTATTCAGCTGCAGCGCGATCGAGAAGCAATTCCCATGCGTTTTGAATAAAGGAGAGAGAAAACAGAGAGCCCGAGACCGTTATTGTTTCCCCCACTTTCGTTCCTTACTTATTATTTCGTCTTTCGATGATGATCCCACACCGTCGCTTTAAAACGAAACGACTATCAGATACAAAGAGCTGGACTGTGGCAAAATATTGGAAATAGCAAGTGAAGTAATCAACTCTAATAACCCAAAAAAGGACCATAGTAATGGAGAAGGATCGGTCCGATCCGATCCGGTCTTGGCTCGACGCGGCGGCGGCATTGTCCTCGGCAGCGTGTCGTCCTTCATTCTTTACACAGCACGGCCTCGTCCCTCTTCTTCGCGGCCATCATCCAATTCGGGTGGTGCTGGTGATGCCCGAAGCCCCACCTCCACCCCATGAAGCTCCTCCTGCCCTGCTTCACCTTCACCTCCTTCTCGCTCGTGACCCGACACGACCCGCTCCTGAAATCGCCTCCCTGCGCGGCGCCGCCGCCGCTGCCCTCGCCGACCCCTCCTCTTATGCTCCCGTACGCTGATCTCGAATTCCCGAGGGCGCCCATCTTCGGATCCTGCCTCGCCTCGTTCGAGAAGAACTTCAAGTCGATGAACCCCGTGTCGTCGCCGCCGGTGAAGTCGCCTTCCTTGAGAGAGAAAATCCTCCTGGTGGCGGGTTTATTGCCAATGGGGTCAAAGCTAGGAGTGACGTGATGCTCGAGGGGCAGCCCGTTCTCCTTCCTCTCGCCGCCGTCGAAGCCGCTCTTCCTAGGCTCGGCCTCGCTGAACCCGCTCCTCCTAGGCTCCGCCTCGCTGAAGCAGCTCCTCCTGATCGTGTCCGATTCGCTGAACCCGCTTCGCCTGAACTCCGCTTCGCTGAAGCAACTCTTCCTCTCGGGATCAAAAAGGAGACCGCCATTGACGCTAGAGGTCCTAGCCCCTGAAATGGAGCTCCTGGCCCCTGAAAACGTCCAGTGATCGCCCCCGTCCTCTGAGCCGTAACAGTTCTTGCCTCCCCTGAAGCTGCTGAGGGATCTCGATCTGGACACGCCCGACTGGTGATCCACGACCCACATCTCGCTCTTCGCATCGAACCCATTATCGACGCTCTTCTTGCGATCCTTCTTCTTCTTCCTGAAGAGCTTCCCGATCCTCCAAATCCCGTGAACCCTCTTTATCTCCACGCAGCTGCTACTGCTCCTCTTGAACATCATAGCTTCCTCTGCCTTGTTGTTACTGTACTCTGCCCCACCAACTCTGGGCTTCGAGGAGGTGCTGATCTGGCGCGAGAGCAAGAGCTCGCTCTTGTCGCTCTCGAGCAAGAAGGAGATGCGGCCGACGCTGCCGACCTCGACGGTGCAGGAGTTGCGGTTGGAGGAGATGTCGGAGGAGCAGGAGCAGGAGGAGAGGCGCTGCTCCCCGCACTCGGAGCAGACGAGCCTCGCGAGGCGGTCCTTGAGGCATTGGGCGCAGACCCCGACGGAGGACGACCCCGGGTGCTTCCGGCACGGGTTCTCCGACGACGACGAGTAGTAGTTGTCGGCGAAGAACCCGTCGCCGTCTCCTCCGCCGCCGCCCTTGTACGCTTCCACAGCTTTGCCCCTGTCTTTCATATCTTCACTCACTCTGTGATGCAGAGAAGGCGAAAATGCACAGCTCTCACCCACAGATGCAAGAACTTGAGCTAATCAACATCAAGAAAGAAGACACGGAGCGAAGACAGGGCAATTCAAGAAGAGAGAGAGAAAGGGAAGGAGAGAGAGAGAGAGAAAGTGAGGGCAGAATTTTCAAATTGGAAAAAAGGGTATTGAACGAGAGCTTTTCTTGATGACAAAAGGAAGGAGTGCGAGGTACAATGACGCACATATTGGGAGTGGGACTGAGGGGGAGAGAGAGACTGAGAGACAGATACAAAGGCGTCAACTTTACGTCTTCTTTTTTCAACCGCGAGTACTGGAACAGTGCCCCGCCCCCCAGCAGCGACGAAAGCCGAAAGATGATTGAAAAAGGGACTGGTGTCGCATTGTCGCTGTTCCTGCTCTGCAGCTAGTATCATTGTGTTCGGGCACTAAAGGGAGGGGCTTCCATCGCTTCCCCGATTCGTCGTCGTTCTCCTCCCGATGCATCCCGCCATTTCAATTGTATTAAAAAAAAAGAGAAAAGCTTTGTCCATGATTTGAAGGATCCGTGTGGCATCGCATCTGTCAATTCCCCTGCGCGTTTTCTGTTGACTTTCTTGTGTAAGAAGACATGTTATCTTTTCTCTCTGTAAGAGGGAGAGAGAGAGAACGGGATTGTCTGCGTCCCAGCTTTTTGACAGTCGTTGTTGGGTTGTTGGGATTGAAATTAACCCGTCGAAGGAGCATGAGAAGAAGAGAGCACGCATACGTTTGTTCCCCCTCCCTCTCTTTCTTTGTCTGGTTCGGCTTTTTCTGCGTTCGGACAGGCGATGATGGAACGTGGACACGAGTGTCGTCTCGCCCGGTGGATCGCCACCACGTGTCTCCTTCCCCCCGACGGACGGTGCCGCGCCGTGCCGCTTGTGTGGGTCGCGTTTGAATTTTCCCTTCTTTATCTGCTTCCAAATCGACAGTTTCATTGATTTTACTGAGATTCGATTTCGAGAATAGACCCCGTGGAATTGCACTGACACGTTTGAGCGAACTCGTGCTACATCACTTAATTTTCTATCGTAAGATTATGACACATGTCTATTTTATTTTGAATTTATCAGTTCTATCACCATCGATCAAGATCACTAAAATACAAATATCTCGTTATTTCTACTGATATTTTCAAGATAAATCAATAAAATTCATTCGCTGATTTCAAAATATAATCACGAGGATTGATTTAGATTTATTACGTTGCATTGCGGCTAAGGCTAGATAAGAGGGGACCATCTTTCAAATGAGACCAAACCTCAGAGGTTAGGAATGCTTGGGAGGGACCATGATGAAGCAAAGAGGCAGTGATGAGCAGCATGATAGCCTTCCAACTTTCAAGGCATGCCCTAGTTGGATCACGCCGGTGCAGTACCAAAAGTCCCACATGAAATTTGAGCGTTGATTAGGAAGACCTTGGTCAACGCACTCCACGGCCCGTTAGAGCAAATTGGAGCTCATCATTGAGATTGATCAAGGATGTACGGATTCAACGGCATAGATCGATTGATTGCTTGCTTTCTCGCTCGCTTGCTCCATAGGCCACCTAAACTACTGACCTAAACTCTATTGAAACACACCCAACACACTCGATTGGAAATGGGAGTATGGACAGATTTGCATGGGTCGCGGCGTCAACAAAACAAGAGACGATATCAAAGATGTTCCGTTGAGGTGTCGTCATAAACTAGCGAAAGTAAAATTTCATTTTTCCTCCATTGAGCGTTGCATTGAACAATTTTTTATTAATGGTTCAGTTCCTGGCTCTAGATGGTTCCCGAAAGGATTGGTCAAGTTCTTGGCTTCACAAAAGAAACTGGACCGATGGATTTATTAAGATTACTTATTAGGTTTACTCAGTATATCCTAATTAAATAATTGTTGGAAAACTCTCATTTGTATATAATAGAAAAACAAAAGAAGAAAAATAAGAAGTCGCCCTCATTTCTACAATCGACTAAACGGATCGATTTAGTTCCAAGATCAAGTGAGCAAATTTCATAAATCGAAAGCTAACCCCATCCAGCTTGACTTCAGAATTGAACCAATCCACTTTAGAATAAATTACTCCCAAATTTTGTCTTTTAATGGAGACGATCGACATCTCAATCCCTTGTCCTTTTAGCTTGATGATTTTATAGGATAAGTCATTACCAACTCAGCACATCATGCTGTGCACGGAACGAACGAAAACGAACGCTTAAGATAAACGACCATCATATACAAATCCAAGATAGTGGCTCGGCCAGAGAATCCGTTCACGTCAAGGACTCCCCGAAAATGATTAAAAAGGGGGTAAAAAGAAAAGACTGAGCGGAACGGAAGCGTAGGGAAGACAACAACATCCATCCGGGGAGTTTCATCCCAAAGCACGTCTGCTGGCTAATTGACCAACGACCATGATTGGGCCGGCTCGCATGCCCCGAAATCATAAACCCGCCCGAACCATCATTCCACGGGTCCCAAGGGAATTAAACAAGGTACGTTTAAGGAAATTAATGCGTGCCTGTCAGAAAATTATTGGCAAGTGTTCTTCAATTTTTCTTTTTATTTCCGAGGCGAGAGGGGAGGGTGGGAGGCCCTCGCCATCATCGCCATCATTATGTCCCCTCCCCCGCCCCGTCTAATCTCCACTAATTATTTTGTTGCTACTGCCATTAATGTCTCCCTCCCTAAGTTTTCACCCCCCCCCAAAAAAAAAATGAAAAAAGATTTAAAATTTGTGAGGAAGAACGATAGAATAATGGGAAAGGAACGGAGGGTATGGAGGAGGTCATGATTACGGACAGCTTGGCCGACACATTTAAGGGGGAAGGACGCATAAATACGCGACACCACTTTTTGGGTTTTTAGGGAGGGGGGCCTCCTTCTTTTTGGCCGCTCTACGGGCCGGGCCAGCCAGCACCGCCGTGGCACGATGGTCCGCGGGCGTTTCGTGCGGGTCGTCATCATTGGCGTCGCTGAATTAAAGCGTAAAGCCTAGCCTCCATTTCGAGGTTTAAAGTCGAACATCCTCCGCCAATTCTCATTTCGTCCGTAGAGGAGAATCCCCTTTTGTCTTTCGGCTTTTTGCCCTGCCCTCCCGATCACATGTTTTCCGAACGTTTCCAATGCATCCCTGTTGACAGTGCGATCGCATGCCCATGCCCGTGTCGAGGAGCGCACCGTTGTCTCGTTCGGCTCGTGGTGCCCAATTTTTTGGGGACACTCGCGGTTCGCTCTGCCCATCTAATGCGAAATCCAAACTGAGTAGATGGGGAAGTTTCTTTGCCTTTACAATGCCGGCTAGACATGGCCAAACTCGATTCAGCTCGGCCCGACCAAGTTTTCTCCCAAAATAAAAGTTAGTAATGGCCACTCAATACAGACATTAGTTTCGCTCATAAAGAAATTATTCTCTCGGCATTTCGTCTTGACTAAACATAAGCCTAGTATACCTAATTTGTCTTGGTATAACAAAGCATTCTGAGTAGGCTTTAGCTTGAGCTTGGAAATTTTCGTTCCGGTCGAATGGACTTTTTGCCAGCCGTGTCCTAAGTAAAGTGCTATGCCATCTTGTATACTCATTGTCAAATTGACCAGAAAAGGAGCATTCGAGCAAAAATATGATTCCTTGTTTCGAAATCTAGGGACTCTTTCGACGTCCGACATTTTAAAGTCGATTAAGAATCACAGCTGCCTAATAAGAACTAGAGAACTGTGTGAATTTGGAAAGAATCAGACAATTTCATGCGAATCGACTTTGGAAATATGCTATAATTCTTCATCCTCAATTCAAGCCCATGGATGCGTCGTCTATCTTGGACCAGTTCTGCTGAGCTTGTTAGCATTGGCCCATGATTTCAACCGGTGTTTCGAACATGGCCCGGCCATTCTCTGTTCTGCTCTGCTC
Organism: Eucalyptus brandiana; assembly: GCA_014182725.1. NCBI lineage: Eukaryota > Viridiplantae > Streptophyta > Magnoliopsida > Myrtales > Myrtaceae > Eucalyptus > Eucalyptus brandiana. Next base: position 38,922,085 of record CM024674.1, read on the forward strand.
TGCTCTCTCTCTCTCTCTCTCTCTCTCTCTCTCTCTCTCTTCCTCGTTTCCCGTTGGTTCGCTGCCACTCCGGTCTTCCACCATGAATCTCCTGAGAATTCACCATGACCGGACTTCCTTCCTCCTACACCGCGCCGCCCCTCGTCGTCCCTCGCCTCCGTTTCCTCGGCCGCCCAGGTTGCGCTCGAGCCCCGCCTACGTCTCCGTCTCGCCGTCGCTCTCCGCGGCCTGCCGCGGCTTCAGAGCTCGCGGCGTCTCGGAACGCGCCCCGCCGGCGTGCGGCGATGGGAGGGGCGAGAGCTTCGGCGGCGGGGCCGTGGGGTTGGAAGAGGAGGAGGAGGACCTGTCGGTCGACGGGGTCGTGTATCGGAACACGCTGAGACTGGTGGAATGCTCCATGTTCGCGGCGCTCTCGGGCTTGGTGTACTTCCTCAGCAATTCGCTCTCGATCGAGGTTAGTTTGGGCGGATGTGATAATGGGTCGTCGTTAGATGAGCTTAGCTCTCGACTCATGCCTCAAAGAGTTTAGATTTTCGGTGGCAATGCATTGTGGTTGATCGGGAAGCCATTGGTCTTGGTGGGTTGTTTGACCGGGTTTCTCGGACATTCTTCGAGGCTGGTTCGGTGCAAATTTCTTGATGTTCATTTTGCTTTGTGGGCTGACATTTTTTACTTTGGACAGAATTACTTTGGTTGTTTCTTCGGATTGCCGATAGTGATCTCCTCGATGAGATGGGGCATTGCAGCTGGGAGGAAAACCATGGTTCGAATCCAGTTGGCTGTTAAATATTTTCATCTTCTTGAGTTGAGCTGTGACTGATCGTATTGGCAAACATATTGTTTATCTCCACAGGTTGCCACAGCTGTGCTGTTACTTGTCCTCTCTGGTCCTCTGAAAGCATTAACTTATCTGGTCAGTTCCCTTTCAGGATGCTACAGAACTCTGCCTGATGGGCATATATCTCTTCGCATGCTTGAGCTAATTCTGGCTAGTGCGAAGATATTTTTCAGTGCTTATGTGTGCTTGGTTAGTCATGTAACGGTTGAGCCACAATATGATTTCCTGGGCTCGACTTTTTTGGCCTAAAAGAGAGTATCATCCCTCGTGGTATTGCTTGATAGTAAACTCAATCTTGTGGACCCTGTGGATTTTGTCATGCACTTCTTCACATATCTCGCTGATAATTGGTTCTCTTCCTAGGCTTGTTGAGGCAGGTTTTCTGGTGGTAATAAATTTGTCATTGTGTGAATTATTGTTATGGTCATCACCGAGAGACTGATCTTGTCTATCTGCTCAGACATATTAAAAGTGGTTTTCAATGTTTTATATATTTCTGACATTTTAGTTCAGACTTTACAGTCTGAAGCAAAATATCTGTAGCATACTTTGCTCAACGAAATTTTTCTGTTGCAGCTTATGCATGGGATACTTGGTTTCACAATCGGTTCTTTGTGGAGGTAAGAACGTAATTTACTGTGCTTTCACATGTACTACTACGACTATCCTTCTCCTTCTGCAAGTGCATTATTTGATACAGTTCTTAGCCCCAAGTTTCCACATCCATTGAAATTTGGATCCATGGAGATGCTCAAATAGGTTGTTACATGGCTTTAAGATATTTGTTGTGCACAGAAAGTTGTTTCATTTTATGGAAACAAAAGAATTCAACACGAAGATGCAATTGGTAGAGAACTGTCTAGAGTATGTTTTAATGCTATTACTGTCTTGCCATATGACAAAAACTTCTTTTGTTTTCATAGAAATACTGATTAGTGCTTTTAGTTCTCAATATGTGACAATCAATTGGAATCTGAATCGAGAGCTTTCATTTTGTGAGTACATGGAATTGAAGTCTTTCACTTGACAGGCTTGACACATTTCTGATAGTTAATGCATGCTTTGTTGACTTGCTTCATGGTTGCGTGTTATCCTGGTGAACCATATGTGATTGATTAACAACTAACTTTAGCTTCACATTTGGCTTTTTAACAGGTTGGGAGCCAGTTGGGGTGCTTCAATCTTCATCTGCACACTTGTATAAGTGCTAGTTATTCCCTGATTTCTTAGCATCTTTCCAAAGCTGTGGTGTTATATAGCTGTTTTCAGGTTTATTCTGACTCATGTTGGTTCAATATGCAGGTTCGGGCGCTGTGTGCCATGGGTTATGTTTTGATATCCTCATTCTTAATAAGGGAAAATATACTTGATCTTGTAATTCCTTATGCCCTACATAGTAAATTATCTCGACTAGTTTACATGCACCAGTTAACTGACAACATTCTCTATTCCTGTAGATCACCATAAATCTTCATGCTTCCATTTCCTTCTTGTTCACTGCTTCGGGCATCAACACAGTTCCATCAATGAATCTAATATATGCGATATTTGGAAGCGTGGTATAATCCCTTCTCTCTCTTTCAATTCCTCCCATCATCGGTCATCTTTCCTGCTCATCCATTGTTTTTGTGCATGAAAATATCTCATGTGATTGCTACTTTGTTCAACAGCTTCTGCTGAACTCCATATTTCTAGTTTTCCTGCTACACCTACTGTACTCGGTGTTCCTCACAAGGCTTGGAATGAGAACTTCGCTGAAGCTTCCAAGATGGCTGGAGAAGGCATTATAGAGATGTCACATCTATTTTTTTTTTTGGTCGGGGCAAATACAATAACTGTTATACAACATTGAGGGGAACAGATGCCAACTGCCAAGTACACGTCATCAGAGCCCAACGTGCTTGCAATCACCTCTACAAGCTGCATCCTCTCCTCATCCACTATCAATTGCCTCCACCAGATTGGTGTTCTTGAATACTGAATACACGATGCATCCATGTTGCCCTGGTGCATTGATTCGGAAAGATGAGAAGAAAATATATTGGCCAGTGGACTGGGCTTAAAGTTGCTGACCCTTCAAGTGAAGCAAGTGCAACAGTTTGGATGCATTCATTTTGTCTGCAAACTCCTTTCCTGCAATGCTAGATAGTACCGCAATTATGATCAATATCGTTCGAGACTCTTGACAAGCTGTTGATATCATGTATAAGTTCAAAAGGTATTCATAGGTGTCATATATCATAGTCAGCTTTTGCGTTAGGATTTTGAAACTCTCGATTCTTATTGGATCGCTTGTCCACTCGTTACTTTTACGTGGCATGGCTGTTATACAAAAACACTCATACAATTTGGCACTTGAGATTGTAGTCATCACCTATTCACCTACATCTGTGAAGTTTACTTTGTGCACTATGAGAGAGACCTCTTTTATGGGGTTATAATAACTGCGGTTGTCCAATCCCAAAAGAACAAAAACAAAAGCTAGCATGCCATTTTATTCTCCACGAATCAAAGTAGTTTAATACCTACGAGTCGCGATGGTATTATTGGTAAAAGCGCACGGAGATCACCTTCTCTAGCGCGCCCCCGTAAGAGCTTATTCTCATCTCTCTTACCATATACAGTTGAAGAACACAGAGACGTCTCTCCCGCCTTACATAAAGGGGACCCATAACAACAATCAATATATCAAATTGTAAATAGCAGCTTAGATTGCTGCAAAAATCTAATGATCTCTTCACATGGAGTCAGTAGGCTCATGCTTCAGGTGCATCTTAAGCATGGGGTATCCAGCACCGTTGTGTTTGCCTCTGCACGCAAAGTCGATGTATAGACATTAGGCACAAGCACAACCAAAGGCATAAGCACATTGGGCATTGGGATCAAACGACACCCGTGGCAACATATCTTCTGTTTAACAATTCAATATCCTGGGAAGAAGGAAAAACACAATAATATTAAATGCTTTGAATATGTATTTTGAAATGTATAGAATGGTTGCACAAAATTGGGGAATTAGCAGAATTAGCAGTAAAGGGATACTCGACAGTCAATAATTGCTTATAGATATCGCTCAGCCCTTTAATCAGAAAGCTGAAAAACCTCTCTCAGAGCTCGAACTGACATCTCGATAAAAAGCCAATACAGCACACTGTTTTAGGATATTTTACATGCCTAAAACCCCAAATAGTATCATTCAAAAGTATAGTGCTATGCGTCGTTGAGCTAGACCCCTCATGCTCACAGCTTCGCAACCATCATTGGGCAAAAACATGAGCCACTTCCTCCAGTTCTCTTCATCGTAACTTCTTGATCCACTGCATAATTTCAACAAAGGTAGATGACAGTGATAAGAAAGAAGGCTTCATTAATAAACTTAACTCTGTAAAGCATACCGGAACCAAAAAATTTCATTTCATCATAAAAAAGACAGAAAAACAGGAGAAAAACAGGAACGCAATGAATAGAGTTATACCCAAAAGCCAACCGCATCATGAGTTTAAGCTTCCTTCCTAGTAATCCTGTAAATTGAGAAATAACAATGAGTCAGTCACGAATAATGACATATTGCATGAACATTGACACAGTGATGTGAACGAGATGTGACAGATAGTCATAAGGCAGAAAATGTACAGTCACTAGGAACCCAAGGCAGGTCAACATTCTTTTATGCAACTTCAGAAGAGAAGAGATGCTAGCAAGTAGGAGAAAAAATCAACGGAAAAATCAAGACCACTGAAATCTTATGACTCGCAACCAATCGAGGCACAGAAATGTGGAAGTCCAAGTATGTCGACAATAAACAAATACATGTGAATAGTGTGATTTACCAGACCATAGATTGAGTTCTCCATAAATCCTATATTAAATAAGCATCAGAGTTTTCACAGACTCGTCTGTGCCCACTACCAGTATTTCCACTCAACAAATCATATATACGAGACGAGTTCAGCCAGGAAGAACATAACCAAGATAAGGAGCGCATTGCATACTTTCTTCAATATATTGCATCCATACCTGAAGCAGTAGATTCCCAAGGCTGCTGTAATTTCATGTATAACAGATGTAGCAAAATGTAGGTAGAGCCCCGCTGCATTAAACAAGAGAGTGTCAAAAAGTTAGCATATGAAACATGAAACTTTTATATAGGCAATTAAAAATGAGGTTTCTTAAAGCAACAGACAAATTATCCAATTGCCAAAAGAAAAATAAATGCATATTGCAGCCACAACTTTCTTGTAATGAGACTAAGACTTTATCATGTTAATCACCATCAGAAATAGATAATTGCATCAATTAAATTGATTAAGAAAGCAAGCCATGTACCTGTGAAAATACAGAAACCCAGGAGAACCCACAACTCATCCACTAAAGGAACTCTGTGATATGACAGTGAATGTAAGCAGTGGTATCTCATTACCAAAACATTCAAAACACAAACATTTAATTAAGTGAACGCCACCATGACATACCCGTCATTCAGTTTAGCAGTCAGGACGTTGGCAATGGCAAAAGGAAGGTACAACAGAGACTACGCCAAAGTAAAGACAGATATAAGTAATTCTGTTTTTCATAAAAATTGACTCTATAACTCTCACAAGTCAAATTCTCAAGCAACCAACATGGACAATAAATTCCAAGGACTACCAACCATTCCCCTTATCAATGCTAAATCATCTGTCTCATATACCTCATCATCGAATTGGACAAAATTTGCTTCCCACACCATCACAAATTACATATATTAGTGAGTTTGTGTAGACATGACTAAATACACAAGTAATTCCTTGCTTAATTTTTGCTATACTTCTAGCTTATTTTTAAATTTCCAAAGTTAGCCAAACACTAGAAATAAATCAGTTTTTCCCTCAATGTGAAGCATATCAACAATGTCCAGGAGGCACATTAATAATACAAGCCCAACACCAGCCAAAGAGATTGTGTTTTTCACTTGTCAAATAGTTTTCTCTTGTGATGAATAACAATAATGTCTGAGAAAGACATGCTGGAGCAGTGACACTCCACTAACTTCCCAGAGGCACATCATTAATAAGCCCAACACCAGCCAACATGAGATCTGCTTCGTACTTCTCACCCAAAAAAAAGATCCTGTTTTTTTTTTTTTGGGGTGAGTAAACTGTGGACCATATAATTCTGGGATGTTATGTCCAGAATCACTCATTTGAATAATTCTGGGATGTTCTAGGTCCACAACAATTCTCCCCCAGAAAAAGGATCAAAGTTTTACTAACTGAAATTGCCAAGTGAAGTGCTACCTAGTTTCAATAAGAACCTAAACCATCAAATAAGGGAGCATATTTTCCTCTGAACATACGTATCTTATAAATTCTGGCAAAGAGAAAAGAATAAAATGTCCAAACTATAGTCATCTTAGCACTGAAATGCTCTTACCATGCACATATTAGTTTTCAAACCTTTCGGTTCATCGCACAAATGGGCCAAAATCATCCTTCCCTGTCAAAAGATCTTATGTCAAGTCAGGCAATAATGTAGAAAAAGAAAGGGAACCAACGTGCAGACACGCGCTAGTTTCAAAAAAAAAAAAAATAGCGCATAAGTTTGACACTGCAAGAGCAATAACAATGTGCTCTAAATTACATGTCACTATACAAATACCATAAGGACCGCTGTCTTTCAACCTATGTATAGGAAATAAAACATACCTAAAAATCTAAAATCTAAAAAGCTCAAAACACAATATTTTCAAGATGATGTTTAACTCATCAAAAATAATCATCAAAACCATTTAAAAGGGGGAAGTGCAGATTAGTAATCCTAAGAACTAGAACACGCTAAATTTCAACTTTGCCTCATTCATCAAAGGAAAGGTGAAAGCAACTGTAGGAGATGAAAATACAGTTTTAAGGCCTAAAGGCCAGAAAGCAGTATTCTACACAGCAAAAGTAGCAGGGGCCATTCGAGAAAGAAAAAAGAAAAAGGAAATGTTGGCAAAAGGCTGAATGCTAGATATGATAATTCTTATTAGGACCACCATTCTTCTAGAGAATAATCATTTGTGAATAATTCTTCACAGATACATGAAATGCATTGCTGTCTAAAGGTGGAATTGTCCTATATATCAAGCAAGTATTTGTTGCCACGCTTCCTCATCCTTGCCAACCTTGAAGCACTTGGGACACATATCATAGCATACAATGATGGTAAGAATATAAAGAGATGTAGAGCTACTACTCTCTGACAAAGTAAAACCGGCTGGCAAGCTATTAAGAGAAGAATGGTATCCAGTAATTCCAGAGGACTTTTCATAAAAAAGATTCCCCAATGGAAAGGAACAGGAGGTAAGAATTGCAAATGCTTTAAAAAAAAACACACCAAACTTTTTCAAACTAATTACTGATACCTATATGTACCAGCTTTTTCTTCAACATAACAAAAAAATATAGTTTTCCTCGTCACATGGAGCTCCACCACTCAAGGTAGATAAAATTGAATTACTCTCTACCCTAACATCAGCAAGTTAAATTTTCATGTGGTTTTCTAGGGAAGATGTAATCATGCTGATACTGCTAAGAAAAATTAATCACCTCAATCTTCTTCACATGGTTTTTTCCTGTAAAATTTTAGAAAACAAGAAGACTTGAGGAGTACACAATCCCAAAACATGTTACCTACCACAAGGAACCCAAATGCAAGTCCAGTTCCGATGACAACCAAATGAGGATATCTACCCATTATATCTGATGGTGACAAATAATCCCTGTGTAGATCAAGAAGTAGCCATGAGAAGGACCATTACACCACAAAAGAGTTCATAAAATGCATGATGGTTAAGCCATACCATGTGAGCACTCCTGTCAGGAGAATGGCAAAAGGGTAAAGCTGAGGGGAAAACAAAATAGATCAGTCAAGCAATTGTACGTTCGCATAACAGACTTAGAGAACAAAAGAGCAGGTCACATTAGTACCATCGCTAGTGCCAGCAACATGTTTCCTTTCCTTGCCTGAACTACCTTATAAACATTTGAGACGCTACAAAGACCATAACAAAGATGAAGTCAAACATATGAGGTACTGAAAGAGAATAGAGTTCGTCTCTTTCTCCCAATGATGATGTACGTCAAGGTACAAGCTTATCCTTATTTTAACAACTGTCTACAACACTGATGAGACTAGATGCCACAGTTTCATATGGTAGTGTCTTCTGCTTAAATTTTCAAGAGATGGCCCACTCAGTACTGATGAACTCAGCAATGAACTGCTAGTATAACACCGCCAAGAACAGTGATAATGAGACCAAAAAAATGAACTGTAATACAAATAAATGCAGCTAAGGAAAAGTAAAAGCAATAAGATTTTGCTTACTTGAATGTAACTGTGGGTATGACAGCAAAAGCTATCATCAAAAACAGCACAACTTTAAAGGTAGGAACTTCTGTAGCCAAAAGGGAAAAAATGCTACGTAAATATAGAGAAGAAATAGATGATGTGAAGTATCAAAAACTAGAAGAAAAGCATCAGCCAGACAAAAAGAATTGCATTAAGAAAAAAAAGTAACCGGTAAACATTGATGAGACCTAAAACAAAAGGTAAGGCTGCATCTAGAAAATCATACAACGAAGAAACCATTCTAATCATTTTGTGTCTGGTAATTTATTCCAGACGCATAGTAAATAAAATACACCCCCCCCAATTTAAAGCATGAAGAAGCATCAATAGGCTCACATAAATATTGTTAGATCATACTTAATATGCCGAATGGATGAAACAGACATATCAAGCCTTTTCTACTATGAGTCATGCATATCAAGCAACAGAAGGCTTCTCTTGGAACCCTCATGGCTATATTGATAGCAACCAAAAAAAAAGTAGCAGGTGCTACAATAACTTTCTGCCATGCACCCAAACGAATGAAAGAATCTTGCAACGAATAAAAGTTCAGAGATCAAAAGACTGTTCCTAAAGGACTAATCTACTGATTAATTTCGCAAAATATTAATACACACCATTTATGTAGATGAAATAAAAGATACAAGATGGAACCACTGCAGTCTTACCGCTTAGGAAGGGCACCCAACCAATAAGTGGGATGGATTTCCCAAATTGTTGGGCCCACCACTCAGCACCTGAATGAGAAAGATATATGCAAAATCTATTACCATGAAAATAGAAAGATTTAAACAAAACCTAGCATTCAAATCAAAGTTACAAGGAGTACTCAAGCTCAAGGAAGTATCAGCTGCTAAAAGATCATACCAACAATAGCCGTGAAAAAATGGCTCACGTAAATCATCATGAGACCCTCGGTCGGTCCATTAATTGCTGGAAGAATAAGAGTATTGGTAAAGTAGCTGCATCCAAAAGACAATGAGGGCCCTCTTTTAGTAACTTCTTCTGATTGTCCACAATACTAAAACCAAAGACAACAAAACTTCATATATGTCCACATACTAAGAGAACCAACATGACCACCATATCTACACTAGCAAGAAAAGGCATGAACTTATAAATAAAAGAAAACCACATGTCCAGGGGCATAAAGAAGCCATTCCATTTAACCTAGAAAATTTTGTCAACCTAAGGTCCCAACCAAGTAGTCACAACTTAAATAACCAACTCTACTAACTCTAATTATCAAAATGGGAATAAAGATGCAATATTTGAATTACATACTGTTCCCACGTGGCACAATAAAATGGTACAGCTGAAATCACCCAGAACCAGAAAGCGTATCTTCCACACATGGTAGTGCTCGCGAAAGCCAAGGCTTCAAACTGAACAATAGCAAACAGAAGTTGGGTATATTTATCTTGCAAAGGGTAACCAGTGTCCCAAAGAAAATGCCAGAACATACCGCACATGCAAGTGCATCACATCCTGCAAGAAGTTGGCAATAACAGGAATCAGTGGATTATACTTCCACAGCAAGTGTTAAGTAGCATATAGTTGTCTAGTACATGAAAAGGGAATCACCATGATCAAAAAGCTCCCCAAGTGGACTAGAAGAATTTGTCCGTCGAGCTTGCTTCCCATCAACAGCATCAAATGTCTGGCGACATCAGAAGTTAATTAGGTGATTCCATATAAAGATCACTAGAGAAAAGGAAGACATGGGATGCCCATCACATACAAACAATCATTTAGACGAGGAAAAATGTTTAAAATCTAAGAGAGTTCTCACAACCTATAGAGGTGAAAAATCATGTTTATAACATGATTAAAGAGGAAGACTGCTCATCAAAAGATTAAACGGAAGATCTGATGTGTGTTCAGCAACACTAAGAAGATTTGCAATATAAATAGGTAACTTCAGCAGTAGACTTTATTTGAATTGGTTCTGCCAACTTCTTTTGGTGCAATGCATGTGCATTCATTTTGGGTGCATGCATCACACATCTAATTCCCCCATATCAGTAAATGTCAAAGTTCGTCTTATTTGAAAAACTTAAAGAGAGAAAAGGAGGTTAACATCTGCATGTAATTATCCCTATCTCTTCAAAATAGAGAAAAGAAAAGAGGGTTACAGTACTTAAAAAATCTAAAAGAATGTGGCATGACATAATGCCCCGTTTGTAAACATGGTATCACATTTGTCCCAGATACTTATACTCTCTCAACTGAAAAGGGAGAGATGAAGGGATGGATTGAGACATAGTTTTCATGCGAGAAAGAAGAAATATCATGAGAAAGTAAAAGTCATTTCATAAGAGAGGACTTAAATGCAATTGAATATGCAAGAATAGATTGTGTGTTAACACATACTTGCGCGCAAAGTGATTTTCATATACATGAGCATACCTGGTAGAGAAATAAAAGTATTCCATGTGCAAAATGAACCCATCTAGGCGGAGGTGAATCCAATTGAGGAGAATATATCTGGAGGAAAGACGTAGCAAAAGTAAAATGCAGCAGAGAGACTGATCTTCAGATGCTTACCCAAATAAGCAAAGCCTTCAAAGAATCTTATAGGCCTCATCACAAAAATAAGCATGGAATAAATCTAAGAAACCTGTTTCTAGCATCATTTGTCCATTTTCAGGTATAAAAGCTTCAAGCGTCTCTCATTGTGTTTAGGCCGCTCTCACATGAATTTCTTTCAGAAACAAATACATCTAGCAACAATTTGGCAAGGAAGCGGAGATGTATGCAAGAAAACTGTCAACTGGAGACTGCTTTGTGAGGTAAAAAATTTACCACAGTAGCCACTAAGAGCAAAGCTAGGTCTCTGCACTAAACCAACAAACAGAAAAAGTGTCTCCAAACATCTTAAATGAGAGACAATAAAAGAAAACCATCAATGACAATTTCAAGGAATATTTTGATTACCTTTCAAGGCATCATAAATACAAAAAAGACGTTCATATTTTTATTGATTCATATCTTCAAAGAAGTGAGAATCCTGGTCTAAATCCTTAAGGGCACAACTGGCTACACACCTGTTCTGACTTTAGATACATGCACAAAATTCTATATATCGAGATATAAGCAGATTCAGAGTAAAACTAGTCGACCTCTGGAGACACAGCTATCTATAATTGATGGTGCAAATTTATTATAGTCACTGGCAACAAAGGAACCACACTAATGTTTCATCGAATGAGCCCTGTCCCAAATTGGTCATCTTTAAAGAGAAGTCACTCACATAGCCAAGCAACGCAGAGATCAACAGGAACAAAAATCCGGTCAGCGTAATCTGAGAAAAGCAATGAGGGAGTCAATTTCATCAACCAATCAGAATTATTGACAAGAAACTCCAATCGAAATACTCAAGTGCAACATAGAATATCTTACCATATTTGGCCTGGAGATGGCGCAGAAAGCCATGCACAGCAACAGGTTCAGAGGGTCAGCAATTACCACCAATAGGAAAAAACATTATGTAATGGCAGCACAATGAAAGCATTGTAAACACGAAGAGCGAGCGAATCGTATTCCAATGCGCATAGAAGCCATTTACCCTTCTCTGAATGATTATATAGACACACGGATTACTGCAAAAGGAAGCGAAAGGCATTTCCGAATCCAAGATTGGAAAGTAGAAATGTTCAATGACCAAGCAAGGAAGCGTGACTAAGACTCGGAATAAATCGAGAACAGTAATCATGCTTTTACATGCAACCAAGTCCTGTTTTAGATCATGACAAACATCTCTGTTCCATCGGCAACGAAGCTTATTGATAATTTCGGCAAAGAGAAGTACTCACGGCATCCATAGCGGGAAGAAGTTGACGAAACGGCTCCAGAAAGGCTGCAGAACGTATTTCGCAAGGTAAGAATGGTCCACGCCGCTGTACTTGTACCTATGCAAGGCGGCTACTCCATGCGCTCCGATATAACCCATTCCCGTCCCTTCCCAGAGCACGCACGCGGGCACTCAAAGGAACCTCCTCCGCGACACCTGCCTCGCAAGAAGCATACAACCGACCAGAATTCAGCAAAGCAGGCCCCCTTTATGCATTTCAATTCACGAGCCACAGGACCCGAAACACAACTACCCACAGCCTAATCTTCACTTCAGGGTCGACACGACCGAACCCGCCCCCGAAAACCCAAGCGAGCAATCGACCCAACAGATCGGGAAGCTTAAGTGCACGAACTTGACGCCAACCCACGACGGCAAATGGGCAGGCGAGTCGAGACCGCGCGGAATTAGGCCGACAAGGATCTGGTCGGGCAGGGTTGATGAGGAGAGAGAGAGAGAGAGACGGAAGCAAGCAGATCTGAGGGAAACGGGGAGAAGCAGGGACGACGATGACGGCAGCAGCAGAAGACTCGGCGGAGAGGATGGGAGGGAGACGAAGAGATTGTTACCTTCTCCTCTTCCCTGAAGAAGGTCGAGGGGTGTCGGGGATCGGCTCCTTCTCTTTTTCGCAGACAAAAAAGCTAGGACGGCGAAGAGAGAGAGAGGGAGATGGTAAAGTTACTTTAGATCTCCCGCCCTAAAAGCTAGAAGGAGAATAAAATTGGGGAGGATGGCCAGCTGTTATTCACCATGAATTTGATTTTTGTTCACAAACTACTTTTACTTTTTTTTTTTTTTTTAAGTGCACAAATCCTCGGACTTTTTGGATACCTGCAACTTTTGGGTTCTCTTTATTTTGTCCAACCAAATCTTCCAACTTTTTCTTGCGATGTTTTGTTTACCTTATGTAACTTGTATTGTACAATTAAGATTTGTTTCGATGGTTTAATTAAAGCAGCTGATCGAGAGGTTATGATTGCACGTAATAAGATTTATCGGACGGGCTTGCATGAATTCAAAAAATTGGATGACGTGATTTGACAAAATAAAAAGTTGGACTGCCAAATTGCATGATGCTGAAATCGATGGATTGAGTTTGTACTTAACTCGAAATATATGAGTGATTAGGTGATAATTTTTTTCTTAATAGGTCACCATAGAAAGGCAAATATACAAAATTTAATGTTGAAAAATGAGAGAGATTGTCATTACGTAACTTGTCACGGGTATGATATAAAAAATCAGTAATCAAAGATATATTCAATGGCATAGGGGAACGAAATTCGATTTTCCCTCAGAAATTTGCGCATATGTATTTCTTTTAATTGTTGGCGAACATTCTTTAGGGTTTCTCGGAAAGCATATCCGGCCTTAGAGAATCTCTCCATGCAGTTAGCTTGATTTCGAAAGGAATCTATGCATCGATTCTGCGTACTTAGTCCCACGAGTTCTTGCTTTCTTTAGTTACTTTAATAAAAAGTCGAGCCAACGAACAAATTCGCATAAAACCCTTTTAGAAATGGAGCGAAAGGACATATATTCCGCGAAGAATATCTTATACCAAACGGCATATATTCTTTACGTTACAACTTCCAATCATTTCAGGTATGTCCGTGCTAAGTATACTTACCTAGTCAACTCAACATGGTTAAGTTATTCCGTTCCCTATTTAACAAATCTTTCTTTCCGGAGACCCAGTGGAATGTCTCACGACCTCACGGACCAATCAAAACCCAAGTCTTCCCTCAATCCAGACCGGTCTACACGGCAGCTCGTGGGATCTTGAATTCCCGAACCGAACCCCCGACAACCTAAGTCGACCGTGCCGGCCTCGTGGATTCTTTTCCAAAAGTCCAGTGTAGACTCCAGTGGAGCGACTCCTGACTTTGCGTTCTCGCGCGGGAGTCGACAGGATGCCGACGTTCGCCTGCGGAATCAACGCGGAGACTCTCTCCAACAAGAGCCAGCAAGAACGCAATATGGAAAGCGAAGGTCGGGAATGATCCGCGGCATCTTATGATCAGATTCCTTCGGACCGTGTCCCGCCCGCTTTTCCCCGACGATTCTGACCTTTACTTTGAATTTGACGGGACGTCTCTTCTCCTTCACCGTGCGATCGCACGCGAGAGTCCCGCGAATCCTCGCTCGCCCGGTCAACGTCAGCAGACTGTTGAATTCTTCTCTCTTCCCTCGTTCGTGGAGGGTGAGATTTTGTTGACCCCCCTCCCTCTCTCTTGCCCTTTTGACCTTTGACCCTTGTAGATACTTCTCCCCCACCCTCAAGCAAGTCCGACGGAGGGGGCAAACGGAATGGCCACGTTTTCTCGACTTGACCGACTTGTGCGGGGAAAATTGTCCAAAAAGATCATGAACTCATTGTGCGGCAATTAATTCAATTCTAAATCTTTGAACTGTGTCAATTTAGCAATTTGCCTATTTAGTTTTAAAATTTTTAATTGTGTCAATTTAATTTTAAATTTTTTGATGATTTACCAATTTAGTCCTAATGCTTTTGATGATTTGTCAATTTAGCTCTATTGGCTAATTTTGGCTGAAAATTACCAACGTCACTAATTTTTGCATTTTGTTTTAATTGTCCATGTTAACACCGAACGTGCAACATAAGACGATTGAAGTTAACTAGATCGCCACGTCAATAATTTTTAATCAAAGTTAGCCCTAAAGACTGAATTAACAAATCATCAAAAGGTATATGAGTTAATTAACAATTCATCAAAAGATTTAAGATTAAATTAGATAACTGAAAGGTTTATGACTAGATTGACCGTCGTAAAATATAGATTTAGAGGCTTTTTGGAGAATTTTCCTTATATATGCATAACTTGTTTTCCCCTATCGAGCTCCTATACTATATGTAGCTCGTGTATGTCGTCTTCAAATAGATACGATTCAAATGACAGATAAATTAAGGTAGATTACAACATAGCACGAGCAATGAAAAGCCGGCTCCTAGCCTCATAGCTTTTAGCACTATAGAATTTTAATAAAGCAAGCGTTTTGAACGTTAAATCGGCTTTAAACTTTTTTATTCCCACCAACAAATTTTAGGCAGCAAATCATTTCCTAGTCAGACGTTTTCTGAAGAACCAATGAGGCTAAAATCAGGCAAGAGTCTTATTCCAAACCCTAAAACTCAACAAATGAAATCTTAGAGCTGGGATCATTTCCCTGCTCTTCTATTGTTGGGAGGGTTACCTTTGTGCTGTTTGTTTTCCTTGTTAGCAACCTTGTGCTTTCGCCGCTGTTTTGGCTTTGCCTTCGGTCCTTTTACCTCGGCACCCTTCCACTCACTATGACCTTTGTTTTTGTGAGTGTAAGTTTTTAGAACCGAATTCTTGCTGTATAGTTATATATAGTTATATAATCTTACATTTTACCAAAAAAAAAACAAATGAAATCTCGTGGATTACCTCTCTGACCTTTCCCCTTTGGGATTCGATTTTCTTTGCGTTTTAGGATTCACGAGATATTACAGGAGATCTTTGGAAAAAAAAGAAAATAACTTTCTAATAGTGACAAATAAAGTCGTATGATCGTTTATTTCTCCTTTCAGTCAAGCAACTCGATAAGTATTAATTCAGAAAGTCGTAACTTGGAAGTTACTACATAAATTGACAAAATTATATAGTATTACAATGTGGAAGTTAACCACCAGGTTGGGATACTTCCATCTTATGCTTTATAACACGGGAGTGTTAAAAATTCTTAAATGATCTCGATGCACGTGAGATCAATGCACTTGGCTCATTAAAATAGGCGAGCCCAACGTGGGACTTAGATGTTCTAAGGAACCAAACATGTGCTGGGTTCGCATGCATTCGACGCACCGCAAAGTGTTTTCGAATAAAGAACTGATGTCGACGTCACTCTCCGACAGGATCATTGAAGCAGGCGGCTCCGATGGGAGTGAATGGTCAAAGAAGACCATTTGATCGAGCTGTCTGCGGCCTTGGAATCAATGCACTCGGATGGAAGTTTGCATATGTCCGGTGCATGAACATAGGTCTAATTAATTTGCCTAGCTATCTTCTTGACCATTTGAAAGCTGTCAATAGCAAGTTGACATGGTGCCTTAAATTAATACCACTAATTATATAGCCCACAGGGAAATGGCCATCGATTTGGGCCAACGCCTTGCACGCACATCGACGTGCACCATTTCCTGAGAACTTGTCTCCTTCCTAGTTGCATCTTATGTTTTGAATACAGATTTCTCGGGAAAATTACCAAAAAATATTATAAATTTATTATACTTGTATCAGTTCAGTTCTAAACTTTTTAAATACATTGATTGAGTCCTAAATATTTTAATGAGAATTTTCCTGATTTTCACATGTATTTGAAGATGATATTAATAATATCATGATGGTCAGGATACTTATGAGTTATGAGCTGTACAATGAAATTTTCTGAGAGGAAAAGGAGAATCACTTGATTTAAAGTAGAGAATGGATACGCGCATAAACAAGCTATGGCCAGCTCTCAATGTCTCCCACTTTTGTTTCGATTCGGACGTCTTCCCCTGTTTCTGTTTACTTGTAAGAGTAGGAGTTATTCCCTTGGATTGGAATCCCTCCTCTATTCTAATAGTTAAAAATTCGGCTTTCGACAATTTTTGTGGTGAGATTATGTATTGGTAATCAGGTCATGTTTAAAATATTAATGTTTTTGCCAAAAAAATGTGGAACATTTGGTGGGCACGAACTTTAAAATATGATCTCAAGTAAGATGATAGTCAACTAACAAGTGACATAATAATGACATAATACGATACAATATTGACTCCGGGGCAAATCTGAAAAAAAAATCATGAAAACTTTCATCCATAAGTCAAAAAAGAAAATCCTCATTTCTCAAATGATTCGAAAGAACTTTAGAACTTTTACCCAAGAGACAAATACCCACTTGTAAATTTTTCGTCTATGCAAGCTCTTGTGGAAACGCTTCAACAAGAGCCAAAAAAGACGCTGTGGACGTTTCAGCAAAAATCAGTCGAAGTCGCTTCTCTAAAACGCCATCCTTTCCTATTCCTCTGAATTGGGATTTACATGCTTAGGGTCCCAACCTTCTTGATTTGGACTCATTCGCTTCCTCTTTCAATCTGTGGAGCTTTTTAACAGTTCACATGTTGAACTTCGATTCTAGCAAATTTGCCGCGGGTACTTTTGTCGCTAGAGTGAAAAGTCCATAAGCTCTTGTTAGCTGTTCTGAAAAGTTAGGATCATTTGCAAAGGTTGAAGTTTGATATTTGGGGACGTGGCCTATATCTTGTAGAATTTATCCTCCTCAATGGTCCCTCTTCTATGATTCCGACCTATTTCGTGGAGGGAGAGGAAAAAGAAAAATGTCGGATATAAAGTGATTATATATCATTTCATTTCTATTGAAGTATTGTCTCATATCACTTAATATTATATTCTAAATGCCTTTTTATAATCATATGATTTCTCTTCACCTATCAATTTGAACTTTTTGGTTGAATTTTCCTACCATGGTAGCAAAGCGCACCATTCATAAATTGTCAGTAAGAAGAGTGTTGAAGTAAGTCATAAATGTTTTTTATATTCATAATCTCCCCCTCTTTTTTGGGTTTGACTTTCTATCAATCTGTTCTCTCTCCTGCTGTTTCATTAATTATTCCAAACACAAAATTATTATAAACACAAAACGGTCGCAATGAATATGCTGCCACTCCGTGATGAACAAGGGGGGACGTTCTCGAGAGCAAGTTGTTCTTTGACTGGGTTTTGGTTCGCCATTCAGCCATGGCCCCTTGAAATTAAATAGAGTTCTTACCATTTTGACGAAGTTGTCGCAGCGCAATGCAATAAAGCCTAATTAATCATCGACGAGTACCCGATTGATTAATATATCATATACCATAGCAGAGATTGGATGAGCTTTCTAAGTGTTGATAAAGTCATTGCCCCAATGACTATCTCGAGGGAAGTGGGGGATTCGAGTCTCTACTTTCTCATGGAGGGTTGGAGTCGAGATGATTTAATTTTAGGCGTAGATTTCGACTCTCATATTCTACAAGAATGCAGAATAAAAGTCTGAAAATAAGAGTTAAAATAAAAATAAAGTATAACCAATAAAAAAGAAAGTATTGATAAAAAAATAAAATTAAAAACTTGGGATCGAGTTCACCCAATTGCAAGTGAAGATCTAGAGGGTTTGCTCGTTTATAAAAGTTTTGGTAAAACTAATGTACGAATCGGCGAGCATGTATTAATGGCATTTAATGATGATTATGAATGTTTAAAAAAAAAAACGTACCAACTACAAATTTGTAATCCCTATATATATAATTGGCATTAAGAGTTATTGAGATATATACAGACTATATAAGATAGCTATTTAGATAAGTATATTCAAACTATTCATATCTGATTTACATTATTCAACCCCAATCAATCACACAGAGATAGGCAGTCGAAAAGGGTTGACCTTGGATTTTTTTATTTTTTATTTTGGTCAGATTGACCTTGGAATTGGAACGGTTCACTCGGGCCTGTGTCCCTCTTCCGTGTGCAATTTATTCTTTTTTTATCTTTCCTAATTCAAAGGCGCGACCGTAATGAGTACGCGGGAGGGAATTAGTACAGCAACCCGTCCTTGACATTTCGATTCACCGGCTCTTTTCCTTTGTCTGTGCCGTCAAATTGGCCGGCCTTATTCAAATGTGCATTTAGTGAAAGAGTATTTTAAAAAAATGTAAAACTCATTTGTCTTTAAAATAATGGCTAGCTAGGCAACATCGTTGTCCTGGTCTCTGGTCCAATCTGCCTGGGATTCACTTGGAGACACAAGAATGGTCACTATAATGTCTCTAAAGGCCTGCATGGTTGTGTTCTTTTTTGTGTTCAAGAACAGATTTTTTTTTTTCGTTTCGAAAAAAAAGAACGTAAAAACGTTTGTTTACATTTTTGTTCCAAATCTTTTTTTTGTTCTCAGGAAAAAAATTGGAATATAAACAAGAAACAAAAAAAATTTGTTTCTTATTTCTGGAACAATTTTTAAGAATAAATTTTCTCTTTCCTTTCTTTTCTTCTTTTTTTTTCTTTGGCCTGTCGCCGGCCCCTAGTGAGGTCGAGCGTCGTTGGCCCCTAGCGAGGCTCGGCCTCGCCTAACCACGGCGAGGCTCAGCCTCGCCGTGGCTGGGCTAGGCCACCGGCCAAAAGAAGAAAAAAAGAAAAAGAAAGAAAAAAAAGGAAAATAAAATAAAAATATTAAAAAAATTAAAAAAAAAAAAAAAAAGAACACAAATTTACCATACACATTTCTATTCTTTTTTTTTTTTATTCTCGGAACAAGTTTACCAAACGCATTTTTCGATAAAAATTGTTAGGAATGTAAATAATTTTTTCTATTTCGTTTCTCGTAACACTTTTTGAATAGAAATACAAACAAATGCACCCTAAAACAATTTTCCTATTACATGCTATGACCACCGGGGTTCCAGAGCACCTAAAGTTTACTCATGACAAAAAAAAATTATCTAAAAAATCTTAAATATGTTATACAAAGTCATTCAATCGTAGACTTTTCAATTGTATCAATTTAGTTATAAATATTTTAATTGTGTTAATTTAGTCTTAAACGTTTTCAAAAGTTGCCAATTTAGTCATAAATTTTTTAATAAATTATTGATATAGTCTTTCGGTTAATTTTGGCCAAAAATCGTTAATATAACGTGGCGCAACTAATGTTGATTTATAATTTTTATAAAAAATTAATGAATTTTTTTATTGATTTATTTTAAATTTCTCTTCTTCTTTTTTTCCTCAATTTTTATACAGGACCAACGAGGCCACAAAGCCCTTGTCGACTACAGGTAAGGGCGAGTGAGGGTTGTGATGCCCTCACCTGTAGCTAGCAAGGGCCAACGGGGATCACTGTCCCTTGGGCAGTGGCTAGCTCTGTGTAAAAAGAAGAAAAAAATTGATTTTTTATTTAAAAACGTTTAAAAATTATCAATATGAATCCTCGAGCACCATGTAGAATAATTGGATTGATTGGATTACATGTTAGTTAGTCAAAATTAGCTGGAATGATTATATTAGTAATTTATTAAAACTTTTAACATTAAATTGTTATAGTTAAAAGATCTGAATTAACTACCGTATGATAAATTCATGATACTTTCTCCGTTTACTTATTTACAATCACGAGAGACTCAATATTTGTATGCATACATGAATGTATGTATCCCTTAATTACAAGCAGAGATTCTTTCCTCGAACGCATTTACCCGATCGCATTTATGAATGCTGCCTGTCATTTGACCCATATGATATAGTGGTATTTTTTCATATAAGAGTTTGGATGGGGCCAATCAGAAAGAACGGACGACATCTTTTGCGCCGTGCTGTAGCTTCGATCCAAGGCATTATTAGGGTATGTAGGTGACGCATTAAAGACCCCCGATCCTGTGCGTTTCACACGCGCTGCTAACATGATATGGACGCATTCTCCTATGCATGCCAATATATGGCTAGGGGTGACTTTTGCTTGTAATACCAACTATTTACTTTTATTTCAACTTTTTGAAAGTGAAAGTTAAAAGAGAATGAGAAGAAAATATTATGTTTTTCATTTTTTCTAATTTGTTATTTTTAATATTGATTTTTATTTTTTCACACACACAATATATATATTTGGAATTTTTTTGTAAAGTTATATATTTTGACCATTCATTCATTTAAAATTTTTAAAATTGACATCATATGTCGAAATCGTGTGTTGAAAACTTGTATATCCGAATTCTGACTCGAGTATCGAAAGAATTGATCAGGTATCGAATTTTCCAACACGTGTTGACCGAGTATTTGATAGTATGGAAGAGTATCGAACACATGTCGAAGTGTCCGACACGACATGAAGGCTTTTGGAGAGTGTCGGTACTGTAAGAGTTTTTCTAATTGTGGACTACATTAATTGATATTGTAATTTACCGTTTAACGTTTACCGTTTTACGGGGTTTGGTCTAAGGTGAGATAGAAAGTTTTTAATTAGTCTAATATGGGGCTTAGTGTGGGCCGAGTTGAGCCTGGCCCGTAATGAGAGGGGACCACGGAAACTCTATAAATAGTCTTCAAGTCTCTCCTCTAACCCTAATTCTCACATGTATCCTCACCTAAGGGGCGTTTTCCTAACGCTACACGTGAGGGGGTCGCCTCATTGAGCCGGTGATACGGAGGGCAATAGAGGGGAGAAGGACTTGCGCGTGGAACATTGTGTTTCCGCTTCCGCTTCAAGAACAATGGATCCCAAAACAGGTGCGTTAATCTTTCTACTCAATTATGCATGTTCTTGTTCTAGTTATGGAGATCTTGGAGTTACGCAATTTGCGTCCAACATGTGGTATCAGAGCAACCATAACCCTAGAACTCGAACGCAATTGGTTTTGCCCTAATTTGTACGGATTTACCATAATTTGTACGGATCTACCCTAATTTGTATGGATTAGCCCTAATTGGTATTGATCTTGCCATAATTTGTGATTTTCGAGACTTTTTGTTCAATGAAAATTAAATTAAATCACAAATTTGGATTGGGGGAGACGAGACGAGCAAGATGGTCGGCGGCGCGTCGCCGGGGAGGCCGCACGCGCCCCACGCGCGGCCACGCGCCGCCTGGGCGTCGAACGCGCGCCGCGTGTGAGCTCCACGCGCCGCGCACTTAGGCGGCGCGTGAGGGCGCGTGGAGAGTCGGATCGGCGCGTAGCTGGCGGCGTTGGATTCGTATGGCCGTCCTCTACGTCGTGGTGTATTTATTTTACATATTTGATAATTTTATGGATGTGAAAATACATACGGAACCCTAAATACGTGTATTTTTAGTGTATTTTTGCGTATTTTTCTTATATTTTCTGTGAAATTGGAAATATAAGTGTTGGGTTACTGGTATGTTATCACATAAATATTATATTGGTGTGATTCATCAGTTAAAATCAAACTTTATTGTGAACCGAAGGCGGCTTAATGAGATACAACCATTATGAGATAGTAATTGAGCTATATATTGGTGATGAGAAACGGTAAAGGTTATGAAACTTTTGTTGTTCAAGCATACTTCTTGACACGCCGATAATCTTTGAATGATGGACGTCTTAAGAACTTGTGACCAAACGGATTGTACTAATTAACATATCTCGTCGTATGTGGGTAATGCATGTCGATTAAGTTCTTGCATATTGTACATGAATTCATCCGGTCACTTGTTAATGTCTATCAAGTTAATATTTTTTATGGTTAAGGAGTATGGCAATATTTATGCAGAGCAATAGTATCTACTTGTTATAGTTTAGATATTTAGTTCGTGGTTTGACTCAATTTATAGGCCATTGATTGAAGTAATGATATTTGTTACTTAAAATTGATTAATAAATCAATTGTTGGCCTTGAAGTCATGTTTTGCCGTATGAAACTCATGAGCAATAGTTGATTAGTTGTTAAACTTGTTGATATGGTGTACCCTGTATTACTATTGATGTTAATTTGTGAGAGATATTTTAGATCAGCATTCTTTTATGTTGTTCTGGTAATATGTAATTGGGGTGCATAAGAGATGTTTTATTCTCTGTTATGGGAAGTTTCTTGTGTTACTGTGATCAATGATCTCATTGGAATCTGTCTTACAGGTTCGCTATATATATATTTATATATATGTATGATTAATTTTTATTAATTAATAAAGCAATGTAATTAGCATGATATGTGATTTTGGTGATATGCTGCCCCTATCACTAAAGTTAAAATCACATGTATATGGTGTATGTGAGGAGTAAAATTTATATCCCCTGGTATGAGAGAATTTCAATGATTCAATTGAGTAATGACCGCCAAAGTGGCACGCTTGATTGGGTTTGAGAAATTTCGGTCTCGTATGATGATTGGGATGTCTCTTGATCTAATGCATAATTATACTCCCAAATGAGGTAATTGTGTATTAGTTCATGGAGGGATACATGATAGTGTGGTGGAGGAGTGATCGATTCTAGTGATTCATATACCCAAAGGTGATGAATTCACGAAGAATTGGAACATATTCTCATAACCCTTATCATGTGGGGAGTGTACAATTGCATGTCATGTATTCCGCCCAAAGGTGATTATGTGATTTTGCATGTAACTCTCGGATGTGTACTTGTACGTCAAGTTACACAATGCTCACATGATGCTAATTATATACTTGCTTGTTTTTCAGTCACCTTTTACGTAAATGGTAATTCCGTCATCATTGAGGTTTTTTTGCTTCAAATTTTAAGTTGTGGACATATGATTTGTTGCTTGAGAAAAGAGCAATTGAATTTGCTTATCGTCCATGAAGCGTTCCATTCTCGGAACACTTAAAAAGAGGTTTGCCTCGCATACCGCATTTGTTATGAGATGATGGAAGCCTTAGTTGCTTGAAATTATATCTTATCTGATATTGAAATTAGGACATATCTGCAAAGATTGTGTTTAAGTCCTAATGACATATACATCTTGTATATGATTAAAATGTTGTCAGGTTTAACAGTGGCCATGAGTATTTTGGCAGGTATGACAATGCGAAATAGCTTAAAGGGTCATTTGTCAAATACTTGATAGATTCTGGGGTGATAACTTAATTACTATGCCTGAAAATCCTGACAAAAGATTCACTTGGAATTATTTTGTATCTTACTCTAATTGTTCGAAGGGGTATTAATTTTATGACCCTAAAAAAGATACAACAATTATGGAATCACATACTCTAAAGTTTCTAAAGATTGACGTAATTGTAAAGGATAGGCTGCTCTCGGACTATTAAAGATAATAGTATGAGGGATCTTACTATGTTTTTGTCTTTACCTATACAAATAATTATGGAATCTCTTGTACCATAGACTAAACTTGTTGAGGTTCAAGGTACTATTCTTGATATAGTTTATAATGAAATTTCTTAAACCTCTTAAGTGCAGAATGAAGTGGTGGTAACTTTATTAAGGAGATTTGTTAGGGAAAGACGATCAGTTATTCCATTAGACTATATAGTCTATTTGTGAGAGCATAACTATAATATCCACTACATGGTTGATTTAGCGACATAAATAAATGTTGTTTCTTATCCTCAATCAAGTATGTGATTCAATGCCATAAAAGGCGATATACAATCTATGAAACGTGTTTGGAAACTTACTGACTTGTCTAAAAAAATCACAAGTTTATTAGTTGCAAATTGGCGTACAAAACTAAAAGAATTTCAAAGAAAGATTGTGGAATTTAAAGCCAAATTGGTAACTAAAGTTTTCACTCTGAAAGAGGGGTGGATTGTTTATAGTGAAGAAATAACTATTTCTTTAAAAGATTCTTTCAGAGTGAATGCGGCATTAATAGTTTATTTATTTATTTATATATGGAGTTACGCCAAATAGATACAAAATCTATATTGTGCTTTGGATGATTTTGCAGCAGATTCAAGTAAATTTGTGTGTGATTTTGCAGCAGATTCAAGTAAACTTGTATGTAGACGAAAAATTCTAATTCATGGTCTTAAGCAAGTTTCCAGACAATATTATTAAAGTTTCATAGTGTTGTTATTTTGTTCAATTGGGAACAAAGTAATTCAATATATCTTGCAAGGTCGGTGGGAGGAAATTTATTTTTCTCATACTTTATGTACATGATGTTTTGCTTACAAGTTGTGACCTTGAGACATCTTTTATCCTTTGTACCGAGGTCTGTAAGGATTATTTTTGCCATATTATATTAGATTTTCTCGGAGGACATTTGCCGATTGTATATTGGAAATATTCAATATACATTATTGCAAGCCGGGAATTGCTCCCGTTGTTAAGGGTGATGGACTAAATCTATCACATTGTCCTTATTTAGATATTGAAAAATCTAATTAAATGGTGTACCTTGTGTCGGTGCACTTAAAAGTATAATGTATGCTCGAATTTGCACTAGACTAAATGTTGTCTTTGTGACGGGACTTCTAGGCGGATATCGTCCGATTCGGGACATGATCACCGGGTTCTTTGTCAAGAAGGTTTTAAGGTACTTAAAGAAGATAAGAGATTATATGCTAATTTATAGCTATGTTCAATTCTTGCGATTAGTAGAGTATTTAGATGTAAACTTTATTGGCTGTTCGATGACATGCAATCAATAACGGAATACTGATTTATGTTAGTAGGAAGTGCAAGTAAATAAAGTTCTTTGTTATCTTATACTATGTAAGCAGTGTTAGTAACATTCTTTTAGGTCTGTTACTTGCGCTTTTAGGTTCCGAACCTCATGACGGAGTTGATCGTTTTAACTTGATGGATAGACCCATACGGTTGTATTGAGATAACAAATTTGTAGTATTATTTATTTACTACGAGAGGTCTCAAGGGGTCTAAATATATGGTGGTCAAATATTTTTTATCATAAAGAAACGGTACGAAAGGTGACTTATAATATAACATATTTTCACAAATGTTGTGATTGCAGATCCACTAATTAAAAACCTACGTCCATGTGTATTTGAGTGACATGTCATTAAGCATGGGCCTAGGAGTATCTTCGGATATACTGTTGTTTAGTGGGAGCTATTTTGGCTTTACTCGATAAAGGTTTCATCTCGTGTTCGTTACACTTTGTAATGGTTTGATATGTATCAACTTTTGCATTCAATAAAATATTTTGAATGTGTTGTTATTATGATGAATACATATTGATAAAGTCTCAAGGGATTGTATAAACCTTGAGTGAAGGCTAGGGGCATCCGGGCATCCCGGTTATTAGCCTTGTGCATATGTCTTGTGATACATAAAGAAATGTTAACCATAAGAACAAGACATATGTGGGTTCATTGGAACCATAAAGCATTCTCTAGTGGCATAAGTTTTTATGACACCTAAGGTAAGAGAATGGTGGATCGACAAATGGGATCTCTATAAGAGATGTTATCCATTTGACACACTACCATATTGAATCCATATTAATAAAGTCGAGAGCACTCGTGACCATGGAAGGCTCGTGTGTATACATGCGATTACCGCCATGATTCGGTGTTTAAGACTTTATGGGATATGATTGACTATTAAGAATTATCTCTAGACCAATGTGCGCACATAAGGTACGATTTCAATTAATATAGTCCAAGTGGGAGAATGTAAGAGTTTTTCTAATTGTGGACTACATTAATTGATATTGTAATTTACCGTTTAACGTTTACCGTTTCACGGGGTTTGGTCTAAGGTGAGATAGAAAGTTTCTTAATTAGCCTAATATGGGCATTTGGTAGTGTGGGCCGAGTTGAGCCCGGCCCGTAATGAGAGGGACCACTGGAAACTCTATAAATAGTGCTCAAGTCTCTCCTCTAACCCTAATTCTCACATGTATCCTCACCTAAGGGCGTTTTCCTAACGCTACACGTGAGGGGGTCGCCTCATTGAGCCAGTGATACGGAGGGCAATAGAGGAGAAGGACTTGCGCGTGGAACATTGTGTTTCCGCTTCCGCTTCAAGAACAATGGATCCCAAAACAGGTGCGTTAATCTTTCTACTCAATTATGCATGTTCTTGTTCTAGTTATGGAGATCTTGGAGTTACGCAATTTGCGTCCAACAGGTACCTCCTAACTGAGCAGTCGGAGGGAGCAAGATAGACAAGAGCATCCAAATGTCGATCACTTTTCTTTTTATAAGTATGGATATCACTTCACATTCCACGACACGCGACATTCCTCTGCAACAGCATAGTGCCGAAGCAAAAGACAGGAGACCACACACGCCATGAACCCACTTCTTAAACGCGGCCCTCTCTCTTTCTCCTTCTTGTTCGTTGCCATGCTCGTTGCCTCTCCAAGTTTGGTTTTGTCGTTCAAGACGTTGTCCACGAGCCAACTCGGGAACAGGTACCACCAGTTGGCCCTCCCGAAGGTCGCCGGCCCCGAGAGCATCGCCTTCGACTGCGAAGGGCAAGGCCCGTACGTTGGCGTCTCGGACGGGAGGATCCTCAAGTGGGAAGGTTCTCGCCTCGGGTGGAGGGAGTTCTCCGTGCCTACCGCGCACAGGCACGTCTTTTCTATTCCGAGAAAACCCTAGTTTAGCTTCATGCACGACATTCATGCAGGCACGGTACTTTAGGCACTTCCTTTCCCTTCACGAGTTTCATCTTCTCCACAATACACGCATCCCGCATTATGGTTCGCGTTTTACGTGAGCTTAAAGTCGACGGAATACGTCGCTGAACTGTTTCCTGGGAAACAGAATAAGCAATGGGAAAAGAATACTCAACCTCTCGGACGTTGGACCGGATTGACTTCATGTAATAATCTCCATTTCAGTTCTATTTTCCCCCAACTGTATGGAGGACTATTGTTAAAAAAAAAGTCCAAAATTCAAGGATTAAAACTCTTTACTTATCACACATGTAACGTTGACGAAGTCAAAAATGGCTTGGAAATTCATCCACCAAGCGGGTAGGTGCTGCACTTCTTCTTCTTCCTCCTCCTCCTCCTCTTCTTCTTCTTGTTTTCTTTCTACCAAAATATTTTTAGGTACTCCACTTAAAGCACGTTATATGATGGAAGCGTCCTGAAGTTTTTCCTGAAGTTCTTCAGCGACAATGCAAATGGTTAGGGCACTTTATCCGATTCGAGTCGAGGTCATTGTTCAGGATGTCCCAAAGCGGTTGATCTACAAATTATCTTTATTAGTTGGCAATTCCAGATGGAAAGAACCTCATAATTTTAGGGTGTAAGGAGAGAGAAATTATCTTCTATTTGAAACAAATTAAATTTGCTTCTATGACTTGCTCGATCTATGTTTCTTTCGAGATTCAAGTTTACTCTATTATAGATATAAATTATTCGTCAGAATTTATAGCATCACAGATAACGACTCTACAGCAGAATATGATGGACAAATCACTATTCTTTTTAATATAGTATCATGGACAGCAGAACATGACATACAGATCCCTATTTACTTTTTACTGTAGCACACTTGACAATCACGTGCACTTGCTCTAGAAATAAATAGGCATTTGCTCTCGCTTATCAGGCAGGCCTTTCTTTACCCTATTTCAGAAGCTCTCTCCCTCTCTCTCGTAGTTTTTCCTCATTAATCCTGCAGTCCTTCCCTTCTGAATTTGTATCACTTATTCCTTCTTGAGTGTGCATTACCACCCTTGCGGATCGTTTTACTTTTTTTTTTTTTAATCTATTTAAACACCAGTCATCTACAGTAAGAATTAACTAGAGTAGGTAGCTTCACCTAACTGGCCAGTTCATAATCAAGGAACTCCAAATGAGCTTCGGCCGCTAAATTATTGAGCATGGATCATCAAGATAATTATTAGATGCATGCCGCCAACTGTTAAACCTATTTTTTACCAGAAATAACTGCTAAATGCGAAGACCAAACCTTTCATTCTTGTAAGGGTGAAAAGGACCATGGGCGATCTCGAAAGGCATGATGGCGACCATCTTGCATGGGACTGAAACAAGTTTCTGTCGTTCATCATCAGGGACAGGAAATTGTGCGACGGCTCCAAGGACCCTGATAAGGAACAGATATGCGGGAGGCCGCTGGGGCTCAAATTCAACAGCGCGACGTGCGATCTCTATGTGGCGGATGCCTACTATGGACTTCTGAAGGTCGGGCCCAGCGGCGGCATCGCCCACCAGCTCGCAACTTCTGGCGGTGGAGTCCCTTTCAACCTCACCAATGCGCTCGACATCGACGCTTGGACGGGAGCTGTATATTTCACGGACAGTACGATTGCCTACCAGAGAAGGTACATTTAGCATATTGATTTCTCATCGTTCTCTTTCTCTTTCTTTCTAACATTAAGTATTAGGGGCGATTGGTTCTTGGTTCGGTTCGGTTCGGTTCCACCTTGGAACCGGGAACCGGACCGGGAGCACCGGTTCCCAAAATTGCGAACCGTGGACCGGACCATTTGGTCCTAGGACCGGATCATCGGTTCCGGTCTAGTCTGGTCCGGTCCAACAAAATCAGCTCTACTTTTTGCACTAAAGAGTTACTGCGCTTTGGACCAATCAATCTAATTTCATTCTTGGGCGATTCAATAAAACTAATCACATATGTTTCCACGTGCAAAATATTCAAACTTCACTTGTGTGATTCACACTTTGTGTATTTCACACTTAACTTTAACCATGAAGGCCATGGACAATTTGGCTAAAGGTTGTGCTTAGCTTAGATTTTATAGACAATCTCTCTTCTACTCTTTGAATGTTTAGTCGATGTGAGACTCTTGGAGGCTTGAAGTGCCTTATGGGTCTCTTGGAGTCTTAGTCTTACATCGAGTAGAAGATGAAACTAACAAGGAGATTTTTTCTATAAATGAAAGAGTAACAAAAAGGGTTTTAATCTTTACCAAAAAAAAACAAAAAGGGTTTTAATGGTCTCTTGGCCACATAAGAGGTTGCTACCTCAAATTGCAATTTTGGTTGCAATAAGTTATCAAGTTTATATATTTTATTACTTCTATGTATATAAATTATATATAAAAAAATTTGTTTCGGTCTGGTCGGTCCGGTTCAGTCCGGTTCCCACCTTGGAATTGGGAACCGGACCGACCGGCCACTGGTTCCAAGATTAGGAACCGGGAACCGGACCGCCGACTGTGGGAACCGCCCAAAATTGACCGGTTCGGTCCGGTCCGGCCGGTTCCCGGTTCGGATGGTTCCCGTTACACACCCCTATTAAGTATAGAAATTTATTCTCACTCGTCATTTTCATGGCCTTTTTGCTTCCTGGGAATTTCAAAGTCCTGACATGATTAGGCCCTCCTTGGTCCGCTCCTAATTTCTGAATTTAAATTCAGAATCCCTACAATATTTATTTAATTAATCTCGCACGTCGCAATAGAGACAGAAATTATAATACTTAAATGAATAAATTACACATGACTTTATATGACCAATGACAATGACGATAAAGCTTACAATTTGTGAATGATTTTTCATATCACTTAATTTACAAATTGTACACACTTATAAAGAGAAGGAAAAATACAATCTTTGATAAAGCAAGAATCATGGAATGCCAACTCATCTACAGTTGGTATGCTAATATGAAATTAAAAAAGATATCAAAAAGATTTCATATTCAAAAAATAATATCAAAAAAAGATTTCATATCTTAACAAATGATACAAAGGAATTAAAATTTATCAATATACCATTTTTACCGTTACAACGACTTCACAACATTAGTTTCTAAGATCTTATGGTGCAAGATTTCGACTTAGCCATGAGGGAGGATAGGTGTAGGTGATCCATGAAGGACAAAGAGAGGATTTGGCCCTGCATTCTAAATTGCAACCTCATCCGCCAAACTCTCTATACTATGTGGAGTTGCAACTTGCTCGGGTTGGTGCATAATTGCGTCGGTGGGAAATCTTTATGCTCCTTATTAAAGGTCTAGCAAGTTCTATCACTTATACAGCTTCTCGTGTACGTGCGTACACGAACACACATGTATAGTCCTTTTTGTGACGAGAAACCTCAGCTAGATGAGCGCGTCTCGTACTAGGGAAATGCTCTGATAACGAACCGGCTCAAAACCCATGTGATTGGCTTCTATGTATAGCATTGCCAGCACTCGTCGGCCGGCCGTAGAAAATGAGCGTTTGTTGATGTCGACTTGTGCCTAAATGACACGCTAATGTCTTTCTAAGAATGAATTTTTCATGTGATGATTAAAGCTCTACCTTTGGAAGCTATGATGTTGGAACTCCATGTTCCTATTTAGCAAACCTTCCCGTGAGGATGTCTCATCTGGGTTGCGAATGATTTCAATCAGGAACTATATGTTGTCCATTGAGAATGGAGACAAAACGGGGAGAGTGCTCAAGTATGACCCCCGCACCAAGAGTGTGACGGTCCTGCTCGGTGGACTGTCTTTCCCCAATGGACTGGCCCTAAGCAAGGACGGCTCTTTCCTTGTAGTGGCTGAAACTGGCAAACTCCAGCTCCTCAAGATTCCTCTCGGACCCACCAAGACAGGAGGACATCATGCGACGCCTGCACAGGTTTTCTACCCTCAGCTCGCAAGGTACCCGGACAACATCAAGAGGAACGACAAGGGTGAGTTCTGGGTTGCCCTCAACAGTGGAAGAGGACTGTCCTTCACAAGACGGAGGGTCCTGATCAGGGCTCATTAGCGCAGGTTCAGGATCATGTTGATGGTGATGAGATCCCTTGGTTCACCAAAGACCCAGTTGCAATCAAAATTAGTGAAGGAGGGAAAGTCGTGGAGATGTTGGATGGGGGATTTGGGACGGCATTTGAGTCGGTGAGTGAGGTTGAAGAGTTTGGAGGGATGCTGTGGATTGGGTCTGTGACAATGCCTTATGTGGGTAAGCTCAAGGCGTATTAAGGCTTTTCTTGGTTGTTTATACTTTGTGCTTGGCAAGTGAGCCAGTGTTTGTTGTGGCCTCTCCCTCTCTAATATATTTGTGATTTCAGTCTCTCTTGATGGTTTTCTAGCTTATATCAGTTCGATATTCTGGCTCTGTATCAATCAATGTAGTCGTACAATTTTTCTCCCCTCTGCAGCTCAACGCCAGGTGACATTTAAAACTGTTTTACGCATCGTACTTGATCGAGCTTGTCGATCTTAACTTAATAATAACTCCACACAATATTTGGGTACAGGTACACCACTACTAATGGCTGTGTTAAGACCAGTCCACGTCTCCATTACAAGAATAGTTCTAACATCCAAATAAATTTGCTAATCGTAATTAGCTCAAGTTCGCATACAATAAATATAACAGCAGAAATTAAGAAATAAAACGAGTCTTCATATCATATTGATCATGCATTGATGGACCTGCAACTCTTCCTCACTTCTCCATTGAGAAAGCTATCCGGATTCGTGAGGTTCCCCATCTTTACCATGGAAACGGAGAACTGCTGAAAGAAGGCTGCCACGTCAAGTGCATACTGTTCCACAAGCTGCTTGGTCTGAAGGGCCAATACACTTGAGTATAGTTCCTGGTCAGAATTGAGCAATCCCTCTCCATTCAGGAGCAAATGGTAGTAGGAGTTGTCGAACGTGTAGGGCGTTTCGTAGTCCAAAGGCGCGGTGTTGTTATCTCCCCCTCCTGCGGCTGGGCATGTGGACTTCAATTGGCTCAGGTGCACTTCAGATAATGGACTACTGCCCGACGTCAATTCGTAGTCCCCATATATCCTTGCACGGAAGTTCTCACAGCGTGCCACGCCGATCGTGTGAGCCCCTAGCGATTCACATGTGCATATAGTTAAAAGGAAAATCTCATGCAATGTACTATATACAAGTCTTAATCAGCGCGCTTTCTTCTGCGGCAATAAGCTCACCTTGGGTGAGTAATTTGATCGATCACTTAAAGAGGAGTAGGAACTTAATAATTACCGGAAAGTGCGACGGTGTCAGTGACAGAGAGGCCGAGGTAAACGAACTTGTAAATGATGGAAATGAGGCCTTGATTCGGAGTAGGAATATTGGTGTTTGCAAGCTCGTAGCTTGCGCTTCTTGAGTCTTTTCTCCCCACCGGAACATCCCAATACGGTCCGCCCACCTATCAAGTACGAAAGAGAATCGATATCAGTCACATTGATTTTCTGATATTTCTCCTTGGTTAGCAAGTAATAACTACAGAAGTTATAATTCAGAACATTATTTGACATGCCAATGAAGAATTCAGAGAGAAAGAGAGGGGACAATCTATACCAGAATGACAGCATCTCTAGCAGCAATGGTCAATATATCAGCGCAAGAGACAATTCCAGGGCATTCGGATTCAACCTTGCTCTTGATCCTATCGATGATTTCAAAACCTTTTAGAGAGTTTATATTTGGGGAAGCTGTCTTCTCTCCTCGTAGCATGACCGTATCATCCAACAGGACCGAACCGTCGCATCCCTAATAAAACATCGCATTCCAAAACATTCAGAAAACACTCTCCCTTTACAGATTGATCCATGCTTCATGATGGTTGTCACTACTAACGCATACTTTCATCCCAAAGTACATGTTCAATTTAACACAACAGAATATAAAATTGCATAGAGTTACGATATAAGCAATGCACCTGAACGAAGCAGTCGTGGAAGTGTAGACGGAGTACTAAAGCAGCGTTATGCGGATCAGAGAGCACCTCGCGTGCCATTTCTTGGTGGATGATTTCGAGCACGTTTGGGCACGAGGATGCATAGTAATCGAGCGTCAGTGGAGGGTCGCTTGCACCGGAATGTATAATGCCAGAAATGAAGGCGATGGCTGCCAAGAACTGCATCGTGAGGATTCTTGGATGATATAAAGCCGCCATTGTCGGTTCTTTGCCTCACCGTGCATTCCCTGAAACTGTGCAATATATAAAGGAGCAAACGGAGAGAAGTACAAACATAGAGAAGTACAACTTCAGTTCTTGCATGGCTGACTTGAGGATTTTGCATGAAGTTTTCTTAAAGTCAAGAGGGGATGCAACTAATGTCGTTCTGTTTGGTGGGTAATACCAAGACTAAAATTACTTATAATCGTTCTGACTTCAGAGAGAGAGAGATAGAGACGTGCGCATGTGGCTCAAGAGAATAAATGTTTTAGATTTGGGAAGTCACCAAACGAATCGCGGTGATAGCTGCTATTAGGGGACCTATTTTAGCTTCTCGTTTTGGACAGAGTTTTCTCCGGGTTTTGGCCACAAAATGTGGGGAAAATTTGTCCAAATGATTATAAATCTATTACATTTTGCCGATTGAGTTCTAAACCCTTTCAATTTTTTTCAATTGAATAATTTATACTTGAAATTACTAATGTAGACACCGATCATCCTACGTAACATGGCCGGCACTAAGGTGAACAATTTTTATAACATTTATTTATTTATTTATTTCTTTGTTTTTTTCTTTCCGAGCCCAACTGGCCAATCCTCAGCAATCATAAGTGAGGGCCGCGAGCGAGGGCCGTAAAGCCCTCACCAGCCCTCATGAGATCTGGGTGAGGGCTGTGACCCTCACCCAGTGGTCGACGAGGGTCGCTGGCCCTTGCCGGACTTGGTAGAAGAGAAGGAGAAGGAAAGAAAGATTTGATTAAGCAGCTCTTGAGCGTGGAATTCATTGAATGGCCAGTCTTACTCTAAACAGACTAGAAATTCTATTTTGTGTACGTCTTCATAGGAATGTACACGTAGTTAGTATACGTATGCATCCTCAAAAGTTTCGAGTCATCAACTAAAAATGCGATGTTCCTTGTCACTAATTCTTGGTGTGTACTTAAAGAAAAAGAATGTGAAAGTTTGGAATGGTTCTCCTTGAACTTTGACGAAGTCATGAGATAGCTGACAAAGCAAACAACAACTTATTTAGCCAATGTAGATCAACCATCGAAGGACCTACCAGACTATACCTACAGAATTTGACTATGCAGATCCATATCTCAGGCCAGTAGCTATGTTGTGCATTGGAAATTTAGCACAAATGTTTTGTTACATCTTTAATCGAGTAAATACAGATCCCGTTCCTTCAATTCAGGGGCATAAATCATCATAAGCGCAAGAAGACTTTGAATCTTCCGAAAGAACCACCTCTTCTCTAGACCAGAATCTGCTAACTCGGCAATATACTCACAAGTTACATGCTTCTCGGGAAGATAAGAATCATGTCTGAGTTGTGACCATCTCGGCGCCCTTGGCCATTGAGACCTGTCCATTCTGAGGATGTGCTTCCCAGCAAGTTCCTCGGACGATTTTTTATATCCAATGGTGATATATTCAAGGGTGCCGAATAGGCCTAATTAATCATCACCTCTTCCGATTGCTTCAACGCTTGAACAGAACGACAGACATATCCCTACAAACTGGTATCAGCTTCAAAAGCATAGTGGGAAAACAACCTCTACTCGTCCAAAAAAATTGTTGAAAAAGCAGAAAAAAGAAAAAGAACTCCATGAAGTACTGTAGTAAGAAAATGAGAAAACAAATATTACCGACGAGGATGAAAATCGGAGACTCGTCGCTCACAAACTAGCAAGATATGTCATGGAGGATGAATATTCCGCAAAAAAGCTCTGGACCCTTTTACTTAGCTAATTGCACAACTTGTTGACAGAATTTATGAAGCCCGGGACTGAGCCAAAAGTTTACTAAAATGGAAGTGCTTCATTCGGAGCAATAAAAGTTTGGCGTCTTTTGGAGGTGAGAGTGGTTGCTTTGGCGTCGGTGAACACCAGTTTTAGACAACTACAAAAACATTTTTTCCTGGAAAGTTCCTTTTCTAATGAACCAGAAAAGAAACACGGGTTATCTGAAAGGAAGGAGAAGGCAAACTCTTTCCCCAGGCACTCCCTCTCCCTCTCCCTCTCCCTCTCCTCTCTCTCTCTCTCTCTCTCTCTCTCTCTCTCTCTCTCTCTCCCCACGCGGGGGTACGTGCCAACTGCCAGGATGATTTCTGGACAAATTCGCCGACCACTTTTTGTCTATATGGACTTACGTAGGCATATCCACATTGTGAATCAAGTTTTGTCCTAGATATGCAGATGAACTTGCAGGTTTTAAGAGTAATCATTTGGTGGAGCTCGCATTTCATTACGTACCATGTGGACTCAGACGGGTGGATCATCAAGAGGGAAGGGTCTGCCCTCCGGTGGACAACATTAATTCGGGGAAACTCTAATTTTGCTTCGTGCACAACACTCTGGCATGCATGCGTGGTACTTTAGACATTTCCTGTAATTCGGCTATATTGTTTAAGTTTCCTATGCATTCGAATTCTGTTTCGCGTTTTTTGTGGCCTTGAAATCAACGGAGTATGTCATGGAACTGTTGAGAGAGACAGTATGATGCATTTAAATGCAAGCGACCGGGAGGTGTCGGAGATGTGGAAGTAAAAGAGTTGGATTTGGAGTAACTTAAATTACAATTTGAAAGATGATATGCATGCAAATTGAAACTATTTCCACTGGCATGCATCAGTGCACCACGATCTCCAGTCCTACAATGCTTCTTTCTTCAATTGTGTGCATGAGCTATAAAAAAACCAGCTCTGCTACGTCGGACTGGATTGTCTCCATCAGATAATCTCGATTTCAGCTACCAAGCAGGTAGTTACACCTCCTGTTCTTTTTCTTTTTCTTCTTCTTCTTGGTTTTCTCTTTTTTATATTCTAGGTACTCTATTTAATGCACGTCAAATAAGGTATTTCCTGCGGGTTTTTCAGCGACAATGCAACTTGTTAGAGACCTCTGTAAAGATGTGACTTGAAGTCAACGTCCAAGATGTCTGAAAGATATTCATCTACAGAAATTCTCTATTTTCTTAGATAAAGTCGGCAATACTAGATAAAATGTTGGAAATTGGTGATCAATTTTCAACAAAATTAGAAACGTATTTTTCTTCCTCAAGAAGTAACCGAATGAAAGCAAGCAAGCGGCGGCTAAAGAAATGTCCAGAGTCAACTAGATTTGTGTAGAAAAGTTCACAATATTACCCCTGCAAATGGAGATATATGTCTTGACAAAGGTCTATGATAAAGCTGGCTAGGGCGGAGAGCTAGAGAAACAAAGATTTTGACATGACTTAGTCGGTGCAACTTCCCATGTAAGAGGGTGTGAGGAATGGAGCCCATATTGCCTACATCTCTTGCACTCCTCCACCAATACCTCCTCTAACTATAGTAAAACCACTTCTATAAACTAGTGAAACTATCTTTATCCCATCAAACCTTACTTATTCCTTTAAATTCATATCTCTTGTCCATCCTCTCCTAAATATATTCTATATAATTACACATTTGCACATTGAATCAAAAACTATCATTGATACCAAAACAATATTTTTGCGCAACAGTCAAATTTTCAAAATGGTATTAGAGCTTCAAAACACCAATGATGGTATTGGAGCTAGGTAAGTTCGGATGGGTTTGGGTGTTTGTCCTAACCATCCTCAACTAAAATCAAAGCTTGAGCCCAAGCCCGAGAATAGAGCTAAAGCCACAACCAGAGCCAAAGCCAAAGCTAGAGCCAGAGCCGGGGTTAGAACAAGAGCTTACAAGAGCCAAAACCAGAACTAACAACTACAACTAAAAACATTTTTGATGGCCCGATGTATATGGGACCTCGTTGGAAAAAAAGGATGCTGATTTGAAACAAAGTGCAAGAGTCTAGCAAAAGGATGCAAAGTATCTTGAACGCAAAGATACACTAAGAAGAATTTTAGGGTACATTCAAACTATACAAAACATATCCGGAATACTACAAAAATGGATTAAGGGGGAGAGTTGGAAATTAGCGATCAATTTTCAACAAAATCTAGAAACATATTTTCTTCCTCAAGAAGTAACTGGATGAAAGCAAGCAAGTAGCGGCTAAAGAAATGTCCGGAATCAACCAGAATTTGTGTAGAAGAGTCCACAAAGTTATCTTTGCAAATGGCAAAGATATATGCCTTGAAAGTTGGTTGACAAAGCTCTATGGTAAAGTTGGTGAAGGCTAAGAGCTACAGAAAAATCTCTGATTTGAATAGAGATTTTTCCACGACTTAGTCGGTGCAACTTGCCTTTAGATAGGCAAAGGAGTCACTCATGTAAGAGGGTGTGAGGAGTAGAGCTCATATTGCCTACATTTCTTGTACTCCATCAATACCTCCTTTGATTATTGGAAAACCACTTTTATAAATCAATGAAACTATCCTTGTCCCACGAAATCTTACCTATTCCTTTGAATTCATATACCTTATCCATCCTCTCCCAAATATATTTAACATAGCTACACATTTGCACATTAAAGCAAAAACTATTATCCATATCAAAATTATGCTTTTGTGCAACAGTCGAATTTTCAACATAAAATAATCTTATATGGATTAGCCATTCCTGATTAATCATGTTTCTGTGCGACAGTCAAATTTTCAACATAGAAGAACTTCATATGGATTAGCCGTTCTTGGTTGGCCAAACAAGTGTCCAACTTTCAGGCTCTGTATCATTCGATATAGTTATGACTTTCTCCTTTTTGCAGCTCAACGCCAGGTGACATTTAAAGCTTTTTTAAGTATCAAACTTGATCGACTTGTCAATCTTTTCTTCACAACAAATACTCATGATAGTTGAGTCCACCATTACAATGGCTGTGTGTAGAGAAATGTACGTCTCTATTACAAGAATCGTTTTAACTTCCAAATGAATTTGCTAATTAGCTCGAGTTTGCATATGTCCGACTCTGGATAAGTAACCAACAAAGATTAAAAATCAAACGAGTCTTTATTACACATGACTGAGCGATCATGTATTGATAAATCTGCAGTTCTTCCTCACTTCTCCATTGACAAAGCTATCCGAATTCGTGATGTTCCCCATCTTGACCATGGATTCGGAGAACTGCTGGAAGAAAGCCGCCGTGTCATGCGCATACTGTACCGCAATCTTCTTGGTCTGAATCGCCAATACACTCGAATACAGTTCTTGGTCGGAGTTGAGTAATCCCTCTCCATTCAGGAGCAAGTGGTAGTAGGAGTTGTCGAATACATTGGGCGTTTCGTAGTCCATCGGCGCGATGTTGTCCTCTCCCCCTCCCGCGGCTGGGCACGTGGACTTCAATTTGCTGAGGCGCGCTTCTGAGGATGGACTACCGCCCGACGTTGATTCGTAGTCGCCGTATATCCTCGCACGGTAGTTCTCACATCGTGCCATGCCGATCGTGTGAGCCCCTAGTGATTGGAATGTGCACATAATTAAGGAAAATTTAACGTAATTGACAGCATACACGCCTTAATCATTGCGCTTTAGAATCTGTGGCAGTAAGCTCAACTTGAGAAAGTAATCTGATCAATCACATAAGAGGAATTGGAACTAAATAATTACCGGAAAGCGCGACGGTGTCGGTGACAGAGAGGCCGAGGGAAAGGAACTTGGAAATGATGGAAGTGAGACCTTCGTTCGCAGTTGGAATGTTGGTGTTTGCGAGGTCGTAGCTTGCAGTTTTCGAGTCCTTCCTCCCCACCGGAACATCCCAATACGGTCCGCCCACCTATAAAGTACGAAAGAGGATCGATATTAATCACGTTGATTTGCTGATATTTCTCCTTGGTTAAGAAGTACAGCAACATAGATTATAATTCAAAACATTGTTTGACAAGTAAATGAGGAATTCAGAGAAATAAGACGATCTATACCAGAATGACCGCATCTCTAGCAGCAATTGTCAATATATCAGCGCACGAGACAATTCCAGGGCAGTCGGATTCAACTTTGTTCTTGATCTTATCCATGATATCAAAACCATCTAGAGAGTTTATATTTGGGGACGCTGTCTTCTCTCCTTGCAGCGTGACTGTATCATCTAACAGAACCGAACCGTCGCATCCCTAGTAAAAATTGCAACCAAAAGATTACAAAAAAAGAAGGAATTCTCCCTTTGCAGTTTGATTCATGCTTCATGATTGATGTCACTATTGTCCCACTTTCATTCCCAAGTACATGTTTAATTTAACTATAGAGAATGGAAATTTGCATAGAATTACGATATACGCAATGCACCTGGACGAAGCAGTCATGAAAGTGGAGTCGGACTACAAACGCAGCATTGCGCGGATCTGAGAGCACCGCGCATTCCATTTCTTTATGGACGACGTCAAACACGGTCGGGCACGAAGATGCATAGTAATCAAGCGTGAGTGGAGGGTCGCTTGCACCGGAGCGTAGAACACCAGAAATGAAGGCGATCGTGCCCAAGAACTGCATTGCGAGGACTCTTGGATGAATCGAAGCTGCCATTCTCGGTTGTTTGGCCGACATGCATTCCCTGAACTGTGCAAATATATATATGAACAAACGTAGAAAAGGTCAACCTCTTTTTTTGCATGGCTGCTTGAGGATTTTGCATGACGTTTTCTCAAAGTCAAGAGGGGATGCAACTAATGTTTCTCTGTTTGGTGGTAACACCGAGACTAAAATTGCCAAGAATTCTTTAGAGAGAGAGAGAGAGAGAGAGAGAGAGAGAGAGACGTGCACATGTGGCTCAAAAGTTTCGAGGTTTTAGATTTGGGCTAGTCACCAAACCAAATGCAGAACAGCTGCCATATTAGTGTAATTGCTTTAGCTTCTTGTTTTGAACAGAGTTTCCCATGTTTCGGTTCTCAAAACGTGCGAGGTCTCTTAGGCAACTAATATATTAGCAAAGTCATTCGAGGGTGGGTGGCCACCCAAGCCCACCTAGACCCGAGGAGTAAATGGACGGATTTGGGCAATACTCCCACATGAACCAACCCGCTAATCTTCGGCCGAGCCTCGAACTTACTATATAAATTTTATGTAATGGGCATGTTTTGGCTGTACTTAAGCCTGAGTTTCAAGTCCGACTTGGCCCGAACTTGCCTAATAATCATCTCTATTCAATAGCAACGAGTGTGGATTAAGATAACTAATTTAAGCAGCTCATAATTTTGATGTTGTGCATTGGAAATTCAGCATGAATAATTTGACATCATTAATCAAGTAAATATTGATCTTGTTCCTTCAAGTTAGGGGGTATAAATCATATAAATGCGAGATGAAATCTACCATGATATCCAATGCTGCACGTATTGCACTTGGGAGAAGAAAATTAGACATTAGTAAACAGAAAACTTGCACAAGACAAATTGGCTTTCTTATTGTACACAAGCAACCAAAACACGGATATCTCATCTTCCAGAAGAACTGCCTCTTATCTAAACCAAAATCTAGTCTCTAACACTGCTGCGCCTGTCAAATAATGTTAACTTCCAACAACATAGGTTTGTAATTCAAGACCTGCCCATTCTGAGAATGTGCTTCCCAGCGAGTTCCTCAAACAATTCCATATGAGATGGTGATCTAACCATGGCGCTGAATCATAATGCCAAAATCTCATATTAACCACCAGGCCCACCTAATCATCACATCTTCTAATTGCTTCAGCACTTGACTGAATGACAGACGAATTCCTACAAACTGGCATTAGCTTCAAAAAGAATAGTAGCACAGCAACCTCTCAGCAATGTACATTTTAGCACATCACAGCCTGCACGATAAAAAGCGATCCATCAGGCTGAATAACAAAAAGTAACAGGCTGGGTTTAAACTATTCACTCATGTTGAATGTAGGAGTCATGCAGAAGGCAATATGCTCAGGCAATTTTTCTGAGCTGTTTGACTACAGTACAACAAGTAAACAATATGGAAGTTTTCTATTCACACATGTCTTGTCGAGAACAAATCATTCATGCAGCCTTCACTTTTAAAGGTGCTTCCTGTTCTCGGGGCTTAATGCATGATAAGAAACAAAAACTTTTAAGCAGCCTAAATGTCCAGGTAAATTTTCCGAATCTTTTTTTACCTCCTCGTGGCAAGATCTCCATAAACATTCCCTGGCTGCTCAATCTTCATGATCATCTTCACCTTCAGAATCTGAAAATGACGAAAATTATTCATAGACAAGATGACTAATTAGAAAAGTCCAGCGTACATCATAAACATGAATGACAAAGTGGACAAAGCACGTTATCTAATTGCCTCCTTTTCATTTACATTACAGGTTTCGTGTTTCATAGGAAAAAAAGGTCCATCCACTGAGTAAAATGTTGATAAGGCCAATTTTACAGAAGTGCTATGCAAGCTAATAGGACGAACTGGGCGAGAAAGAAGTGGAAAATGTTTTAGTCTCCTTATCAAGAATCCATGGCAGGGTACACTTTTAACAGAATTCTTGTCTACACAAAAACCAATGATTGCAAGAACCAAAGACTGATATCTGGGAAACTAATGATATACTCACCAGATCTAACGTCATCACTGACTTTCCCTCTTGCTTGAATTTGCTTGACAAGCATTCTATACATCAAGACCCACCAATAAATATGAAGGACAAGCAAGCAATACAGCAGAGAGTTGAAAATATAGTAGTAGACCGGTCCATCTACTCGGTGTTTTTCCTTGTCCAATGTAAGAATAACCTCATAGCTGCATGAAAAATAAGGATATTCAGTAGTCAAAGAATGGACAGCAACTACTTGTCCACGAAATTTTTTGAAAAACAAAAAGCTCCATGAATGACTGTATTAAGAAAAATGAGAAAATAACTACTATAAAACAAGGGTGAAAATCACACTCGTTGCTCACAAACTAGCAAGAAGTGTCATGGAGGATGATTTTTCTGTAAGAAGCTCTGGACTCTTTTACTTATCCAATTGCAAAACTCATTGGCAGAATTTATGCAACCTGGGACTGAGCCAAAAGTTTACTAAAATGGAAGTGCTTCATCATTAAAAGCAAAAAATGCTGAAGTCTTTTGGAGTCTCGTTTCACAGTAGTTGCTTGGGCATTCAGTAAACGCCAGTTTTAGATAACTAGAAAGACATGTTTTTCTGAAAGGTTCTTTTCTTATGAACCAGAAAAGAAACATGGAGTATCTGCTCTGGCTTATGTCAGAGAAAAACACAAACTACCCCGGTGCATGTGTATGTGCCAACTGCCAGAATGATTTCTGAACAAATTTGCCTATCACTTTTTGCCTAAAATGGACTTACATAGGCATATCCACAATGTGAAGAAAATTTGTCCTAGATTAACAATGAATATGTATGTTTCAAGAGCAACCATTTGGTGAAGCTCGCATTCGATTATGTGCTATGTGGAGCAAAGGTTAGGAATCCTAGGCACAGACTTTTAGTCATGTCCAAATCCGTTGTAGCAAACAATTTGCTAAACACAATTTGCACCAAGAGATAACCCAGAATTGGTTTTTATTTATTTATTCTGAAAACAGGTTTTTAAAACCAAAATTTCAGAAAGAATTTGCCAAGTCCATGTTACAAGCTATCTACGAAATGAGACTCACCTTGTACTCCAAAGGATCCAGAAAGGGTAGTAAATGAGGCGTAATATTATCCAAGACAGGACAAAGAGTACAAAAGAGAAACTTGCTAATGTCTCAGCACCACCGTATTTGGACATCTTCCCTACCTCCAAAAAGACATCACTGGCGTCATGAAGAGCCAAAACAACTGAACCAACTCGAGCAAACCTGCCAGTAAGCATTAAAGGAGAACAAAACAATAAGTGTTTCAGTAGACCATTTAGACCTAATCTTCAGAACAAATTCTCCAGTGATCATATTAGGCCTCTAAAATTGTCCTATGCATCTAGATGAACAACGAAGGAAAAGCGCACACAAACAAATCCGAGCAACTGAATAATGCACAGTTGCAACCCTACCATTGTCTCATGCATCCTTTTCTTTTTTTTGGGTCTGGTTATGCATCCAAATAAACAAAGACGGAAAAGAAAAAAAAAAGCACACATAAAAAGACGGAACAGCTGATAAGGCACCATTGCTCATCTCATTCTTTGATCTAAACACAGACTGAAGTTTATACCATTCTCTACTTGACTCTTAAGGATTTCACCCTCTGAAAACGGCCAAGAATCGGGAGTTTACTGTTTATAATGCCTAGGGTTCACTGTGAAGGATAGAAAAGCGGCTACAATGTGATTAGCTTTCCCCATAACTTTTTTAGAACAAATTCTTGATTTTGCTTATTGGAAATAGTGAATGAAGGTGAACAGCCAGATCTTGTAAAACTTAATTCATTCAATCCACATACATGCAACTAAGGCAAAATACATCACAAAAAGGAAAAAGCTTTCTGGGAAAAATATTGAAGCTGCTTGAAAGGAAATATCAAACCTATGAATGGTTTTCAGGGTTCAGTTATGCCAAAGATTGATATGGATCTATTAATTAGACATCTTGAACAGCGATTCTCATAAGGACTTTAAGCACGCCACTCCCAGACAAAAAGGCACCTTTAAAACTAATCAGAAGCATATATATATATACACACATGTATGTATGTATGTATGTATGTATGTATGTATGTATGTATGTATGTTGTTTTTTTTCCTAAATTTCCATCCTGAATTTTGTTGAAAGATCCCTCTCAGT
The DNA here is from genome assembly GCA_014182725.1 of Eucalyptus brandiana. Taxonomy (NCBI): domain Eukaryota; kingdom Viridiplantae; phylum Streptophyta; class Magnoliopsida; order Myrtales; family Myrtaceae; genus Eucalyptus; species Eucalyptus brandiana. The sequence continues at coordinate 38,966,100 of CM024674.1, forward strand.
TTATTAAGTTTCAATTTTTATCTTTTGTTTGCTTGTTTGTTCAATTCTATTGCAGAGGCCATCTTGGTCCATTTATTTTTGTTAAATCATTTGGGCATAAAACTTGCTCATACTAAATATTAAAGGTACTATACAACTTTGCACCAAATAGTGGTAACATATAATAGACTCGCTATTAAGAGAAGAAGAGGAAGCCACAAAATAGGTAGAAAGTTACCTCAATATGTAAGACAGCACAATGAGAATGAGAGTTGCTACATGGTGACTCATTGACACCCCAAAGTCAGATCGCCTTGTTTCCCAAAAGATCAGAGCGAATATGGAATATGCATAAAATCCAGCTGCATACATATACAATCCCTTCAGTTTGAACCTGAGGTGCAAAAACCAGTCAGAAAATTGCCTTCATGAAATGAAACAGCCAGACATGATGTTCAGAATCTCACTTAATTTTCTGGTCAGGCCAGGCCTGGTTTCCTGGTCCTACCCAAAAATGTATCGTCTTAGAGAACCAAGGCTCATCATAAGTGACAGAGAGAGCCAACAGTTCAGCTGAAAGATAGTAAATACATTTCCATGCTGATTCTTTGAATTTCCTTATCCTCTTCTTTCCATCATGTGTCTCAAGATCCTTTCTCTGATATCCCTTTCCAAAGATTAACCTTCTGCCTGCTTTCTGCAAAGTTGGATGCAGACATTATAAGGAATTCAAGGAGAAACCACAAAGAAATGTATATCAAGAGCAAATGGTTGCGACAAAAAGGATGCAGCATCCATGTAGAAAGGGAGCATTATATATATTTTACAGATAACACATAATTCTAAGTTTCTTGTATTATGAAAAAAAAGAAAAAGGAGATGTTGTGAAGCTGCCCAGATTTGATGGTAGTACTTCTTGCAGTATATTCATCTCACAGGTAAAAGGGATGACAGAAGAGATTAAAGAAGAAAGTTCTTGTAAGTTGATAGAGTGCAAACACACTCACACAACCAGCTGCTAAAACATGATCCAGAACTAACACAGTATGTTTCTGGAATTCCAAATGGTATACACATAAGTAATTACACTACACCAGAGTGATTTTAAAGTTCTTCTAAAACATTGAAGACTGGCTGGAAACACGCACAAGTTGAATAAAATGAATGCCACATAGGATTCGAGATATATAAAGACCTTCAATTGATCATTTCCCAATCCATGAGACCATATAGCTCTTGATCACAATTTATTTTGCAATTCTTTTGCAAGAGTTGCCGGATTTTTTCAAGACAAGCTCCCCGCTTTCAGTGCCGTAAATGCTCGGAAATTTTGCACAGCACCAAGGGAAAACATTTTCCAGAGGAATTGTAAATTGGAAGCGACCAGCTAAAACACCATCCTGAACATTGCTAGCTTCTGCAATACTACACCATAAGCATCCATGCAACTGCGCAGCTCATAGTGATCGACACGACACTTCTTTCTCTTGTCCCATTGGCCTAACACCAAAATACGACATCACTCTCTGTACCTTTCCAGCTAAATAGAAATTCAACTAACTCGGAAACAGTTACTTCCGAAACAGCAAAGAGAATCCCACTGGCTACTAATCAGCTCAGGAAAAGGAAGCCAAGATCACATTCATTTTAAACCTTAACCACAACCCTTTAGTACAAAAGAGAAGGCCGCTTTCGGGAGCAGGGACCAATCGATCAAGAAAACAAACCAACGGTACGGCGCAGCGACGCGCGACGTACCTCGAACAGGAATCGATCGAGGAAGAACCGGACGGAAGGGAAGAAGACGGCGAAGAGCGGGAGGAGGGCGAAATCCGCGTACGCCGGGTAGGATTCGCGCTCCCATTCCGCGGACAGAGCTTCTTGGATCAAACCCATGTCTTTCCTTGAAAAAAGAAAAGAAATTTATCCCACCCGATCCGGAGCTCCCGATTCAGAAGCAAACCAAGAAGATCACAGCGAGCGGTCTTGCATCATGGGGGGGTAATGGGGATGCTTCCTGGAACGAGGGGATCCCTATCCTCGATGGGTTCAAGAACGAGTGGACGAGGACGAGGACGAGATCGACATCGACCCGGGAATTAAATATGATTGCCCGGTCCAAGAGGGCAAGAACGAGAAAGAGCGAAGACGACGACGACGAGGAAGAAGAAGGTTAGCCGGGAATGTTTGATCGGTCAAAGCCGTGCCCACGATGCAATAGTGCCACGATGACTCCGTTTCTTCTCCATCTAAGAAACTCTCCTTTCGGGGATAAAAAGGTTGCTTTTCTATTGAGTCCTAAATCGATGCGTACGATGTTCTTGTTCGGCGAAAAAGCGTGACTTTGAGGCATTTTTGTGAAGATTCGCATGGCTATTGAGAGTGATCAAACATGAGTTGGACGAGGTTCTTTCTTTTTAGGGAAAATTTAGAACTTTGCTTTACTTTTTTGTTCCGTGGAAAGCATGAAAATTTGTAAAATCACAAGTAATACAAAACAAATTGGATGGTATGTTTGGGTAATGTTTAAAAAAGATAGTAAGTCATTTGACAATATAATAATAACGAACACCAGATTAGTGGTTGATATTTAATGTTTAATAATAATTCATCGCATTATTTAATCGTAACATGCTTAGCGTTTTCTCAATATTTTATAATGGATTCTTAATGTAGGTTAACAAGCTTGTGATGATGCGTTACTGTATAATTGTTTTCTTTTTCTGGAATGATTTTTCATAAGCATCTTCATGTAAGTGGTTGATTAGTTACCCAAAGTGTACACTTTGACATTGAAGCTTCATGTTTCGGTTGCATGTCCTTCCTCTGTCTCTCTCCTCTCAGTTCCTGCAACTGTCGCGGAGAGTACTTATGGAGTGCGAAGGAAAGGGGACGGAGAAGGGTGACATGGTTACTCAATTCTCGTCCACCTGCTTCTACTCATTCGTAAGCAGAAGATGGTCCCGCCTCGCCCCTTCGAGCAGAGGATGAACCTCAGCTCGCTGTTATTATCCAGATACAAGTCGCTTGATTTCGTGACCTGCGAAATCTATATTGCGTTGAGCATTATGCATTCAAGAAGTCATCTAGTAAGATAGAACAAGCTAGATTTCTTGGGCACCGAAAATGCCAAGGTTCGCTGTAAGGCCGCTGCATTCAAACTAGTAGACCCTGACTGAAAATTAAGCGTGCAATCAGAATCGATAAACTGCTCTGCGCCGAGCGATGATAGAAGAAAGTTATACACCTTTAGGCTTTTCAACATGTACACTTTACATGATTCTAATAAACTAGAGCTTCTTTTACTTCTTATGAATGTAAAACGAGTATACACATCGAGTGTCGAGAAAAAGAGAAACCATAGTAATAACTCAAATTAGTAAGATACAATACCAGAAAGTTATTCCAAGTTCACATCCCAATCAAAGACAGGACCTAGGAAAGGAAGAAACGTAAGCCAAACCCAGAAAAGAGAGGAAGAGAGGAAGAGAAAAAAGAGAGTTAGATCATCACATACGTATCTTTGATCAAGAAGCTTGCTTGGCGCATCGAAAGAAAGCGACAGAGCAGAGAAGGGAGGTGACGAAAACCCAGAACCCGAATCCGATCACCAGGGAAACCCCAGCGACGATCACATCCAAAACGCCTCCCACGCTCAACCCAGCTATCAGTCTCAAGCCCAGCATCTCCCTTTTCTGGTCTGCTCAAGCTCTTTCGTGTAGTCTCTTTCAACGACAGGGATGCACTCTAAGTAACACGGAAGCTTGTTTCTTTCTTGAATATACCTCATCTCGGTGACACGGTTATCGAGTTCTTTCTAGAGCGGTGTCGTGTGGCGTTATTGTTATGTCCATATACGTAAGCTCGAGTAAGAAAAGAGTATCCAGAAGAAGAGCAGAAGATAGGGGAAGCGCAAAACTTTAAAGCAGACGAAGGAGGCTAGCAGAGATAAGAGTACGCTTGTCTTGGGATTGTCAACACATTATCTGGGTTAGGATTACTCGTGGATCTGGTTCTGTGGACCGACTCTACCTCAACTGTTCGATTAAGTGAGACCCGTACGAAATCCACATCATTTAATGGTGAAGGGTCTAGGCAAGAATTTGCCATTTAGAATGCGCTCAATTGGTGTTCTGCCTATGGCCCATTTGTCCTTTTGCTAATCATCATTCACAGTTTCATTAATTTGGATAGAAGGAGAAAAATCTGTAAGTGATCGAGCTTACTCCACAGAATGTTACATTCAGCAAATTGAAACCCAAAACAATATCGGATGTGGTGTTGAACTAAATCTTTTCTTAGGTAGTTAGTGATCTTTTGTGAACTGAACATTACCATCTATTCATATTAGTTCCAACCAAAAGCTGAGCCCTTTTGAGGACAACATTTGTGAATTGTGATAAGCCCGATGAATGGAAAGGCTGCGTCGGTATGTCACCAATCGGTTAAGCTTGTCCACATGTAGTTATTGCGCACAGTTGCTTGTATGGAAAATAAAATATAAAAAGAGGGAGAAGGTGAAAAGATCAACATAAGATACTGACTCTATGAGTAGTAATTCTTGTAAGATACATCAAGCACCTGTTTGGCTCTGGAAAAGAACTCTCACCATGATTCAATCAATAAGGAATGCGTAGCACCTTGCTTCTATGCATATTTATTCACTTCTAATTAGTTGCAGTTGTACATCGACTCATACCATGTATCAACTAATAAGAGTAATTATTGAATGCATTGCGTTCATGGGGGCCAAGTGCGCTATGACCATAGGACTATATAAGGTCCTACATAGGATCCACCAAAACAGAAGGTTGTGATGCATTAGGGTCACATGAACCCTCCCGTAGCTTACTATGTCCATAAGAACAATCATTGCATTACTCCAGTTCCCACAGATGAAGGGATTGGAGACTGGTACGTAGTAAGGGAAAAGAATGGAGATTGTGAATGAATGTGAGTACTCCAAGTATCTACCCAGTTTCTTCTTCCAGAACTTTAGCAGCACATAGAAGGTGCTTGTAAGCAAGTGGTTATTCACGTAAATTGTGACATGAATGCGAGCTTCCATCGAAAAAGAGTCAAGATGGTGCCGATAGATGAAATCTGACACCGTAAAAGTAGAGTTTGAAGTTGAAATTTCCTGTGAATTTGCATCAGGTCACAATGAGTTATGTCTTTCTTCTTTCAATTTGCAGTCTCTCTGCTGCTAGTGATATACAGATGAACAATCACTCTCTTCAGAGGTCAGAGGCCGTGTACTGACCATTTCTCCCATGATATCTGCTCCATCGTAGATACAAAGCTTTGTTGACAAGTTTCCTGTACAAGCTTCTAATTCGAGTAAAACCAAGAGCAGTTGTGTGACTAGTATGTTACTGCCATTGAAGTACCGCAAGGAAAAAGGGCATCTCCCTGTGAAGGCGTGGTACTTCAAGCATTTGTGAGTCCGGAACAGCTTATCTCTCTATACAATAAGTGGCAAACCCGCCCGGGGAATACCTGCAGAAAGATAAACTAGAATCCAGTGAATCATAGCAGTAATTGATGATATTTGTGTGAATGATTAGGTGAATCTAGAGAAGAAGTAACATTACCCGGCTTTCTAAGAGGCTTTCTTATCGGCATTGGCATCGGCATCCGTATGGGCTGCTCTACTTCCTTAATGTCGACTACTACTGCATCAGAGGTTAGAAAAGTTTTTGCCACAGATGCTGCGTGCTCCAAAGAGCATCTTACCACCTGCATACCACTTACACTTTGAATCATAAGCCTTCCCGAATCTAAGCAAAATAAACTAGATGATTATTACATATTTACATTTGGATATAGGTTACAATGTCTAAGGGCACATGCATGAGCTATATCTAGGGTGTGCATGGTAACACTCCCAAAAAGTGTTCCCGGCACACTTCTGTACGGAAAGTGTGCCCGGGAACAAAAAAGGAACAGAAACGCGTTTGGTTGCGTTTTTCCTTTTTTTTTTTTTTTTTGTTTCTGGAACGGAATTGGAACAAAAAAAGAAACACAAAATTTGTGTTTCTTGTTTAAAACACAAATGAAAAAAACGTTTCTCTCTCTCTCTCTTCTTCTTCTCTTCTTTTTTCTTTTCTTCTTTTTTTTTTTTGCCGGTCGCCGGCCTCGGCCATGGCCGGCGACCGGCCGCCGAGGCTCGGCCTCGCCCAGATCCGGCGAGGCCGAGCGTCGCCGGCCCCCGGCGAGGCTCGGCCTCGCCAGATCCGGCGAGGCCGAGCGTCGCCGGCCCCCGGCGAGGCTCGGCCTCGCCAGATCCGGCGAGGCCGAGCCTCGCCATGGCCGGGCGAGCCCGAGCCTCGCCGGGGCCGGCGACGCCGGCCTCGCCGGATCCTGGGCGAGCTCGGGCTCGCCCGGCCAAGGCGAGGCCGAGCCTCGGCCAACCACGGCGAGGCTCGGCCTCGCCGAGGGCCGGCGAGCCTCGCCGTGGCCGGGCGAGGCCTGCCGGCCCCGTCGGCCGAGTCGCCGGAGGCCGGTGACCGGCCGAAAAAAAAAAAGAAAAAAATAAAAAGAGGAAAAAATAAAAAATATAATAAAAATGTTTAAAAAATTAAAAGAAATAAAAAAAAGAATAAAATTTACCAAACGTGTTTCGTTCATTTTTTATTCCCTGACCAAACGTTACCAAACGTGTTCTTTTGTTCAAAAACTGCTTAGGAACAAACAATTTTTTTTGTTTTGTTCCTAGGAATGTAAATGGAACAGAAATGTTTCCATGCGGGGCCCTAGCTGCGGGGAAATATTTTCATTTAAAGAAGGAAAACTTTTTCCAACCCTTTGCTTCAGGATTGTCTACAAACACTTCGTCTGAGTTCAATATCAATTGTATCAAATCTATCTCAAAGAGTTTCCTTAGATATTGGCAGATTGAAGAATTATCTGATAGTCAGCCAATTGTACTCAATATTTAACACCTCAAGCTACTACAAAATAACCTCCTACATATGACATGCTGATCGGCCCTTGATTAAAACTGGCTAGATTATGCTTTGCACACAAGTTACATCTGTAGGATTAAGTACCTTTGTTGGATCCATTATTCCAGCTGCCAGTAAATCCTCATAGCAGTCCCTTGCGGCATTATATCCATAGTTCATGACGTTACTTGATAGGACCTGCAAAACACAGACCGCTTGGAGAATTGTGTTTTGCTTTTGACCTCAATATCGAGCAAAATCAGTTGAGAAAGCACTAGAAGTCATAATTTTCTATTAAGACACTTGTAACAAAATGATGCATCTCTAAGAAAGTACCTTCTCCACTACCACACTCCCATTGACACCAGCATTTTTGGCTATCTGCCTTGCAGGGTAGCTAAGAGCTTTCTTGAAAATCTCTGCTCCTATCTGCATTGAAGGTTTTAGAAAAAACAATTTAAGATGTATTGTTTGAATAGTTGTAAGGAAAAAAAAATGGAAAGAAGAAGGAATCCTATTTTAATTGGATAGTGAACATCTTCGTTCATTTTATTTTGAGTGGCTTATTCTCTTTATTGTACTTTTTTAAACAATAGGGAACAAAGAACACGTGGAGAGCATCAAAATGATCTTATAGGACACTTATTGACGGAAAATCCTCTTAAAGTATCAGGTAATTCAAGTATTCAATTAGATATCTAAGAAAAAATTTACCTTCTGCTCTTCATTGTCTAGATGTTCTTTAATGCAATCGACCTTTGTAGACAGTCTCAGAAGACTACAGCCCCCACCAACTACAACACCTTCCTCAATAGCTGCCTGCAATATGCTAATTTACTGGCTGTGACATTGGTGCTGGAAAACTGATGTCGGTCAGAGATTTAAGGATATGATTATATACCTTTGTTGCATTCAAGGCATCTTCAATTCTCAGCTGTTTATCCTTCAACTCCACTTGTGTTTGAGCTCCCACCTTTATTTTAACGAGTATAATTTGTCAGTTTGAATGGAAGTCAGTGGTCTCAGAATTTATATTAAACCGAGAAGCTGACAAGGAGATATACTCAAATTACTTGAAGAATAGCAATTCCTCCCGATAACCTTGCTATTCTTTCATTCAGTATCTTCTTTTGAAAATTCTCGTCAGTGTTCTGCCAAAGAGAAAAAAAAGGTAACGCATTAGGTGTCTCAGAGTAGCTATATTAGGAGTTCGGACCATGTCAAAAGTGATAAGTCACTAGAAGATGCATGAATATGTGCTGTCATCATTTTGCAATATTTTGCTCGAAATCCACCTCAAAGTTCAATACTTTCTAGTCTGAGCTGAATATAGAGTTTTATTTCACATATAATGAATTTTTACCCCGGATTTTTTCAATGATTTTCTCTGTCATCAGCACAATATTCTTGTTAGGATGGAGAAGCACCTTGACAAGGCCTCTGATTTGAGAAACTCTCTCCTCAACAGCTTTTCTTGTGCTTCCATCTGTAACTATCAATGTCGAATTTTTGGTTACCACAACCTTAGAAGCTGTTCCCAGTACTTCCTTCGTGGCTTTTTCCAGAGTCAACCCCATATCGTCTCTGATGACAGTGCCTGTAAGATGAGTAAAGGGAACATTCAAAAGTGAAAGAATTAGTCTGAGCTCTGAAGTGCAACACGTGATGAGACCAAAGTATGATGTGGGACATGATACCTCCTGTTAATATGGCAATATCATCTAAGCAATGGCTCTTGCGTTCACCAAATGCAGGAGCCTTAATAGCTGCCACCTTCAGCACGCCTCTGAGCTTGTTCCTTATTAGAGGAGCCAGAGCTTCCTGCTCTATGCCTTCCGCGACTACGAGGATTGGATACTTCTCTTTGACAGCACTATCCATAATTTTAAACATGTCCTTCGGGTTTGTGATTTTCTTGTCGACCAAAAGTAACTGTAAAGAAATTCCGTACCCCCTTATCAATCAACCAAATAACAAATTGAGGTAAAATTATAGATTTCTACCTTGCAATTGTGAAATTCTACTGTCATCTTCTTTCTGTCATTCACGAAGTAAGGAGACAGATATCCACGGTCAAATTGCATGCCTTCAACTATCTGTAGGCTGCTTTCAGAACACTTCCCTGTCTCTATAGTGACAACACCTCTCCGACCCACTTGCTGAAGAGCATCAGATATCATGCTTCCAACTGCATGATCATTCCCCGCACTAACTGCAGCAACGTCTACAAGTTCATCATCCTCGACCTGTATCGTGGACATTTCTGTACTTTATGAGAAGCAAGTACCAAGATTATGCAAACTCTTCTGTCAGTAATGCAAGATTTATCATTGCTCTCAGCTCAAAGCCTCCGCTGTATGTCATCATTTACAGTATTACTTGTGCTAACTTCGAGAGGTAACTCGGAGAGGAAGAAGAAGAAGAAGAGGAAGAAAAGAATTATTACCTCTCTGGACATATTCTTCAGCTCAGCAACAAGGGCCTTTGCAGTGTTTTCAATCCCACGAGCAACTTGGACAGGATTCACACCAGCTGCAACAACCTTTGCAAGTTTAAAGTTAAAATAAAGAAGTTGGCATAACGCAATGAGAATTTTGCACGAGTCCTCAGGCTTGATCAAGTAAAAGAGTTCACTAAAAGTTTTAAAATGAAGGGAGAAAAGCGCGGGCTATCCAAAGATATTGGCCATTGAGGAAAGGAATGTCTCTCTCCCAGCAAAAGGGAGGCAATAGGCTATCCAAAAGAACAGATGAAACATACCTTCACACCCTCAGAGATCAGGCCATGAGCAAGAACCACAGAGGTAGTGGACCCATCGCCAGCAAGATCATTTGTTCTTGCACCAGCTTGCCTCACCAATTTCACCCCGACATTCTCCAGAGGATCCTCCAACTCTATCTGCATTTTCTATCACGTAAGGGGTAATACTATAAACATCTAAACCCACTTGAAAACTTCTACAAATCACGTGATCCATCACCCAAGGTGCCCTACCATTAGTGAAGCTAAATTTGCTGTGAAAAACGCAACTCTGATCAATTAATTTATAACATTTGTCAACTAACTGCTAAGAACTCCCTTTCAGCGCTGCCACACCAGTGACCTTTCTTGCACATTCATCCTCCATTAGAAGAAGCAAGAATTTTTTTACCTCAATTTATTCTAAGGCACCAATAAGCACGCAGGACTGAACCAATCCTAACGGCAATCGAATTAGGATGACATCATCCCCCGAGTCGACAATTGCCAAAGACAAGACAGAATTCAAGGCACACATGAGGAAGACAAGCAACAGCTAGGACAAGGCAATACCTCTTTGAGAACAGTCTCGCCATCGTTGACAATCTTGGGAGGCCCATACTTGTTCTGCAAGACCACATTCCGTCCTTTCGGTCCCAACGTCACGCCCACGAGCTCTGCCACCATGTTCACACCAGCCTGCACCAAAACACGTGAAGAACAGAAAAAAAGAAAACTTCAATGCTAATCACATATTGTGGATCAGACCAAGAAAAAGAGGAGAAAAAAGGAAATGGGTTTATGATTTTGGGTCGTTCTGATTGAACGTTCAGAGTTGAGCCGGACCAGGAGTTTCTTGGTGGCTGAACCATCGCGGTTGAAGTGGAGCTCTTTGGCAACGGCTTTGGGAGCCAATGCTGGCCTTGCGTACGAAGATTGTGAACTGGGAGGAGAGCGGGTGTTGAAGGAGAGTGCAGAGATTGGCGTCGGGGAACACGCCATGGTCTTGATTCAGTTCAGGTTGGTGCAAAAAGATCAAAGGAACAGCTTGCGAATGAAGTGCTCATCAACCTATACTGCTCACCAGGATAAGATAGTTTGGCACTGAGAGAGAGAGAGAGAGAGAGAGAGAGTTTTGAAGGCAAAAATATCCAACTGATTTTGGCGGTATTCTAACGATCTGGGGCAGGCCCATCTTTTCGCTTGCTTGATTTTAAGCAGGCCCCCAAAATTCGGGTCTTTTGAGTTTTATTAATCTGAAACGTTCGAAACAATTCAATATTGAACAGGGTGAAATCATATATAATTTTATTGTGAAAGAAGTTCAGGAAGATCCTTCCGTTGGGAAAGTGCACTGCACAAGTTCGACTTGAGCTACGTCGAAATTTATCATATGGCGACTCATTATTTTCTATGATTATAATGTAGCTTACTTCATCTTAACTTATGCATTGCAAGTTAATTGCTTATGAAATGTTAGGAGGGCCCAACCCGGCCAACGAATAAGTTTGAATTAAGAATATATAGAAAAATTCGATTCACACTTGAAGGTGGGATCAAAGCAGCACCAACTGACGTGCCTCATTTTGTGAGGCCGAGTTCATATGGCGGGGATTGAACCCCGCACCTCTGGGATCTCAAGGCGAGATCCTTCGTAATATGGTGACTCTAGCATGTGATTTCTTCCTTTTGGAATACAAAAGTCAAATTAACGCTTGTATAAGTAGAGATTAGTTTTTGCCGGATCAGCAAATTTCTTCTCTTCACACAAGCACGCGAACAGATTTTAAGCCTGCTTTATAACCTCATCAAGTGCTGAAAATTGAAAATTCAGCACTAATGATAGTAAATTTTTCGATGATTTTAATAAACATTGAGTTAAAAGACTCAAACAAGTTAAAAATTCACTTAATTTGGTAAGTAAGAAAGTGGATACTTAATTCATTTAAAGAATATCTAATTGATGGTAATTAAAGTCTCGCTAAAATTAATATTATTAAAACATACCAATAATGATCATTATATGTTACGTAGTAAATTGATAATACTCTGGTTACTATTTTGCTAGTTTTATGAGAAACTTGAACTTTATATTTCTATTTTGAGTACTTTAGATTATTAACACTTAAAATTCGGTTATTAAATTTCTTGCGTTTATTCTTCAATTTTATCATACAGAAGTCCAATGGGCTTATGAAAATTAGTTTGCAGTATACGTTTCTTTTTTTTTGTCTCTCTCTCTCTTCTCTCTCACTTCTGTTTTGTTTTTTTTTTTTTTTTTTTTTTTTTTAGAGTGCGGAGTCAAACTCTACATTTGTGATATTGGCATCCCCACCCCTCAAATTCCCCTAGTATTGGACCGTGTGCTTAGTGGGGTTTGCCGTATATGTTACACCTTCCCTTTTGAATGTAACTGTGCTCCTGGGAAATTATTACGTGGACGTAGCTTAAATGCTTAATTAAATTTGGATTGTTGAATAATGGGTCCCCCTAGATCTGATGGTTCAAATTCATTTCAGTAGATATATAAGGTTCTCAAAGAAATTTCTTTGGTACTCGTAAGTTCAATTCCTTCGCTTCTCCTCCTCATCCTGTCTATGAAAAAAAAAGAGACAAAGTCGCTTAGCCATAAGCAAAAAGAGTAACGAGCCACGCTTAAAACCGCCCTCTTCTAGTTGGAGACCATCCGTTCATTAAAAAAAAAACCTTAGTTAAATGTGAAGGGGACTCAGTGGGCACGCAGACTACTCAGAAAAACATAGTCCGAGGAATGCTCTTATCCAATCCGATGCAGGTGCCGCCTGATATAGAGAAAACTCGAAAACCTCTTCTTTATGTCTGAACGGAAGCGTGAACATGGAGCACGTTGCTCTGCGCCTCATGCCGTGCAACGAGGAGATACGAGGGTGGAGGAGCATTTCGGACATCACGTGAACGGGCCCGTGCTTCTATGCAGCTGCAGCACAGTCCAAACAGCTTGCATGAAGGAGAGGAAACATTGGAGAGCGGCACTCTCAGTTGATGTCGCCTGAAGAGTTGATGTTCCCAACGACGAAGAAAAATGTAGTTTGACCTGGGCGTCGGTCCTGCCCGATGCTCTTGACTTTGGGGGCGTTGCAACTGCATGAAATTCAATGCTCCTTCATGTGGTCCGATGAATAAACTATCAAGCGAGCATCATCCCCACCGAGTTTTTTTTTTTTTTTTTTTTTTTTTTACATTTTATGAGGTTTTTGCCAGCTACGAACTTTGAAGTATATAACTCCAGGCTCTCTAAGATGTGTTCGTTCTCTCAGTTCAAGCAGAAATGGCGAAAAGCTCGAGTGTTCTCACCGTTATTAACGCCCTCCTGATCCTGCTATTGTTATCAGCAAAATTAGCAGAGGCTGCGCTTGTTTTCGCTAGTCATGACGGGCAAGAGTCTGTCCCGAGTATGCCTGCTTCTCAGTTTCAGCTCAAACCAGAAGCTGTAAGTGAATACCGGGACTTTCCTTGCCAAAGAAACTAGACTTGCGATTGTCTCTATCTGACTGTTTTTGAATTTTTTCTCCTCTTCTTGCAGGAGGAGGAATGGGATGGGAGTGTCAACGAGGAAGCGTGCGGTGTGGCAGAAAGTGAAGAGTGCTTGATGAGAAGAGCTTTAGCTGATGCTCAATTGGACTACATCTACACTCAAGACATCAAGAGCTGATTCTTCTCTCCACTCGCTTTTTCTTTTCTTCCAAGCTTGGATCCTTTCTTGCCGTTCTTGTTTTCGAGAATCCGTGAAATAGAACCAGAGAAGCACTTTCAAGTTGATGAATGGCTTTGTTTCTTTGCTTTATATAGATATCTTTCATCTGATCTTCATCCATACTTTGTCGAGAGAAGCAATCTATCCTCCCCAATGGAGCTGAGAGCTCAATCCATTGCCAGTGCCTTATGCTCAGATTTCTGTGACTCTACTTGTGGTTACAAGAAAATTTTTGAACATAAATCCACTGCAAACCCTCTAGTCGTTGAAGAGAATCAAGATAGGCAAGTTTTCCTTCACGTGCGAAATGCATGTATAGCCAATTTATGTAAGGGAGAGGGATTACGGTATGGATCTTCGGCCAAAATTTATCGATTTGTGTCCCTCATGTGTTCTTGGGAGGAGGAGGGAAGTATGTAACGTGGGTTATCTTAAGAGTATGAAGATATACAGGAGTGCAATTCACATCCAAGCCAAAGTAAACAAGGTTTTTGCAACAATCTACCCAAAAATTCAACTTTTTCATATTTAACAAGTTTAACGTGCATAAAGAGTGTTCATAGAGTGTTCATAGATTTTTCGGATTTTTATGAATTACCCATGTTATACTAGTTGAGAGATCACAAAAATGTTTGCACTGATTTTATACGGGTAACTTTTACATGAACAGAGAAATCAAATCAAATAAGTTGAAACAGCATTGCTACTCATAGGTCTAAGTAAGTTCCAAGAACCCTCTAAAAAGATAAGTCAATGGCATGATCAAGCACATAAGCTCTCTCATCCGAGCCAAGTTCGAGCAGACCTTATCACCATAGCTCTTATAATGCTTGGATAAAAGATGTCAAACGGGCCGGGTATTACACAAGCTTAATGTCGGTAGGCTGTGCCGAGCCGGCCTGATCGACCTTGCGTCGGGCCAATTTTTGCAAATCTTTTGTCCATAATGGCTATTGATCAAAACAAGTTTTTGGCCCGAGCATGGCCTGATTGACTTCGTTTCCTCTTTAGTTGAGCCAAAGTGAAACCAAAATTTAATACGAAATTTGATTTTTCTTTTTTGGTAAGTAGAAGGTAAAGATAAAGTCGATTTAGACAAGTCTAAATATTAAATCACCGATTAATTTGGTTTGGGCAGCTTCAGCATTGCCTTTACAACTTGAACCGAGCCCCACCTGCTCGCCATTGAGTCTTCCTCATTTATTAATATGCGTTTGGTGATTATTCTATTTCAAAAATAATTTTTGATTATAAATTATTCTTTTTTATTTTGTTCATAATACAAATTTCTAAATATTTAAAAGTATTTGATAACTGCTCAAAATTTTTATTTCTAAAATAAAATTGCGTTTAGTAATATTTTCAAAATTTCTAATTCAAACTATTTTCTTTTAATTTTTTAATAATTTTTTTTTTTTTTTTTTTCTTCTTTTTTTTTTCTTTTCTTTATCTTCTTATTTAAGCTTTCATCGATCACTAGCCTCGGGATGATGGGCGACCGACTAAACAAAGGTTGGTGACCTTGTTGGAGTATCACTAGCCCCCAGCGAGGTTGTGTCTCATTGGCTGAACCTTGCTAGCAACCGGGTGAGGCTCGTCAATGGTTGGGATAGGCCCGGGTGAGACTTGCTTGGCTATCGATAAGGCTCTACGAGCCTCTAGCAAGCTTGCCGGACCTCGCTCAACTAGTCATCGGCAATTGATGGCGACGGTGGTGGTGGTGGAAGATAAAGAGAAAATGAAGAAGAAAAAAGAGAAAAGAAAAAAAGAAATATGGATTGGCTTGATTCTAAAATTATTTTCGAGAATAAAAAAATAATATTTTTTACTATTTGATCCTGTTCCAAATTTATTTTTGAAAATAAAGGAATAAAATTAGTTATTATTTGACAACGTTGTAAAACGCGATCTAAAAATACCATAAACAGCCTGTCACCTTATCCGTTCGAAGTCAGAACAGTCTCTCTCTCTCTCTCTCTCTCTCGCACCTCCCGCCCTGCACACAGTTCGAGAGCTGCTTCAGCATCCTCCATCTTCAACCTCCGAAGCCTTCCGCCGACTGTTCACACGCATTCCCCTCTCGCGACCCTTTTGATGGGTCCTCCTCTAACGCTGTCGCAAGCGGCCGCGTCCCTTCCCCGGCCGTCAACCCTCCATTGCCCCTCCGTCCCCTCTCTCTCGCCCTCCCTCTCCACCTCCTCGCCGCTTCTCTGCACGACTTCGTTCGACTCTCCTCGCCCCGCTCTTCGCGTCCGTCGGATGCGTAATGCAGAGGTCGGTCTTCTTACTTGTTCAAATCCGTTTTTGTAATTCGAGTGTCAATACGGTCGGATTACTTCCGGCAGGAGCCTACCATTTTCTTGGTCTTTGATTTGCGAGAAAGTCGGTAACTTTACAGTCTGCAGTCATTAGATGTTAGAATGAGAAGCGTTGTAGGATGAGGGTGTCGATTCGATGCTCTACGGCGCTGGCGCATTATGTGATCGTGGGATTGTGCGGTGCCGTTGACTGTTATAAATTCGTTTTGTGCTTCTTATGGATTGTGGTTTTACTCTGCTGCTTTGCCGTGCCTTCAGGTGGCCGAGGCGGTGAGATTCGACGGTCCTGTTATTGATGTCGATGCGTTATCTGCTATCGAGGACAATGAGTTGGTGGTGCAGAATTGCATTACGCGAACTCTGCCCCCTGCATTGACCCTCGAACGCGGCCTCCAGAATATAAAAGAAGCTGTGGAGAAGCTGAAGTTGGATCCTCCTCCTTCTGCTAGCGGATTTTTCAGATTCTCGGTATGGCCCATATTGAATGCCTGGACTTGGGGTTGCGATCGATTTTGTTTTAGGAGTCGAGGCATATAAGAACTCTTGACGTTGATTGGAAAAGTGCCCTTATGCTAAAAGGAGCGAAAAACTGTCATTAGAAAATTGGAGGGTTCTAAGTACATTTTTATCAAGAGAAGAAAACTATGATGGGTAATATGAATTTGCAGGTTATGGTACCCCCTAGTGCAAAAGCTCTATATTGGTTTTGCGTTCAACCTGAGTCATCTGAGGTCTTTCCTCTCTTTTTTATGTCCGAAGAGGAAGAGCCAACCTATAAATCATTGTACTTGAATGAGACCAGGGGAACTTTTGGAATTGGGGCAGCTGCTTATTTCAGGCACTCTTCTTCGGAAGCCACTGGAGAATCCACTCAGATCAAAAGGTTAGTTTGATACCTTTTCCATCTGTAACCATTTTCATTAGAATGCGAGTTTAATTGCATTTTCTGTTAGCAGATTAGACTATTACTTCTGACAATGCTAATTAGCTGGAATAAGCTCGTTTTACCAGTATCAGATAGCTTTTTCCACTTATGGCTTACAAAATTATTGCATTGGATTTTTTTTGTTTTAAAGAATATCATGGAGGTCAATGTCTATGTAGTACATGGATTTAATGATGCCCATCAAACTGTCCACGATTCAATAGCTATATTTGCAGCATCTGAAGAAAGTCTGTCAAAAGTCATTGTCAGTTCTACCTGGGGCCTTTAGATTACCTGCCAAGGTCAGTCTAAGGGGATTTGCCCACGTGGTTATTTGTCATCAAAATGGGTGGAAGTTTGACCAGTCTTACAAATTTCTTTCAGCAACTGAGGAGAGGTTGCTTCTATTATCAATTTTTATGTAGTTTCCCATGTTCTGCCTTATGAAGCTGATTGAGAAGTTGTGTAGTTTGTGTATTTCCTTTTAACTATAATTTCCATTTGTGGTAAGAGCTGGCTAGCCACTTTCTCTGTGGTGAGTATGCTTTCCTTTCCATCGTAGTTAAGGCTTATCAATTATCTGGACTTCCTTTTCATGGGAACTGAAAATCTTCATGCCAAATAACTGGAACGAAACTGAATCCTCGAAGTAACTTTAAGCTTTAGATCATGCCCCTTAAATAGCTATGAGCTTTCATGCCCATTGGATTGAGACCAACTCTTGTTCATGGATTTCAGTGGTCTATTTTCCTATCATTAGTAAGGTCTTTTCTATGTAATAATTTTCCATACTGGTGAACTTAATCTTGTAGCAGTTTGTCTGGTTTGTTACTCTGTTACGATTCTTGTCTTTGCTCTTAATGTAAAGAATGATTGCATATTTCATCTGCAGATATTTATCGAATGATTCAGCACTGATAAAGGCTTATGGTTTTCTGGATGTTAATTTCAACGCAGAGTTGTTTTCCATGGAACATGAGGCAGGCTCATTTTACTTTTTCATTCCTCAGGTAAAATAGCTCCCCGTACACATCTTTGAACTTCTGATCTGTAAATATCCCTATTTTTCTTTTTTTCACCCCAACAGCATGTTCTTGTCGTGGAGAAAACTAAAAGCGTTGCACTATATGTGAGAGAAGCATAAAATCCTTCATTAATTAGAAGAGACTATCTTGACAGATCGAGCTGGATGAATGTGAGGATGTTTCTATTTTGTCAGCAACACTGGCCTGGAGTGGGCCTTCCTCCTGTCCATTTGAGGAGGCTCTTGTTTCTTTCGAGTCATCTTCACAGCAGGTAATCTGTGATAGTTGTGCCAGTTCTACTGAGGACTGTACTATCTAACCATGTCAGGTCTTGGAATTGTGGGATCTGAACAGTGTCTTGTTCCAGAATTATAGTTATTTGTGGGGGGTCATGAAAGACAACATTTAGTTTAAATTTTGGCTTGTTTTTGGTGCCTGTCATCAAGAATATTATTTAATACAGGGGCTGATCCAGCAGAACAGCAGGGCATAGTGGCTCTTTTATATTGTCGTTGATGAAAATTCACATTTTTGGTTGGATGTATGCTCCATGTGTTGTTGCGCAACTTCTCACTAAAATTTATGCTGGACAATAGTGTAATCTAATTTTATTAACTAGGTACCACTAGCTCCTGTAATCAATTACATGCAGAAGAAAAGGGTCTTAATGAATACTTAAGAGGTCTTTGATAATTGACTATCCTTCACAGACCATCCTATGGTGATACTCATTATATCGAGTAGTACTCTGGAACTTGCTTGTCTTATGTCATGTCTGTTCTCTTTATTGTTCTGTCCCTCTTCACACATTGTTTTCCTTTTCCTTCTACCAGGTGATCTCATATATTCAGAATACTGGAGAGAAATTCCCTGTTGCTCGTATACGATCTACTCTTGGAAAGCTCAATGTGGTGGAGAATCCTTTAACCTCGATGGTACAAGGCCACTCTTCTTCCCAGCTATGTACATATTTTTCTAGACTAAGTCAAACTAGATGACAGGCAGCTTATTCATTATTAGTATCAATTATATACAATGCAAGAATATGTTGTGTGGTTGGAATGTAAATTTAATTGAAATACAGCATAATGCACCTTCATCTAGTGTGCAAGTAATGTGCCTGCATCATATCACATCTTCTGAAGATCTACATATATGAGCCATGCATAACCTTAATAATGAGATATCTTCTCCTGACCTCCTTTTACAAATTCAGCCCAATTATCACTGTGTTTGTCCTGTGTAGGTCCAGAGATATGTGACATCACCAGATGCAATCAATGTTTTATCTGACCCGATGGATCTGGTATTTCCTTCTTTGTGGTAATTATTCATTTTTGACAATTGCCTCATCATTACTTTGACCGTTTTATGTTCACAAATGAGTTCAACTTTATATGAACTCAATTCTTCTTTTTGTCAACGTTATTGCAGGAAGTGGCTTCATCTTCCTCTCAGTTTACTGTCAGGCTTTCACCGAAGATTACTGTATCGAATAATATGGTATGCTGCCTTTCTCCTTGCAATTGATGATAATGGAATTTCTAATTTTGTAGCGAGACTTTGTACTTCTCTAGTTTAAGCACAGGTGGACAGCAGATAGCGGCATACTCAAGTTGAGAAGAAGGAAAATAGAACTGGCCTAGGTGTTCATGGCCACAAAGCTTCTTAAGTGTGAAGAGATAATATGAGTCTTTGTTTTAATAAGGTCTTTTCCTTTGATGTGAAACCGCCTTCTCAACTGATTGAAGCTGATTCGATGCATATGCTTCGAGTCTTATGGTACCTCGTGCTTTTAATGGAATACAAGATCTGTAGTGAATTTGGTTTGTTAAAGGTTTTTTTTTTTTTTTTTTTTTTGCTAGAAGGTTTGTTAAAGGTACTATAGGTGTAATTCAACTTCGATTTAGCATATGATGCTTGAAGTCTGGTGGTAATTGTGGGATTTCGTTGGCTGCTCCATCAGCACAGATGAAAGAAAAACTATCACAAACCTCGGATGTGAACATTTTCAATTTACATCTCTTTCTGTTGCCAGCTGTCACAAGCAACCGAAAGAAGTTACTCAGTGCGGGATCTTGCCAACATTAATGCAGTTTGGGCTTCACTTATCATTGAGGAATGCTTCCGACTTGGCTTGACGGTGAGACATATATATTACCTGATTAGCTTATAGCTTAAAAGCTTGCCTGATTGTTTTTCACTACAGTACTTTTGTATAGCTCCGGGATCGAGATCATCTCCGCTTGCTATTGCTGCAGCGAGTCATCCTTTGGCTACGTGTATTGCTTGCTTTGATGAGCGTTCACTGGCATTTCACGCTATTGGTTATGCAAGAGGATCTCGGAGACCAGCCGTTGTAATAACGACATCAGGCACTGCAGTATCAAATCTTCTTCCTGCAGTGAGTTCTAATATATAGCTAAAAATCTGTAAATTTGAAATGCCTATAAATTTTGGTCATTTTGAGTATGTTAGATTAGGTGCAAGAATAATTTGTCTGAACTTCCCAGAAAATAATGTTCATAGCACGATTTCAATTGTTAGCACTTAAAAAGGAAAGGTTTTCCCTTTCCCCCTGAATTGGCTTGGCTGTATCATAGTCAACCTTGGTTTTCTTCAGTGTTCTGGGATTTGCATTGAACACCTTCTATTACTGATACTGTTTAGTTGTAATTAATATTTTTAGTTGTCGATTATATTGTGATTTCCATCTTGACACAGGTTGTTGAGGCCAGCCAAGATTTTATGCCTCTTCTATTACTCACTGCTGACCGTCCTCCGGAGCTGCAGGATGTTGGAGCAAACCAATCAGTCAATCAGGTATAGTTTAATCACTCACTGGAATACCCACTTAATTTGGCAATACTTGATGTACTTGTAAACATCCAATTATACTGTGCATCCTTGTGAATCACGCCTAAATTTCTATACTAGGTAAACCATTTTGGTTCTTTTGTGAGGTACTTCTTCAGTCTTCCTGTGCCAAGCGATCATATTCCTGCACGAATGGTACTTACAACACTTGATTCTGCTGTGCATTGGGCGACCTCTGCACCTCGTGGCCCTGTTCATCTTAACTGTCCTTTTCGGGAACCTCTAGATGGAAGACCAGAGAAGTGGATGCTTAGCTGTTTGAATGGGTTAGATTTTTGGATGGCCAATGTTGAACCATTTACTAAGTATATCCAAGTGCAACATTACCACTCAAACACTGATGCTGCGTGTCGAATGGAAGAGATTTCAAAGTCAATTCAAGCTTTGGACAGAGGGCTTCTATTACTTGGTGCAATCCACTCAGAGGATGACATATGGGCAGTTCTTCTCTTGGCTAAGCACCTTTGTTGGCCTGTTGTAGCCGACATATTATCTGGTTTAAGGTTAAGAAGGCTTTCATCTGTGGAGAACATTTTGTTTCTGGATCATCTTGATCATGCTCTGGTCTCAAATTCCTTTAAAAATTGGATGCAGGTTGATGCAGTAATTCAGGTATGCATGGTTTTTTGTTATGGCTAGATGTATATGTTCTCACTATTCTTTGGTAGACAATTGCAGGATAAATAGTGCTTGGTATAACACTTAAAAAGTGCTAGATACATCAAATGGTACTGTGCAATACTCTCGCTGTACTCACATATGGCTAATCTATGTACTCCTTTCTGAAGTATTATCTCGCTTCTGGGGATACTAGTTGGAATATTGGTAAAGATGGAAGTTTTCCTGTAAAGTGTTCTTACAGTTTCCTAGAAAAGAAAATAGATGGAGGCAGTGATCATTTCCTTGGTAAGCAACTTGGAAAGTGAGAGTACTGACCAGGCTTGGGGAAGAACTTGGAAATGTATTCTCATCTTATTGTTACATGTTGATTATGAAGCATTCTTTAAATGCTGACCCATGTTCATTTTGCCTTACTTTCTTTTTGTTTACAGATTGGAAGTAAAATTACAAGCAAAAGAGTTTCTCAAATGCTAGAGAATTCCCCCCCACGTTTGTATATCATGGTTGATGAGCATCCATGTCGTCATGACCCATCACACATGATGACGCATAGGATCCAGAGTTCCATTGTTGGATTTGTTGATGTCCTTCTTAGAGGTCACTTTTTATACAAAAGCAGTACATGGAGTGACTATCTACAAGCTCTGAATAATATGGTAAAGGACTTATGTTGATGGTGCTCCACTTGATCATCTGGAAATTCTTAATCTTATCTACTGCTTAATGTTGGTTTAATTAAAAAGAAGTTCTTTAACATAAAACGTTATCTATTACTGGACAAAAACTACCATTCATCAAGCAAGCAGCTAGAAATAAAACCTCAAATATCACCTTATGTTCTCAATAATCTTTGGATTTTCTAAATACACTTTCTGCACCAAATACTTTTTCACAGCCCAGTACACTGTCCACATTTAACAAACTGCTCTTTTGCCTTTTAATTAATATTCGTCTCCTTGCCTGCCTTTTCCCCCTATTCCACAGGTTGCGCGGGAGTTATCTTTTCAAATTGATGCTGAACACTCTTTAACTGAACCTCAAGTTGCTCGTGTGATTTCAAAAACACTCTCACCTGCGAAAGCTCTATTTGTTGGAAACAGCATGGTAATTCGGGATATGGACATGTATGGACAGAGTCGGACAAATTTTACTGATAAAGTCACTTCGACATTGCTCAATTCAAGACTGCAGTATCAGCTGATACGGATAGCTGGAAATAGAGGAGCTAGTGGCATTGATGGTTTACTTAGCACAGCCGTGGGCTTTGCTCTTGGTAGCAACAAACAAGTAAGTAATCAGGAACTTTTTGGCCATTGTCTTTAAACTGCTTCCCTATTATTATAGTCTTCACTCTTGTTTGGAATACTTTAAAGTGGTTTTTATCTTATAATAAAGTGTAACTGCGAAATCCTTTTGCCTAGTTTCTAAAAGCCATTTGTGGAACCTCTTTGTCCTGGAACTGTTAAGAGTAATTTTCACCATCGGCTGAATAGTAGCTGCTCAAAAGTGAAAGTTCTCTAGATTAAGTGACTGAGGTATTCGTCAAGAGGGAGTGAGGTATGGAACTCATGCTCCCTCACTCAATGTTATCCACAGAGAAGATGCATCTGTTGCCCAGTGCAGGCCGTTAGACTACATTGACAATTTTAGCAGTCAATTATGCTGTTCATAAATTTATTATCTGAAACCATGCTTCCTAGATTAGGTTTTGCAAGCCAACTGTTCAAAAGTTGTGATTAGAGATTTCTCCTGAATATTTGGTTGAAGATTAGCTTCACTTGTTCATCTATGTTTTGTCACATATGTATTAGTTATGTGGTATTCTCTCTCTCTCTCTCTGTGTGTTTTATGATTACAGGCTTATTGTGTTGGGGTTTTCATTTTTTCACAATGTCAAGGGGGCCACTATTATGTAATGGATTTGATCCACTCGGTGCTTATGATGTTGTTACTGCTTTTCATCTATCTGATTTGTCTGATTGATGTTTTCGCATCTGTGAATTTTTTAGGTAGTTTGTCTAATCGGTGATGTCTCTTTCCTTCATGATACAAATGGCTTGGCAATCTTGAGCCAAAGGTAACAGCTTTCTCTTAGTTGTGAAATGTTTGGTCATCTTCTTGCAATTGGGTTAATCTGTAAACTTGTTAGTTTTGTCTGTATTTCCCTCATATCCTGCAATGTGTTACTTTTTTTCTCCTTATTATAACTGGTCCCCTAATCACTGAACCTGCTATATTCTGATCTTTTATGAAACTCATTCTGTTAGAAGGACATCAAGAAAACCGATGACAATTATTGCCATAAACAATCACGGTGGTGCAATTTTCAGTCTCCTTCCTATTGCAAAAAATGCCGATCCTCAAGTGCTGGATAAGTATTTCTACACTTCCCATAACGTCTCAATTAGGGAGCTGTGCCTTGCTCATGGGTAATTGCTCAACCTTCGCAGTGGAGTGCGTCAAATATGTTTTCTATTATGAATTGATTATGATTTGTAACTTTGGCTCTTCTCTGGCACTTTTACATTCATCATTTCTGACATTTATTGATAATTTTATCACTGAATGGGTTGTGATTTTCCTACAAAAACCTTCCAGGTGTACTGAAAAAATTTGCTAGTGAAAAAGTAAAGTTTGCAAAGTTGTACTGCCAAGTAGAATGTCAAAACCAGTGATCCAAAAGATAAAGATGTTTCCTCTGTTCTTTTTTAAATCAAGTGGGCATGAAGAGTTTGCCCTGAAAAGACAGAAGTGTATGAAGAAAGAGAGATTAAAAAAATGACACGTGCCACTCAAACAGCCTGAAAAAGGTAAGGTTAGATTGGGATTTTTACTAAAACCAGGTTTGCTCAAAATAAATCAAACTTAGCAGCAAGTTTGCGAATTGATTATTTAAATGAGTCATAATGGTACATATAATGCAGCAGAAACAGAGGAACAGTTTTTGAATCATCAAAATGCTGCTCTTAGTTATTTTCGTCTGAAGCTCCCCTTCACTTTAAGAAAATCATTGCAACTATTGTTTTTACTCACTGAAGAGTTTACTTATTTACCAAATTGTGGAATAGAAATAGGCTTTTTGGGTGACATTAACTAGTTTTAAATCACATTCTGCTGAAAGCAATTCTCTGCTAAAACAGTCACAAACTACTCTGTTGCCTTCTTAGATGTGTTTCAAGGGATAAAATTTGAGAACGCTGCCTATGATGAGTTATTCCTTTTAAAAAGATAGGTGATTAAAACCTGAAAAGGATCATTGTGCTTAGATGCATGCAACAATGCTTGTGATGATGACTTTAGATATCCAACAGAGTATTAAGTGCATTCTGTCTTGGGCAAATTCACAAAAGAAAACAATCCCTCTTAACTCAAAAATGATTTTGCATCATGGAAAGAGAGCGTGTTTGTGGGACTTTTCATACTTTGCATAACAAATAAGATAATCGACGGACATTTTCAGCAAAAATGAGCCAGAGCCAAGCTTGTATATGAAATGCCCCTACTTGGGAAGCCATTCCAAATTCCATGCAGGACATTATAGCGAACTACTTTATTTCCTTGTTTGTATCAGTTATAATGAGTTTTATTGTTGCTTCTTTTGACTAAAAAAAACTTATGCAGCGTGAAGCATGTCCTGGTGCATGCGAAGAAAGAATTTCAAGATGCTCTAAACAAATCTAAATATGAAAGAATGGATTGTGTCATTGAAGTCCAAAGCGACATTGAAGCAAATGCAGTTACTCACAGGTTATTAGATTCTTTGCTGTGAGATTTATATCCTTCATTACATAGACCTCCTGTTTCCCTTTACTGATGTAGCTTGTACTTTTTCAGTTCTTTGAGAAGTTTTGCTTCACAAGCAGCAAATGGTGCTTTACGTATCCTTATGAAGATTCCTGCACCAGGCACTTTTTCACTTTCGCCTCAGTTCCTGGTTTGTGAAATTCTCAGGGTGGAATTCTCCATGTACAGGTCAGGCTTCACTTCGAGTCCCTAGTATGAGATTAATTCTGCTGACTAAGAAGGCTCTATATGCTGTCACTGTTTAAAACTTCTTGGTGGCAGAATTCCGCTAGTGGTGCCACCCACTTCAGCTGATCCTGATTGTGATTGTGCAACTTCATACAGAGAGGGCTTTCTGTTGCATTTGTATCTTGAAGATAATATTGTTGGGCTTGGCGAGGTGAGTTATACTGACCTATCAATGCATCCAAATTCATTCTTCTCCATAGAAATAGCAGGTTTATAATGCAGATTCACTTAATATCCACCCAACTGGGATTATGTTACCCTGATTTGCCTTCTAGAAAGCTTAAGTATGTCAACTCATCCACAAAATGTTGTGGGAAGGTGGTTGGATGCTCAGTGAGGCATTCTTATGGCTATTATCTATTTTCTTGGAATTTTCATACTAAATCAACACCAAAAGGGTTATTCCTCTGATCATCTTCAGTTATCCCGACGAAAACACAAAAAAATCAACATCTTGTGAAAGAAGTACATGTGCTCCCTTACATAGCATACTCTGACATTGATTCTTGGACTTTAAGTGTTTAGGGTAGAATTTTGATTATTGATGTCAGAAAGTAAATTGGTTTGTTGTCTTGGCAGATTGCACCCCTTGAAATTCATGAAGAAAACCTGCAAGATGTAGAAGAGCAGCTTCGTTTTCTCATCCATGTGGTGAAAGGAGCTAAGATTAATTATATGCTTCCTACACTTCAGGGGTCATATTCTTCTTGGATAAGGAGCGAATTGGGAATTATGGTAGGTGCAGTGGTTCCATATAGTATTGATATGTCTAGGGCCTAGTCTGGTAATGCATAAGAAAGGAGAGGCGAATTAGTTTGAATATATAGAAGTAAAATTCCCTAATTTCGAACATTTTGACATCATTAATCTTGTCACTTCCGTACAGCCAAGTTCAATCTTTCCAAGTGTCAGATGTGGTCTGGAAATGGCTATCCTCAATGCCATTGCAGGAAAACAAGATTCTAATTTGTCAAGCATACTTAGTTGCCATACCAATAGAGATGTAGTATCTGAGAAGTCACAGGGTGTCAAGATATGTGCTTTACTTAATCCACACGGGACTCCTGAAGAGGTGGCTCAAGTTGCTAGTATGCTTGTCCAGGAGGGATATACAGCAATAAAGTTGAAAGTGAGTTGAATTCATCAAAAGCATTATTTGTTTTGCGCATTGTGAAATTTGGTTAATCCATTTTTCATTGCACTTTATTCTGATTGTGACTTTTATCACCTAGTTCGCCATGTTGCAAATGGTTAGTCCGGAGTTGATCTTGATCTTGATCAACTCTAGCTCCCTTCCAATAGAGAAAGACTGCCGATGACCATGAATAAAGACAAGAAATGGTGTATCTATCTATTAATAGCTTGACCCAAGCCGTTATTGTCAATGGAGATAGACTGTGCCCCCTGAATAGTCAATTGTTGCGTTTCCCGGCAATATACATATAAGGCACCCATATAGTCCTAGCTCTGTTATGTTGTCATCCTATTTTAAAGCATCAGACTGTCACCTATTAGCTTTTGGATGACTGCATTGTTCCCATTTTCTTTTAGAACTTTGCTCTAGTGGCACACCATTAATTATGTTGGTGTTTGCAATTTTTTTTTTCACACACAGGTAGCACGCCAGGCAGATCCAATTCAAGATGCTCTTATTATACAGGAAGTGAGAAAGAAGGTTGGGTACAAGATTCAACTCCGTGCAGATGCCAATAGGAAGTGGACTTATGAAGAAGCAATCCAATTTTCCTCTTCTGTTAAAAACTGTGATTTGCAGTATATTGAGGTAATGATGCCAGTGAAATTGCCACTTTAATGGTGGCCACAGTGGCTTTTTTTGGACTGGCAGAAAGTGCTTTCGAGTAAAGTTAAATGGTAGAAATGTCGGGCAACATTGGAGATAAAACTGCAGAGACCCTTTTTTATGAGTGTGCACCGATGTCTTTGGCATGTTTTTCTCAATCAATTTTGGATCAACGTCTCCACTGACAAGTTACTGAAGGTGGTTTTTTTGCCCCCATCTGGTCTTTCTCGTCCATGTAGGAACCTGTCCAAGATGAACATGATATTGTAAAGTTCTGCGAAGAGAGTGGATTATCCGTTGCTCTGGATGAGACTATTGATAACTGTCGACATGACCCTCTCAAAATGCTTGCAAATCATGTTCACCCAGGAATAGTTGCTGTTGTAAGTGTTTGTTAGGCTGGAAGCCCTTTTATTTGCTCAAGTATTCTCCTAGTACTTAACTATAATGGGGAAGCTCTGAAAAAATAATTTATTACTCAAGCCCTTTTGGAAATTTTCATGTTTTATTTATGCACATGTCTCGCAGATCCTTAAACCAAGTGTGCTTGGTGGATTTGAAACCTCAGCTATGGTTGCTCGGTGGGCTCAGCATCAGGAGAAGATGGCCATCGTAAGCTCTACATTCGAAAGTGGTGTGGGTTTATCAGCGTACATTTTGTTTTCCCATTATATTGATCTACATCAAGCAAAGTTATTCAAAACGAGGAGCCACAAAGTTGATCCACCCATAGCACATGGTCTTGGGACTTATCAGTGGCTCAAAGATGATGTGACAACTGATCCTCTGAAGATTTCTCATCATCCGAATAGTGAGTGCGTAGAAGCAAATATAGCTGATGCTAGTAGACTGCTTCAGAATTTTCAGGTCAATCACAAGGTCATAGTTAGAAAATCTACTGATGAGGAAGTCCGTAGATACAACTTGATGGTGAAATTGAAGGGCAATCAGTATTCAATCAATGTGATCGAAGTTGGGCATGAAACTGTAAGTGAAAAATCCCTGAAATATTTCTTATTGACAACTGGATATCCTCATGATGATAACTGTTCCACTGCCTGAGCACACAGTCTTTCTTCTGATTGTTGTCTTTTCTGTAATTAATACTCTATTTGGTTCTATATATGTTCCTTGTGTGCTTGGTATCGTCAATCGTGTTCAAAAAAGCATCTCATAGGTGAGATACTTGGTATCAAGAGGTATCTCGTTGATGTTTTCACCACAAATGCAGGTGCATATTCATGGCGCTCTGGTGCATATGGTTTTCTTAATGTTTGAAGATCATCCTCTGTAATAATTTGAGAAAGACTCGTAGTATCTTAAAATTATCAAACTTGCAGTATGACATGAAAGATGAAACTATCTGAACTGTAATCTGGTGCTAGCTTACGTCTCATGTGTAAGCGAAAATAAAGTTCTTATTTCTACTTTTGTTTCTGTTTGTCATTTGATACCAAATCTTAGCGAAATGGCTCAAATGTGATGGGGAACAAAATTGATCTCTAGCTATTGACTACTCTAAGATAGTGAGATATGTAGCTGCGTTCTAGGCAGCCTCGTTATTTATTAATCCAATGTTAATGTGCCAAATGCTGCAGCAGGACAATGTACTTGTGTTCCTTCACGGTTTTCTAGGAACTTGTGAAGAATGGATACCAATAATGAAGGCCATTTCAGGAACAGCGAGATGCATTTCTATCGACCTTCCTGGCCACGGGAATTCAGTTGGCCAATCACATGCGACTGAAGAAGCAGCTGAGACACCAAGACTGTCTATTGAGATTATTGCAGATGCGTTACGCAACGTACTACAACAGATAACTTCTAAGAAGATTATTCTTATCGGATATTCGATGGGAGCAAGGATATCATTGTATATGACCTTAAAGTTTACTGACAAGGTAGGTTCCTCATAGTCAAAATGCCAATTTATTATTTGATGAATGCATCATGCGTCTGATTAACATAGCTAACTAAGGAGAATGTTTGTTATAAAGATTAAAGGAGCCACGATTATATCTGGAAGCCCTGGGTTGAAGAATGCCAGTGCAAGAAAAGTTCGCCGTGCTAAAGATGACAACAGAGCGCAAATTCTTGTTACATATGGCTTACCAGTCTTTCTTGATTCTTGGTATGAAGGAGAGCTGTGGAAGAGGTATTCTTGATCCCATTTGTTTGTAATCAACTCTGGATTCATGCTTGTTCAGGTGAAAGTATCACTTAGGCATGTGTTCTACTTGACAGCTTAAGGAGCCATCCACATTTTCAGAAGATAGTTTCGAGCCGCTTACGGCACAATGATGTACATGGTCTTGCAAAAGCTCTATCCGATTTGAGCATTGGGAGGCAACCGTGAGTTTATTCCAGTCTTTTCATGGTTAAACCTAATAGAACAATGTTAGTTCATGGCTGTTTTTTTTTATAAACTGAATTGACTGATTAATAAGCTCGCCATTTGTAAAACTGATGTTTTGGCCCCTGATTTTCTGCTCTCTCTCTCTCTCTCTCTCTCTCTCTCTCTCTGCGTTTAGGTCACTTTGGGAAGACTTAAAGCACTGCGAGACTCCTCTTTTGCTTGTTGTGGGGGAAAGTGATGCGAAGTTCAAGGCAATTGCTCGAAAAATGTTTGATGAATTTGGCCACAACAGAGAAGTCTGGGATGGCTCAGGCTCGCCATATTCTAGCTGCGAGATCTTCGAAGTTCCTGGGAGTGGGCATGCCGCTCATTTGGAGAACCCTCTTGCAGTTGCTCGGGCATTGAGAAAGTTCTTGACAAGAGTAAATAAAGAGTTCATAGACTAAAACAGCAAGGGTCAACAATTAGACCCTCTCCGTTTCTTTTGGTTCCTTGCCTTGTGTTGGAAAGGTTGCTCTCTTCCATCAAATAAAATATAATATCTCTTCTCCTCCCCATTTTTGTGTCTATTCTTTTGGCAACAAAATGAACTTAAACATGTTTCCATGAGCATCTCTTCCGAAGCAATCAGATCTTGACAGAAACACATGATGTTATGCTTTTAATGTTGGTAACTGGTTGATCCCTTGGGCCGAAGTCATAAGCCTTGCGAGAGTCTCCGAATTGACCAAAAACAGAAAAAAAAAGAACTGAGATTACAAAAGGAGAAGGTTGCATGTGTCGTCACAATCTTCGTAATTAGTGCGTGTATATAGATGTATATGCCTAGACAAGTTAACTTACAAGTGAATTTATTTACCTTTTGCACTTTGGACTATTTATAGTGTCACTGATCATGAAAAAACTGGCTAGCGATGCAAATGGTACAAACATCATCAGCTTTCACCTTTCATTCTCCTCTATATTCCCGGTGAACTCAAAGCCCAGAAGCTTCCGCCACCTGACTCACAGGAAAGTTAACAGGTCCTAAGCTCGCTGCCGCTGCAGACCAAGCCAAAGCTCTGACTGCCGCCGTGGCAGCCAAGCAAGCAAGCAAGCCTCCGGCTCAGGGCGGCGGCTTTGGGGCACTTTTCGTGTAACGACATGGTCATCGCAGCCCCGGTGAACGCAAAGTTGAGAGCTAGCAGGTAGGCATGGAAGCATGCGGGTCTCTTCGAGAATACAACTCTCGGGACTGGGTTTCCATTGACTTCCTCTAAGGGAAGTTGGAGAAGCAAGAAAGCCGCCATGAAGGAGAGGACGAGGATGAGTTCTTCGACCCCGGTTCTAGTGATGAAATGGCTGCTCATCTCTGTGAAGAGAAAAGGAGCAGGGATGTTGGTGGATTACTGGGTCGGGTCGGGCGAGCCTGCTCATCCAGAGTCGCTGGCGGTCGTCGGAGGATGTGACGGTGGTTTCGTGGGCATTGGTGGTGGGTGAAGTCCTCCTATTTATATATTTACAGAGGCAAACGACTTTTTCTGAGGAGTGTAGGAGTTTCCTTTCGGCCAAGAGGGTTAAGTGTTTGATATTCTCTGAAACTCAACTCGGACATTTTGGCAACTTGTTTCCATCTAATAAATGGAGAATTACGTCCCCAAGATAGGGACGTACTAAAAAAAATTCATCTTGGGGTCATGAACAAATAAAAGGGACAAAATATTGGCGAAAATCATGTAAGTTTAACCCTTTTTTTTTTTCATCTTCTATAAACATAAATATTTTTCCCAAGAGAACACTACAATCTTTGAGCGAAATCAAGGATACCTTCATCGATTTAGAAATGGAGTCGTGTTTCCCTCCACCTTTAATTAGAGGATAGGAGGAAAGTCTCTCTAACCCTGGTTATTTTCTCCTGGTTGGGGGACAAATTGGTATGCTATGTGATGTAGCAGGCATTTGAATAAGTGTGTTATAATTAAATTAATAGTATCATCCATTTATTTGAAGGAAAATTATTTTTGAAAAATTGTTTTCTAACTTTCTGATATTTAGACGACAAAAAACTAATCGATCTTATGAAAAACATATTCCAGGACTAAAAAATACAAGCTTAGATTAGGAGAAAATGACTTCTCTTTTTGATAAGAAGGAAAATCACTTTCCCTAAATTACAAAACAAATGAAAATTAATTATTTTCCTTGAAATTGATTTTTATGGAAAATATTTTTCTCTATTATAAAGTTTCCAGTAAAACAAATGCATCTTTAGGTTGTGGTTGTTCAAGTGAAAGAATTTCCCGTGAGTTCTCTGGACTTTCGTGCATTTGATTTGTTGAAAATTATTAGTTAAGAAAAATCATAACAGTCAGAAAAAAACATGTATACTTAAGAAAATGAACTTTCTAACCTAAAAATGAGAAATTGTTATTTTTAAATATTTTCTTTTATCATCAATATGTTTTCAAAATAAATATGCCATTAATACGTAAACGTATTTGCAGATGATTTCTTGACTTCAAGATTGAAATGTGACCAATGAAGTTTTAAAGTTCCATCATACCCCTCGATTTAGGAGAAACCCTTGCATGAACCCGGATTCATGGATCTAAAGCAATTATAGCTGTCAATCATGTGAGAATTATACATGGAATGCACATAATCAACGGCTATAATAAACCTTGTTTATGTGGACTCTAGTCTAAACAAAATTTGGCTCACATAAGATGAGATTGTTCATGCTTAAAATTTTCTCCGTTGTATATACTCATATTAGTCTATTGGGATAAAGCCACCAGAGATTTTTGAATTTTTTTTTTATTGTACAATTTCATCCTTTTTTTTAGCGTAATCGTATCCTCGAACTATGTATTTATTTGTTTGAGTTAATACCTCAGAGAGTTAGAGCATAAGTTGACATGGCCGTCGATGTCACCACAATGTCAGACTGCTTCTCCAACGAATTTCTTAGGTGGAACTAAAGATTTAAAAAATCCAAAATTGTAACCCAGAGAAAGAGAGTGAGAGAGAGAGGATAGAGGGGAAGGGCGGACCAGTGGCGGCGGCGGTGCCGCCCAGCCACTATCCAAGATCCATCAATCGTCGCGGGCGGTTGGGTGCTTACCGGGAGAACGACATCACGAGATGGATCGACGGCTATATCCATCGTTGGTTTATACCTCACGTAAACTGGCCAACATCAGACGAACTTTTGTTTCCCTGTCTCATCTTTCCCTCTCTTTACCTCATCCTCATGGATACTGTTATACAATGGAAGCCTCTTCTGGCCGTTGTCCGCTTATATTGTCTTTTCAAATTAGCTATTCAGACATATTTGACCAACCAAAAAAAAAAAAAAAAAAAAAAAGAAAAAAAGAAAAAAAAAATAGAAGCTATTCAGACATATTCGGGTTCTTGATAGTGATACACATAGAAATTCTCTGTATTATCCCAATTTAGGTTTAAATGACAAGCAAAATGTTTTGTGATGCGGTTAAGTCCAGAAGTGCTCCATTGAATAATGCATAAAAAATCAAGTAAGCTCTGGCGGGATAAGAAGTGCATGTGAAAATTCTAATAAATTTTACTGACTTTGCTTCTCTAATGATGTTCTCGTTGCATAGTGTTGGCCGCTAGAAAAATAATATACAATAATTTCTGGACTAGGTACACAGTTACGTGACCTAAAGATGGAGTAAGTAGAATGTTGCTGTCTAGCGTGCTCCGAGGCTTGCTTCTATTAAGACTAACCGGTGATCAATTATTGCATATCTTATAATGTTGAAGTGTCGTTAATTAATTTATCAAGACAATAACCAGAGTCTATAAATTTGACATGGAATTTCTTTTGCGTTATTATACTGTTATTGCAGTTGTATATACGCATCATGCAAAAGGGTTTTGGTAAATATCCGTAGGGAATGACCTGTTCCAAAATGACCAGCATTCAATAGATATAATAATTTTATTTTTTTTATAACGGAAGAGTAATGTTCAAGTTTCCGAAGGTCACATCTGCAAAGCCGAAGTCATTCTCCCTATATTCGAAGGGATAAATTTATTAATGAAGGGTTGTTTTTCCTGCTGATGTCCCGGGGTGGAGGGATTAGTCAATTGTTAATTGGTGAGTCACGGATATGAACATCCTTCATAGTTTAATTTACCTTAAAACAAATGTGGGTTTTGTGTATATTTGGAATCCACCAATCAAAAACTTGATTCGAGGAAGTTCTGCCAATCAATAATGGAGGAACATATGGTCCATCATTAGTGTGGTAATGAACTACATCTATTGCCAAAATGTGGTGATGCATTTGAAAAGGGCCTATCTTGTTGCCTATTTACTAAATTAATTTCACCCTTCTATTGTTACATAAGAACATGATTATTTGATATGTAAAATTTTATGAAATCACTAATTTGTCATAAATGTTTCACTGCATGAGCACAAGTAGTCTTTTTTCTGATACTTGTCTTTTCTGTAATCATCACACTATTTGCTTCTATATATGTTCCTTGTGTGCTTGGTATCGTCAATCGTGTTCAAAAAAGCATCTCACAGGTGAGATACTTTTTAACAAGAAGTATCTCATTGATGTTTTCACCACAAATGCAGGTGCATATTCGTGGTGCTCAGGTGCATATGGTTTCCTCAATGTTTGAAGATTATCCTCTGTAATAATTTGAGAAAGACTGGTAGTATCTTAAAATGATCAAACTTGCAGTACGACATGAAAGATGAAACTATCTGAACTGTAATCTGGTGCTAGCTTACATCTCATGTGTAATTGAAAATGAAGTTCTTATTTCTGCTTCTGTTTCTGTCTGCCATTTGATACCAAATCTTAGCGAAATGGCTCAAGTGTGATGGGGAACAAAATCGATCTCTAGCTATTGACTACTCTAAGATAGTGAGATACGTAGCTGCGTTCTAGGCAGCCTCGTTATTTATTAATCCAATGTTAATGTGCCAAATGCTGCAGCAGGACAATGTACTTGTGTTCCTTCACGGTTTTCTAGGAACTTGTGAAGAATGGACATCAATAATGAGGCCATTTCTGGAACAGCTAGATGCATTTCTATTGACCTTCCTGGCCACGGGAATTCAGTTGGCCAATCACATGCGACTGAGGAAACAGCTGAGAAACCAAGACTGTATTGAGATTATTGCAGATGTGTTATGCAGTGCACTACAACAGATGACTTCTAAGAAGATCATTCTTTTTGGATATTCGATGGGAGCAAGGATATTGTTGTATATGACCTTGAAATTTACTGACAAGGTAGGTTCCTCATGGTCAAAATGCCGATTTATTATTTGATGAATGCATGATGCGTCTGATAAACATAGCTAAGGAGAATGCTTGTTATGAAGATTAAAGGAGCCACCATTATATCTGGAAGCCCTGGGTTGAAGATTGCCAGTGCAAGAAAAGTTCGCTGTGCTAAAGATGATAACAGAGCACAAATTCTTATCACATCACATATGGCTTACCAGTCTTTCTCAATTCTTGGTATGAAGGAGACCTGTGGAAGAGTATTCTGGATCCCATTTGTTTGTAATCAACTGAGGATTCATGCTTGTTCAGGTAGAAGTATTACTGCACTCGAATCAATGTTCACTTATGTGTGTGTTCTACTTGACAGCTTAAGGAGCCATCCACATTTTCAGAAGATAGTTTCAAGCTGCTTACAGCACACTGATGTACATGGTCTTGCAAAAGCTCTATCTGATTTGAACATAGGGAGGCAACCGGGAGTTTATTCCAATCTTTTCATGGTCAAACCTAATAGAACAATCTGAGTTCATGGCTGTTTTTTTTTATACACCTAATTGACTGATTAATTAGCTTGCCATTTGCAAAGTTGATGTTTTGGCCCCTGATTCTCTGCTTTCTCTCTCCCTCTCTCTGCATTTAGGTCACTTTGGGAAGACTTGAAGCACTGCGAGACTCCTCTTTTGCTTGTTGTGGGGGAAAGCGATGCAAAGTTTAAGGCAATTGCTCGAAAAATGTTTGATGAAATTGGCCACAATAGGGAAGTCAGGGATGGCTCAGGCTTGCCAGATTCTAGCTGCGAGATCTTCAAAGTACCTGGGAGTGGGCATGCCGCTCATTTGGAGAATCCTCTCGCCATTGCTCGGGCATTGAGAAAGTTCTTGACAAGAGTAAATAAAGAGTTCATTTACTAAAACAGCAAGGTCGACAATTAGACCCTCTCCCTTTCTTTTGCTTCCTTGCCTTGTGTAAGTTTACTGCTATAATTATTTTGTCCGGAGGCTCTGCTTTTGCCTTGGAAAGGTTGCTCTCTTCCATCAAATAAGACAATACTTCTCCCTATTTTTGTGTCTATTCTTTTGGCAAGAAAATGAATCGAAACATGTTTCCATGAACAACTCTTCCGAAGCAATCAGATCTTGACAGAAACACATGATGTTATGCTTTTAATGTTGGTAACTGGTTGATCCCTTGGGCCAAAGTCATGAGCCTTGCAAGAGTCTCAGAATTGATCAAAAACAGAAAAACAGAACTGAGATTACAAAAGGGGAAGGCTGCGTGTATCGTCATGATCTTGGCAATTAGTGCGCGTGCGTGTACATAGATGTATAAACCTAGGCAAGTTAATTTACAGTATGTCACCGATCATGAAAAAAACTAGCTAGCGATGCAAATACTACAAACATCATCAGTTTTCTCCTTTTATTCTCCTCTATATTCCTGGTGAACTCAAAGCCCAGAAGCTTCCGCCACCTGACTCACAGAAAAGTCCGCAGGTCCTAAGCTCGCTGCCGCCACAGACCAAGCCAAAATTCCTACTGCCGCCGCGGCAGCCAAGCAAGCAAGCCTCCGGCAATGGGCGGCGGCTTTGGGCCACTTCTCGCGCAGCGACATGGTCATCACGGCCCCCGTGAACGCGAAGTTGAGAGCCAGGACGTAGGCGTGGAAGCAGGCGGGTCTCTTCGAGAATACGACTCTGGGAACCGGGTTTCCATCGACTTCCTCGAAGGGGAGTGGGAGAAGCAAGAAAACCGCCGCGAAGGAGAGGACGAGGATGAGCCCTTCGACCCCAGTTATAGTGATGAGATGGCTGCTCATCTCTGTGAAGAGAAACGGAGCAGGGGATGATGGTGGATCACTGGGTCTGGCCGGGCAAGCCTGCTCATCCAGAGTCGCTGGCGGTCGTCGGAGGATGTGACGGTGGTTGCGTGGGAATCGGGGGGGCGGATGAAGTCGACTTCTTCGGAGGAGCGTAGGGTTAGGCGCTTTAGATTCTCCAAAACTCAACTAATAAGTCAACTTTGGCGTCCCGTAGATAGGGACGTACTAAGAAATTTCATCTTAGGGTCTTGAATAAAACTAAAGGGACAAAATAAATATTAGCAAAAATCATGTTGAATTTGCATGAACTCGGGTTGATCCAAATTAGTCATAACTATTGATCATGTGAGACTTATATATGGACATACACTATAAAAACCTTGTTTATGTGAATCCAAATTCAAACAAAAATTTAGCTCACATCAGATCAGATTGGACATGTTAAATATTCTTTTCACGTGGCTCTTCGGTAGATAGTAAAGATATGTTGAATGCAATCATATTAATTTTTTTGGATAAACTCACCGAAAATTTTCAAACATTTTCAATTGTGTAGTCACGTCTTTGATTTTTTTTTTTTTATTTTTTTTTTTATTTTTGGTTTGGTGTAATTGTGTCATTAGACCATGTATTTATTTTTTTAAAGTTAGTCCTTCCGTTAAAGAGTTAGACCAAAATGTTGACATGGCCATCTAGGTCATCGCTACGTCGGGGTGCTTCTCCAACAAATTTCTTAGATGGAACTATTTAATAAGTCCAAAATTGCAACTTAAAGAGAGAGAGGACGGAAGGGAAAGGGTGGACCGGCAATGGCGGCTGTGCCGCTCAGCCATCAACCGTCCCCGGCGGCTGGTTGCTCACTGGCAGAACGAAATCGCGAGATGGATCGATGGCTTTATTCATAATTTTCTTAGACCCACGTAAATTGACAACATCCGAGGATCTTTTCTTTCCCTCTCTGCGTCTCATCCTCGTGGACTGTTACATCTCTTTAATGTCATACAATGGAAGCCTCATCTGACCGTTGTCCACCTTAGTGTTTTCTCAAATCAGCTATTCAGACATCTTCGGGTACTTAACAGGGATGCATTATAAACTTATCAAAATGGGTTTTAAATTAATATATGACCCATATAAAACATAAATTGATCATATATGGGTCATTAAAGAGTTTATTTTAAATGGGTTTTGAAACTAAAGACTAAAATATATGAGTTTTTAAAAATTTTACATTACTTATAAATGGGTCATAAACAGGTTAATATATCAATTTATGTTAAATCATTTATGACTGGACTCAAACCCGATCTGACCCACCTATTTAATATGTTTATATGCACATGGCAATTCTCTATTTTATTCTAATCTAAGCCAAACAAAAATAAATCCTATCCACAAGGATTCAATACTGGGAAAATATTCCATGATGCGGTCAAGTCCAGAAGTCCTCCACCGAACATTTCATCCCAAATGATTCTTGAATAGTGCGGTCGTTCCATGGTGTTGTCTACTAGGAAAATAATGCACAGCAAATTCCCGAATGAGAACGCAATGACGTCACCTAATATGGAGTTAAGTGGAATGTTGCCGTCTCGCGTGCTCCGAGGCATGCTTTATATCAAGACAAATCCGTGATCAATTATTCCACACCTCGTGAAATTGAACTGTTGCTAACCAAATTTGTCAAGACAATAATGTAAGTGGGCTCCAAAAGTTTTGACATTTATCAGAGATTTCTTCGGAGCTTC
Source organism: Eucalyptus brandiana (assembly GCA_014182725.1). Taxonomy (NCBI): domain Eukaryota; kingdom Viridiplantae; phylum Streptophyta; class Magnoliopsida; order Myrtales; family Myrtaceae; genus Eucalyptus; species Eucalyptus brandiana. The sequence goes on from CM024674.1 coordinate 39,004,277, forward strand.
CAGTTTGCACCGTGCCGAAAGGGTTTGGAAAATGTAAGGCATGACTTAGTTTCCAAATTGACTAGCCCTCGATGGATCTGGGAATATTATATTTATGTAGAGGAAGAGTAATGTGCAAGTTTCAGCAGTCACATCTCCAGCGCTGATGGAAAACGAAGGGGCCTCATGCGTCCAATTCGTTTGGCAATTCATTGACTAATTCATTCTCTCCAAATTGGGAGGGTAAGTTTATTAAAGAAGGGTTGTTTTTTCCTGCCATAACCCGGGACGGAGGGATTAATCCATGGATGATTAACAAATTACAGATATGAAGATCTTTCAGATTTTAATTTACTTAACCGTCAATGCGGATTATGTGTATATTTGTAATCCACCAATTAGAGACTTGATTTGAGGAAGTTTCATCAATCAATAATGAAGGAAAATACAAGTTATCATAAATGTCATAGTGACTATATTTATTGGCCAAAATGTCCTAATGCCTTTGAAAAGTGCCTATCTTGCCTATCTTGTTGGCTTTTTACTAAATTAATTTCACGCTTCTATTGTTTCGTGATAGTACAATTATTTGGTAGTAAAATTTTATGAAATCACTAAATTGTTATATGAGTTTAAACTATTAGATGAAGACATAATTCAATACATAAAAAAAAAATTCAAAAGTACACTTGATATACCATAACTCTATTTTGTATTCTCTATTTTCAAAACTCCAACTATAAGCGTTCAACCCTAATTTGAAAAAAGTGATCTAAGATTACGTGACTTGAGATGGACCAAAGAAGAACATTACGGTCTCGGGGTGCTCTGAGGCATGCTTATATCAATCTCTTAATTCACGCATCTTCTGTCAATTAACTATAGTATATATGATATAATGTTGATTGCTGTTAATAAAGAATTGGGGAAAAAGTGTTAGAAAAGTCCTAAACCTATTGTGTTGGTGTTAAGTTAGTCTTAAACCTTTTATTGATGCTAATTTAGTCATAAACTTTTTGATCTATTACCAATTTAGTTCTTCAGGCTTTTTGACCGGATATTATTGACGTGTGGATGTCGATTGGCTTATGAGGCACGATTGGCACTGATATGAACAGCTTTTAATAATATTTTAATATTTTTTTCGAACTTTTTGTATTTTATGTTTCCTTTCCTTTATTTCTGTTTTTCCCGTTCTCTTCCTTCTTCAAAGAGGAGGAACAAAAAAAGGAAAGAAAAAGAAAATAAAAGAATAAATAAAAAATTAAAAAAAATATTAAAATATTATTAAAATTTATCCACATTAGGATTGATTGGTCATGCCATAAAAGTTGATCGGCATCCACGTTAGTGATATTCAGCTAAAATTAGCTAGAATGACTAAAATAAAAATAAGTCAAAATATTTAATATTATATTGGTAAATTAGGACTTTTCTGACGCTTTTCTAGATGAATTGATGAAGACGCTAACTAAACCCTAGAAACTTTGACACTGATTCTCTTTGACATCCTGCGAAAGAGTTTGGTATGTCTACGTAAGGCGTGACTTTGGGTCCAAAATGACCAGCATTTTCCACATAGAGGAAGAGTAATGTGCAAGTTTTGGACGGTCACATCTCAAAAGCTTATAGAAGCCGAAGGCCTCATGCGTCCGACTCGGGTAGTAGACGTACGACTAATTCATTCTCCCTAAATTCGAGATAATTAATTATTGAAGGTTTGCGTTTTCCGCTGATATGTGGATGGGGGGATTAGTCGCCTGGTAATCGGCAGGTTATAGAATATAAGCATCATATCATATATTAATTTAGTTAAAAATAAACGTAGAGTATGTGCATATCTGGAACCCACCTATCGAAAACTTGATTTGAGTAAGTTCCATCAATCATTGATGTCGAGATGAGCTATATTTATTGACCAAGCGCTGTGTTTGAAAAGTGCATATATTGTCGTTTGTCTACTAAACTAATTTCACACTTCTATTGTTACATGATAGCACGGTTGTTTGGTACCCAAAATTCCGTGGATTACTGCATTGTTACACGAGATTAAGCTATGGAAAGTTTGGAGATCCTATTATGCATTAGATGAAAATGAGACATAATTACACCAATTAAAATGTCGTTATCTGACAATAAAAAAAAAAGTCGTTGGCCGCGTTGCGTAGAGGTTTCCTCGAAACTCCAGCAATTTGACCATCTCTTCGTCTTCGTCGTCGTCGTCGTCGTCGGATACCCTACCCAAATGATCAATTGCTTCTTTCTTTAAATGCAGCAACTGCTACTCTCAGTCTCATCCCAGACTAACTCCTGTCTTTCAAACCCTGCTTTCTCTCTCTCTCTCTCTCTCTCTCTCTCTCTCACTTCTCTCTCATGTCGTCGAGCTTCCAAGATTCGGCCGTGCGAGGGGCTTGCTCTTCCCTGCCAAAGCCTCCAGACATCCGCGCTCGAACCTGATCCACTACTAATTACGGTAATTAGCTGACCTTTCGTGTAATTTATTTTCATAGGCGATGGTTGCACCTGGAAAGCTGAGCTTCGCCGGACGAAACGCTGCCGTCCCATGGGCTTCAGCAACTTGCTCGCGGCTTGTCTCATACTTTCGGAGCTTCTTCACTTCCTGCGATGGGTCGCCCGCAAGGCTGTCGTGCTTGCCGGTGGCGGACGAGTTCCCCGTTGTAATTGACATCCCACCACCTGGCAATGCCGAGTGCGCCAACCAAGTGAGCCCTCCTGAGCAAACGGCCGCAACCGCCCGGCGCAGGTGCTGCAGGATCCGTATCGGGGGCTTCGCGCCTGACCCGGCTCACCCGATACTCGTCCTGTTCCAGAGCCAGGAGCTGGGGAAGGCAGTGCTCGGCTTGTCCGTGCCCATAATCACAGGCCTCCTCTCCAACCAATTCGGCCACCTGAGCCACCTACATTCGAGCCTGATCGCGCTCGGGCTCTGCATCGGATTCACCGCCACGTGGTCCGGCATGATGCTGCGAGGAGCATGGCCAAGGGTCGGGAGCACGTCGGAGAATATCGGGGTGGTGTCCATTTTCGCGGCCTTCTTTGGGCTGGTGGCGTCCTTCCTCCCGCCGAGCCTCGTGTGGGCATCCTGGCTGTGCTGCGGCTTGTCGTGCTTGCCCTTCTTCTTCCTCTGTATGAAGCCCCCGACGGTACAAACACCCGTGGCTTAACATGATTGGTGGGTTATAAATTATGTTGGTGGGGTTCATATGTGTAAACTACCAATTAAAAATATTCCACGTCAGTCACTATGGTCTGAATATATAGCACAAATACCACTCATAAGTTGGGAAGGGAGTGCGTGCAGGTCGTTGGCTCTGTAATAGCGTTTGATATGCAAGAATGGAATGGATTGAAAATACCCATTATTATAGAATGGTTCGCCCCAGTTGATGTGAATCGTTGCGGAAGGAACGTTCTACGAAGGCCCAGATGGTGCGAATTGCAAACCTCGACCTCCAATCAAACTTGTGATTGGCAACCTCGGTATGAACGTGACGTTGTTGACGAACACGTGTCAACCAACCAACGTTATAGACGCCACAAGCGAAAGAATTCGCTATCTCGCTCGATAAGTCGAAGAGAATCTTGATTAGGTCAAGTCCTCAAAAGAACAGTAAAAAAAGAGAACCTCTCAATTCTTTTCCTCAAAAATAAATATATCCCTCCTCAAAGAAATTTGGCAAATCCTTTATATAGGCTGCCACACAAACCCTAAAAACCAACCCTAAAAATCTAATGCGATATATTCTAAAATATTCCTATTTTAGAATATTCTTAAACAAGAATATATATATATATATATATATATATATATATATATATATATATAAATTGACTTGGTCAATTATTTGGTGACAAGATAATTAAATTGCACCAAGATTTCCAAGATTCTTCAAGATTTGATCCAAGGTCATCTTCACGCCAAAGATCACGAACCATGACGCCAACAGCTTGCTTGAATTGTTTGGCCCGCGCTCGAGTAATCGAACCAGTAGGAATAGACAATGGGTCCCTAGCACCTCCTCCTCGATATGACTCGATGTCCACATCATTCCCTCCCCCGTGCAAAGGATTTGTCCTCAAATCATCACTAGCATCAAAAAGAGTCAAGTCAGAAACATTAAATGTGGCACTAACGTCATACTTACCTGGAAGATCAAGCTTGTAAGCATTATTGTTAACTCTTTCCAAAACCATGAATGGTCCATCCCCTCGCGGTAATAACTTAGAATGTCGCTGCTCAGGAAATCTCTCTTTGCGCATATGAACCCAAACCCAATCGCCAGGTTCAAACACCACTTCCTTGCGCCCTTTGTTAGCTTGCCTTACATATTGCTCAGTCTTGCGCTCAATATTTGTGCGCGTCTTCTCATGCAACGACTTGACAAATTCAGCTTTCTTTGCTCCATCTAAATCCACACGCTTATCAACAGGTAAAGGGGTTAAATCTAACGGAGTTAATGGATTAAAACCATAGACAACCTCAAATGGTGTAAATTTAGTAGCAGAATGCATGCTCCTATTATATGCAAATTCAACATGTGGCAGACAATCTTCCCAAGATTTTATGTTATTTTTAATAATAGCACGCAACAATACCCCTAAAGTTCTATTAACTACCTCGGTTTGACCATCGGTCTGTGGATGACAAGTAGTAGAAAATAACAATCGTGTTCCTAGTTTTTTCCACAATGTTTTCCAAAAGTAGCTAAGAAATTTAGAATCTCGATCTGAAACAATCGATCTAGGCATGCCATGCAAACGTACAACCTCCTTAAAGAACAAATTAGCAATATGAGATGCATCATCAGTTTTATGACAAGGTATAAAATGAGCCATCTTTGAAAACCGATCAACAACCACATAAATAGAATCTCTACCATACTTAGACCTAGGCAATCCTAACACAAAATCCATAGAAATATCAATCCAAGGATGCGTTGGAATAGGTAATGGTGTATACAAGCCATGCGGTTTAGTTGTAGACTTCGATTGCTTACAAGCAATGCATCTCTCACAAACACGTGTGACATCTCTCTTCATATGTGGCCAATAAAAATGTTCATACAACACTTCATAAGTCTTATTAATGCCAAAATGCCCCATTAAACCACCACTATGCGCTTCTCGCACCAACAATTCACGCAAAGAACACTTAGGCAAACATAATTTATTTTCACGAAAAAGATAACATTCATGCCTATAAAATTTATCAAATGCAGCGTGTTCACATGCTTCATAGACTCTCCCAAAGTCATCATCATCAATATATAAGCCCTTGATATGCTCAAAACCTAGACACTTTGCTTCTAAAATAGTTAGAATCGCATACCTTCGAGAAAGCGCATCGGCTACCACATTTTCCTTACCTTTCTTGTACTTGATCACATATGGAAAAGTCTCAATGAACTCCATCCATTTGGCATGTCTTTTATTCAACTTTTGCTGTCTTTTCAAGTACTTCAAGGTCTCATGGTCGGTGTGGATCACAAACTCCTTTGGCCATAAATAATGTTGCCAAGTCTCTAAAGCTCGCACTAAAGCATACATCTCCTTATCATAGGTAGGATAATTCAATGTTGCTCCACTCAATTTTTCGCTGAAATAAGCTATGGGACGCCCTCCTTGCATCAACACGGCTCCAATTCCTGTACCAGAAGCATCGCACTCTATCTCAAAAGTAGCACTGAAATTCGGCAAAGATAACAAAGGAGCATTAGTTAACTTATCTTTTAACAGATTAAAGGCTTTCTCTTGCTCTTCTCCCCACGTGAAACCCACGTGCTTCTTGATAACCTCAGTTAAAGGTGCGGCAATGGTGCTGAAATTTCTCACAAATCGTCGATAAAAACTCGCCAATCCATGAAAGCTACGCACCTCTCCTATGGTCTTAGGCGTTGGCCATTCACGGATTGCTTTAACCTTTTCTTCATCAACCTGTATACCATTAGCACTAACAACAAATCCTAGAAATACTAATTTGTTGGTAACAAAAAAGAGCACTTCTTTAGATTAGCGTATAATTGCTCGGCTCTTAAAACCTGCAAGACAGCTCGCACATGCTCAATATGGTCATCAGGACTTCGGCTATAAATCAAGATGTCATCGAAATAGACAACCACAAATCGACCAATAAAAGCACGCAAAACATGATTCATAAGTCGCATAAACGTGCTCGGTGCATTAGTTAATCCAAATGGCATTACTAACCACTCATATAATCCATACTTGGTCTTAAATGCAGTTTTCCATTCATCACCTTCTTTCATCCTAATTTGATGATAGCCACTTTTCAAATCAATCTTAGTGAAAACGCAAGAACCATGCAACTCATCCAACATGTCATCTAACCTAGGAATAGGATGTCGATACTTTACCGTAATATTATTGATTGCTCGGCAATCGACACACATTCGCCAAGTTCCATCCTTCTTTGGCACTAACAAAACAGGGACGGCGCACGGGCTAAGACTCTCTCTCACATACCCTCGTTCCAAAAGTTCGCTAACTTGCCGCTGAAGTTCCTTTGTCTCCTCGGGATTACTTCGATATGCGGGTCGATTAGGTAATGGCGCACCAGGAATCAAGTCAATTTGATGTTCTATGCCTCGAATCGGTGGTATCTCTCCGGGAAGTTCATCGGGAAAAACATCTTCAAATTCCTGCAATAAAGACACAATAGGACTAGGCAAACTTGGGTCAAGATCGTTAGTAGAAAACAAAACCCCCTTGTACACAAGTACAAGCATTGGTCGATCTAGAACTAAAGCTCTCCTCACTTCACTTGATTTTGCATAAAAATTATTTTGCCTCTTTTCTTTCCTCTCTTCTTTTCCCTCGGTTTTTACCACAATTCTTCTCTCGGCCTCTCCTTTTCCTTGCGTCTCAGACACACCACGCAAGCCCTCGGATTTCTCACCTTTTCTCTCTCTCTCGGCTTCTCGTTGTAACTTTAATTGATCTTGATACACCTCACTAGGTGTCATTGGTACCAAGGTATAAGTCTTTTGATTCTTCACCAATGAATAACGATTAGTATATCCATTATGATGTACCTTTCGATCATATTGCCATGGTCTTCCAAGCAAGATATGACCCGCTTGCATAGGTACAACATCACACTCTACCTCGTCCTTGTATCTCCCTATCTCAAATGGAATTCGAACTTGCTTCAATACTTTCACCTCACCACTATCATTTAACCATTGAAGTCTATAAGGCCTAGGGTGCTTTGTTGTCTTCAAACCCAACTTATTCACCATAATACAACTTGCCACATTCGCACAACTACCTCCATCAATTATCATACTACAAATCTTACCATTCACCACACATCTTGTATGAAACAAATTATCTCTTTGTTGGTGATGCTCCTCCTCCTTTACTTGCACACTCGGAGAACGCCTAACCACCAATAAGTCTCCTTTTATAGCCACTTTCGCATCACTACAATCCTCTAATGGTGGCATCTCATCATCATCTTCTTCCCTTTCACTTTCGGACTCAATAACACCATGTCCAGTCATGATCATCACCCTCCTATTAGGGCATTGATTCGCCATATGACCCCTGCCCAAACACTTAAAACATTTAATTTCACGAGTTCTAGTGTTAGGATTTTCGGTTTTACACGAAACCGGATTCGTTCCAACTTTACCGTCCCTCTCCTTCTCCTTTAAGGTTTCGGTTTTGGTGTTGTTTCCTCTCCAATTTGGCTTCTCATCTCTCTTCCAATTGGATCTCCAATTCTGACTTGAACCTCCTCCACTCTTGTGATTTCGGTCCAACTTCAATTGCCGCTCAACTTTGATGGCTTTGTCCACCAATTCCTCCAATTCAACATAGTGTTGCAGCTCTACCACCCTTGCTATGTCTCGACTCAAACCACTCAAAAATCTTGACATTGTGGCCTCACGATCCTCCATCACATTAGCACGGATCATGGCAATCTCCATCTCCTTGTGATACTCTTCCACGCTCTTATTGCCTTGTGTGAGATTTTGTAACTTTTGAAACAAATCTCGGTGGTAATGACTAGGTACAAAACGCCTTCTCATCACCGCTTTCATCTCATCCCACGTCTCTATCGGTCTTTCACCATTGCGCCTCCTACTAGTCACAAGTTGATCCCACCAAATTATAGCATAATCAGTAAATTCAACAGCTGCAATTTTTACCTTTTGAGCTCGAGTATCGTTGGCAATCAAATACCATCTCCATGCGTTTCTCCCACTCTAGATATGCATCGGGATCATTCTTCCCTTGGAAGGAAGGAATCTTCATCTTGATGTTGCCAAGTTCATCATCTCCTCGGTGTCTAAACCTTCGGCCTCCATTCCACCTTTCAAATCGAGCATCTCGATCATCCTCCATGTCGGCCTCATCATCATCATATTGCCGTTGCCTTCTATGTTGTGTTCTAGAGGCATCTCGCTGATGTTGTGGCCTTCCCGGGGTAGCTCTCGGTCACCATCAATCCTCATGTCATTCCCCATCATTCGGCCACTAAGCTCCTCCACTACGGCCTTCAATTGCTGGATGCTTTCCACGAGCGCTTCATCCCTTCGTATGGAGCCAATCTCCTTTTGATTCACACTTTCTTCGTGCGACATATTTTAGACTGCAAGTAAACGTTAGTCGCAAAAATCCTCACCAATCACTCCCTCACGTGTTTCTCTCAAAGTGTTTGTCACTCCCCTCGTGTTTAACTCAAGTTTAGGCTTTTTTTTTCACCCTCAATTAAGCTTACACACTCTTGCCTTTTTCCTCTCGTATTCTCTTTTTACAAGCTTTTTATTGGGCTCAAAACCTGTCTCTCAACACCCTCACGACAATCAATCAAACTAATCAAACAATATTAGATCACTATTGATTTTGTTTCAGCAAGTAACAATTTCAAACCAACAAGTACAACTTTCGAAATTCCAATTGAAACGCAAATCACTACTGGTTTTGTTTCAATTTGGTCTACTAACAAACGAGTCGCCTTCTTGATTTTTTTTTTTTTTTTGTTCGGCTAATTTTTTTTTTTTGCCGAATCTGTTTTTTTTTCTCTTGCACACTTTTTTTTTTTTTTTGTGCGTTTTCTTTCTCTTTTTTTTTTCACTTTTTTTTTCTTTTTTTTTTTTGACGAACTCGAGATACAATTTAAGATGCTAGAAAAGAAAATTTAAAACTAACAGCAAACAACTACGTATGGAAGCACAAAAGCAATCGGATCCCTAAATTAACTAGAACCGAAACCCTAACTCAATAAATCTCAAATTGCTGAATATCAACAGAAAATTAAAGATAAATAGACCTTGTAGAATCTGGCTCGATACCAGGCGATGTGAATCGTTGCGGAAGGAACGTTCTACGAAGGCCCGAGATGGTGCGAATTGCAAACCTCGACCTCCAATCAAACTTGTGATTGGCAACCTCGGTATGAACGTGACTGTTGACGAACACGTGTCAACCAACCAACGTTATAGACGCCACAAGCGAAAGAATTCGCTATCTCGCTCGATAAGTCGAAGAGAATCTTGATTAGGTCAAGTCCTCAAAAGAACAAGTAAAAAGAGAACCTCTCAATTCTTTTCCTCAAAAATAAATATATCCCTCCTCAAAGAAATTTGGCAAATCCTTTATATAGGCTGCCACACAAACCCTAAAAACCAACCCTAAAAATCTAATGCGATATATTCTAAAATATTCCTATTTTAGAATATTCTTAAACAAGAATATATATATATATATATATATATATATATATATATATATATATATATAAATTGACTTGGTCAATTATTTGGTGACAAGATAATTAAATTGCACCAAGATTTCCAAGATTCTTCAAGATTTGATCCAAGGTCATCTTCACGCCAAAGATCACGAACCATGACGCCAACAGCTTGCTTGAATTGTTTGGCCCGCGCTCGAGTAATCGAACCAGTAGGAATAGACAATGGGTCCCTAGCACCTCCTCCTCGATATGACTCGATGTCCACATCACCAGTGGCCACCCTTCCAACATGGAAGGGGGAGGTGAGGGTTCAAATCCCCACCTTCTCGGGGAGGGATGGGGGTAGGGACGCGTAAGTTTCGAGTGGGTTGCGACTCCCACGCCCGCAAGAGGCAGGGCACAAGTCTGCGAGTGTGTGTAGAATAGGAATAGAGTAGGACTGACCAAAAAAAAAAAAAAAGATATAAACTTCAATTTAATTATTTCGGTCATTGATTTGACTTGAATTTCACAAGAATAAGTGTTGCTTCCATAATAAATGCAATAAATGAGTTATTATTATACAATTGTTCTCTTATGAATTGAAAAAATTATTTAAAAAGTTCTAAACTTATTGCGTTTTGTTCAATTCAACCACAAACTTTTTAATTTTGTCAATTGAATTATTATTAAATAATGAAAGCTTTAATTTTTCATGCTTGACGAGTTTAAAAAATGGACAAACTTTGATGACATGGATTGATGGGAAGCGAGAAATCTATCCAAAAGACATTTTATGCTTTTCTCACTTACCCTATAAGAGATAATTATTGGGTATTGCACAATCTTTCAGACTATTTTAAGATGTAATGGAATTGATAGATACGAATCGATTAATCCGCACTGATTGGAATACGGGCATAAGTACCGCATTCTAAGACAAATTTCACGATGAACCATTAACTCAGTTTCTGATAATTAAAAAGTCAAAGGCTGTTTTTCTCATAAACAAAACGAATAATTTAATACTCTCAAAGCACTAGGAAACCCTAGTTATCAGGCGAAATCCGAAGAAGTAAAAGATCAAATATAAGCGGGACAAACATAAGCAAAACAAAGCGCGTCGAAAATATAAAAGAGCAAGGTCGAAAAAAACATCGATTGGGGTTCCCCGCCTCGGCACAGTAGCAAGCTCTGCAATAGCTTTTTGAATCTGTATTGGGAGCTTCGTAACTTGTCCAGGGATAAACGGTCATGGCCCGTTAACGACGTAGCGGGAGATTTTATCGTTTTGGACCCCCATCGAAATATTCCCAAAAAAAGTCTCGGGGGAAAATTGCATCAGCAGTGGCATCAGTTTGGATCCGGCATGATGCCTCGATTAGGCTGCGGTCTCCTTCCCTCTCTTATTGCCTACCGAAGTTTAGTCGTCGACGATTTGATCTTCTTGAGAGTCCAGGATCACGGTCGACAATTGGGCAAATTTCACGCGTGTGGCTCGTATCGTGGCACAAGATCAATCCGATAGCGATGTGTGTTCCCGCCCGGATCAGATGGAGTACGACCGGGGACAACTTGCGAATGAAGACGGCGACGGTTCTCTCAAGTTTTGTGTAGGCTAAGCAGGCAACTTAAGGAAAAGAACTAGCCGGTTCGTAAGAGGGAGAGTGGGTTTAGGCGGTTTTTCTGACCTTACAACGAGGAAAAGGTCGGCTCAAACAGCTTTGTTAGGTTCATTTGACAAATATCTCTTGGCCTAAAGTTCCCCAAGGCTCCCGTTTATAAATACAACACCGATCGGAACCTCGTTTCACTACCTTCCTCAAGTCTCAAACGAACATCTTCCGAGCACTCCTCTCTCTCTCTCTCTCTTTCTCTCTCATTCATGTCGTGCGTCTTGAAGGATCGTGCCTCGACGGAGTCCCGCTCTTCCCAACCAGAACCTCCGGATATCTGCGCAGCATCATCTCCGGCGGATTGAACGGTGAGATCTCTCCGGCCGGACGCGAGAAATGGCCGGTCACTGGACTTGGGCGACTTGCTCGTGGTTCATTTCGTTCTTCTCCAACATCGCTTCCCATGTTCCATGGCTCGCATCGTCATGCAAGGATCAGTTCTCGGACCGCGCCAATGCTTCTGCTTCGCATGGTGGAGTCGGCCCAACACATTGGCCAGCGGTGGACGATTCCATCTCTATCGTTGTCGACGTCTCATTACCGATGGATGATCAAGCCATATGCGCGGCGTTGAACAATAAGAATGCCTGTGGAACCAGAAGCACCACGACGACCGTGGCCGCCTCATCCCAGCCCGGCCCGGTTCACCCGATAGCAGCCCTTTTCCGGAGTCAGGAGCTGGGGAAGGCGGTGCTGGGGTTCACCGTGCCCATGATCACGGGGCTCCTCTTCAACCAGCACCAGGACCAGGGGTTGACCCACCTGCAAGCCAGCTGGATCGCACTCGCGCTCTCGGTTGGGTTCGCCGCCACATGGAACGGCATGCTACTGCGGGAAGTCTGCCCTCGGGTTGCACGTATGTTGGAGCATTTTGGAGTGGGGTCGATCTTGGTCGCCTTCTTCGGGCTGGTTAGCTCTTTTCTTCCGCCCAGCCTCGTGTGGGTGTGTTGGCTGTGTTGCGGCTTGTCGTGCTTGCCCTTCCTCCTGTGCCTTGCTCCTCAGGCGGCCGTCGAGGAAGAGAGAAGCGTGGAATGGGTGGATCAATGCATTGTTTGGCATGAACATGCTCGCCGGATTTAACAGTCGACACGGATGTCAAGAGCATGGCACTCGGTGCAACATGCATGGCGGCGGCGTATGATAACTCTCCCCGGTTGAGCCTCTTGTCTTGTTGACGCTCGTAGAGAACAGATCAGAAAGACAACCAAATAAAGTCATGCGTGCACGTTCATGCATGTCTTGAAGCGAAGATTGCATCTTATCGTAATTACCATCTTCACAATGTTTTGGAATGTGTTACCAGGGGGAGTACTTGCTGGCATCGACAAATCAGTAGTGTCAAAGTAATTCATTTATGTATGTACTTTTCTTGATTTGATCAAGCAGAGAAATATTAAATATGTAAGATTGACACTAATTTATGAAATTGATATATTAAGTGACGTGATAGATCATGATTAGCGTGGTATTTGGTCCACTTATAGTCTCTCATAATGTTTAACATCTTGATTTTGTAGACCGATATTGATATATTGCAAAAACGTGTATGTTATAACACGACCACTTGATGAACGCACCTCATCTATGCGTTATAGATTGCTCGTGAGGTATTCTTATAAAATCAGATAATAAAAAATCTTCTGTAGTTATCAGACATTATCTTCAAAATGAGGGAAATGCCTTGGCAGATTTTACCCAAAAACCTAAACCAAAGCTGCTATGAAGCAAATAGGGAACTTGTAGTGGTTGCCAAGCCTCGGCGACACCAAAATTTATGATCGTCTGAAGCATGGCGAAATCAATAGTGTCACGCAATAATTTTTACTTTCGATGAAATCAGTAACGTCAGCTTAAGTAGTTTTTAATTGTTTAAGCATCGTCTATGGGGAAAGAAAAGTCAACGAAGCCTTTGATTGTCCTTCCTTGGACCATAGACAACCTCTTCCATTCGTTCCCATAAATGGATATATCGCTTGTATCGGAAAATCTAGACGTGAGAACATCTGATTTGGAACAGTAGCCACTCGTTTTTCGATTTGCTGTCCTCTAAAATGGGAAAGCTTAGGACACTTCCAATTCAAATCAAACACTCATCGTCATCTTAATATCTATTTTCGAGAACCCAAAGTTAGACTTCGGATGTTTGATGTTGAGCAGCCATCATCAGAGATCCGAAAGGACAACGATGTCCACCTCAAGGCAGGCAATTTCGAGCGAACGTCGGACAAGTAACTAAACATCATCTTGAGTTCTCTCATGCCTCGTCCTCAAATCCCACCAGATCGCGACCTCCAATTGAAAAAGTTCCTTTTGAACTCCCAGGTTAACGTAGTTGGTCGAGAGTCTGGGAATTTTAGAGCTCGGTATAAATAGTTTTCGTGTTTCAAAACCTTATTCCTCAGGCTGCCGATTGTATTGATTCAAGGTTTCTGCTTTCCTCTATCCAAATCTATTCCTTCCCCACATCTTACAAGGAAAACGAAGCCCACTTTCCGTGCCAGGCGCAGGACTATTGCTTTAATTTTCATTATTGAAATATAACCCAGTAATTTCTTATAATGTGGTATCAACAGCACATAAACCATCAAATTATTTTCCTTGATGATGTTTTTATGATATTAGAATGCCCTAAATCGAGAGCATCCGAACATAGTTATGTCATTTTTATTTTGATTATTCTTATTTAGCGGGGTTTTAAGTATAGTTATTTAGTGATCAACCTTATTAAATACTAAGTATCAATACTTATCGTGCACATACCTTTTTGTTTCTTATTCAGTTGCATATTTACGAAATCACTGTTGAATTTTACTTTGGTTGTAATTCGCCATTTTCCTCTAATTGTAATTTTGAGCTAGTTAATGTAATCAAGTTTAAATTTTAGTATTTCTCCTAATTATATCTATGATTTTACTTATATCTGGTTGATGAGTTTCACATTTCATAGCAATCCATCATTTAGTCCAACTAAATGACAACTTTCGGGGCCACCTTTTAGTTGGTAAACTATGATGAGTCTTTTTTTAATACTTACCCCATAATTTGACTGAAATTTCGAAGGCTCTTCTTTTAGTTAGAGTTTTCTAATTTAGATTCTCATATAAATAAGTAAGAGATTTTTCGTTATATATTTATTATTAACTATTTTTTCCTCTCGTTAACAAAGATTTCGTATTAAATATTCTTTTGATTTATCTTGTCCGCGTGGAGTCATAATCTCTTTATAAGTGGATATTGACACTCGCCTAACAACAGAAGCTCGGCGTGTCGAATCACTATTCAAGCTCGAAAAGCTTGTAAGTTACAATATCTCACAAGATAATAAAATAAAATTGAAGTTTGTTCAGGAAATTTTTATCCGACGACTCTTGTTCATGCTGATAATAACCCTAATTAAAATCTCTGGCTGGGATCGCCCCGCAGATCAGAAGCAAAGTAGAATCAATAGACGTGGAACAAAAGCTTCTCTGTTCGTGAAGTTGCATTCACACGAACGTCACTGCGACCCGTTCGTACCGGTACAAAGTTTCTGAGGTTAACTTGTGTTGCTTAGCAACGAAGTATGTACAGCCAGTCCATTCACTTCCAATTTGATTGTTCTTGGTGCCTAAAGTTAGGTCCAATCAGTTACATCATCTCTTGTTGTTCACATAAAGTCTGTGATTCAATCTACGACCCATAAATGTTCTAATACGTCAGCTTATAACGGTACATTTTATGATGATAGGATCAAAAAAAGTTCTATTACCAAAGTGTATGTATTCCTTAATTTTCTTTTCTTTCTGGAGATATCTATAATATCTTTCCCTTCATCTCATGATATCCGATGCAGAGCACGGGGTTCATCCTGGCCTATCTTTCAAAGATAGAACGAATGGGCAACGCAAACCACAAACCGACGCCAAGCGTAAGCACGAGTTTCTGGGTAACGTGTTAGCAGCACGTTAGATCACAATAACTAAAGAAGCATTGCCAGAGCATTTTATTGAATGCATAGCACTGTAAATTACTCGTAAAAGAGAGTTTTTTTTGGACGGTTGTAATGTCCTGCGAAATGCCCATCGCTTCTTTCGACGCTACTGCAGAGCTCGTCTCTTTCTCAAGAAGCCGTTCGCTCGTCGGTGGCCAAATCCATCCACTGGAGCTTGTGGGTGTCCTAGTTTTAGCCACGGCTATGTCGAAGAAAACAAGAGGTTGAAGAAGAATAGAGAAAGGCGAGAGAATCGATTCTCTATGTAGCACCTGTAATTCTCGTCGCTTTTCCCGGAAGCCGTTCATTCGCCGGTGGCCAAATCCTCTATTGGAGCTTGTAGATGTCCTAGTTTTAGCAATCGCTAGATGGTCAAGAAACAAGAGGTTTCTGAAGAACAGTGAAAAGAGTCCAAAAATTTTGGAAAGAGAGAGAGAATCAATTTCCTTTAAACGTTGCCGTTTTGGACTCCCAAACGCCATGTCATTTCAGCCATTTTCCGCTCTAGATTTGAATGTTTATTTTTTTTAAAAAGCCACATTGATTCATTAGAAAAGTCACGTACGACTCTTGTCAAAATATGTAATCGGAGGCATGATCATTTTTTCAATAACGCATTCTTTTCGTCAGAGTAGATTTATAAGACAATATAATTGATGCACATACACACATATAACGCGGCAGCATGGAAAACTCAATTATTTATTGAATTCATGACACTGAATTACTTATCATAAGATTTTATTTCAAGCTTGTAGCTGTATTTGCGCATATTGAATCATGCGCTCGTGGCTTTCGTTGGGCTCTTCTCGTCGGTTCTCACGACACCCGATGGAGGAACCGTCGGAGGAAATTCGCAAACACATATGTTGAGATGCTCCGGACAATTGCAATATGTTTGACTAGGACAATCCCGAACAGTATCGCACGTTTGAGCATCTTGTGCTTCAACCCTCATCTCCCAACCTGCCAATTCGTGTTTATTTCACGGTCAACATTCACTAAAACTTATCCCTGAGAGAGAGAGAGAGAGAGAGAGACCATATACAACTAGGAGGAACACCAGCAGCGCAATACGCTTGGAACAGAGCTTGTCCATCGCTCTCTCTGCCGATGAAAATGCAGCACGCAATACTCTTCTGGTACGTGCTCTGGTTTGTGCTTTGATGGAGTATCCGGATGTTGTGTTGGGTCCTTTGCTTTCGCCACACGATTTATATAGGCGTAACCACTCCCATGCAAATCCAATTTTCTCGACGTGTAAATAATTTTTTGTTCTTAAAATAAATATCGAGAGGATTTCTTGCGATAACTTCAGGTATTATTAATGGAATATGGTAATGGTGCAATTATTCATCTTCCACAAAAATTGTTTTCTGCTTTGATTTGCACAATCTTGGAAGGTAATGAAATCTGATTTAGATTAGAAGTTTAATTAGGGAAATTAATGACTATTAGAAGTTTAAGTGGGGAAATCAATGACTTTATTACCGAATTAAATGCATCAACATATTGAATTTTATTACGACTTGTTTATTTCGTAAAAAACAATGATTTGAAAAGTATTTTTCAAAAACAATCACTCGTATGGTTTACAAAATTTAATGAATGAAAAATATTTTCATCATTTACAAAATGTTTAGACATTTGTACAATAGATTTTATACTTTTTAAAAATAATTTTCACAGTTAAAATCTAAAAATGCCACGCCCACATGTGTCTCAATGATTCGCGTGATAAATAGGGGTGTGAGCAATTTCCACATACCTCTCTCTCGCAAATCCAATGAATTCACCATTGGACTACATTTTCTGCCTTATGTCAAGGGGACATTATTTTAGGATTTGCACTATTCTTCTAACTCCAGCCCGGGGTTACAACACGGTTTTTGTTTTTCTCGCAGCTCTTCCATTTATCGGCATAGTACGAATCCAGAATATTGCGCTTTGGCTGATACTAGTGTTGAACTCATCTAAGTTGCGTCGACTTTTGGATGACATGGGAGTTGCTCGAAATTAACCCACTGTGATTTGGTGCGATAACAAAACAGCCGTTCAGATCGCCAGAGATGATGGAAAATATAACTATTCATTTGAACGCATGACACCATAAATTACTGGTCATAATATATTTATTTCAAACTCGAGAAATATTTGCAGATATCGAATCAAGGAATAATAGGCTTTATGAGGTTCCTCTTATCGGCTTCCACTACATCCAGTGGAGGATAAAGCAAACACAGATGTTGATGGGCGTCGACACTTGCAATATTTTGGATCTCCACAATCTTTCACTGCTCTGCACGGATAACTCCACGCCTCTTGCTTCCACGCTCATCTCCCAACCTGCCAATTGACAATCTTTTCACAATTAACATTCACTGAAACTGATCCCTTACACATAGAGAGAGATAGAGATACCGAATGGCTCGAATCGGTCTTCTTTATCGTGCTTGCCTACTCTTGAAACCTATCGAGGCAGGGATTCAGAATCTAAAGTAGAACAAAAAATACTAATGAGTTGTTAGATATATGCCATAAAGCTACTATGTAATAGTTACATATTAGGATTTCAGTTGTAATATCATTATTATTATTTAACTAATGGTAATGACATATTTATTCATTTGTCCAATTATTTTATATTTATGAATGATTCTATAAGATCAGTTACTACTAAACCTATTTTTGAGACGTCAATAATATATGTGACGGGTTCATAGTTAGGCTGAATCTTTAAACCGTTCCTGGTCAATGGATTATTGAGTGGATATTAATAATCTTGTTGAGACCAGTATGTTCTTAACTTCACAATTAAGTATTAGATACTTAAGGGAATGATGAGTCGCATGTCATTGGGTATTATGATGCATGAGTTAGAACACAAATGTTTGTATTAGACAATTTCACTAAACATGACGCATATGGAATGATTAGCGACATGGAAACTTTTAGTGTGGTCAATGTCTAATTATTCATACTTTGGTCTTATGTAAATAATCCTTAGACCTAAGGCACAGTGTTAACTTGTGTGTCGAACAACTATGGTTCACAGGTGTACATAATGTCGGGTTGTTGATCCGTCTTTATACTTGATGGTCATAGTTTGTTCATATACGAAGTTGCACGTGTACGCAATATGGAATCTGTCTCTTTGTTATATGCAGGGTATAATAATGATGTCCTATGCGATCTAATTATGACACTGCATTGAAATCCTCAGTCGGAGTTGTAACCGAGCATAAATTATTTATGTCTCAAATAAAATGTATGTCAATTAGATTTGTGTATATGATCGAATTTGTAACTTAACAAGTATTCAACGGTCTTTGTTTGATCGGGACATAATAAGACAGAGGAATTGGATTACATCGTAACCAAAGCTGACATATTCATTATGTTCTTAAAACATTCACACTATTTTGGTAGTCATGACTTATTGCTAGATGTCAATTATGACTTGTAGGAACTAAAGATTAATCAGGACAATTAATTCTTTTGGGAGTACTAATGTGTTAGTACAAGTCTTACTACTAGCTTAGTGATGAATTTAGAGATGTCACACATCATAAACAATTAGGATAACGTGGAACAAGAGAGAAATAATGTTGCAAATTGAATTGTGTCGACTTGAAATTAAATTAAAATTTGTATTATAGTCACAAGCCTACTTGCATATGATGCACGTGCATGCCCAAAGTGAATACATATTACTGTATTCCAAATGTACATATAAAGATTATGTTCTTTTTATTTTTAAGGGAATTGATTAATTAATTAATTATTCATTTAATTAATTAAAGTGGAAATGGACTATTTGGCACGAATCATCGTGCACATGCACGAAGCATGAATGGTCAGCAAACCGCTGACCGTTCATGCACGAAATTGTTCATGAATCAGCGGTTGCTGACCGCATGCACGATCTTGCATGTTCGAGAGTGATCAGCAACGGTTGCTGATCCCACGATTAGCAACCGTTGCTGATTTTAAAAAACCGTTCCAATAAATGCTGCAAAAAGGGTTGCAAAAAAATAGAGAGAAAGTGGGCGTTTTGTTTTGTATATCAGAGACGCAAAAAAGAAAAGGAATTTTGTCTAGTTCGGGCCGTGACTAAAACATCAAGGATACGACGGATTATCTTCGCGAAATTGCTAGCACGATCATAATAGTGATTATCTGAAAAATCTCTCTTTCATTCGACGTCCATTGTTAGTGTATCTGAATTAGAGGTCTGACGTTTGTGGGACTCTTATTTTAGTATGTTATTTCCTACATTTAAGAAGAAAAGCTGTTAAAAATTGGAGTCTCGATTGGATTGGATATCTGTTTGGGTACATGTTGCTAAAATTATAAGTCAACTGAAGAACATCCGAACCAATTCGTTTAAAGCGCGCTTCGAGAGGTAATTCGTTTAACTCCCTTTTTATATTCGTATATATATTTTATTAAAACGCACGAATAACGTATTCGGAGAATCATGTATAAAATATATTTTCTTTGTTTCCGCTGCGTTCCTTTTATTAATTTAACCTATACATGATTCATGAAACCCCAACAAGGGGTCTCACTCAATCGTCGAGGTAAGCCAATAGAGATCGAATGGAAATGCCCATGGCTTGTTTGGACGCCAATGAATTTGGAGCTCTGTCTCTTTCTCAGGAAGACGTTCGTTCGTTGTCGGCCAAATCCATCTATTGGAGCTTGTGGGTGTCCTAGTTTTAGCCATGGCTATGCCCAAAAAAAGGGAGAGAGAATCGACAGTGGAGCTCGTCTCTTTTTTTTTTTTTTTTTTTTTTGGTCAGTCCTACTCTATTCCTACTCTACGCTCACTTGCAGACTTGTGCCCTGCCTCTTGCAGGGCGTGGGAGTCGCAACCCACTCTCAAACTTACGCGTTCCTACCCCCATCCCTCCCTGAGAAGGTGGGGATTTGAACCCCTCACCTCCCCCTTCCATGTTGGAAGGGTGGCCACTGGGGGAGCTCGTCTCTTTCTTAGGAAGCCGTTCATTCGCCGGTGGCCAAATGCCTCTATTGAAACTTGTAGGTGTCCTAGTTTCAGCGTGGCTATGGTGAAGTAACAAGAGGTTGCAGAAAGACAGAAAATTTAGGGATGAGAGAGGGAATCAATAACCTCAAAAGTCGTCGTTGTGGACTCCCAATTGCCATGTCATTTCATCCAGTTTCCGCTCTAGACTTGATTTTTTTATAATAAAAAAAAGTCACGTCTGACTTAAAAATTCATTATATAAACCACGTAAGACTCTTTGCTGGTATATGTTGCCG
Organism: Eucalyptus brandiana; assembly: GCA_014182725.1. Classification (NCBI taxonomy): domain Eukaryota; kingdom Viridiplantae; phylum Streptophyta; class Magnoliopsida; order Myrtales; family Myrtaceae; genus Eucalyptus; species Eucalyptus brandiana. The sequence continues at coordinate 39,024,909 of CM024674.1, forward strand.
GAGGTATGATTATTTTTTTATCAATGTGATATCTGAGTGATCAATTGAAATTTTTTTACATTGAAGTGAGTGCCGCACGAAAGTTATGACCTTTATATTGTCTTTTTTTTTTTTTCAGAATAAATCTATAAGAAAATACCATTTGGTGTGCGCACATGCATATAAAGAGACGAGCAAATTGCAAGTAGAGTTCTGTAGGGACTTATAGTTTAATTGGTTGAAACGTACTGCTCATAACATTTATATTGTAGCTTCGAACCCTACTAAGCCTGTGGAGAGTGAGTGTCCGTCGGGGCGTTGGGAGAGCAGCATGAATGATGAACACTATAATTTGGCTTCAAATATCGAGTCAATGTTGAGAATTGTTAAATCATGACTCGAGTTTGAGCGTTCACAAAACGCGATTCGTTGGACTCTTGAAGATGCACAAAAGAGGAAATATAAAATTCAATGAAATCTGAAAGATGTTATCTTCGGAAGCTTGCAGAAGCCGAAGACGTTACGCACACACACAATATTCAAAGGATGGGCTGATGGATAAATAAATAAAAAAAAGGAAGTCTCTTCGCACGTACGGTAGAATCCAAGTGCTGGTGGGCCCAGGTCAACTATTTGACCTTTTGGGCACACGAATTTCCTTTTTTTTTTTTTCGGCGTGCGTGAAGTGGCTTAAAGAAACCCTACGAAGCCGCACAACCACGATTAACGAAGCCGCAAGTCCTCCGCGAGAAGCTTTAAAGAGATACACGAAGTCCTACACACGCAGACCAAATACGAATGCTGGAGTTCCTGATTTTGGCATACGTAGAGCATTTTTGTTTTGAACTTGAACGCGCAATATTTTTGTACCATGAATTTTTGTCTAAATGAGTTATTTATTTCTAAATACTTTGGGTTTGGGGTTAAAATAGTGTGGGAAGCACTCGAGCGTGTGAGTGATTGTAAACTATGATTCCCGGATTATAGTGGATTATTTGGGGTTAAAATAGTGTGGGAAGCACTCGAGCGTGTGAGTGATTGTAAACTATGATTCCCGGATTATAGTGGATTATTTGTTGCTGGTTCTCCCTGTGAATGTAGGTACTGATACTCGGACCAAACAATGTAAATTTCTGGTATCATTATTATTTCTCGTTTATTTCTCTGGCGATTTTGCGTTGACGTAAATTGCAAGATCCCGTCGTTTTCGTATATTATATCCTAACATGATATGAAAATTTTGATTTGATTTTCCTCCGTACACTCCTTTTAATATTTTTTTTAAAGTCGAATTTTTAATCATTTTTTTCTTTTCCTTCTCTACGGCCACTCATTAGCAAGGCTCAAGCTTGCCTGATCTCAATGAGGTCAAGCTCGCTCGAGGTCAACAAGCTCGAGGCTCGCCAGATTGGTGAGGCTCAAGCGTCACCAGATTGGCAAGCTCAAGTCACATAGGACGATTAACATCTATGTTAACAATTTCCACTCTAAATTGATTGGAGAATTGAATTGATATTGATACGAAAAGATTTAAAATTAAATTGGTCTAATTAAAAGGTAGATAGCGATGCAATATATTCAGGAATTAGTACTTTTTCGTTTCCTTTTCTCTGGGGATGGTATTAATTGAAAAGTTTCTCAAATGCTAGCAACCATGCTTGAAAATAAACATATCCAATCACTCATTGAACGCTTTCATGAGATTTTATTTCGAACTTGTGCTGCATTTGCCTACATCGGATCATGGAATCCTAGGTTTCATTTGGTTCTTCTTGTTAGCTCTCCCAACACCCGCGGGAGGATAAGTGCAAGTACAGACGCCGAGGGGAAGAGGACACTGGCAGTATCTTGGATCTCCACAATCTTGCACAGTTTTGCACGGAGGACTCACATCTCTTGCTTCCACACCCGTCTCCCAACCTGCCAATCAATAATCTTTTCACAGTTAACATTCACTGAAACTTAGAGAGAGAGAGAGAGAGAGAGAGAGAGAGAGAGAGAGAGAGAGAGATACCGAATGCAAATATGAGGAGGACGAGCAGAGCAATAGACTTTGAACAAAACTTCTTCATCGCTCTCTGCTGATGAAACTGCAACGCTCGATATGACTCTGCTACTGTGTTCTCTTGTTTATGCTATGTAGGGTCTAGATGTGGTATTGGGTGTCTCACAATGAGTTATATATAGGCTCAAGCTCATCATACTTCATAATACAGTAATTAATCTTACCATAAATGTCAAAAGTAGTCATTTTCTGATAGATTTGCGCAACCAAAGGAATAAAATCTAATTTAGGACCAAAGTTTTGGTAGGGCAATGAGTGACTTTCGTCTTTATATGTTTTCTGGAAAATTAGATTGGAAGGAAGTTATTAGATCGAGATTGCAGAGCGTCAATTTCCTTACATTGCATCGTACCCAATTTCAGATATTTTTACATCATAAATTACAATAGGACGTTACAAAGAGAACGGCACCGTTACTGAGAGGGAATAACGGTGCGTTGTTGACCATTAATTCCCATTCAATGGGAATGGGCAACCGGTGGAACAAATTTGGGAAACAAATCTTGATAGAAAATTCTGAAATATCAATCATTATCTTTTTCATAAAGAAAAATGAAAATTCCTATTTGGCCCATCCAGTACTTTGTATAACTATTTAAATAGAAAACTCAATTCAAATTATTCCTAAATGTGCAATTTCTAAACAATATGTGAACTAATTCTATGTGACACTCGCATGATATTTTTTTTTATGTTTTCTTTTAATTAAAATTCGGAATTAAAAGTACCTAATATCTAAACATGCAAACTATTTCTAAGAAAGGAAAATTTAAAAAAAATTGGAATAAATAAATACATAATTTAACACGCAATCTAGTCCAAAATTAGCAACGTTATCAACAAGAATCAAATCAAACTCCAATAATTTTGTACTTTTCTATGAGGCAAAATCAATTCAAATCAATCAAAGGTAGACAGAAATCAGATTCACATCAAACACGGAACCAAATCATACAAGATATTATCGATATCCATTAACTTTGAAAACAAAACGAATTGTATGCGACATCCGAGTTTCGCCCCACGGAATCGCAAGCCTCAACCGCATGACAATTAACACCACTTCGCCAAGCTCGTCATTGGGTTTCACCACTGGATCTTGCTGTGCGTTGCCTCAGCTCGTCCCCATCATCGTCAAGCCACCTCAGCCTCCCCACGACACCAACCTGGTCCTTCCGCTCTTCGACTCGTCACCCCACCACATCATCGCCACTGTAGCACCTAGCCTCATCCGCCTTCCTTTCTCGCCATCTGTCTGCCCCCCAGGCGATAAAATTTCCCAAAGTCGGGGATCGACAAGTCTGTTGGAGAAAACTTTCTTATTGTTTTGAAGTTGACAAAATGTTTCCATCAGTTTAGTCTGAAGACTTTCAGACTCAAGTGTTAAAGTCTGAAAAATTCCAAACTCTGTCGTCAAAGTCTGAAGACTGAAAAACTCAAGACTCAAAGTTTAACAAAGAGAAGACTTATCCAGATGCAAGTTTATCTTTAAGGATTTAGTTCGTACGGTTTGTAGAAAATCTTATGGTTGGAGATAGCACCTCGTGATCAATTATTGGAATCAATTCGGATAATTAGATTTGTTGAAAGGCGAAACATTTTTGGAAGGTTCTACTTATGAAAACCTAGATCCTGATTGTATGGGCGATCAGTATTGGTGGGCTATCATCACATTCCTTAAATGACTTGAGATCTCCTTAATTGATTCTGTCAAATGGATAAATTAGAAGAACTCCTTTGGAAAGTGCCAACAGTTGAAAATGCATGGAGGAGTATATAAGGTGGACGCTTAAGTTATTCAAGTATGTGCGTGAAAGAAGAATTCCAAAGTCTGACGCTTTCTAGTTCTTGCTATTTCAATCATAGAGCTTTATTTGTACTCAAAAGAGAGAGAACAAACACTTGTGAGACTTTGAAAAAGTGTAGTAAAGTCTCTACACTGTAAATTCAAGGACATAAGACTGTAACATCTCTTTTGATCCTTAGTAAAATCCAGCTAGTGGGCTGTCAGCGCGGGAGAGTAGACATAGGCTTGATCTAAGTTGAACCACTATAAACATTATGTCTCTATTCTCTTTCCCTTAAACTCCTTATTTCAATTTACAGTTTCATATAAAGGTAAGTCTATTATTGGAATTAAATGGATTTTTAGGAACAAGATGGACAAGAAAGGAAAAGTGGTTAGGAACAAAGCAAGACTCGTAGCCAAAGTATATATGTAAGAAGAATGGATAGACTATGACGAGACATATGCACCAGTAGCGAGAAGTCTATGTGGAACAACTACCTAGTTTTGAAGATCCAAGAAAGCTAGACTCAATCTTCAAACTGAAAAATGTTCTTTATGGACTAAAGCAGGCACCTCGGGCTTGATATGACAGGTTAAGTAAATTTCTTTCAAAATTGTTTTGATAAAGGTAAAGTAGATACCACCTTGTTTATTAAGAAAGAAGGTAAATATTTTCAACTCGTTCAAATTTATGTTGATGATATTATTTTTGGATCATCTAATGAAAATTTGTGCAATAAGGTTTCTAAATCTATGCGGGATGAATTCATCTTATGATGGGTGAATTAACCTTCTTTCTTGAATTACAAGTCAAACAATTGAAGAAGAGAATTTCCATTCACCAAGAGAAATATGCGAAAGATCTCATCAAAAAGTTCGGTTTGGAGAATTGCAAAAAGACTGAGATACCTATATCAAGTTCTTCAAAGCTAGATAAAGATGAAGAAGGAAAGAGTGTAGATTAGAAGCTATACAGGAGCATAATTGGTTCACTTATTTACTATCTAGACCTGATATTTTATTTAGTTTTTGTATTTGTGCTAGATTTCAATCAAATCTCAAAGAATCTCACTTAACTACTGCAAAGCGCATCATGAAATACATTGCAACAACTCCAAAGTTAGGACTATGGTATCCAAAAGAAAGAGACATTACTCTCATTGGATATTCACACGCAGACTTAGCAGGTTACAAAGTGGACAGAAAGAGTACTTTTGGTACATGTCAACTGCTTGGTAACAAGCTGGTATCATGGTTTTCAAGAAAACAAAGTGCCGTAGTTCTTTCAACAGCCGAAGCAAAATATGTGGCTCTTAGAAGTTGCTGCTCTCAAATCTTATGGATACGGCAACAACTAAGAGACTTTGGAATTGAAAAATCATGCACTGAGATCAAATGTGACAACACCAGCGCCATAAATCTCACAAAGAATCCAATTATGCATTTAAGGGCAAGGCATATAGAGATTCGACATCACTTTATTAAAAATCATGTTTAAAATGGAGAAGTTATGATTTAGTTCATTGACTCAAAGAATCAACTAGCAAACATATTTACAAAGCCGCTGGAGAAAAACCTATTTGAGTCTATTCGCACCAAATAATTCAAATGTGGCGACCGTGGAGCTCGTCTCTTTCTTAGGAAGCCGTTCATTCGCCGGTGGCCAAATGCCCCTATTGGAACTTGTAGGTGTCATAGTTTCAGCGTGGTTATGGTGAAGTAACAAGAGGTTGTAGAAAGACAGAAAATTTAGGGATGAGAGAGGGAATCAATAACCTCAAAAGTCGTCGTTGTGGACTCCCAATTGCCATGTCATTTCATCCAGTTTCCGCTTTAGACTTGATTTTTTTATAATAAAAAAGAGTCACATCTGACTTAAAAATTCATCATATAAACCACGTAAGACTCTTTGCTGGTATATGTTGCCGGAGGCATGATTATTTTTTTTATCAATGTGATATCTGAGTGATCAATTGAAAATTTTTTACATTAAAGTGAGTGCCGCATGAAAGTTATGACCTTTATATTGTCCTTTTTTTTTTCAGAATAAATCTATAAGAAAATACAATTTGGTGTGCACACATGCATATAAAGAGACGAGCAAATTGCAAGTAGAATTCTATAGGGACTTATAGTTTAATTGGTTGAAACGTACTGCTCATAACATTTATATTGTAGCTTCGAACCCTACTAAACCTTGCACCCTCTTCTCTTCCCCCAACACAAGGCAGTCGAAGTCCCCACTACCCCTCAGATCTCAATTTAGCAATCACACTTGGAACTGCACTGCTGCAGCTGCCCGGTGTGGAAAATTCAAGTATTCATTGAATGCATGGCGCTGTGAAAATGCAGCGCAGAAGACTCTTCTGGCACGTGCTCAGGTTTATGCTTTATGCTTTGATGTAGTATTCAGATGTTGTGTTGGGTCCTTTGCTTTCGCAACGAGATTTATATAGGCTCAAGCACTCCCATGCGAATTCAATTTTCTTGGCAAGTAAATAATTGTTTGTGTTGGAAACAGATTCCTAAAAAATCGAAGCGATACTTGAACGATCTAATACCAAAAATGAACGTAACGTGCTCGGGAAAACATGTAACACCGATCGAAAGATAAATCACGGAGATGGACATACTTTATTTGCCACAGATTAAGTATCGTTGTAGTCTTAGAAAAATCGTTTGAAGCCCTGAAATTCCACTCTTCAATAGGGAGTATACTGTTTCAAAAGAAAGAAAATAGAGAAGTGTATTTTCTCTCTATTGATAAATGTTCTACCCTTTTTTTTTTAAATTTATATTTTGCAGTTATTTTCAATTAGAAAATAACTGCATTTTCCTCTTATGAGCCCTTCTCTTATGGGTTGGGTTTGACCCAACATGAGCGGATATGCTTAACTTGGCCCATCAAATAAAAAAATTTGTCAGTTTGTTTTAAAATTAACACGGAGAGGATTTCTTGCAACAACTTCGGATATTATTTACGGAATATGGGGATAGGACAATTATTTATCTCCCATGAAAACGTGATCACCAATTGTTTTCTGCTTCATTTGCGCAACATCGAAAGGGTACTAAATCCTATTTACGTTAAAAGTTCAGCAGGGCAAGGAATGACTGTAACAGCATATTTGAATTATATTAAATCATGATGCTTTTTACCCAGTTAGATTTGAGGCAAGTTATTAAATGGAGATTTTAAAGCATCCATTTGTTCCCGCTATATGAACCCAATTTCAGATTTCTCTATGTCATAAAGTGCAATAAGGTAGGCAAGCGAACACTAAAAATATTTTATTTCTGGTTTAAAAATTAAAGAAGAAAATACCTCACATAATTCCTTTTCAACGTTAAAATGAAATTTTATTTCTGCCTATTTTTAATAAAACTAAAATTTTATGATCTTATTTTTGGGAAATGCGAAAACTATGTAATTGAATGTAGAACTTAAAATCAGGATAAATTTTTTTTTTTAAAAAAATATAGTCCAAAATTGTTAGATGGATGCCAATTCAGTCATAATTTTTTCAATTTAGTCAATTTAGTGCTAAATATTTTGATGATTTGCCAATGTAGTTTTTCTGGTTAATGCTGGAAAAAATTGCTAATGTGGAAATTTAAAAAATTATATGAATTTTTCATATTTATTTCATATTTCTTTCCCCCCTTTTTTCCACTATGGTTGGCAAGGAAAAAAAAAAAGAAAAGAAAGAAATAATGTAAAAATTTGAATAAATTGCAAAAGTTATTCACATCGGGTTCGGTTGTGCCATACATAATGATTAACATTCACATTAGCAATTTTTGGCCAAAATTGGCTGAAATGATTACATTGGTAAATTGTCAAAAGGCTTTAGACTAAATTGGCCAAATTGAAAAATTTAAAATAGAATTGACATTCGCACAATAGATTTATGACCGTTTTAATCATTTTCTCAGTTAAAATCTAATCGGCCAGCCCCATATACATGCATCTCAATGATCCATGTGATAAGTATGAGTCTGAACAATTTCTAGATACCTCTATTTCACAAATCCGAAAAATTCACAATGTTTTGTTGAACAATTTTAATCTAAAGGCCCCATCTAGTGCGTTCGTTCACTACTTTTTATTTTTTGGTCAAAAAGGAGTTTATAGCGTTCTCATTCAAGTAAGAGTTTGGGTCGTAGAAGCACGAGCTTCAGAACATAACAAGTCCAAAAGACAAGAGGGGGATAAAAAACCAAATTAGCTGTATATGCAACCTTCTCCAAGCTATGATTGTCCTCTTGATTAGGTCTATCCCCGCCGAAGATGCCTGTATGGATTAAAGCATGTATCACGCACATGGTTTAACAAATTCAATACTGTATGCAACCTGAAATCAAATCCGGCTCTTATAATGAAGCATCATTTGTTCATCATAGTGATCGAGGCTTTTTTTCTTCTTTCTTTTGCTATATGTGGATGACATGATTATTACATGAGATGACATTAGGGAATTACTAATCTTGAACAATATCTCAATCTTCATTTTGAGATGGAAGATCGTGGGTTGCTTCATTATTTCCAGGACAAAGAAGTTTCTTTTGGCTCAAATGACTATTATATCACTCAAGCCAAACATATCTCCAATCTTACCTCTCGAGCAAGTTTGATTGATGATAGGGTAACTTCTACCTCACTAGAGTGCCCATTGCCAAGTTGGACCTCCTTGATGGCACCCCTTGGGAGATACTGCACTCTTTTAATAGTTGTTTTGCAATTCAGTATATCTCACTATAGCCAGTCGTTAACATAGCCTTCGTAGTCCATACACTGATTGAGATTATGTTTACCTTACGTTCTATTCACCATGCTATTATACTACATTTTTTTTCCCTTATGTCAAGAGGGCATTATTTTAGGATCTTCACTATTCTTCTAACTCCACCCTTGAGTTAAAAGCCTACTTGGATTCAGACAATGTCGGGGGTGTCGATGATCACATTTCTTCAACACGTTTTGATGTTTTTCTGGGCAGTTCTTCCATTTATTGACATAGTAAGAAGCCTGTCATTAACTCATACTCCAGCTATGAATCCGAATATCGTGCTTTTGCTGATACTAATGTTGAACCCGTCTAAGTTGTGTTGGCTTTTGGAAGACATGGCAGATCCTCGAAATTAATTGCACTATGTTTTGATGAAATAGTAAAATTATCATTCAAATGATCAGAGATTAAGGAAAATTTAACTATTTAGTTGAATGCATGTTTGAAAAAAAAAAAAAAAAATTTGAACGCACGACACCATAAATTATTTGGTTATAATAATTTTATTTCAAATTCGAGATATATTTGCTTATATCAAGTCAAGGACTAATAGGTTTCACAAGGTTCCTCTTGTGGGCTCCCATAACACCCGGTGGATAATATTGGCAAAGACAGATGTTGACGGGCGCAGCACACTTGCAGTATCTTGGATCTCCACAATCTTCGACGGTTTTGCACGGATGACTCACATTTCTTGCTTCCACATTCGTCTCGCAACCTGCCAATCAATGATCTTTTCAAGGTTAACATTCACTGAAGCTAATCCCTTAGTTCCTGCAATATTTGAGAGAGAGAGAGAGAGAGAGAGATACCACATGCAAATATGAGAAGGACAAGTAGCACAATAGACTTTGAACCAAACTTCTCCATCGCTCTGCTGCTGAAACTGCAACCGCCAATAAGACTCCGCTAGTATAAACTCCTTTTTATGCCTTGGTGCGGTATCTGGATGTGGTGTTGGGTGCCTCACAGAGAGTTATTTATAGGCTAAAAGAGTACTCACATACGAAATCAACTATATTGGGATATGAATTAAAAATTTTGTCTACTTAATGCTTGGCTAGATCTCCATCATTGTATTTCTATAAAGTTAGGATCAAGAGGATTTCATAATGGTAATGACACAACAATCAATCTTCCACATACGCGAACTTGTGATTATTTTGCGCAACATCAAGGGAATTTTTTTTTTTTTAGGACAATAGTCTTAGTAAGCAATGATTGAGTTCATTAGCAATTTTTTTTTGGTCGAAAGAGAATATTGTATTCATATATTCATTAGCAAATTAAATGCATGAATATATAGAAATTATAGTACCTCAAGCTTCTCTTCTTTATACCAAAATGTGGCAAATTGCTATTGGATGTTATATACGGCACACTTGCTTAATTAATCAAAGAAAATTACCAAAAAGAAAGTCTTAAACATATTGCACTTATGTCAATTCAATCATAAATCTTTCAATTTACATATTTGTCTTTCTATGTGACGTGGTTGGCATTGACAAGGACAATTTTTGTAATTTTTAAAAATATTCGGTGAACTTTTTAGACTTTTTTTCTTTTCTTTTTGTTTTTGTTTTTTGGTTTTTCCTCCATAGTGGTCAGCTTCCTTAATGACTGGCAATCGGCCATAGGCGAGGGCACCCTTGCAAGGGTACGATCACCTGAGTCAAGTAAGGTCACCTCTCCAATTTTTGGGGAGGGTCAACCTTGCCGCCCTCAAGCAAGGCTTGCCCTTGCCAGATCCAATGAGGTCAAGCCTTGTTAGAGGATGGCAAGGGGCAACCTTTGTTGAGCCTTGCCCAAATCTTGCGACGGCGAGCCTCGCTTGAGACTAGCAAGGTGGAACCTTGCTAGCCTTAAGCGACATCGCCCCTGTGAGGCAAGCCTCACTCTACGAGTGAGGTTGGCCCTCACCCAATCTAGAGGAAGTGAGCCTCCCCAATGGCTAGATGCTGGCCATTGAGGAGGCCTGCGCAAGAAGGGGGGAAAAGAAGAAAGAAAATACAACAAAAATTCAAAAAAATAATAAAAAATATCAAAAAAAAAATATTCATGTTAGTGTTGGCGGTGTCACGTAAAACGACCAACATCAACTGAAATCATTAAATTGGCAAGTCACCAAAAAATTTAGGACTAAATTAACAAATCGTTAAAAAATTCATGATTATAGTGGCAAATTATCAAAAACGTTTAAAACTAAATTGATATAAATGAAAGATTTAGCAGTAAATTAGTAAGCTGTCAAAGGACCAAATTGGTATGATTGAAAAATTTAGAACTGAATTGGCCACCTTACAATAAGTTTAGGACTTTTTCTGACAATTTTCCCTTACAATAAAACATGACTGTAATAGCATGCATCTAACAACAATAATAGTATGCGTCTAACTGCAATAAGAATCTCCCAGCGTTATTTTCTCTTTTTTCAGAGAAACTATTGATGCATTTGGAGTCGAACTGACGGAGTTTTGTTGCCCAAGGTCTGTCGACGACTACGGAATTTGCAACTAAAATTTGTGCAGCAAAAGAATGCTAGAAATAAGGTTTTGGCTGGCGGCGAATCATCCGCTTCGGGAGCTAAAGGCGTGGACCTTTAACGACGAATTAAAATTTCATTCCTAACTTTTTGCAAAAGATACGGAATTTGAAATTTTTATAAATGATAGTAAAGTAAAGTGACGAAATTAAGTGTCTCCTTATATGCGTAAATCTTTTAGCAATATTTGTTTCATGATAAACCAACCCTTTTGCCGACGAAACTTGCGTCACTACAGCCCCATCTTGTTGGTGCGAATTGAATATTTCTTTGCTAGAGTAAAAAATAATTAGCAATAAGTTAATTTCCTACGTAGTCATGCAAGAGAAAAGAATTATTGAATATATACGGTTGTGCTTGGCCACCGGCCCTAATTCACTCCTTGTAGATCAATGAGCCCGTCCATCTAACTCTCTTTCGCACGCACGTGAGGAGGGAGGGAGGGAGAGAGATATCTTTAGCTTATTTTCTTCTTCCACGCAACAACAGGTAAATATTTGTTTTGATATGATAAGAGAGTAAAGACTTCCAATTCTTTTCAATAGACCTATCAAACGAGTAGACTAGATTGGATTTGGGTCGAGTTATAATTAGGCGTTTGATCCAAATTGATTAACCCGTTTATGATCCATTTATCGTTATGCAAATTTCCCGACCTATGTGCAATCCAATCCATTTAACCAAATCTAAGAAAGCTTACTTCTCATTATTTTTTCAAAAAATTATATTGCTAAAACACTTTCATATAATACAAATCTAGTAGACAATTTTGAGATTAAGACGTTATTTGTTTCGTGGAAAATATTTTTAAAGTAGTCATTTTTCAAGAAAATAATAATAGTCTTTTGTTTGCTTGAAATATAAAAATAAATTTGAAAATACTTTTTGCAATTTGATATATTAAATTATGACTCGAGTTTAAGCATTTATAAAACGCAATTCGCTAGACTGTTGAATCTGCACAAAAGAGGAAATATAAAATTCAACGGAATCCGAAAGATGTTATCTTCGGAAGCCTACAAAAGCCGAAGACCTAAATAAATAAATAAATAAAAGGAACGTATGTGTGAATCCAAGCGCCGGTGTGCCCAAAAGGTCAACTATTTGACCTTTTGGGCACACGAATTTCCTCCTCCTTTTTTTTCGGCGTGCGTGAAGTGGCTTAAAGAAACCCTACGAAGCCGCACAACCACGATTAACGAAGCCGCAAGTCCTCCGCGAGAAGCTTTGAAGAGATACACGAAGTCCTACATACGCATACCAAATACGAACGCTGGAGTTCCTGATTTTGGCATACGTAGAGCGTTCCTGTTTTGAACTTGAACGCGCAGCATTTTTGTACCGTGAGTTTATGTCTAAGTGAGTTATTTATTTCTAAATACTTTGGGTTTGGGGTTAAAATAGTGTGGGAAACACTCGAGCGTATGGGTGATTGTAAACTATGATTCTCCGATTATAGTGGATTATTTGCTGCCGGTTCTCCCTATGGATGTAGGTACTGATACTCGGACCGAACAATGTAAATTTCTGGTGTCATTATTATTTCTCGTTTATTTCTCTGGTGATTTCGCGTTGACGTAAATTGCAAGATCCCGTCGTTTTCGTATATTATATCCCAACATGATATGAAAATTTTGATTTGATTTTTCTCCGTACACTCCTTTTAATATTTTTTTTAAAGTCGAATTTTTAATCATTTTTTTTCTTTTTCCTTCTTTAACGGCCACTCGTTGGCAAGGCTCGAGCTCGCCTGATCCCAATGAGGTCAAGCTCGCTCGAGGTCAACAAGCTTGAGGCTCGCCAGATTGGTGAGGCTCGAGCTTCACCAGATTGGCAAGCTCAAGTCACATAGGACGATTAATGTCTACGTTAATAATTTCCACTCTAAATTAATTGGAGAATTGAATTGATATTGATACGAAAAGATTTAAAATTAAATTGGTCTAATTAAAAGGTCTATGACAAAATTGATAGCGATGCAATATGTTCAAGAATTAGTACTTTTTCATTTCCTTTTCTCTGGGGATGGTATTAATTGAAAAGTTTCTCAAATGCTAGCAACCATGCTTGAAAATAAACATATCCAATCACTCATTGAACGCTTTCATGAGATTTTTATTTCGAACTTGTGCTGCATTTGCCTACATCGGATCATGGAATCTTGGGTTTCATTTGGTTCTTCTTGTTAGCTCTCCCAACACCCGCGGGAGGATAAGTGCAAGTACAGACGCCGAGGGGAAGAGGACACTGGCAGTATCTTGGATCTCCACAATCTTGCACAGTTTTGCACGGAGGACTCACATCTCTTGCTTCCACACCCGTCTCCCAACCTGCCAATCAATAATCTTTTCACAGTTAACATTCACTGAAACTTAGAGAGAGAGAGAGAGAGAGAGAGAGAGAGAGAGAGAGAGAGAGAGATACCGAATGCAAATATGAGGAGGACGAGCAGAGCAATAGACTTTGAACAAAACTTCTTCATCGCTCTCTGCTGATGAAATTGCAACGCTCGATATGACTCTGCTACTGTGTTCTCTTGTCTATGCTATGATGTAGGGTCTGGATGTGGTGTTGGGTGTCTCACAATGAGTTATATATAGGCTCAAGCTCATCACTATATTGCCACAAATGAACATCGAAAAGGATTTCATACTTCATAATACAGTAATTAATCTTACCATAAATGTCAAAAGTAGTCATTTTCTGATAGATTTGCGCAACAAAGGAATAAAACCTAATTTAGGACCAAAGTTTTGGTAGGGCAATGAGCGACTTTTTGTCTTTATATGTTTTCTGGAAAATTAGATTGGAAGGAAGTTATTAGATCGAGATTGCAGAGCGTCAATTTCCTTACATTACATCGTACCCAATTTCAGATATTTTTACATCATAAATTACAATAGGACGTTACCGTTACTAAGAGGGAATAACGGTGCGTTGTTGACCATTAATTCCCATTCAATGGGAATGGGCAACCGGTGGAACAAATTTGGGAAACAAATCTTGATGGAAAATTCTGAAATATCAATCATTATTTTTTTCATAAAGAAAAATGAAAATTCCTATTTGGCCCATCAAGTACTTTGTATAACTATTTAAATAGAAAACTTAATTCAAATTATTCCTAAATGTGCAATTTCTAAACAATATGTGAACTAATTCTATGTGACACTCGCATGATATTTTTTTTTTTGTTTTCTTTTAATTAAAATTCGGAATTAAAAGTACCTAATATCTAAACATGCCAACTATTTCTAAGAAAGGAAAATTAAAAAAATTGGAATAAATAAATACATAATTTAACATGCAATCTAGTCCAAAATTAGCAACTTTATCAACAAGAATCAAATCAAACTCCAATAATTTTGTACTTTTCTATGAGGCAAAATCAATTCAAATCAATCAAAGGTAGAAAGAAAATAGGTTCACATCAAACACGAAACCAAATCATACAAGATATTATTGATATCCATTTAACTTTGAAAACAAAACGAATTGTATGCGACATCTGAGTTTCGGCCCACGGAATAGTAAGCCTCAACCGCATGACAATTAACACCACTTCGCCAAGCTCGTCATTAGGTTTCGCCACTAGATCTTGTTGTGCCTTGCCTCAGCTCGTCCCCATCATCGTCAAGCCACCTCAGCCTCCCCACGACACCAACCCGGTCCTTCCGCTCTTCGATCCATCACCCCACCACATCGCCGCCACTGCAGCACCCAGCCTCATTCGCCTTCCTTTCTCGCCATCTGTTCGCCCCCTAGCCGATAAAATTTCCCAAAGCTAGGGACCGACAAGTCTGTTGGAGAAAACTTTCTTATTATTTTGAAGTTGACAAAACGTTTCCTTCAGTTTAGTCTGAAGACTTTCAAACTCAAGTGTTAAAGTCTGAAGAATTCTAGACTCTGTCGTCAAAGTCTGAAGACCGCAAGACTCAAGACTCAAAGTTTACTCTCACTGACAGTTTCCTGACTGACGAAGAGAAGACTTATCCAGATGCAAGTTTATCTTTAAGGATTCAATTCGTACGGTTTGTAGAAGATCTTACGGTTGGAGATAGCACATTGTGATCAATTATTGGAATCAATTTGGATAATTAGATCTATTGAAAGGCGAAGTATTCTTGGAAAGTTTTACTTATGAAAACCTAGATCCTGATTGTATGGGCGAACATGATTGGTGAGCTATCATCACATTCCTTAAATGACTCGAGATCTCCTTGATTAATTCTGTCAAATGGATAGATTGGAAGAACTCTTTTGGAAAGTGCCAACGGTTGAAAAGGCATGGAGGAGTATATAAGGTGGACGCTCAAGTTATTCAAGTGTGTGTGTGAAAGAAGAATTCCAAAATCTAACGCTTTCTAGTTCTTGCTATTTCAATCATAAAGCTTTATTTGTACTCAAAAGAGAGAGAACAAACATTTGTGAGACTTTGAAAAAGTGTAGTAGAGTCTCTACACTGTAAATTCAAGGACATAAGACTATAACATCTCTTTTGATCCTTAGTGAAATCCAGCTAGTGGGCTGTCAGTGCGAGAGAGTAGACGTAGGCTTGATCTAAGCTGAACCACTATAAACATTGTGTCTCTATTCTCTTTCCCTTAAACTCCTTATTTCAATTTACAGCTTCATATAACTGTTTACTAATGTTTACATCGCTAGCAAATTATTTTGAAGGTTTGTAAAAATTTTCTTATCACCTATTCACCCCCTCTAGGTGATCTTACTAGCCCTTTCAATTGGTATCAGAGTTTGTGTGCTCGTTTTATTGAAGCGTTTTTACTTCTGAGCTAAAGATTTATGACTAGTATTTTGGCTCCAGGTTTGGTTTAAGGCCAAAGCAACACCAGACATCTTTACTTAGATGGAAATGAATATAATGTTTGGAAAAACAAGATGAATGCATTTCTAAGATCGAAAGATTTTTTGGAATGGGATGTGGTAGAAAAGTGAATCATTCCTAAAGTTGCATCAGTTTCAGAAAGGGGAAAAAAGGCTTGTAGATGCTGGCGAAATGGCACAAGAAGAAATAACCAAGAGATAAGCTCTTTATGCTAAAGCAATCTACTCTTTATACTGTGCTTTATCTCCTACTGAATATAACAGAAATTCATCTTGTGAAACAGTCAAAGAAGTCTGGGAAGGTTGCATGTTACCTATGAAGGAACTGACCAAGTTAAATAAACAAAAATCAATATTTTATTTGAACAGTATAAAGCCTTCAAGATGAAACTAGGAGAATCTATTACTGACATGTTTAGTCGCTTCACAGATATTATAAACGGTCTATCATATCAGGGGCAGCCAATCTCAGGACCAATGAAGGTCAATAAATTGCTGCATGGACTATCCAAAGATTGGAATCACATGAAGACTATAAGAGAAACCCAAAGGATCATGCTTCTTACAGTTGATGAACTTGTAGGCACACTTCAGTCATACGAAGTGGAGCAACTCAATGAAGAAGAAGATCCCAAAGGTAAGAAATCAATTGCTTTAAAATCTAACAATGATTCTAATAATACAGATTCTGAAAATGACATGGATGATGAAGAGCTAGCACTCATGATAAGGAGATTCAGGAAACTAAACAAAAAGTGAAGAAGATTTAATTGGAAGAAGCAAGGCTCTCAAAGATTCCAAAACAAGTCAATTGAGGATGATGAGATCAACAAAGATGTGGTTTGTTGAATGTAAGAAAAAAATGGCACATCAGACCCAACTACCCTCTATTGAAGACAAACAAAGCAAGATTGGACGACTGAATTTTTCTTGGCTACTCAACCTCAAGCAAAGCGTACAGAGTATTCAACAAGAAGAGTCAGTCTGTGGAAGAATCTATGAACGTTAAGTTTCAAGAGTCAATGTAGAATCAAATGATTCAGGCTCAACTTGAAGAATCTGAACGTACACTAAATCCTACAAAGTCTACTTCTCCCAAAGTGGCTTAGACTCATGAAGTTCAACAACAAGATGAACCGGAAGATTTAATTGAAATAGAGGATCAGCAGACTCACAAACCAACCAGCAATTGGAAACATAAGTCAAGTCATCCCAAGAAACTCATCATTGGCAACATCGATGAATGAATTCGTACCAGATCCAAAAGGCGTGAAGAGTCTGGTGCTTTAGCACTTGTTTCTGAAATTGAACCCAAAACTGTAGAAGAAGCCTTGGCTGAAGAAAGTTCGATTGAAGCTATGCAAGAAGAGCTCAGATAGTTCGGCATTAATGATGTTTGGGAATTTATTCCTAAACCTAAAGGTAAGTCTATTATTGGAACTAAATGGATTTTCATGAACAAGATGGACGAGAAAGGAAAAGTGGTCAGGAACAAAGCAAGACTCGTAGCCAAAGGATATACACAAGAAGAAGGGATAGACTATGATGAGACATATGCACTAGTAGCAAGAAGTCTATGTGGAACAACTACCTGGTTTTGAAGATCCAAGAAAGCTAGACTAAGTCTTCAAACTGAAAAAGGCTCTTTATGGACTAAAACAGGCACCTCGGGTTTGGTATGACAGGTTAAGTAAATTTCTAATTGAAAATGATTTTGATAAAGGTAAAGTAGATACCACCTTGTTCATTAAGAAAGAAGGTAAAGATTTTCTACTCGTTCAAATCTATGTTAATGATATTATTTTTGGATCACCTAATGAAAATCTGTGCAAGAAGGTTTCTAAATCTATGCAGGATTAATTCGAGATGAGTATGATGGGTGAATTAACCTTCTTTCTCTGATTACAAGTCAAACAATTGAAGAAGAGAATTTTCATTCACCAAGAGAAATATGCGAAAGATCTCATCAAAAAGTTCGGTTTGGAGAATTGCAAAAAGACTGAGATACCTATGTCAAGTTCTTCAAAGCTGGATAAAGATGAAAAAGGAAAGAGTGTAGATCAGAAGTTATACAGGAGTATAATTGGCTCACTTCTTTACCTTACTGCATCTAGACCTGATATTTTGTTTAGTGTTTGCATTTGTGCTAGATTTCAATCAAATCCCAAAGAATCTCACTTAACTGCTGCAAAGCGCATCATGAAATACATTGCAACAACTCCAAAGTTAGGACTGTAGTATCACAAAAAAAAAAAAAAGACCTTACTCTCCTTGGATATTCAAACGTAAACTTAGTAAGTTGCAAAATGGACAGAAAGAGTACTTCTGGTACATGTCAACTGCTTGGTAACAAGCTGGTATTATGGTTTTCAAGAAAGCAAAGTATCCTAGCTCTTTCAACAGTTGAAGCAAAATATGTGGCTCTTGGAAGTTGTTACTCTCAAATCTTATGGATACGGCAACAACTAAGAGACTTTGGAATTGAAAATTCATGCACCAAGATCAAATGTGACAACATTAGCGCCATAAATCTCACAAAGAATCCAATTATGCATTTAAGGGCAAAGCATATAGAGATTCGACATCACTTTATTAGAAATCATGTTCAAAATGGAAAAGTTATGATTTAGTTCATTGACTTAAAGAATCAACTGGTAGACATATTTACAAAGCCACTGAAGAAAAGCCTATTTGAGTCTATTCGCATCAGACTGAACATCACATCTTTTATCGAGTAAAGTCTGGAAGTGTTCAAGACTCAGAGGCAAAGTCTGAAGGTATTCAGACTCAGAAAGACAAAGAGTTACTTATATAAGTCATTTCCGTACTAGCAATTTAATAAAAATTTGAAAAGGTACGATTACTTTTTAATCGTTAATTGATTGTTATATTTTAAGAAATTATCTTTTCCGAATTTTTGAATTTATAGTAGTTTTTTTTTTTCAAAAAGGCAGTTTTATTTTTCCTTTATGACGATTTGTTTACCTCGCTTCACTTGCTTTATAAACTGTTGAGATTTGTCTTTTCCGTTTTCAATCTCAAACCCTAGAATACAAAAATCGCACCTGCTCTCACTTTCTCTGTAGTTTATTCTAAAAAGTTTTCACATTTCCGAGCAAGTTTGAGAATTTCTCTCTTAAAGTGACAATATTTTCAAGAAAGTCTTCGAGAATCGCAAGTAAGGGAATACAACACATGCTTGAGGGTCCTACGCACTTTGATTTGACCGATGAAGAAGATTCTTTTCAATCGTAGCGACCAACTCGGCATCAACCTTCTCAACAGCGTCAGTCTCCTCCACTGACTCAACCAGAAGAAGAAATTTTGGAAGAAATTGAACTTGTAAGAACGCCGACACCTAAAGTTGCTTTCAAGCTTTATTCTAAGTTGAAAGAATAAGGTACTGCTATGTCTTTGATTGATGAATATCTGAGAGAGAGAGAGAGGTTACAAAAATGAAACTCTATTCTTGCGCAATATGGAGAAGATGGGCATTGCGGAAAAAAGGGTCGGCTAAAAAGGCTTTTGCTAACTTTCTTAGTGACCCGAATTATGGCACGTTTAATCAGTCAAAAAGAAAGGATGATGACGAACAAATGTTTACACATTTCCAGCCTCAGATGGGAGTGTTTGCAAATGTTGGAGGTGATGGAGCAAGTTTATTTCGATCTAAGGATCACAAAAAGATTTATTCAAAACTGATGAAGAGAGGGGTTATGAATCCTAGAAGCGTTGATTTTGATTTTCTTGATTTTATGCAAGTAAATTTGAGAGAAAAGTTTGCACTTCTTCAATTGGAGCGTTTTTGTTCTGAATCTACAATTGCTTATCTAGAACTCATAGCCTACTTCTATTCAAATCTATCATTTTTGGATGCAAACAATTTCTCTTTCACAATCAGGGATAAAGAGTTTTTGATGGATATGGACACTTTGGCTGACTTGAGTGATGTGGAAAGAGCGTGTTTCCAACCAATCAATGTGTCCATTGTTCAAGCTACACTGGCATTGGTAAAAGATAGGTTTGCTGAAGGCAAGATATCCTACTCTAGGATGAATGCCTCTAACATCTTGCTGTATAAAATCGTGAAACTGCATCCGTCCAAAATCAACATCCACGACCGACGTGTCTCATTTTGAAGCAAAGTTGATGTATGCCATCAATGTTGGCTACAAATTCTTTCTGCCTCACACTATCATATTTCACATGTACAGGACAGTGGTGAAAGACAAGGAACAACTCCCTTATTCTACTCTTATCACGTGCCTTTTTAGACATTTCACATTCCTGCGTCTTTGTGTTTACCAAGCATTAATCAAATGGTGATTGGATTTAAAATGGTCACCAAGATGCGTCTGAAAGAGCTTAACAAGGTGTTAAAGCGCATGAAGAAGAAGTCTCCCGTCAAAGCTAAAAAAGACTCTACAGCGGCCAAAAGGAAAGGCAAAGAGCCCATGAATGCTCCAGCAAAAAGGAAGAGAACTCTCATTTTGCAGGATGAAGAAGATGAGGACGAGATAACTCTTTCAGCCTTAAGGAATTTGAAGAGTTTTTCAGCTTTCAAGAGACAGTTGAACGAGAAACTAGAAAAGAGACAGAGGAAAAAGAAAAAGGAAGAAGAGAAGAAGAGAAGAAGAAAAGGAGGAAGGAAGAAGAGAAGAAGAAGGAGAGGAAGAAAGAAGAGAAGAAGAGGAAGTACAGGCTCGAGAAGATTCATTTGAGCCTACCTTGATTGTATCCTTGTCAAGCAACTCAGAACAGACAAGGAGTGGAACTGCTGGAGTGAAAGAAAAAGAAAAACATCACTCTCTTGTTGAGACAGAACAGGAAAAAGAATTTACTTCTCCAACTGAATGCACAAAAACAGGGGGAGCTGCTAAAAAACGCGGTATTTCTTCACCTATTATAACTAGTGATGTTAGTCGATCTACATCAGATCTAGATAACATGTATGCCTCTCACCATCCAGAACCAGACCTTGAGGCATACACGTCCTCTGGATCTGCTGCAGATCGACTAACATCACTAGTTATAATAAGTGAAGAAATACCGCGTCTTTTAGTAGCTCCCCCTGTTTTTGTGCCTTCAGGTAGAGAAGTAAATTCTTCTTCCTGTTTTTCCTTAGCAAGAGAGAGATGTTTTTCTTTTCCTTTCACTCCAGTAGTTCAACTCCTTGTCTGTTCTGAGTTGCTTGACAAGGATATAGCCAAGGTAGGCTCAAAAGAATCTTCTCGAGCCTCTACTTCCTCTTCTTCTCTTCTTTCTTCATCTCCTTCTTCTTCTCTTCTTCCTTCCTCTTTTTCTTCTTCTCTCCTTCCTTCATTTTTTTCTTCTTCTCTTCTTTCTTTTTATTTTTCCTCTGTCTCTTTTCTGGTTTCTCGTTCAACTGTCTCTTGAAAGCTGACAAAAGTCTTTAAATTCCTTAAGGCTGAAAGAGTCATCTCGTCATCATCTTCTTCATCTTGCAAGATGAGAGTTCTCTTCCTTTTTGCTGGAGCATCCATTGGCTCTTTGCCTTTCCTTTTGGCTGCTGCAGAGTCTTGTTTAGCTTTGACGGGAGACTTCTCCTTCATATGCTCTAACATCTTATTAAGCTCTTTCAAACGCATCTTGGTGACCATTTTAAATCCAATTACCATTTGAGTAATGCTTGTCAAACACAAAGATGCAGGAATGTGAAATGTCTGAAAAGGCACGTGATAATAGCAAAATAAGAGAGTTGTTCCTTGTCTTTCACCACTGTCTTGTACATGTGAAACAAGATGGTGTGAGGTAGAGAGAATTTGTAGCTAGCATTGATGGCATATATCAACTTTGCTTCAGAACGAGACACATCAGTCTTGGATGTTGATTTTTGGACAGATGCAGTTTCACGATTTTATACAACAAGATGTTGGAGGCATTCATTCTAGAGTAGGATATCTTGCCTTCAGCAAACTTGTCTTTTACCAATGCCAGTATAGCGTGAACAATGGACACATTGATTGGTTGGAAACACGTTCTTTCCACCCCAATCAAGTCAGCCAAAATGTCCATATCCACCAAAAACTCTTTATCCCTGATTATGAAAGAGAAACTGTTTGCATCCAAAAATGATAGATTCAAATAGAAGTAGGCCGTGAGTTCTAGATAAGCAATTGTAGATTCAGAACAAAAACGCCCCAATTGAAGAAGTGCAAACTTTTCCCTCAAATTTACTTGCATAAAATCAAGAAAATCAAAATCAACGCTTCCAGGATTCATAACCCCTCTCTTCATCAGTTTTGAATAAATCTTTTTGTGATCCTTAGACCAAAATAAACTTGCTCCATCACCTCCAACATTTGCAACCACTCCCATCCGAGGCTAGAAATGTGTAAACATCCGTTCGTCATCATCCTTTCATTCTGGCTTATTAAACGTGCCGTAATTCGAGTCACTAGGAAAGATAGCAAAAGCCTTTTCAGTCGACCATTTTTTTCGTAATGCCTATCTTCTCCATATCGCGCAAGAATAGAGTTTCATTTTTGTAACCTCTCTCTCTCAGATATTCATCAATCAAAGACATAGCAGTACCTTCTCCTTTCAACTTAGAATAAAGCTTGAAAGCAACTTTAGGTGTTAGCGTTCTTACAAGTTCAATTTCTTCTTCTGGTTGAGTCGGTGGAGGAGACTGACGCCGTTGAGAAGGTTGATACCGAGTTAGTCGCTGTGGCTGAGAAGAATCTTCTTCCTTGGTCAAATCGAAGTGCGTAGGACCCTCAGACATGTGTCGTGGTCCCCTGCTTGCGATTCTCGAAGACTTTCTTGAAGACATTGTCACTTTAAGGGAGAAATTCTCAAACTTGCTTGAAAAGGTGAAAATTTTTTAGAATAAACTACAGAGAAAGTGAGAGCAAGTGCGATTTTTGTATTTTAGGGTTTGAGATTGAAAATGGAGAAGACGAATCTCAACAGTTTATAAAGCAAGTGAAGCAAGGTAAACGAATCGTCATAAAGGAAAAAAAAACTGCATTTTTGAAAATGAATAACTGATTTTTTGAAAAAGAAAAACTGCTATAAATTCAAAAACTCGGAAAAGATAATTTCTAAAAATATAACAATCAATTAGCGATTAAAAAGTAACTCGTACATTTTCAAATTTTTATTAAATTGCTAGTACGGAAATGACTTACGTTGTAACTCTTTATCTTTCGAGCCTCGAATACCTTCAGACTTTGCCTTTGAGTATTGAACACTTCCAGACTTTACTCGATAAAAGATGTGATGTTCAGTCTAGTGCGAATAAACTCAAATAAGCTTTTCTCTAGCGGCTTTGTAAAATATGTCTACCAGTTGATTCTTTGAGTCAATGAACTGAATCTTAACTTCTCCATTTTGAACATGATTTCTAATAAAGTGATGTTGAATCTCTATATGCTTTGCCCTTGAATGCATAATTGGATTCTTTTTGAGATTTATGGCGCTGGTGTTGTCACATTTGATCTCGGTGCATGATTCTTAAATTCCAAAGTCTCTTAGTTGTTGTCGTATTCACAAGATTTGAGAGCAGTAACTTCTAAGAGCCACATATTCTGCTTCGGCTGTTGAAAGAGCTACGGTACTCTATTTTCTTGAAAACCATGATACCAACTTGTTACCAAGTAGTTGACATGTACCAGAAGTACTATTGTTGTCCACTTTGCAACCTACTAAGTCTATGTCTGAATATTCAAGGAGAGTAAGGTCTCTTTCTTTTGGATACCATAGTCCTAGCTTTGGAGTTGTTGCAATGTATTTGATGATGCGCTTTGCAGCAATTAAGTTAGATTCTTGGGGATTTGATTGGAACCTAGCACAAATGCAAACACTAAACAAAATATCAGGTCTAGATGCAGTAAGGTAAAGAAGTGAACCAATTATACTCCTGTATAGCTTCTAATCTACACTATTTCCTTCTTCATCTTTATCCAGCTTTGAAGAACTTGACATAGGTATCTCAGTCTTTTTGCAATTCTTCAAACAGAACTTTTTGATGAGATATTTCGCATATTTCTCTTAGTGAATGAAAATTCCCTTCTTCAATTGTTTGACTTGTAATATGAGAAAGAATGTTAATTCACCCATCATGCCCATATCGAATTCATCCTACATAGACTTAGAAAACTTCTTGCCCAGATTTTCATTAGGTGATCCGAAAATAATATCATCAACATAGATTTGAACGAGTAGAAAATCTTTACCTTCTCTCTTAATGAATAAGGTGGTATCTACTTCACCTTTATCAAAACCATTTTGAATTAGAAATTTACTTAACCTATCATACCAAGCTCGAGGTGTTTGCTTTAGTCCATAAAAAGCATTTTTCAGTTTGAAGACTAAGTCTAGCTTTTTTGGATCTTCAAAACCAGGTGGTTGTTCCACATAGACTACTCGCTACTGGTGCATATATCTTGTCATAGTCTATCCCTTCTTCTTGCGTATATCCTTTGATTACGAGTCTTGCTTTGTTCCTAACCACTTTTCATTTTTTGTTCATCTTGTTCTTGAAAACCCATTTAGTTCCAATAATAGACTTACCTTTAGATTTAGGAATAAATTCTCAAATATCATTAATGCTGAATTGTCTAAGTTCTTCTTGCATAGCTTCAATCCAACTTTCTTCAGCCAAGGCTTCTTCTACAGTTTTGGGTTCAGTTTCAGAAACAAGTGATAAAGCACTAGACTCTTCACGCATTTTGGATTCGATACGAATTCCTTCATCGATGTTGCCAATGATGAGTTCATTGGGATGACTTGACTTATGTTTCCAATTGTTAGTTGATTTGTGAGTTTGCTGATCCTCTATTTTAGTTGAATCTTCTGGTTCATCTTGTTGTTGAACTTCAAGAGTCTGAGCCACTTTGGGAGAAGAAGACTTTGTAGGATTTCGTGTAGGTTCAGATTCTTCAAGTTGAGCCTGAATCATTTGATTCTGCATTGACTCTTGAAAATTAACGTTCATAGATTCTTCCACAGACTGACTCTTCTTATTAAATACTCTATAGGCTTTGCTTGAGGTTGAGTAGCCAAGAAAAATTCCTTCGTCTGATCTTTCTTCAAACTTACCAATTTGATCATTTGTATTCTTTAAAATAAAACACTCGCAACCAAACACATGGAAATAAGAAACAATTGGCTTCTTTCATTTGAATAACTCATAAGGAGTTTCTCCAGAATAGACCTTAAGAATACTCTGTTAATAATGTAACAAGCCATAGAAATTGCTTCAGCCCAAAAACGAAAAGAAATATTACTTTCAATTAAGAGTGTTCTAGTCATTTCTTGTAATATCTATTTTTTCTTTCTACAACTCCATTTTGTTCTGGAGTATATGGAGAAGAGAAAACATGTTGAAAACCAGAGTCATCATAGAATTTTGCAAAATCATGGTTTTCAAACTCACCTCCATGGTCTGTCCTAATACTCGAAATAGCATATCATTTTTCATTCTGAACTTTCTTTGCAAATTTTGAAAAATAAGAAAATGTTTCAGACTTACTTGCCAAGAAGTATACCAAAGTAAAACGAGAATAATCATTCACGATTACTAGGGCAGTATCTCTTTCCACTAATACTTTGAATTCCGGTTGGTCCGAAGAGATCCAGATGCAGAAGCTGCAAAACTTGATTAGGAGAAACTTTATTTATAGGTTTGAAAGAGCTTCTAACCTGTTTTCCAAAAACACATGGTGTGCATAAATCACATTTTTTATACATCAAATTGGGTATTCCACGAACAAGCTTCTTAGATGAGATCTTGGCAATTTGCTTCATGTTGACATGGCCAAGTTTTCTATGCCAGAGGTTTGCTTCATCTTGAATAGATATTAGACATTGAGAGTTTTCTGGTTTTATATCTAAAGATAGATATTTCCATGTCTTCCTCCAGTGAAAAATTGAGATAAATCATTATTAGTTCCCGAACAAATTCCTTCTTGGAAGTTAAATTTGAATCCAGTGTCACACAATTGACTGATGCTGAGTAGATTGTAATTTAGACCTTCCACCAAAAAGAGATTGTTGATTGTGAGACTTTCAATTTTTACCGTTTCACATCCAACGATTTTTCATTTGCTATTTCCACCAAAAAAAAAAACTTTTCATCCTTTTATTTGCACAAATTTTATAAAACAATTTGAATCTCCCGTCATGTATCTCGAGCAGGCACTATCCAAATACCACTTTATTTTTTTCTTGATAGTGACCTCGATTACACTGTTTGAGTATGAATCTAAATCTGTTCCAAAATCTATGTCTGCTTTGAGAACCTTATTGAATTTTTCAGTTCTTACTTTCTTTTTCTTCAACAGAGGGCAATTGGGTCCGATGTGCCATTTTCTTCTTACATTCAAAACAAACCACATCTTTGTTGATCTCGTCATCCTCATTTGATTTGTTCTGGAATCTTTGAGAGCCTTGCTTCTTCCAATTAAATCTTCTTCCCTTTCTGTTTAGTTTCCTATCATGAGTGCTAGCTCTTCATCATCCATGTCATCTTCAAAATCTGTATTATTATAATCATCGTTACATTTTAAAGAAATTGATTTCTTACCTTTGGGGTCTTCTTCTTCATTGAGTTGCTCCACTTCGTATGACTGAAGTGTGGCTACAAGTTCATCAACTGTAAGAGGCATGATCCTTTAGGTTTCTCTTATTGAAATCTTTACGTGATTCCAATTTTTGGATAGTCCACGCAGTAATTTATTAACCTTCATTGGTCCTGAGATTGGCTGCCCCTAATATGATAGACCGTTTACAATCTCTGTGAAGCAACTAAATATGTCAGTAATAGATTCTCCTGGTTTCATCTTAAAGGCTTCATACTATTCGAGTAAGATATTGATTTTTGTTTTTTTAACTCGATCAGTTCCTTCATAGGTAACATGCAACCTATCCCAGACTTCTTTGGCTATTTCATAAGATGAAATTCTGTTATATTCAGTAGGAGATAAATCATAGTATAAAGAATAGATTGTTTTAGCATCAAAAGCTTGTCTCTTGGTTATTTCTTCCTGTGCCATTTCGCCAGCATCTACAGCTTCTTTTCCTCTTTCTGAGACTAATGTAGCTTTAGGAATAATTTCATTTTCTACCACATCCCACTCTAGAGGATCTTTCGATCTTAGGAATGCCTTCATCTTGTTTTTCCAAATATTGTATTCATTTCCATCAAAGTAAGGAGGTTTGGTGTTGCTTTGGCCTTCAACCAAACCTGGAGCCAAAATACTAGCCATAGATTTTTAACTCAAAAGTAAAAACACTTCAATAAAACAAGCACACAAGCTCTGATACCAATTGAAAGGGTTAGTAAGATCGCATTGAGGGGGGTGAATAGGTGATAAGGAAATTTTTACAAAACTTCAAAATAATTTGCTAGCGATGTAAACAGTAGTAAACAATTATATGAAACTGTAAATTGAAATAAGGAGTTTAAGGGAAAGAGAATAGAGATACAATGTTTATAGTGGTTTAGCTTAGATCAAGCCTACGTCCACTCTCCCACGCTAACAACCTACTAGCTAGATTTCACTAAAGATCAAAAGAGATGTTACAGTCTTATGTCCTTGACTTTATAGTGTAAAGACTCTACTACACTTTTTCAAAGTCTCACAAGTGTTTGCTCTATCTCTCTTTTAAGTACAAATAAAGCTCTACAATTGAAACAGCAAGAACTAGAAAGCTCCAGACTTTGGAATTCTTCTTTCACGCACATACTTTAATAACTTGAGCATCCTCTTTATATACTCCTCCATGCATTTTCAACCGTTGGCACTTTTCAAAGGAGTTCTTCTAATCTATCCGTTGGACAGAATCAATCAAGGAGATCTTGAGTCATTTAAGGAATGTGATGATAGCCCACCAATTCTGCTCGCCCATACAATCAGGATCTAGGTTTCCATAAATAGAACTTTCTAAGAATACTTCACCTTTCAACATATCTAATTATCCGAACTGATTCCAATAATTGATCACGATGTGCTATCTCTAGCCGTAAGATCTTCTACAAACCGTACGAACTGAATCCTTAAAGATAAACTTGCATCTGGATAAGTCTTCTCTTCGTCAATTTGGAAACTGTCAGTGAAAGTAAACTTTGAGTCTTGAATCTTGTGGTCTTCAGACTTTGACGACAGAGTCTGGAATT
This sequence comes from Eucalyptus brandiana, assembly GCA_014182725.1. Lineage (NCBI taxonomy): Eukaryota > Viridiplantae > Streptophyta > Magnoliopsida > Myrtales > Myrtaceae > Eucalyptus > Eucalyptus brandiana. Next base: position 39,053,064 of record CM024674.1, read on the forward strand.
CTTCAGACTTTAACAGTTGAGTCTGGAAGTCTTCAAACTAGACTGATGGAAACGTTTTGTCAACTTCAAAACAATAAGGAAGTTTTCTCCAATAAACTTGTCGGTCCCCAGCTTTGGGAAATTTTATCGCCTGGGGGGCAGACAGATGGCGAGAAAGGAAGGCGGATGAGGCTGGGTGTTGCAGTGGCGGCGATGTGGTCGGGTGACGAGTCAAAGAGCGGAAGGACTGGGTTGGTGTCGTGGGGAGGCTGAGGTGGCTTGACGATGATGGGGACGAGCTGAGGCAAGGCACAGCAAGATCCAATGGCGAAACCCAATGATGAGCTTGGCGAAGTGGTGTTAATTGTCATGCAATTGAGGCTTGCAATTCCGTGGGGCGAAACTCGGATGTCACATAAAATTCGTTTTGTTTTCAAAGTTAAATGGATATCGATAATATCTTGTATGATTTGGTTCCGTGTTTGATGTGAACCTGATTTCTTTCTACCTTTGATTGATTTGAATTGATTTTGCCTCATAGAAAAGTACAAAACTGTTGGAGTTTGATTTGATTCTTGTTGATAACGTTGCTAATTTGGGACTAGATTGCATGTTAAATTATGTATTTATTTATTCCAATTTTTTTAATTTTCCTTTCTTAGAAATAGTTTGCATGTTTAGATATTAGGTACTTTTAATTCCAAATTTTAATTAAAAGAAAACATTAAAAAAATATCATGCGAGTGTCACATAGAATTAGTTCACATATTGTTTAGAAATTGCACATTTAGGAATAATTTGAATTGAGTTTTCTATTTAAATAGTTATACAAAGTATTTGATGGGCCAAATAGGAATTTTCATTTTTCTTTATGAAAAAAATAATGATTGATAATTTCAGAATTTTCTATCAAGATCCGTTTCCCAAATTTGTTCCACCGGTTGCCCATTCCCATTGAATGGGAATTAATGGTCAACAACGCACCGTTATTCCCTCTTAGTAACGGTGCCCTTCTCTTTGTAACGTCCTATTGTAATTTATGATGTAAAAATATCTGAAATTGGGTACGATGCAATGTAAGGAAATTGACGCTCTCCAATGTCGATCTAATAACTTCCTTCCAATCTAATTTTTCAGAAAACATATAAAGACAAAAAGTCGCTCATTGCCCTACCAAAACTTTGGTCCTAAATTAGGTTTTATTCCTTTGTTGCGCAAATCTATCAGAAAATGACTACTTTTGACATTTATGGTAAGATTAATTACTGTATTATGAAGTATGAAATCCGTTTCGATGTTCATTTGTGGCAATACAATGATGAGCTTGAGCCTATATATAACTCATTGTGAGACACCCAATACCACATCCAGACCCTACATAGCATAAACAAGAGAACACAGTAGCAGAGTCATATCGAGCGTTGCAGTTTCATCAGCAGAGAGCGATGAAGAAGTTTTGTTCAAAGTCTATTGCTCTGCTCGTCCTCCTCATATTTGCATTCGGTATCTCTCTCTCTCTCTCTCTCTCTCTCTCTCTCTCTCTCTCTCTCTAAGTTTCAGTGAATGTTAACTGTGAAAAGATTATTGATTGGCAGGTTGGGAGACGGGTGTGGAAGCAAGAAATGTGAGTCCTCCGTGCAATACTGTGCGAGATTGTGGAGATCCAAGATACTGCCAGTGTCCTGTTCCCCTCCACATCTGTACTTGCACTTATCCTCCCGCGAGTGTTGGGAGAGCTAACAAGAAGAACCAAATGAAATCCAAGATTCCATGATCCGATGTAGGCAAATGAAGCACAAGTTCGAAATAAAAATCTCATGAAAGCGTTCAATGAGTGATTGGATATGTTTATTTTCAAGCATGGTTGCTAGCATTTGAGAAACTTTTCAATTAATACCATCCCCAGAGAAAAGGAAATGAGAAAGTACTAATTCTTGAACATATTGCATCGCTATCAATTTTGTCATAGACCTCTTAATTAGACCAATTTAATTTTAAATCTTTTCGTATCGATATCAATTCAATTCTCCAATCAATTTAGAGTGGAAATTGTTAACGTAGACGTTAATCGTCCTATGTGACTTGAGCTTGCCAATCCGGTGAAGCTAGAGCCTCACCAATCTAGTGAGCCTCGAACTTGTTGACCTCGAGCGAGCTTGACCTTATTGAGATCAGGCGAGCTCTAGCCTTGCCAACGAGTGGTCGTAGAAGAAGGGAAAATAAAAAAATGATTAAAATTTTGATTTTAAAAAAATATTAAAAGGAGTGTACGGAGGAAAATCAAATCAAATTTTTCATATCATGTTGGGATATAATACACGGAAATGACAGGATCTTGCAATTTACGTCAACGCGAAATCGCTAGAGAAATAAATAAGAAATAATAATTGCATCAGAAATTTACGTTATTCGGTTCGAGTATCGGTACCTACGTCTACGGGAAGAGCTAATAGTAAATAATCCACTATAATCGGAAAATCAGAGTTTACAATCACTCACACGCTCAAGTGTTTCTCACATCATTTTAACCCCAAACCCAAAGTGTTTAGAAATAAACAACTCATTTGGACATAAAGTTACGGTACAAAAATACCGCGCATTCAAGCTCAAAACAAAAACGCTCTACGTACACCAAAATCAGGAACTCCAGCGTTCGTATTTGGTCCGTAGGACTTCGCGTATCTCTTCAAAGCTTCTCGCGGAGGACTTGCGGCTTCGTTGATCGTGGTTGTGCGGCTTCGTAGGGTTTCTTTAACCCACTTCACACACGCCCAAAAAAAAAAAGAAAATTTGTGTGCCCAAAAGGTCAAATAGTTGACCTGGGCCCACCAACGCTTGGATTCATGCGTACGTGCAGAGAGAGACTTCCTTTTTTTATTTTCTTTTTATCCATCAACCCATCCTTTGAATATTGTGTGTGTGCGTTTGGGCCCCACGAAGCTAACGTCTTCGACTTCTGCAAGCTTCCAAAGATAACATCTTTCATATTCCGTTGAATTTTATATTTCCTCTTTTGTGTAGCTTTAAGAGTCTAACGAATCACGTTTTGTAAACGCTCAAACTCTAAGTCATAATTTAATATTCTTCACCTTAGCTCGATATTTGAAGCCAAGTTATAGTGCTGCTCATCCAAGTTACTCTCCCAACACCCCGACGGGCGCTTAACCTCCACAGGCCAATAGAGCTCAAGCAGAGCTTGAGCTTCGCCAAAGAAACTGACATAGTCATCATATCTGCCGGGTTATTTGTTGTGGCAATCTTTTTAACAATAACATTACCCTTAGCTAAGACATTTCGGATGAAGTAGTATCTGATATTGATATGCTTCATTCGCTTGTGATAAACTAGATTATATGCCAAATATATCGCACTCTAGTTATCACAATGTATATTCACACTTTTCTGTTCTAAACCAAAGTCCAAGAGCAAATTTTGTAACTATATCGCCTCCTTCGCTACAAAGGTTAGTACCATGTACTCTGCCTCAGTCGAAAACAAGGCAATGTAATCCTGTAAGGACATTTTCCAACTAACCGCACCACCCGCTAGTGTAAATACATACCCTGCTAAAGACCTACAATCATCCAAGTTATCGGCGTGATCCGAATCCACAAAATCAGTGGTCTCACTGCCATTGATGTCCCTCCGGTACACTATACCCACATCTATTATCCCTTTCAAATATCTGAGGATCCACTTCACAGCTTCCTAATGAGTTTTACCAAGACGCTTCATGTAGCGACTAACCACGCTCATAGCTTGTGAAATATGAGGCCTAGTGCACACCATAGCATACATAATACTACCCATGACACTAGAATAAGGAACACGAGACATATGCTCATCCTTCTCCTCAGTCCGCGGTGATGATTTATCTAAAATTTTAAAGTGCTTCGCTAAAGGTGTACTTATAGATTTTGCTGACTACATATTTAAATGCACTACGATCTTCTCAATACATTTATTCTAAGATAGACATAAAACTCATGCAGTCCTATCACGCAAAATCTCCATAACCCAATATTTTCTTTATAGTACCTAAATCTTTCATCTCAAATTCAATATTTAACTGTCTCTTCAGCACATCAATATCAGACATATTCTTAACTGCTATAAGCATCTCATCAACATATAAGAGTAGATAAATCGAAGAACCATTATCCAATCTCCTAAAGTAAACGCAGCTATCCATCTGACTTTTCGTGTAGTCTTGACTAGCCATGAAAGTATCAAAACATTTATACCACTGCCTAAGAGACTGTTTTAGCCTATACAAAGATTTCTTCAACAAGCAAACATGATATTCCTTATCCAAAATAGCAAATCCCTCTGGTTGCCTCATGTAAATCTGCTCCTTCAACTCATCATGAAGAAACGTAGTTTTCACATCTAGCTGTTCTAACTCGAGATCCTGTGAAGCAACTAAGGCAAGTAAAACACGAATAGAAGTATATTTTACATCAACTGAAGGAGACTATTGGGGAGCTTGAGAAGACAGAGAGCTCTATGGGGGAATTCCAGCTTGTTCGCTTGCCAAAACAGCCATGATTTTCACACCAATTTTTTCATACAACTCTTTTGCTTATTCTCCACTTTTTGCTGCTAACAAAAAGTCATGCAAATTTGTCTTTACTTTTAAAGATCTTTATGACTTTTAAACTTTTTGTCTTTAGTATTTTTGTTTGGTTGTGGACTTTTGACTTTGGATCTTGACTGCTTGGCTGTTATCATGATTTGAATTTTTTATGCTTGCAATAACTTAGCCTGAGATACTAATCGTAGATGGATAGTTATCTTGCAGGATTAACATGTTTTCAATGGTTGCAGAATTGATACTATCAAGTCATAATCAACTTATTTTTATAAGTTATCACGTATTGCTTAAGTTTTGTTTTGTAGGACAAAAGTTTTCAAATATATAGGAAAGTTTTGTCACTATAAAAAAGGGGGAGATTGTTGGAGAAAACTTTCTTATTATTTTGAAGTTGACAAAATATTTCCATCAATCTAGTCTGAAGACTTCCAGACTCAACTGTTAAAGTCTAAAGAATTCCAAACTTTGTCGTCAAAGTCTGAAGACCGCAAGACTCAAGACTCAAAGTTTACTCTCACTGACAGTTTACAGACTGACGAAGAGAAGACTTATCCAAATGCAAGTTTATCTTTAAGGATTCGGTTCGTACGGTTTGTAGAAGATCTTACGGTTGGAGATAGCACTTCGTGATCAATTATTGGAATCAATTCGAATAATTAGATCTGTTGAAAAGTGAAGTATTCTTGGTGTTGGAATTCAAGTCGGCGGAAGACGACTTACTTGATTCCGATGCGCAAACAGCAAATGGCCCTGGAACAAACGTTGAATTGCGAATTTATCACGAACAGTACTTCCTCACGTTAGTCTGGATGCAATCACGAGGAAAACACCCGATTTCCACAGCGTAAATGCCGATTGTTCTTGCAAAATTGAAATAGAACGCCTTTGATCTTCTTCAATGTAAATGGAGAGGAAATTTGGTGCGAATGAATAGCCAACCCTTTCAATGGTTGTGTTCGGGAGGTTTATATACATCTCCCTTCGTACCCCTCCATTTGTGCCTTTCCATCGTAGCATATCAAAGCCAATTGGTGCGGTCCAATCGCACCCCATCATGGACGTACTAGCTAACTAGCTAAAGTACAACATCTCCCACTCGGACATGATGGGCTTGATAGCATTTTATTAAGAATATAAGGCATTCAACATTTATCAATTTTACAAAACAATTCATACGACAAATAAGCCGTGCGACCGGTGAGTACACTCCGCACTTGGGAGCTCAAATTATGCACTGTTAGGGATAACATAATGGCTACAACCCCGAAAAGAAATAAACAATCGATGTCTCAAAGTGCCCCCGGACATATTTTGTTACATCGGTCCAAGTATACCTATCCCTTAAAGGCTATACTCGACTATTCTTAAAACATCATGTATTTACAATTACATCCGCGACCACATAGGGCGATATAATTGGTCGACCAAGTAAATACACGCGGTAGATGTAAAACAACAATAGTCTTCCTTCGCACTCATGTCTCTCTCAATTTCAGAACAAGCTGCTTTCCTAGACATGTCCCATAAGCCATATCTATTCATGACCGCCCGTAACATGCTAAAGTAGCAACATTGATATTTCACTTCGAGAACATAGTCAGAAGTAACATAGGCACAAAATTGAGGTAAAATACAAATTACCTCAAGGGCTCACACGATGAGTAAATAGGGATAATTTTACTCATCTTCCCTTATTGGTCGTACAATGCACATGTAGTACGAATTACATGCTATAGTGGATTTCTCTTTCTATAAGAACGTATGTCATTTATTAACCATATCCACTATACGGATCTTAGCCTAAACATAGTCACGCGCTTCTTACGTACTCATGTTTAGCCCAAGTGCTATATCAGCTTGCTTTCTATAGCACCTAATTAAGTACTCGCATCCGGCATCTTTCAGGCATACATGATTGTGGGACTATCATGTTCGGTCTTGTTATGATTCAATCACAGACCTCATCTTGACTCCAATTAAGGCGACATATTTTATGTACCAAACTTGCTCTTCAGCATTTATTTGTACATAACGTTTCATCTCAACGTGCTAACTACAGCACTTGAGGCGATTGCTCGTGTGAGTGAGCCAATCATTGCCTCGCCGACATACTTTTCAATAATATATGTGTGTTTGTGCTAGTCTCATAGTAGATTTGTACTTATTGATAAAACATCAAATCATTAATAAACAAACAAGTACAATACATTTGTCCACAAATACATAAACTAATGATCCTCTACAATAACATATATCACATTCTACGTAATCCTAGTGACATCCTATGGGTCAAGAATATGTCTCTAGGAATAGCCTTGGTAAATGGATCAGCAACCATTCTATTGGTTGAAATGTATTGCAGGGTCACTTCTTTCTGCGTTATAATTTCTCTGATGAAGTTATTCTTTATGTCGATGTGCTTTGTCCTTCCATGATACTTGGGATCTTTCACATAGGCAATGGCTGCTTGACTATCACAATAAACTGTCACCGCTCTTGGAACTTCAGTGACAGTGGCTAAATTTTCAAAGAAACGTTTTAGCCATACTGCTTCTTGCACTACGGCAGAACATGCAATAAATTCTGCTTCCATCGTAGACAAGGCCGTGCTTGTCTATTTCTTGTTATTCCAAGAAATTGCACCTCCATTGAGCAAGAAAGCATATCCAGAAGTTGATTTACGCTCATCCAGGTCTCCACCCCAATCGGCATCTGAATAATCTAATAGGCGTAAATCATTCCCTTGGTAACAAAGTCGATAGTCTACGGTGCCCTTCAAGTATCTCAGGATCCTCTTCACTGCTTTCCAGTGTGCTTGACCAGGATTTGATTGATATCGGCTCACCAATCCCACGGCATAGCATATGTCGGGTCAAGTACACATCATAGCATACATTAAACTTCCGACTGCACTAGCGTAATGAACAGTTTCCATCACTTTGATTTCTTCTGAAGTCTTAGGACACATCTCAGTACTTAGGCCTTCACCTTGCATGACAGGGGTATCAATGGGATTACAATGCTGCATATTGAAACGCTCAAGAATCTTCATAATGTAAGACTCTTGTGATAAAGTAAGGAGTTTCCTTGATCGATCTCTTTCGATCTTAACTCCTAATATATAAGCAGCTTCTCCCATGTCCTTCATCTCAAAATTGGAGGACAACCATTCTTTTATGGTGATTACCAAAACCTTGTCATTTCCAGCCAAAGAATATCGTCCACATAAAGTGATAAAATCACAAACTTATCTTTGGACCGCTTGACATATACACGGTGATCTTCTTCGATCATCGTGAAACCAAATGTTATTATTGCTCGATGAAAACGAAGATACCACTGTCTAGATGATTGCTTAAGGCCATATATTAAGCGATGAAGCTTGCAAACTTTATGCTCTTGACCTTTAGCTATGAATCCTATTGGTTGTTTCATATAGATTTCCTCATCTAATTCTCCATTGAGAAATGCCGTCTTTACATCCATTTGATGTAATTCAAGGTCCAAATGTGCAACGATGGCTAAAATAAGGCGTATTGAGGCAAACCTTACAACTGGCGAAAAAGTTTCCTCATAGTCTATACCCTCTTGTTGAGTATAACCTTTCGCCACAAGGCGAGCCTTATACTTTTCAATGGATCCATCCGCCCTTCGCTTAATCTTAAAGACCCATTTATTTCCAATGGCCTTACGATTGGGTGGTAGATCAATCAAGTCCCAAACATGGTTTGCCCTCATTGACTCCATCTCATCTTCCAAAGCTTTTCTCCATTCTTCCTTGTCGAGGATGAGAGAGCCTGTTGAACAGTCTTAGGCTCGGCATCGTCATTACGCGAGCAATCATAAATGCTTCCCCTTCAATCTCAAAACGACGACGGGGAATACTTTTACGATTACTTTTACGCAATTGAATTTCTCTTGAATTCAATTCATTAGGCGATGCAACACTCCCACTAGGTCTTGTGTGTTGAGGTAAATCTTCATTTCCCTCTACTACATCGGTGGGTGTGTTATCTAGATCTTCCATCTCATATAATTGGAAGTCCTTATCAATCTCACCTCTATTAGGAAAATCGTTCTCCAAGAACGTGACATCTCTTGACTCCATTTCGGTCACACTCCCATCGGCTTGTTCACCTACGAACACGTACCCTTTGGAGTGTTCGGGAATATCTTATAAAGATACATTTCTTCCCTCTAGGACCTAATTTGCCATGTTTATGGGAAGAATCATGAACATAAGCTGCACATCCCCATGGACGCAGAGACTACTCAAGTCGGTTTCCTACCAGTCCATAATTCATAAGGGGTGGAAGTAACCGATTTTGAGGGCACACGGTTAAGTATATAGGCAGCAGTCAATAATGCATCTCCCCAATAGGAGACAGGTAAATTTGCTTGCGCCATCATAGACCTAACCATTTCCAATAGGGTTCTATTCCTTCTCTCAGCTACCCCATTTTGTTGTGGAGTACCAGGAATAGTCAATTGTCGTACAATTCCCTTTTCATCACAAAGAGCCTTGAATTGCTCCGATAGATACCCACGTCCATGATCGGTTCTCAATGCCTTTATTGTCTTGTTTAACTGATTCTCTACCATCGCTATATATCGTCTAAAGCAGTCTAATGCTTCTGACTTATGGGAGATCGAAAGACATAACCGAAACGTGTGAAGTCATCTATGAAAGTGATGAAATATGAGGCTCCACGCCTCGCCCTCACATTCAAAGGACCACAAATGTCAGAATGTATGAGATGCAATGGAAATTTAGCTCTAGTCCCTTTACCGAATGGTTTTCTAGTTGTTTTTCCCGCCAGACAATGTTCACATATGGATAGACTAACATTAGTGAGTGACCCCAAAAGGCCTTCTCTAGCTAATCTTTGCATTCTTTGCAATCCAATGTGACCTAATCTAGCATGCCAAGTATTTGCATCAATTTCAACGTTATTTGAAGACACAATTAAAGAAAAACAACCATCAACATTAACATTGTACTGATCATAGTCAATGTCTAACACCATAAAACCATTCAATACATGACCTGAACCATAATAAACCGTTCCATACAAAATGTCAACACAATCACCATGGAAATTCAATACATAACCTAAGCTAAGAAGAACAACTACGAGAGACCAAGTTTCGTCGAATATCGGAGCATAAAGGACATCATGCAGGAACAGATTTCGACCACCATGTAAGATTAATTTACACGTGCCGATACCCTTCACTTCAACTCTTGAGTTATTCCCAACATATATCCATCTTCTTCTAGGCGGTATCCGACGATACTCCACAAATGCTTCTCGGTCTCTAGCTACATGGTTCGTTGCTCCTGAGTCTACAGTCCACATTGGATAAGATTCAGCAAGCATTACAGTACTAGAAACAAAAGCATTACTCAAAGTAATGGAGTAATGGGGTACCTTTTTCGGCTCAGTGCATTCACGAGCAAAGTGACCCAACTTGCCACAATTGTGGCACTCCATCTTGGCCTTGTCCTTCTTCCCACCACGCTTCTTGCGTCGGAAGGTCTTAGCTCTCTTGGGTCCCTGATCAGTCATCTTCCCTTTGTTGTTGAGCGAAGATTCCTCTTGCGCTTGAAGCCCGAAGCCTTGCGCGAACTCGATTCAGCAACATAAGCATGGGTAGAGGATCCGGCAGCCTCTAGGCGCTCATCCTCTAATTCCAAATGACGCGCTATATCATCAAAAGTGACGATGTTCTCATTATGCGTCATATTGATCTTCATATGCTCCCAATTATCAGGAAGAGACCTTATAACAGCCTGAACTTGTTGTTCATCAGTAAGGGAGTGACCAGCCGACTTCAGCTCACGGATCATGTTTGACATCTCCCGAAGATGCTGCCTCATCATTACATTTGGGCGCTTTCGGAAGGTGTCAAACTTGATGGTGAGTCTCCTCAGCTTAGTGGCAGATGTACCCCCAAACTTATCTTTCAAGGCAACCCACATAGCTTGAGCTTCGTCATAACTCTCAAACTCACACATGAGATCATCTTGCATACAGCTCAGCAACGTGATGCGAGCAATGCTATTTTTCTTTTTCCAAGCTTGATAAGCTTCCAGATCTCTCCTGTGTCGAGCTGAAGTTCCACGCTCAGGTTCATCCATGGTATGGTTGAGGGTTTCCAAAACCTCTTGCTCCTCAAGGATGTCTTGAACCTTTCGGTGCCAAATATCATAATTGTCACCGTTCAGCTTCTCACCCTTATTGAGGTCAGCCACAATGGTCTTGGATGCCGAAGCCATAATCAATTGCTATAACACATTGACATAATAAACGCAGAATCAATACTAGCACACTTTACTGAGAATAACACACATATTTAATTTGCAGCAAAGACAAACTAAATTAATGATAATTCAACAAAAGACACAAAAGCAAAAGTTCACTATGTTCCCAATCAACTTCTACGTACAATTGTTCTATTATCATTACTTAGTTTAATTTGTGCAAATTTTTAAGTTCTAGGTGAGAACTCCTTTCATTTCTACCAACCTACGAACTCCCACTAGGAAAAATAATTACATAAACTTATGTAATTTCTACATTTTTCCTTAACACAAGAACATGGCATGGCTATAACCAACGTGTATAAACAACAATCATGCTTCAATTATAATCAAAATTGCAATTCAACATATAATGGATTTCCTACCATTGTTCTTATTTTCTAGCAACTAGAAAAATGCAAGTATATTAAAATATACACATCATGTCATTGAACCAAGCTTTACACAGCATATATAACATCATTTGCACACAAGCTAGCTACTGTATTTCCCTAATCATAAGAAAATACAAGCTACAAATGAATAAACTGCATTAAAACCCCAAAAATACGCGTACATAGGGTTCCCAAAGCATTTTCATACATTTATAAAATTCAAAAGTATAAAATAATTAAACCACTGTGTAGAGGACACTCATACGAACCAAACGAGACCAACCACGCTCCAATCCGAGCTCGCACGCGCCCCACGCGCCCCGAGTGTGCGGCGCGTGTGGCGCACGCGCCAGCGAGCCAAACGGCTCCTGGCCGGTCCGACCGGTCCGACCGGTGACCGGTCCGACCGGTTCGGCCGGTGGCCGGTCCGACCGGTTGACCGGTCCGACCATTGACCGGTCAACGGGTCGGGTCGGGTCGGGTCAACAAGTCGGGTCGGATCGGGTCGCCGGCCGGTGACCGGCCGGCCAACCGTCTCCGGCGGTGACGTCATCGATGACGTCATCCCAACGGTTACCGACCGTTGGGTGACGTCACCGTGACATCACACGCGCCGGGCCGCCGACCGGCGCGTGCCGGTTCGTCGGCCGGGCGCGCGCGTCGCGCACGCGCCGGTTCGCCGACCGGCGCGTGTGGCGCACGCGCCCGGCTTGGCGCCGCTTCGGGCGCGTGGCGCCCACGCGCAGCGGCTTCGGCCGGCGCGCGTGTGGGCGCGTCCGGCGTCTCTTGGCGGCGCTCGACCCATCCCCGGACTCGTCTCGACGAGCTCTTTCACCCCGTATATTCAGAAATTAATTTTGACAAAAACATTATTACAAAAAACGGTGAAAACCTCACAGATCACGCGACCCCGAACTGTTCTTCGCTCCGGTTCAATTTCGAGTTTTCATGGGGCAATTCCGACTATTAGAGATCCAAACAAAGTGTAGAATACATTCTCATGATCTCAATATCAAATGGTAATCAAGAAAACTCGATGAAAAACAAGGCATAAATCACGATCGGGCTCTGATACCAATGTTGGAATTCAAGTCGGCGGAAGACGACTTAGCTGATTCCGATGCGCAAACAGCAAATGGCCCTGGAACAAACGTTGAATTACGAATTTATCACGAACAGTACTTCCTCACGTTAGTCGGATGCAATCACGAGGAAAACACCCGATTTCCACAGCGTAAATGCCGATTGTTCTTGCAAAATTGAAATAGAACGCCTTTGATCTTCTTCAATGTAAATGGAGAGGAAATTTGGTGCGAATGAATAGCCAACCCTTTCAATGGTTGTGTTCGGGAGGTTTATATACATCTCCCTTCGTACCCCTCCATTTGTGCCTTTCCATCGTAGCATATCAAAGCCAATTGGTGCGGTCCAATCGCACCCCATCATGGACGTACTAGCTAACTAGCTAAAGTACAACACTTGGAAGATTCTAACTTATGGAAACCTAGATCCTAATTTTATGGGCAAGTATAATTGGTGGGCTATCATCATATTCCTTAAATGACTCGAGATCTCCTTGATTGATTCTGCCTAATGGATAGATTAGAAGAACTCCTTTAGAAAGTGCCAACAGTTGAAAAGGCATGGGGGAGTATATAAGGAGGACGTTCAAGTTATTCAAGTGTGTGTGTGAAAAAAGAATTCCAAAGTCCGAAACTTTCTAGTTCTTACTCTTTCAATCGTAGAGCTTTGTTTGTACTCAAAAGAGAGAGAACAAACACTTGTGAGACTTTGAAAAAGTGTAGTAGAGTCTCTACATTGTGAAGTCAATGACATAAGATTGTAACATCTCTTTTGATCCTTAGTGAAGTCCAGCCAGTGGGTTGTTAGCGAGGGAGAGTGGACGTAGGCTTAATCTAAGCCAAACCATTATAAACATTGTGTCTCTATTCTCTTTCCCTTAAACTCCTTATTTCAATTTACAGCTTCATATAATTGTTTACTACTGTTTACATCGCTAGCAAATTATTTTGAAGTTTTGTAAAAATTTTCTTATCACCTATTCACCCCCTCTATGTGATCTTACTAGCCCTTTCAAAGTCAACCACCACCTTCGCTTCGCAAGGCACAACCACATTCTTTGCTTAGCTGTCAATCAAATGGACTACCGAGTCAACACTAACATGCTTGCGGGAGAGGGAAGACCAAACAAAGACATCACCGTGCCATGTCCTCCTCATCCATCTCGTTAAACGACAACAACACGACAGGTTCCAAGCAGTGGCAGAAGGAGGAGTCAACAATATAAAGGCCAACATCTCTATTTTTCCATTTTTGCGAATTCCAACCCCCCTTCATTTCCTTCGTTGCCTTATGGAGTTACTCGCATTGCTTTCACGCTCCCTCTCTGCTCGCACTCGCTGGAGGACGACCATGAGTCGAGATTCCTGAAAGCTTGCCAAATCATGACCGCAGCACACCTAGGATCAAAGGAAAGTGAATTACTGCCCATTTATGCTATGCAAGTTATGGTGTGTTTGCTAACGTTTTGTTCGGTAACAATTTTTGAACAAAGATAGTTTTTTTCATTTATGAGTATAAAAATGCGTTTGATAACTGCAAAAAAATTATACTCCAAGAATTGAAACACGTTTGGTAAACTTGTATAATTTTTTTGTTTCTTTTAATTTTTTAATATTTTTATTATATTTTTCCTTGTTTTTTTTTTTTTTTTCTTAATTCTTCATTTTGGCCGGTTGCTAGCCTCGGCCATGGCCAGCGACCTCACCAAGCCACCGCTAGGTTGCCGTCGCCCGGCGGTGGCTCGGCGAGACCGAGCCTCGTTGATGGCTAGGCGAGCTTGGCCTCGCCTAGCCAAGGCGAGGTCGAGCCTTGCTAGTGACCTTGCTCGGCCACCAAGGCCATCGATGAGGCTCAACCTTACCTAGGCGGCACGAGGTCGACCTCACCCAGGCGGCGTGAGGTTGGCCTTGCCTTGGCTGGGCGAGCTCGGCCTCACCCAGGCGGCACGAGTTTGGACTCACCCAGGCGGCGTGAGGTCGGCCTTGCCTTGACTGGGCGAGCTCGAATTCACCTAGCCAAGGTGAGGCCGAGCCTCGCCAGGGACCGGCGACACTTCGGTGAGGTCGCTGGCCATGGCTAAGGCCGGCGAACGGCCAAAAGGAAGAAAAAAAAAAAGAAGAAGAAGAAATGAGAAGAAAAAAAGTGTTTCTTGGAAGCGTTCCCGGGAACAAGAAACAAGTTTTTTCTACTTTTTGTTTATGTTCCAAATTTGTTCTCGATAACAAAAAAAAATAGATTTTTTGTTTCCGGTAACAAAAGTATAAACAAACACATTTCTGTTCTTTTTTGTTCCCCGGAACAAAATAACAAAAATTTGTGTTCTAGGGAACATAAACACAGTTTGCCAAACACACCCTTAATTTCCATACGCTGAGATTGATTCCCTCCAGTTTTAGTCGCCTCGGTCAAATTCGTGCTTACTTATGTTCATTGATGGTTTCAGGATATTCGTGTTGCAAGTAGTGTTAATAACTCAGTACATTGAGTATATTAATATGCTATCGGAGTGTTGGATATGGTTTGAGTTTAATTGATATGAGTCGTGGACAAATTCAAGGTTACGCCATTTTTCGGGTCTATTTATCGTAGACCGAATTTTGCTAATTTCGTGTAGGTCTTTGTGGTATAAATTTGATGGTACTTTCTCACGAAATTGTGCGTTTTGACTTGTTCTATGACATACTTAGATTTCAGATTTTTTGGAATTTGTACATACTAATTATATTTCAAAAACTATGTGGGTTTGAAATTGTTTTTTTAGGCCGTTTCCAAACGTTTGCTTGGTTTTCATATTCTATCGGATTTTGACAAAAAATTTGGACTAATGTCCTCCATAAAAATTTTAGACCACATCTTAAACTATTACGTGGAATTTTTTTCATGATTTTTGGAGTTCATTTAGATGTCCAAAATGCGATTTCCTAACCCAATTGCAATCTGGATATGTGCTATATTTTGACCCGAACTTCAGAAAATTATTGGGACCCATACAAGCTAAAGCGAACCTCGAGTTGTTCAAGAAAAACATTTCTCGGAGTCTCATCAATGTTGTGTTAAAGTTTCGTGATTTGTCAAAAAGATTTTCTTGGTAAATGCCACTGGTTCCTAGAGACATGCAAACTGCCCTTTTTATTGAATTTGGCACTTGGAATTCCCCTTTTTGCACTTGTCTTTTGGGTAGATACTGATAGCCAACCTTCCTATTTCATTTTTTGATTTTCAAGTGGACAGAGAGTTGATGATTGTGAAATTAAGTGAGTCTCTGTGTTTTAACTCATTGGCATGTTTAAATTGAATTAAGAAATAGTTGCACCATGTGATAGGTGTGTGATTTGGGAATATCGTCGGTCGATCCTTGGGATAACAATGCCCTAGCTAGAAGGGATGCCCAAAGGGGTAACTAGGTTTCTCCAGATGCCTGGAAGGTGTAACACAGTTCTCCTAGAAGTCCTCGCGATGCTGAATGGGTGTGAGATGCCCAAAGGGGTAATGGGGTTCCTTGGAAGATAGTGTCAGCCAATTTATAGTAATGATGACCAAGTGCTATTTCAAAGTTTATTTAAGATTTATTGAGTCTTGTTTTTAAAAGAAACACTTTCTCTCTTACTATCCAAATTTGGAAAAAAGGTTCGCAAGCAAGTTGATATTATAGCAATCTTTTGTCTTTTATGTCTAAACTACCTCGTATGTGCTATTATTGACTTATGTGGTATAGATTGGTTAGTAATTTGGTTGCTGAGTGTTATGCTCACTTTTGGTGGATTACTGTCTTTTAGATCAATAGACATGTCACTCCCACCTACATTTCACATGATTTGATATGGTGCCCCATGGATTTTACATGGCACTAGATCGAGATTGTCGAGCCTGACCTTCCAAATTTCATCTTTTACCAATATATGTCCACCCTAATGGTCAATAGCAGAGTACCTACATTGTCACGCCTCGATCCTCTGAGCACGTGCCCATCCCTCGGTGGTTGATTAAATAGCAATGTCCCAGGACGCGTCGCCAACCCATTCATTTTAATGCGTATGTGGAAGCGAAATAATTAAATCCCCAGACGACACCAAAATGGGATAGAAAAGTAGGGCCACAAATTTTGAAAACCACAACACACTTTATACACATCAGACTAAGTCATATACAATATTAGTTGATATATACAAGGTTTGCAAAAAGGGGTAGAGGGTTACAGATCCTCTAAGCATTCAAGTCCTCAACTGAATACTCCGAGGAATCTAGATCCGAAAGACTCAAGTCTACCATTGAACCACTAGGAGGGTCAATCATGCCCTTGCCAAAAGCAATCTCCAGCACCGACCTAGGAATCTCAGACTCTAGGAGAGGGCCTTCTTTGGGTCCATTTCGCTCGTAACAATACCACGATCTAAATTGATGGGGTACCTTCCAAGATAGACCCGCATCAACCCAGACAGTGGATCCCACGAGTTCATAGACCCAGGCTCCTTGGCTTCCAAGGAGAGAAATCTGAGAGTGTTGTTCGGTAGCCTTCTTCGGCTGGCCAAAACACTCAGGAGGTACAACCATCTAAGGACGTGTAAATGTTAGCCCGCGACAGGGTGAAACAATGTCTCAGTAAGTTCACTCCATAAACTCCAACTAGGAAGGAAATACGCCTGGAGGCTACCTATGCACATAAGAGATAGGTAACTTACCTTTACCTCAGTTCCTTCCTACAAGTTAGTACAGTTCATAAATCTTAACCAACCAATCATTCCATCCAATTCATACTATCTATCAAACGATACTATCTATCAAATCGCTTCTTAGAAGCAATCACTGCTCACCTAAGCTGATATATAATAAATGCTCGCCTAAGCTGATATAAATAGATAGTATAGCTCACCGAAGTTGATCTAGATAGATAGTATAGTTTGCCGAAGCTAATATATGCTCACCGAAGCTTATTTATGTATATTATAGCTCACCGAAGCTGATATAGATATATCACACTCATCAACTGACAAATTCATTGTTTCCATAATACTTGGTAAAAATAATCGTGTGTGAGTACATGGTAGGCCTGAGCCAAATATAAAATATCTTTACTTTATAAAATCTCACTAATTATATAATCTATAAAAATATTTTTTGTATTGTAAACCGACACCCGGTAACTTTCTAATTAAATACTGAAATTACTAAATTTTTGGATAAATACCCAAAATTACAATTAACACATAATTTGCACAATTTAGCACTCAATTAAATAAACCAATCATACCATTGTGATCAGTACGAAATTCCAGTCACCAGTTATCCCAATTTAATTTTCGGAAAACAATAGTTAATTAAATAATTACCAAAATTAATTAATTAAATATCAATAAATTCCATAAATGCAACTTAGGCCGGAAAAGCCTAATTAAATATTGAAACAGGCTCGGAAAATTTTCAAATCAATCTAGATAAATACTATAGCTTATATAGTCTTTAATTACGCTACTCTAACCACCTAACATGCATAAACGAATAATTAAATTGTTAATCCATTTTAACTAACCACATAATTCATACTTAACATAAACTAATCAACCATTAAGTATAATTAACTCCCTAAGCGAAAATTAGTGAGTAAACTTACCGATTTTGAAATTCGATGAGTTCACGGCGACAACAAGGCGGAGACAGGCAACAAACTTCGAAGCGGTGGCACCAAGCGAGGCCTGGAAGGGGTCCAAAGCATGCCAAACAGTACACAGCTGGGCTAAAGAGGTTCGGTTCTGTCCTTGGACTAAAGGAGAGGAACCAATGGTTAAAAGGACAAGGGAAGGGACACGGCTGAACGATGAGGCTGTTGCAAGGCTAGGTGGAGGTGGACAGCAGCTCAAGCGACCACAACGGCGACTATGACAGCTAGACGATGCTGGATGATGGCGAGCAAGGCGCGAACGTGAGTAGGGGACTCGCGGACAGGTGCGCGAGTAGGCTGGGCGAGTGAGCGACCAGTGGGCGAGCAGCAGTCGAATGGACATGCTAGGGCTTGGACGGCTGCTAACTCAGTTTTCTCTAGTTCTTGGAAGCTTCAAGGGCTAGAAATGGAGAAAGTGGCCGGCTGAGGGAAGAAAAAGGGGACAACTTTAGCTTTGAGGGTCCCTCCAAGCTTCTTTCTATCCTTTTGTCCCCTTGGAGAGGCCCCACCTTGGCTAGTTGGCTTCCTCAGCCATTTGCAGCTACCAAGGCTTCCTTAGCAAGCATCCTAGGGGTCTAAAAGTTGCACACCATGGGGGGCTACGAATTTGTTGATGATCCACTCAATTGGATTCAATTCCCTACCAATTCTCCTTCAAATTTGCTCAATTCTGAAAGTGCTAGTATGAACACCTAGAATAGGGTGAATAGGTATGAAGAAAAATTTTCGTAGTAAAATACTTTGCTTTTGAATCTGAGTTTGAAGAACAATAGACTTTTAAAACTGAGTCTGAAGAGCAACAGACTTTGAGCGAGATCAGACTTTATCAGTTAAATAGAACTACAAACAAAATAAAGGAGTTGAGAGAAGAGAATAAGAACATAAGGTTTATAATGATTCGGCTTAGATCAAGCCTACGTCCACTCTCCCACGCTAGAGGATTCCACTATGTAGTCAACAAGAAATTACAACTTTGAGTGCAAACACTTAGTAGATCACACTATCTCACTAAGTCACTTTTTTGGTATTTCTCTCACGATCACAAACATTTAAGCTTACAAAAAACAAGTGTATGATCGAAGATCGCTCAGACTTTGGAATTATAAATTCTACGCTCCATCTCTTACTTGCTCATTGGTCCTTAATTTCCTTAAATACTCTTCCACTTCCAAACTAGTCGTTGGATATTATCTTGAGAATCGTCTTCCAATCTACCCATTGGACAAATCTGTATCTAGAAGATTTGATAGCTGTTGAGTGATAGAAGTAGAATCTCAAATTGATTATGATCGCCCATATAAACAGAATATTAGTTTCCATAAGTAGAGCTTCTTCGTATAGAAAATTCTTGTCTTCAAGATCTAATTGTCAATTAATTAGATTGAGTCAATCAAATCAATCTTGATGTAGAATCCAAACCAGATCACTAGCCGTTATATGTTTGGGGCTTGTGTTACGATCTGTCAAGTTGTTTCGTTCTGAATAACTTCGTTTTGAATCTGCTATGTTCTGAACTTGTGTCTCATTCTGGATATAAAGTCTGAGAGTCTTCAGACTGAAGTAGAGTTTGAGTGTCTTCTGTCTAAAATAGACTTTACAATCTAGACGTAAGTCTGAAAATAATCTGCTTCTGAACATATTTAGCTTTAAGGTTTGGACACAATTTGAATAAGTTCAGTTTTAGCATAGAGTCTGTCTTCTAGTTCTTCATTCACGTTTAATCTAGAATTTGTTAGAATAGGCAGACTTCTAATGTAGAACAGACTTTGACACTAAAGTCTCGCAGTCTTCAGACTTTGACAATATCCTTTACATGTTCTATCATCTATATAATCTATTACTTAACCATTAAACACATTAGTAGCATTTGATTTATTTTGTCATCTTCAAAACATCATAAGGGATTTCCCTAACAAATTTGAAGTCCATAAATCCCACCAAGATGTCCACGATCAAATTGACATTTTTTTCTCGCTCATAAAACCAACTTGCATCACAAAAATGCAATAAATAACGGTCTCCTAAATTTTCCGAACAAAAACAGCCCTATTTTGAATTTCCGCCAAAAATCTCAGTTTGCAGAAAAATATTCGGAGGATGAATCGACGTTCCTAAAATGACTCGTGACATGACAGAACTTTCAATTTCTAAAATCAAATTCAATTTCGTGATTAATTTCAATTTGGCGCAATTTTAGCGTAATCTAGCTTACTAGGTAGCTTTTAGAAATTTTTAGTGCAATTGACTCGTAGTTGATTATTTTCAAGCCACAACATACATCTTCGACACATTGGCAACTTTTGATTGTTGTAAAAATCTTAAAGTTTCAAATGCGGACATAGGGTACCAAAACGACAGAAAAATCAATTTAGTACCGATCGACAAGAATTTTGCAATTTGGTGGAATCACCCACACTTAGTCACATATCTCAGTCAAATCGACATATCTCTAATCTCTGATCGATTTTTAACTGTGCTGTAATAATCTCTGCAGATGAGCACTATCGAGCGATCGGTTCCTGGTCAAATTCTCAAGTTTATTGCATTAAAATCCATTAATGGCTTTACCCAATAATCTAATTATCTCTTGAATAATCAGCTCATAGAATAGAACTATGGACGCATTGATGAAAGGCCAAATTCATTTAATTGAAAACAGAACTGGAATTTCAAGATGCCACATACATGACCTGTGCTCCTTAACTTCGTCGTGTTGTACACTCGAGTGAATAGGCATGTTATGGGGCCCTCCCACTTTACGACGACAACAATGGGTTGGAGGATGGTAGTAGATAAATTCCATTTACCATCCAGAGATTCTCTCTTTACTGGTTTAACCAAAGCCCACATCTACTCCAAATTCGACCTCGAAGCCGGATTTTGGCAATTGGGCATCCATCCTGAAGACAGATCCAAAACAGAATTCTGTATCCCGAACCAGCACTTCCAGTGGAAAGTCCTTCCTTTTGGTCTAAAGGTAGCACCATCCCTTTTTCAAAAGGCCATGTGTCGTATTTTCCAACCAATCTTGTCAAGTGCAGCCGTATACATCGACGATATTCTACTCTACAGTCCTGATGAATAGTCACACTGTCAACTCCTTGAGCAAAGTGAAAGGTGAGATAGTAGTGGAAGAAGTCAGGATGAACACCTACGATAAGACACCAAATGCATATATTTGATTTGTTATGAATAATGGGTGATGGATTGTCACTCGTAAGGTGCGGGTAATGATTGTAAGTTACCTTTGTGTTCCAGTAACATGTATTTGTTACTAGTACGATTCCATTTACATTTATACGATTAATGATATCAGGTCATTGATCATTTACATGGGTAATGCTCAGTAATTTGTAGGGAAATATATTAAGGCTCTGTTCGTTTCACGGAAAATATCATGTTTCCGAAAAACATATTCCTGGAAATCATTTTCCAGGAAAATGACTCTATTTTCCGGTGTTCGGCCAAAATCTAAAATTTGAGTGGAAAATATTTTCTACCATTCGTTAGCTCATTTAATTGTTTGGGAAAAATTATCAAAAATTGAATTTTAATATTTTTAATTGACCAAAAATTTTATTTTATTTATTTATATTTTTTTAAAATTATTTTTTAATTATTTATATTTTTAAAAATCAAAATTTTTATTATTTATTATTTATTATTTCTTTTTCTTTTCCTTCCTCCTTCCTCCTTCCTCCTCCTTCCTCCGCCATCGCCTCCTTCCTCCTCCTTCTTCCTCCTCCTTCCGTCGCCGCCACCTCCACCTTCTTCCCGCCTAACGATGGCCGGCCGCCCCCGGCCGACCAAGACCCGGTGGCTAGATCCGGCGAGCTCGAGGCTCGGCCGATCTCACCCGAGCTTGCCGGATCTGGCGACAGAGCTCGAGCTCGCCTGGATCGGGAGCCCGAGCTCTGCTGCTAGATCCGGCGAGCTCGAGGCTCGGCCGATCTCACCCGAGCTCGTCGGATCTGGCAACAGAGCTCGGGCTCTAGATCCAGCGAGCCGCGAGCTCCGCCGCCAAATTCGACGAGCTCATGGCTCGCCAAAGCTTGGCGAAAAACGACAACTTGGCAAGAAAAATCCAACGCACTGCACGACAAGCGGCCTAGACGGCGGGCTCCCTGCGAGCCTCCCGGCGCCGCCGCAATGCTCCCTCTTGAGCCGGATCCTCCCGAGCGGCTTCGAGCCGCCGGGGAAGCGGAGCGCGGCGGCGGCGGCACCCCAGCCGGAGCAGGCAAGTAGTAGCGGCCGAGGAGGGCAGAGGCTGATCCCGGAGAAGGACGTCGTCAAAGCCATTGCAGCAGAGAGAGCAAGAGAGAGAGGCCGGGAAAATGATTTCCTCTTTTCAAAAGAGGAAATCATTTTCCACAATGTCAAGAGAGGATTTTCCGTTGACCGGAAAATGTTTTCTTTGACCATGTATTTCCGCCCACCCGAACACCGGAAATTTCGGAAAATATTTTCCTGGAAGTTGTTTTCCGCGAAATGAACGGAGCCTAAGATCAACAAGTTCTCTATTGAGGACGAAAGCCACTGCTTCGAGATCAGAACCTTGGATGGAGGATGTCCTAGAGGTGCTTGCCAACATAGAGAATCTAATGGAAAGGCAGGCTCAACAGCAACTTGGAGCAGAATGTCACACCCAAGGATTGCTAGAACAATTCCTGAAATTGAAGCCACCCACATTTATCGGAACGGGTAGCTCTAAAGAGGCAAAATAATGGATTGATTGGATGGAGAGGATCTTCCGGCTATTTAACTATAGTGACACAAAAAGTTAACTCTAGCGAAGTACCAATTGAAAGGAAATGCCAAGTATTGGTGGAGATTCTCTAGGGACATGATTTTCCTGGCTGGTACAGCAGTGGTGTGGGATGAGTTTGTCAGGGCTTTCCACGGAAAGCATTTTTCGGACTACGCCAAGGACAGGAAGATAACATAATTTGTCCAATTGAGCCAGAAGGAGCTAACTGTGGACCAATATGAAGCAAAATTTAATGAACTCTTTAAGTACGCCCCTAGATTTCTAGATGATCAAGAGGAGAAAGCCAAGAGATTTTTAAAATGCCTAAGGACAGACATCACGAAATAACTAGTACCCCTTAATATCAAAGATTATAATGAAATTTACAAGCGAACCCAGCTCGTAGTAAAAGAATTGATGAGGGAACATGCAGAAAGTGAACGACGAAAGGGATTTGGATGCCAAATGGCACCGAGTTATGCTCGACGTGATAAGAGGCCCACCCTTCTCAAGGAAAAGCTGGCCCCTCCCTTAAGAAAAGGAATTTTGGAAGTTATGGAGGAACTGGGAAATGCTTGACTATGAATCAGGTACTGTATCCAAATGACTCGTGCCAAAAGTGTGGCGAATGGTATGGACCACAAGCCTATCAAAATCCAAGGAGATGTTTTGGATGCGGACATCAGGATGACATTATAAGAGACTATCCATAGGAAAGGACCCAAGCGAATGCCTCCTGCTTGAGTGGCAAAGGTCATCAAGGGTATTTTGCAGGATCTTTAGATTTATAAAAGCCTTATCATTGGAATAAGTGCATCAGAATACATAAGATTAGTGTATAAAACCAGTATAATGGCTTTTTTTCTTTAATTCTTTTCATATTGGAATTTTCAAACTTTGTCGTCACTTCCTTAGTAAGCTAAGTTGCCTTGCCTATAAAATATGACTAAATGTGCGTTTTGAAAATTGATCGATCTTTGCAAAGTTCATAACTAAATTCATCTTATAGGCGGTCAACTGCAGATTAGACTGTCTATCGAAATTCTACCAGATATGCTCGATGATAATTATTTGTCAAATGAATTGCGCACGCTAAAATACTATATTTCTTGTTAAAAAGATTAAAGAAAAAAGTGGATGTTCGTAGTTAAAAGTCTAAATTAGCTATATCTATGCGTGAAAAATTGCTTGGAAACTTGCAAGAATTCATTAAAGTTCGATCTCTATTTATCTCTTGACCGTGGCACTCTCGTCACGTGGCATAGTCTATAGTTTAAACACTCAACGACACTAGCTTTTAATTGTATTTTAAGTTGTTTTTCACGAAAGATATTAAAGAAGATACACCCTTTTGAATTGATTTGGGGCAAAGCAGCGGAAAGAGCAAGAGCCAGACATGGGATTAAGGTTGTTTCCGATGGTTGGCCGCTCCCATGTTTGCCCTTGACATGGGATTAAGGTTGTTTCCGATGGTTGGCCACTCCCATGTTTTGTAACGATCTATGCGAAGGATGAGTATTACTTGGTGCATATATGTCTACAGTTATACCGCATGCTATTTTCCGAAGTATCAATGAGACTTGCATGCTCCAACGGTGCATGTGAATTAGGCTCATTAAATGATGTATAATCGATAATCTGGGGTGCTTTGTTCGCGCGAGAGAGAGAGAGGGGGGGAGGATTCATAGGATTTTATTTCAAGCTTGTGCTGCATATGCATACAATAATCATGGGATGATAGGTTTGATTTGTTTCCTGTCGTTGGCTCTCAGGAAACCCAGTGGAGGATCATCCCCCGGGCAAACACATCTGCCGAGGGGGATGGGACACTGGCAGTTATTTGGATCAGGACATTCTTGAACAACCTTGCAAGGGATCCAACGAACCACATGTCGCGCTTCAACTCTCGTCTCCAAACCTTTCCATGAATAACATTTTTCACAGTTAACAGCAAATTCAGAAGTATTTCACAAATTCATGCAACTCACAACAATATTTGAGAGAGAGGGAGAGAGAGATATACCGCATGCAAATATGAGAAACGCAAGTAGTACAACAATACACTTCGAGCCAAATTTCGCCATTGCTTTCTTCTGGTGTGTAATCTTGTTATATACTTTGATGTAGTATATGTATGTTATGTTAGGTCTGTTGTTTCGCAATGAGTTATATATAGGCTGAAGCATTCACATGCGAATCCAGATTTCTCGACAAGTAAATTAATGTTTTTCTAAATTTTCGTGCCCATTAAAAATATGCTCATGCTAGGCTAGATCCCCATCATTGAATTTCCATAAAATTAACGTCGGAAGGATTCTTTCATTAAGAACTTCCATTGCTTTTATATCTGTTTGCCCAACACCAAAGGAAGAAAATCTAATAGGATGGAAAGATTTAGTAGAGCACTGAATGACCCCACTAAAAAATTAAATGCACCTACATGTTCAACTAACTAAAGCCTTTGTAATTGTCTTTACATCTTGTTTATAGCCAATTTCAGATGTATCTTTAATTAGGCTCGTGCCATATAATCTCTATTCTTTTTGTATATCCTCAGCCGCTGTCAATTGTTCCCTTTGATTCCTGAAAGAAGAAAGATAAATTTCATTCTTGGACTTGCAAGGAGCTCCCGGTAGAACCTATCCTTGTAATTCAATTTTGTAGAAATCAGAGAAATGACATCCACGAGGGAGTAAGCGACACTTTCATCCGGACCCGGGGTCTACGGATCCAATATAACCATATTCATTTGACCATGTGGGACCCACACACGAGGCCCATACAATTAGTAGTTACGATGGAGCCGACAAAAATGCCATTTGAAAGGTGGACTTCTTTTGGAGGAAGCTTGTCTTACATACACCGATGGAGTTCTTGAAATAATGTTTGATACACTCCATCTGGTTCGCAAAAGAGAAATATTAAGGTTGCAAATTGTTTTTAGGTATTGTCAACGTCTAAAAATACCTCTGCAAACACGTACTGGCCACGAGGAGCAGAAAACTCTAAAATCACTCTCGTTGCCGCATGTGGGCTGTAATTTACATCATCCTAGTCTCTAATGATTATGAAAGCAAAGAATAGCCTAGGATTTTGAGAATCCTTAGGCTAGATTTCTGTAGACATATAAGCAAAGTTACATAATTCTATTAATGAAGCAATTGATTGCCACGTGTCGAAACCAAAACACATTGTTGAAGACATAACATTGACAGTGAATTTAGGCAAGAACGGTTAAAAGGGTGCTAAACTCAAGAGAAGCAGTTAATACTTGCTAGACAAATCATGAGAGTATTATCAAACAAGTCGGGAACCAGATGTGAATAAGGCGGTTCAACATAAAACATGAAGCCACTCTTGAGGAGGAAGCAAGTGACCACAGAAGATTACCAAATTAGCCTATAAATACCATAGGCAATCCAACATAGAGCCCCCAAACAACACACAAAACTACCATATCTTACTTCTATCCTTGCTTAGTTAAACTTAGTTGTAGCTTAAGCCTCTCTCGTAAATTCAATTTTGACAAGTGTCTATATCCCGGACAATATTATTGCTTAGATTTCAGTGCTAACTCATTGTCCAACGTCGTCGATTAAATTCTAAAGTCGTGTCCTCATACGAATCTAGGAACAATGTTTGCTAGGAGTTGCTACAATAATCCAGCATCATCGATTAGATTCCAATGTTGTGTCTTCATACTCATCTAAGAGCAGTGTTTACTAGGTGTAGTTACTACTGTCCAGTATCGTCGATTAGATTCTAACATTGTGTCCTCATATCCATCTAGGAGCTATGTTTACTAAGTATTATCCTCATTGTCCGGCGTCATTGATTAAATTATGACGTTATGTCCTTGAATTTATTAGAAAGTAGTGCTCTTCGGATGTTTTTGTTAATATCCAACATTGTCAAATCATCTTCAATATCGTATAAACCGCTCTAATTGTAATGGGCTTTTATTATTATATTAAAGTGAGTTTAGATGGCACTATTGATTAGATTTCAATACTAATTTCCGTTGGTATTAAGCTTGTGTTGAGGGTATTAAGTGACTTCTTTAGATTCGAGATTATATAGTAGATATAGTTTTGCTCGCATTTGACCTTCTCTATCTAAAATTAACACAGAACCTGAGTCTCGCTTAATAAAAATCAAAATATAACACTTGGTGAAGATATTTCATTGTGGAATTCAAAATCAGGGAGACAGCTATTAAATATGATCCATTAATTAAATGTCCAAATGCTACATCACTAATGTAGATTTTAGTATACTAGTCTTGGTATATTGAGATTGTTCTTTTATTATGAGCGCATGTGCGACAAAACATGTAAAATAAATAAATAGTTTCAGTAGTAAAAAAAAAAAAAAAAGAGCCTAACCAGGCATTTTCATTAATTTCCAAATTAACATTTACTTTAAAATTCTAAAAGAAAAAAAGTTAAGGACATTGTCCCTCAATCCTACCAGACAATAGATGTGGACAAACCTGACAAAGGCACAAAAGCACTTTACTAAGTTGAGTGATCAAATTGAGGTAAACTTGAATTTCCTTGAAATTTCATCATTTACAAAGCTCGTGCTCCTTTTTTTTTATTTTATTTTATAGATTTCAAGGATTATTTTCAAAAGCAAAATTGAGTTTTAAAGTTAAATGCACGCATACCACGTAATTTGACACATGGAAACCCAAATTCTCATGTAACAACATATGCTCAAATTATCATTTGAACAAGCTTGGGTCATCAGCAGCATGGTCTACACCAAGTTTTATCTTGTGATTTATGGTTGCAGATGAGTAGAAAGGAAAAAAATAAAATCGTGTTCGAGACTCTAAGCCATGTAGGAAAACATTTATGAGCGTAATTATTCTCCGAAAAAATTTGAAATAGAGGTCTGAAATGGTCATTTCTATCTCAAATAAGGCTCTGTGCTCTTCGGCCGACCAAAACATCACTGGCAACAATATTCCGGCAGTCGGAGCATGGGCAATCAAGATTTTCTTGAGCTCGTTACAAAACATGGGAGTGGCCAACCATCGGAAACAACCTTAATCCCATGTCTGGCTCTTGCTCTTTCCGCTGCTTCGCCCCAAATCAATTCAAAAGGGTTTATCTTCTCCAACGGTGCATGTGAATTAGGCTCACTAAATGATGCATAATCGATAATCTGGCGTGCTTTGTGAGAGAGAGAGAGAGAGAGAGAGAGAGAGAGAGAGAGAGAGAGAGAGAGAGAGAGAGAGAGAGAGAGAGAGAGAGAGAGATTCATAAGATTTTATTTCAAGCTTGTGCTGCAAATGCATACATTAATCATGGGAGGATAGGTTTGATTTGTTTCCTGTCGTTGGCTCTCAGGAAACCCAGTGGAGGATCATCCCCCGGGCAAACACATCTGCCGAGGGGGATGGGACACTGGCAATTATTTGGATCAGGACATTCTTGAACAACCTTGCAAGGGATCCAACGAACCACATGTCGCGCTTCAACTCTCGTCTCCAAACCTTTCCATGAAAAATATTTTTCACAGTTAACAGCAAATTCTGAAGTATTTCACAAATTCATGCAACTCACAACAATATTTGAGAGAGAGGGAGAGAGAGAGATATACCGCATGCAAATATGAGAAGCGCAAGTAGTACAACAATACACTTCGAGCCAAACTTTGTCATCGCTCTCGTCTGGTTTGTAATCTTGTTATATACTTTGATTTAGTATATGTATGCTGTGTTAGGTCTGCTGTTTTGCAATGAATTATATATAAGCTGAACCATTCACCTGCGAATCCAGTTTTCTTGACAAGTAAATTAATGTTTTTCTAAATTTTCGTGCCTATTAAAAATATGCTCATGATAGGCTAGATAGGCTAGATCTCCATCATTGAATTTCCATAAAAGCAACGTCGGAGGGATTCTTTCATTAAGAATTTCCATTGTTTTTATATCTATTGGCCCCACACAAAAGGAAGAAAATTTTTATAGGATGGAAAGATTTAGTATAGCATTGAATGACCCCACTAACAAATTAAATGCACCTTCATGTTGAACTGACTCAAGCTTTTGTTTTTACGTCTTTTTTATGGCCAATTTCTGATGTATCGTTAATTAGGCTCGTGCTATATACTCTCTTCTTTTTGTATATCCTCAGCCGCTGTGAATTGTTTCCCTTCTATCCCTGAAAGAAGAAAGATGCATTTCATTCTTGGACTTGCATGGAGCTCCCGATAGAACCTATCCTCGTAATTCAATTTTGTAGAAATTAGTGAAATGATATCCAAAAGGGAGTGAGCGATACTTTTATTCGGACCTGGGGTCTATGATCCAAAATAGTCATATTCATTTGACCACGCTGGATCCACACATGAGGCTCATACGAGTAAGACTGTGTTTGGTAGTCAAAATAGGATAAAATTTATCATATCATGTGTTTGATGCTTACTTAAGATAGGATAAAGTAATATATAAGAAAAATATAGGTCAAATAAAATTATCTCATGAAAAAGTGATATAAAGGTAATAAGATTTCTACTATCCAAAATAAGAAAGTTACTTTTCTTGAATATAAACTTATTAAATTAAAAAAATTATATTTCAATGTAAATAATATATGAAATTTAATATAAGAAATTCAAAATAACAAAAAAATTAGTTTTAAAATTTTATATTTTTTTATTTATATATTCGACTTTAATTCTATCTTATAGTATAAATTCATTATATAAATATAATATATATTACACTAGAATGATGGAAGGGGAAAAATAAATAAAAAAGAAAATAATAAAAAAAACAAAGAATAAAATAAAATAAAATAAAATAAAATAGGCAATAGTGCTGTGAAGGATTTTTACTATATCCGTTTGTGAACTTTTAGATTCATTTACACTTATATGTCGTTTATACTAAAAGATATACATGATGCAATGTAAATATGTCCAATTTTACTATTACAATTCACCAAGCAATGGATAGAATACGACAAAATCCCTAAATTTCATATCATATCTTATCCATTTCTATCATTGTTCGAAATTCGGATGACTAAATATAATGGTAACATTTTTCATTCTCTATTCTTTTACTCTTTTGCTCCCCATAACAGAAAAAAAAAATAGAAATTCATTTGATAATGTCAACTAATTTTTTCTTTTTCTTTTTTTTTGAATGAAAAAGTAATTAGGAATAGATTTGGAAGAGGAACAAGAAGTATAAAAAAGTAGTTTCTTATTCCAGAAAATAATTTCTAGAAACAAGTCATTTTCTTTCTTTCTTTTCTTTTCTTTTCTTCTTCTTCTTCCTCGCCACACGCCATCGCTTGCCGCCGCCGCCCCCACCGCCACCCACCACCGATTGCCAAACTTCGGTCGCCGCCACCAACGGTTGCCAGTTGGCGATTGCAAGCCGCTAGCAAGGAGCAAGAAGAAGAAGAGAGAGAAAAAAGAAAAAACTAAAAAAAATTATTAACAAATTAAAAGAAATTCTATATTATAAAAAAAATCGTGGGTCATATTAAACACATTCTTATTCTTTTTCTATTTCAAGAATAGAAATTTTGTGTAATTACTAAACGCTTTCTTTTACTTAAAAATTGTTCCAGAGAGTAGAAATAATAAAAATTATTTCTGAAAAAATTGTTTCCTAGAATAAAAATATTACCAAATGCACCCTAATAGTAACGATGGGGCCGACAAGAATGCCATTTGAAAGGTGTATTTCCTTTGGAGGAAGCTAGTCTTACATACACCCAATGGAGTTCTTTGAAAAAATATTTGATATACTACGTCTGTTTTGCAATACTGAAATATTGAGGACGTAGCAAGCTGTTTTTAGGTATTGAGTATTGTCGCGACCTGATTTTTTCGGTTCACCACCTAAAACTAGGTTAATGGACTACTAAGCTTTTAGACTTAGCTCAGGCTCTCCCAAGCCCATACCAATTCGCGACTCAAGATTCAAACATTTAACATGCAAGATGTTATTAATTAGGAGTCGCCACTAATCGATTTGTGGTAGGTCGATTAGACACCTAAGTAAAATAAAGGGAGATTTATTTTACTCCTGCGAACCAGAGACTAAGGGTACGGGGACTTGGTTACACTAGAATTTTTCTAATGCCCTTTCGGTACCATTTCTTCTTAATTTTTCAAAATGTTTTTGCAAGCAGCTGATTTATTTTAACCTAAGTTACTATCATGCAAATGTGGTGACCACACGGGTGCTCATCCATTATTTAAAATATTCAAGTAAATAAATTACATCACAAAAAGCAAGCACTCATTTTTTTGGATTTTCTTAAAAATTAGAATTCTTTTATAAAATGCATTTTAACACTAAATGACTTAATCTTATTAAGGTGGAAATTCTAATTAAATGGGTCTATTATGCGAACTAGTTATTATGCACCTTATGACCTAACTTTACTAATAAATTCTAATTAAATGATCATATTATGCAACTAATTAACATGCACCTAAATTTTTGTATTTTTATATTTTTTTTATTGAAATTCAAAACTAATAAAAACCCTACTCAAGCTATCTAAAGTAATTTTCTAATCCATTTTTTTGGGATTAATTTGACTTAAACCCTATTCCGTTTTAGAAAACTATTTTTTTATTTAAAAAAAATGAGAATATGAAAATGTGCCAATTATATCTAAGACTCTAAAAAAGGCTATTTAAGTCTAATCCTAACTTATTTCTTTTAAAATATCTAAAAATGCAGTCCTAAAAATATTATCTAAAAATGCAATTCTAGAAATATAATCCTAAAAATTTGATTAATTAAACTACGTGTCTATTATATTAAACCCTAATGTCCTATATTCTTATGCAATTTTTGAATATTTTGATTTTTTTGATTTTTTAGTTTCTTTTTTAGTTTTTTTTTTGGTTGAATAATTATTAAATTAGGGTTAAATCTAAACAATTAATATAGCTACTAAATAAAGGATCAAAATAATTGAAAAAATAACTGTCGTCTCACAAAAGTTAAATTAACAATTATTTTAACCCTAATCATCACAACAACTCAAAATAATTAAATAATCTAGTCCGAAGTCTTACGGACCAAATTAAATAATTATTATTATTTAACAATTAAAATTTCACCAAGAAGCCCAAACTTAATGTAATTAAAAGAATGATCCGATGTCTCTCGGATCAAACTAATTATTACAAAAATCTTGGATAAAGCCTTAAGGATAATGTCTAAACAATACAAATAACTAACGTTAATATACCATGATCTAACTCAAATAATAATAACAAGACTTAAAATAAAAACAAATAAATAAATAAATAAATAAAATAAACCACCTAAGGCTCAAGAGAGGACGGTGGCGTCGGCGGTGGTGGCGCGGCGGCCGGGTCGGCGAGGAGGGCTCGCGGGCTGGTGCTTCACCGGGCGTCGGAGGCGGTGTGGTGGCGCGGCGGCCGGGTCGGCGAGGAGGGCTTACGGGCCGCCGGGAGCAAGGCGCGGGCGTCGGGTACGGCGGGCTTCGGCCACCGAGCGAGCAGGAAGCGAGATGCCGCGGAGGCGAACCGCTAAGACGGAGGTCCAAGCGGCGTGCGGTGGGGTCGCGGGTCACCGGTGTGAGGCGATCTTGGTGAGGTGACCGGTGCGGCTCGGTGGCTTCGCGGCGAGTGGAGGTAGACCACCAGGTTGCCGGGCGCGAATTGCAGGTTGTGGGCCTCGGGTGGTTGGACACGGCGGCGTCGGTCGCTCGAGAGTGTAGCAAATCGACCTCGGGTGGCGTCACGGGTGTCGCGGGAGCGGGTTGCTGCGATGGAGGTCCGCCGGTGTTTGAGTGATCTTTGGAGCAGCGGCGGAGCGAGCGAGCAAGACCGAAAGTTTCACGGGCGGCGGTGGCGGGCGCAAGGCGTGCCGGGTGGAGATCTCGGACCGGCGGTGGTGTGGGGCACCGGAGCGGCGGCGGTGTGGGGGCTTCGCGGACGGCGGTGGTCGCGGTCGTGGAAGCAACGGCGGCGTGGGGCTTTGCGGAGGAGGAAACCACGAGGAAGATGAACGAGTGCACAACTTTTCTTTATATTTTTTTTTTTTTCTCTTCCCTCCACGAAATCTCTGCCCCTTCTCTGTCTTCGTCTTCGCTTGTCAGCAAAAAGGAGAAAACATTTTGACCTCTTTTTTTTTTTTTTTACTTTTCCTTTTTCTCTCTCACCCGACACTCTCTCTCCCTCTGTACTTTTCGCAGAAGGCTTTCTCTTCTCTCTCTCTCAAAGATCCCACGGACGGCCTTCTTCTCCTCTTTCACTTTTCGCTTTTTCTCCTTTTAATTTTTGACGGAAAGAAGCCCCATAAAACGAAGCCTCGGCTTCTCTTTTTATAGAAGAAAACTTGAAATCGTTGAAGATCCGGCGATATTCACTCAACCTCTTCAACAAAGAAATGGCTCCAAAAGCCGGCCGTTGAATTATTTTGAATTCAAAATTTTTTTTTCAAAATTTCCCTCTTAATCAAAGATTATATTCTAATTCTATTTTCTAAAATGAGGTGTCAACAGCTGCCCCTCTTTGAAGGGAAGCTCGTAGAGGTTCCCTTCAAAGATAAATGACACCTAAATTTAGACCATGCAGAATGAATGCAAAATGAATATGAAATGTATATGCAAATGTTAATGACCTCTTTTTTTAATTCTTTTTGAAATGCAAGATCATGCAATAATGCAATGTAAATGCAATGATTTTATTGAGAGCATATATTTCTATGTCTCCATGCTTAACGAAATACAAAATGCAAAGAAGAACACGTACCTGTCATACTTATCTGGAGATTCAGAAAAGTATGATTCCTGTGAGACCTAACAAACATCTGGAAATCTCTTCAGATAATTGAAACGCTCAAGGTCTTCAGGGATCTGGAACTCTCATCAAATCCCAAGTACCTGGAATAACCTACATTCAAGAAGGATATAGTAGTTCTAGGCGGTCGATGTTACATGTCCAGGACCCGTACTATTCTACGGTCGCCTAAAGTAGTAACATAACTTTACAAATAGACTGCTTTCCCAAGACCCGCATCATTTTACGGTCGCCCAGTATGACAGTGTTTGGTTGTGTCTAGGACCCGTACCATTCTACGGTCGCCTAAACGAGAATTTACCTTCCAGAACCCGTACCATTCTACGGTCGCCTGAATAGGGAAATAGGTTTTGTCTAGGACCCGTACCATTCTACGGTCGCCTAAACGAGATTCACTTTCTAGGACCCGTACCATTCTACGGTCGCCTAAATAGGGAATAGATATTGTCGAGGACCCGTACCATTCTACGGTCGCCTTGACGGAAAATTGATTTTTCAGGACCCGTACCATTCTACGGTCGCCTGAATCAAACTGAATCTGAAGAAAAATCTTTGGGGGATTTGGAACTCTCATTAAATCCCAAGCACCTGGAAATTGCATCAAGTACTTAAAAATTCTAAACATCGGAAATCACGTCGACGCTCGAAAAGACAAATACTTGGAAGTCACATCAAGCATTTAAAGGTTCAAATATCTCAAGTTCACACTAGGCATTTGAAAATATTTTACTAAACATCCGGAAATCACATCGATGTTTGAAAAGACAAGCACTTGGAAATCACATCAAGTGTTTAAAGGTTCAAACATCTGGAACTTAAACTAGACATTTGAAAACATTTTATAAATGGGTACTTGGAATTCTCATCAAGCACCGAGATGACTGAACAAACTCAGGGTTCCAAAGACAATTTTTTTGGTCTCTGAGGAAAAATTCATTTCATTCAATGAAGGTCCATACATGATGGCTTTTTCAAACTTCCACCAGGAAGAATTATCAAGACAATTTTCACTAAGTTGTGAATCTCTTGAACATGCTAAATGAGACACCCTTGGTGTGAAAAAGGCTTTTTCACTCGCTCTTATTTAGGAGGGGTTACTTGTCCCGACAATTGATGCGGGCATATATCACTCAATCTTATCATCATCTTGTCGACAAGAGTTCGAATTTTCTTGCAATCAGTACGACCTTACCAATCTGAGAGGTCTTTAGCAAGGATTGTAATGTGGGTTTGGTCAATGGCTTAGCAAAAGGGACTCTTTGAGTCAAAGCTATTGAAAGAACCATTCTGTAATCATCTCCGGGCTTACAAGTCAAGAACCCTGCAAAATAAGAAAGAAATAATCTTGCTCGCACTTCTTCGAGCAATGCTCCAAACATATGAATTCCTATGTTAATTCAAGTGCCCTAATCTGAAGAGACTTTGTAAGGGACGTAACATAGGCTTGGTTCTTGGGTTTGAGAAACGAAAGGATCATTAGGCTCAAAGATGTGTGTAATGGGTAAGAGTTGGTGATCATCTTGACATTACCACCAGTTTTCTTCGCCACGGATTGTCTTCTTGACAGATTTCTTTATTGGCTCAAGAGTTTATCACTAATGCCAATGATTATTCAACTGGAAATCTTTTCTCAAAATCATTTTCTTTGATGATGGGCATCGATTAGGCACACCGCTTTTATATGCCCCCTAATTCATCAGTCATTTCTGTTTTCTTTTCATGGGCATTGGCCTTGCTTTTACTAGGCACACTGCTTTTTCATGCCCCTTAGTTCTATTCTGATTTCAGTTCTTGCGCACAATGTGTGTGTCAAGTATATTTTAAATGACACTTGAACCTTCAAAGGTCTTCATCTATCTCCTGCCTTGCCCCAGTGTGAGGGATGATCACCAACTGGGTTTAAAGAAATGAAATTGTAGGCTCAAGTGGGCTATGCAAAGGATATCAGTGTGTAGGATAGTGAAAGAAACGCTATTCGTCATCCTAAGGCACTTAAATTACCACATGAATTTAATGTAATAGCATGACTTGAAGATTGATGCAAGTGAGAGCAAGAAAATTTCTATCCATTTCACTCTCCTTTAATGTCAACTTACCTCCATTTGCCCCGATGTGGGGTGGTCCTTGACAGGGGTAGTATGAAAGAAATTCTTCAAGTATTTGGGCTCAAAAGGGTTAAACAATGGATTATCTGTAGTGTTTGGGATAGACAAATGAACTGCCTCTCGTCATTTCAGCTGCTGTACTTCTTGCAAGAAAACTCTTCACCTTGAAACACAAAACGTTTCCATACTCACCTCACAATGTGTAAACAAGGGACTGTATATGGGATAAGGCTTGCCTTTCACATCTCATTTAGCATCATTTAGCATGTTCAAGTAACTCAACATCCTTCACTAAATTATCCATTTTGATAAATTTCAAGTGGAATTGGTGAATTGCACATCATGTGAAAGCATTCTATAATGACAGAATGTTATGCTCTATTCTTGCATATCAAACCATAAAGTCAAAGCTGTTGAGTGTCCGTGTCTTGCCTCTCTTTGTAGGGAGGCTCATAGAGGTACCTTACAAAGATAAAAGACACTGTTGCTCATATCCATTCTTTGCCCCCTGCAAAAATAAAACATGTAACATTATATACTTTGGAGATTTGACCAACTTTGAGTGAGGAAAAGGTTTTTACGAGCCCTTTTATTCATGGATAGTATTTCTTTACAGCATCGAATTTACAGGATTTGTGAATTCACGCCCATCCATTTCGCTAAGATTAAAGCACCTCCGGGAAGTACTTTCTTCACAATGTATGGCCCACTTGTAATTTGGAGTGAACTTGCCACGAGGATCAAGGATAATTGGTAGCATCTTGCGTAGCACCAAATCATGAACCTTGAAACGCCTTGGGCGAACCTTCCGATTAAAGGACTTGGCCACTCGTTGTTGATAACATTGACCATGACATATGGCCTTCAATCGCCTTTCTTCCTCATGCATCATTTTTGCAGGCCCAGGGAATGTGGACCTAATATGGGGTATAATGAAGCCAGTTCGTCCCTGTCCTCTTCCTCTTCCTCTACAAGATCGTCCACCTCTACCACGATAGCCCAATCCAGTAGTATATGAATTCTGCCTAGCCTCAATTGGTTGGCGAGTGCCTTGACCATGTCGGCCAAACCATTACCTGGAACAAAACCGCTCCCGACCATGGTCTTGCCTACCATGATCGCCGACTTTGATAACTTCGGAGTGGGTATGGTAGTGCCTTGAGAGACATGAATGGTCGAAACCAACTCAAATGCTTGAAAACCTGGATTCTTCTTTACAACGGTTCAATGTAAGGGATAGCCGTCTCATGATAAATCTTGAACTCATCCTCTCCTCGAACGTAATAAGCTTCCCTTCCGTCACAAACTTCACTTTCTGGTGAAGACTTGAAGAAACTGCCCCTGCTGCATGAAGCCATGGACGGCCTAACAAGAAGTTGAAGGCTGTAGGTATGTCCAGGATTTGAAAAACTGCATGGAATAACACTGGCCCTATCTGCAAGTCTAAATCAATTTCTCCAACTGCCTCTTTTTTGGTTCCATCAAATGCTCGAACAGAAGTTTTAGCCGTGCGAATTTTCCCCAAATCATACCCAAGACGTTTTAGAGTTGCAAGAGGGCATATGTTTAAAGCCGATCCATTATCTATGAGCACACGGGACACCAAGGTATTTCGACACTTGGCTGAGATATGAAGGGCTTTGCCGTGTCCTCTTCCTTCGTTTGGGATTTCATCATCATCGAGAAGGTAATCGGTCGTTTAACAAAATGGCCCCCACGAATTCCCCTAACTTCTCAGGTTCAATGGACTCTGGGATATGTACTTCGTTAAGGACTTTCATCAAGGCCTTTTGATGTTTCTCCGATGTCAAAAGCAACTCTAATATGGAGACTTGTGCTGGCATTTTACGAAGTTGGTCCACTACGCTATACTCACTTGCCTTAATTACAGCTAAGAATTCTTTGGCCTCCTCGTCGGTGGATCGGCTTGATGGGTTGTGAGTTGGCTCGAGCGTAAGTGCGTCCCCGATCGAGTGACCACATCTATCTCCGCATCATAACACCATGGTACCGCTTTATTGTTAGTGTAAGCATAGGGTTGCGTAACATCAAGAATCAATTCTTCATCATCTGGTGGTGGCAAATCATTGATGATTAATCCATCTTCATCTGACGCATCTTCCAATGGTGGCATGTCAAAAGCCGGGGGATCGTTAGCTCCAATGTTTAAACCAGCAAACTCATCTTCAAAATCAGATGACTCCTCTTCCATATCAATAATGATTGGAGTGATAGTCGAAACGGTGTCAGCAGGATCCGTGTAGGCAATCACTCCCTTCTTGGACATTGTCTTAACTCTTTGCACCTTCTGAGACATGGTAGGCTCTTCCACGTCTGAGTAGTATCCAGCTCGAACTAAACCATTATAAACATCGTTCACATGTACTCTCAGGCTCCTCTTCCGACCAGCATCAAAACTGAAAATGGCATTCACGGCTTCTGGGTGATCAGGGAGTGGTTTATTCTGGATGTTTGGTTGTGCATCACGGAATGAGACCACCTTGGCATCCAACAAATTTTGGATTTTGTGTCGCAGTGTATAGCAATCGTCTACAGAATGTCCTACCTCCCCCATATGGTAGGCACATGTCTTGGAAGGATCATAGTTGGGGAAACGCTCGGGATTAGGTCGCTTAGGCTCCTTAGCGAGTAATCCTTTCTTTTGAAGGGTTGGCAAGATCTTGGACAATGGTTTAGGAAGAGGCGTAAATTGACGCTTGGAAGAGCTCTTCTGCTGGCTATAGAATGGTCGCGCTCCTCCCTGTTGAGTGTTCAAGACGGGGCGAGGGGGTTGAACATAAGCTGCATTAACTTCCGCTGCAGGCTCCTTATCCTTCTTAACTGAGATTCTCCTATACGAGCTGGTTTGATCTGATGCCCATCCATCACGTAATGCTACTTCGATTCGCTCGCCAACAGGGATTAGCTGATTGAACGACTCGGCAGTCGATCCTAACATCCGATTTCGATACTCAGGCGGGAGCGTCTTCATGAACAAATCCATCAACTCCTTTTCTGTCGGCTCTGGAGTAATTTGAGCAGCTACGGTCCTCCATCTTGTGACATACGCTTTGAAAGATTCCGTCCTCTTCTTCTCAGTGCGAAGTAAATCTTCTCGAGACGGGGTGACATCAATATTATACTTGTATTGCTTGAAGAAGGCATCGGTCAAATCCTCCCAAGTCTCCAGAAGATTAATTTTCTTCATAATGTACCACTGTAGTGCCGGTCCTGTCAAGCTTGCCTGAAATTGTTGAATCATCAAGGGGATGTTATCAACATACCTTGGGTCATCCCGACCACATATGTCTGCAAATGGATCTTCGGGCAAGAGGTGCCATCATACTTTTCAAAGTCCGGCATTTTGAACTTCTTCGGCATCTTGACCTTTGCATAGTGGGACAAATCAGTTGGGCCTTGGATAAACGAACCCTGCAGCTGCTTGAGTTTCTCCTCGATCTTTGCCATGCGTTTTTCTTGTTCTGTCTTCGGTACAGCCGAGTGTATCACTTGTACCTCCTCATCAACAACAATTTGAGGCACGTTAGTAATTTTCTCCTTGGAAGCACCATCAGAGGTTGATGTCCCAACTGCGAACGTATTCTTGCCTTTATCTTTTGGATCAACCACAGGAGCATGCTGTGGTAACACCACTTCAACTTGCGGAGCTGGTGGAGCAGTGTTTGCTTGAAGAGAATCGATTTGCTTAGAAAGCTGCTCAAGAACATTCAGGACTTGGTTCATTTCCGTTTCGAGGGTGGCGATACGAGCTTGTTCAGCAACACGCACTTGTTCGGTGTTATCAGCCATTGTTGCCCTAGAACGAGTACGGATTGGTGATCTTGGATGAGCCGTGTTGTTACCTAAGAAGGAAAATATAGTAAGTATTATAACAAATGAGATTGGTCCATGACAATGATCTAATCGCTCGATTTTATTCAAGATTTATTTTAAACATTGAACCAAACTTCCTAACATTAAACTAAGAATTGAAATTCAAGTCCCTAAACATCAAACTAAATTGAAATAAAAGAGCCCCTAGACATTGAACTAAGAAAACAAAAAATCTCATTTTATATGTTTTCGGGAACCCAACGCCTTGCGAAGCTTGCTATTTTCAGCTTCAAGCATTTCCACTTTCCGCTTAAGATGCTCAATTTGTGCTCGTTGGGTGGGCTTCTCGGTCACATCAGGGACTACTGGACGCAAGGCGGCAGGAATCCGGTGTTGTTGGATGTAGAACGCCGATGCATGGTGAATCTCCTCCTCACCCTTCAGTCTCATGGGCACCAAAATCTTCTCTGGATGGCATTCGCTCCATGTAGTAATGATTTCCTGGATCTCGTTGAAGTAGTCGTAATCCTTTCGAATGAAACGAACTTGGAACAAATCTATCCTGAGAGGTGGGGGAATTTCTTGAAGAGCTTTGTACTGACGAGCCACTCTATATGGATAATAGGAAGTAGCACCGGAAAGGCCCAGCAGCGGGATTGGTCCATCACGTTTGTGCGAAAAGCAAGCTTCCTCAATGTGGAGCCATTTAGTATGCCATAAGAATGCCTTAGGATTAGGGTTTTTCAAAAAATTAATCCATCGGGCATTTTGTTTATGTGGGGAAAACGTTCTAGAACCGCAAATTTTTGTATGGGATGTCGAGAATCGTCTATCCTGAATTGTTTTATAAGATGCCCAAACCCTCTTATGTGGGAGAAAAACCATATTTGCAAAAGTTCAGGGAGGGCACGCATTGTCCTTTCCTCATTTTGTTTGAAACGGGTTAATGACAAAAATGTTTCAGCTAAAATCATATTCACATAATTTAGCCCGTCACAAACCCGATTAACCACCCATGAAATTGCAGGATTAATGGCATTTTTTCGATAAGGAAAAACGATTAGCCCAAAAAATGCTAACATGAAAATCCTGGCCTTTGAAATCATCGGTTGGTCTGCAAAACATTTTTCTAAGAATGAAAATGGACATGCAAAACAGTTAGCTTTGATGACTTTCCTTACTCTTTCGGCTTCGATTTTTAAAAATTGAGATAATTTAGAGATAGAATCTATACCGATAGGCGGCCTAACAAGTTCCTTGTCCAGGGGCATTCCAATGGCAATACTATATTCTTCGAGCGTTGGAGTTAATTCGAACTCACCAAACACAAAGGTGGAAGTCTGTGGACACCAGAAGTGAGGCAACGCCTGTATAACACTAGAATGGATGTTGATTTCTAACAACGGGAGAAGTCGGGCGATCCTGGCTTTCACATATCTCTGACCATCTTGATCTAATTGATCCAACCACCTCTTGAGCTCTTTTTTGGGAGTGGAAATAAATTGTACGTCGGTTTTCCCCATTGCATATAAAATAAGACTGACGACGAAACCTAATTGTCATGGACCGAAAAAAAAAATTACAATGAAGTAAATAAATTGCAAATAATTTAAACAACTTACTTTCACTGGAAATAGATGACAATCACACACGCATGAAAAGTGAGGCTCGATTTCTGTCTAAACGGCTTAACAAAGTGGAGCTAAGGGGATGATCTCGACCGTTGCGAGTCTCGCATTAACGTGTCGGGTCCCCCTAACTCCGGCTCGCCGAATGGAATACCCAATAATCACGCAGTCTCGCGGATATGGACAAGCACATTCGACACCATGAAGAACTTTCGGGAAGAGAAGGTCAACCTTTATATAGCAGTCTCGCTTTAAAGGAAGTATCCTTCTCAACACCATCCTAGGAATCCTATCGCAGCCTGTGTCCCAAGAGCGCGGGTTGTGTGTGCAATAGTGTAGTGCTAAAAACAATAAAACATGCACAATAGTTTAAATACAAACAACACTTCTATAATTTTAATTCAAACATTCATCCTTACTCCAACCTGCAAGACATGGGTTAACAAAGACTACTCCCCTTATACCTCCCATCTGCAAGAATATTTAACACCTTAGGAATGTTAGGGACGTACCTGGGATCCTTGCTGCCAAACAAAAACATTTAAAAAAAAAAAATTGGCCTAAGTCCACTAAGTGTTTTAACACAAGTCCCCAGTGGAGTCGCCAAGCTGTCGCGACCTTCCCGAATTTTTTAAAAGGAAAATTATTCGAAAGGGTTAATGGATTACTAAGTCCGAAGACTTGGCACGGACCCTCCCAAGTCCTACCAATCGCGACTTGATAGAAATTAATTCATTTAAACATGCAATTTCAATTTGGAGCCGCCACTAACCAATTAGGGCCGGTTAGAAACCCAAGTAAAGTATGGGAGAATACTTTACTATTGCGAACCAGAGATTCAATAGGTCCGGGGACATGGTTACGCTAGATTAGTCTAACGCCCTTTCGGTACCTTTTATTTTAATTTTAAAAAAAATATTTTGCAGGCAATGTTGATTAATTTAAACCTAAGCTACTAACATGCAAATGGTGGTCATGCGAGTGTGCAATCAATAAAATAACATTCAAATAAAAAAATGCTAATAAAAATGCATGCCCTAGACATGATTTCTAAATGACATGACACCTAATTTTTATTATTATGCAATCTTAATCTAACTTAATATACATGAATTTATTTTAATGACATGCGAGATACAGTTCATATGATATGACTTAAAATTATCACTATATGTATGCAATCTAATTTATATAATCCTAAATATGCATGTGCTACGTGATATGGGATGAATGACATGGTATTTCTACATGTATGCTCTTTTATGATTTTTTTATGATGATTCATTTTTTAATGCATATATGCAGCCTATGCTAAATAATGATGATATGAGATTAATTATGAATTAACCTATTAACTAACCAAGGAAATGATCTTTAGTTTTTTTTATTTTTTTAATGACCTAATGATTAAAAAAGAAAGTAACTTAATGGTGCAATGATTATCTTTTGGCATTTTCTTTTTTAAAAAAAAATTAAACTATAACTCACATGGCATGCATGACATTTTTTATCTTCTCTTTGTTTTACTAAATGAAAGTTGACTTAATCTAAAAATATATAGACTAACTAAAGTGAATGATATTCTAATTTATTTTAGGAATCAATTTAACTTAAACTATATTTTATCCTAAAAGCTATATAAAAATCAAGACATGCCAACATCATCTAAAATTAGCCCTAACAAAACTCACCCATCTAAAAGTATAATCTAAAAATTATAATCCTATAAATGCAATTCTAATTTACTAACCCTAAAAATGAAGTCTTAATTTACTAAACCTAAATGCTCTAATGCAATATTTAGATTTTTATGTGCTTTTTGATTTTTTTGATTTTTTTAATCTTTCCAAACAAGTAATTATTTAAAAAAAATGAAGATAAGAATTAAAATAACCGAAAAAATAATCCGTTGTCTCACGGATTAAATTAACAATTATTTTAACTCTATAATGATTTAACAATTGAAAATGCTATCAAAATTCCTAAAAATTAAAGTAATTAAAGAAAATGACCCGACGTCTTACGGGTCAAATTAATAATTACCTTAATTTGGGATAAAACTCCTAATGTCTACAAGGTCTACAAATATTGACATATAATATTACAATTCAAATAATTAAACTTAAAAAATAAGCTAACATAACATGAAATAATAAAAAATATACTACCTAATTTCCTTTTCTTTTTTGTTTTGTTTTTTCCTTTTCGTTTTTTTCTTCCGAGCACGGCTTGTGCTCGTGTGGCTGATCACCGGCTCCAGTGAAGGGCAGCAACTGTAACGGTGGCGTCACCATCGATTGGAGGTTGTGGAGGTGCGGAGCTCCGGCGAAGATCGGAGGGCAGCACGGCGACCTGCAAAAGGGACAGAGGCGTGCGGTGATGGGCACTGTAGATTGCGGCAGGTTACAGGCGTCGGTTCGGAGGAGGGCGCGGCGTCGAGAGGTAGATCCGGAGCTGTAGTGGTGTGGTGAGCAGTGGAGGGGCTTGTTGATTCGGGTGTGCAACTCGGCTTTCCGGTGGCGTCGCCGGTGATGGTGATTTGCCGAGGTATTGCGGAATAGGGCGTCGAGCCGGCGAAGAAAGTCCGGTTTGCCGGTGTGCCGACGACGAGGAGCAAAGCAAAGGGGACGTAGCAAAGGAAGTCTAGAGGAAGAGGATAAACAAGTAAACATCCCATCACTCTAGGAGCTAGAGGAAAAGGATGAACAAGAAACATCCCATCATTTTGTACTTTTTTTTCTTTGCTTAGTGTTTCTCTTCTTTCTCTCGAGGACTCCATGGATGGCTCCTTCTCTCCCTTCCTTTTTCTTCTTTTTTTTTTACTTTTCTCTCTCACTCCGACACTTTCTCTCACTTGTCTCTCTCACTCTATTTGCTTCCTTTTTTTTTTCACCAAGAGAAGCCCCCGTCAACCGAAGCCTCGGCTTCTCTTTTATAGAAGAAAGACCGGAAATTATTGAAGATCCAGCGATATTCACTCAACCTCTTCAACAAAGAAATGGCTCCAAAATCCGGCCGTTGACTTATTTTGAATTCAAATTTTTTTTCAAAATTTTCCTCTACAACCAAATGCTCTATTATTATTTTCTAAAAGATAAATTAAATTTTAAAATAGGTGTCAACAAGTATGATCCACTTATTAAACGTCCACTTATAGTCTACTGCATCACTAATGTAGATTTTAGTATCGTGGTCTTAGTATACCAAGATTGTTCTTTTATTATGCGGGCATGTTGACGTAACTCGTAAAGAATAAAAAGAAATAGTTCAAAGTAGTATAAAAATGAGCCTAACAGGCATTTTCATTTATTTCCAAATTAAC
The DNA here is from genome assembly GCA_014182725.1 of Eucalyptus brandiana. Lineage (NCBI taxonomy): Eukaryota > Viridiplantae > Streptophyta > Magnoliopsida > Myrtales > Myrtaceae > Eucalyptus > Eucalyptus brandiana. The sequence goes on from CM024674.1 coordinate 39,097,529, forward strand.
ATATACTTTATAATTCAAGAACAAAAAAAGATAAGGACATTGGCCTCAATCCTACCGGACAATAGATGTGGACAAACATGATAAAGGCACAAAAGTGCTTTTACTAAATTGAGTGACCAAATAAAACTCGAAGGTCGATCAATCTTAAGAACTTGTTTCTTGGAAATTCTATCGTCTATGCAAAGCTCCGTCTACCGCCCATGGTAGCTTTCTATTCAACCTCGCCCAAAATTACCCCTCTATATCAACACACCATCTCCAATTCTGTCTTCTTTCTTTGTTACTAAGTCATGCGAACCATCCATGGGCTCTGAAGGAGATTGCCCCTTTTTGCCGTAGTTCCCCTCTTCCTCCACCACTCGCCTTTCCAGTGGTCGACTAACTATGGTTGCATGTTCTGGATTTCTTCATCGGAGGTCTTCGCTGCTCTGTACAAAGGTGAATTACTCCACAGTTTGCGATATCTCGTAGTTTTTCATTACTTTACACTTACTTCTGAAGAAATAGTAGCTGTTCGGGGCTGGGTATCTGCTTCCGTTGCTATCGATTCATGTCCACTTAGAGACTTGTCTGGTAATGGCATCGGGTGGCTCTGAGGAATCATCGCGAATGGCTGCTCTGTGTCAGCGTTTGGGGCATCTTTGTTCTGCACAAGAAGTAGAGATATGGGAGGACGCACCTTCAACGTAAAAAACTTGAGGAATGTAGATTGACACTTTTGGGCAAGGTTATTACCACATCTAATATAAATTTTCAAGCTTTTCAAAACACTATGATGCGTGTATGGCGTACCGACCTAGTTCAATTCTCTCGCGCGAAGGTGGCTTGTATTTAGCTAAGTTCCAAACCACTGCGGATCATCAATGCATTTTACAAGGCAGACCTTGGCTTTTTTCTAGCCACTTAGTCATTTTTAAGCCTTGGACTCCTAATACACCTCTCCACTGCTACGATTTTACTCGTTGTGCATTTTAGGTCCAAGTATTTGGTTTGCCTTTGGAGTGGATCACTGAACAGATTCTGAGGAAGGCTGCAAATCAGCTTGGTGACATATTGGAGGTTAAAGTCGATAGTAAAGAGGGTTCCACACTCAAGATAGGGCAAGTTAGAGTAGAAATGAACCTCGATGCACCTCCGAAAACTGGCAAATTGATTCATTTAGCTAGGAGAATGATATGGCTAGATTTTAGGTATGAAAGACTTCCCCATTTCTGTTACTCATGTGGGAGACTTGGCCACTACGCCACATATTGCAAGGAAGTCCCTTTTGATATAGTGCAAGAGGAAGGCAAAGATAGCTTGGCTTTTGGTCAGTGGTTAAAAGCAGAGGTTCGACAATCTAGGCCCTATTGGCAAGCGTTCTATAACCCTCCAAAGAACTCGGGACCCAAATTAGGAGACAATCCCGAGACACCACCAGCCTTACTATAGCCTCTACCCCTATTACCACCACCACCGAGGACCAAGAGGTTACCGGCGTACCTCTCGAAGGGAAGCACCCCTTTGTGTGAGCTTCCTTCACATCTTTTGTAGCCTTTGCATCGTAGGGGAAGGCCATCACGACAAAGATTGATTCCCGCACACGCCAAAGCAAAAGGAAAAGTCACCGATCCATTGAATCTTGCCAAGATAGTCGAGCCCCACACACTCACCTCGCAGCTCTTGCATCAGCAAGGAGGGCTATCTAGACACATCCGATTCTGCGCGCGCAAAGAATAAAGAAATGGAATAGTCAGCCATCCACACCCGATTCCTGCACAAGACAGCGAAAAGGGCCTCATTACTTACCAAATGGATATCCAGCAAACCAAAAAACTGAAAAGCGCCCGAACTACTAGAAGAACAAGACCTGCCAAGAAGCAAAAACGATACTCTCCCTATGACAAGCGGCATGTCGCAACTGAGCATCTTGATGAAACTCATTTACAGGAAACACCAGTATTTGCAGCAGACGAAGCACTTCACCGGGCATTGGTGGCTGGCCCTCAATAGACACCACCACACAAATGAAGCTTTTATGTTGGAACTGTCAGGGGTTGGGCAATCCCCTGACAGTCTAAGCACTAAAGACCTTGTCGGCCAAAGAAAAGCCTGACCTTTTGTTTTTAATGGAGACCAAGAACCAGGAGTTTGTTCTTAATAGATTGCAGCGAAGGTTAAAATTTAGTAGATCCTTTGTGCAAAATCCAAAATCGGCATAGCAGGTGATTTGGTGGTTTTTTGGAATGACGCCATTTCTTTAGAAATAGAAGGCGTTTCGGAGGATTATTTTGATATGGTGCGGGGATTACGGTGACGATCGGCTTATGAGAATTACCCGTCCGCACGCCCCTTTCTCTTATCACAATCACCAATTTGCTCTAGGAGACTCTTCGAAGGATAAGTGCTTTCAACACACTTCCTTGGCTTTGTGCCGGGGATTTTAATGAAATTCTTCATCCCTTGAAAAAGGTTGGCAAGCGATCTCATATTAGGTCTTGACTTACATCCTTTCGAGCTGTTGTAGATGACTGTGCCTTGATGGAAGTCGAAAGCAAGGGATGCGCGTATACATGGACAAATAACCGTGAAGGGGCTGATCTTGTAAAGAAACGATTAGACCGGGTCCGATGCTCCATGGAGTGGCGATTACTATATCCAGAGGCGGAGGTGTATGCATTACCGGCACTAGGATTTGATCATAGCCCATTACTTATTTCCACAATGACCGTTAATAAAAATCGCCAATGCGCCTTTGTTTATGAGGCATATTGGAACAACAACCCGAACTGTAGCCGAGTCGTCTCTGAAACATGGCCTTCCGATCAGCTAAGATCTTCAGATCTTTTGAAGAAACTGAAAAGAGTGAGTGATGCTTTAAGAAAATGGAGTAGATCCAAGTTCGGTAATGGACACTTGAGGGCAATGGCTTTACAACACCATATGCAGACGCTAACCAACCACCCTTACAGCTCCAATGTCGACAAAGAGGAGGCCTCTCACATCCAAGACGAGATCAAGAGTATTTGGCAGCGAGAAGAGCAGTTTTGGGCTATGAGGTCTAGGATCAATTGGTTGCGTTGGGGCGACAAAAACAGTAAGTTCTTTCATGCCACTACTATACAACGAAGGTAGAGAAATAGGATTGGAATGCTTAGGAATGAAAATAATGAATGGGTGCGGGATAGAACAGCTATCAAGGAGATGACATCTGCTTTCTTCGCACAGTTATATACAATTGTTGGCTACCATGACTTCGGCCCGGTTCTAGATCAATGTCAACCAATTGTCACGGAAACTATGAACGAACACTTACTAGCTTCGGTCACAGTTGCTGACATATGACAAGCCACTTTCCAATCGGGTTCCACGAAAGCTTCAGGTCCTGATGGTTTCAACGGTCTATTCTACCAAACCCATTGGAATACTGTACAGCAAGACTTATTCAGCCTGGTCACTAAATTCTTCCGAACTAGCAAGCTGCCTCGAGATCTTAACAAGACCGTAATAGCTCTGATTCCCAAGGTACACCATCCTAAAAGTCTTGACCAGTTCCTACCGATCAGTTTGTGTAATTATGCATATAAAATTATCGCCAAGGTCATGGCAAATCACCTAAGACCTTGGCTAGAGGAGCTAATCTCAATCGAACAAGCTGCCTTTGTGAGCGGACGTCAGATACAGGATAATGTTCTAATCGTTCACGAGGTTCTACATCACTTCAAGACGAGGAATAGGAAGCAACATTTCAACGCTTTCCTTAAGACAGACATGTAGAAGGCATATGACAAAGTTGAATGGGATTTTCTCCAAGCCTACCTTACCAGATTGGGGTTCCATCCTTGGTGGGTTCAAATGGTGATGCAATGATCACCACGACAACTCTGAGTGTTCGCTTAAATGGGGAGCATCTACCCTACTTTACACCGTCAAGAGGACTCATACAGGGAGACCCTCTTTCTCCATATATCTTTATTTTAATGGCGAATGCTCTATCCACCCTTATTCATAATGCACTTACCATGGGACATCTCCACGGCATCAAACTTACCAGGTCATGTCCAACCCTCTCCCATCTTTTCTTTGCTGATGATTCAGTATTCTTCCTAGATGGTACAGTAACAGAATGTCAGAATATGGCAAGTATATTAAACCAATACTGTCTGGCCACGGGTCAAGTGATAAACAAAAATAAGTCTGGGTTCTACTTTAGTAAATCTTGTCCGGTAGGACTTCAAAATAACTTGGCGGCTGAATTGCGGGTACCGGTGCTAAATTGTTATGGGAAATATCTAGGTGTTCCATTTGAATGGGGCCGATCTAAAAAAGAACTGTTTGGTTGGATATTAGGAAGAATCAATGCTAAACTGGAGGGTTGGAAAGAACCGTTACTATCGAAAGGTGGAAAGGAGATCATACTCAAGCCTGTCGTTCAGGCCATTCCGCAGTATGCTATGTCAATATTAAAGCTTCCTATGTCTCTTTGTCGAGTGATTGAGAAGAGGATTGCCAACTTCTGGTGGCGTAATGACAAGAACAGGTCGGTGTGCATTGGAAGAATTGGGACTTGCTTAAAACTAGTAAGAATTCTGGCGGGTTAGGCTTTTGGGACCTCATAGCTTTTAATAAGGCCATACTTGGCAAGCAGGCTTGGAGATTACTTCAACAACCTAACTCGCTCTGGGGTCAGCTCCTCAAGGGGTTATATTTTCATTCCAAGGATTTTCATTCTAAAGTCGTGTCCTCATACGAATCTAGGAACAATGTTTGCTAGGAGTTGCTACAATAATCCAGCATCATCGATTAGATTCCAATGTTGTGTCTTCATACTCATCTAAGAGCAAAGTGTTTACTAGGTGTAGTTACTACCGTCCCAAAGATCGTCGATTAGATTCTAACATTGTGTCCTCATATCCATCTAGGAGCTATGTTTACTAAGTATTATCCTCATTGTCCGGCGTCATTGATTAAATTATGACGTTATGTCCTTGAATTTATTAGAAAGTAGTGCTCTTCGGATGTTTTTGTTAATATCCAACATTGTCAAATCATCTTCAATATCGTATAAACCGCTCTAATTGTAATGGGCTTTTATTATTATATTAAAGTGAGTTTAGATGGCACTATTGATTAGATTTCAATACTAATTTCCGTTGGTATTAAGCTTGTGTTGAGGGTATTAAGTGACTTCTTTAGATTCGAGATTATATAGTAGATATAGTTTTGCTCGCATTTGACCTTCTCTATCTAAAATTAACACGTAACCCGAGTCTCGCTTAATAAAAATCAAAATATAACACTTGGTGAAGATATTTCATTGTGGAATTCAAAATCGGGAGACAAGCTATTAAATATGATCCATTAATTAAATGTCCAAATGCTACATCACTAATGTAGATTTTAGTATACTAGTCTTGGTATATTGAGATTGTTCTTTTATTATGAGCGCATGTGCGACAAAACATGTAAAATAAATAAATAGTTTCAGTAAAAAAAAAAAAAAAAAAAAAAAAGCCTAACCAGGCATTTTCATTAATTTCCAAATTAAGATTTACTTTAAAATTCTAAAAGAAAAAAAGTTAAGGACATTGTCCCTCAATCCTACAGACAATAGATGTGGACAAACCCGACAAAGGCACAAAAGCACTTTACTAAGTCATCTTTTTCCTAGACGGTCGAACCGGGAATGTCAAAACCTAGCGACTATCCTAAGCCGCATTGTCTAGCTACAGGTCAAGAAATTAACGTAAATAAATCAGGCTTGTTTGTTAGCAAGAATTGTCCCGACTCTCTTAAGTTGAATATGGCTAGTGAATTAAGGGTGCCACTTCTAGAAAAGACGGGTAAATATCTTGGCATACCTTCTTATTGGGGCTCATCCAGACGAGATATGTTTGCTTGGATCCTAGGACGAGTCAACTCCAAGTTGGAGGGGTGGAAAGAGCAGTTACTCTCTAAGGGTGGGAAAGAGATTTTGTTAAAATCAGTGGTTCAGACTTTACCACAGTATGCTATGTCAATATTTAAGGTTCCTGTATCTATCTGCAAATCAATTGAACAGAAAGTAGCTCGGTTTTGGTGGCAAAACAGTAGTACAAAAGCTGCGATTCATTGGAAAAGCTGGGAAATTCTTAAGGAGAGAAAAGACAACGGTGGCATGGGCTTTAGGGATTTGTTATCTTTCAACAAGGCCCTTCTCGGCAAACAAGCATGGCGGCTCTTTCAATATCCTCAATCTTTGTGGGGTAAACTATTTAAGGCTTTATATTTCCCCCAGACTACTTTATGGCATGCTGAAAGGGGCTCCAGACCTTCATGGGGTTGGCAGAGCGTTCTATTGGGTCGAGATTCTATTGTTCCGGCTACGTTGGTCGCAGGCAATGGCCAAACGATACGAGTCGAGAGGATTGTTGGTTACCTATGGGAATTCTAGGTGGCCCAAAGACCGAGAGAAGAACCGAGACAAAGTGGCGGGTTTCATTATACCTCACCAGCATGCGTGGAATACCCAACTCCTTAAACTGGCTTTTGATGAATCCATTGTCCAAGAGATATTGCGAATTAAACTATGCCCTGCCTTGACAGAAGATAAAATCTACTGGACTGCGACAGCGGATGGTCAATACACTGTCAAGAGTGCCTATAATGTCATCAAGCAGTCTGCAACTTCTACGGTACACTCTCGAGCCTCCTCTTCATACAATCCACCTTGAAAACTATGGCAAAAAATTTGGAAAACCAACACAGCCCCTAAGATACGTATATTCCTTTGGTCTTTAAGCCAAAATGCCTTACCTACTAAAGAAAACCTATACCGACGAAAAATCACACCCGACCCACTATGCACCCTCTCGCCCGTCCCAATCCCCGAGACAACGTAACATATTTTTCTGTCCCGCCCGTGGACCCAAAGCATACATCCGGAACCATCCCTCGGTGCAGCTTAACCTTTCACAAAAGATCGCACACATAGAATAGATGCATGGCTAGCAGACTTAATAGATCGAGAGGTGGACATACCAGTTTTTGAACAGATTGCAGCCGTGTTATGGTTCATTTGGCTCGCTCGTAATCACTTCGTCTTTCGCCACCAAAGAACGCACCCGAACCACCTGGTAGACACAGCTCTTGCCTTTGCCCAACTCCATCTTAGTGCTCAGTAGAAGGAGTCCCGCATAGGCACTCGGGCCGAGTAATCTTCGCACATGGATCCCACCTCGGCAAGGTGTCCTCAAGGTGAACATTGACGGAGCATTCCCTACAACTACGAATATGGGCGCGATCGCTTGTATCATCCGAGATCACACCGGCCGACCGATCGGCGGTGTAACGGGGATGTCCCCGCAACATCCGCACGGAAACAGAATGTCAAGCGCTTTTGTGTGCCCTTGAGGAATTATCACAGCAAGGAAGAACAAGTACTAACTCGTTGTTGGAGACGGACTGCCTCACTATTGTAGAAGTGCTCAACCGGGATCGCCTTCCGCCATGGGAGTATCGCGCCACTTTTGCTGCGATTGCCAAGCGACTCCTCTGTTTCCCCAATCTTACCGTGCAAAGACCGCAGCGAGAATCTAATACCCTAGCGGATCGGGCCGCGAAGGCCCACGGTTGTGGTTCCCTCCAGAAAAATTGGCCCATCTCACCTCCTCCTGTTATGGTAGACATGTTATGTCATGAAGCTCTTGTAAACGGGTGTACTTATTTCCCTCGGTGAATAGAAGTTCTATCTTTTCCGACAAAAAAAAAAAAGTTGAGTGATCAAATTGAGGTAAACTTGAATTTCCTTGAAATTTCATCATTTACAAAGCTCATGCTCCTTTTTTATTTTATTTTATAGATTTCAAGGATTATTTTCAAAAGCAAAATTGAGTTTTAAAGTTAAATGCACGCATACCACGTAATTCGACACATGGAAACCCAAATTCTCATGTAACAACATATGCTCAAATTATCATTTGAACAAGCTTGGGTCATCAGCAGCATGGTCTGCACCAAGTTTTTATCTTGTGATTTATGATTGGCAGATGAATAGAAAGGAAAAAAATAAAATCGTGTTAGAGACTCGAAGCCATGTAGGAAAACGTTTATGAGCGTAATTATTCTTCAAAAAAAAATTGAAATAGAGGTCTGAAATGGTGATATCTATCTCAAATAAGGCTCTGTGCTCTTCGGCCGACCAAAACATCACTGGCAACAATATTCCGGCAGTCGGAGCATGGGCAATCAAGATTTTCTTGCTTAAACTTGCGTCTTTACAACTTTTTTATAGCCAATTTCAAATATTTTTCCATGTCACAGATTACAGCATAGTCATGCGGGGGCCCACAAATATCGCCACATTAATTTCTCGTTTGCATTCTCCACATTACGTCACAATAGCTGGCCAATCAAGATTTTCTTTCCTAAACTCACGTACCCAATATGAATCGGGTTATTTGCTAACGGTGATGGTTGGATTGCACTATGATCCATTAATTATAAATGCATCTTTAATTAGGGCAGTGCTAAAATATTCTCTTCCCTTTGTATATCCTTAGCCGCTGTGAATTGTTTCCTTTCTATCCATGAAAGATGAATTTGAGATAAATTTATCGGGAATTTGATCGTTTATAAAGCCCAGGCTCTCTTTTTCTTGAATTTCGAGGGTTATTTTCGAGAGTAGAGTAGACAATCTTGAAGTCAAATGCATGCATACCATGTAATTCAACACATGTAAACCAAACTTCACGTGTAACAAAGTATGCTTAGATTAGCATTTAGACACCCTCACGTCATCAATAGCATGGTCTGCATCCAATTTTATCTCCTGACTTAGAGTTGGAAAATGAGTAGAACGAAAACAAAACAAAAAAAAAAATGTGTTAGAAACTGAATGCCTTGCAGAAAAACTGAAAAACATTTATGAACATAATTTATTCTCGGGAGATCGCCCTAAAGCAATCAGTACCGTTATAAAGACCTAACAAATAATTCCTCGAGTGACTTTTTTTTTTTTTTTTTTGGGGGGGAATTCAACATGGTGAAATTTCTATTCTAGTAAGACATACAGTAGAAAAACTCCTAACGACAGGCTAGAATTCGACACATAATTAGAAGAATGGGACTAGCTAGAGCTTGAAGCTTGGTGGCTTAGGGGTGGGAAGTCTTCGCGGCAGATGAACTTCCTGTTCACGCAGCGGGAAGCGAAGCCTTGGCACACTTGAGTTCAATTGATCATGCTCGGACACTGGAAATCGCCTCTCGCTTCAACTGCCGGCATCATCGGGCCATCGATGTATAGAATGTCTGAAAATAAATTTGCGGGAAACCACGCGACGCCATAGACAATAAAACCGTCCGGAACATTGATAAGATTAGATAATAAATTTGAGAAACGTACCGAGTGCAAGAGCTGAGGGCATGACACAGAAAACAAGCTTGGACGAAGTAAGTTTCTCCATCTTGGCCTCCATGCTTGAGTGGCAAAGGCCATCAAGGGTACTTTACAGGATCTTTAGATTTGTAAAAGCCTCGTCATTGGAATAAGTGCATCGGAATACATAACGTTAGTGTGTAATACCAGTATAATGGCCTTTTTTTCTTTAATTCTTTACATATTGGAATTTTCGAAATTCTTCAAGTTGTCGCTCCCTTAGTAAGCTAAGTTGCTTTGCCTATAAAATATTACTATATGTGCATTTTGAAAATTGATCGATTTTTGCAAAGTTCTTAGCCAAATTCATCTTACAGGCGGTCAACTTTAGATTAGACTGTCTATCAAAATTCTACAAGATATGACTCAATTGTAATTATTTTTCAAATCAATTGCGCACGCTAAAATACTTTATTTCTTGTTAAAAAGATTAAGAAAAAAACGGATGTCCATAGTTAGAAGTCTAAATTAACTATTTCTACGCCTGAAAAATTTCTTGAAAACTCGCAAGAATTCATTAAAGTTCGATTTCCATTTATCTATTGACCATGGCACTCTCGTCATGTGGCATAGTCTATAGTTTATACTCTCAACGACACTAGCTTTTAATTGTATTTCAAGTTGTTTTTCACGAAAGATATTAAAGAAGATACACCCTTTTGAATTGATTTGGGGCAAAGCAGCGGAAAAAGCAAGAGCCAGACATGGGATTAAGGTTGTTTCCGATGGTTGGCCACTCCCATGTTTTGTAACGATCTATGCGAAGGATGAGTATTACTTGGTGGTGCATATATGTCTATAGTTATACCGCGTTCTATTTTCCAAAGTATCAATGAGACTCGCATGCTCCAACGGTGCATGTGAATTATGTAGAATATTAATTCTCATAAACAATTAATCAATTAAGAATAAACGGATCCATACATGATTGTAAAACACCAAGATCAATAAATACAGCGGAATTAAAGCGCACTGTTTGAGCCATCGCTTTAAGAAGAAAACTAGATCACTCGATTATCGGATCTATCGGAATACCAGATCTTCCTCTCTATGACCTATTTCGATACAGCAGCTTTCAATGGGATTAAAGCAACTGAGGTATAACCTATCCTTTTATAGGCTAGAGAGGGGACCTAGCAAACCCTAATCAACAGCGTGTCAACTGGGCCCTTCCCATTACGGGCTTCAGTCAAACACAATTGCCTACACTTTGCTTTCGCTCAACTAGGCCCGTTAACAATAGATGCCAATACCCAATTCAATCAGATCACTTTAGGGTTCAATACATATTGGAATATCCATTAACCCGATTATTTAAAATAGAAAATCAATTAATTAATGTAAACCCATATTATAGGAAATTTCCAACATTCTCCCACTTGGGCTACATTAATTAATTTATTTTATTTTGAAAAAGATTTTATATTGAAAACGACACTATCGGGTTAATAACTAAAATTTTGTTTTATGTGGCCACAACTTTTAAAAAATAATATTCCAATAATGGCATCTCAATACCAATCCAATCCTATATAACCTCAATATAGGACTATGGAGATCAATGTGTTAAGAAAATACAACAACACAAGACCTTCCATAATCACATATAATAAGTATTATATTTTCATGGATCATGGGCCTAGTAGTGTAGTAAGAAATAGTGCCAACATGTGATCAAGATATACACTATTTCTTATCGGTCCTCAATGCAATTTCTCAACGACATGAAACCGCATTAGCGCAATTTCTAAACAACATGAAATTGCCTCAGTGCGATTTCTAAACAACATGAAATTGCACAATTATGTCACAATCCAACATGAGATCTCATAATCAGTGACATCCAGTCATCTTTAAACTAAAATTTGTTTAAAGATACTGTTTTATACTTCCATTTCTCAGTCAACAGGAGAAAAATAACAATAGAGTCAATAACAGCAATCATGAAAATAAATGCTTTAATAGACATCATAAAAGCATTATCATCCGTATATAACTATAATATCCAGATATACAAACTATATAACTCCCACTAACAAAAGAAATCAAAAGATTCTAAAACACCCATATTATTTACATGTTCTTTAAACAAAATGGGTCGTAAGCCTTTTGTTAGAGGATCAGCCAACATTGACTCGCCCGATATTTTCAATTACAACGTCTCCATTTTTGACCAAGTCCTTAACGGTATAATATTTGATCTCCATGTGTTTGGACGCATTACTAATCTTGTCATGCTTGGAATAAAACACAGCTGCAAAGTGTTGTCACAAAAGTAGATCACCATAGGTCTAGCAATAGAGTCCACAACACGTAATTCCGAGATCAAATTTCTAAGCCAAACCGCTTGAACCGACGCGCCGTAGCACGCTACAAACTCAGCATACATTGTAGAGTTCGTAATCAAGGTTTGCTTTGTGCTCTTCCAAGAAATAGCACCTCCAGCCATCATAAAAATATATCCGTAAGTTGATTTTCTATCATCCGAACAACTAGCAAAATCAGCATCCGAATATCCAATCACTTTTAGGTCCTCAACTCGCTATAAACGAGCATGAAATCCTTTGTTCGTTGTAGATATCTCATCACCTTCTTAGCTGCAACCCAATGTTCTTGACCCGGATTCGACAGATATCTTCCAAGAGTATTCACAAAGCAAAAGCAATATCAATTCTGGTACATACTTGTGCATACATAAGACCGCCAACCGCACTAGCATATGGAACATTTTTCATAACTTCCTTTTCAACATCATTCTTGGGGCATTGATCTATGCTCAATTTATCTCCTTTCACAACAGAGCTTCACCCGACTTACATGTGTCCGCATATTGAATCTTTTCAAAACACGATCTATATAACTTTTTCGAGATAACCCTAGAACCTTCTTAGATCCGTCACGATGAATCTCAATGCCTAGAACAAAAGAGGCTTCCCAAGATCTTTCATATCAAACTTTGTAGATAGAAAATTTTTGGTGTCATTCAAAAGATCAACATCATTGCTAGCAAGTAAAATGTCATCTACATAAAGTACTAAGAAAATATATTTACTCCCACTTACTTTCATGTAGATGCATTGATCAAACTTATTTTCTTCAAAGCCAAATGATCTCACAACTTTGTGAAATTTTAAGTACCACCGACGTGATGCTTGTTTGAGACCATATATGGACCTTTGAAGTTTGCACACCATATGCTCCTTTTCGGCTTCTTTAAACCCTTCAAAGTTGCTGCATATATACTTCTTCATCCAGATCTCCATTTAGAAAAGCTGTCTTGACATCCATTTGGTGAAGCTCTAAATCAAAATGAGCCACCAAAACCATGATTATCCGAAAAGAGTCTTTAGTAGATACCGGGGAAAAGACTTCATTATAATCAATACCTTTCGTTCGTGTGTACCCTTTTGCGACTAACCTTGCCTTGAATCTCTCGATGTTGCCTTTATTGTCTTTCTTAGTTTTGAATACCCATTTGCAGCCGATTGGTTTATGCCCATCGTGTAAATCAACTAGTTTCCACACTTGATTAGTTGACATGGACATCATCTCGTCATTCATCGCTCCTAACCATTTATCTCCCTAATCACTATTAAGAGCTTCTTTGAACGTCGTCGGATCAACTACTCTTCCAATGTCAAAATCAGCTTCTCCAAGATAGACATGATAATCATTTAAAAGTGTTGGTCTTCTTTGTCGCTGTGATCTTCGCACAGGCATTTCTTGAGCTGCATCATTCATCCGGGGAATTTCATTTGTAGTGGGAGGATCTACAATCATATTTTCGGTATTTGCTTCTTGCTGAATTTCCACTCACTGGGATCTCGCATAGAATCATCATGTATGATGGGCAATGGAATAGAGACCATTTCATTTGGTTCTTCCATTTCAAAAGATTGAGAAGAACTCTTTTCAGCAACATCTAATTCCAGTGAATTTGGCGTTTGAGATTCAACGATTCTAGTGCCGCGAGAAGGACAATAGAACCTATACCCTTTAGAATGATTAGGATATCCAATAAAATAACATCTAGTAGTCCTGGATTCGGTCTTCTTTTGAGAAGGATCATAAATTTTCACCTCTCAGAGCAGACAACCCCAAACTCGAAAATGATTCAAGCTAGGTTTCCTCCCAGTCCACAATTCAAAAGGTGTTTTCGGCACCGATTTACTAGGTACACGATTCAATATATAAGTTGCCGTTTTAATCGCATCACCCCATAAGTATTCGAGCAAATTAGAACTGCCCATCATACTTCGTTTCATCTCCATGAGTGTGCGATTTCGCCGTTCAGCTACACCATTTTGCTCAGACTCCCTGTGCATTGTATATTGAGCAACAATACCACAATCTTGTAAATATTTTGCAAACGGTCCCTTTTGCTGTCCAGCCTCAGTATATCGCCCATAATACTCACCACCACGATCAGACCTGCCACCACGATCAGACCTGACAATCTTGATAATTTTTCCCAATTGTTTCTCAACTTCAGTACGAAACACTTTGAACATTTCAAGTGCATCAGTCTTCTCCTTAATTAAATAAAGATAACAATAACGGGAAAAATCATCAATGAACGTGATGAAGTATTTATTTCCACACAAGGTGGTTGAGTATGGCCCACTAATATCGTATGAATTATCTCCAATAGACTTTGACTGCGAGTAGCGCCTTTCTTCTTTGTTTTAGTCAATTTTCTCCTCACACAATCAATACAAGTCTCAATATCATCTGAGTCAAGAGGAGGGAGAATATCAGCCACGACAAGTCGCTTTACACGTTCTTTGGAGATATGCCCTAATCGCTTATGCCATAGCATTGAAGATCTATCTTTGATTAAAGATCTCTTAGCAAGAACATTCTCAACATTAAAAGAGCAATATGGTCTATCGGGAGATAAGGATAATCGATATAATCCATCAGACAAAACACAATTCCCAATAATTCTGGAATCATAACTCAAATCAACTCTTTTATTCGCAAAATGAAGACAATATCCAGCTTTGTCAAGCGAAGAAAGAGATACTAAGTTTCTCCTAAAATTAGGAACATAAAAGACATTATTCAAGACAAGCTGAAAACCAGAATCTAAATTCAAAACAACTGTCCCTATGCGCTCCACATCAACTCCAAGTATTGTTTCCAACTTTAAGCTTTGACTCCCTCGGACTTGGACTCCTTAGATTTGCGAGACCCGTAAGGTGGTAGTCACATGAACAAAGTAGCACGAGAATCAAGCCACCAAGAATCCATAGGAACATCAACCAAATTTGATTCAAAACAAACCAACAACTCACCTTGGTGACTTTCTTTTCTTGTTTTTAGCCAAGCTTGAAATTTGTAGCAATTGGCTCTCTTGTGACCCCCGCTTCTTGCAAAGTGAAAACATTTAAAATCCTTATCTCCATTCCTCCCATAGTTCTCATTTTTCCTAAAGTCTTGCCATTTCTTTGGGCCATAAGCATTTGACCCCTTAGGCTTCCATTTACCTCTAGACGAACTCAACTTAGCATTGGTAGTTAAGTGGGAGACTCATACTTTTCCTTCTTTAATTTCCCTTCCTCGAGTCACGCACTTAGTAATCAAGGCATTAACACTCCATGTCTCATTCTGAGCATTATAAGCAGTCTTAATCTGACTAAATTCAGCTGGCAAAACATTCAAGGCTTGATGCACAATATAATTTTCAGAAAGAACAATCTCATGGGCCTTAAGTTTAGATTGAATGTGGACCATCTTCGTATAAATTCTCTAACACCCATAGCAAAGCATCATACCTCATGTTCGTTAACTCACTCAGCAAGTTCCCAGCTTCAGCCTTATCTGAGACTCTATATCTTTCTCCCACTGCTTCAAGGAACTGTCTAGCAGTCGTATCTTCCGGCAAACCACTAATGAGATGCTCAGCAATAGACCTCTTCATAGCAATGAGGCTCAGTCGATTAGATTTTTCCCATCTAGCATAATGGGCCTTTTGATCTGCAGTACTTTGAACATTGGGCCTGGCAGGCTCATCCTCACGTAGAGCCAAGTCCATATCAACGATGCCCAAAGCGAACTATATATCTTGCTTCCATCTCTTAAAGTTTGATCCAGTTAACATTTCAACCGTGGCATTGTTGTTATTTACAAAGCAAAGGTAACCGTTTAACACACATAATGCAATAAGATCAATAATGGGCAATAAGCAACTCAACAAAAATAATTAGTACATTATAAACTCCCTTTGGGCAGAGTGTATAATGCACCATTATTTTTCTTAGCATGAAATTTATAAAACAACAAGGAGAATTACATATAACTGTCAAAGATCAATCCCCTTTGGGCAGACAAATCCTTTAAATCATACATCTCCATAATATCAACATAGAGGGGAATTACATATAATTTTCAAAACATTTATCCCCTTTGGGCAGATAAATATTTTTCAATTATACATCCCCATCTTTTAAATATGGGAATAAACTTCATGCTATTTTCCAAATTAATATACACAATAACTCCCTTTGGGCGAGTAATTATATATACTAATTTTTTATCAATATGGAATTTCAAAAAAATTTATGCCCAAAATTCATCAAATAATATGAAACACTACACAACATGTGTTTCCAATGATCATATTGCATTTTCAAAACAACAATTTTTGCCACAAGTTTTTTTTTTTTTTAATATTTATTTTATTTTATTATTTTATTATTATATATATTTTATTTAAATATTACGGACTCCCGCGGGCCCAGGACCCGCGAGCAGCCCCTGATCGGACCGCGGGCCCGACGTGCGCGCGGCCCAAGCTTTTCTTTTAATAGTTTTCATTTCGGTTTGGGCTCACGCCCACGAACCAACAAGGAAAAGACTAAAAAAGACAAAATGGGCTTACGCCCAATAAAAACCCAGCCTAGTTTTCTTCTCGCGTGGGCTCACCTGGCTTTCTCCTCGCATGGGCTTATTTGCCTTTTAATTTAAAATTAGCCCATGAAATGGGCTACGAAATTAAAAAAAAAATATGGGCGAAGCCCATATTCAAAGCCTAAGCCCTACTGGAGGTCTTCTTCAACCTCCACTGGGTCACGAATTTGCAGAAAAACGGGTCATACAACCCGGTTTCGACCCGAAGCTCCAAAGGCATAAATTAACATGGTTTTTGATAAAATTTCCTCATGGTTTTTGCTTATAACATCAATTTAATTAAATAGATTTAATTAAACTAAGAAAGATCAACTAAATCCACCACATGCAAGCTTCAAAGTTTCGGATCTAAACCTCACATGGCCGAAAATTCGGTTTTCTTAAATTTAAACCCTAATAACTCAATTTAATACAACAAAAGATACTAAAACAAATATATAACAATACCCATGCAACGTTTTACATCAAACATCAATCGATTGCAAGTAATTTGCAAATTCTAGAACTTTTTCATGCATAAACCCTAGAATTTCAAATTCAAAATTCTCTCTCAATTCTCAACGAAATTATGCAAATTATATATGGTTGGGAAGATCTTGACGTGTAGAACAAAAGCCCTATGGTTACGGGATTAATCAAGCAAAAAATCTACACGAAAAATAATGCCCATATTTGGCTCAAAGAGGAGGATTTCGAATTTGTCCAAAAAAAAAATTTGGGTTCTACAATCATATACGATCGGCTCGATACCACGTGTAGAATATTAATTCTCATAAACAATTAATCAATTAAGAATAAACGGATCCATACATGATTGTAAAACACCAAGATCAATAAATACAGCGGAATTAAAAGCGCACTGTTTGAGCCATCGCCGGAAGAAAACTAGATCACTCGATTATCGGGATCTATCGGAATACCGAGATCTTCCTCTCTATGACCTATTTCGATATAGCAGCTTTCAATGGGATTAAAGCAACTGATAGGTATAACCTACCCTTTTATAGGCTAGAGAGGGGACCTAGCAAACCCTAATCAATAGCGTGTCAACTGGGCCCTTCCCATTACGGGCTTCGAGTCAAACACAATTGCCTACACTTTGCCGCTCAACTAGGCCCGTTAACAATAGATGCCAATACCCAATTCAATCGATCACTTTAGGGTTCAATACATATGGAATATCCATTAACCCGATTATTTAAAATAGAAAATCAATTAATTAATGTAAACCCATATTATAGGAAATTTCCAACAAATTAGGCTCATTAAATGATGTATAATCAATAATCTGGCGTGCTTTGTGCGAGAGAGAGAGAGAGAGAGAGAGAGAGAGAGAGAGAGAGATTCATGAGATTTTATTTCAAGCTTGTGCTGCATATGCATACATTAATCATGGGATAGGTTTCATTTGTTTCCTATCGTTGGCTCTCAAGAAACCCGGTGGAGGATCCCCGGGCAAACACATCTGCCGAGGGGGATGGGACACTGGCAGTTATTTGGATCAGGACATTCTTGAACAACCTTGCAAGGGATCCAACGAACCACATGTCGCGCTTCAACTCTCGTCTCCAAACCTTTCCATCAATAACATTTTTCACAGGTAACAGCAAATTCAGAAGTATTTCACAAATTCATGCAACTCACAACGATATTTTAGAGAGAGGGAGAGAGAGAGATATACCGCATGCAAATATGAGAAGCGCAAGTAGTACAACAATACACTTCGAGCCAAATTTCGTCATCGCTCTCGCTCTCGTCTGGTTTGTAATCTTGTTATATACTTTGATTCAGTATATGTATGCTGTGTTATGTCTGCGGTTTTGCAATGAATTATATATAGGCTGAACCATTCACCTGCGAATCCAGTTTTCTTGACAAGTAAATTAATGTTTTTCTAAATTTTCATGCCTATTAAAAATATGCTCATGACAGGTTAGATCTCCATCATTGAATTTCCATAAAAGTAACATCGGGGGATTCTTTCATTAAGAATTTCCATTGTTTTTATATCTATTGGCCCCACACGAAAGGAAGAAAATTTTATAGGATGGAAAGATTTAGTATAGCATTGAATGACCCCACTAACAAATTAAATGCACCTACATGTTGAACTGACTCAAGCTTTTGTTTTTACGTCTTTTTTATGGCCAATTTCTGATGTATCTTTAATTAGGCTCGTGCTATATACTCTCTTCTTTTTGTATATCCTCAGCCGCTGTGAATTGTTTCCCTTCTATCCCTGAAAGAAGAAAGATGCATTTCATTCTTGGACTTGCATGGAGCTCCCGATAGAACCTATCCTCGTAATTCAATTTTGTAGAAATTAGTGAAATGATATCCAAAAGGGAGTGAGCGATACTTTTATTCGGACATGGGGTCTATGGATCCAAAATAGTCATATTCATTTGACCACGCTGGATCCACACATGAGGCTCATACGAGTAAGACTGTGTTTGGTAGTCAAAATAGGATAAAATTTATCATATCATGTGTTTGATGCTTACTTAAGATAGGATAAAGTAATATATAAGAAAAATATAGGTCAAATAAAATTATCTCATGAAAAAGTGATATAAAGGTAAATAAGATTTCTACTATCCAAAATAAGAAAGTTACTTTTCTTGAATATAAACTTATTAAATTAAAAAAAATTATATTTCAATGTAAATAATATATGAAATTTAATATAAGAAATTCAAAATAACAAAAAAATTAGTTTTAAAATTTTATATTTTTTTATTTATATATTCGACTTTAATTCTATCTTATAGTATAAATTCATTATATAAATATAATATATATTACACTAGAATGATGGAAGGGGAAAAATAAATAAAAAAGAAAATAAAAAAAAAAAAACAAAGAATAAAATAAAATAAAATAAAATAGGCAATAGTCTGTGAAGGATTTTTACTATATCCGTTTGTGAACTTTTAGATTCATTTACACTTATATGTCGTTTATACTAAAAGATATACATGATGCAATGTAAATATATCCAATTTTACTATTACAATTCACCAAGCAATGGATAGAATACGACAAAATCCCTAAATTTCATATCATATCTTATCCATTTCTATCATTGTTCGAAATTCGGATGACTAAATATAATGGTAACATTTTTCATTCTCTATTCTTTTACTCTTTTGCTCCCCATAACAGAAAAAAAAATAGAAATTCATTTGATAATGTCAACTAATTTTTTCTTTTTCTTTTTCTTTGAATGAAAAAGTAATTAGGAATAGATTTGGAAGAGGAACAAGAAGTATAAAAAAGTAGTTTCTTATTCCAGAAAATAATTTCTAGAAACAAGTCATTTTCTTTCTTTCTTTTCTTTTCTTTTCTTCTTCTTCTTCCTCGCCACACGCCATCGCTTGCCGCCTGCCGCCCCCCACTGCCACCCACCACTGATTGCCAAACTTCGGTCGCCGCCACCAACGGTTGCCAGTTGGCGATTGCAAGCCGCTAGCAAGGAGCAAGAAGAAGAAGAGAGAGAAAAAAAGAAAAAGCTAAAAAAAATTATTAACAAATTAAAAGAAATTCTATATTATAAAAAAAATCGTGGGTCATATTAAACACATTCTTATTCTTTTTCTATTTCAAGAATAGAAATTTTGTGTAATTACTAAACGCTTTCTTTTACTTAAAAATTGTTCAGAGTAGTAGAAATAATAAAAATTATTTCTGAAAAATTATTTCCTAGAATAAAAATATTACCAAATGCACCCTAATAGTAACGATGGGGCCGACAAGAATGCCATTTGAAAGGTGTATTTCCTTTGGAGGAAGCTAGTCTTACATACACCCAATGGAGTTCTTTGAAAAAATATTTGATATACTACGTCCTGTTTTGCAATACCGAAATATTGAGGACGTAGCAAGCTGTTTTTAGGTATTGAGTATGATCCACTTATTAAACGTCCACTTATAGTCTACTTTGCATCACTAATGTAGATTTTAGTATCGTGGTCTTAGTATACCAAGATTGTTCTTTTATTATGCAGGCATGTTGTGTAACTCCGTAAAGAATAAAAAGAAATAGTTTCAGTAGTATAAAAATGAGCCTAACCAGGCATTTTCATTTATTTCCAAATTAACATATACTTTATAATTCAAGAACAAAAAAAGATAAGGACATTGGCCTCAATCCTACCGGACAATAGATGTGGACAAACATGATAAAGGCACAAAAGTGCTTTTACTAAATTGAGTGACCAAATAAAACTCGAAGGTCGATCAATCTTAAGAACTTGTTTCTTGGAAATTCTATCGTCTATGCAGAGCTCCGTCTACCGCCCATGGTAGCTTTCTATTCAACCTCGCCCAAAATTACCCCTCTATATCAACACACCATCTCCGATTCTGTCTTCTTTCTTTGTTACTAAGTCATGCGAACCATCCATGGGCTCTGAAGGAGATTGCCCCTTTTTGCCGTAGTTCCCCTCTTCCTCCACCACTCGCCTTTCCAAAGGTGGTCGACTAACTATGGTTGCATGTTCTGGATTTCTTCATCGGAGGTCTTCGCCGCTCCGTACAAAGGTGAATTACTCCACAGTTTGCGATATCTCGTAGTTTTTCATTACTTTACACTTACTTCTGAAGAAATAGTAGCTGTTCGGGGCTGGGTATCTGCTTCCGTTGCTATCGATTCATGTCCACTTAGAGACTTGTCTGGTAATGGCATCGGGTGGCTCTGAGGAATCATCGCGAATGGCTGCTCTGTGTCAGCGTTTGGGGCATCTTTGTTCTGCACAAGAAGTAGAGATATGGGAGGACGCACCTTCAACAGAAAAACTTGAGGAATGTAGATTGACACTTTTGGGCAAGGTTATTACCACATCTAATATAAATTTTCAAGCTTTTCAAAACACTATGATGCGTGTATGGCGTACCGACCTAGTTCAATTCTCTCAGCGCGAAGGTGGCTTGTATTTAGCTAAGTTCCAAACCACTGCGGATCATCAATGCATTTTACAAGGCAGACCTTGGCTTTTTTCTAGCCACTTAGTCATTTTTAAGCCTTGGACTCCTAATACACCTCTCCACTTTGCTACGATTTTACTCGTTGTGCATTTTAGGTCCAAGTATTTGGTTTGCCTTTGGAGTGGATCACTGAACAGATTCTGAGGAAGGCTGCAAATCAGCTTGGTGACATATTGGAGGTTAAAGTCGATAGTAAAGAGGGTTCCACACTCAAGAGAGGGCAAGTTAGAGTAGAAATGAACCTCGATGCACCTCCGAAAACTGGCAAATTGATTCATTTAGCTAGGAGAATGATATGGGTAGATTTTAGGTATGAAAGACTTCCCCATTTCTGTTACTCATGTGGGAGACTTGGCCACTACGCCACATATTGCAAGGAAGTCCCTTTTGATATAGTGCAAGAGGAAGGCAAAGATAGCTTGGCTTTTGGTCAGTGGTTAAAAGCAGAGGTTCGACAATCTAGGCCCTATTGGCAAGCGTTCTATAACCCTCCAACAACTCAGGACCCAAATTAGGAGACAATCCCAGAGACACCACCAGCCTTACTATAGCCTCTACCCCTATTACCACCACCAGCTGAGGACCAAGAGGTTACCAGCGTACCTCTCGAAGGGAAGCACCCTGCTGTGACAGAGCTTCCTTCACATCTTTCGTAGCCTTTGCATCAGTAGGGGAAGGCCATCACGACAGCATTGATTCCTGCACACGCCAAAGCAAAAGGAAAAGTCACTGATCCATTGAATCTTGCCAAGATAGTCGAGCCCCACACACTCACCTCGCAGCTCTTGCATCAGCAAGGGAGGGCTATCCAGACACATCTAATTCCTGCGCCAGCAACAGCAAATGGAATAGTCAGCCATCCACACCCGATTCCTGCACAAGACAACGAAAAGGGCCTCATTACTTACCCAATGGATATCCAGCAAACCAAAAAACTGAAAAGCGCCCGAACTACTAGAAGAACAAGACCTGCCAAGAAGCAAAAACGATACTCTCCCTATGACAAGCGGCATGTCGCAACTGAGCATCTTGATGAAACTCATTTACAGGAAACACCAGTATTTGCAGCAGACGAAGCACTTCACCGGGCATTGGTGGCTGGCCCTCAATAGACACCACCACACAAATGAAGCTTTTATGTTGGAACTGTCAGGGGTTGGGCAATCCCGACGACGCCTAAGCACTAAAGACCTTGTCGGCCAAAGAAAAGCCTGACCTTTTGTTTTTAATGGAGACCAAGAACCAGGAGTTTGTTCTTAATAGATTGTAGCGAAGGTTAAAATTTAGTAGATCCTTTGTGCAAAATCCAGTCGGCATAGCAGGTGATTTGGTGGTTTTTTGGAATGACGCCATTTCTTTAGAAATAGAAGGCGTTTCGGAGGATTATTTTGATATGGTCTGCAGGGATTACAGTGACGATCGGCTTATGAGAATTACCTGTCTGCACGCCCCTTTCTCTTATCACAATCACCAGCTGCTCTAGGAGACTCTTCGAAGGATAAGTGCTTTCAACACACTTCCTTGGCTTTGTGCCGGGGATTTTAATGAAATTCTTCATCCCTTGAAAAAGGTTGGCAAGCGATCTCATATTAGGTCTTGACTTACATCCTTTCGAGCTGTTGTAGATGACTGTGCCTTGATGGAAGTCGAAAGCAAGGGATGCGCGTATACATGGACAAATAACCGTGAAGGGGCTGATCTTGTAAAGAAACGATTAGACCGGGTCCGATGCTCCATGGAGTGGCGATTACTATATCCGAGGCGGAGGTGTATGCATTACCGGCACTAGGATTTGATCATAGCCCATTACTTATTTCCACAATGACCGTTAATAAAAATCGCCAATGCGCCTTTGTTTATGAGGCATATTGGAACAACAACCCGAACTGTAGCCGAGTCGTCTCTGAAACATGGCCTTCCGATCAGCTAAGATCTTCAGATCTTTTGAAGAAACTGAAAAGAGTGAGTGATGCTTTAAGAAAATGGAGTAGATCCAAGTTCGGTAATGGACACTTGAGGGAAATGGCTTTACAACACCATATGCAGACGCTAACCAACCACCCTTACAGCTCCAATGTCGACAAAGAGGAGGCCTCTCACATCCAAGACGAGATCAAGAGT
Source organism: Eucalyptus brandiana (assembly GCA_014182725.1). NCBI lineage: Eukaryota > Viridiplantae > Streptophyta > Magnoliopsida > Myrtales > Myrtaceae > Eucalyptus > Eucalyptus brandiana. The sequence continues at coordinate 39,120,942 of CM024674.1, forward strand.
ATTTGGCAGCGAGAAGAGCAGTTTTGGGCTATGAGGTCTAGGATCAATTGGTTGCGTTGGGGCGACAAAAACAGTAAGTTCTTTCATGCCACTACTATACAACGACGGTAGAGAAATAGGATTGGAATGCTTAGGAATGAAAATAATGAATGGGTGCGGGATAGAACAGCTATCAAGGAGATGACATCTGCTTTCTTTGCACAGTTATATACAATTGTTGGCTACCATGACTTCGGCCCGGTTCTAGATCAATGTCAACCAATTGTCACGGAAACTATGAACGAACACTTACTAGCTTCGGTCACGATTCCGACATATGACAAGCCACTTTCCAATCGGGTGCCACGAAAGCTTCAGGTCCTGATGGTTTCAACGGTCTATTCTACCAAACCCATTGGAATACTGTACAGCAAGACTTATTCAGCCTGGTCACTGAATTCTTCCGAACTAGCAAGCTGCCTCGAGATCTTAACAAGACCATAATAGCTCTGATTCCCAAGGTACACCATCCTAAAAGTCTTGACCAGTTCCTACCGATCAGTTTGTGTAATTATGCATATAAAATTATCGCCAAGGTCATGGCAAATCACCTAAGACCTTGGCTAGAGGAGCTAATCTCAATCGAACAAGCTGCCTTTGTGAGCGGACGTCAGATACAGGATAATGTTCTAATCGTTCACGAGGTTCTACATCACTTCAAGACGAGGAATAGGAAGCAACATTTCAACGCTTTCCTTAAGACAGGACATGTAGAAGGCATATGACAAAGTTGAATGGGATTTTCTCCAAGCCTACCTTACCAGATTGGGGTTCCATCCTTGGTGGGTTCAAATGGTGATGCAATGATCACCACGACAACTCTGAGTGTTCGCTTAAATGGGGAGCATCTACCCTACTTTACACCGTCAAGAGGACTCATACGGGAGACCCTCTTTCTCCATATATCTTTATTTTAATGGCGAATGCTCTATCCACCCTTATTCATAATGCACTTACCATGGGACATCTCCACGGCATCAAACTTACGAGGTCATGTCCAACTCTCTCCCATCTTTTCTTTGCTGATGATTCAGTATTCTTCCTAGATGGTACAGTAACAGAATGTTAGAATATGGCAAGTATATTAAACCAATACTGTCTGGCCACGGGTCAAGTGATAAACAAAAATAAGTCTGGGTTCTACTTTAGTAAATCTTGTCCGGTAGGACTTCAAAATAACTTGGCGGCTGAATTGCGGGTACCGGTGCTAAATTGTTATGGGAAATATCTAGGTGTTCCATTTGAATGGGGCCGATCTAAAAAAGAACTGTTTGGTTGGATATTAGGAAGAATCAATGCTAAACTGGAGGGTTGGAAAGAACCGTTACTATCGAAAGGTGGAAAGGAGATCATACTCAAGCCTGTCGTTCAGGCCATTCCGCAAAGTATGCTATGTCAATATTAAAGCTTCCTATGTCTCTTTGTCGAGTGATTGAGAAGAGGATTGCCAACTTCTGGTGGCGTAATGACAAGAACAGGTCGGTGTGCATTGGAAGAATTGGGACTTGCTTAAAACTAGTAAGAATTCTGGCGGGTTAGGCTTTCGGGACCTCATAGCTTTTAATAAGGCCATACTTGGCAAGCAGGCTTGGAGATTACTTCAACAACCTAACTCGCTCCGGGGGTCGGCTCCTCAAGGGGTTATATTTTCATTCCAAGGATTTTCATTCTAAAGTCGTGTCCTCATACGAATCTAGGAACAATGTTTGCTAGGAGTTGCTACAATAATCCAGCATCATCGATTAGATTCCAATGTTGTGTCTTCATACTCATCTAAGAGCAAAGTGTTTACTAGGTGTAGTTACTACCGTCCAAAGATCGTCGATTAGATTCTAACATTGTGTCCTCATATCCATCTAGGAGCTATGTTTACTAAGTATTATCCTCATTGTCCGGCGTCATTGATTAAATTATGACGTTATGTCCTTGAATTTATTAGAAAGTAGTGCTCTTCGGATGTTTTTGTTAATATCCAACATTGTCAAATCATCTTCAATATCGTATAAACCGCTCTAATTGTAATGGGCTTTTATTATTATATTAAAGTGAGTTTAGATGGCACTATTGATTAGATTTCAATACTAATTTCCGTTGGTATTAAGCTTGTGTTGAGGGTATTAAGTGACTTCTTTAGATTCGAGATTATATAGTAGATATAGTTTTGCTCGCATTTGACCTTCTCTATCTAAAATTAACACAGAACCTGAGTCTCGCTTAATAAAAATCAAAATATAACACTTGGTGAAGATATTTCATTGTGGAATTCAAAATTAGGGAGACAGCTATTAAATATGATCCATTAATTAAATGTCCAAATGCTACATCACTAATGTAGATTTTAGTATACTAGTCTTGGTATATTGAGATTGTTCTTTTATTATGAGCGCATGTGCGACAAAACATGTAAAATAAATAAATAGTTTCAGTAGTAAAAAAAAAAAAAAAAAAGAGCCTAACCAGGCATTTTCATTAATTTCCAAATTAAGATTTACTTTAAAATTCTAAAAGAAAAAAAGTTAAGGACATTGTCCCTCAATCCTACCAGACAATAGATGTGGACAAACCTGACAAAGGCACAAAAGCACTTTACTAAGTCATCTTTTTCCTAGACGGTCGAACCCAGGAATGTCAAAACCTAGCGACTATCCTAAGCCAGTATTGTCTAGCTACAGGTCAAGAAATTAACAGAAATAAATCAGGCTTGTTTGTTAGCAAGAATTGTCCCGACTCTCTTAAGTTGAATATGGCTAGTGAATTAAGGGTGCCACTTCTAGAAAAGACGGGTAAATATCTTGGCATACCTTCTTATTGGGGCTCATCCAGACGAGATATGTTTGCTTGGATCCTAGGACGAGTCAACTCCAAGTTGGAGGGGTGGAAAGAGCAGTTACTCTCTAAGGGTGGGAAAGAGATTTTGTTAAAATCAGTGGTTCAGACTTTACCACAGTATGCTATGTCAATATTTAAGGTTCCTGTATCTATCTGCAAATCAATTGAACAGAAAGTAGCTCGGTTTTGGTGGCAAAACAAAGAGTACAAAAAGCTGCGATTCATTGGAAAAGCTGGGAAATTCTTAAGGAGAGAAAAGACAACGGTGGCATGGGCTTTAGGGATTTGTTATCTTTCAACAAGGCCCTTCTCGGCAAACAAGCATGGCGGCTCTTTCAATATCCTCAATCTTTGTGGGGTAAACTATTTAAGGCTTTATATTTCCCCCAGACTACTTTATGGCATGCTGAAAGGGGCTCCAGACCTTCATGGGGTTGGCAGAGCGTTCTATTGGGTCGAGATTCTATTGTTCCGAAGCTACGTTGGTCAGTAGGCAATGGCCAAACGATACGAGTCAGAGAGGATTGTTGGTTACCTATGGGAATTCTAGGTGGCCCAGCACCGAGAGAAGAACCTGAGACAGTGGCAGGTTTCATTATACCTCACCAGCATGCGTGGAATACCCAACTCCTTAAGCGGCTTTTGATGAATCCATTGTCCAAGAGATATTGCGAATTAAACTATGCCCCGCCTTGACGAGTAAGATAAAATCTACCGGACTGCGCGGCGGATGGTCAATACACCGTCAAGAGTGCCTATAATGTCATCAAGCAGTCTGCAACTTCTACGGTACACTCTCGAGCCTCCTCTTCATACAATCCACCTTGAAAACTATGGCAAAAAATTTGGAAAACCAACACAGCCCCTAAGATACGTATATTCCTTTGGTCTTTAAGCCAAAATGCCTTACCTACTAAAGAAAACCTATACCGACGAAAAATCACACCCGACCCACTATGCACCCTCTGCCTGTCCCAATCCCCCGAGACAACAGAACATATTTTTCTGTCCTGCCCATGGACCCAGTACATCTGGAACCATCCCTCAGTGCAGCTTAACCTTTCACAAAGTATCGCACACATAGAATAGATGCATGGCTAGCGAGACTTAATAGATCGAGAGGTGGACATACCGGTTTTGAACAGATTGCAGCCGTGTTATGGTTCATTTGGCTCGCTCGTAATCACTTCGTCTTTCGCCACCAAAGAATGCACCCGAACCACCTGGTAGACACAGCTCTTGCCTTTGCCCAACTCCATCTTAGTGCTCAACAGAAGGAGTCCCGCATAAGCACTCGGCTGAGTAATCTTCGCACATGGATCCCACCTCAGCAAGGTGTCCTCAAGGTGAACATTGACGGAGCATTCCCTACAACTACGAATATGGGCGCGATCGCTTGTATCATCCGAGATCACACTGGCCGACTGATCGGCGGTGTAACCAGGGATGTCCCCGCAACATCTGCACTGGAAACAGAATGTCAAGCGCTTTTGTGTGCCCTTGAGGAATTATCACAGCAAGGAAGAACAAGTACTAACCTGTTGTTGGAGACGGACTGCCTCACTATTGTAGAAGTGCTCAACCGGGATCGCCTTCCGCCATGGGAGTATCGCGCCACTTTTGCTGCGATTGCCAAGCGACTCCTCTGTTTCCCCAATCTTACGTGCGTGCAAAGACTGCAGCGAGAATCTAATACCCTAGCGGACTGGGCCGCGAAGGCCCACGGTTGTGGTTCCCTCCAGAAAAATTGGCCCATCTCACCTCCTCCTGTTATGGTAGACATGTTATGTCATGAAGCTCTTGTAAACGGGTGTACTTATTTCCCTCGGTGAATAGAAGTTCTATCTTTTCCGACAAAAAAAAAAAAAAAAAAAGTTGAGTGATCAAATTGAGGTAAACTTGAATTTCCTTGAAATTTCATCATTTACAAAGCTCATGCTCCTTTTTTATTTTATTTTATAGATTTCAAGGATTATTTTCAAAAGCAAAATTGAGTTTTAAAGTTAAATGCACGCATACCACGTAATTCGACACATGGAAACCCAAATTCTCATGTAACAACATATGCTCAAATTATCATTTGAACAAGCTTGGGTCATCAGCAGCATGGTCTGCACCAAGTTTTTATCTTGTGATTTATGGTTGGCAGATGAGTAGAAAGGAAAAAAATAAAATCGTGTTAGAGACTCGAAGCCATGTAGGAAAACGTTTATGAGCGTAATTATTCTTCAAAAAAAAATTGAAATAGAGGTCTGAAATGGTCATATCTATCTCAAATAAGGCTCTGTGCTCTTCGGCCGACCAAAACATCACTGGCAACAATATTCCGGCAGTCGGAGCATGGGCAATCAAGATTTTCTTGCTTAAACTTGCGTCTTTACAACTTTTTTATAGCCAATTTCAAATATTTTTCCATGTCACAGATTACAGCATAGTCATGCGGGGGCCCACAAATATCGCCACATTAATTTCTCGTTTGCATTCTCCACATTACGTCACAATAGCTGGCCAATCAAGATTTTCTTTCCTAAACTCACGTACCCAATATGAATCGGGTTATTTGCTAACGGTGATGGTTGGATTGCACTATGATCCATTAATTATAAATGCATCTTTAATTAGGGCAGTGCTAAAATATTCTCTCTTCCCTTTGTATATCCTTAGCCGCTGTGAATTGTTTCCTTTCTATCCATGAAAGATGAATTTGAGATAAATTTATCGGGAATTTAATCGTTTATAAAGCCCAGGCTCTCTTTTTCTTGAATTTCGAGGGTTATTTTCGAGAGTAGAGTAGACAATCTTGAAGTCAAATGCATGCATACCATGTAATTCAACACATGTAAACCAAACTTCACGTGTAACAAAGTATGCTTAGATTAGCATTTAGACACCCTCACGTCATCAATAGCATGGTCTGCATCCAATTTTATCTCCTGACTTAGAGTTGGAAAATGAGTAGAACGAAAACAAAACAAAAAAAAAAGTGTTAGAAACTGAATGCCTTGTAGAAAAACTGAAAAACATTTATGAACATAATTTATTCTCGGGAGATCGCCCTAAAGCAATCAGTACCGTTATAAAGACCTAACAAATAATTCCTCGAGTGACTTTTTTTTTTTTTTTTTTTTTTGGGGGGAATTCAACATGGCGAAATTTCTATTCTAGTAAGACATACAGTAGAAAAACTCCTAACGACAGGCTAGAATTCTACACATAATTAGAAGAATGGGACTAGCTAGAGCTTGAAGCTTGGTGGCTTGGGGGTGGGAAGTCTTCGCGGCAGATGAACTTCCTGTTCACGCAGCGGGAAGCGAAGCCTTGGCACACTTGAGTTCAATTGATCATGCTCGGACACTGGAAATCGCCTCTCGCTTCAACTGCCGGCATCATCGGGCCATCGATGTATAGAATGTCTGAAAATAAATTTGCGGGAAACCACGCGACGCCATAGACAATAAAACCGTCCGGAACATTGATAAGATTAGATAATAAATTTGAGAAACGTACCGAGTGCAAGAGCTGAGGGCATGACACAGAAAACAAGCTTGGACGAAGTAAGTTTCTCCATCTTGGCCTCCATGCTTGAGTGGCAAAGGCCATCAAGGGTACTTTACAGGATCTTTAGATTTATAAAAGCCTCGTCATTGGAATAAGTGCATCGGAATACATAACGTTAGTGTGTAATACCAGTATAATGGCCTTTTTTTCTTTAATTCTTTACATATTGGAATTTTCGAAATTCTTCAAGTTGTCGCTCCCTTAGTAAGCTAAGTTGCTTTGCCTATAAAATATTACTATATGTGCATTTTGAAAATTGATCGATTTTTGCAAAGTTCATAGCCAAATTCATCTTACAGGCGGTCAACTTTAGATTAGACTGTCTATCAAAATTCTACAAGATATGACTCAATTGTAATTATTTTTCAAATCAATTGCGCACGCTAAAATACTTTATTTCTTGTTAAAAAGATTAAAAAAAAACGGATGTCCATAGTTAGAAGTCTAAATTAACTATTTCTACGCCTGAAAAATTTCTTGAAAACTCGCAAGAATTCATTAAAGTTCGATTTCCATTTATCTATTGACCATGGCACTCTCGTCATGTGGCATAGTCTATAGTTTATACTCTCAACGACACTAGCTTTTAATTGTATTTCAAGTTGTTTTTCACGAAAGATATTAAAGAAGATACACCCTTTTGAATTGATTTGGGGCAAAGCAGCGGAAAAAGCAAGAGCCAGACATGGGATTAAGGTTGTTTCCGATGGTTGGCCACTCCCATGTTTTGTAACGATCTATGCGAAGGATGAGTATTACTTGGTGGTGCATATATGTCTATAGTTATACCGCGTTCTATTTTCCAAAGTATCAATGAGACTCGCATGCTCCAACGGTGCATGTGAATTAGGCTCATTAAATGATGTATAATCAATAATCTGGCGTGCTTTGTGCGAGAGAGAGAGAGAGAGATTCATGAGATTTTATTGTTGGAAATTTCCTATAATATGGGCTTACATTAATTAATTGATTTTCTATTTTAAATAATTGGGTTAATGGATATTCCAATATTTGCTAAACCCTAAAGTGATCTGATTGAATTGGGTATTGGCATCTATTGTTAACGGGCCTAGTTGAGCAGCAAAGTGTAGGCAATTGTGTTTGACTGAAGCCCGTAATGGGAAGGGCCCGGTTGACACGCTGTTGATTAGGGTTTGCTAGGTCCCCTCTCTAACCTATAAAAGGGTAGGTTATACCTATTAAAAGCTGCTATATCGAAATAGGTTATAGAGAGGAAGATCTGGTATTCCGATAGATCCCTGATTATCAGAGTGATCTAATTTTCTTCAAGTGAAGCAATGGCTCAAATAGGTACGCTTTAATTCCGCTGTATTTATTGATCTTGGTGTTTTACAATCATGCATGGATCCGTTTGTTATGAAAAGATTAATTATTTATGAGAATAATTTTCTACATGTGGTATCAGAGCTAATCGTATATGATTGTAGAACCAAAAAAAAAAAAAAATTTGGACAAATTCGAAATCCTCCTCTTTGAGCTGAATATGGGCATTATTTTTTCGTGTATATATATATATTTGCTTGATTAATCTCGTAACCATAGGGCTTTTGTTCTACATGTTGAGATCTTTCCAACGATATATAATTTGCATAATTTCGTTGAGAATTGAGAGAATTTTGAATTTGAAATTCTAGGGTTTATGCATGAAAAAGTTTTAGAATTTTCGAATTACTTGCAATTGATTGATATTCGATGCAAACCGTTGTATGGGTATTGTTATATATTTGTTTTAGTATCCTTTTGTTGTATTAAATTAAATTTTTTAGGGCTTAAATTTAAGAAAATCGAATTTCGGCCATAGAAGGCTTAGTTCCGATCGTGTCCTCTTGATTCTTGGGGTTAAATGAACGTGTCGTCAATTCGTCGTGAAGGGTCTCGAGGGTATGTCGCGTGCTTGGTAGGCGATGGCTGGAATAGTCAGATTGGTTGCGGAGTTCATTAGATCTTGCTGTGTTTGCCTCTTTTCGCGATCTTTTTTTTTTTTTGGTAATCCGAGGGTTCGAGGCTTCTGTTCTCGTTCCTCCGACGCATTTACTCGGTGGATGTTTGCGACGAATGATCTCCGTCAAATAATGCCATGGCCATAAGTTCCATGTCAATGTTTCAGTGTGACATAAGTAAAGAACTGACTTTCATTCTGGTTCATATTTTGTTTTTGTGTTTTTCATCCTGCGTTGGGTGTCTCAATTTTGATTATTTGCTTCAAATAGAAAAAATTTTGTCGTTGAAATTACATGACGTGCTTTTCTCTACAAGCTCATAGTGTTCTTGCGCAAAGCGTGTCTTACGATATATGGAGCTTTAAGATCTCCACTTATATGTTAATCATCCGGTTGTGATGTTGCAAAGCACGCTCGTTCGATTTGTGATGAAATCCATTCTTTTTCTTTTTTATGTTTCGGGTTCCGGGTTATGCCCAAAACCTTGATTTTAATGTTAGTTCGGGCTTACGCCCAAAACCAAGAATAATTTAAAATAAAATAAAATAAAATAAAAAGGAAAAGGGTTGGGTGTGGGCTAGACCCCACAACACCTGTGTGCTAAGTGTGCTTAATAATCGTGCCCGCACAAAGTCCAGTTTAAAGGGGTTTCAGGTATTTGACTGTGAATCAAAGTCAAATTTCAAACTCTACAAGAAGGGAAAAGTAAAATTGATTTTCTAATTGATGGTTGTTTACCTTGAAAGAAAATAGAAGCTGTAACAATTCATTTGTTCATTGTTGGTAAACTAGTCATGGAAATTAGTGTATGTGCCTTTCTTTTGTCTAGAAATTTAGCATTTACTATTACCGGCACTTATTTTGTTGTAAGTGCTCAATTGTTTGAAGCATTCTACTATCTTATCCAGTGAAGGTTCTTGGATGGTAATATTCGCATAAGTTGGTGATTCTCTTGGTCTTTGTGGTGATTTTCCAGCTAGTTTTAGAAATAAGGAGAATAACTATTTCATGCTAAAAATTATTGCCCACCGACCGCAACATAGAAATCTATTCATTCAAATACTTTGCTAATCTGTGTTGTCTGTGGGAAGTTAGAGAATGATCTTGAACTTGCATCGCGTACGTGTTGTGCGGGATCATCATCTGTGGGAGTGATTTTTGTATCGTTGGTTGGTTGTTGATGTCTCTCTCTTCTGTCCTTAGTGCTGAGTTTCGTGCCTTTGTTCTAATTTTTTATATGTTACTAATTTAAGAAATATATGGCACTTTTCTTGCTTCCCGTCGCCCATCGTCGGAGAGCTTAGCCTATGGGTAGTTAGGATCTCGGGCCCAAAATTTGTGGAAGTGATGTTTTCTTTCATAACATATTGCAATTCTTGTTGCAAAATCAGCATTCACTTTTCTATTTGCCGTTTTGTCTTGGTCTCTTGCCTATATGTACTTGGGACTTGACATGAGTGCTTAAGATTTGCTGGTGGGGCTTTTATTTATTAATTTAAACATGAGGACCTATTGACTAAAGGTGACAGAATGGTGGGTTGTTTTCCCTGTCGAAGTAATTGGTTACAAAGTGCTTGCTTAGAGTGTCCTTCATTCTATTTTAGTTGAGGTCGAGATTGATGAATGTACACAGCTTGGGTGCCATTCCTTTTTCTTGTAAAAATTGTAGTTTTTCTGGGTGCCTTTGTTTTGGATTTGGTGACATGAGTCGTGCTGTTGGTATGTAGTAAGTAATTGGGTGCCTTCACAATTCGTAATCCAGTCGAGCTTTTTAATGACAATGAACATGCGCTGATTGCCCTGCGGAAAGAGCAAAAGATTAGTTCAGGAAAAGTTCGATGATATAATGGTCTTAGTGTGTAACTCAAAGGGAAGGGAAAGAGAAGGAAACCGGAAGAAATCCGAATCATATGGGTGTGGTTTGGTTTAACTTTTTCAATATTATTAAGGTTTATGATATCGAATACACAGGAAAACTGCGGGCTAGACTTCTGACTTGAATTGTCAACTTGATGAAATTTGTTGAAAGATAAAGAATGGTACTTTCCACATACAAGAGTAGGATAATACTTAATTTTGAGTTTGTTTTGGGGAAACGATCCATTGGTTCCCACTATGTTGGAGTCAACTGTCGAATTGACTTGGGCTCCTTTGCATTATTTCTTCATGAAAGATCGAGGCTGAGCACATATAAGACATGTAAATCTATTCAATGTGCAAATCACCCGGCTCACGGTATTTTGATCCTACCTCTGCTTGTGCATTTGAGGTGTGATGGTCAACAGTTGGCTCAGCTCGCGGGCGTGCATGGTGTGTTCAATTCTATTGAAAGTACCTTTAAGTCAGTTGCATATACCTTGGAAGTGCGCAAATATATTTTGCTATTCGGCTCATTCCTCTAGTCAAAATCTGTTTTTGAAGTTTGAATTGCCATTCTTTTGACCGTATGCTCTTTGGGTAGCTCATTATTGTTTCCTTGACTCCTTGTGGCGTGAAAAATAATACAATCCGCCCCATTAGAATTGAGATTTTATGAGGCGGTGTATTGCCACAGAAATTGCTCAATCATTATCTTGGCCTTTCTAGGCTTACCAAAGTGCTATCATGCATTCATGGATGCCCAAGAAAGGTGCTTTTGATGAGTGATAATTTAGTCTTATGCCACCGCACCGGAAACCGCCGATACATGAGTTGTTGTGTTGGCATGCTTAACTTGAAGGAGGAGTCCAATGTACTTAAAGAGTAGTATGACTTTGGACAATTATTCTCGTCGCCTACATTATACATTCTCCTTGAGTTCTGAATCTCTTATGTTAGCCCTTTGCTTGCTATCTTTGTTGCAATTTTTACATTCCAAGCTTCTGTTACTCTTGTCCAATCTTAGGTAGCGTCTTTGACTTATCCTCAATACCACTGTGTTTTCCTCTGTTCATCAAAGTTTCATGAATCTTGGTTAATCCTGAAAAAAATCATAATGGTGATCAAGTTTCCGGAGTGGTTTGTCAAAGCGCCCTCATCTATATTAAGGAGCAAACTCTTGGAGGTTAAATGATATCTTTAAACAGATGCTTGTTGGGATATGAAATCTTCACTAAAGATGATGAAACAAGACTTCCTTTGGCATTTACTTAAAGGTGCTTTGAATGGTTTTTCATAAATTACTTCGTTTCATCATAAAATTACCATGTCTCATTGTTCATATGAGATGTATTGCATAATCTTTTATTCCAAGTGTTTCCTTTTGAGTTATTGTGTTTGGATTGGTTCATAATAGCACAACAACGAGAAATGCTTAATGTGTTTAGTTCTATTGAGTTTTGTGAATTTACAATCTTTTGTCATCTAAGTTTTCATCATGATATTTTTTTTGGGCTGCCTTTCTTTCTTGATTGTCATCAAGTTGCTCTGGTTGACTCAGATTTATTTCTAGAATCCATGGCTCAGAAAAGTACGAGTCTTTCTTGTGTGTGATAGGTTAGTGATATATTAAGGAATAGTTGGAATTGTGGTAAATTCTGGGTGTAAGCTTAGATTGGATGCTACATATTAATAAATAAATAAATAAATGAAATTGTGGCAAAAATTGTTGTTTGATATATGCAATATGATCTTGAGAAGCACATGTTGTAAAGTGTTTCATATTGTTAGATGAATTTTGGGTATATATTTTTTTGGAGTTTTGTATTGACTAAAATTAGTATATACAATTACTCGCCCAAAGGGAGTTATTGTGTATACTAATTTGAAAATTGCATGAAGAGAAATTTTAAAATTAAAAGATGGGGATGTATGATTCAAAAAGATTTATCTGCCCAAAGGGGATAAATTTTTTAAAGTTATATGTAATTCCCCTCTATATTGATATATTAGAGATGAATGATGGGGATATGTGACTCAAAAGGTTTATCTGCCTAAATGGGATAAATTTTTTAGAGTTATGTGTAATTCCCTTTATGTTGAGATAATGAAGATATATATAATTTAAAGGATTCATCTGCCCAAAGGGGATTGATCCTTGAAGATTATATATAATTCTCTTTTATCGTCTCTATATATTGATATCATGGAGATGTATAATTTAAATGATTTGTCTGTCCAAAGGGGATGGATCATTGATAATTATATGTAATTCTCCTTATTGTTGCTTTATAAACTTCATGCTGTAAATCTCCTTATTGTTGCTTTATAAACTTCATGTTGTAAAAAAATAATTGTGCATTATACACTCTGCCCAAAGGGGAGTTTATCATGTACTAATTATTTTTGTTGAAATACTCATTGCCCATAATTGATCTTATTGCATTATGTGTGACAAATAGTTACTTTTGCTATAAATAACAACAATGCCACGATTGAAATGTTAATTGGATCAAATATTATACTATTAAGGATTTGGTCAAAAAAAAAAGGGAGATATTGTAATTGACAATATTAGAACTGAGTCCATGTTGGTTGATTCTCTAATAAAAAAGCTTATGACCCATTTTGTTTAAAGAACATGTAAATAATATGGGTGTCTTAGAATCTTTTTGATTTTTTTTGTTAGTGGGAGTTATATAGTTTGTATTTCTGGATATTATAGTTATATGCAGACTGATAATGCTTTTATGATGTCTATTTTAAAGCATTTATTTTCAATGATTGTTGTTATTGATTCTATTGTTATCTTTTCTCCCGTTGATCGAGAAATGGAAGTATAAAACAGTATCTTTAAACAAATTTTAGTTTAAAGATGACTGGATGTCACCGATTATGAGATCTCATGTTGGATTGTGACATAATTGTGCAATTTCATGTTGTTTAGAAATCGCACTGAGGCAATTTCATGTTGTTTAGAAATTGCGCTAATGCAGTTTCATGTTGTTGAGAAATTGCATTGAGGACCGATAAGAAATAGTGCATATTTTGATCACATGTTGGTACTATTTCTTACTACACTACTAGGCCCATGATCCATGAAAATATGATACTTATTATATGTGATTATGGAAGGTCTTGTGTTGGCATTTTCTTAACACATTGATCTCCATAGTCCTATACTGAGGTTATATAGGATTGGATTGGTATTGAGATGTCATTATTGGAATATTATTTTTTAAAAGTTGTGGCCACATAAAACAAAATTTTAGTTATTAACCCGATAGTGTCGTTTTCAATATAAAATCTTTTCAAAATAAAATAAGTTAATTAATGTAGCCCAAGTGGGAGAATGTTGGAAATTTCCTATAATATGGGCTTACATTAATTAATTGATTTTCTATTTTAAATAATTGGGTTAATGGATATTCCAATATTTGCTAAACCCTAAAGTGATCTGATTGAATTGGGTATTGGCATCTATTGTTAACGGGCCTAGTTGAGCAGCAAAGTGTAGGCAATTGTGTTTGACTGAAGCCCGTAATGGGAAGGGCCGGTTGACACGCTCGTTGATTAGGGTTTTTGCAGTCCCCTCTCTAACCTATAAAAGGGTAGGTTATACCTATCAGTTGCTTTAATCCCATTAAAAGCTGCTATATCGAAATAGGTTATAGAGAGGAAGATCTGGTATTCCGATAGATCCCTGATTATCAGAGTGATCTAATTTTCTTCAAGTGAAGCAATGGCTCAAATAGGTACGCTTTAATTCCGCTGTATTTATTGATCTTGGTGTTTTACAATCATGTATGGATCCGTTTGTTATGAAAAGATTAATTATTTATGAGAATAATTTTCTACATTTATTTCAAGCTTGTGCTGCATATGCATACATTAATCATGGGATAGGTTTCATTTGTTTCCTATCGTTGGCTCTCAAGAAACCCGGTGGAGGATCCCCCGGGCAAACACATCTGCCGAGGGGGATGGGACACTGGCAGTTATTTGGATCAGGACATTCTTGAACAACCTTGCAAGGGATCCAACGAACCACATGTCGCGCTTCAACTCTCGTCTCCAAACCTTTCCATCAATAACATTTTCACAGGTAACAGCAAATTCAGAAGTATTTCACAAATTCATGCAACTCACAACGATATTTTAGAGAGAGAGAGAGAGAGATATACCGCATGCAAATATGAGAAGCGCAAGTAGTACAACAATACACTTCGAGCCAAATTTCGTCATCGCTCTCGCTCTCGTCTGGTTTGTAATCTTGTTATATACTTTGATTCAGTATATGTATGCTGTGTTATGTCTGCTGTTTTGCAATGAATTATATATAGGCTGAACCATTCACCTGCGAATCCAGTTTTCTTGACAAGTAAATTAATGTTTTTCTAAATTTTCGTGCCTATTAAAAATATGCTCATGATAGGTTAGATCTCCATCATTGAATTTCCATAAAAGTAACATCGGGGGATTCTTTCATTAAGAATTTCCATTGTTTTTATATCTATTGGCCCCACACGGAAGGAAGAAAATTTTATAGGATGGAAAGATTTAGTATAGCATTGAATGACCCCACTAACAAATTAAATGCACCTACATGTTGAACTGACTCAAGCTTTTGTTTTTACGTCTTTTTTATGGCCAATTTCAGATGTATCTTTAATTAGGCTCGTGCTATATACTCTCTCTTCTTTTTGTATATCCTCAGCCGCTGTGAATTGTTTCCCTTCTATCCCCGAAAGAAGAAAGATGCATTTCATCCTTGGACTTGCATGGAGCTCCCGATAGAACCTATCCTCGTAATTCAATTCTGTAGAAATTAGTGAAATGATATCCAGAAGGGAGTGAGCGATACTTTTATCCGGACCTGGGGTCTATGGATCCAAAATATTCATATTCATTTGACCACGCGGGATCCACACATGAGACTCATACGAGTAAGACTGTGTTTGGTAGTCAGAATAGGATAAAATTTATCATATCATGTGTTTGATGCTTACTTAAGATAAAAGAAATATAGATCAGATAAAATTATCTCATGAAAAAATGAGATAAAGGTAAATAAAATTTCTAATATCCAAAATAAGAAAGTTATTTTTCTTGAATATAAACTTATTAAATATATATATATATTTCAAAGTAAATAATATGTGAAATTTAATATAAGAAATTCAAAATAACAAAAAAATTAGTTTTAAAATTTATATTTTTGTTTATTTATATATTTGACTTTAATTCTATGTTGTAGTATAAATTCATTATATAAATATAATATATATTACACTAGAATGATGGAAGGGGAAAAATAAATAAAAAGAAAATAATAAAAAAGACGAAGAATAAAATAAAATAGGCATTAGTGCTGTGAAGATTTTTACTATATCCGTTTGTGAACTTTTAGATTCATTTACACTGATATGTCGTTTATACTAAAAAATATACATGATGTAATGCAAATATATCCAGTTTTACTATTACAATTCACGAAGCATTGGATTGAATACGATAAAATCTCTAAATTCCATATCATATCCTATCCAGTTTTATCATTGTTAGAAATTCGGATGACTAAATATAATAGTAACATTTCTCATTCTCTGTTCTTTTACTCTTTTGCTCCATATAATAGAAAAAGAATAGAAATCTGTTTGATAATGTCAACTAACTTTTCTCTTCTTTTTTTTTGGAATGGAAAAGTAATTAGGAATAGATTTGGAAGAGGAACAAGAAGTATAAAAAAGTAGTTTCTTATTCCAAAAAATAATTTTTAGAAACAAGTCATTTTCTTCACGCCATCACTTGCCGTCCGTCGCCCCCCACTACCACCCACCACCGATTGCCAAACGTCGGTCATCATCACCGACGGTTGCCCGGCGATTGCGAGCCGCTAGCAAGGAGCGAGAAGAAGAAGAGAGGAAAAAAAGAAAAAAACTAAAAAAAAAAATAACAAATTAAAAGAAATTCTATATTATAAAAAAAAAATTGTCGGTCATGTTAAACACATTCTTATTCTTTTTCTATTCCAAGAATAGAAATTTTGTGTAATTACTAAATGCTTTCTTTTACTTAAAAATTATTCCAAAGAGTAGAAATAATAAAAATTATTTCTGAAAAAATTGTTTCCTAGAATAAAAATATTACCAAATGCTCTCTAATAGTAATGATAGAGTTGACAAGAATGCCATTTGAAAGGTGTATTTCTTTTGGAGGAAGCTAGTCTTACATCACCCAATGGAGTTCTTTGAAAAAATATTTGATATACTAGGTCTGTTTTGCAATACTGAAATATTGAGGACGTAGCAAGCTGTTTTTAGGTATTGAGTATGATCCACTTATTAAACGTCCACTTATAGTCTACTGCATCACTAATGTAGATTTTAGTAGAGTGGTCTTAGTATACCAAGATTGTTCTTTTATGATGCAGGCATGTTGACAGAACATGTAAAAAATAAAAAGAAATAGTTTCAGTAGTATAAAAATGAGCCAAACCAGGCATTTTCATTTATTTCCAAATTAACATATACTTTATAATTCATAAACAAAAAAGATAAGGACATTGGCCTCAATCCTACCGGACAATAGATGTGGACAAATATGATAAAGGCACAAAAGCGCTTTACTAAATTGAGTGACCAAATTGAGATAAACTTGAATTTCCTTGGAATTTCATCATTTACAAAGCCCGTGCTCACTTTTTCTTGAATTTCAATGGTTATTTTCGAAAGCAAAATCGATATTTTTGAAGTCAAATGCACGCCTACCATCAAATTCAACACATGGAAACCCATATTTTCATGTAACGACATATGCTCGGATTGGCATTTAGACAAGCTTAGGTCATCAATAGCATGGTTTGCACCCAATTTTAACTCGTGATTTATGGTCGGCAGACGAGTAAAAGGAAAACATTTTATGCAATTTTTTCTTCAGAAACTTTCAAATAAAGGATTGAAATAGCCATATCTATCTAAAATAAGGCTCTATGCTCTTCGGCCGACCAAAACGTCGCTGGTGACAATATTCCGACGGTCAGAGCAAGGGCAATCTCATCAAATGTGGTTTCCGATGCTTCTCTTTCAAGCTCTCTTCCGTCTTCTTCTTCCAATTTCTTGCGCATCCAACTGCACGCTACTTCGTGCGAAACATCAGAAAATGTAAAGAAGCAGCTTTTGCTTGTCGGATTCGGGTTTTCATTTCCATCATGTCACTATGGAAGACGAGAAAGAGCTCGTCCCATGTCCCCCGCGTTTGACCTTTGGTATTGCTGCCTTCTTTGCTTCGAATAGAGAATTGGATGGAGGATGATTTCGCAGCGACACAAACATGCTCTTGGCCTTTAACTGCATTCTTCTGTCCTTCTCTCTTCCTCCCTCCAATTGTGGTTCGGTTCACAGACATTTCGAAAATATTTTTGATTTGATAAATTCAAGAACAGTGCGTGTTACAGACCCCGTCATTAAACACGACCAAAAAGACCTGCTTCTTCCTCCCAAATCCGCTGACAACCGGAGCTACTGAGGGTTTTCGATTTCTTCCCTTTTGAGTGATATGGTTTTGGAAAAAAAGAACACGAAATGGAATTTCATAGTAGCTTGCTCTTCTATTTTTTATCATTGATGGTGCGCAAGTCTAAGCGCTATGCGAACTCGTTGAGGCGAGCCTCGAAGAACCCTAGTTTCAATTTGGGGTTTCTTGGAATTGGAGTGAGGCTAAAATTTTCGAATTAAATCACCCCTTTTTTGGCTACCGGAATGAGTTGCCGGGTAAAGGTTTGACTGGCTGGTGAGCTTGGAATTTTACTTGAGATAAAAATGTCCACTTTTAGCTCTTATTATTTTAGATAATATTACTCTCTACCAACCATCTCACTGAAACCTTTATTTGAAAATTTTCATTTATTCGCGGCAGATCACTCTAAAATTATAAAGACCAAAAAAGTAATTCCTCAAGTGACTGGCCAGAATTTGACACATAATCTAAACTTTATTCCATTAGAATAATGGGACTAGCTACAGCCTAAAGCTTGGTGGATTAGGGGGTGGGAAGTCTTTGCCGCAGATGCACTTCCCGTTTACGCAGCGTGAAGGGTAGCCTTGGCATACTTGAGTGCAGTTGATCATGCGCGGACACCGGAAATCGCCACTCGCTTCGACTGTCGGCGTCATTGGACCGTCGATATATAGAATACCTGAAAATACATTCACAGAAAACTACTTGATGCCATAGACGATAGAATCGTTCGAAATATAGACAGATTGGATAAGAAATTTCGAGGAACGTACCAAGTGCAAGGGCTGAGAGCATGACACAGAAAACAAGCTTGGACGAAGTGAGTTTCTCCATCTTGGCCTCTATGCTTGAATGGCAAAAGCGTTCGAGGGTATTGTGCAGGATCTATAGATTTATAAACGCCTTGTCATTAAAACCCTATTAAATATGGCAATCCAGGTTCATTAAATTACCTAACAAGTGAATCTCAGCTTTCTGACCCCAAAAAAAAAAAAAAAAACTGTCGGCTTTAATGGCTAGCTATATATTCATGATTCGTTCAATTAGACCCATGAGTAAATAGAATTCAGTGGTAGATTTTATGCCAATGATACTCCTTTTTTATAAATATGCTTGTTCCAAAGAAGGAAAACGGTAAAATTATCAAAATAATCATAAATTTATTATAATTGTGTTGATTCAGTGCTAAACTTCTTTTTTGTCAATTCAATCTTAAACTTTTTGTATTTGTACCAATTCAGTCATTCTAGCTAATTTTGATCGGCCGACGTTAGTGTGACAATTTTGTATATATTTTTTAACTTTTTTTTTCCTTCTTTTTTTCTTTCTCTTTCTTTTGTTTTTTTCTTTCCTTCTTCCTCTGGACCAACTAGAGGCTAAGGCCGACAAGGTCGACCTCACTAACCACCCCTGTCGAGGGCTAGCCTCACCATGGTTGGGGGAGCTTGAGAAGGATCGCCCTCACCAAGCGGCTCGCCTCACCATGGTTGGGTGAGCTTGACCTCACCTTCACCTAGTGAACCTCACCTGCAACCATGGCAAGGCTCGTTCTCACCTAAATCTAGCGAGGTCATGCCTCGCTAGGGCTGCGGGCAAGGTCGAGCTTGCCTAGCCATGGTGAGGCTAGCCCTCGCCCAGCAATGGCAAAGGTGAGGCCTTGTCAACCCTAGCCTCTAGCTGGTCTGACAACTGGCTAGAGGAACAAGGAAAGAAAAAACGAGAAAAAAAAATAGAAAATTGCCACATTAGTGTTCGCCAAACAGCCAACACCAACCAATGAAAATAAGCTAGACAGACTAAATTAGCACAAATGTAAAGAATTTTGAATTAGCCAAAAAAATTATAATTGAATTGACACAATTATAATAGATTTATGACTATTATGGTAATTTTCTAAAACTACAACACCTTGGTATTGTAGCCATTTAGAATTTTATCTACACACTTATCATGTTATAAAAATTAGTAGATAAAATCCACTCGACTATGGCCGAAGTGCAATTCATGAAATGTTATGTTATGATTCGTTCAATTTTTCTTATGTTGACACATGAAGTTAGGGAATAGTATCAAAAAAATCATAAACTTATTACATTGATATTAATTTACTTATAATTCTTTCAATTTTACTAATTTAACCCTAAACATTTTCACATTAATATTCAGTCCATCCGGCTAATTTAGAATGGAAATTATTAATGTTGACACTAGCAATTCTACATGGCATTTTGAGGCTAACATGAACAAATATTATAATTTTTAATAATTTAAAAAAATTATTGCTATTTCTCTCTTCTTTTTTTTATTTCCTCTTTTTTTGTCAATCTTCTTCTTTTCCTATACAGTATTAACAGGCAAGGCCACTAGTCGACCATCACCAGCCATGGGCAAGGGCTTTGGCTCTCAACCCAAATCCAAGCGAGGCCCAAAACCCTTGCCTATTGGCCAGCGAGGGCCACAACACTCTCGCCTAGTTAGGGCAAGGCATCTAGAAAGGCATGGCATTTTCATCTCCAAGATGTTTGAACGTCTCTCTCTAAATTTCTTCTACAGTCTTCCATAAGAAATTTATCTGTAGTTACTAGAATATCGATAATGAGTAATGACCATAGTTAAGACACTTTTTGGTAGATACGGATGGAGATTTTTTTTGTGGAGATTATTTTGTATATTAATCTTATTGCAAGGATAGTATGTGTACAAATGCATATAGTAAAACCCGATTCTTTTTCCTCCGCGATTTTTTCTTCTAAATTGATTAAGGTTTGATTGCACAAATCATTGTAACAAGACCCACCTCATGAGATAAAACTATTTGAAAGGATAGATTCCTATGGATTTGCTTTGTATCTATAGAAATATAATGGCGTGTTTGGTGACGATTTTATTCTCGGAAACAAATTCTTATAAGAAATAATTCTTTTTCATTATATTCCAAAAAACAATTTCTGAACATTTTAAACCGTTTTGTAACTATCCAAAAAAATTTATTATGGAATAGAATTGTGTTTGGTTTCGTGTTCAAAATTTCTACTCCAAATCATTTTCTTTTAATTTTTAAATATTTTTTTTCTTTTTTTCCTTTTTTTCTTTTCTTTTTTTTTCCTTTCTCTCTCCTGTTTTTCTTCTTCAAGTGGCCGGTCGCCAGGCCAGCAACCTCACCAGAGCGTCGTCGGCCTTCGTCGGGGCTAGGCGAGGCCCGCTTGGCAACTAGTGGGGCTGGGCGAGCCTCATCGAGGCTGAGCAAGGCCCACCTAGCCATCGGCCAGGCTCAGCCTTGCCAGATCACGAGGCTCGCCCAACCCCGCTGAGGCTCGGCCTTGCCGGTGGCCAAGCGGGCCTCACCAAGGTTTGGCAAGGCCCGCCTGGCCATCGGCTGGGCTAGACGAGCCTTGCCCAGCCTCAGTGAGGCCCGCCTCGTCGATGGCTAGGCTTGCCTCCAGCGAGCTCGTCAGACTAGTTACCGACGACCGGCGGCAGTGGGTAGCGGACAGCAACCGTGGGATGGTGGTAGATGAAGAAGAAGAAAAGAAATATGGTCTTGATTCTTAGATTTGTTCCCGAGAACAAGAATGAACTTTTTTTTTATTCTTGATTCTGTTCCAAATCTACTTCCGGGAACATAAAAAATAGAAATGTGTTCTCGGGAACAAAAATTTTACCAAATACGACTCTGTTCCCAAACTGCTCCCGAAAACAAAAAATCAGAATCGGGTACTATTTAGATAGTTAACAAACAGCCCCTAAGAAGCTCAATTACGATTTACATCTGTTGAGCAAGTGAATATGCTGCAATCACGATTTTAATTCTTTCCTCTTTGGGAGGCAGTGACCTCAATATCCTGTCAATTAAGGACCATCAGTTAGTTCATCACATTTCCGTGTTGTCTTAATTAAGACCACAGATTTGTGCGGCTATGTAATTACCGATATGGTCGGAGCGATGATTCTCACGTCCCATGGAGGACCAATCCGTTGCAAACTGAACTTGATTTCTCCGAAGTTATAAAAAGATAATTGATATCTTGATCTTGCAAAAGGCAAAAGGTGTAGATTGATGATGTTTAAAAAGGACTAGAAAACTATCCTGCCCAAAGTCAGCTTCTTCTTGGCGATGCCCATTTCTCACCAAATCAAGTCCGCCAAACAAATTCGAAATGAGCAAAGACACAGAACATTAGTGATATTGTTGAATGCTTGATTTTTCTAGGGTATCTTCAGGGCTAAGTTCAACTGGAAGAGAATTTGATCCCCTGAATGCCATGATTTACACTTGGTCTGATGATACAAATTGACTGACTAAAGCCAGAGAGCTTCACTTAGACTGGAATTAGAGAAACATAATGACTGACTAAAAGCAGAGAGCTTCAACTGTCTTTGGTTTCAAACAAGAAGAAATCGATAGAACAACCGTTCATATTCACTTAAGCCCGCTGATGTGTATGTGTCAACACGTCCATTGCAAGGCACGTTATAATCTCAAGCAGAGGATATCGCATTTATAAAAGAATTTGTAAGGAACATGACATTGCCACAAAACAATCATATAATTTACATATCAGAATGAATGTGCATACAAACAATGCAAACACAATGACAGAGAGAAGCATATAAGGACTTCACAAGATCAATCACTATGAGCAGCACATCTGCACTAAAGATATGCCTTCTTGAATAAATCAATGAACATCATGTAACTGGAAATTTGAACGTGCGCAGAACAAACACCAAACATAATGTGACCAAAAAAAAAGGAAAAAAAAAATTCCATGATAATGTACATCAACCTGGAATGCCTTGCATCTTCATTGTATTTACAGGTGCCTGCCAAGATGGAAAACCAACTTTGCGGGCCACCTCAAGGTGCATCTCTGAATGGATCATCCACCTCACTGAAAATGTAACCAACAAGGTATGAATGACAGCTCACATCCGCCATAAAGAGGGAGAAGGCAGAAAGTATTGTTAATCTTTTAAATTAAGCTCTGTTGGTTTTGCAGAAATAATTTGGAAAATATTTTCCTAATTTTTGTCATTTATATTGCTTATGAAAATGAGATAACGGACAAGAATTATCATGATCTACCTAAGCAATATAAACAATAAATATACGGAAAACATGATTGACTTTCAGTGAAACAAAAGAAACCCAACAATTAACACAACTTCAAACCATCATCAGGTTGGGCTCTGGCATTTAGCAGGAAACCATCCTCATAAATACAGTAAACAATCATAACCAACTTCAATTGTTACCAAAGCCCTGATAACAAGACATTTGCAATAAAAATAGACAAAAGAAAAGAAACCTCATGCTCAGGTTTTGATAAATACAATACCCTCTCACCAACCGTTTTATACTATAAACCTGTCAAGTGAACAAAGAAAGAGATTGAAGCAAAATTAACAGGAAATGATGAAAGAAATTTCCACTGATTCCCCTTAGTTTTGTTAATCAGTCGAATAATTTATCTGGAAAAGGGAGAAAATTATGATAAGATCATTTCAGTTTGACTTATGCTTACTACTAAATACAGTCGAAAAATTTCATCGTTCAAACATTCAGCATTTGGTCTTGTTAGCGAATGTATCTATTGCCTTCAAGATGTGATCAGAGCCTTGTACTTTCGAGTATGTAATACCTAATCAATGATATGCTAAAAAATAGTCTTCACAATTTGACTAGAAGTATCAGGTACAGTACCTGTCTCGGAAGTTCTATGCAATGGTACCCCTGACTCTGAGATGTATCATCATACCGGCTTGTGAACCACTATAAAGGAGGCTCTCTTTCATTGAAATCCTTATCATGGGATATGGAATTCAGTGACTCTTCCCTCACATTTTTTAACTTCCCAACCAACATTTTGTCATCCTTTGTCAAAAAGTATAGCTGCCAATAACACCAAACAGTGAATTGGGTTGCGATGGTAATTTCATTATCCCGGGCAAATTGCAAACTAGAGTAACTCAATTATATGTATCCTGTTGGCCATTCCTTTCTATGCACAAAAGTGCAAATGGAAGCAATATATCAAAGGAACCTGCTCCTACAGAGATAAACTTACCTGAAGATATACAATGAACTTGAACGTTAAAAGAAAATTTACGAACAAGTGATAATTGATTTTTCATGACATCATTTGAGAATATCCCAGTGTATGGCAGCTTAACCACTACCAACGTGCAACTATGAAAAAAACAAGAGCAAAAGGAGGGGAAAAAGAAACCCCGATACCTGCTTCTGGATCCGCTCCCTCTCGAAGGCTAGTTGCATAACCGTGTCCATCATGATTTTAGTTCTTAGATTGACTTCATCAGCAATGGCAACTTTGGAACTATTGGCATCATCCAGTGACATCTCCAAGTCTCTTATCTTAGCCCTCAGCAGGCTGACTTCTTTCTTAAGCTCGAAATTGGCTTCAGATAGTTCAATACATTGCTCTTCCACGCTATCAGTCTTGCTTTCTGCTTTTGACACCTTCGATTTCAAATCTTCAATAAGAGTTTCCATATCCCATATAGCAGAATACAACAAGTTCTGTTGCTCTTGACTTGCTTCTGAGGATGCCCTTGCATGCTGTAATTGCAACTCTAATTCCCTCGACTGCTTTTCGAGTACACTAACCTTCTCGGTCTTACTATTAACGCTACCCTTAAGAAAATTTAACTCCTCCGTGAGTTCCAGGTTTGAGTCAGTTAAATGTGTCACCTTACCTTCCGCAGCATCCGCCTTGCTTTCGGTGGCTTCAATACCTTCTTTAAGTGTCTCAACTACATGTTCCATCTCATCGATTTGATTTTGACTTGCTTCCCATGAAGCATTTGCTTCCTTCAGATGGAACCTGGTTTCTTTGAGCTGCTCCTCAAATACCTTCACTTTATTGCTCAAATTTACAACCTCAGAGCATTTGGCGACATAATCGACATTTACACTTTCAAGCTTTTGCACGATGATATCCTTAGCTTTCAGCTGTTCTGCTAGATCCTCAATTTTAGATACAAACTGTGCTTCACGTTGTACTGAGCTGTTAAGGTTAAATTGAATGACTTGAGATTTTCCTACCAGCTCCTTGGATATACCCATCAGTATCTCCCAAGCATTTTCTGCTTCTAGAAACCTTCCCCATACAACTTCTGCTGCTTCTTCCATGTGAAGAGCCACCTGTTCTGTATAATGCAGTTTCCGTTTCAGATCCTCTTCATTCTGTCTGGATTCCGACAATTTCTTCTCAAGAGCTTGCTCCCTAGCAAGAGACTTCTCTAGCATCCTTGAGACATATCTGGGTAGCTCTTTCGTTTTTGCTCTAAAAGTTGAATTGAAGAGTTGATTTTTGTCAGACAGATCCAAACCGTTGTCCTTCTCGTCTGCAAAAGTATAGCTTAGGAGTAAGCAGGAATTTATCAAGGAATTTAATGGATCATCAAATTTTTCAACAAAAAAGTAGATGGGTGATCACTTACTTTTGTCAGATTGGACAGCCGCAAAGTCCTTCTGAAGATTGGCTATGTGTCTCTTTACCTCTAAAGCCTGCTCCCGAGATTGCTTCAGAGATTCTCGACACTTATGCAACTTCTCATCCATAACAGTATATACTTCTTGGAAATGTCTGCATGAAGATATTTCATGATGGGCATCATCGATTTCTGCTGGTAAAGTAGCCAAGAAAATGTCCACCTCTCTTACCTCAGAATCTAGAATGCCAATTAACAAATCATATCTCAATGCTTTCTCAAGAAAATCTTCTTTGAAGTAGCCATTACCCACTGCCCTTGGGTCAAGTTCATCATTTAATGCAAGTAAATGCATCAGAAGAAAGTGTAAATTGAGTAATTTCTCTGACGAATAGGCCAAGTCCATGTCAACTTTTGTCAAAACTTTGATAGCATTTTCTAGCTCTCGACCACCCCCTGGTATAGAAATTGTATCTAGATCCAAACTAATGTCACTAATTGCCAGGTCATCCATACCGGCAGCTTAATCGAAAGTTCAGCAATCTGCGCAAGCAAAGGGAGAAAATGAGATCTCTTAACTCATATTATTTGTTTGCTTCAGTCGTCTCTTTGATGAGTATACTCTACAAAGCAATAAAGGATCAGAGACCAAAATAAATCAAGCATGGAATGCAGCAACCTTAAAAAGCAAACCTAATACTCTTCAGCTATACTTGCTAGTGTTGAGAAAACCATTATCAATATGTCATATGAGACTGAACGGCGGAGAAATTATGACCAGAGACAGATGGCAAATTGACCTCAAAAGACCAGTTATCACCTAGGCTATCCATTTATTGCTGAATAAATACCGCTGCTCAATGCTGGTAATCAGAATTTAATTAGATTTTCATATTATGAGGAGCATGCAAAGAGCACTTATCCTTACCCAACAGAGAGAGAATGAAGATAAATATTCCACCGCCTCCCTATACCTTTCAGTCAGCACCCATGATTGTAGTGAAAAATACTAAACGTTTAGTCTTGAACTATCTCTCCAGTGAAAGAGATACATGAATGGGACATTGATTGTCCACCTAAAATGAGAGTTTTTGTGGGGAAGCTTTGTGTTACAGCCGTGGCATCTGGCAGCAACCTTTTCAAAAGAAGAATTAGTTCTTCTAGTGCTTGTCAGAGGTGAGGATACACTCCTGAAAATATGATGTTACTTTGTGACTGGGTGCAATATGTTTAATTTGGTTGCTTAGCTCTGACAATAGAAAGGGAGGAAATCTCAACTGTTGATAAATGGCTGCCTCAGATTACAGATCAAAAGTTTAGAGGAAGTCTATGATAAAAGAATTGATTGCCAAGATAGCTACGGTATGTTGGCTGATATGGAAAGAGAGATGTCATTTAGTGTTTCAAAGTGTAAATCCTAATCCTGAAAGTGTGCTTGGTAAGTTTAATACTACTTGGCAGGAGTTTTGCTTGTTGACAAAGGTAGCTTATATACTTCACAGAGAAAACATGAATGCTGGGGGTAGTAGTAAGCAGAGGCGCACCAGGGAAAGTCTTTCAGCAGATACTATTATATCAACTGTGATTGAGCCTTTTAGAATCCACATACTGATGCAGCAATTGCCATTGTTTTCAAGAGAGCAGGTCCGAGTTGGTTGGTGGTCTGGTTTGCTCGTGAAAGCTTCCGGTTTGGAGGTTGATGAGGCTTTAGCTGTGCTTGAAGATTTGAGGTTGGCCAAAGATAGTAACTGGAGGAAGTGGTTATTGAGTCTGATGCTAAGGCAGTGTCAAAGATGTAACAAGTGCACCAGAGCAGAGGAATTGGGAAACTGCTGATGTGGTGAGAAAGCGGAACAATTTCGAAAATCTTTTGTCAATTGTCTTTTTCTTTTCTAAAAAGAAGTGGAAAAGAGTGCAAGTTGGGAAGCTACCGGTGTTAGGAGGATGTGCCCTAGGGATTGGGTGTCTTCACCCCCATTTTCCCTTTTAGATTTGCTTCTCTCTGATGCAAGCTAAGCCTCCTCATGGCAGGACTCCGGAAGGCATTTTGATGGGCTGAATGAAAGCTATGATTTTGGGCCAAAAAAAAAATATCTCTTCAATGAGTTTCCTACTCCAATGAATGCATCTCAAGAACTCCAAAGTTCCACCTTCCCATCGCATGGGACATGCTTCAAAACCATCTTCACATTCACTAAACTCGACACAGGAAAACCTCCATTCTTCAAAGAAAATACCCCCCACCTCAACCCGAAAACCAATCACCAGCAAACAATCGTGCACCACTCCCAATATTCATAATTAGAACAGAGCCGTAGAGGAGTGGTACCATGAATTCAATCGAAAAATTTAACATTCATCTGCTCAATCTAATAGTTGACATTTCTAGAATAAGCCGTCCACGAACTCCGCTTCTGGGACGGTGCTGGATAAATCCGACAGCGATAACTCAATCCTCTAACAAACAGCCGTCAACTAAGTTCCCAAGTCTTAGGTGTCTCCATAGTTGTCAAATTCAGATCAAGAATCGCGGCAAAAAGCACACTCATTGAAGGAAAACGCAAGAACCGGCCCAAAAACAGCTCTGTCAACTCACTAACCAAGGACACCGGAGCTCATCCGGCCACTACCCACCAACCCACGAGTAGCATTTTCGCAGCCAAGACTCCATAATCAAGCAAAAATCAGAATCCAGCGCAGAGGCATGATAATTACCTGGCCGCGAGAGAATCCCAGAAGGGTCTACGGGAGAGGATCGGCAAGAAACGAAATTGGTCGGCCAAGATTGGCCAGATGGACCGTGTGAATCTGGGGAATTGGAGGAGTTCCAGATGACCCAGAAAGCGAGGAGAGAAGGTAAGCTGGTGAAAAGTCAACAAAGGGAAGCCATGGCAAATGTTAAAGAACGCGGTGTGGTGCGCGTTGGGCCAGACCGCGCTCCCATGCTCCAATCATTGTACTTTCGTTCCGGGTGAGACCAAAAAGCAACGTTTGACAGATGACGCGACGCGACACCCATGTAGCCCGAAGCTCAAGAATGACATCAAGATTGGAAACTCTATCGAGAATCGTAATTACTTTTCGCTGACAAAAATGTAAACTTGAGTTATTATCGAGATTCATGCCTCTCCAGCTGTTGTCGTGATCTTGAATGTTGGAATTAGAAATTGTAGATGAGCAGTGACTCTGCATTAGAAGAATAATGCCTAAAGTTCACGTCTTTTTATGTTAAAAAGCTGTTTCTCGAGATCCCGGAAACGAGAAGATCATTATAAGAATTCAATTTTTTTTTACACGGGCACTACAGAATTTTATAAGCCCTACTAAAGTATCATGTCAAAAAGGTAAAAGTGTGATCAAATTTATATTTTCCAAGGATTTGATCATCATAGTATCATTAGGCAACCCGATCTTTATGCTATTATCGGATCAGGTGGAAGTATAGATTCTAAAGAAATTGACGGATTTGGGCCTATCAAGAAACACAAGTTCATTAGAATGTCTAATATATTATATCGATAATTGGGTTTTGCTACTTACAAGCATTTAATGTAAGTACACTAATTAATTTTCTTTTTAGCTGGATTATTATGTAAAAGTGAAAGTTATTTTAGTTTCTATCTTTTGGGTCTAATTTTCCTCTTTGTATGCAACGTTATGTCCTTAACATTGAAGCGATTGTTGTTCAAATAAAATGTATCCACAATCTTGTAGGAGCTTTTTTGTTGAACTTAATTTAATTACCTAAGTCCATTGATATTTGCAAAACCTCTACTACACTTGACTCTAGTGTTTTGATATGGTTGGTTTGATAATCATTAGCAAACCCAATTGGCAGCCTTACTAGATATGGCAATGCTTTTAAAGCTCCCTTTATTTCAAAAAAAAAAAAATGATTTAGAAAATATTTTCTTAAAAATGACTATATATATCACTTGAGATAAACAATCAATAAAAAAAATGTTTTCATTATCAACCGCAATTTGTCTAAATATTTTCGTAAATAATGTTCATTTATTCATTTCCATAAGCAATCATTTTAAGGAAAATATATATATCAAATCATTCATTTTCCGTGTAACAAACCGAGCTTCAATCGCTAAAAATGCTCCCTTCGATTATTTCGAACAAACAAGAGATAGTGCTTTCTGACCATGGATATATATAGGTGGCATTATTTAGAATCAAATGGATAAATGACCATGGGTTTCCCAAACTGACCATTTCAAACTACATCTTCATCGGTGGTTTCTTGTAAATCTTTTATGGCGACCTACCTTGACCAGTAAACCATTTCGTGTGAATGATCCGAGAGCATGTTGTGGTCTCTCTCTCTCCTAGCAGAAGATGGAGCAGAGATTTCAAGGAGATCACACAAGAAACTGAGGACCTAAACCTTAAATTTTTTGCGACATTTTCCCTTTCATGCGGCCATTGTAATTGTCAATTGTGACATCTCCAATTTGCGCAGAGAGGATGATGATATTGTCGAAAGAAGAGAGCCAATTTACTCATCAAGATTTGGTGCAGCCGCCTTTGAACTCTAAAGCGTAGAATCATCCTGTCCTCCGTGACTTGAATGCCACGAATTAGTTTATTAAACATCACTATTTTGGTAGTTGAGTTTGAGGATTAGAACAGCAATCGAAACTGAGTGCATCATTAGTAAGGCAAGAACTCTCCAAATGCCAGTCATTTCATTCAGGCAAAAACTGCAACTTCAAACGTCATTGATGAATAAACTAATGAAACCAAAGAATGTTCACAGCTTAGTCTATGCTGATCCTCACAACAAAACTGTCTCTTTCGTTTGCAGAATTCACAGCGACATAAGACCAGAACTCGTTACAAAAGACGAACTTCATTCATATTCATGTGAAGGCTCCCCTTGATTTAGATAATGATTCTGCAGTCAAAAGAGATGCACAATCATTAAAAGAAACGTAACTTGCATCGAAGAAGTGTCAGATTGACTGCGTTATGAACCAGAGAAAAATCTGCGTATGTTCACCTGCAATTGACTACAGATCTCGACAACTTCAGCTAGAGGAGCCCAATCACCAAAGTTCCTCTCAATGAACTGATAAGCAATCCCACTCTTGCCACTCCCAACTATAAAAAGCCCGCCTTTTATCTCGCCTTCTCCTTTGAAATTCTGCTTGACCCCAGTTGCTTTTGCGCGCTTGTAATTAGCTATCGCTATCGGATTGAGAAGGAACCCCGACAAGAATTTGTCCTTGAGCAGCTTCCCGCCACCAAGCGCTTTGAAAAACTCCATCCCAGGATCGTAGAGCACCGCGCCACCCCAGTACCGGGGCCAGAAATCTTTAACCTTTTGCATTGGAATTTTTGTTTACCAGCGAGAATATAAAATAAGAGGATGGGGAGAAAAAAGAGAATGAGAGGATGATCAGTGAATTACCTCTGATTCTATGTGTTCATGAAGAACTGCAAATAGTTGGACCCCGAGAGCATCAAAGATGGGCTTTTTTGAATAGAGTTGGTAGGCTTCGGCTCTACACATGATACACCTGTTTTGCCATTCACAGAATGTGAAGCAGAAAGCAGTATCAGAACATATATGTTTTACAATTTGGGATATCGATGATGACAATCACAAAACTTGCTCAGCAACCTTTGAATGGAAGAAACCAGATAATCCGATGTATCTTTCGCTTCATTCTTTCACCTTTCTGAAATTTCATTCTGTCCAATTATGCGATTGTATAAATTTCTAATCATTACAGCTAAAAGTGGTAGCGATCTGGATGGAATGTGAATTTGGACAGGAAAAACCATAATATAAAGCAACCTTGACTGTGGAAAGAAAGAAGTATGACTTTTCAAATTGAGGGTCTCTTGTCTATCTATCCCAACTACGATCCGGATGTTTTGCTATGATTTTACAAGACAAGAAACTCACCCTGGCCGTCTCATGCAGAGGAAGATGGCTGGCTTGTCTTGCCAGAGCTCCGAGGCCTTCATCGGAGGTGTTCTAGTCTTCACCAGGCGCTCCATCGCTATCTTATGCTCTGGCGCTAATTTCTGGACCGAGATGTTCTCGATGGCAGAGTATGGAGCAATCTGATTGGTTACAGGAGGAGCATTGACGCAGCCACATGCTCGAGGCTCAGCAGGCCCTGCCGCAACAATCCCTCTAAAGACATGCCCGTCCTTGATCCTAAGATCAGACAGTGACTTCTCCAGAGACCTATCATTGCTACCAGTACTTCTCATGGATAACCTTGTCACGCTCATCTTCCTAAAGTTTGCTGACGAAAGACTTTTGTACATGCTATTGGTCCTGGAAGGCTTATCAGCATGAGATCCTCCTTGTGCCGAAACCATGTAGGATTTAGGCAGAGGGTCTGCACAGGCGTTTGTCCTGTCCATAAACCGGGCCACATGGCCTCTCTTCATCCCGAACTGTGAAGAAAGATCGCTGGTGCTCAGGTTCAAAAGCTGAGGCAGGGATCTTCCAGAGGCCTCAAGCTGGTCTCCATACTGCAACAATGCTCGGTCATGCAGGTAGGCTCTCATCTCCAGCGCATCCTAAGAAATAAGTGAAGAAGCCTTTTCAATCGATCAGGTTGGCGCGGCAATTACAGTGCATAGAAATGGAGATGATACAGTTAATTCATTGGTCTTCTAGATGAAAGAATATGATTGATCTCTTCTCACATAAAATTTATTTAGACTGGTTGAGGTATCCTGTGATCTTAGGAATCATAAAGGACCACGGATTCTTGATCAGACATCTGAAAAATTACAACCAACCTTTTGCTGTTGTGTCATGGAAACTGCATCCATGTCCTCTGCATTCATGATCTTCAAGGTCGGCACATCATCCCAACCTTCTTCAATCAACCTCGGTAGCAGCTCTTTTAGAGCTCCACGTCCAACAAAATCCTCCATGGAGAAAGATGCCATTTCTTTCTGCTATTTCTGTCCGAAGTCAGACTTTTGATTCAAATGATATATGTGTTTCTGTCAATGAGCTTTGTTCGAATCGAAGCTTGTGTATTGTGTTGTTGGGCCTGACTTTGCGTGGCAGATGGAAACTTTAAAGGTTAATATATAATTGTAATTAATATCCAGCCGGTCACATCTGTGTCAATGACCTACCTATTTGGTCATATTCTCTCTCCTCATTCAAGCTAAAATTCAATAAAAAAATTGACGGGGTTTTGTCTCATATGTCAATGAAGTTCTAATTACAGGAACCGGATCTTAATTTTCAGATATTATAATGTCATTGATTAACCGGTCCATAAGAACCTGCCCTGTGCAGTTCGGAAAAATGAAAGAGAGAAGGTCAAGGGAGAAGAATTCGATGAACGGATCCATTCAAAATTTTCCTTAGAGGCAGAAAAGTAAAGGGCTGTAATTGGTTCATGCTTAAACATTCTGGAAGATCTTTGATTAGTGAAAACACAGAAATACCAAGAGAACAACATAGTTTGAACCCTTCATTTAGAATTGGTCAAGAGTCACCAACCTGGATTGATTTCTTCTCGAGGAAAATCTGCCGGCATCTGCCTGTACAGAAGATTGCATAAATTAAGAGGCATCACAGCAAGTTGATTTAAGACATCTTCAGTCAAAGGAAATGCTTGTTTATCAAGATAGGCGGTTCTGTTTGGCCACCAAAGGTTACTTACAATGATATTAAAACCATTATATAAGTTCAGGTAGTGACGTACAATCCGAACTTCAGGTTCAATATGAAATTGTCAAATTTACAGGGTCTTTCCCGATCAGTCTTCTCTAAACTATGCAGATATTTCTCCTGGTTGAATTACTCATAGCACAAAGGGAAAAGGTCTTTTCCACGCCCGCTAGCTACAAATTTTCGAGGCCTAGAAGCTTGATTGGAGTACATAACCATCTTATCTTAAACAATATATTACATAGAACAAAGGGAAGTAGTGCAATATGGCATCTTATTCAAATGCCTCAAGATCCTCTCCGCCATCTGCTTGGTAGTAACATCTCCGTGATGGAAGGCACTGACCAAGGTCGAGGGAAACAACCTATCCTGAGAGATGTACGAAGCTGAAGTATCACTTCCTTTGCTCAAGAACCTCTCGATAACCCAAAATGACTTCTGCCTCAGTCCTTCATGCCTATGATCCTTGACCACATTCAGCACATGTTGTATGGTATTGGCACCACTTAACATGTCCACACTCTTTTCCACATCGACTTTGTCATCTAACAAGGTACACAAGGCAGATAACGCAGCTTCAACCACCTCAACTTTTTCATGGTCTAAGCATGTTAAGAGCCTCTCCACTGCATTTGCCTCAATAAGGCAGAATGTACTCTGGGAAGAACAAACCCCTCGGTGAACCGGACATATTGACAACTTCTTCCTCTTTGAGAAATTAAAGGAGAGTGACTTCGGCAAGTGAAATAGCTTCCTTGTTTTGGTCTCCTTGATTTCAGGGGGTTTTGATAAATGCGCAGATTCTGCTGACAGATTCTCCAATCCGATAGCCGATAACCTCTGCACTTCGTCACTTGATGTTCTCATGAGCAGCTCTGTAAAAACAGAGGTGAAGTTGTAGTTTCTTGCAAGAGCCAATAGATGAGGTTCATATAATGTTGTGGTGAACCGAACTAGAATGCCTACTAGACCTTCTAAGTACGTGATTGCATACCTACTTGTCCTTGTTCCGCTTACTTGCATTCGATTAATTCTTTGTAGGACATCGGGGATCAAGCCCTTGTTCAAAAGGGCTAGATTAAGTGTCACGTTTTTGTGGGGTAGCTTCGCAAGAAATTTTGCTGAAATTGATTGCTTCTCTGTCACATGATTCAGTTCATCCAGGCTCCGGATCAGGTTCTCGGGCAAACCTCTAGTTTTGCAGAGTCTTTCGGCAAATGTATGGCCCATATATGATGATAGTATTATGAGAAGCTTGATTGCAACGACCACGAGTTCTTCATGCGGGTTATTGATGAGTTCAATCAGAACATAGCTCGCTTCAGTCTCTTTGACAACAGAAACAATCGTCGCTGTTGATTTAGGAGACTTGGTCATGCACAACAGGATCTTCACAAGGTTGATGTTGAGCTCTTCTGGCGTAGAGTTCTTCATCATGCAGACAATGTTATAGATGATGTAATCTGAAGCCATCGTGTGTCCATGCACGTTCACCTGAAGTTTCTCCAAATCGAGCCCCGAGTCAATTATGTTGGTGATTATCGAGGCTGCTTCCACCCTCGAGTTCATTGTTTCATCAGTAATTTGGCGACTGAACATTTCTTCGACCATGATCTGCAAAATTCCTGCCTCCACGAGCGCTTTGCTATTTGGATGGTAAGAAGAGATCCTAGCTAGAGCCTTAAAAGCTGCCCTCCTAATCAATCCATGTCCGCTCTGCACCATTGAGATAAGTGACGGAGCGGCTCT
The DNA here is from genome assembly GCA_014182725.1 of Eucalyptus brandiana. Taxonomy (NCBI): domain Eukaryota; kingdom Viridiplantae; phylum Streptophyta; class Magnoliopsida; order Myrtales; family Myrtaceae; genus Eucalyptus; species Eucalyptus brandiana. The sequence goes on from CM024674.1 coordinate 39,155,577, forward strand.
TACCGCCACATAGTTTTGGCTGTCATAGCCGAGAAAAATTTCCTCAAGATAGCTCGCCATTTCCAGTTTGATTTCTTCATTACCTACATTTCCAAAGACACTGAGATGAAACTTTTGAAGTTTAACAATGCTTAAGGACTCTGTATAACGTACCATACCAATATGTCAAAACCTCTATGGATATTAAGTACTAGTGAGTGGTTAGTTAAAAGTTCCTATATTGTGGTCTGAGTGATGTACCTTGGATTAGATGTTCTAGAAGAGGTTCCATGTAACCGTTTTCGGCCATGATCTTTATATTACTCAGATGGCTCTCCAGATTCCTTAAGATTTCGCTGGCTTTCTCAGAACCGAAAGCATCAAGCGAGTTGTACCTGTTCGTGATCAGGATCAAAATGGCACCAGTAACAGACCCGATGCTCTCGCATAGAGACTGAGATTCGGAAAGCTCCAGCAGAAATTGCAATGTCGAATGTCTCGTGGGCTGGTGACTGCTAGAAAGCAACTTGATCAGAGCCGCCGTATCTACTGCTCTGGCGATCATTTCCTGTGTTTATAACACCGATAATGACAATTCGCCCAGAAATGTCATAGGCAATAACCTCTTGGAAAGAGTAGTTCGTGCTTATGATGCGCCAGAAAAATAATTACTCGAAAACAATTAATTGCTCTCTTCACTAAAGCTACAAAATGATCATCTTTCACCCAAACCTACACTCCACGTTTAATGTATGGTCGTTGGTCTATGTTCATCACTCTTTAAAAGGCATTAGATGTTCTTATTTTCCTGTCTAGACTAGCTTCTCCTTCCATACCAATTCAAATTAGTACATAGTTCATCAAGTTTAAATAAATGAATGTCGCGTATCACTTCATCATCACTCTATATCCTTCCTATCTCCAACTCTATTTGTACCAGAAAGACTGATTAAGAAAAGGTCAAACCTTGTTATCTTCATCTTCCTCTGCCAACTGTCTCAGTATGTCCAACGCCATACATCTCGCATTTCTATCCTTGTACTCCACGAACTTGACCAGCAAAGGGATCATTCCGATATTACGAACTTGAATCATGTTATAACCTCTCTGTCGGCAGATGCTTTGGACATCTTTTAAAGCTTCGATAACCATTGCTGGTGAACTCGCTAAAGTGAGCGCAGCGCGTGCTGCTTTGATTCTCGCCGCTTCATTCCTCTCCTTCCACTCTTCTATCGTGGTCTTCAACGCTAAATTAGTGCTTAGAACTCGAGAAATCAGCTTTTTACCTGTCACTGGACAACCTATTTGTTCCGAGTTTTCGTGCTTCTTAAGCCACTCGTCAATTGCTTCTCTTTCATAGGTCACTCCGCTTTCTATGGTTACTGGGTCTTCCATGAACTTCTTTGTCAGTGGACAGAAGAAGGTCCCATACATTGGCTCAATAATCTCAGCAACTTGGCTCGATGTTATCGATGCCCTACTCGTGCTTCTCTGCTTATTGTGGCTGCCACTCATGCTCGTGCTCGTGCTCGTGCTCCGAAGGAACTCGACGAATTGCGATGTGTCCAAGGACCACGAATTATCCACCAAAGCTGCGGTGTCGATAGAATATAAATCTGTTTCGTACGGTACTTGTTCGCTCTGCTTTTCCATAGTTGCAACCTCTTTAGGATGTTGGACTTCCGATTCATCGCCTACCTCAAATTGAGCTTTCTTCATTTCCAGCGACAGCGACTTCACGGCCTGGGCTGCAAAATTTTGGTCCCCATATGTTGAAGCAGGTATCATCCTCAAGTCCTCCCCAATATGATTTATAATGCTCTCTAACTGAACTATGACACTTCTCAGCTCATGATCTTTGATCGGATTTGTGTCCCTTTGGCACTTGCTGACCACATCCTTGGCGAAATCGATCTTCTTCGAAATGGATTGTACAATCTCTAGCGCATTAGGTGGAGTATGTTTACTCGTCTGCAACTCCATGACGGCAAAAGTAGCTCGGTATATATAGCATGCGATTGCAGCGAAGCTCTCTCGTTCAAACCCAATGCATAGTAAAGACTCCGAGACCTCAGAAGTAGATTGAAGTAATGACTTGGCAAGATCTGTCGCTAGAGAACAATCTGTTTTCAACTGCAATAGGAGTAGAATAGTTGCAATTGTTTCCAAGATCTAAAAAACACTGATGATATATACTAACAACATCATGTTAAGGTCTTCTTTCTACAGCATAAAAGATAGGCCTTGGCGACTTCACTATTATCAGCAGCTGAACATGAACTAAACCTTTAAGCTACTGCCATGTACGAAATCGAACTTTTTTCCCGTTAGACGGCTCAAACAATTCTCAGAAAAAAAAAAGGGACTTTGCCCGAATTTTCCTTTCACAAAGACATGCAAAATCCAAGCATCAGAACATCTTTACCAAACTATCTGTATTTCATATTCCGACGATTATATGGGACGAAGGACGAAAGCAGATATGGAACGAGGTATAGTTCTCGTACCGACATCAAATTAGTCCCGCGCTGTTCAATGGCTTCCGAGCGTTAGATCCAACCTTGGAGATGAAGATCTGCAACTTCAACTCATGAGTCAAAAGTCGAATTCTGCACAATGAAGGAGGTTGCTTCTTATAGAACGGCTAGTGCTGTAAGTGAAGATTCAGTCGCAAAGAGCTTTAGGATTTTAGTATTCCCTATGGGTTGCTGTTTAGCTGCTGCTGACTAAAACGCGGAACTGGTCATACCATTCTCGATCAATCATGTAAGCTAAACATAATTAAAACTTGCGGTAACATAATTAAAACTTGCGGTAAACCTCATCTGCAATTTTTTAATGATATACCATCGCTGTCTCGAGACATAGAGGGAAATGAAAATTCATGTCCTAGGATTGGTGTGGCCTCAACCTAATTTTCATTTCTTTCCGGTGAACTTTCCCGGGATAAGTTGTCCATTCCTCAAGATAAACAAAACCCTTTTCTAGTGTCTTGAATTCACCGACCCGCAGCTTATTTAGTTCGATGCTGCTATCGTGTTTGACATCACACAACTGATCAAAGATGCACGATGATGGTAAATGAAAACTTCTTGGAGATATTATAATGTAGATGAATATCGATAGAAGAGTTCATAATCAAGAATCGGTCTAGACATCGATAGACCTCCTCCTGGTTTTTCTACGACACCCCAACAGACACCGATGATTTGGTAAGAGGACATTAACTACTGGGTTGACTTGGATCGGGTACCATCTACGCCGCGGACAATGCAAATTACGAACATGATGTCAGAATTGGTGGCAACCTAGATTGCAAGAGGTGGTCTAAAACGGGGAGAAAGAATTTATATTAAGACGGACTTCTAATTCGAATTATAAAGGGCGAACACAGTGAACAAATCCAATAGTTGGTTGGTATTTTCAAGACTTTGTCGGGAACTGGAGCTGGACGATCCAGACTAGAACTCCATGTGTGCCTTGGCATCAGACAGGACAAAAGTGATGGTTGTTGGAAGGAAATAAATCGACCGACGCAAGACAGGTACGAAAAGTAAGAGCGGAACTTGAATGAGTCCACGACGCAGCCCTGCCAAGCAATTTAACGTTAGCCCGTGAATCTTCCTTATCCGTCCCAAAAGCAAATCTACAAGATCAAGAAGAGTACACACGAGCTCAAGAAACACTCGGTAGCTCAGGCAAACGCTTCAAGCTCAATCGACGGCCATCATCATGGTCACACAAACCCAATCAAGGGCTGAAAAGCTTGGGCGACCCCAAGCAAGACAACACTAGAGTTGCGTAACCCAGGCTATGTGCCGCCAAAGTAGAGCGACCCTAGGCAACACCGCCTAGATTTGACTCTTTGATAGTGCGACCACCCTAAGCAAGAGCCATCGAGGTTATACAACCTAACCGAGCGCCATTAATGTCGCATGACCCCAATAGAGTCAGCGCTGAGATTACAGGAACTCAGACCCAAATCTGACCCTTCGAGAGTTGGCATGACCTTAGGCAAGGGCCATGGAGATCACGCGACCCCAGGTGAATCTAAGCCGGTGTCGCATGACCCCACTCTGATGCTCCTCCAATTCTTTTGTGATCAACTGCCATATATACTTGTAATGGTAAAAATGGAATGCAAAAAAATTAACGAGGGTAAGTTGGGAAGAAAACGAGGTCATTAAATCCATGAATAGCATTTTTGAAATGCTAAAATGCGAAAAATTGGGAGTTGCATGAGGCTAAGAGATGCTAAATTTTACTTGAAGGCCTTTAGAATTGTGTTAAATAGATATCCTGACTTTTGGCACAATGTCTTTGAAGGCCCAATATCCTTTTAAAAAATTGAACCGAAGGCATCTGTGCATCACTAAAAGTATTGCTTGGGCCCACGCCATGTGGGTGGTGGGCCACTTCATCAATTCATTTGTCAACCAAACTCTTTTGAAATTCGTCACAAAACTTGTAGAAATTTAATCATCAAATAGTTTACAACATCTCAGTTCAAGGTATCTCGTATTATCCACAAGTCAAACGTGGTCATATGCATGTCCTCACCCACTTATCTTCAATTAGAAAACGGCCTAGAGTGTCCTATTTTTCTTAAATAGAACCTTATTTTAAATAAGTATCTAAAATGCACTTATTTTTTCAAAGTCTAAAATATATCTTGTTTCAAATAAAAATCTCAGATGACTATGTCAATTTTAAAGAAATGCTTGACTTTCCAACTAATTAAGAACATTTTCATCATTTACCTTCTTTTTCTAATTTTCTTTTTCTTTCTTCTTGGTGGCTAGTCTCTAGCCATGACGGCCACCTATGTTGCCCGGAGAGGGCTGAGTAAGGGTCGCCCTCGCTTGATTTGGCGAGAGCCACCCCCATCAACTAGAGAAGAGGCAACCCTCACCTTGGTGAGGCCGCCCTCACTATCCATAGGCAAGGGCTTGCAAGCCCTCACCAGTAGTTAACGAGGGCTTGTAGCCCTTTGTCCAATGACGGACGATGATCCAACCCGGATCAATCCTGACTATATATTTAATATATTATGTATAATTTTAATATATATATATATATATATATATAAAAACTCTAAAACAAACGGCATCAATAATATTAAATAGCTCCTTAGTGAAGAGTCCAAAGAATTTTATATTATTCTTTAATAACTTAGATATTTAATTTTTTATACAACGTCAATAGTGATAATTTATAAATACGGAAAATATTTTTGTAAGAAATTATCACGACGTCCAAAAGGGAATAAACATATCCCCATGGCATCCTTCTATAGTACTCGTTCTCTTTTGCTTTATTTATCCTCTTAATCTTCAATTTGCCAAAATCAAAAGAAACAATTTCTCTACTTGTCACTCAACACTCGCCTCACTCTCTTTTGGTCACTCATGCCGCTCACCGCCCAATGCTCACCCTACTTGTTGCTCACTACTTGCCCCGCTCGTTGCTCACCCCACTCAATGCTCGCCGCCTCGCTCGTCACCACCGCCTCCCTCGTCACCGAATGCATTAAGTCCGTTCAGTCCTCGGTCACCTTTTTAGGGAGTAAAAAACATAAAATAGAAAAATTATTGGTTGATCCTAAGTTGGCTCCAGACCTTAAAACTGGACCGAACTCATTGGATCGGTCCAATTCTCGATCCCAAGCTTAATAAAATCGGTATTCGATTCCAAAAATTGAAAACCAACACTATACAGGTTGGGCCGGTCCTAATCTTAGGATTAGGGGGTGAATGCTCAAACATAACCAACAAACAATAGGAGAGAGGCATTAGACGTCCTACTCCCATTCAGAATGAGCAAACGTTCCTCCCCTCGATAGATAGTCTTTACCGACTTGCCGCATCGCCAACCTCAGAAAAATCACTACCCAAACCCTAACCCTCCCCGCTCTATCGGCCTGTTAAAGCTCCCTCCCATGCATCAGAACATCCAACAGAGAAATCAAAAATTAGCTTTCCTCTCTTTTCTTCTTCTTCAATCTCCATGGAGTCTCCACATCCGCACGTACTGCTATTCCCCTACCCAGCGCAGGGCCACATGCTCCCGCTCTTGGACCTCGCCCACCAGCTCTCCCTCCGCGGACTCGCCCTCACCGTACTAGTCACGCCCAAGAACCTCCCCATCCTCGCCCCTCTCCTGTCCGCCCACCCTTCCATCCAGACCCTCGTCCTCCCCCTCCCTCCCCACCCCAAACCCCCTGGGCGTCCAGAACGTTCGCGACATCGGCAACGCCGGCAACGTCCACGTCATCTCCGCCCTCTCCGCCCTGCGCCTCCCCATCTCGCGGTGGTTCGCCTCCCACCCCAACCCCCCCGTTGCCATCCTCTCCGACTTCTTCCTCGGCTGGACCCTCGACTTGGCCGACGAGCTCGGCGTCCCCCGGATCGCTTTCTTCTCCTCCGGTGCCTTCTTGACGTCGGTCACCGAATTCTGCTGGCGGAACATGGAGAGCGTGAGGGGGGCCAGCGCCGACGCTGTGGAGCTCTCCGATCTGCCCGGAGCGCCGTCGTTCCGGAAGGAGCACCTGCCGGGACTGTTCCGCTTCTACCAGGAGTCCGACCCGGATTGGCAGATTGTGAAGAGAGGCTTATTCGGGAATATGGCCTCCTGGGCTTGCGTTTTCAATACGTTCGATCACTTGGAAGGCCGGTATTTGGAGCACCTGAGGCAGAAAATGGGCCATGGGCGTGTTTACGGGGTTGGCCCACTTAATCTGATTGGGCTTGACGATGTCTGGGGCTGGGGAGTCCCGGGCGCGGAAGCAGGCGGCGACGTGCTGGGCTGGCTCGACGGGTGCCCTGATGGGTCGGTCCTCTACGTGTGCTTTGGTAGCCAGAAGCTGATGGCCCAGGAGCAGATGGACGGCCTGGCGTCCGGGCTCGAGAGGAGTGGGGCCCGGTTCGTGTGGGTCGTCAAGACCACCATGGCCCAACAGGCAGAGGAAGGATACAGGGCGGTCCCAGATGGCTTCGAGGCCCGGGTAGCAGGTAGGGGAGGGTCGTGATGGGGTGGGCCCCACAGGTGCAGATACTTGGCCACCGGGCCGTGGGCGGGTTCCTGAGCCACTGCGGGTGGAACTCGGTCCAGGAGGCGGTGGTGGAGAGGAAGGTGGTGCTGGCATGGCCAATGGAGGCGGACCAGTTTGTGAATGCACGGCTGCTGGTGGAGGACATGGGCGTGGCGGTGAGGGCGTGCGACGGGGCGGTCACAGTGCCAGACCCGGACGAGCTGAGCCGGGTGATTGCACGGACAAATGAGGGAGGACTTGCCGGAGCGGGCGAGGGTGCAGGACCTGAGGAGGAAGGCGTTTGATGCGGTGGAGCCCGGTGGTGGGAGCTCCTGGACAGGCCTGGACGAATTTGTGAAGGCGTTGGGCCAATTGCCAAAGCAATGAGTGTAATCATACCACTGGCCTTTCGTTGTGATGAACGAGAAAGATGAAAGATGACCCAATCGTAGAATAAAGTATTCCAGAATTAGCCCTCAGAATATTACAATAGTGTACATCCACGTGTCTGGACTTCCGGTGGACCGATTAGAATCCAACTTCAATCAAATTGAAGTCGATTCAGCCACATTTATTTCAGGACTAGTCTCAAAATTCCAAACTATATAAAAGATCTTATAGTCTGATTCCGGGTGATCATGATATTTACATCACTCAGACGGCTCTACAGATTATCTTGAGCGAGTTGTACTTGTTCGTGATCAAAATCAAAATGGCACCAATGCCAAACCCTATGCTCTCACATAGGGACTGATTCAGAAAAGCTCCGGTAGAAATTTCGATATCGAATGTCTAATGAGTCAATGACTACCCAAAAGCAACTTGATGAGAGTTGATGTACCTATTGCTTCAATGATCAATTCCTATGTATACGAAACCAATGGTGAATATTCACCTAAGAATGTCATTGACCATAACCTCTTGGAGAGTGAGGACATCTTGACACAAAACTTCAAAATTGGACGAAGTAGTAGTTAGTGCTAATGTTCGATGATGCGCCAAAAAAGTGATAGGTTTAAAAAAACGTCAATTATTTCGATTTGCTCCAATTATGAAATATCTTTCATCTTTCGCTCGAAACTACACTATGTACAATGTGTTGTAGTTGGTCTATGTTCATTGCTTTTGAAGAGGCTTTAGATGTTCTTATGTTCCTATCTAGAAGGTTTTGTGCATTCGCTCAACCTAAATGTGAAGCTGTAGTTTCTCATTTATATTAGATAGATTTGATAGATTTTTAATTTATACTGTGTACTTAATACAAATCACGTAATTGGTACAACTGACTCTCCATTAACCCGTAACACCTAAAACCGTTAGATTATAAAAAGTTTGACGCGTAAATTCACAAGCACATCTTATGCTTTTGGAAAAGCATGAACAAACACGTCCTAAATCTTGCGATTTGGTTGAGCATGTGTATCCTTCTTCTCTTTAAGACATCATTTCTGTTGTACTTTAGCTAGTTAGCTAGTACGTCCATGATGGGGTGCGATTGGACCGCACCAATTGGCTTTGATATCTTTACGATGGAAAGCGCACAAATGGAGGTACGAAGGGAGACGTATATAAACCTCCCGAACACAACCATTGAGATGGTTGGCTATTCATTCGCACCAAATTTCCTCTCCATTTCCATTGAAAGTGATCGAAGGCGTTCCATTTCAATTTTGCAAGAACAATCGGCATTTACGCTGTGGAAATCGAGTGTTTTCCTCGTGATTGCATCCAGACTAAAGTGAGGAAGTACTGTTCGTGATAAATTTGCAATTCAACATTCGTTCCGGGGCCATTTTTTGTTTGCGCATCGGAATCGGGTAAGTCGTCTTCCGCCGACTTGAATTCCAACATTGGTATCGAGCCCGATCGTGATTTCGCCTTGTTTTTCATCGAGTTTTCTTGATTACCATTTGATATTGAGATCATGAGAATGTATTCTACACTTGTTTGGATCTCTAATAGTCGGAATTGCCCCATGAAAAACTCGAAATTGAACCGGAGCGAAGAACAGGTTCGGGGTCGCGTGATCCGTGAGGTTTTCACCGTTTTTCGTAATAATTTTTTTGTCAAAATTAATTTCAGAATATACATGGTGAAAGAGCTCGTCGAGACGAGTCCGGGGATGGGTCGAGCGCCGCCGAGAGACGCCGGACGCGCCCACACGCGCGGCCAGAAGCCGCTGCGCGTGGGCGCCACGCGCCTGAAGCGCTGGCCAAGCCAGCGCGTGCGCAACGCGCGCCAGCCGGCGAACCGGCGCGTGTGACGTCACGGTGACGTCACCCAACGGTCGATAACCGCCGGGATGACGTCATCGATGACGTCACCGCCGGAGACAGTTGGCCGGCCGGTCACCGGCAGGCGACCCGACCCGACCCGAGATCCAACCCAACCGGCTCGTTGACCCGACCCGACCCGTTGACCAGTCAACGGTCGGACCGGTCAACCGGTCCGACGGTCAAACCGGTCGGACCGGTCACCGGTTGGACCGGGTCGACCGGTCGGACCGGCCAGAGCCGTTTGGCTCGGCTGGGCGCGTGCGCCACACGCGCCGCACACTCGGGCGGCGCGTGGGGCGCGTGCGAGCTCGGATTGGAGCGTGGTTGGTCTCGTTTGGTTCGTATGAGTGTCCTCTACGGTGGTTTAATTATTTTATACTTTTGAATTTTATAAATGTATGAAAATGCTTTGGGAACCCTATGTACGCATATTTTTGGGGTTTTAATGCAGTTTATTCATTTGTAGCTTGTATTTTCTTATGATTAGGAAAATACAGTAGCTAGCTTGTGTGCAAATGATGTTATATATGCTGTGTAAAGCTTGGTTCAATGACGTGATGTGTATATTTTAATATACTTGCATTTTTCTAGTTGCTAGAAAATAAGAACAATGGTAGGAAATCCATTATATGTTGAATTGCAATTTTGATTATAATTGAAGCATGATTGTTGTTTATACACGTTGGTTATTGCCATGCCATGTTCTTGTGTTAAGGAAAAATGTAGAAATTACATAAGTTTATGTAATTATTTTTCCTAGTGGGAGTTCGTAGATTGGTAGAAATGAAAGGAGTTCTCACCTAGAACTTAAAAATTTGCGCAAATTAAACTAAATAATGATAATAGAACAATTGTACGTAGAAGTTGATTGGGAACATAGTGAACTTTTGCTTTTGTGTCTTTTGTTGAATTATCATTAATTTAGTTTGTCTTTGCTGCAAATTAAATATGTGTGTTATTCTATAAAGTGTGCTAGTATTGATTCTGCGTTTATTATGTCAATGTGTTATAGCAATTGATTATGGCTTCGGCATCCAAGACCATTGTGGCTGACCTCAATAAGGGTGAGAAGCTGAACGGTGACAATTATGATATTTGACACCGAAAGGTTCAGTACATCCTTAAGGAGCAAGAGGTTTTGGAAACCCTCAACCATACCATGGATGAACCTGAGCGTGGAACTTCAGCTCAACACAGGAGAGATCTGGAAGCTTATCAAGCTTGGAAAAAAAAATAGCATTGCTCGCATCACGTTGCTGAGCTGTATGCAAGATGATCTCATGTGTGAGTTTGAGAGTTATGACGAAGCTCAAGCTATGTGGGTTGCCTTGAAAGATAAGTTTGGGGGTACATCCGCCACTAAGTTTGAGGAGACTCACCATCAAGTTTGACACCTTCCGAAAGCGCCCAAATGTAATGATGAGGCAAAGCATCTTCGGGAGATGTCAAACATGATCCGTGAGCTGAAGTCGGCTGGTCACTCCCTTACCGATGAACAGCAAGTTCGAGGCTGTTATAAGGTCTCTTCCCGATAATTGGGAGCATATGAAGATCAATATAACGCATAATGAGAACATCGTCACTTTTGATGATATAGCGCGTCATTTGGAATTAGAGGATGAGCGCCTAGAGGCTGCCGAGATCCTCTACCCATGCTTATGTTGCTGAATCGAGTTCGCGCAAGGCTTCGGGCTTCAAGCGCAAGAGGAATCTTCGGTTCAACAACAAAGGGAAGATGACCGATCGGGGACCCAAGAGAGCTAAGACCTTCCGACGCAAGAAGCGTGGTGGGAAGAAGGACAAGGCCAAGATGGAGTGCCACAATTGTGGCAAGTTGGGTCACTTTGCTCGTGAATGCACCGAGCCGAAAAAGGTACCCTATTACTCCATTACTTTGAGTAATGCTTTTGTTTCTAGTATCGTAATGCTTGCTGAATCTTATCCAATGTGGATTTGTAGACTCGGGAGCAACGAACCATGTAGCTAGAGACCGAGAAGCATTTGTGGAGTATCGTCGGATACCGCCTGGAAGAAGATGGATATATGTTGGGAATAACTCAAGAGTTGAAGTGAAGGGTATCAGCACGTGTAAATTAATCTTACATGGTGATCGAAACCTGTTCCTGCATGATGTCCTTTATGCTCCAGATATTCGACGAAACTTGGTCTCTGTAGTTGTTCTTCTTAGCTTAGGTTATGTATTGAATTTCCATGGTGATTGTGTTGACATTTTGTATGGAACGGTTTATTATGGTTCGGGTCATGTATTGAATGGTTTTATGGTGTTAGACATTGACTATGATCAGTACAATGTTAATGTTGATGGTTGTTTTTCTTTAATTGCGTCTTCAAATAACGTTGAGATTGATGCAAATACTTGGCATGCTAGATTAGGTCACATTGGATTGCAAAGAATGCAAAGATTAGCTAGAGAAGGCCTTTTGGGGTCACTCACTAATGTTAGTCAATCCATATGTGAACATTGTCTCGGCGGGAAAAACAACTAGAAAACCATTCGGTAAAGGGACTAGAGCTGAATTTCCATTGCATCTCATACATTCTGACATTTGTGGTCCTTTGAATGTGAGGGCGAGGCATGGAGCCTCATATTTCATCACTTTTATAGATGACTTCACACGTTTCGGTTATGTCTTTCTGATCTCCCATAAGTCAGAAGCATTAGACTGCTTTAGACGATATATAGCGATGGTAAAGAACCAGTTAAACAAAACAATAAAGGCATTGAGAACCGATCGTGGACGTGAGTATCTATCGGAGCAATTCAAGGCTCTTTGTGATGAAAAGGGAATTGTACGACAATTGACTATTCCTGGTACTCCACAACAAAATGGGGTAGCCGAGAGAAGGAATAGAACCCTATTGGAAATGGTTAGGTCTATGATAGCGCAAGCAAATTTACTGTCTCCTATTGGGGAGATGCATTATTGACATTTTGCCTATATACTTAACCGTGTGCCCTCAAAATCGGTTACTTCCACCCCTTATGAATTATGGGTGGTAGGAAACCGGACTTGAGTAGTCTGCGTCCATGGGGATGTGCAGCTTATGTTCATGATTCTTCCCATAAACATGGCAAATTAGGTCCTAGAGGGAAGAAATGTATCTTTATAAGATATTCCGAACACTCCAAAGGATACGTGTTCGTAGGTGAACAAGCTGATGGGAGTGTGACCGAAATGGAGTCAAGAGATGTCACGTTCTTGGAGAACGATTTTCCTAATAAAGGTGAGATTGATAAGGACTTCCAATTATATGAGATGGAAGATCTAGATAACACGCCCACTGATGTAGTGGAGGGAAATGAAGATTTACCTCAACACACAAGACCTAGTGGGAGTGTTGCATCGCCTAATGAATTGAATTCAAGAGAAATTCAATTGCGTAAAAGTAATCGTAAAAGTATTCCCCGTCGTCGTTTTGAGATTGAAGGGGAAGCATTTATGATTGCTCAGAATGACGATGCCGAGCCTAAGACATTTCAAGGCTCTCTCATCCTCGACAATGAAGAATGGAGAAAAGCTTTGGAAGATGAGATGGAGTCAATGAGGGCAAACCATGTTTGGGACTTGATTGATCTACCACCCAATCGTAAGGCCATTGGAAATAAATGGGTCTTTAAGATTAGCGAAGGGCCGATGGATCCATTGAAAAGTATAAGGCTCGCCTTGTGGCGAAAGGTTATACTCAACAAGAGGGTATAGACTATGAGGAAACTTTTCGCCGGTTGTAAGGTTTGCCTCAATACGCCTTATTTTAGCCATCGTTGCACATTTGGACCTTGAATTACATCAAATGGATGTAAAGACGGCATTTCTCAATGAAGAATTAGATGAGGAAATCTATATGAAACAACCAATAGGATTCATAGCTAAAGGTCAAGAGCATAAAGTTTGCAAGCTTCATCGCTCAATATATGGCCTTAAGCAATCATCTAGACAGTGGTATCTTCGTTTTCATCGAGCAATAATAACATTTGGTTTCACGATGATCGAAGAAGATCACTGTGTATATGTCAAGCGGTCCAAAGATAAGTTTGTGATTTTATCACTTTATGTGGACGATATTCGTTGGTTTGGAAATGACAAGGTTTTGGTAATCACCATAAAAGAATGGTTGTCCTCCAATTTTGAGATGAAGGACATGGGAGAAGCTGCTTATATATTAGGAGTTAAGATCGAAAGAGATCGATCAAGGAAACTCCTTACTTTATCACAAGAGTCTTACATTATGAAGATTCTTGAGCGTTTCAATATGCAGCATTGTAATCCCATTGATACCCCTATCATGCAAGGTGAAGGCCTAAATCGAGATGTGTCCTAAGACTCCAGAAGAAATCAAAGTGATGGAAACTGTTCCTTACGCTAGTGCAGTCGGAAGTTTAATGTATGCTATGATGTGTACTCGACCCGACATATGCTATGCCGTGGGATTGGTGAGCCGATATCAATCAAATCCTGGTCAAGCACACTGGAAAGCAGTGAAGAGGATCATGAGATACTTGAAGGGCACCGTAGACTATCGACTTTGTTACCAAGGGAATGATTTACGCCTATTAGGTTATTCAGATGCCGATTGGGGTGGAGACCTGGATGAGCGTAAATCAACTGGATATGCTTTCTTGCTCAATGGAGGTGCAATTTCTTGGAATAGCAAGAAAGCAGACATGCACGGCCTTGTCTACGATGGAAGCAGAATTTATTGCATGTTACGCCGCGGTGCAAGAAGCAAGTATGGCTAAAACGTTTCTTTGAAAATTTAGCCACCGTCTTTGAAGTTCCAAAAGCGGTGACAGTTTATTGTGATAGTCAAGCAGCCATTGCCTATGTGAAAGATCCCAAGTATCATGGAAGGACAAAGCACATCGACATAAAGAATAACTTCATTAGAGAAATTATAGCGCAGAAAGAAGTAACCCTACAATACATTTCAACCAATAGAATGGTTCTTTGATCCATTTACCAAGGCTATTCCTAGAGACATATTCTTGACCCATAGGATGTCACTAGGATTACGTAGAATGTGATATATGTTATTGTAGAGGATCATTAGTTTATGTATTTGTGGACAAATGTATTGTACTTGTTTGTTTATTAATGATTTGATGTTTTATCAACAAGTACAAATCTACTATGAGACTAGCACAAACACACATATATTATTGAAAAGTATGTCGGCGGGCAATGATTGGCTCACTCACACGAGCAATCGCCTCGGAGTCTTTGTAGTTAGCACGTTGAGATGAGACGTTATGTACAAATAAATCTTTGAAGAGCAAGTTTGGTACATAAAATATGTCGCCTTGATTGGAGTCAAGATGAGGTCTACGTGATTGAATCATAACAAGACCGAACATGATAGTCCCACAATCATGTATGCCACGAAAGATGCCGGATGCGAGTACTTAATTAGGTGCTATAGAAAGCAAGCTGATATAGCACCCGGGCTAAACATGAGTACGTAAGAAGCGCGTGACTATGTTTAGGCTAAAATCCGTATAGTGGATATGGTTAATAAATGACATAGGCTCTTATAGAAAGAGAAATCCACTATAGCATGTAATTCGTACTACATGTGCATTGTACGACCAATAAGGGAAGATGAGTAAAATTATCCCTATTTACTCATCGTGTGAGCCCTTGAGGTAATTTGTATTTTACCTCAATTTTGTGCCCTATGTTACTTCTAACTATGTTCTCAAAGTGAAATATCAATGTTGCTACTTTAGCATGTTACGGGCGGTCATGAATAGATATGGCTTATGGGACATGTCTAGGAAAGCAGTTGTTCTGAAATTGAGAGAGACATGAGTGCGAAGGAAGACTATTGTTGTTTTACATCTACCGCGTGTATTTACTGGTCGACCAATTATATCGCTCTATGTGGTCGCGGATGTAATTGTAAATACATGATGTTTTAAGAATAGTCGAGTATAGCCTTTAAGGGATAGGTATACTTGGATTGATGTAACAAAATATGTCAGGGCCTTTGTGAGACATCGATTGTTTATTTCTTTTCGGGGTTGTAGCCATTATGTTATCCCTAACAGGTGCATAATTTGAGCTCCCAAGTGCGGGTGTACTCACGGTCGCACGGCTTATTTGTCGATATGAATTATTTTGTAAAATTGATAAATGTTGAATGCCTTATATTCTTAATAGAATGCTTTATCAAGCCCATCATGTCCGAAAGTGGGAGATGTTGTACTTTAGCTAGTTAGCTAAGATACGTCCATGATGGGGTGCGTGGACCGCACCAATTGGCTTTGATTTGCTACGATGGAAAGGCACAAATGAAGGGGTACGAAGGGAGACGTATATAAACCTCCCGAACACAACCATTGAGATGGTTGGCTATTCATTCGCACCAAATTTCCTCTCCATTTCCATTGAAAGTGATCGAAGGCGTTCCATTTCAATTTTGCAAGAACAATCGGCATTTACGTTTGTGGAAATCGGGTGTTTTCCTCGTGATTGCATCCGGACTAAAGTGAGGAAGTACTGTTCGTGATAAATTCGCAATTCAACGTTCGTTTCAGGGTCATTTGCTGTTTGCGCATCGGAATCAGGTAAGTCGTCTTCCGCCGACTTGAATTCCAACAATTTCTTAAGTCATGAACTTCTGGATCTCATTTTCACAATCATCTTATTTCCACACTCTTTTAAGTCTTGAACGAGAGCCCCACATTAGGCCCAGGCAAATGCCGTCTACGTTAGCGAAAGGCCTTAGACTAAAATGGTTCGTGAAACTAACGTGTTCCGCGGGTATCTAAATAAGTTGGGTTCTACTTGAGCGCTGAGTTGGCGCAGCTTGGCATCTAAGCCAGCTCAAATAGAAGGAAGGTTTTTACACCTTCCGCTGCATGATCCTTGAGTAGCCTCGAATTGAATCGGTTAGCATCCAAACCACCGTGAGTTACCTCACCCACCGTTACCCCGGTGGCTGCAGCCCCCTCGCACCTCTCAGTATTGTTTCTCCCCTGAGAGGCGGGATACGGGGCCCCCACGTTGGGGACTCTCACCCCTGGAAGGTTCTCCCTTCTTCTGGGGGTGTTCCCCTATCGCTTTCTCGTTTATGAGCTTTAGAATTAGTACAGGAAAACGATGTGACAAAGCGCGAGAAGGCGTTTCGGTTAGTGGGTCACAACTCAGAGAAAACAAAAGGCCGTCAAATCCTTGTCGACCCAACCCCGAACCACACCCTTTTGTGGACCCCAAGAAAGGAAAAAAAACTTGACTTACCAAACCATGAAAAACGTTAGAGGTGACTTTGATTCGTTGACTGACTAGTGCTCCACGTGCCTCCCCCTCATCCAAAAATCCACTCACCCGTTTGATAAACTGCCGTTATCTCTTTTATCTTCTCTTGTCAAAATCAAATTTCACACGAAGCAAAGCAGGTTATAAATTATTGTGTCCAAGACACGAAGGTTTTCGAAAAATGTGGATGCTTCATGGGTTATAACGACACTATAGAGGAATTCTCAACTCCATCAACAGAAAATCAACACCATAGGAGTTCAAAGATCCTTCTTCTGAGGAAGATGAGTCGAGAAATGTCTATCACAGGATGGCCAAAAAAGCTTGGAAAAAGTGAGGCCGAGCTTCGACAAGTCTTCGACGTTTCTCCTTTTTATTATAGGTTGACTGACTGGGCCCATCGACGGCCCCGGAGAACCCCTAACTTCTCTCAACTCTCCTATCAAAATAACCTCGAATGCACGCGGAGCATCTGAGTCCTTGTCTCCGAATATTTGCAGTCTCCTTCCCCTTCCCAGAGAAATCAGAATAGACATCTCTTCTTCTTCTCTTCTTCTTCTTCCTCTTCAGCTTCTTCATCTTCATGTCCATGGAGTCTCCACATCCGCACCTACTGCTATTCCCCCACCCGGCGCAAGGCCACATGCTCCCGATGCTGGACCTCGCCCACCAGCTCCTCCTCCGCGGGCTCGCCCTCACCGTACTGGTCACTCCCAAGAACCTCCCCAACCTCAACCCTCTCCTCTCCGCCCACCCCTCCGTCCAGACCCTCGTCCTCCCCCTCCCTCCCCACCCCAAACTCCCCCGGGCGTCGAGAACGTCCGCGACCTCGGTCCGCTCGGCAACGCCCCCATCATCGCCGCCCTCTCCGGCCTCCACCTCCCCATCGCCCGGTGGTTCGCCTCCCACCCCAACCCCCGTCGCCATCCTCTCCGACTTCTTCCTGGGCTGGACCCTCGACTTGGCCAACGATCTCGGCATCCCCCGGATCGCCTTCTTCTCCTCCGGCGCGTTCTTGACGTCGGTCACCGACTTCTGCTGGCGGAACATGGAGAGCGTGAGGAGGGCCAGCGCCGACGCCTTGGAGCTCTCTGATCTGCCCGGAGCGCCGTCGTTCCGGGAGGAGCACCTGCCGTCGGTGTTCCGCTTCTACCGGGAGTCCGACCCGGATTGGGAGATTGTTAGGAAGGGCATGATGTGGAATATGGCCTCTTGGGGTTGCGTTTTCAATACGTTCGATCACTTGGAAGGCCAGTATTTGGAGCACCTGAGGCGGAGAGTTGGCCACGGGCGTGTTTATGGAGTCGGCCCATTGAATCTGATCGGGCTCGATGACCTCTCGGGCCGGGGCGACCTGGGCGCTGGCGCCGGAGCCGGCAGCGACGTGCTGGGCTGGCTCGACGGGTGCCCCGACGGGTCAGTCCTCTACGTCTGCTTCGGCAGCCAGAAGCTGATGACCCGGGAGCAGATGCAGGCCCTGGCGTCCGGGCTCGAGACGAGCGGGGCGCGGTTCGTGTGGGTCGTCAAGACCGGCTCGGCCAAGCAGGCGGAGGAAGGGTACGGGGCGGTGCCGGATGGCTTCGAGGCCCGGGTGGCCGGCCGGGGGAGGGTCGTGAGGGGGTGGGCACCGCAGGTGCTGATACTGGGCCACCGGGCCGTGGGCGGGTTCCTGAGCCACTGCGGGTGGAACTCGGTCCAGGAGGCGGTGGTGGCGGGGAAGCTGGTGGCGGGGTGGCCGATGGAGGCGGACCAGTTCGTGAACGCGCGGCTGCTGGTGGAGGACATGGGCGTGGCGGTCAGGGTGTGCGAGGGGACGGACACGGTGCCGGACCCAGACGAGCTGGGCCGGGCGATCGCGGGTTCGATGAGGGAGGGCTTGCCGGAGCGGGCGAGGGCGCAGGAGGAGCTGAGGAGGAAGGCGCTGGAGGCGGTGGAGCCCGGCGGTGGGAGCTCATGGAGGGGCTTGGACGAACTCGTGAAGGAGTTGGGCCGACTGCAAAAGCAATGATTTGTAATCATCATTGGCCTTTCACTGTGGCGCGTACGAATGATGAAAGACAGACCCCAATCGTTGAAAAAAGCGATCGTGGAATTTGCGTTTGGAAGATTACAATCTTGCACGTTCATATGTTTGGTACTTCTAGAAAAGTAATCATGGACTCTTTTCTTCCAACAAAACTGGGGCGATTAGAATTTAATATTACAATAAAATCAAACGCAGTTCGAACATATTTATCTAAATGGATTTTCTCTCTTTTTTTTTTGTTTGTTAGTGTAGGTTGTCTTGTTATCATAGATTCGTGGAAATCTTAGTTGATGATATTAAAGCAGGGTACAAGGGTTGGCCCGCGGCCGTACTACAGAACGTTTGGCGATAGGCATTTGGCTCTGGACGAATTGCCCGGTCCCCCCATGAACAGGTTTTAATCCGGATTCGTTGCAGACGTCTGGTGCGTGGGACCAAGGAGCATTCAATCGCTCATGGGCCGTCCCCTACTTAAAGAGGAATCACTGAAGCACGAATGATAAGTTGAACGCAAATCACCCAAATTAAAAGACCTCCGCATAGTTAGGTGACAGGACCATAGGTTTGGTTGGAACCGATCATGGGCTTGAGCGAGGGTAGTTGAGTCGATCACAGCCTTTAATTATATAGCTGTGCAAAAGATATTTGTTGTCGTTGCGTATGGTATGGTTGTAATAAAGGACGGGAATGTCCCACGAGAAATTACCACCTAAAGACTTTCCACCTTCCCATGGGGTAGACCTAGGAATCATAGACAATGATGTTGCTAGACGCTCTTTCTTCTTTGTATACTCATGAAGCTCTATGTTATTTCCAAATTCAATCTGTAAAATCACCAGCGCCTGCCTTTACTAAGTTTCAATCGAATATGCACCTGTTTTTTCCAAACTTGGGTCAAAATCTCCGGAAAGCAAAGATTAAAAAAGCCACCCTAGAAGGATTACTCGTTATGGTTACATATCATTGACACCTAGAAAAGACTTTTTGTAAAGTTGGAAATGCCGCACCATTTTCAATCAATCCACTCAATTCCCTAAGAAATCTTGAATCTAACATTTGCTAACCTTCCTTGAAGGTCATCATTAAGGCTATATTTGGTCGTCCGGATTTCTAATCGGGATAGGATAGGATATGAAGTCTTGGGATTTTTTTATATCATGTTCATTATTTGGTAAATCGCAATATTAAAGTCAGATATGTTCACATCATATCATGTACATTTTTTTTTTATATAAACGGCATATTATTGTAAATAAACCCAAATTTTCAATAAATTGAGATGGTAAAAATCTCTCGTAACACTATTCCTTAATTTAATTTATTTTATTTTCCTCTTTTTTATATTATTTTCTTTATTATTTCTTTTTTTCCCATTTCATCATTTTTTAATAAAATTTTATCAAATAGTAAATTGTACTAACATACCTAAAATACAAAAACACCTAAATATAATATATATATATATATATATATATATATATATATTAAATTTATAGATTGAATGTTTATTATAAGATAGAATTAAAGTTGAATATATAAATTAAAATAAGATTAATTAAAAATAAATTTTTATTTTTTTATTTTAGATTTCTTAAATTAGAATTCAAATTTTATTTATATTGAAATATAATTTCAATTTTGTTAATTTAATAAGTTTGTTATTCGAGAAAAATAACTTTCTTATTATGGACATTAGAAATCCTATCCACATTTATCCCGCTTTCCCCATAAGATAATTTTATTATGTCTATATCCCTTTTATATCCGACTTTATCCTGTCTTGAGCGAGCACCAAACATAGTATAGGATAAATTATATTCTATCCCGAATTTTATCCCGACTGCCAAACGCAGCATAATAGTCCAAAATGACATTTTCACGTTAGCAACAAATCCACCTCAGCAAGCTGATGTGGATTTAAAGCAATCGGTTGACTTCCACTTCTATTTGTTTTTTGTGTGAGTGTTGAGTCTTTAATCGTTAGCTTTTCTCTTCGAATTTCAGAACTACTCATTGTGTTTGTACAATCGTTCTCATTAAAGAAATCAGAACATACAGTTATTCAAGATTCGGAACATTTCCGCATGAATGAATGGCAGGGGCTGTTTACTATTGGATCTTATCTGGCTCTGGGTAGGGTATTTTGCTTTGGTTCGCCTTGGGCCGGGAAGAGGAAACTATTTTTTGATTGAATCGGCCTTTAAGAATCCGCAAGACCTATTAACCAATTGATTCTATTCTGGGCCAATTTGGTCTTTCGAAAAGAGTCCATCCATGTAGCTTGAGGGATTGTGCTGGAAATAATTTGATATGCTGCTTTTGATATATGGTCATAAGTGTTTCCCTTTTGACTAATTAATAGTTAGATTATGATCTGTGGCATCTTAGAGCAGCCAGGATATGCTATTCTCACTTGGATATGCGGCTGTAGGCCTAACCAACAAGTCTCCTTCGGTTAGTTTGAGAATTTCTTTTGCCAGTTGACGACATGGAGTTTTAAGCTTGGAACAAGATGGTCCTTTCTTTATATTAACCGAAATTCCTTGTCCGCCGGTGGTGATCTTGGAAAAGAAATTGCTTACCCAACCTGCTTGGATTTTTTATACGGGTCATCTGCGATTCAAGTCGGGTTCAAGTCAGACAAAACACACATCTTTATGGTTCGGGTCAGGTCGAATTGCATGAAAACCTGTCCCAGCCCATTACGCCCCTAATATATAATATGTTGTATACTGGATTTAGGATAAATAAGTTCTGATATAATTTTGCAAATGTGCATAGTGAATAATCTACTTAAAACACGTATGTACTATTCACTGTTTTATGGTTACTCATACCATTTGCCTTTAGTGCTTTTCAAATTCTTTAATTAGCAACAAGTACATCGAGAGCACTATTAGTAGGAAACTTTCTTATAGTGAGATTATTTTGGCACGAGCTGTATATGATTCATATGAGTTTATTTGGTTTAGTTGTTGGTTTAAAGATGTACATATTAGTTTTTGTTATATTTTGGAAACTCTAATATTGTAACTAACAAGTCAGTTTATCTTTTATAAGTATAGTTGATGTTGGTTTGTATTTGAAGCTGCATACTTCGAGTGGAAGGATAGCCATGTCATTACCCTATTCTTGTTGGAGTCGGGGTATAAGAGTTTTCACCCAACACTACACTCCATATATAATGTGCAATAATTGGTCTATAGTAATTGGTCTTGAAAAGGCATTAGATGTTCTGATTTTCTTGTCTGGAAGGTATTGGGCACTCGCACTCACTCTCGCAATGGATGTAGTCCTTGTCTGTGCACTCACTCAATCTCCATATCTAGATAAACTTTTAAATTTTACTTTGTGGTCCATAACACCTAAAACTTTCAAATACGATCAAGGAAAGATATACTCCAATAATTAAAATATGAAACTTACAACATTAATAAAAATTTAAAAGTAAAGGGGAAAAAAAGGAGCCATCTTAATATTTTCAGTAGAAGTGAAGTCAAGCCCATTTTGCAGGCCGACCAGGACTTCTCTAAACTTGGAACGGTTAGATACGTCCATTTTTTCCTCATAAAATGTGAAGAAATAATTACAAAGATAGGTTGGGTTTAAGTAAATTGTGAATTCATTTAACATTTATAATTTCTTTTTTTTATTATTTTGTGATTCTAAACTTACTTATAACTCATTAGTAAATATAGATAACTCATATAATTACTCGACGCATCAAATATTAATTTTGAATTGAATCTACGATTCGTTTTGACGTACCTATCTCAAAACATGGGCCGGCAGGATTTAGTTTATGAAAAAAGATTTAGTATTCATGCTAACCGATTCTCCATATATGTCAATCTTTCTATACCATGTATCTGGTCACAATCTCCATCGCTTCTATATCTTAGGACGACATTTGATGAGGAAGTACATGTCAGGCTGCGTTTGGAAACTACTTTGGAAAGGGCTTTGGACACCTAAAGTCCTTTGGGCCAAGTATAGGGGTGTTTGGCAAAAAAAAATTAACTCCCATTTGGAGAATGCCAACCTTGTGAAGGCTAAAAGCCCAATGCACCTGCCTTGGGCTTTCAGCTTTCTCGGTATTTCCCACGCGACACTATTCATTCTTTTTTTTTCCCAAAATTATCCTTACGAATTTTTTGTTTTTCCATTTTTTGCCCCTGTATGAGACACTGTCCATCTTCTCCAGGCCGGCGACTGCTAGAGGGACGCCGGCGTGGTTGCAAAAACCTAGGCGATCGTTGTTGGAGAGTCGAGCGACCTCCGCAAGTCATGGCGTTGCCGGCAACCGTCGCATGCCGCACCGCGACCTCCGCACAAAGCTTGCCGGGGCCGCGCGACCCATCTAGTCGCAGGTCTGGTCGCGACCAAATCTGGTGCCTAAGGCTCAAGCGGCAACCAGATCTGGGTCGCGCGACCTCGCCACCCCTGGATCTAGGTTGCCGAAGGTCGAGGCGGTGTCGCGCGATCTCGCCGCCCCAGATCCGAGGTTGCCGGAGGTCGCGACGGCATCGCACGACCTTGCCGCCCCAGATCCGAGGTTGCCGGAGGTCGCCAGCAGCCGCCTGCCCCTACTGGTCAAATTTTTTTAATTTTCTTTTGATAATTTTTTTTATCACAAAAGTCTTTTGTCTCCAAACACCATTTTGCTCAAAGATACTTCACAAAGAGCTTTCAAACTATAATTTACCAAATATAGTTTACATTTTGAAAAATACCTCTTAACTCAAAAATCTTTGTATTTACTTAAAGACTTTCCCCAAAAGTCTTCCCAAAACACACGTTGGTACTCTTTTCGAACTTTAACCCGTATTGGCATCATGCCAAACGCAATTTCACGCAGGCCACCCGCACTGTCCAAAAGAATGGAAAATGTGAGTGGGCCCTAGAAGATCACTGTCAGAAACAGAATTCTCCACTCTGCTTCTCTCTTCTTCTCTCTCTCCGACCCTTATGGACAGAACTTTCAAACTTTTGACAAAAAGCATATCTTCATCTTCATCTTCTTCATCTCCATGGAGCCTCCGCCGCCGCACGTCCTGATATTCCCATACCCGGCGCAAGGTCACATGCTCGCCCACCTTGACCTCGCCCACCAGCTCTCCCTCCGCGGGCTCGCCCTCACCGTGCTGGTCACCCCCAAGAACCTCCCCCTCCTCGCCCCTCTCCTCTCCGCCCACCCCTCCGTCCAGACCCTCGTCCTCCCCTTCCCTCCCCACCCCAACCTCCCGCCCGGGGTCGAGCACGTCCGCGACGTCGGCAACGCTGGCAACGTCCGCGTCATCTCCGCCCTCTCCGCCCTCCGCCTCCCCCTCGCCCGGTGGTTCGCCTCCCACCCCGACCCTCCCGTGGCCATCTTCTCCGACTTCTTCCTCGGCTGGACCCAGGACCTGGCCGCCGAGCTCGGCATCCCCCGGATCGCCTTCTTCTCCGTCGCCGCGTTCTTGCCGCTGGTCATTGACTTCTGCTTCCGGAACGTGGAGAGCGTGAGGAGCGTGAGCACCGACGCCGTGGTGGAGCTCCCCGATCTGCCCGGAGCGCCGTCGTTCCGGGAGGAGCACCTGCCGTCCATATTCCGCCTCTACAAGGAGTCCGACCCGGATTGGGAGATTGTCAAGAAGAGCATGTTTGGGAATATGGCCTCTTGGGGTTGCGTGTTCAATACGCTCGATCACTTAGAAGGCCGGTACCTGGAGCACCTGAGGCGGAAAATGGGCCACGGCCGGGTTTACAGCGTCGGCCCGCTGAATCTGATCGGGCTCGATGACGTCTTCAGCCGGGGAGAACCGGGCACCGGTGCGGGACCAGGCGGCGACGTCCTGGGCTGGCTCGATGGGTGCCCGGACGGGTCGGTCCTCTACGTTTGCTTCGGCAGCCAGAAGCTGATGTCCCGGGAGCAGATGGAGGCCCTGGCGTCCGGGCTCGAGAGGAGCGGGGCCCGGTTTGTGTGGGTCGTCAAGGCCGCCACGGCCCAACAGGCGGAGGAAGGGTATGGGGCCGTCCCGGACGGCTTCGAGGCCCGGGTGGCGGGCCGGGGGAGGGTCGTGACGGGATGGGCCCCGCAGGTGCCCATACTGCGCCACCGGGCGGTGGGCGGGTTCCTGAGCCACTGCGGGTGGAACTCGGTCCAGGAGGCGATGGTGGCAGGGAAGGTGGTGCTGGCATGGCCGATGGAGGCGGACCAGTTCGTGAACGCGCGGCTGCTGGTGGAGGACATGGGCGTGGCGGTGAGGGCATGCGAGGGGACGCACACGGTGCCAGACCCAGAGGAGCTGGGCCGGGCGATCGTGGGGTCAATGAGGGAGGACTTGCCGGAGCGGACAAGGGTGCAGGAGCTGAGGAGGAAGGCGCTGGAGGCAGTGGAGCCCGGCGGCGGGAGCTCTTGGAGAGGCTTGGACGAATTTGTGAAGGAGTTGGGCCGACTGCAAAAGCAACGAACGTGATCATACGACTGGCCTTTCATTGTGACGAGTAGAATTTGCATCAGAAATTGCAATTGCCTACTTACCCATGTTTGTACTTCTAGAAAAGTAACTATGCACTCTTTTCTCCCACAAAACTGGAGTGTGTTCAGTATTAAGTTTAACGATAAAATTAAACTCAGTTCAGCTACATATGTTTATTTATCTAAATGAATTTCCTCCCATATTTACAAGGGAAGGCTATCGTTATCCTCATTTATATCAAATAAAATGTACAGAGTAACAGTCGTGGATTACTAAAGGAGACATGCACATCGATTTCCAAGCTGAGGCAAGTGGATGACAGACCCTCTCAAGCCTTTAACTACCGAATGCCTACCCGTATATGTGCCGGATAAATTGTCAATGCAGTAAGGATGAAGAAACCATCACAATATTGGAGCCGACAATCTCGGATGCAACTGTCGGAGAGACATTCATAAAAGGGGTAATTCGACACAATTGTCGAGTAGTTGATATGCACTATTTGGACATTGTTAGATGGGTGCTCCTGCCTGTGTAGTCATCCACGTTGTTCATGATCCAGAGGGAACCTGATGAACCCGTGTTTCGCGAGCGAGCGAGAGAGAGAGAGAGAGAGAGAGATGGCCCCACTATAGAAGACGAAGACTTGACCCTGGTGGTCGAGAGAGAGATGGCCCCGCTACAGAAGACGAAGACTTGACCCTGGTGGTAGTGGAGGAAAGGTAGACTTGACGAAGGAGGCGAGGACTGGGTGGCGGGGGCGGCCGTCATCGCAATGACAAATGCTTGTGGCATCACCAAACGTGTTGAAAGGGCAAGGGGAGGGCCCAATGATGTGGTGGAGACATGGTGCATGGCATCACCAAACGTGTTGTGAGGGAGAAAGACCTAGGTTTTCCTTATATATCAAATGACTTACAAGATGAAGACATGATTTATTCTACGAACCGAGTAGTACCCATACTAAGATACATCCAAATCATTTTCTTGTGATGCTTGACACCTTTGTAAATATATAATCAAGAAGTACTTTTCTTAAAATTTGCCTCTAGGAGTATACACAAGACTCTAATTTGTAAGGCGCCGAGCATTTACCTTACATGATATACTTTCTTACGTTGTCCACTCATTTCACTCTAATTGGAATTTGTGCTTGGTACCATGCTTTTTTCCAACAAAAAAGATATTAATCGTAGTGACTTTCAATGCCACAAATTAGCAATTTTTGAATGTTTTATTATATGTAATTGCTCTTCCTAAGCATAGGGTTCTAGGCCCCTCATCAATTAACCCAAACTTGGGCACCAAGGACCCAAGCCAGGGTGCCGGGAATCCAAGCACAGACATTGGGTCTCGAGCCTTGTCTTTATGGACCTAGGCCCAGCCTCAATGGACCCAAGCTTAGGTGTCAAGGAGCCAAGAAACATGCATTGAAGTCTTAGGCCTAGCTTTTGTAGACCTTGGCCCAGCCTCGATAGACCTATTCTTTTTCTTCTTCTTTTTTTGGGTCAGTAGATAGACCTATTCTTTAGTCACTACAATTTGAGGAGAAAAATTACTAAGAATTGAATCGTGCATTGGATTAGGTGTGGGTCGCCAAAATCATTTTATGTAAAAATGGGTCAATTTCAATTGGACCATCTTCAATCTAATCCATCCATTTAATGGGCCTACATGAGACCAAGGACAGAGTGGATTGTGGATTTGCGCCTGAGCGTCATTCATTTGCTTATGGGCTTTACCATACTTCAAAAGGATTGACTGAAGCACTGAGAATACGGTGCCAATCACCCAAACTAGAAAACTCTACACGATTAGCTGACAGGACCATAGGCTTTGTTAGAGACGACCATGGGCTTGTGAAGGGTATTTGAGGCGAGGCTTGCCCAGAACCTCGTCAACATGGACCGGATCAATCACGACTATCAATTTATGTAGGTCTTTTTAAAGATATTCGTGATGATTGCACATGGTCTGGTATAGTTCGAAAACCCTTCAGCTTATAATGATCGTTGACAGGTGTTTCCCCGACAACTACCGGCGAAATTCCTTTCAAAGCAGGGATGAATGAGTGAATCGGCAGGAGTTGTGAAAGGCCTGATTCTCAAACAAGATACGTAAATAACAAGAAAATTAAAAGTATTGAGATGGGAGACAATTGTGTAAAGTCATGTAAAAGATAGTAGAAATAAAATTGAACACCCATTATGCTTTCTACAAATTACTATTCAAGTATTTATACCTAGTGCTAACACTAAACAACGGAAATAGTTATAAAGAAATCAAACACAACCTGCATTACTCCCACAATTCAGCAATTCTATTTACAAATGGTTACTTAGTAGTAACCAACTCCCGCTATTTGACATTTGTGTCTAGTCCACTCTTTCACAATTGTCTTCTCCAGTTGCCCTCGGAAGCTTTGGTTCCACTACTTGACGGTTGCATCGGATTATCCTTTTTACGAATGTCTCTCCAACACTTGTATCTGAAATTATTGACATCAACACTAGGATGGTTTCTTCATCCTTGCTGCACCAACACTTACGTCAAATATTGGCCTTTTGTTTCTTGAATCAACCTTCATTTGTCAACATTACGCTCCTCATTTAGGCTACTTCCACATGTACCCTCAACCGGCTAAAACCAGTTTCCTTGTCGACTAACTGAATTTGCCGATTAAGAGTTCTCAACACTACTTCCACATCTTGCTCGGGCTCTTCCGGTCCAAGTCAAGGTCAATGGCTTGGACATCTTTTGGCGTCAACGACAGGACTGTCCCACGATATGTATAACTAGTAAGAGACTGTTGAACTTCCCATGTGGTAGGCATAGGAATCATAGACAATGATGTTAGTCCCGCTTTCTCTTTCTGCAAACTCATATAACTCCATGTTACTTTCAAACTCAATCAATGGGAATCGCCAAGCATGTGCCTTCACCAACTTGCATTAGAACAAGGACTGGTTTGTGCCAAGCTTGGGTCAGAATCTTCCTCAAAGCAAGGATTACAAAAGCCAAGTCAAGGGATATATTCATTACGGTGAGATATCCTTGAAGTGACAGTGAGTGGCTTGAGTGTATTACTTGGGGGCGTGGCTATCGCTTTTTTGCTTCAGAATCCAGATTAGGTATTCCACAAGGGGACAACCAGACAGGCTCTGGTCCCATTTTGTTATCTCAATCTTCTTTGCTCATGGGTCTCTGCTCATTCTCATCATTCGATGCTTTCATTACAAGACATTTAAAGGCTGTACCCACCACGAACCCACTTGATAATATTTATGCAACTCCAAGCAAAAGAGATCAGGCTGCCACGTTCGCATGCTATTCTCTTGTCCGGAGCCCACGCTTTCCTCATCAGCTCCAGCGTTCCTTCTCATCGATTCAAAAGTCCAATTGGGGAAAATCGTGACCACCTCGACAGAGAGTCCTGATCTGCTGAGGAATAGACTGTTAGGTGGAGAACCTTCGCCAAACCTTAAAAAGGCCAATCGATTTTTTTTAATGCTTTGGATGAAATCTTGTCTGCTGTAGATTAGACCTTCAAACTGGATAGGTTTTGGTGCTAGACGACAACAGATCAGCCTGAGCGTCGGGATCAATGCAAGTTAAACATTATTACCGATATAACGTAACGTCAAGACCGGGTCGATGCTTCTATAACTGTGTCAATGAGCTTCCTTGGATGCTATAACGATGCTCCAAGCCTCCCAATGTCACTCAATAGAGTGGGATAATCCTTGAACTTTGGTTTATTGTACAATATCATCCCGATGTCGCTCTCGGACTATTGATCTATTCAACGCCGTCCCTAAACTATTAATAATAATTGAGTGCAGCCCTTCCGTTTGCATCATGCTCATATAGTCTAAGAACTAAATAGAACATTTATCAATAGTTTAAGAACCACATTGAATAGATTAAGAGTTAGAGAAGACATTGCACATTATGCTAATATTTAAAAATCATATTGAACAAATTAAAATTTTAAGGATAACATTATACATCAGACCAAAATTCATTAATTATGTGTCATTTTCCTAAACATATTTGGCATGCTCGATGGGTAGACTGATCTTTTGAAGTGCATATGCTTGTTCTAATTGTTAATCCTGTTCTTGCTTACTCAATCAAAAGCTTTAGTTAGCGCTTAAACGCGTTTGGGAAATTCAAGTACCGTTGGCATTTTCCAAATGGGAAGAAGAGAAAGGGGCAGGAATTCAACAGGACTGACTCGTTTGACCATTCCACCAAGTTGAAAAGTCAATCCAATCCCGCGTATTTATAAACCAGAACAACTCATTAATGGTTCCCAGCATGTGATGATCCCTCGGTTGGTCGTCTCGGTATACATTTCTTTCCTTGCTGTGTCAGCATCGATGGCGTTTTCTTGGCAATCCTTCGCTCCCGAACAGTGGAATTGAACAACCATGACGCCTTGCCTACATAAATAAAGACTAGAGTCCCTTTCGGCATCGGTAGTATCAATTAGAAAAACCAATCACTTCATCACCTGATTTGAGACGATAAGAGGATGCGTTTTTGGCTAGCATAATATAATCGCAACATCCAGCCGGACAAAAGATGCAACCGAAAGAAGAAAAATGTCAACAAGACATATGAAGCCCTGTTTGGTAAAAATTATTTATGTTTTCCGGAACAACTATTTCTATTCTTTTACTCCATAAAACAAAAAAAGAATAAAAACCTATTTGGTAAATATTTTATCCTCAAGAATAAAAAATCTATTTTTTTGTTCCCGGTAATAGATTTGAAATAGAAATAAAAAGTAGACAAAAATAACTTCTTGTTCTCGAAAATAATTTCTAGAATATTTTTTTTCTCTCCACTCTTCTTCTCTTTTCTTCTTCCTTTTGGCAGTTCGTTGGCCTAGGCCATGACCAGCGCTAGCGACCAACTAGATGAGGGTTGGTGACCTTGCTGAAGCACCGCCGACCCCCAAAGATGCTGAGTCACGGCGAGGTCGACCTTCCCTAGCCAAAATAAAGCCAAGCCTCACACGGCCATAGCAAGGCTCGACCTCCCTAGCCGGCACAAGGCTGGCCTCACCAGGCCAAGGTAAGGCTAAGGCTCGTTGTAGCCAGGCCTAGCCTCCGGCGAGCTTGTCGGGCCGAACCTCAACCAACCGATCGCCAACCATAGCGGTAGCTAGTGGCCGGCCAAAGAAAAATATATATAATAAAAAGAAATAATAAAAAATTCTACGAATTTTACCGAATGTATTTCTATTTTGGAAATATAAATTTTGAAAAATTACCAAACACATTATTTTGTTCAGAAATTGTTCCCGAAAGTAAAATTAGAAAAAAATCATTTCGATAAAAAATTATTTAGAAATAAAATCATTACCAAACGCACTCCAAGTAGTCGATCTCGACTTATATTTATACTTCTTTTCACATACGGAAATATGAAATTCAGACTCATGTGACAAGCTAAAGACCGTCCCTCAAGCAAAGAGAACGAGATTCCTGCCCTCTTCTTGTTTTCATTTAAGGCTAGAGTCATTTCAGGAAGCAAAGCTTATTCACAAGAACCACTCCTAGAAACAAAAACCAAAAATTGTTTTTTTTTTTTTTTTTGGTAAAAGAAAAAAAAAAAACCAAAAACCAAAAATTGTTTCGCACCGCAATAGTATTCAAAAAAGGAAATCCGGCGGGACAATTGAAATCCAATCCCAACACCACCATCAGGGTGAAATTTTACCTATCAACCTGAAACTTGATAAAGCTCGAAGAAGATAATCGAAAGATGACCTCATATTAGCCAACATTGAGCGTATAACCTTTTACACTGAACAGCTCCAGCGAAACAAGATAAATAATAGAGACGCCCATTAGATTTACATATCAACTTTTTCTTAATTTCATTCCACAAATTATTTATCCAACAAAGTCCATAAGTGAGTTAAAAGCAAGAAAACTAACTTATATAAGAAAGAAAAAAGGAAAAAAAAAAAAAATACAAACGATTCTACCCAGCTTGCCACTTAGCCGATGGCGGAAAAGTGGCGGAAACATATACAAGTCCTACTAACAACACTCCACTTCCGCAAACCCACTTCCTGGAAAATATTATCTGCCGTCGGGACATATCACTAACTTATAAGTCTCAAAACTGGCAAGAAGTCCCAAGCCTCAGCCTCTGCCTATGGCCTATGGTAGCAGACTTCCTGTTCTCAAATGCAGGATCCAGCAGCTCCTGGAACTTCTCCAGAAACAGAAGCCATTCATCCTCACTCATGTCAGCGAGATTCACAAAGCTTACACTTGGAGGAAGCTGCTCATTTGCACTTCTGTGCCCAGATGACGAATTAGCCATGAAGCCATTTTCCTGCATCCTACCAGAATATTTAGGTTGCTTTGGACTCTTCTTACCCAAGACTGTGTTTTTCAAGGACATGGAAAGTTTTGACACTGAGGGAAGCCTCTCAAATGCCTCAACCCCAGCAACATCCTCCCTCTTCTTCTCTTCTTCACATTCACTCTCTTCTTCCTCCTCGCTTGCCTCCTCCAGTCTAGACAGAGGATTCCAGCCATTACTACCTATTCCCAAATCAAAAGGTGCTCTATACATATAATCATCCCCGCCTGACTCAGTATCCTCACAGTCAATATCAAATAGAAACTCATCCTCTCCCACGTCTGGCTTCGGGGACAAAAGATCCCTCTCAGCTATAGACCTTCTCGCCTCAATGCACACGACCTCCAGTTCACTTGGTTCTTCCTCACCACTGCGAAATTCCCTGCTCATCATTTCACCAATTTCAGCAAGACAGAGGCCATATGCAGCAGCTCTCTTCAGGAAAATGGTGCAGAGGGTCAGCACGCGAAGACAAGCTTCTCGGATCATGGGAAGCTCCTTCTGCAGCAATTTACAATCATCTTTATAGTCCAGCTTTTCTATGTACTCCAATTCATCCTCAGAAAAAGGAATTGAAGCCTGAGGCCAGTGAATCCACTCGAAGTATGGGTCCTCCAAAGTTTCTGGCAAGCAAAGGCCATGATCGATAGGAATTAGTTTCACCTGACCAAAACTTCCCATGCTGTCAAGTTTACTTACTAAAAGGTTTCCAGCATGCCTGTCCGTGTTAAAAATTCTAATGTCTAATATTCCAATTCGATGCACAGCAGAAACAGGAAAGCTTGAGGTCCCATGATCACTGGCATCAAAATCATGTGGTATGAACTGCTGAAGAGATGCGATCTTGCTAACCTTCTTCTTTTTATTTGGCTTGTCAGGATTCACTCCATCATTAATATTGAAGATATGGTGAGTGATCTTCACCAGAGCAGTTGGAGGCACATCAGCAGGAAGTCCAGAGTCTAGAAGATAAGCTGCAACCTCTCTGATCCCTGTTTCTCCAACTCGCACAGATCTTTTTAAGCCCGGTTGTCCTAGAGCTTTGCCAACAAACCCTTTAGGATTATTGGGGGCAAATGGTTCTTCATCAGTCGGCTTTATAATAGCAACAGAATCACCTCTACTATTTCGGAAGTAGTACGCACCCCCAAGGCCACCGTGAACGGGGAGTGGATCAACTCCCATGTTAATCCCCTTCATGATGTCCTCCAACAATTGCTTGAATCTATCATCAAATCGATCTGACCGGCCAAGTATTTCTATCGGACCACTCTTATCTCTATGCTGGATATCCCTCCCAGTTGGTGAAAGACAAGGTGTCGATGAGCTCCTATGAAGAAAATTCCTTGTAAGGAGAAGTGGCGAATCATTTAGGACAGCACTGAGATCATTTTTCAGTACCTTGTCCCCGAAAGTCAAACAGCTCTGCTCTATAGGGAAATTAAGAGCGATCTGCAACCGCCTTTTCACAGTGTGGGCATTGTCACTGCGATCCAGCTCCATACCCAGCACACAGCCGGTTTCAGTCTGCACAAAAACCCGTCTCCTCCCAGTAGATTGCTTCCCCTCATTTCTGTTAGTCCCGTGGTACTCCCTGCTAAGTGGGCTCTTGAAAAAAGCCACAGCCATCTGAGTCTGGACAGGGCTGTCCAACTCACGAGACATGAAATGGAGAGGGAGAGCCTGAGCTTCGCAGCCAGCAACAGCGGCGGCGGCTGAAGAGCAATTCCCTCCCAAGATCGCACCAGACTGCAACACCGGGGACGAATGGATGCACTGAACCCGACGTGAGTATCATCAATCGGTAAATCCTTTATCAGATCCCATCGGCAACCACTGAAACCACAATCGAGGCAAAAGACATGCCAGCGGAGAGAG
The DNA here is from genome assembly GCA_014182725.1 of Eucalyptus brandiana. Lineage (NCBI taxonomy): Eukaryota > Viridiplantae > Streptophyta > Magnoliopsida > Myrtales > Myrtaceae > Eucalyptus > Eucalyptus brandiana. Next base: position 39,188,891 of record CM024674.1, read on the forward strand.
ATCACAGAGGCTGCTCGATGCTAAATGGCTACATGTAGCGCGCCATCTTGCCAGACCCCAGACAGAAAGGGAAGAAAATCTGCACAACATGAGAGGAACGATTGTCATTCAGATGGAATGCGAAGCATTTCGACCCACTTTTATGCGAATCGCGGCCGAGAGTTTCACCCGCCAAGCAACTAAAGTGCATGAACGATACACGGATTTCAGACAACACAGAGCGTGCGCGAACAGCGAGCATCGGTTACGCAATCAGTTCACTCTCCAAGTGCAGTAACTGCAACATTTCCTGTCACCAGTTCGTGAATGCAGCAAGCACCAAAATACATCGCAATAAAACCAACGCGTGGAAAAAGAAACGTACGAATTAGGAAAACCAGCAGTCAATAGACACGGCGGCGGGAGCTCGGATTCAGATTTGCTAACCATCTCGCGCTAATAGCGCCGCGGGATTAACTCGAGCACGATCTCGCCGCTGTGCCCCGACATTCCACCGGACCGCCTCCGCGGCTCGCGACGGCGCCGGTGCAGACAACGGACTCAAATCGAAAACTGAGGTCGGCGGGGGACTCACCAGATCATGAGATCCGAATCGCGACCGGCTCGCGGATAGCTAGCTCCCCGGAGCGGGAGAGCTCGGGAGACAAAACCCGGCCTCCTCGAAACGGGATCGGGCCGAGGGCCAGCGCCAGCGGACGGGAAGAACGGGGGCAAACGGCTCGCGCGCGGACGAGGAGCAGCGGGCGGGCAGGCAGGCGGGCGACGAGCGGCGGCGGCGGCGGCGGAGCGGCGGGGGGATCGCCGGAGCTCCGGCACGGTCGCGTGGAGGATGCGATTCCTTGTCCCACGGGGTGCCACCAGAAACCAGGACAAAACCCTCTTTTGCTCCTCTCTTCTCTTCCTCTCTGCCTTTTTTCTTCTTCGTTTTTCTTCAGCCTCGGCTCTCTTTCTCGCTCTCTCTGTTGGGAGCACTAGGGAAATCGTAAGACGTAACGCGGCTTCGGCTCACTCTGGTTAAGATTTAACCAACCCTGGTTACGCGCTCACCATCCCCCCTCTCTCGCACACTTTTTCTCAGGAGATACGAAGAGTCTAGAACACGAGATCGGAGCCGCTGGATGAGGGATGAGGAAGCGGTGAGAAAAATCTGGGACGTTGGAATTCCTTCTTTTCTTTTTTCTTTTTTTTTTTTTGGGCCCCGGTTTTTTGGCCCCCAGTGCTCGGCCCGTTGAATATGTTATGAGAGAGTGGGGCGCATCGGGGACCGGGACTGAGTTTTGGGAGGGAAAAAGGGGACGAAGGGAATTGGGGGCGTGACGTGGAGATAAGGGATTGGACCGTGACGGGGCGGGGTCGCCGCCTGTGCGGGTAAACATGTCCGCCAATGGGACGCTTTTTCCCCGGCAGTTTTTCGCCCCCCGGCTTAATAGGTTCCGCCCGTGCCGAGGGCAGAAGCTTCAGTTTGCGTAATTGCTGCGATGGACGCGCGACGGGTTGAAGCACGGTACTGGTTTCTTAACTCTTGGAAAAAATAATATGCTCTTAACCTATAAAAAAAGCAAGCAGTTCTAGATTTTCTTTTTCTTTTCTTTCAATCTTCTTCTTTTTGTACTTTCTTGATTTGAGTGATCGAGTCATTACATCATTTTTCAATCAATTAAGCATAAGCCAACACTAGTGATCGAACCTGATCAAGAATAGACTAAAAATGGGACATGCCTAATTTTGGATTTAGAAGTTCCTGTCGAGGCTCGTTGAGGCTTTAAAAGGTGATAATTGTTTATGTAGATAGTAATTGGATACAAACAATTCTGAGCAAGTCGAGGTCGGGAGAAGATCTGTTCGCCTAGACTTGCCCATCTTGTCCTTAGGGCAAATCGAACTTAGGTTGGTCTAGGGAATAGCTTGACCTTTAATCAAATATACCGATAATATGACTTAAAGAAAAAATGCATAGGAAGGAAAGAGAAGGGGTGGTTGCCACCACCCCAATCGTTGTCGAGGATTGAAGACTCTTTGCTCAATATCATTCGCCTCCGTGGACGATAAGTTTGCCCAATTTTCAATAGTGACAAGCAATGGCCACCGAATCCAAGCGTGTTGATAGTCTCTACTACTTCAGCTAGTTGATGTCAAATCTAAGAGGCGAGGGGACCCCTAAAATTTTTACCTAGTTTTTATGGATTTCTATAAAGTCGGTAGTCATAAATTAGGTCATATATTAGCTCTGAGCACATTAACCTTAAAATGTTGGTGAAGTCAATTGCATATAATAAAGTGAATATGGGGTACAAAGAGATTTATATAAAGCTCCTATACTAGTTTAATGGGGAGGATATATACATTTTCAACTTTTATATGACTTGTCACTAATTCATTTTTTGAGTAAGGTTGAATAAATAATATACCGATACGTATTAATCAAGTTACTATTAATTAAGAGCTGATGTGTGAGTGTGTACGGTCCGACGCACACAAAATTAGCTAATTTGCTTATAAATCGTTCCTATAACCACGCACAATTTTTAGATTGACGGACCTTTTCTAGCTTATGCGTATTTTGCCCTGCGACTTCTTAATCAGTAAACTGAAAATGACTTTCTCACCAAAAAATTAAAAAAAAAATAATATATTCAAGGGACGAGGTAGGTCACGTTGGTGCTAGGTACGTGCAAAGGCGGCAAGATGTGCCGGCACGTGCAACGTGCTGGGCGGTTGGAGCTCACCGGCGTCGAGATATTTTTCGTTCCTCGCGAGGATTAAAAAAAGAATAAAAAAGAAATGGTAAAATCCGTAATTCTCTTTAGTCAACCAAGATGATAACAATCCCGACCTAACCCAAAAAAAAAAAAGGGTAAAAATTCGAAAACAAAAGACTGCACGTGACGGCGACTCGCGGACTGCTGCTCTTATGCGACCTGTCGGTATTATCCTGCCACGTATTTCTGTCGTTATCTGATTTTCGTTTTTTTTAAGGAAAAAAATCGTTCAAGGGGGTCACCGTTGGACCCACGCACACGCAGTTTTGCTAATTATAAAATCAAGATTTCCCCGATGATCACCACTCCACGTGAGAAGGAGGGAGTGGGGGTTTTGAATTTTTATATTTTCAAGAGTTAAGTTGAGAATAATTTAATTTTAAATATGAAGTTTGACTCTTACGCCCTGTAAAAAAAGTAAGGTGATAGCTTGAAAATAAAAGTTATAGTAAGATTAGTAGGTTCATTAAAAATGAAAAATATAGAGTGCAAATCTTTTTTATTTAAAGTACATGACTTTGCATCTTTTTCGAATACGTGCTTTTTCTTTATGATCCTTTAAAGTGTCGATTCTAATTCTCCTTAATCCAAGTACCCAAGGATTCTTCTAGTAAATAATAAAATATTTCAAAACTTTTGATTAATTGTCCTTGGATTCTCGTAAATCAACTATCAATGCATTTAATGATGGGTTTGTTTTGCAGAAAATAAATAATTAAAAAAATGTCTTACTAAAGAAAATCAATTATGTCAATTATAAAATAAACGAGTGAAAAAAATTTAGACATAAATTATTATCGATAATAAAATACTTTTTTATCAACTAATTATTTTGAATGACATAAATGATTACTTTTAAAAAAATATTTTCCAAGTCATCTATTTTTTAAAAGCAAATTGAGATAAGAAAACGTTAATTACTTTTTTATAGGCATTTCAATTAAAACAGGGATAAAGACATCGGAATATTGATCATAGCAAAAAGTTAATTCGGATCCCCAAAAAGGAATTCCGGCAAAAATGAGTCCTAGATCATGTGGCTTTTTTGCTCTAAGTTAATCATTTTGTTAAAAAAAGTAAATGAAAATGTCAATAAGACGTAAAATTACTATTAATCGACGACACGTCATGCCAATGTCCCTAAATTGTAACAACGAAAATGGCAACAACAATGGAGGCTTCGCTTCTTAGGCACCAATGAGGGGCATGCATCCCCAACGGAGCTCAGGCAAATCAAAAAGGGTTATCGATGATACCTTTGTCAGCGAGAGCAAAGACATGCAGAAAGCATCTCGCCAGCCACTAAGCCGGGACTACTGAGTAGAGGTGTTAAAATGGGTCATAAACCCATTTATGACCCATTTAAATCTTAAATGGGTCATAAATGGGTCACTTGTTTATAACAAAAAATAGTTAAATGGGTTTCACAATTAAAGGTTGAAGATAGGTGGGTCTTAAGTGGGTTTTTAAATGGGTTGGGTTGAAAACTCATCTTTAACAAAAACATTATAATTCCTCCATTCTCTCTTTAACTTTATAAAAATCGAAATTATAATTTTTTTTTTTTTTTTTTCTTTTTTTCTTCCTTTTTTATCTTTTTTTTTTTTTTTTTTCTTTCTCCTTCCTCCTTTTCGGCACGGCACGGCGACGGCCGGGCGATTGGCCGGGCGAGCCTTGAGCTCGCCGACGTCGGGCGAGCTCGAGCTCGCGATCCGGGTGAGGCGGAGGCCTCGCCAATGGGCGAGCCTCGAGCTTGCGGCGTCGGGCGAGGGGCGAGCTCAAGCTCGCCGGATCTGGCAAGGCGGAGGCCTCACCGGCGTTGGCGAGACTCGAGCTAGCGGCGTCGGGCGAGGCTCGAGCCTCGCCGATTTGGCCGGGCGAGGCGAGGCCTCGCGGCGTCGGCGAGCTCGAGGCTCGCCCGTGGCCGGTTCGGCCGTCGTCGTGGCGGCGGCGGACACTCAAAGAAGAAGAAGAAGGAGAAGAAAAAAAAGAGAAAAAGAAAAAGAAAAAGAAAAGAGAAAAAGAAAATTATATTTTAAAAATAAAATAAAAATAATTAAAATTTTAATTTTTAAGAAAAATAATTACATTTCGATTTTTTTAAATAATTATTTTAAAATTTATAAAAATTGTCCATTAAATTTATATTGTATAAAAATATTTTAGCAATACAATTTTTAAAAAAAATAATATATATAAAAGCTTGGAAGTATTTTAATAATATAATCTTTAAAAAAACATAGGAATAAGTTTTTCTAAATTTGTTAAATATAAAAATATTTTATTAATGTGAGTTGGGTCGGGTCGGGTATGGGTTGGGTATGGGTCGGGTCGGGTTTGGGTCAAAAATTTACATTAAACATAAATGAGTCATAAATAGGTTAATGGGTCGATTTGGGTCGGGACCATTAATGACTCCGACCCAAACCTAACCCGACCCACCCGTTTAACGGCTCTACTAGTGAGGTCAAAGTCGCCTTGGCCTTGCCACATTGGGACCTCTTCACTACGATGGAGAGGGCCGCGAGCCTAGCCAAATTTGTGAGGAGGGTTAGCGGCCCCTCGACGCTTGGCATGGTGAGGGCCGCAACCTTGCTTGAAATCAACAGCTTCGCTACGGCGGCGGCGGCGGCGGCGTTGAACGGGGGAGGGGGGTTGTTGGGGAGACCTGACCCCACTCAACCTAAAGGGAGTTAGAGTGCGTTGATCGGTGGGCTTGACCTTGACGACTCCAATATTTACTTTGATCGGGACTCCTTAAGACACGAAGAGCCCACCTTCGTCAAAGTCAAAAAGAAGGCGTCACTTTGGCGGGTCGCATTTCTCGGTTCGTCCATAACATCATCTTCGAAGTACTCTTGATTCTCTCTTTTGGTATTTTAAAGTATTTTGTCGAAACCCTCTTTTTGACCCAAACCTAAAATGTTTTCTTTTCTTTTTTCTTTTTGGGAATAAGAAACCGAGAGTTTTTTTTTTTTTTTATATAAATTCGCCAAATCAAATGAGAAATCTAACATACGATAACTTAGTAACATGTATCAAGAAAAGACATTCGACATTATTGATAATAAGGTGGTCACGTGATAATTTGAGATGGGATCAATAATTCGTGAAGAAAATTTGTGAATGTACTATTTTGTGATTGATACTTGTACTTTTTGGTTGTATGTTCCGTCTACTTTTAAAATATATGCTTTTGCCTCATTTTGGGTGGGTTTTTGTCATTTTTTAAAATAATAATTGCATATTTTCTTCTTCACAGATTCTTCATCTATCAATTGACTGACCCCAATGAAAATTTATTTTGGCTTCGTCAGGCAGCCTCCCTCCCCTTCTCTCAAAATCTCCTCATTCTACCACGAACGACCTCCACCATAGCGTCTACATGGAACAGCGATCATCATTGGCGTCGGGATGGCGCCGCCGCCGCCCCTCCGCCATCCTCGGCCTCCCATCCATGCAGCTCTGTCACGGTGGCCTGCCTTCCCTCCGCCGTCCTCGAAAATGCATGCATACTTATCGGGATTAAAAGTGCCAGGAGCGAAACGACTTGGTAAAGACTGATGGGAATATACATGGGATATCGAATTCAACAGGATAATGCCAACGTCTCGACATTGTTGCAGTCGAGGAGACGATGATGATTGAAGGAAGAGAGAGAGGGTGATGGAGAGAGATGGGGAAGATTGCAGAGTTTGGAAGGACGTGGGAAATTTCGTGGCCTGTGCCGTGCAGCGATGAGCGAAGGGTGGAGACCAACTTTCAGCACCACATCCTAAGCACCAAATACAAAAACAGCATCTTGAATGCGCATTGGCAGAAACCAGCAAGGCAGGTTTGGCACAGGTGTTACCGAACCTCAACTAAAATCGGCCAAACTCTTAACAAGTAAATAATAATATAAATAAATAAAAAATATCGATCGAAGAGATACGTAACATGTCCATGATCATAGTGGCAATTCCTCGAACGAAAGGAGTGCACAATACGAAATACTAGGAGGATTTTGAACTTGAAAGGACGTGACAATGCTCAACTCGAAACAGATATGCTGTCACGACGCGAATTGCCACCCTTTCGACGGCCAAGGAGAATCCTACTTCTTTAGAGAGTGAAATTAAATCAAGAGCTTTGTGAGTTTAGCTCAAGCCTAGGTCAATGGTCACTTAAGATAAGTGGCTTGATTTTGAATCAAGCTCGAGTAATTTCAGTGTCTTATTGAGTCGGTCTCGATTGTAAACAACTTGACGAGTCCCTAGACCCAGTTGAGCTTTTGTTTCATTAGACTTGAATCAATGATGAAATACCTTTTAAATATATATGGATTAGTATGTGAATCGACAAAAGTTATGAAGGGCATTTGCTAATTTTGGACAAGAAAGTAAATGACAATATTTAAAGATACAAAAACCGAAGGCAATCATGGCCAGCCATTAAAACTGCGAAATAGTATAATAGATAACATTGAGTGTTATAATTGATTGGGGTTTTACAAAGAATATGACGTTACTATTTAAAGCTTATAATCGACAGTTACAAACAATTTTTGAATTAAAAAGATAACTTCTTGATCCTATCTTCAAAACTAATAAATTCCTAAGCCTATTTGCGGTTATAAGAAGTTACAACAATAGGTATCTACAAAAAGTTACAAATCTGGAATTATTACTACTCAGTAATTACATATCAATGTCAATAACTTCATCCTAAATAATTGATATTTGTTGTCAACAATTTCGTTGGTGAATTGTCAATACTTTTCAAGTTGTGAATTGTTCTTTTCATCAGTGGTTTCTACGGTTCACCAAACTTTGCTATAACCGATTAACTCTATCACTTGTTGAATGTCCTTTATATAAGATAATCAAGATGCATCCTATACCTTGTTATCAGCAAATTTTATTTCTCCTTACCAAATTGCCTCTTTATAGTGGCCAACATGCGAGGACTTGATGCAACTTCTCTCGACTATTCTTCAGTGAGACATCGAGAAAGGTTTACCCCTCGTGTTGGCCTTCTTCTACTGTTCAATTAAAGGGTGGAGATTCAAAGTGCGAAGCAACTTCGTCACAAGTTTGTGGTGCTGGATTGTTGTTGCCAACACTATTATCGGACTATTGTTGATTTTTTTTCTTGCCACTGTAGTCTCTTCAAATCAACAAAATGTATCCCACTAGACGTGCCAAAAATATGTTTCATAGACAAAATACCTTTTGAATATATATGAATTGACGTGTGAACCAACAAAGGAAACGGAGAGTCCTTTGTTAATTTTGGATAGGGAAGTATATGACAATAAATTAAAGGTACGAAGACGACAAACCCTCGTGGCCAACCATTTAAATTGTGGAAAAGTAAATATAAAGATAAAGAGCGTTGAGTTTTGTGATTTATTATGGTTTTATAAAGAGTACGATATGGTTATTTAAAGCCTATAATTGACAATTACAAATAACTTTTGAATAAAAAAGATAATTTTCTAATCCTACGTTCAAAACAAATAACTTCCTTATTCTATCTGCGGTTATAATAAATCGACGACAATAATTTGAAACTATATCTACTCGATAGTTATTTGTCGATGTTGATGAGTTTTTTCTAAATTACTATTGTTTGCTGTCAAAAAATTTCTTAGTGAGTTGTCGATACTCTTCAAGTTGTCAACTATTTTTCTAATAAAACTCTACTATTATCGATTAAATCTGTCAATTTTTTTTTTTTTTGGTATCAACAATTTCTATCATTATTTCATGAATACCTAATAATTACAGAAGTGGACATGGAATTCCTTAAAATAACATGGTTGTGCATAATATATGAACACAAACATAGACATTTCAATTTATTTAAGTCGAACTCGGGCTTATCCATCCAAAGTTGGGGCTTGAGTTTATTTATATCTCCATTGTAATCAAGTCAAATCGCAACCCTCGATTTTCTACTTCAACTAAGCTCATGCTGGAAACAGAATGCTTGATCGAGCATGAATCAAGCTCTAAACATTGAATGCACAAATTGAGTTGAGATGAAACTCGATGCTACATCGGCTAGATGGCTCGACTCGACTCGGCTCGATTAAACTCGTATCTGTCTCTCTCTATGGCCTCTTAAATCCGGTTTTCTTAACCAACCGGGCATTGACAAAGCTGCGCGAGAACCTCGCGGGGCAGAATTTTTCAAGATCCGCGTCTTGTCTGATGTGGCAGGTGCATCGAATCCGAAGCGGATTAGACAAATCGAGAGCCAAGTGCATCGCCGATGGCAGAAGCAGACAAAAAGAGCGAAGACTCCAAGGCCTCGGCCCCCACCAATCATTTCGTCTCATCTCAACTTCCCCACTCGCTCATCGCACGGTCGAGGTTGTCCGGCTCCTTCCGATTCGCCTGCAACAATCTTTCGGTGGGCGATGCCTTGCCGGCGCACGCAGATTCGCCATTGAATAATAGCCATTTTCGGCCTCCTGCTTCCGTAAACGATCCCCTCTAAAACTAGAAACAGCCGTTTAAAAATGAGCAGAAATTGTTGGATCAGCATGCAGCAGGACGAAGTTGAACGGATATGTGGCTTTTGGGTCGCGTTTCTTTGCCGTGAAATTTGAAATTTGTATGTGCTGATGATTAGAACTTAGTAAACAAATTTGACACTGCGGTTCTCGCAAGAATCAGCTGTTAATTCAGGCCGTGACTCAACCCGGCGTGTCGTTCGTTATCATCTTGCATTTTTCCTTCTTGCGTGCCGCCGTGGCGTTGAGAATCTCACGCCAGTGCTCTACATCTTCTGCAACTCCATGGAATATGCTGGCAGCAATAATTTTCTAAATACTGAGGCTGAGGTCGACTACTTCCCGTACGGCGTCGACTTCAATGGCGTGATAAAAGGTTGCTTCGCCAACGGCAAGACAACCGACTTCGCCGGTTCTTAGAGTTGCTTGACATCATTCCATCTTTCAGTATGCAAATGTGGACACAAAGCATTTGCATCACAATGAAATCACTCGTGTCTAACCAAAATACCTAAGAAAATGTTGCACCACATGCCTTAAAACCCAACCTAATTGTGCTCCGAATGTATGAATACGTGGTTATTGAGATAATTTTCGCAACTAAGAAAACTGTGTGATTCCTTGACAACTCGAGAATCGAGCATTTGTAAAATTCTATTCACAGTGATATAAATTATTTGATCTGGTTAATTTTGCAGCCAAGCTTCTCGGCTTACCATTGCCATCTTTACACTCGAGTTTCGCCGCTGTCTTCAAGAGAAGCAAGATCACGACCCGCATGAACTACTGAACTAGGCCTCTGGATCTAGCGGGATTCTTCCTGAAACTGGATTTTTTCGGTGAGACTAAAGTGTGTTACCCATTGTTTTCTTATACCTCAATACACAACGTGACTATTTATCCATGATTTCTGGGGGAAAATGCTTGTTGCTAGCCGATCGAGTAAATCTGTTCCGATCCGAGACACTGCGAAGAACGGTTCGCCAACACGAATTGAGAACCGGGAAGGACCTAAGGAATCACCCGGCCGAGTCTGTTTTTTCTCATTTTTATGTCAGGCAATGACTACATACCATGAGCCACTTTCTCAGTCCCAGCATAATAAAACCTCTCGCTCCTTTTGCCTTCGCTCAGCCGCCCATAGACAGCTTAAAGTGAGCGTGCTGGTAAATAAGTTGTGGCCCTCTTAAATCAGTCATGGGATCGTGATGAAGAATTTCATCAGATCTCTAGATTTCCTCTCCTAAACGTGCAAATTCATTCGCAGTTCTGATAGTTTATTTTGGATTGCCATATCTATTGCTGCAGAATTCGTATGAATTAGGATCGATGAAAATTCGTGTCGTTCAGCATGAGCCAAAGGGGGTGTTTCACAGCGTTCGGGATGAGAAACGGAGGGCAGCGCGACTAGTCAGTAAACAAAACTCATTATGCTCGACAAAGACTTGCAAGCAGAAATGATGCAAAAGCTAGAGTGTGAATGACCTGGCACTTTCTTCGTGCTGTTACAATTGCACGATCACATCAAAGAGTTGACATGACATCTAGAACGATCCAGTTCTAAATTGTCATCGGAAAGAAGATTATCTCTGCCATTTTGCTCACAACCCTTGCGATGAATCTACCTTAAGAGAGCCTTCTGTGTAACCGACAATCCTCTTGATTCACAGGAATGAAATACACAGTAGAACCTTGTTGCCGTGTGTGGATCGGATGGAATTTTGCATCAATGATGCGACTTCTTGCTCAAACAGAGACGAACATATATACTTTGACGCTGTGCCATCCGCATCAACTGGCTCATAACCTTGCGGCAAAGTTGTGCTTCAACGGCGGCGAGGTGTAGTCCCTCAAATGTCAAAGACCTTGTTCAGTTCAGGCCATTTTAGCAGCTCATACACTGATATCATTTCATGCACTCTTAATGTAATTGTCAACTCAGATAGCCTATTTGCTCAAAAAAAAAAAAAAAAAAAAAAAAAAAAAAACTCAGATAGCCTAAAAATAAATAAGTAAAAAGTCTGCAGCTAGATTCAATCATCCTTGAAAGGGCTTGCCCTAGATCAAGCCTTCTTGAATTTCTAGTTAATCACGTGTAAAAGAGTGCTAATTTCATTGTGCTATCTTAATCTATTAAGCGTGAATCAGCTTGCGTAAGCTGATAAATTTCACATTATAGAGGCTTGAAGGGGCAAAGAATCCTTTTTGAATTATGTGATGTTTATATAGTGAAATAAATTTGCAGATCATGCACTAAACTATCGACTATGTGAATTTTTCAACAATAACGGTATATGAAATATAAGATCATAGTTTCTCCATCGATCTAGTAGACTTTGATATATCTCTCATTTTTCTTTTCTTTGCCAAAATGATAGGACCTCATCAAACTGCAGAAAGATGAAGGAATACTAACATCGGCAAATCAACAATAATATCACACTGAAATAAAAGCATACAAAGTGCATTCCAAAACACAATAAGCCTGTGCACATTCTAAGTCTCTAACCCTTATGTACTGAAACTGGAATTTACATTCTTAAGTCTCTAATCCTTATATAATCGATGTGAGCACAAAATTCAAATGAAAGTTAGTAATCTTTCTTCTTCTTCTTTTTTTCTGGTTGAAAAGAGTTTGGCAATCTAAAATTAATTAATTTGACATAAGTTGATAAGTATTCTAATGTAGATTGAAAATCTCAAATTTTGAAACAACAGTGAATTATACAAACAAAAATCGGCAAGTTGTGAAAGAAATCATCACTATAAAGACAAATAGGTAATTGGATAAAAGTATAGCAATAATCCCCTCCCTTTTTTTTCAACCAACAGTCTTTTTGCACTTATCCATAGTGAAATTTACCGACACCGGAAAAATGTGTACTTTTTACACGGAACAATAAAAATTCTGCATCTTGAATGCACTTAGCTTTCATTTGGGGATACAGGTGATTGGCATTTCCTCTCTTTAATATTGATCATGCAGCATCATCATTTCATATGAGGATTTACGATAAAATTGAGGAAATTCATCGCAAAAACCAATGACACATCGTGGGCAATCCGTTCACGGTCACAAATTAAATTACCATCGTAAAAGAATTTCAATTATGGCACATACCGATCTGCAACTATAGGTTTTGCTGTCGATAGAATCCGGTGAGAAGAAATTGAATACAGAACAAGATCTATATATGAGAGGAGTTTAGATCTCGAACAAACAATGAGAATACCTCAGCTTCTGTTGTATTTCTTCTTCAGAACTTCAAGTTCATTCTTTACACAATCTTTCACCATTTCCCAGATACAGAAGAAGAAGAAAAAGCTCGAATGAATCGGGAAAAACTTGCAACTTCAGAAACTAACAATGAACCATTACTTAATTTCTCTCGTTCTCTCTTTTCCTTTTATACTAATCACTAGCTCAACTGTTTTCAGTTATAGAATTGTTACAACAAAATACTACGAACAACACACGTGTATTTCTTCGATTGCAGCTTACGTGTTTCGGGTTTTGCTTTCACGGATCGCCGGCTCCGTTGTCACGGATCGCCAGCTCATCAATTCACTTGGATCGCCAACCCACGACCTTCCTCTCGTTTCAGCTTCCTCTGTTCCAGTTGCTTCTTCAAGTTTGGCTTTCTTCTTCATCATGACTTCTATGCATTTCTGATTTTTCAAAACCTGTTTAATTCTTCTAACATCCCCCTCAAATTGGGAATGGAGAGTGTACAAATTCCCAATTTGGTTCGCATATAAGAATGTGCTCTGCTTGTCAATGGTTTTGTAAAAATATCAGCTAATTGATAAGAACTTGGAATGTAGCTGACCTGCAATGACCCTGAGGAGACTTTTTCCCGAACAAAGTGAAAATCTACTTCAATATGTTTGGTTCGAGCGTGTAAGATTGGATTCGAGTAAGAGATATTGCTGACTTATTATCACAATACAAATGAATAGGAGGCTTAAGAAAACAGCCTATATCACGTAATACAAAATTGACCCATGTAAGATCAGCAGTGGCTGATGCAAGAGCACGGTATTCAGCTTCAGTAGATGACCTGCTCACGGTAGGTTGTTTCTTTGCTGCCCAGGATATAAGATTGGATCCAATATATATACAGAAACCAGTTGTTGATCTTCTGGTTTCGACACAACCGGCCCAATCTGAATCAGAGTAACCATAGAGATGCATTGTATTGTGAGAGTGATGGAATAAGCCAAGCTTTATAGTACCCTTTATATACCGTAAGACTCTTTTCAATCTGTTGAAGTCTGCAATTGTAGGTTGCTGCATTCGTTGACAGAGTATATTTGTGGCATAAGCAATGTCTGGTCGGGTTAGGGTGAGGTATTGCAGACCTCCAACTAAGCTTCTGTACTCAGTAGGATTATGCAAAGGTAGAGAATCATTGATTAAAATGGATGGTTTTAGTGAAAGAGGGGTTGAAAGAGGTTTGGAGTTTTGCATATGAGCTCGGGTGAGAAGATCTAGAGCATATTTGGTTTGGCAAAGGAATAGATAATCCGAGTTTCGTGTAGCTTCAATGCCAAGAAAATAGTGTAGGGAACCTAGATCCTTCATATGAAAATGAATACTTAGTGAAGTAATAAGACTAGAAAGCATGTGAGGTGAGCTTCCGGTGAGAATGATATCATCTACATACGGTAATAGGAGAATAGTGGCTGTTTCGGTATGCGGGATGAATAGAGAAGGATCGTAGAGCTACGAGAAAAGCCATATTCGAGCGGGGAAGCCGCTGAATCTATCAAACCAAGCTCGAGGAGCTTGTCGAAGTCCATAAAGAGATCTTCGAAGGAGACAAACATGGTGAGGCTTTTGTGTGTTTTTAAAGCCCGGAGGCGCTCCATATACACTTTGTTTCACTTAAGTGTCCATGTAAGAAAGCATTTTTGACATCTAATTGATGGATTTTCCATTGTTTCATCATAGCGACTGATAGAATTATTCGAATTGTTGCATGTTTCACTACAGGACTGAAGGTTTCTGTGAAATCAAGACCTTCTTCTTGATGAAAGCCTTTGGCTACAAGCCTAGCTTTAAGTCTATCCAAGCTTCCATCAGGTGCAAGTTTTGTCTTGAACACCCATTTGCACCCGATTACATTCATGTGATTATCTAGAGGAACTAATTCCCAGGTTTGATTCTGATATAAGGCATCCATTTCTTCTTGCATTGCTTGATACCATCCTCGGTTTGCTAAGGCAGACTTTATTGATTTTGGTTCAATAGGAATCTTATACTCAACCAGACATGCATATTTAGGATTTGCTTTAATAATTCCATATCGTAGTCTAGTTTGCATAGGATGAGTTGAAGATGTACCTGGTATATTTTCAGTTTCAACACTGATTTGAGTTTGTCCTGTGTTAGCAGTTGATATTGAGACAGGCTCTCGGTTTGTAGATATTTGTTCCTCTATGGTTGGAGATGACTCGATGTGATTCAATATTACCGGAGATATTATTAACGGTACTCTGTATCTCAGTATCAGGTAATATCTGTATGTGGGATCGACCTTCAGAATTATTTGAAGTGAGCTCATCGTTCTGTATTTCTGGAGCTATTTGATTGATTCTGGTGTGCTGCAAATATCCATTTGATAGATTGTCTTGTGATGAAGGCTTCTTAGTAGAGTTGGAACTAGAAGATAGGACTCCTTTTATCCACTGTCTGTATAGATCAGATCCCTGCTGATATTCAGTACTAAGTGTATGAATAAAGGGAAAGATATTCTCATCAAATATTACATGTCTGCTGATGTAGATTCTTCCATTTGTAGGTAAGAGACACCTGTATCCTTTATGCTTCTCACTGTAGCCAAGAAAGATACATGTGAGAGATCTTGGATCAAATTTATGCTTTGTGTAATGCCTGAGACATGGATAACAAGCTGATCCAAAAACTCGAAGATAATAATAGTCTGGTGTCTTATTGTAGAGCTTGTAATGAGGTGAATGCATATGTAGTTTTGCTGTGGGAAGAAGATTGATAACATAAACTGCTGTTTTGAATGCATCGACCCAATATTTCAGTGGTACTTTAGCATGATACATCATTGCTAGACCTAATTCAATCACATGTCTATGTTTTCTCTCCGAGACACCATTTTGCTCTGGTGTGTGAGGACAGGAGATAAATTGCTTAATTCCACACTTCTGTAGATGAAGTTGGAGTTTATTACTAGTGAACTCACCACCTCCATCACTCTGGAAGATTTTGATCTTGTGATTAAGCTGATTTTCTACAAGTCTTTGAAACATAACGAATATCTCATATACTTCTGATTTCTGTCTCATGGGATATATCCAGCTATACCGAGAAAAATCATCCACAAAAATGACATAGTAGGAGAATTTCTGAACAAATTGAATTGGCGAAGGTCCACATACATCACAATGTATTCTTTCTAATGGAACATTAGAAATATGGTCTGAGGAGTGAAAAGATAAAGCTGAGAGAATGCCTGATTTTGGTTTAAGTTGTAGACCACACGTTTGATCAAATAATAGGGACGTAAGTGCTTCAACTGTCGAAAATGCTTTGGCCGAGACAGTAATCTATTCACGAATAATGTCCATTTTCTATCTTCATTTTACAATTATCGAATTCAGTGTCATGTGGTGATTCACGCCAACTAAAATAAGGAAATCCTACTAAGACTCACCCTTCTCTCTCCCTTCTGCCTGAGACCGTGCCTCCGTCCTCACCGCTGCTTGACCCCGAGCCGGCCGCCGATCGGGCTACCCGGTCCCCGCCAATTGGCCGTCCGGTTCGTTTATTTGTAGATAATTTTCAAGGGGCTTTCGTGCGTCTTCCGAGGGCGACATTCATTTACTTTTCTTGGGAGGTCGAGCTCCCCGCGCACGCATGCCAAGACTCTAGTGTGTGGATCCAGTTCCCAACACAAGACAGTTTCCGAAACAACAACTTCACTGGAAACTTCGAAAAGATGACCCCATTCAAATTGGTTTAATTACATGAGGAACGGGAAAAACGTCGGCATTAATTTTACCTAAAACGTATCTTTGAATTCTAACTCGATGCTAGCTGCTTTCACTAGTGCCCCAGTAATAAGTTCGGTGGCCGTGAACAGGTTCTGATGAAGATTAGCCCTAATCTGTGACGACCCAGGAACCTTTGGAGCAAGAGCAAAGGTGGTTTAGAGATAAGTTCTTGGATTCTGTAGCGGATTTCGTGTCTTGGATTGAATGATGATTAACGAATATTCGGAAAATTACATCTTCTTTTCTTTCTTTACTTTTTTCCTTCTTTAAGGGTTTCGAGTGTTGCCTCCGACCCCTTTGGAATGCTGAGTTGGTTTTTTTTCCCCACCCCAGTTTGTGACGCCTCCTACTACGGATACGCCTGCAGAATTCATTCGGTGGGCGACCCCTTGCTGGCACATGCAGATCCGCCATTGAATGACTGCCATTTTCGGCCTCCTGCTTCTGTAAACGATCCCTCCCTAAAACTAGAAACAGCCGTTTAAACGTGAGCAGAAATTGTTGGATTAGCATGCAGCAGGACGACGTTGAACGGATTAGTGGCTTTTGGGTAGCGTTTCTTTGCCGTGAAATTTGGAATTTGTATGCGCAGATGACAAGAACTTAGTAAACAAATTTGACTCCGCGGTTCTCGCAAGAATCAGCTGTTGATTCAGGCCGTGACTTGACCCGGCGTGTCATTCATTATCATCTTGCTTTTTTCCTTCTCACGCGCCGCCGTGGCGTTGAGAATGTCACGCCGGCGCTCTACGTTTTCTGCAACTCCATGTAAGATGCTGGCAGCAACAACTTTCTAAATACTGAGGCTAAGGTCAACTACTTCCTGTACAGCGCCGACTTCAATGGCGTGATAAAAGGCCACTTCGCCAGTGTAAAACGACCGCCGACTTCACTTCACCGGTTCTTAGAGTTGCTTGACATCAATCCATCTTTCAGTATGCAAATGTGAACACAAAGCATTTGCATCGCAGTGAAATCACTCTGTCTAACCAAAATACCTAAGGAAATGGTGCACCACACGGCTTAAAACCCGACCTAATCATGCTCCGAATGTACGAACACATGGCTATTGAGATAATTTTTGCATCTAGGAAAATTGTGCGATTCCCCAACAGCATGAGAATTAAGCATTTGTAAAATTTTATTCACAGCTATACAAATTATTTGATCTGGTTAATTTTGCAGCCAAACTTCTCGGCTTACTGTTGCCACCTCCACACTCGCGTTTCACTGCCGATGTCGAGACAAGCAAGATCATGATTTGCATGAGCTACTCCTCTGGATCTAGTGAGATTCTTCCTGAAACTGGATTTTTTCAGCAAGACTAAAGTTTATTATCCATTGTTTTCCTATACCTCAATACACAACTTGATGTATTTATCCATGTTTTCTGGGGGAAATGCTTGTTGCTAGCCGATCAAGTAAACCTGTTCCGAGACACTGCGAAGAACGATTCGCTGGGATGAATCGAGAACAGGAAAGGACCTAAAGAAGCACCTGGCCGAGTCCATTTTTTTCTCATTTCTATGTCAGGCAATGACTATATACCTTGAGCTATTTTCTCAGTCCCAGCACGTCAAATCCTTGCACTCCCGTTGCCTTCACTCAGTCGCTCATAGCCAGGCTTCAAGTAAGCTTGCTGGCAAATAAGTTGTGGCCCTCTTGAATTAGTCATGGGATCCTGATGAAGAATTTTTCATCAGATCTCCAGATTTGCTCTCCTAAACGTGCAAATTCATTCGCACTACTGATGGTTTATTTTGGGATTGCCGTATATGTTGTTGCAGAATTTGTATGAATCAGGAGTGATGAAAATTCGTGTTGGTCGGCATGAGCCAAATAGGGTGTTTCGCAGCGTTTGGGATGAGAAACGGAGGGCACTGTGACGAGTCGGTAAACAAACTCATGATGCTTCGCGACGACTCGCAAGCAGAAATGATGCAAAAGATAGAGCGTGAACGACCCGGCACTTTCTTCGTACTGTTACAAGTGCACGATTACATCAAAATGTTGACATGACATCTACAACAATCCAGTTCTGAATTGTCGTCGAAAATAAGATTATTTATGCCATTTTGCTCACAACCCTTACGCGATGAATCTACCTTAAGAGAGCCTTCCGTGTAACCGACATTCTTCTTGATTCACAGGAGGAATGAAATACACAATAGAACATTGTTGCTGTGTGCAGATCAGATGGAACTTTGCATCAACGATGCGACTCCTTGCTCGAACAGAGATAAACATATATACTTTGACGCGGTGCATCCCCGTCAACTTGCTCATAACCTTGCGGCGAAGTTGGGCTTCGACGGCACATTGCGTAGTCCCCTGAATGTCGAAGACCTTGTTCAGTCCAGGCCTTTTTAGCAGCTCATGCACTGATATCATTTCATGTACTCTGAATGTAATTGTCAACTCAGATAGCCCAAAAATAAATAAGTAAAAAATCATTAACTAGATTCAATCATCCCTGAAAGGGCTTGCCCTAGATCAAGCCTTCTTGAATTTCTAGTTAATCACGTGTAAAAGAGCGCTAATTTCATTGTGCTAAGTTAATCTATTAAGCTCATCGAAAATGAATCAGCTTGCATAAGTTGATAAATTTCACATTATAGAGGCTTGAAGGGGAAACAGATCCTTTTGAATTATGTGATGTTTACAAAGTGAATTAAATTTGCAGAAATGCACTAAAATATCGACCATGTGAATTTATCTATAGTAACAATATATGAAAAACAAGATGATAGTTTCTTCATCGATCTTGTGGACTTTGCCATGTCTCACCTTTTTCTTTTATTTGCCAAAATGATAGGACTTCGTTGAACTGTAGAAACATGAAGGAATAATAACATCAGCAAATCAACAATAATATCACACTCAAATAAGCCCGTGTACATTCTAAGTCTCTAACCCTTCTATACTGAAACTTGACAATAGTGATTCCTGTCAATTCACATTCTAAGTCTCTAATACTTATTATATGATTAATGCTAGATGTCATTCAAATGAGAATTGGTAATCTTTCTTCTTTTTTTTTTTTTGGTTGAATGAGTTGGTAATCTATAACTATTTTAATGTTGATAAGTATTTTAATGTTGGTTGGATAAAAGTATATCAATAATCCCAGTTTTTTTTTTTTTTACCAACTGTCTTATTGCACTTACCAACATTTAGTGAAATTTACCAACACAGGAAAAATGTATACTTTTTACCCGGAACTATAAAAATTCTGCATCTTGAATGCACTTAGCTTCCACATGAGGAAACAGGTGATTGGTATTCAATCTCTTCAATAGTGATCATGCAGCATCCTGATTTCATGTGAGGATTTACGAGAAAATTGAGGAAATTTATCGCAAAAACCAACAACACATCATGTCCAATCCATTCACGATCACAAATAAAATCACCATCGTAAAAGAATTTCAATTATGGCCCATACCGATCCGCAACTGTGAGTTTCACTATTGATAGATTCAGGAAAAAAGAAACCGTCTAGAGCCACCATCTTTGTCCTCCAATTCATGCTGACATTGAACCTCTCTAGTGTCAAACTTCTCCGTGCTCACTCTGAAGAATTTTGATGAACAGAACAATGAAAGCGAGAGGAAGAGATGATACAGAGAGTAAAAAGGAGAGAGAGAGAGAGTAAAATCGTATATCATTCAATGAATGTTTTTGTTTACAATGAATCCTGATACCTCATCTTGCTCTTCTCTTATCAGCTTTTTATATCAGCTGAAGAGCTTCAACTAAATGAAAACTAACTAGCTTAACAGAACTAACTAACTAACAGAAGTAAAGAACAGAGTTTGACTTTACAAATTTAAAACTGAAAACTGATTTCTCAATGGTAATTCAACTTTACGATTATTGTAATCTATGTTGTTGATTTCTTTCTTTCCTTCGTTTTCATCAGCTTTCTTATTGCTGCTATTGAACTCACTTTCGCCTTCTTTCTTTCCTCTGTTCTTGAAGTCTCCTTTCTTCTTTCCTCTGTTTTTATCAGCATCAGTATCTTGTGTTATACTCTTAACATCCCCCCTCAAATTGGTAAGAGGTAGTATACCGATACCCAATTTGATCCTTAGAATAGAATGTGTGAGCCGTGATAAGGCTTTAGTGAAAATGTCAGCAAGTTGACATTTGCTCGGAACATATTGAACTCGAAGAGAACGGAAGAAACTTTCTCACGAACAAAGTGAAAGTCGATTTCAATATGTTTTGTGCGAGCATGGAGAACAGGATTTGCTGTGAGTGAGATAGCAGACTGATTGTCACAGAAAAGGAGAGTTGGAGAATGTAAAGGTTGTCCAATATCACGGAGAACAAAACTAATCCAAGTTAGATCAGCTGTAGCCGAAGCAAGTGCTCTGTATTCGGCTTCAGTGGAGGAGCGGGAGACAGAGAGACTGTTTCTTAGCTGCCCATGAAATGAGATTCGATCCAAGATAGGTACAATAACCAGTTGTTGAACGTCTGGTCTCAACACAGCCAGCCCAGTCTGCATCAGAGAAGCCATATAAATGCATAGAGCTGTGGGACCGAATGAATAGGCCAAGATTAATTGTGCCTTTAACATATCGAAGAACCCTTTTTAACCGATGAAGATCGCCGACAGTAGGCTGTTGCAGTTTCTGGCATAATAAATTTGTGGCAAAAGCAAGATCAGGACGTGTTATAGTCAGATATTGTAATCCACCAACTAAACTTCGATATTCAACTGGATTGGAGAGAAGGGTGTGATCGGTTTTAAGAATAACTGGTTGCAGGGATAAGGGGGTGGAGATTGGTTTACAGTCAACCATGTGTGCTCGTTTGAGTAAGTCAAGAGCATATTTAGTTTGGCACAAAAACAATTCAGCAGTGGTACGTTTTGCTTCAATTCCTAAGAAGTAGTGAAGATGGCCAAGGTCTTTCATATGAAATTGAAGGCTGAGAGAATGAATCAAAGTATGTAGTAATGTATCCGAACGCGCGAGTCAAGATAATATCGTCTACATATAATAGCAAAGGATCTGTCTCTTGGCCATTTCGCAATATAAAAAGAGATGGATCTGTAGTACTACAGAAAAAACCAACTTCAAGAAGGAAATTGCTGAACTTATCGAACCAGGCGCGCGGTGCTTGGCGAAGCCCGTAAAGGGACTTCTTAAGAAGACAGACATGCTGGAGTTTGTGTGGATGAACAAAGCCAGGAGGCTGCTCCATGTATACTGTTTCACTCAAGTCGCCATGGAGGAATGCATTTTTTACATCGAGTTGATGGATCGACCACCCGTACTATTGCAACCGAGAGCACAATGCGGATAGTGGCATGCTTGACAACAGGGCTAAATGTTTCTGTAAAATCCACTCCTTCTTCCTGATGGAAGCCCTTGGCTACTAACCGAGCCTTTAAACGATCAAGACTGCCATCAGGTGCAAGTTTTATTTTGTATACCCACTTGCAGCCAACAACATTCATCTGACTAGTGCGAGGAACTAATATCCAAGTGTGATTTTCATCTAATGCATTCATTTCATCTTTCATGGCTCTATACCAGCCTTGATCTGCTAGAGCAGATTTAAGTGATCGTGGCTCAGGAGGCACCTGATATTCAGCTAAGCAGGCATATCGAGGGTTAATCTTTACAATGCCAAATTTGGATCTAGTTTGCATAGGATGAGTAGATGATATACCTGGTGAGATAATTGGAGAAGAAGAAGTTTGAGTAATAGCAGGATCTCCTGGTGATTCAGTGATGGAGATAGAAGTTCCTGATTCTGCAGAATCGGTTGGGGACAAATGTCCCAAAGATGAGGTTGAAGAGGATGCTGAACTTAAAGAATCAGCCGATGTTATGGACAATGGAGATGAATGAGAGGATGAAGACAAGATTGAAGGTGATTCTGAACTAGGAGAGTTCTGTAAATGAGCGTAGTGATAATGTTGTTGTTCGTCAGAATCGGCTTGTATGCTCAGATAATGTGGATTGTTTGCATTCTTCATATGGAGAGTTGAAGAATTGAACTTCCTTTGTCCACAGCTGATATAGTTTTGTATGATGAGGATAGTCTGTTGTCAATTTCTGAGTAAATGGGAAGAAGCTTTCATCGAATACAACATGACGACTGATGTATATATGACCAGTTGTGGGAATAAGGCATCTATATCCCTTATGGCGATCACTGTAACCTAAGAATACACAAGTAAGGGATCTCGGATCAAACTTGTTTTGTGCATAGGGTCTAAGACATGGATAGCATGCACACCCAAAGATCCTGAGGTGGTCATAACTTGGTTGTTGCTGATATAGCATAGTGTAGGGCGACTTCATTTGTAATTTTGGAGTTGGAAGTAGATTAACAATGTAGTTTGCTGTTATAAATGCATCAACCCAAAACTTTAAAGGAAGTCTTGCATGATAAAGCATAGCCAGACCAATCTCGATAATGTGACGATGTTTTCTTTTGGATATGCCATTCTGTTCAGGTGTGTAAGGACAGGACAGACGTTGTTGAATTCCACAATTCTGTAGATGAGACTTGAATTTGTGGCTAATGAATTCTCCTCCACCATCACATTGGAAGACCTTGATTCTACCATCAAACTGATTTTCTACTAACTTCTGGAACATGAGAAAGATATTATAGAAATCTGACTTCAGTTTCGGCGGATAAAGCCGCCTAAATCGAGAGAAATTGTCCACGAAAATCACATAATACTTGAAGTGCTGAAATGAGTTAACGGAGAGGGTCCCCGGATGTCACAATGAATCTGTTCTAAGGGTCTAGAGGCTACGAGTCGATAATGGGAAGGGTAAAGCAAAGGTGCTCTTAGCTATTTTACAACTCCCGCATATAGATCGTAGCTTTGTATTGCAGTGAATCAACCGCCGTGTCTTCATGTACTCCAAGATTTTCAAGTTCGTGTGGGCTAAACGTTGATGCCACACATCTTCTCCAACTGTCCTGTGTTTTTGAGTGAAAAGAACTTCTGTAACATGAGGGTCTACTCGGTAGAGTCCATTAACCTTCCTTCCGAGCATCCTGATTCTGCTGGATGATTGGTCCTTTATATATACACCGGTTTTGTCAAAGACAAATGAGCAAGGATAGTCATCAGTTAGTTTCGAGACTGACAGAAGGTTTTTCTTAATTTCTGGAACAATTAACACATCATTCAAAGGTAAAGTATCCACTGTAGTAGGTAGTAAGGCATCACCAATATGTGTAATAGGTAAGCATAAGCCATTACCAATCATAACTGTATCATTACCAATGTGTTTAGAGGAATTATGAAGAATACCAGCATTAGCAGTGATGTGAGCAGTTGCGCCAGTGTCTAGATACCATTCACTGCCACTTGATTCTTCAAGATGCATTGCTATTAGTGCTGTTGGTATTTCCTCAGCTTGATAAAAGTTGTCGAATCTATACCAACAGTGAAGTGCATCATGTCCAGGGCGTTTGCATATCTGACACTCTAATCGAGAGGTTTCTGTCACTTTATTTTCCTGTAGATTTTTGTGAAGAGTTAGATTTGATGAGGTAGAGGGATATGACTTGATATCTGGATTTCTTTGTGTAGAACAAAGATATGGTCTAAAGCCTTGACGAGAACCAATGCCAGAGAGAGTGTTGAATTGCTTGAACTGTTGTTCCCTTGATCATAACTCGGATTATTCTGTCGTAGCTTATATTTCTACCAGAATATCCATAGCTGCGATATCGATTATTAAATGGACGTCCTCTTCCATAACTTCGCCCCCACGAATATATCCTCTTGGTCCTCCAAAGCTGACATTTTGTTGTGCTGGTTCTCTGTCAAAAACTTCTCTTTGTAGGAGTTCAGTTTTCCTTTGGCCATAATAGGCTAGATTAGGATTGAACTGATTTGATGAGTAGTTCTGTAATCTTGCTTCGAATCTCTCCAAATGTGATATCACCTCATCATATTCTGGTTGTGGTTTTAAGCAATATATTGTGGTCTTAAAACTCTCATACTCAGATCCTAAACCCTCCAAAACTCCAAACAATTTTGTTATTTCATCAACAGGTTTCCCTATTGCCTTGAGTTGATCACGATTGATTTATATTCCCTAAGATATGTAGCCAAAGTTCGATCACGTTTCGACATGCTTGCAGCTTCCCTCTTAACTCAAATTCTCGGCCACGACTTCGTGTGAATCGGTTAAGTAAGGTCGCAAACTTCGAATGCAAAGTATCTAAGCCAATTATTAGGCGAGTATGTTTTCGAGACAGCACCACTAATCCATGAAGAAACAAGTTGATCTGTCTTGATCCGGTCATTGTAATCGGGTTTATAACTTCGGTACCCGTTCTTCTCCTTCTACTTGCAATGATTTGGCAGGTGGTGGACTTTCTCCACTAACAAAACCGAACAGATCTTGACTTCTCAAAAACCTATGAAACTGAGCTTGCCACAAGAGAAAATTATCTTTGGCCAATTTGATGGTAACAAAGTTAGAAATGTTAACATGAATAGGGAATGGATACTTCGCACCCTTGCTTTGCCATTTTCACATTCAGATTCTAAAGGATTCTTTATCACCGAAACCAATCCCCTACCGACTTTGCGGAACGAGTTGTGATTCTATTACCGATGATGATGAGAACTTGATTTAGGAAAAGAAACAACTCACGGTTCTTGTTCAGTGTTGACAATCGATTCGCAGATCCTCAAATGAAGAGTACATACCACCATTAACACCAGAAGATAGCAATCGATGAAGCTTCAATCTGCTGTAGATTCATCATCCTTTCACAAAGAAGAAGGTTGATTCATACTCTCAGGAAAACTGCTCTGATACCATGAAGAATTTTGATGAACAGAACAATGAAAGCGAGAGGAAGAGATGATACAGAGAGTAAAAAGGAGAGAGAGAGAGAGAGTAAAATCGTATATCATTCAATGAATGTTTTTGTTTACAATGAATCCCGATACCTCATCTTGCTCTTCTCTTATCAGCTTTTATATCAGCTGAAGAGCTTCAACTAAATGAAAACTAACTAGCTTAACAGAACTAACTAACTAACAGAAGTAAAGAACAGAGTTTGACTTTACAAATTTAAAACTGAAAACTGATTTCTCAATGGTAATTCAACTTTACGATTATTGTAATCTCTGTTGTTGATTTCTTTCTTTCCTTCGTTTTCATCAGCTTTCTTATTGCTGCTATTGAACTCACTTTCGCCTTCTTTCTTTCCTCTGTTCTTGAAGTCTCCTTTCTTCTTTCCTCTGTTTTTATCAGCATCAGTATCTTGTGTTATACTCTTAACAACTCGTCAATTCTGCTGAAGTCTCGAGTCAGGCTCACTACGCTTTTCAAACAGCTGATTCAACGCCATCTTATGAATCCTGCAAACCACCGTTCGGGAACTCCAACGAGAATTATATCCGTGATCTTACACGAGATGTAAGTAGAAAGTAGAACATGAAGGAGTGGCGAGATCAAGAGGATGAAAAGCAAGGTAGAAACGAGAGCAACTAAACTGGTAGGAGGACTAATGTTCCAAGGAAATACGAAGTAACACTGAGCTTTATCAGTCTCGAAGCAAAGGGAAGCACTGTGTTTAGAATAGATAAGAAGAGAAGATTCTGATAGCCTAATTCTATAGCATAAAGACGAAAATGATATGCGCGGAGTGCTTGTAGGGCTCCCACCACTTATTTTGCGGAACAGAATCAGACTAAATAAATTTGTAGCAATAAAGAAAGCATCGATTTTGGGCGGGTTTTCACTATAATCGTCTGGGAAAATCTCTTCGACGTAGAGTGTTCGAATCCAATCATGTGCAGTCGTAAATCAATTCATAAAACGATAGATTTTTGCTACACGTTTTCATGGGCAGCAGACAACAAAAATGCTCATTTGGAATTTACTGGTTATGCTCTACAAAATGAAAATCTTTGAGTGATTCTGATTAGCAGGTAATGCTTGCATTATGGCAGCGATGATGTTCCTGAGAATAGGATCCTAAGCGAAAGGAACCGGTCCAATATACGTAACAAGACACTTTGCTGTCGGTGGCAGAAGATGGAGACGGAGATTGCTTGATTTTGGTATAGGTTGTAGGCCACACAGTTTAATCAAGTAACGGGGACGTAAGTGCTTTAATTGTCCAAAATGCTTTAGCCGAAATGGTAGCGAACTCTTGTACAATCCCCATTTTCTATCTCAATTTTACAATTATTGGATTCGCATCATGTTGCGATCTATGTTAACTAAAGAAAAGAAACCCTAATAGCACCCATCCTTCTCTCTCAGACCGTGCCTCCATCCTCACCGCTGCTTGACCCCTGCCATCTCCGACAAGCTGGCTGCCGACAAGCTGATCGAGCTACCTCGTCCCTGCCCATTGGCCGTCCGGTTGGTTTATTTGTAGGTAATTTTCAAGGAGCTTTTTTAGGTCTTCCGAGGGCGACATTTATTTACTTTTCTTGGGAGGTCGAGCTCCCCCATGCATGCTTTGTATGCAAAGACTCACCGAAATGTTGATTTGGGGTTTAGTTGCATCGCTCGAGTTCGCAACAAAAGATGGTTTAGAAAACAACACCTTCACAGTAAACGTTGACTTTAACTTTACCTAAAATGCCACTTTGAACTCTAACTCGATGCTAGATGCTTTATTAGTGCTCTAGGAATCTGTTCGGTGACCACGAACCGGTTCGGGTGAAGATTAACCTTAATATTCGATAACCCAGGAATCTTCGGAGCAAGAGCAAAGGTGGGGAGATGAGAAGTTCACTGGTATGCTCGATGCTTTGGTTGAGAGATAAGTTCTTGGATTGGATTTCGCATCTTTGCTAGAATAATGATTAACCAATATTTGGAAAATAACATCTTCTTTTCTTTCTTTCTTTCTTTTTAATGATTCGTGTGTTGCCTCCAACTCTTTGGAATGCTGAGTTGGATTTTTCCCCACCCCATTTAGTGACCCCTTCTACAATGGAATAAGTAGATCCTACTAATTAACATTAGTTCGCTCCATAGACAATCCAAATCTCTAGCATACATTAGATGAGAGGTCATATTGAGTGATATATCAGCTAGTACCCACTCTCAAATGATCACCATCTTTTATGGTTATTTTGAGTACTCCATTTGAGGGGTGAATCCACATGTACGGGCAGGGTCATTAGAGGAACCTAAAGTGCAACACTATATTTCAATTGTGCCCATAATGTGCGGTGCAAATCGTAATATTTTTCCAAATTAGGGGACCATTTTCATGGTATAAGGGGAGACTAACGCCATTTGGAAATGAATTTTTGGAAAGACCTAGACAGTAGGAAACTAGGAATGATGAACATGAAAGCCCTATGCAATATTCATCGAGAAAGCCCCATGCAATATTCATCGAGGACTGAGGCCACTTTTTTCAGCTTCAACGTCAATCAAGATTTGATAAAATATGGTGTGAAGTACCACAATCTTCAACATGGGGAACCTACCATTTCACCGTGGGACTAATGCAGTTGCAGGCCCATTGCATCCATAAATTTCTTACAAGCCTAAGCTCTAATGTGTGAATTTTAAGTATCTCGAATGCGGTAATCGCGAAAAGCATTTGAGGGTAGATTAGCGGGGGATAGTTATCCACCTCTAAATTAAAGCATTTATTTTGAATAGAGATATACTATAGAAAATCCAATTCACAAGATAATAAATAATCTGATCGAAGAATGAGTTAAGACAGACAGAGAAATTGACTACTCTTTTGACGTTGTTGATCAGCACTTGCTTCGGATACCAAAATTATTTTGAGGCGCGCCCTTCTGATAGAACTGAAACCACATATTAGCATTAACCACGAGAATCTGAGTACAAAGTGTACCACACAAAAGACACCATGCAAAGCCAAAAGAGAGACATTGAGACCGCACACGCAACAACACAAATTCCTCGTTTTACTTTAGTAGCTGTGGCGACTACTTCTTGCGCAGGTTGCGGAAGTAGGATGCTGTGTTCTTCTCGAAGTCGTCCCGGAAGATGCGCGTGTCCCTCCCAGGAGCTTTCATGGTCCTTCTTCCGCTGGACCCGGACGAGTCACCCATCAGACTCACCACGCCCATGCCCAAGGCCAAGATCGCCAAGCCGGCGATCACTCCCGCGGCCGTGGCAGCGCCACTCGACTCCCCAACCTTGCCATTTCCCTCCCTGGTTTTGCTCTCGCTCCCTCCCATATGGGTTCTGATCGATATCAATATGCCTTCGGAAATGATAATCTATGAGGTCTGTCCAGCGTTCTATGTGACTTGTTGCTTTTGGGAAGAAGTGAGTTTTTGGCTCAATTTATAGGGGGCTCTGGTGGCTTTGGAATTTCGACTTGGAGTTGTCCATTTACTCAATGCTCTCTCTCTCACCGCTTATATTTCCGAGATCAAATTTCAAATGAAATCCCCGATTCCCCACTGACCTCTTCAACTTTAACATGAAAGCTGCGTAGCATAGACTCTATAAAGCTATTCAAGTTGGAGGGAATGTTTAAAAGCAGGTTGTTTTTTTAAAGGCGCTTCCGGGTTCTCACTAATCTCAAAAGTATTTTGTTAAAGAAGCAATTCACCTCAATTGGTAAATTCGTTCCACTAAGGCCGAGAAGTCAGCAGTCACGAGACTTCAGGCGTAATTCTTGTAAAAGCAAAAAGAAAAAAAAAAACTCTAACTTTAGATCTTATCTCAATAATATTGCCCTAAACTTTTCTTTATCTAAAAAGAAACCCAACTTTAAGTCTGATCCCTAATATACCCCGATTTCTTTTTTGTCAAAGAGAAAATTCATCAATTTTTACTCTATTCCTGATTTCTAAATCTGCCCCTATTAACTCTCTATTCAAAAATTGCAATAAATTGTCCCAAATTTTCATATTCTAAAACGGTTTCATTGTGGATATAATTTTCCAATTGATGTGGATGTATTTTCAACATGAAACTGTCACATCAAGTTAGGACTAGACCACGAGAATAGATTGGAGAATAAATTAAAGGTTTGTGATTTTTTTAAGACAAACAAAATTTAGGACAAATTTGAAATTAAAGCTAAAATTTTGAGGTTTTTCCAAGACAAGAAAAAATTCATGATAGTTTTGGCACTTAACTTAAAGTTTGGGATTTTTTCTGAAGTCAAATAAAAGTTCGAAACATCCGAGACCTAATGTTAAGAATTAGGCCCGAAACTTTATTGCTGCAACGAATCGGGCGCAGTGCAAGCGTCTGATTTACTTTTACGAACCGTGTGACTGATAAATGGCAAGACTCTGCCTTTCCACCTTCTCCCACCTTCACCATCATCATTCAAAGTCAGTCAATAGTCCACGCCTGGCATATCAAACTCCAATATAACTGTCTAAATCTAATGCGAAAATCTCGGGTGGGGGATAAAGATCAGAAGAAACCAAACAAGTGAAAATTTTCATGTTCATGTTCTCTTACCATTTCTTATGCCTGAGAAGGAAGGTGGGGGGGGGGTGTGGTTTGTAAGGGAGAGTCCAAAACAGCAACAAGGAGACAGCAAGTTCACTCCAGACACTATACATCAGCAATTGAAAAGCACCGACAGGAGTGGGAAAACATGCATATTTACAAATATTATCGATCCAACATCTAGTAAACAACCACGATGGAAAGTTCCTCCAAGTCTTCTATCATGTTGGTTTCTGCAGATCCTCCTCATCCTGCAGATTTCCATCGATTAGTTGCCATCAAGAATCAAAGTCCGGGGAAAGATCATTGACCGAAAGAAAAACCACATTTCGACGGGAAAGGAAGTTGAGATACCAAGATAGACTTACCAGACTGTCGATCTTATTAAAATCATCAGCAAAGCTCCCTTCCCCATCATCCAGAAGACCAGAAAAAAGGTTAACAATATTAGACGCAAATTGCGTAACCCAAGATCTCCATAACTAGAACAAGAACATGCATAATTGAGTAGAAAGATTAACGCACCTGTTTTGGGATCCATCAAACATAAAGCGGAAGCAGAAAAGGGATTACCCATTCATCAAGGGGATCCATTGTTCTTGAAGCGGAAGCGGAAGCGGAAACACAATGTTCCACGCGCAAGTCCTTCTCCTCTATTGCCCTCCGTATCACTGGCTCAATGAGGCGACCCCCATCACGTGTAGCGTTAGAAAAACGCCCCTTAGGTGAGGATACATGTGAGAATTAGGGTTAGAGGAGAGACTTGAGCACTATTTATAGAGTTTCCAGCCAGTCCGTCTCATTACGGGCCAGGCTCAACTCGGCCCACACTAGCCAGCCCATATTAGACTAATTAAGAAACATTCTATCTCACCTTAGACCAACCCTGTTTTACGGTAACCGTAAAAACAGTAAATTACAATATCAATTAATTTAGTTCACATTAGGAAAAACTCTTACATTCTCCCACTTGGACTATATTAATTGAAATCGTACCGTATGTGCGCACATTTGATCCAAAGATAATTCTTAATAGTCAATCATATCCCATAAAGTCTTAAACACCAAATCATGGCGGTAACTGCATGTATACACACAGAGCCTTCCATGGTCACAAATGTTCTCAACTTTATTGATATGGATTCAATATGGTAGTGTGTCAAATGAATAACATCTCTCATAGAGAGATCTCATTTGTCAGTCACCATTCTCTTAACTTTAGGCGTCACAAAAACTTGTGCCACTAGAGAATGTTTTATGGTTCCAATGAACCCACATATGTCTTGTCCTTATGGTTAACCTTTCTTTATGTATCACAAAACATATGCACAAGGCTAATAACCGGATGCCCGGATGCCCCTAGCCTTCACTCAAGGTTTATACAATCCCTCGAGACTTTATCAATATGTATTCAACATAACAACAATACATTCAAAAATATTTTATCGAATGCAAAAGTTGATACATATCAAACCGTTACAAAGTGTAACGAACCACAGATGTGAACTTTATCAGAGTGAAGCCAAAATAGCTCCCACTAAACAACAGTATCCAAAGATACTCCTAGGCCCATGCTAATGACATGTCACTTAAATACACATGAGCGTAGGCCTTTAGTTAGTGGATCTACAATCACATCATCTGTGAAAATATGTTATATTATAAGTCACATTTCTGTACCGTTTGCTTTTGGTCAAAAATTTTGACCACCATAAATTTAGACCCATTGAGACATCTGTAGTAAATAAATAATACTACAAATTTGTTATCTCAATACAATTGTATGGATCTATCCATAAAGTTAAAACGATCAACTCCTTCATGAGGTTCTGGAGCCTAAAAGCCCAAGTAACAGCCTAAAAGAATGTTACTAACACTGCTTACATAGTAGAAGATGACATAGAACTTTATTTACTACACTTACTGCTAATATAAATATATTCCGTAATTGATTGCATGTCATCAGAACAACCAGCAAAGTTTACATCTAAATACCCTACTAACTGCAAGAATTAAACATGTCTGTAAATTAGCATATAATCTCGTGTCTTCTTTAAGTACCTTAAAACCTTCTTGACAGCAACCCAGTAATCATGTCCTAGATTTGACTGATATCTGCCTAGAAGTCCCATCACAAAGACAACATTTAGTCTAGTGCAAATTCGAGTATTGTCATACTTGTCAAAATACTTACCGTTACAATTAGGCCCGACAACCTTCAAGACTAATTTGAACCAGTTTATTCTTTATCTCGGCCATTTTTCTTAAATAGAAAACTTTCGAAAACAATCTTTTAACTATATACGAGATGTATATATCATTAGAACTTAAACACAATCTTTACAGATGTGTCCTAGTTTCAATATCAGATAAGACATAATTTCAAGCAACTAAGGCTTCCATCATCTTATAGCAGTGCAGTCCGCAGGCAAACCTCTTTTCAAGTGTTCCAGAATGGAATGTTTTATGGACAGTAAGCAAATTCAATTGCTCTTTTCTCAAGCAACAAATTATATGTCCATAACTTAAAATTTGAAGCAGTAAAAACCTCAATAATAATGAAGTTATTAATTACAGAAAAGGTGACTGAAAAACAAGCAATGTATATAATTAGCATCATGTGAGTACCGTGTAACTTGACGTACAAGTACACATCCGAGAGTTACACGCATAATCATATAATCACCTTTGGGCAGAATATATGGCATGCAATTGTACACTCTCCACATGATAAGGGTTATGAGAATATATTCCAATCTTCGTGAATTCATCACCTTTGGGCATATGAACCATTAGGATCAGTCACTTCTCCACCACACTATCATGTATCCCTCCATGAACTAATACACAATCACCTCCTTTGGGAGTATAACTATGCATTAGACTAGGAGACATCCCAATCAAATATACGAGACCGAAATTTCTCAAACCCAATTAAGCGTGCCACTTTGGCGGTCACAACTCAATTGAATCATTGAAATTCTCTCATACCAGGGATATTAACTTTACTCATCACATATACCATATACACGTGATTTTAACTTTAGTGATAGGGACATGTTATCACTAAAATCACATATCATGCTAATTACATTGCTTTATCCATTAATAAAAATTAATCATACATATATATAAATATATATACAGCGAATCTAAAAGACAGATTCCAATGAGATCATTGATCACAAGTAACACAAGAAACTTCCCATAACTGAGAGAATAAAACATCTCTTATGCACCCCAATTACATATTACCGAACAACATAAAAGAATGCGATCTAAAATATCTCTCACAAATTAACATCAATAGTAATACATGGTACACCATATCGACAAGCTTAACAGCTGATCAACTATTACTTATGAGTTTCATAAGGCAAAACATGACTCCAAGGCCAACAATTGATTTATTAATCAATTTTAAGTAACAAATATCATTACTTCAATCAGTGGCCTATAAATTGAGTCAAACCACGTAACTAAATATCTAAACTATAACGGTAGATACTATTGCTCTGCATAAATATTGCCATACTCCTTAACCATAAAAAATATTAACTTGATAGACATTAACAAGTGACCAGGATGAATTCATGTATAATATGCGAGAACTTAATCGACATGCATGACCCACATACGACAGATATGTTAATTAGTACAATCGGTTTGGTCACAAGTTCTTAAGACATCCATCATTCAAAGATTATCAGCGTGTCAAGGAGTATGCTTGAGCAACAAAAATTTCATAACCTTTTTTTTGTTTCTCATCAGTTCAATACATAGCTCAATTACTATTCCATATTGATTGTATCTCATTAAGCCGCCTTCGAGTTCACAATAAAGTTTGATTTTAACTGATGAATCATACCAATATAATATTTATGTGATAACATACCTGTAACCCAACACTTATATTTCCAATTTCACAGAAAATATAAGAAAAATACGCAAAAATACACTAAAAATACACGTATTTAGGGTTCCGTATGTATTTTCACATCCATAAAATCATCAAACATGTAAAATAAATACGCCACGACGTAGAGGACGGCCATACGAATCCAACGCCGCCAGCCACACGCCGATCGGACGCTCTACGCGCCCTCACGCGCCGCCTAAGTGCGCGGCGCGTGGAGCTCACGCGCGGCGCGCGTTCGACGCCCAGGCGGCGCGTGGCCGCGCGTGGGGGCGCGTGCGGCCTCCCCCGGCGACGCGCCACTGACCGTCTTGCTCGTCTCGTCGAGCTCAGTCTGAATTTGTGATTTAATTTTATTTTTATTGAACAAAAAATCTCGAAAATCACAAATTAGGGCAAGATCTGTACTAATTAGGGCTAATTCGTACAAATTAGAACAAAAACTTTATGCGTTCAAGTTCTAGGGTTATGGTTGCTCTAATACCACATATTAGACGCAAATTGCGTAACCCAAGATCTCCATAACTAGAACAAGAACATGCATAATTGAGTAGAAAGATTAACGCACCTGTTTTGGGATCCATCAAACATAAAGCGGAAGCAGAAAAGGGATTACCCATTCATCAAGGGGATCCATTGTTCTTGAAGCGGAAGCGGAAACACAATGTTCCACGCGCAAGTCATTCTTCTCTATTGCCCTCCGTATCACTGGCTCAATGAGGTGACCCCCATCACGTGTAGCGTTAGGAAAACGCCCCTTAGGTGAGGATACATGTGAGAATTAGGGTTAGAGGAGAGACTTGAGCACTATTTATAGAGTTTCCGTGGCCAGTCCCTCTCATTACGGGCCGGGCTCAACTCGGCCCACACTAGCAAGCCCATATTAGACTAATTAAGAAACCTTCTATCACACCTTAGACCAACCCTGTTTTACGGTAACCGTAAAAACAGTAAATTACAATATCAATTAATTTAGTCCACATTAGGAAAAACTCTTACAAACAAATGAATGATTGCATATGGATCTATTAGAAGACTTGCACAACAAATTCACCAACACATCTGCACTCCCCCTTAGATGGACAAGCAGCTTAGATAAATATATGAACATATAAACATTTCCATATGTCAGCATGGCGGGGGTGGGAGTGTTACGAAATCGCACGTAGATTCCAGAAAAATAACACTCGCAAACAATTCTCCAGACAGAATATAGTAATAAAAGAGCAGAATCAGATGAACACGCCAGAAAATTTGTTATCGAAGTTCACCCAAACTCCGGGCTACGTCTCCGCGCAGAGGCACTCTGCGAATCCACTAGACTTCGAAAAAAGTTGGAATACAACGACGATCTTCTCTCAAGATCAGGGTACAAAGAGATTGGGAACTCTCATCAAGAAAAAACTCACTTTTTTCTTCTCTCTTTTTCTTGCCTCTCTATTTCCTTTTTCAGCGTCTTTACGGCTAGGGTTTTGCCATCGCTAATATATAGGTACCACTTTTAACCTAAAAGGAAATCTAATAGAAAGACAAAAAAGCCCCTAAAAACAAATATTTGGCTTTATCTATAACAATCTCCCACTTGAAGACAAATATACCCAAGCACCAAGCAACTTTGCATCCATCTTCTTCAAAAAATAGTAGTTGTGAAACTTGTGCCTCTGCGATACTCCTCATCAATCAACATGGAGTAATACCAATGGTAGTAGTACAGAAAATATGCTTCTCTCTGTCTACTACCTTGGTCATCATGTCATTTGGATTCTTCGAGCCATCAATCTTTTGTAGCTTTAATTCATTATCTTTCAATCCCGTCTTGACCGATAAAGTGATAACGCTTCTTGATATGTCTAGTCCTTGAGTGATAAGCTGCATTCTTTGCTAAGTGCACCGCACTTTGACTATCACTCCACAGTGTCTTACCGACGGGCTGTTTTCGATGTAACTCCTCCATATAATCTTGTAACCACATGATTTCCTTGGAGGCTTCGTAATCGCTACATATTCTCGCCTCTGTTGTCGATAAAGCAACTACTTTTTGTAGTTGAGATACCCAACTCACTGCTGTACCTGCAATCTGTAAAGACATATCCAGTGGTACTCTTACCACTATCTCGATCACCCGAATGATCTGCATCTACATAACCCTGCAACTTTAGAGATGTACCACTATAACAAAGTGAGTAATTGGAAGTACCTGCTAGATATCTCAATATCCATTTAATCGCATTCCAATGCTCTCTACCCGGGTTCGCATATATCGACTCACAACTCCCATTGCTTGTGCAATGTCCGGTCTCGTGCTCACCATGGCATACATCAAACTCCCCACCGCCTGATGCATATGGAACTACCGCCATCTCATCTTTCAAAGCCCGAGTGCTTGGACACATATCCTTGGAAAGTTTGAAGTGATTCGCTAAAGGAGTTGCAACCGGTTTTGCCTTGTCCATGTTAAATCTCTTTAACACCTTGTTCACATAGTCTTCCCGCGACAACCATAATTTCTTATTTTTCCTGTCTCTAATGATTTTCATGCCTAAAATATTCTTGGCCTCTCCCAAGTCTTTCATAGCAAACCGTGATGATAACATCTTTTTCACTTCTACGATTCTCTTCATATTGGAACTAGCCACCAACATGTCATCCACATATAAAGATAAATACACAATGTCACCATCATCATATTTGCGAAAATAAACACGGTGATCGGACTCACAAGTGTGTAAATCTTTTTCTTGCATGAAACCATCAAATTTTAAGTACCATTGTCGCGGAGCTTGTTTCAAGCCATACAAGCTTTTCTTCAAGCGACATACCATGTGCTCCTTACCTTTGACTTCAAAACCCTTAGGTTGTGCCATGTATAATTCTTCATCTAAGTCACCATGTAAAAACGCTGTTTTTTACGTCTAAGCTAACTCAAGATAAAGATCCTTCTTTGCAACTATACTTAGCAGAACTCTAATTGATGTCATTTTCACTACGGGTGAAAATATCTCGGAAAGTAGTCGATCCCTTCTTTTTGAGAAAAGCCCTTAACTACAAGTCTCGCCTTGTATCTAATACTACCATCTCGCTTCATTCTTAATCCCTGTACACCCATTTGTTTAATAAAGCTTTTTACTGTGGGCAACTTGGTCAACTCCCAAGTTTTGTTCGAAGCAACGAGCTCATCTCGTCTTTCATAGCACACTCCCATTGCAAGTGAGACGTGTCCGCCTTTGCCTCATTGTAAGTTTCCGGTTCTCCCGAATCACGTATATAAGACATGACTTAGAACAAGTATTAGCCGATGGATCAAAAATTACCTTTGGCTTTCTCACACGTGTAGACCTTCTCAAGACAGGTACTTCAAGGTCATTCGTTTGTTCCGAATCACTGCGTTCTTCTTGAACTACCTCTTCACTGATAATAGGCTCATCTTGAACCTCTCTTTCAGGTGAACTTTGATCTACTGGAAACATCTTCACGGGCATTGTGTCTAATTCAACATATTCGATTGTACTACCTTCTCATGCTCGTCTCTCGTCCGACGATCCTTGTACATCTTTTCTTCATGGAATACCACATTGCGATGCGGATAACTTTATTATTCTCATAATCCCAAAGTCTATAACCATACTCGTCGCCACCGTATCCGATAAAGACGCACGCCGGGACTTAGCATCAAGCTTTTTCCTATCCTCCCTGTCAATCAAAGCATATGCAATACAACCAAACACCTTTAAATGTGAATAATTAATCTTCTTACCTCGACCACCGCTCCCGTGGTATTTCTCCATCCAACGCACTAGATGGACTTACGTTGATAAGATAAACAGCTGCATCAGCTGTGGCAGCCCATAAGTGTAGCGGGAGACCCGCGTGTAGTCTCATGCATCTCGCACGTTCTAGAATAGTCCTGTTCATTCTTTCGGCTACACCGTTCTCTTGAGGAGTTCTAGGAACAGTCTTTAGCCCGTGTATGCCTTCTCGACTCGGATAATTTGCAAATTCTTTACTTGTGTATTCACCACCATTATCGATTTCAAAGCTTTAATCGATAACCTTTCGTTTCTTTTCTACCATAGTCTTCCACATCCCGAACATCCCGAATACTTCTGATTTTTCTTTAAGAGCATAGACCCAAGTCTTTCTTGTTGCATCATCAATGAAGGTGACAAAATATCTCTTACCACCATAAGAGAGTTCTGAGCGAGTCCCCATACATCGGTATGAACCAACTCTAGCTTCGGCCTTTATTTTGTTGCCCATTCAATTGAAAACTAACGGCCTTTCGTTTTCCATAAATGCAACTCTCACAAAAATCTAACTCAACTTTTTGTAAACCCGGAAGTAATTTCCTCGAGTGTAATTGCTTTACACCTTTTCACCAAGATGTCCCAAACGATAATGCCAAAGAGTAGATAAATTACCGTAGCCATTGTAGTTGCAACTATATCACGATATTGTCTCCTTGGAGAAGGTAAAGTGTACCGTACGCTTTCCCTTTGCTACTACTCTTATCCCCGAGGTTATCTTCCACTCTCCACAGCCAAAGGTTATTACCAAACCTTCTTGGTCAAGTTTCTTGGTTGAAATCAGATTTTTCTTTAATTCGGAATATGCCTAGTTTCACGCAAAACTAGATGTCCTCCACCTCGAGATGTTCACAGTCACGGTTCCTTTCCCAACAATTGGACACATGTGGCCGTTTCCCACAACCACTTGTCCAAAATCTCCACTAGCATAATCATCAAATATGTCTCTTTGCGAGGTGCAATGAAAAGAAGCGCAGAATCAATAAACCATTTATCTCGTTGTCAAATCAAACCCCGTAGACAAACACAAGTTATCTAGCAAAGATTTATCGCTAACTACATTAGCACCTTGATTCTCATCTTCTTTGCTTCTTTTTGTAGGCTTCACATTGAAACCTCCGGTGTCCGGTTTTGTGACAAAACCAACACTCATCTTTTGCAACCTGTCTCTTACCCCTTGATTGTGATCCGCCACGACCGCTGAAATTTCCTCTACTTTTACTTCTTCCACGGTTCTCCACTTTGCAAGTGCCGTTGAAGATGTAGATGCAAAAAGATTATCTCCACCGAGACTTTCCTTCGCATCTCTTCATCCATGATACTACTCACAAAGCATCATCAAGAGTTAAATCATCCTTCATGGTGCTCGAAATTCCCTGCACTGCGGTATTGTAGCTTTCTGGAAGAGAACATAAAAATAATAAAGCTTGAAGCTTCATATCTAAATTTATGCCTGCGGATTCTAATTGACCCGTGACCTGCGTGAAACTATTAATATGCTCGCCACGAGAATCTCTATCGATAACTTCATATTAACCAGTTTCTTCAAGCAAAAATACTTGATTTGATGTGGATGGCTTCTCAAAAATATTTGTTAGAATATCCATGGCTTCTTTTGCAGTTTTTGCTTTCGCGATGTGGTACCCTGTCTTTTCGTCAACCCTAGACGAATCGCACCTAACGCCTTTCGATCAAGAATTTTCCATCCGGCTCTGTCGGATCCACTTCCGCCATCTCGGGTTTCCAACCCTCAAGTGGTGCATAGAGATCTTTTTGATAAAGATAATCCTCTATTTGTAGTTTCCACCATCCGAAATCCTCTCCATTGAACTTATCGATTCGATTTTATCTTTCGCCATCCCTGTTTGCTTTCAATCGAACGTCACCGAAAACCCTCGATGTTCTCAATTAGCCAACCCAAGCTCGATACAGGTTGTTACGAAATCGCACGTCGATTCCAGGAAAAATAACACTCGCAAACAATTCTCCGGACGAGAATATAGTAATAAAAGAGCGAGAATCGGATGAACACGCCAGAAAATTTGTTATCGAAGTTCACCCAAACCCTGGGCTACGTCTCCGCGCAGAGGCACTCTGCGAATCCACTAGACTTCGAAAAAGTTGGAATACAACGACGATCTTCTCTCAAGATCGGGTACAAAGAGATTGAGAACTCTCATCAAGAAAAACTCACTTTTTTCTTCTCTCTTTTTCTTGCCTCTCTATTTCCTTTTTCAGCGTCTTTACGGCTAGGGTTTTGCCATCGCTAATATATAGGTACCACTTTTAACCTAAAAGGAAATCTAATAGAAAGACAAAAAAGCCCCTAAAAACAAATATTTGGCTTTATCTATAACAGGGAGCTCCTGCCACTCTCTATATAGAGCATCAACCCACGCTACACGCATGTTTCCTACACTACGAACATTTGCATACGTCAGCATGGCGGGGGTGGGGGCTCATGCCTCTCTCTCTCTCTCTCTCTCTCTCTCTCTCTCTCTCTCTCTCTCTCTCTCTCTCTCTCTCTCTCTCTCTCTCTCCTCCCACATTCATAGTCGACTACATGTAAATTTGTGAGAATAACCATACATAGAAATCAACAGTAAATCCACGCACAATATTGGTCCCATGAGTGGGCGTACCTATGATGGATAGCTTGATTCTGTATCGACATTTACTAAGGCATCGTTAACCAGCTCAAGTAAACAAGCTACAAACCCAAATATTAAGAAAGAAATGCTGTAAAACACAAAATCAATCGGCTAGCTTAATCAGCCGAGTCCAGATCTGCATTTGGTGTGTTCAATAAAACTCATATAGAACCCTGACTGAAGTGGGACTTAATAAATCTGAATCGGCCAAGTTTGTGAAGGTTTAACACTCGATTGGTGTTTTCAGATGAAAAAGAACATCAAGGCGCTGGGGGTGAGTCGCCAACTTTATATGTCAGCATTACAGGCAACACTTGCCATAGGCTGACCATTTGAGGCACTACACTTAGTTTTCTCATATTTGCGAATCTCTAATAATTGTAAAATAGATCTGGCAGCTGAACTGGTTGGACAAATCGACATCACTTAAGCATTTAGTGTATTGGCCCAGTTATGAAGTGATTTGCTTTTAAGGGAATTGAGCACGCTAAAACAATCATCTCCTTGCAATAAAATTGTTTAATGGGTCTTTTATCAAGTTCATTCTGTTTGCAATAAAAAGAAGAGAGAGGCATGCCACTGTTTGAGACCAATTATGTCCCGGGGAAAAAAATACAACTATCTTTAGCTTCTTAGACCTTAAAACACAAAATGAAGGATAGAAGATATCTTTCGCATTTCCAATCAATACTCTTGTAGGGATACTCTGCAGAGGGACACATTTAACAGCATAAAATATTTCATAACCTTTAGCACTGTCAATAAACAACCTAAAAAAAAGAGAAAAAAGAAAAGTCTATGGCGAGATTCAATCAACCCTGAAAGGGCTTGTCCTAGATCAAGCCTTCTTGAATTTCTAGTTAATCACGTGTAAAAAAGAGCTCCAATTTCGTTGTGCTAACTTAATCCATTAGGCTCATCGATAATGAATCAGCTTGTATAAGTTGATAAATTTCACATTATAGAGACTTGAGGAGGAAAAGAATCCTTTTGAATTATGTGATGTTTACAAAGTGAATTAAATCTGCAGATCATGCACTAAACTATCAACTATGCGAATTTATTGACGACGACAGTATATGAAAAACAAGATCATAGTTTCTTCGTCAATTTTGTGTACTTCGCTAGATCTCTCCTTTTTTTTTTGGCTAAAATGACAGGACCTCACCGAACTGCAGAAACACGAAGGAATATTAACATCAGCAAATCAACAATAATATCACACTCAAATAAGAGTTGGTAATTC
This sequence comes from Eucalyptus brandiana, assembly GCA_014182725.1. NCBI lineage: Eukaryota > Viridiplantae > Streptophyta > Magnoliopsida > Myrtales > Myrtaceae > Eucalyptus > Eucalyptus brandiana. Next base: position 39,230,230 of record CM024674.1, read on the forward strand.
TTTTTTTTATCTTGGTCAAAAGAGTTGGTAATCTAAAACTAGTTAATCTAACAAAAGTTGATAAGTATGTAGGTTGGATAAAAGCATAGCAATTATCCCACTTTTTTTTTTCCCTTTTCAAACATTTGATCTGACGCGGTCCTATGATTCTTGCAGACCACCGTTTCAAGAGCTCAAGTGACAATTATATCCACAATCTTACATGAGATGTAAGTAGAAAGTAGAACACGAAGGAGTTGTGAGATAAAGAGGATGAAAAGTATAGTAGAAACGAGAGCAAATAAAAACACACTTTGTTGTCGGTGACCAAAGATAGAGAGAGATTGCTTGATTTTGGTTTAGGTTGGAGACCACACATATTTGATCAAATAATGGGGACGTGAGTCCTTGAATTGTCCGAAATGCTTTAGCCAAAACGATAGCTTACTCATGTACAATTCCCATTTTCTGTCTCAATCCACATCAACTAAAAAAAAAGAGAAATCCTAATAACACTCACCCTTCTCTCTCCCTTTTGCCTCAGACCGTGCCTTCGTCCTCACCGCCGATCGAGCTACCCTGTGCATGCATGTAAAGTCTCCTTGAGTGTGTCGATCCAGTCCCAACAAAAGATGGTTTCCGAAACAACACCTTCACTGGAAACTTCGAAAAAGATGACCCCCATTCAAATTGGTTTAATTACCTGAGGAACGGGAAAAACGTTGGCATCAATTTTACCTAAAACGTCTCTTTGAATTCTAACTCGGTGCTAGCTGCTTTTATTAGTGCCCTAGTAATAAGTTCGGCGGCCATGAACCGGTTCGGATGAAGATTAACCCTAATCTTCGATGACCCAGGAACCTTGGGAGCAAGAGCAAAGGTGGTGGGAGATGAAGAGTCCCATAGTATAGTCGATGCTTTGGTTGAGAGATAAGTTCTTGGATTGTTTATATCTGATTTCGTGTCTTTGCTTGAATAATGATTAGCGAATATTTGGAAAATTACATCTTTTCTTTCTCTATTTTTTCCCTCTTAAGGGTTAGAGTGTTGCCTCCGCCCCCTTTGGAATGCTGAGTTGGATTTTTCCCTACCCCATTTTGTGACACCTCCTGCCATGGAACAAGTAGGTCCTACTAATTAATGTCAGGTCAATACATACATGATTCAAATCTCTAGCATACATGGAATGGGAGAGATTGTGTCAAGTGATATATGAATCAACACCCATTCTTAAACGGTCACCATCTTCTGTGGTTATTTTGAGTACTCCATTTGAGAGCAAATTCACATGGAATAGACTGAATCGTTATTGAATTTGTTACATACCATAATGTGCGATACAGTTCACAACTTTGTTTCTAAATTAGGGCGATTGTTATTATAGTACAAAGGGAAACTAATGTGACTTCGAAATGAAATTTGGGAAAGAATTGGAGTATAGAAAACTAAGAATGATTCATTGCGGAACGATGCACTTTCTTAGGCTTCAACATCAGTAAAAATATGATAAAAGATGGTGTGAAGTCAAGTGCTAGAGACTTCAACGTGGGGTAACCTACCATTTCACTATGAGACTAATGGGGTTGCATCCATTAATTTCTTTCGGGCCTAAGCTCTGATATGTGAATTTTAAATATCTTGAATGCCCTGATGACGAAAAGTATTTGACGGTAGATTAGGGGCGGATATTTATCCACCTTTAAATTGAAGTATTTATTCGATTTTCTTTTTCTTTGTAGAGATACTATAGAAAATCCAATTCATACATTAAAAAATGACTGCTCCTTTGATTAAGATGATCGGCACTTGCTTCGGATGCCAAATGATTTTCGGGCGCACCCTTCTGATTGAACTGAAACCACATACTAGCATTAACCACGAGAATCGCGTACGAAACGTACCACATAAAGAAACCATGCAAAGCCAAAAGAGAGACATCAAGACCACAACCAACTACAAGAATTCCTCGTTTTACTTCAGCAGCTATGGCGATTACTTCTTGCGCAGGTTGTGGAAGTAGGACGCCGTGTCCTTCTCGAAGTCGTCCCGGAAGATGCGCATGTCCCTCCCAGGAGCTTTCATGGTCCTTCTTCCGCTGGACTTGGACGAGTCACCCATCAGACTCGCCACACCCACGGCCAAGATGGCCAAGCCTGCAATAGCTCCCGCAGCCGTGGCAGCACCACTCGACTCCTCGCCCTCACCATTTTCATCTCTGCCTTTGCTCTCGCTCCTCGATTCTAATCGATATGCCTTTGGATATGACCAGCAACGAGGTCTCTCTAATGTTCTATGTGACTTGTTGCTTTGGTGGAGACCAAGGTGACTTTTGGGTGTCTATTTATAGGGACTTTGGTGGCTTTGGAGTTTTGTCTGGGTTATTTCAATACTCAATGCTCTCTCTCTCTCTGTGGAAGACGTATGAGGCTTCCACTGCTTAAATTTCCGAGATCGACTTTAAATGAATCCCCGACTCCCCACCAACCTCTTCTACTTTATGAACAAAGTAGTGTAGCATAAGACTATAAAGCTACTCAAGTTGTAGTAAATGTTCAAAAGGATCTCTTTTCCAGGCGTCAGCACCAGTTTTTATTAATCTCAAAAGTATTTTGTTAAAGGAGCAATTCACTTGATCCGGTAAATTTGTTCAACCGAGGACATTAAGTGCGGCAAGTCATCAGTCACTAGATTTTATTGCCACAATGAATCGGGCTCAGCGCAGGCGTCTGATTTTGACGGAGCGTGTAACTGATAAATGGTGAGGCTTTGCCTCTCCACCTTCTTCATCATCATTCAAAGACAATGGTCAATGTCAGGCAAATCAAACTCCAATTTCACCTGTTTTAAATCTGATGCGAAAATCTCGGGGCGGGAATAAAAATCAGAAGAAACCAAGCATGTGAAATTTTCATATTCATGTTCCAAGCGGGTAAATTAAGGGAGTGTCCAAAACAGCAACAAGTAGAGAGCAAGTTCACTCCAGATATTATACATCAGTAATTGAAAAGCACCGACTGGAGAGGGAAAACATGGATATTTACATATATTATCGATCTAGCCTCTAGTAAACAACCACCATGGAAAGTTCCTCCAAGTCTTTGATCATGTTGGTTTCTGCTAATCCTCCTCATCCTCATCATCCTGCAGATTTCCATTGATTAGTTTCCTTCAAGAATCAAAGTCTGGGGAAAGATCATCAACCGAACGAAAAACCACATTTCAACGGGAAAAGAGGTTGAGATACCAAGGTAGACTTACCAGATTATCGATCTTATCAAATTCATCAGCAAAGCTCCCTTCACCATAATCTGGAAGACCAGCACAAAGGTTAACAGCTGGTTGTGGCAGGAAGGTGGTGATGGCGAGGGCTCAGCCCCCAACCGCGTGTTGCCTCATTTTAAAAAAAAATATATATATATATATATTAAATAATTTTAATTTTAATTTAATTTAATTAATTTTTATATTAACTATTTTCCATGTTAGTAGCAAAACAACATCGTTTTTCACTTGTTTAGTTTTGCACTTACCTTATTGGAAAATCGTTACATCAGCATTTTGGCCAGATTTTCTCGCCATCGGCACTTTAGTGATCAATTTTACTCCGATTTTGGCACTTAAGTATCACTATCCTAACTTTTGGCACTTAAGGGCACGCATGATAAAATTTCTACTTCTCTATTTCTCTATTTCTCTATTCCCCGGAACAGATTTGAAACAGAAATTCGTTTGGTAACGCAATTTGATTTTTCTATTTCTAGAACGGATTTATATTCCAGAAATAGATTTGAAAAAGAAATCATAAGTTAAAATTTTTAACTTCTCAATTTCTAAAATAGAAATTGAGAAATCAATTTCTATTCCAGAAATTTTGTCATGCGCACCCTAAGGGCGCATTTGGTAACGTTTTTGTTCCCGGAAATAGATTCTAATCAAAAATGATTCTTTTTTATTCTGTTTCCAGGAACAGATTCTAAGCATTTTAAATCGTTTGGTAAATGTCCAAAATTTCTGATTCTGGAATAAAATTGCATTTAGTACTATGCTCATTGATTCTATTTCAAATCAATTTCTTTTAATTTTTAAATAATTCTTATACTTTTCGTTTTTTTTCCTTGTCTTTTTTCCTTTTTTTTTTTCTTTTTTTTTTTTTTTTTTTTCTCCTATTCTTCTTCTTCTTCAAGCCAATTGTCGAACCAGCGATCGGCCAGACGAGAGCCGATGACCTCACTAGAGCATCGCTGGCCCTCGGCGAGGCCGGCCCTCGTCGGCCGAGCCTCCCACCGACATTGGGCGAGGCTCACCCAGCCCTCACCCAGCCTCGCCGGTGGCCAGGTGAGCTTTGCCAGGGCTGGGCGAGCCTCGCCGGTGGCTGGGCTTGCCTCCAGCGAGCTTGTTAGACCGATTGCCGGCGACCGGCGACGGCAGCGGTAGCGGATGACAACCGCGGATGGCAATCGATGAAGAAGAAAAAAAGAGAAGAATAAGAGAAAATGGAAGAAGAAGAGTTGGTTTTGATTCTTAGATTTGTTCCCGGAACAATAATCAACTTTTTTTTTATTATTGATTATGTTCCAAATTTACTTCTGGAATAAAAAATCGAATCGATCTTTGTTAGGATGGTTACCAAACGAACACTAAATGTCACTCCGTGCCAAGTTTTGGCATTTCAAGTGTCTAACACTCCTTTTTATCTGGAACTATAAAAATTCTGCATCGTGAATGTACTTAGCTTCCACATGAGGAAACGGGTGATTGGTATTCAATCTCTTCAATAGTGATCATCCAACATCTTGATTTCGTGTGAGGATTTACGAGAAAATTGAGGAAATTTATCGCAAAAACGAACAACACATCATGTGTAATTCATTCACGATCACAAATAAAATCACCATCAAGAATTTCAATTATGGCCCATACCGATCCACGATTGTAAGTTTCGCTGTTGATAGATTCAGGAAAAAGGAACCGCCAAGAGCCACCATCTTCGTCCTCCAATTCATGCCGACATCAAACCTCTCTAGTTTCAAACTTCTCCGTGCTCACTCGTGGATCCTGCTGAAGTCTCAAGTCAGGCTCACTAGACTTTTCGAATAGCTGATTTGGCGTCGTCTTATGAATCTTGTAGACCACCATTCAAGAACTCCAACAAGAATTATATCCGCGATCTTGCATGAGATGTACGTGGAAAACAGAACGCGAAGGATGGTGAGATCAAGAGGATGAAAGGCAAGGTAGAAACGAGAAAAACTAAACTGGTGGGAGGACTAACGTTCCAAGAAAATACAAAGTAACACTGAGCTTTATTAGTCTTGAAGAGAAGGGAAGCACCGTGTTTAGAATAGACGAGAAGAGAAGATTCTGATAACCTAATTCTATAGCATAGAGACGATGACGATATACGCGAAGTGCTTGTAGGGGTCCCACCACCTATTTTGTGGAACAGAGTCGGACTAAATAAATTTGTAGCAATAAAGAAAGCATTGATTTTGGGCGGGTTTTCACTATAATTATCGGGGAAAATCTCTTCGACATAGTGTTCGAATCCGATCATGTGCAGTTGAAATCAATTCATAAAACAATTAGATTTTCGCTACACGTTTTCATGGGCAGCAGACATCACAAATGCTCATTTGGAATTTACTGGTTATGCTCTACAAAATGAAAATCTTTTGAGTGATTCTGATTAGCAGGCAATGCTTGCATTATGGCAGCGATGATGTTCCTGAGAATAGGATCCTGAGCGAAAGGAAGCTGTCCAATATACGTAACAAGGCACTTCGCTGTCGGTGGCAGAAGATAGAGATGGAGATTGCTTGATTTTGGTAAAGGTTGTAGGCGACACAGTTTAATCAAGTAATGGGGACGTAAGTGCTTTAATTGTCCGAAATGCTTTCGCTGAAATGATAGCGAACTCATGTACAATCCCCATTTTCTATCTTCATTTTACAATTATTGAATTCGCATCACGTGGTGATCTACATTGACTAAATAAAAGAAACCCTAATAGCACTCACCCTTCTCTCTCAGACCATGCCTCCATCCTCACCGCTGCTTGACCCCTGCCATCTCCAACAGGCCGGCCGCCGGCAAGCTGATCGAGCTACCCTGTCCCTGCCCATTGGCCGTCCGGTTGGTTTATTTGTAGGTAGTTTTCAAGGGGTTTTTTTGGGTCTTCCGAGGGCGACATTTATTTACTTTTCTTGGGAGGTCGAGCTCCCCCATGCATGCTTGTTTGCAAAGACTCACCGAAATTTTGATTTGGGGTTTAGTTGCATCGATCGAGTTCCCAACAAAAGATGGTTTAGAAAACAACACCTTCACAGTAAACGTTGACTTTAACTTTACCTAAAATGCCACTTTGAACTCTAACTCGATGCTGGATGCTTCATTAGTGCTCTAGGAATCTGTTCGGTGACCACGAACCGGTTCGGGTGAAGATTAACCCTAATATTCGATAACCCAGGAATCTTAGGAGCAAGAGCAAAGGTGGGGAGACGAGAAGTTCACTGGTATGCTCGATGCTTTGGTTGAGAGATAAGTTCTTGGATTGGATTTCGCATCTTTGCTAGAATAATGATTAACCAATATTTGGAAAATTACATATTCTTTTTCTTCTTTCTTTCTTTTTAATGGTTTGTGTGTTGCCTCCAACTCCTTGGAATGCTGAGTTGGATTTTTCCCCTCCCCGTTTCGTGACCCCTCCTACTATGGAATAAGTAGATCCTACTAATTAACATTAGATCGATACATAGATAGTCGAGATCTCTAGCATACATTAGATGAGAGAGGTCGTATTTAGTGATATATAAATCAACACCCACTCTCAAATTTTAAGGGAAAAGTGCCAAAAAAGTCCTAAACCTTTTGGCTTTGTGCTGATTTAGTCATAAACCTTTTTTTGGTGCCGATTTAGTCCTAAACATTTTTACGTTATATCAATTTAGTCATTTCTGGCCAATTTTGGCCGGATTTTACTGACTGGATGCTGGCCGGCTGACGTGGCATGATCGACGCCGATGTGTATAATTTTTAATAATATTTTAATATTTTTGAATATTTTAATATTTTAATATTTTTATTTTTATTCTTTTCTTTATTCTTTTTTTTTTTTTCTTCTCATCTTCTTCCTCCAGCCGGTCGCCGGAGCTCGGCGGACCGGCCGGCCAGGCGACGGCCGGCGAGGTCGACCTCGCCGGCCACCTCGCCAATGGCGCGAGGCCGCCCTCGCGGCTTGGGTGGCGAGGCTCGCCCTCGCCGGATCCGGCGAGGGTCGAGCCTCGCCCATGGCCGGCGAGGGCAAGCCCCGCCAGCTCGGCACGAGGCCAGCTAGACTCCTCCCCGGCTCCGTTCTCCAATCCCAATCTCGCCCTAGAAATTTCCTCTCTCCTCCGCTCGTCGTCGTCTCTAGGGTTTACGGGAGCTCGGGGTGTCTTCGGTCGCGCGGCTCTTGCCCCGGATTTTCGCCTGTTTCTCCTGCGGCGGCAATCCGTCGGGGGTGGGGGTTTTGTGATTCCTGGGGTTCTTCGAGGCAGCTGGCCTTGTGCTGAGCTGGCAGGGCTCACCCTCGCCGGCCATGGACGAGGCTCGACCCTCACCGGATCCGGTGAGGGCGAGCCTTGCCACCCGAGCCGCCCTCGCGGCCACTAGCGAGGTGGCGGCGAGGTCGACCCGCGCGGCCGTCGCCTGCCCGGCCGGTCGCCGAGCTCAGACGGCCAGGAATTTGGAGGAAGAAGATGAGAAGAAAAAAAAAAAAATAAAAATAAAAAAGAAAAAATAAAATAAAATATTAAAATATTATTAAAAATTGTATACGCGTCGTAGGTTGGCGTCCGTCGGTAAAATCCGGCCAAAATTGGCCGGAAAGAAATTTGAATTGGCACAACATAAAAATGTTTAGGACTAAATCGGCATCAAAAAAAAAGGTTTAGGATTAAATCGACACAAAGTCAAAAGGTTTATGATTTTTTTGGCACTTTTCCCCAAATTTTAATAATCTTTTATGATTATTTTGAGTACTCCATTTGAGAGATAAATCCTCGTAGATGGGCGGGGTCGTTATAGGAGCCTAAAGTGCAACATTATATTTGAATTGTGCATGTTAAATTAATGTCTCGAATTTGAATTAGGATAACGATTTGTTAAATCGAATTTAACGATAAAAATTTTCCAAATAGATTTCAAACTGCATGAAGGAATAAAAGAGGAAATAAAAAATAAAAAAATAAAAAAGCAAAGTTTTTTTCGTTATCTGCAAGAGGGGCCGAATAAGGTTAGTTAACGTGGGGCCGTCAAGTCTTCACTTTTGGGCACACACGCGATTTAAAGCTACGGTGAAAGCAAGTGTTAGTTCTCTCCACGTAAAATCCAAACATTGGTGGGCCCAGGTCAAACTTTGACCATGGGCACACATATAAATATAAAGTAACGTCCAGGAGGTGGGCGGCGGAAACCCTACGTTGAAAAGTGTGAAGCCACCGAAGACTACAAAAGCAGAGAAAGAAAAGGAAGCCGCAAGCCGCACAAGTCAAGCTTAAGAGAGCAGTGCGTTTTTGTTTTGAGCTTCAACGTTGCAGTAATCTTGTGTCGTGAATTTATGTTCAAGTGAGTTATTTATTTATAAATGCTTTGAATTTGAGGTTAAATTTAGGTATAAAAATTGTAAACTCAGATTCTCCGCTTATAACGGAGTATTTGCTGCTGGCTCTTCCCGTAGATATAGGTATCGATACTCAAACCAAATCACGTAAATTTCTGGTATTCTTATTTTTCACGTTTATTTCTTTGGCGATTTCGCATTGACGTAAATTATAAAATCCTACCGTTTCCGCATATTATATTCCAACAGTGCCCATAACGTGCGGTGCAAATCATAATATTTTCCCAAATTAGAGGACTATTATCATGGTATAAGGGGAGACTAACGTGATTTGGAAATGAATTTTGGTAAAGAATTGGACAGTAGGAAATTAGGAATGATGCACATGAAAGCCCTACGCAATATTCATCAAGGAATGAGGCCACTTTCTTCAGCTTCAACATCAATCAAGATTTGACAAAAGATGGTGTGAAGTACCACAATCTTCAACACGGGGAACCTACCATTTCACCGTGGGACTAATGTGGTTGCAGGCCCATTGCATCCATAAATTTCTTACAAGCCTAGGTTCTAATGTGTGAATTTTAAGTATCTCGAATGCCGTAATCGCGAAAAGCATTTGAGCGTAGATTAGCGGCGGATAGTTATCCACCTCTAAATTAAAGCATTTATTTTGAATAGAGATATACTATGGAAAATCCAATTCACAAGATAATAAATAATCTGATCGAAGAATGAGTTAAGACAGACAGAGAAATTGACTACTCTTTTGACGTTGTTGATCAGCACTTGCTTCGGATTAAAAGAACTGAAACCACATATTAGCATTAACCACGAGAATCTGAGCACAAAGTGTACCACACAAAAGACACCATGCAAAGCCAAAAGAGAGACATTGAGACCGCACACACAACAACACAAATTCCTCGTTTTACTTTAGTAGCTGTGGCGACTACTTCTTGCGCAGGTTGCGGAAGTAGGACGCTGGGTTCTTCGCGAAGTCGTCCCGGAAGATGCGCGTGTCCATCCCAGGAGCTTTCGTGGTCCTTCTTCCGCTGGCGATCAGACGCGTCACGCCCATGCCCAAGGCCAAGATCGCCAAGCCGGCGATCACTACTGGTTAAGATTTAACCAACCCTGGTTACGCGCCACCAACCCCCTCTTTTTTTTTTTTGAAAAACGACACTTTGTTGTTGGTGACCGAAGATAATGGGGACGTGAGTGCTTCAATTTTCCGAAATGCTTTAGCCAAAGTGATAGCTTACTCATGTACAATTCCCATTTTCTGTCTCAATTTTATAATTATCGGATATGCGTCACATGGCGATCCACACCAACTAAAGAAAAGAAGTCCTAATAACAGTCATCCTTCTCTCTCCCTTCTGCCTCAGACCGTGCCTTCGTCCTCCCCGCCGATCGAGCTACCCTGTGCATGCATGTAAAGTCTCCTTGAGTGTGTCGATCCAGCCCCAACAAAAGATGGTTTCCGAGACGACGCCTTCACTGGAAACTTCGAAAAAGATGACCCCCGTTCAAATTGGTTTAATTGCCTGAGGAACGGGAAAAACGTTGGCATCAATTTTACGTAACACACGTCTCTTTGAATTCTAACTCGATGCTAGCTGCTTTTGTTAGTGCCCTAGTAATAAGTTCGGCCGCCATTTACCGGTTCGTATGAAGATTAACCCAAGTCTTCGGTGACCCGGGAACTTTTGGAGCAAAAGCGAAGGTGGTGGGAGATGAAGAGCTCCATAGTATAATAGATGCTTTGGTTGAGAGATAAGTTCTTGGATTGTTTATATCAGATTTCGTGTCTTTGCTTGAATAATGATAAGTGAATTTTTGGAAAATTACATCTTCTTTTCTTACTTTATTTATTTTTTCCCTCTCAAGGGTTCGAGTGTTGCCTCCGCCCCCTTTGGAATGCTGAGTTGGATTTTTTTACCCACCCCATTTTGTGGCACCTCCTGCCATGGAACAAGTAAGTCCTACCAATTAACGTCAGATCAATACATACATTATTCAGATCTTTAACATACATCGGACGGAAGAGATCATGTCAAATGATATATATAAGTCAACACTCACTCTCAAATGGTCATTATCTTCTGTAATTATTTTGAGTACTCCATTTGAAGGCGAATTCACATAAAATGGACTAGATCGTTACTAAATTTGAATCGTACCATAACGTGCGATGCGGATCACAACTTTTTCCTAAATTAGGGGGACTGTTATTATAGTACGAAGGGAAACTAATGTGACTTCAAAATGAAATTTGGGAAGGAGTTGGAGTATAGGAAACTAGGAATGATTCATTGGAGAACGATGCACTTTCTTCAACTCCAACGCCGATAAAAATATGATAAAAGATGGTGTGAAGTGCTAGAGACTTCAACATGGGGTAACCTACCGTTTCACAATGGGACTAATGTTGTTGCATCCATTAATTTCTTTCAAGCCTAAGCTCTGATATGTGAATTTTAAACATCTCGAATGCTCAAAGTATTTAACGGTAGAATTGGGGCGGATAGTTATCCACCTCTATATTGAAGAATTTATTCTTTTTTTCTTTTTTTTCTTTTTTGTAGAGATACTATAGAAAATCCAATTCATACATAAAAAGTGACTGCTCCTTTGATTAAGTTGATCAGCTCTTGCGTTGGATGACAAAATGATTTTGAGGCGCGCCCTTCTGATTGAACTGAAACCACGTACTAGCATTAACCACGAGAATCAAGTACGAAACGTACCCCATAAAGAAACCATGCAAAGCCAAAAGAGAGACATCAAGACCACACCCAACTACACGAATTCCTCGTTTTACTTCAGTTGCGCAGGTTGCGGAAGTAGGATGCCGTGTCCTCCTCGAAGTCGTCCCGGAAGATGCGCATGTCCCTCCCGGGAGCTTTCATGGTCCTTCTTCCGCTGGACCTGGACGAGTCACCCATCAGACTCGCCACACCCACGGCCAAGATGGCCAAGCCTGCAATAGCTCCCGCGGCCGTGGCAGCACCACTCGACTCCTCGCCCTCACCATTTTCATCTCTGCCTTTGCTCTCGCTCCCTCCCATATCGATTCTAATCGATATGGATATGCCTTCGGATATGACCAGCAATGAGGTCTCTCTAATGTTCTATGTGACTTGTTGCTTTGGTGGAGACCAAGGTGACTTTTGGGGGTCTATTTATAGGGGCTTTGGTGGCTTTGGAGTTTGGTCTGGGAATAATTTCAATACTCGATGCCCTCTCACTCCGGAAGACGTATGACGCGTCCACTGCTTAAATTTCCGAGATCGACTTTAAATGAATCCCCGACTCCTCCCCCACCTACCTCTTCTACTTTATGAAGGAAGTAGTGGTAGTATAGACTCTATAAAGCTACTCAAGTTGTAGTAAATGTTCAAAAGGATCTCTTTTCCATGCGCCAGCACAATTTTTTATTAATCCCAAAGGTATTTTATTAAAGAAGCAATTCCCTTTGATCCGGTAAATTTGTTCAACCGAGGACATTAAGTGGGGGAAGTCATCAGCTATGTAGCACCGACACGGACACGCGATATGCGAACACGATACGATACGCCGACATATCATTTCTTAAAAATAGAGAATTTCGACACATTCCGACACGTTATATATTAAATATATTTTTATATATAAATATATAAATAAATAATAATAAAAATAGCCTAGAATTAATTTACACGAAAAATATTAAATAATATCATTCATTATTTTAATTTGTTACAATAATACACAAAACTTAGAGGAAAAAAACATTGTTTAAAGAAAAATGCTGAAATGATATTTTTAAATTTATTTATTTATCATATATAGCATTTTTTATTACTTCTTTCATAGTAAAAGACTTTAAAAAAAGTAAACAATTCTAAAAAAAAAATTGAAAAAAATATTGACCCCGTGCATGTATATTTATAGCAATTTTATTACTTCTTTTATTACTTATTTTGTGTATATTTATATTTTGACCCCTCAAGTATTAAAAATTTTTAAAATTGACCTTGTGCGTGTCAGAATCGCGTGTCAGAATTCTGGACTCGCATGTCGAAGAGAGTTGACCACGTGTTGGATTTTTCGACACTCGTTGACCACGTGTCGGAGGGTGTCGGACACGTGTCGGAACGTGTCGAACACGACACGAAGGTTTCCGGAGAGTGTCCGTGCTACATAGGTCATCAGTCGCTAGACTTTATTGCCGCAATGAATCAGGCTCAGTGCAGGCGTATGATTTTGACGGCGCGTGTAACTGATAAATGGTGAGGCTTTGCCCCTCCACCTTCTTCATCATCATTCAAAGACAATAGTCAATGTCAGGCTAATCAACCTCCAATTTCAGCTGTTTTAAATCTAATGCGATCATCTCGGGCGGGAATAAAGATGAGAAGAAACCAAGCATGTGGAATTTTCATATTCATGTTCCAAGCGAATAAATTAAGGGAGTATCCAAAACAGCAACAAGGAGAGAGCAAGTTCACTCCAGATACTATACATCAGTAATTGAAAAGCACCGACTGGAGAGGAAAAACGTGGATATTTACATATATTATTGATCTAGCCTCTAGTAAACAACCACGATGGAAAGTTCCTCCAAGTCTTCGATCATGTTGGTTTCTGCTGATCCTCCTCATCCTCGTCATCCTCGTCATCCTGCAGATTTCCATTGATTAGCTCCTATCAGGAATCAAAGTCTGGGGGAAGATCATCAACCGAACGAAACCACATTTCAATGGGAAAGGAGGTTGAGATAACAAGATAGACTTACCAGGTTATCGATCTTATTAAAATCATCAGCAGAGCTCCCTTCACCATCATCTGGAAGACCAGAACAAAGGTTAACAGCTGAATGATTGCATATGGATCTATTAGAAGACTTGTGTTGACACCTAAATTTTGGCAACCCATGTAGTCATTTATTGCATAAAAATTAGGGGTTAATTTTATCCCTGAAAAAAAATATTAATTGCACACTATATAAATTTAGGTACATTTAGTTTGCATATTTTGCATTTTTATTTATTGGACCAATGGTGGACGGGTTCGAATTAATGTTTCTGAGCTTAAATTGGTAGGTCGGACTAAGCCCGTGAAATGAGCAAATTAGCCCAAGCCCATTGTTTTTTTTTAAATCAATTATCTTGTGAAAAATTGAAATTTGATGCAATATTCGATGATTTTTGAAGATTGAAAACCGCATTCAATCTCATCTTTATCAATAAATGATAAAATCATTAGAGATATTCGGGAGATAAGGAAAATAAGAAGATTTTGGGTGATCGGGAGGTTATAGATTATCTTCGTCTATATTGAAAAAACGAGATAAAATATTCTACGGAGATTACCTATTTTCACCTATAAAAAGCAATCGGGTATGTGGAGATGGGGGGCTTCTTCCGTTTGGTTCCTGAAGAGAAAAAAAGTTCTTTCGTGCGGTGACTCTTTATTCGTGCCTTTGAAAAGTCAACACAAAAAGTGAGGTTTTGAAAGTGTGCAGAGAGAAAAAGTGAAAAAGGAGAGGGAGGCCGTCCGTGAAGGTCTTGGGAAAAGGAAAGAAGCACAAAAAACAAGGAAAGTGTGCGGCTGCAGAGGAGAGAGGAAAGGGAAAAGTAAAAAAAAAAAAGAAGGAAAAGTTTTTCCTGTTCATCTTCTTCAGCAATGCTTTCCTGGTGTCCAGTCCCTTCACCGGCGCGTCTCCTTGCTCCTGTCCGGTTGATCATCCGTGTGCCCCGCATTTGAGCACTGCCCATCGCCCAACTCGACGATCCATGAAGCTCCGCCACGCCTCCGCCTTCCCCGCGCCGACGTAGCCGCCGGTCTCCGTCTACAAGCCCCGACGACCCGCGCCACCACGACGCCGAGCCTCGCCGCGCCTCCTTCACGAGCAAACCGCATCGCCAGCCCACTCGCCCGTGATTGCTCAACAGATCTCGCCTTTGCTCGCCGTCCGTGAAGCCCGACGCCGACGGATTCGAGACCCTCGCAGCAGCCGCGACCCGAACGCCTTTGCTTCGCCTTACCGTCGCCGATCTGCAGCATCAGAAGTCCCGGCGTCCCTACTCGCTTCCACCTGCAACCCAGCCGTGCCAAGCCTTGCTGTGACGCCGCATCACCACGTGCTGCCTTGCTCAGAAGAAAAGAAAAAAACAACAAAAGAAGCAAAATCAATTAGGTTGTTTTTATTTTTCACTTATTTTACTTTATTTTGTTTATATTCTTTAGTTTAGTTACTTAATTGGATCCCAATATTCACTTTATCAATCTTGTAGGCATTATCCGCAGGAGTTATCCCTAAACTTATTGTAATTATTAATTTGGCCGTAAGATGTCGGGTTATTTTTTTTAATTACATAAATTTTTGGGGTTTGTTGATAGTTGTTAAATCTTGAATCAATATAATTATTAATTTGATCCGTAAGAATTCGGATCGGATTTTTAGTTATTTTGAACTCTTTGTCGTGATAATTAGGGTTAGGATAATCGTTAATTTGACTGTGAGACAACGGGTTATTTTTTCGATTATTTTGATCCTTTATTTGATTGAATATCTTGATTGTTTAGGTTTGACGTTTAGTTGATAATTGATTGTTTTTGAAAAGCCACTAAAAAATCTAAAAATATTTGAATTAGGATTCAGTTTGTTTTGGAATATTTTTGTTATCGGCATATCTAGGATAGAGATTTCGATTCGGAAAATATAAAAAACCAAAAAAAAAAAACTAAAAAATGCATTCATTTAGGATTTTTAGTTTCTGTTTAATTTAAATTGCATTTTTAATTACATGGCAATTTTAAATTTCGAATCTTTAATAGACACAAAAAAACATCATGCATATATCATGTATAATTAGGGCATGCTTTGCACGTCATTGCATATTAAATAAATTGCATTTTAGATTTAGATAATGTCTTAGTTTAAATTAGGATTCGATATGACTTAATCCTAATTTAAATTAGACAGAATCTTAATCTAGTTAGATCATTTTAAATTTCATAAAATTTGTCTTAGGATAAATTAGTTGCAATTTATAGGATAGATTGTATTTTTAAAATAAAAAATGTCATTTGCATGTCATGTAAAATTAGGTCCATGAAATGCATGTCATTTTAGTGATTATTATTAGGTTCATTTTTAATTGGAAATTGCCGTCATTAGATTAGGCCATTCAATAAATGTCGCGTGACATATAACTCGTATATTAAATTGCAATGTTGCATATCATTTTAGTTGAAATAATTTTGTACGTCATTGCATTGCATTGTATTACACGTCATTAGAATTAAGTCAATCTGGTTAATTTAAATTGCATATAACAACTGCATGTTCATTAAGAGATCATAAAATTTTTTATTCATATGGTTTAGGACATGTTGCCATGCCATATCATTTCATAGATTAAAAGCATCACATTGCATGTCATTAATATTAGGTCATTTAGATTGCATTTAATTGCATTTCTTCATGTCATATAGCTTATGTCATGCTACCATGTCATATTAGATTATTAACATGCATCGCATGATTTTCATTAAGAAAAGCGAAAAACAAAAATTAAAATTGCGTGTTAATTAGAAATCATATTTAGGATGGTTGATATGGATTCGATTTAATAATGAGATGCTTTCGTTATTTCGAAGTATGTTTTGCATTATTTAATTGCTTTCTTGAGTGTTAAATTGGTGGTATGCGCACATGTATGATCACCTCACATGTTAGGAAGTTAAATTAAAATCAATTCAATTGCCAAACATTTTCTTGAAATGAAATAAAAGGTACCGAAAGGGCACTAGGATAGGGGTGTAGCAAGTCCCCGAACTCATAAATCTCTGGTTCGTAGGAGTAAAGTAATTCTCCCGTTACTTTACTTGGGTTTCTAATCGACCCACCAAAAATAGATTAGTGGCGACTCGATTGAAAATCATTTGCATGTTAAGAATTCAAACCTAAGTCGCGAATTGGTATGGGCTTGGGAGAGCCCGAGCTAAGCTTAAAGACTTAGTAATCCATTAGCCTAATTTTAGGTAGTCCAAACCCTGAAAAATTGGGTCGCGACGAACTTGGCGACTCCACTGGGGACTAGCGTTCAAAAACACTTAGTGGACTTAGGCCAATTTTTCTTTTAAAAATATTTTTGTTTGGCAGTAAGGATCTCAGGTACGTCCCTAACATTTCTAAGGTGTTAAATGTTCTTGCAGATAGGAGTTATAAGGGAGTAGTCTTTGCTAACCCCTGTCTTGCGGAGTTGGAGTTAGGGATGAATGTTTGAATTTAAACTATAGAAGTGTTGCTTGCATTTAAACTGTTATGCATGCTTTATTGCTTTAGCACCACACTATTTGCACACACAGCCTGCGGTCGGACCTGGGCTGCGATAGGATTTCTAGGATGGTGTTGAGAATGATACTTCCTCCAAAGCGAGACTGCTATGTAGAGGTTGACATTCTCTTCCCGAAATTTCTTTCATGGTGTCAAATGTGTTTTGTCCATATCCGCGAGCTGCGTAACTATTGGACATTCCATTCGGCGAGCCGGAGTTAGGGGACCCGACACGTTAATGCGAGGCAACGGTCGAGATCATCCTCTTAGCTCCACTTTGTTAAGCTGTCTAGAGTAGAAATCGAGCCTCACATCTCATGTGCATGTCTATGTGATTGCCATCGATTTTCCTTGGTGAAGTAAGTCTTCTATTCCCATATTAATGCAATTTACTTACTTTGTCAAACTCTTGGTTGGTCCATGACAATCTAGGTCAATCATTGATTTAATTCATTTGTCAATTAGAAATGAAATGAATTGCCATATAATGAATCATTTGGAAAATAAAAAAATTGGAAATTTGTTTTCAATTTATATCTTGGCTTTTCCTAATTCATGTTTAGGAAATTTCATTCCTACTGGGGCATCCCATGTCTTTATTTTCCTAGTCCAATTTTAGGAAATCATTTTCATATGTGGACTTTTCTTAACTAAAAAATAGATTGTTGTCATGGATTGGTTTTTCAGTATACCTCGTTCTTACATATTTCCATTTTAATTAGGTGATCAAGAACTAAAATGGTGACCAAACCGAAATGCGTGATCGTATCTCCGCTATGGAAGACCAACTTCGGCGGTTGCTCGCCTCTATGCAATTCATGATAGCTCAAATCCAATCACTCCGAACGGATTTGACTCCTACACCTACTCTCCCCGAGACGGTAGTCCGAAGCGATCGGGTAAGACCCAAATGAGCAATGGCGACATGCTTGACATGGAAGATGACCCACTCTTGGTCACCGCCGAAAGAACTAAACTTGATAATGTCCATAAGATGGGGCAAGATGAAGTGGAAGTGATGGATACTGCCGGGGCAGCCTAGTGGCAAGTTTGATTACCTGGTGAAGTATTCGGCTCCTCCTAGCTTTTACTTTGACTCCCGCAACATAATTCCAAGTGGATGGGATGACATGGACGATCCGACGTCTCCAAAGACGAGAGAACTCGATAACGCCTTGGAAGGAATCACGGAGTGCTGTTCGATGACCTCTTCATAGGAGCCAATGACGAAAGACCTTCGGAAGACATGGACGTTAGCCTGCAAGAGTAACTTGCTCAATTGCACCTTCCCTGCGTGGGAATTCTTATTGCTTTTTAGGAATCATCCTCGTTTTCTAGGAATCGTTTTTGATGTTTTCTCTTTTTAGGGGTTAGAAATCACAATTTCCATTCCAATAATGTAATTCATTTGATCATATTCAATGAAATTACAATTTTATTTCAACTTTTGAGGACATGATGGAGTATACCAAACCAGTCCAATGACGATATCCGACCATGAAAAAAGAAATATATTATCCACGGATAAATCCTGAGGGCTGGACTTTCTCATGCTTCCTCCCAAAAACTCTTTTGAAAACAAAAGCATTTCACATTGCTAAAAAAACAAAAAACATTTTCCCAAAGCTTGTAGCAAATTAAACCTGTTTGTTTGTCGACTCATTTACTTCATGTCTCGAGGCGTTTGAAAATAACGCGTCAATTTCCAATGATAGTGGGCCCATTGATTTGGGAACATACATCCAAGAGGAAAAATAGACGTAGGGGGAAGGGTCATTTACTAGCTGATTGTGATGACATCTCCCAAGAGTGAAGAGGACTTTAAACACTACTTATCATTTTATTTGTCCCGAGCAATTTCCTTGCACATCAATAGGAAATTGAGGACAAGTTAGAAGAAGATCATCTAGATTTCAAAGTGTGATGTGTGGCACATCTTTTTACAATTTGTGTGTGATGCCATGTTGGAACAAGTTAAAAGAGAATCATCCGTCTTGGATGAAATGGATACATTGTGTTCATGAACATAATCAATTTTGGAATTGACACTGTTCTTTTCCTTGCAGATGATGAATTGGGACACTATGGATTCCAAAAGTAGTGACATGGCGAGACAAAATCTCGATCCGAGCCAAAATGGTTATGCAGTTTGAAATTACTTTGATGATGCATAATATCCTATTCATGCACGTTGTTCTGTGCAGGGGCAAAAGCCAGATTTCATTGAATCAAAGATCGGATTTTTCATCCTTGATTGATCAATTTGTATGTTTGTTCCTTTTTGATAGGGGCAATCCAAGGACACCCATTGCTTTGAGACAATCCCTTCGTGGGATATTTCATTGAATGAATGCTTGCAATTATGTTTTCATACTTATGAGAGCATTTTTGAGTGTAGTAAATTGTTTGTTTGAAGTCACAAACACTTTTCATGCTTAAAGTTGCTAGAGTCTTTTGAAAATAGAATTTTCATATTGATTTAGCTCACCAATTTCATGTGGAGATTTATCAAGATAGACAACTCAATGGAGTGACGTCAATGTTTAAGAATGCTTTGAATGAGACGTATCGGGATGATGAAAGGCAAACCCTATCCTATACACAGTCCCATATTCATACACTTGTGAGATGAGTGTAGGAAGGTTCATATCCATAAGGTAAAGAGTTCTCTCGCAAGAGGTACGGCAACCGAAATGATGAGAGGCAATTCACTTCTCTATCCCAAACAGTACAGGTGATCCATTGCTTAAACTTTTTGAGCCCATACACCTATGGATATTCTTTTCAAATTACCCCTGTCAAGAATCACCCCACATCGGGGCAACTAAGAGATAAAATGGCATCATGAGGTGAGGAAAATGAATTGAAATTTTCTTGCTCTCACTTGCATCAATCTTCAAGTCATGCTATTACATTGAATTCATGTGTTAATTTAAGTGCCTTAGGATGATGAAGAGCATTTCTTTCTCTATCCCATACACTTATATCTTTGTATAGCCCATTTGAGCCTGCAATTTCATTTCTTTAAACCCAGTTGGTGATCATCCCCCACCTTTGGGGCAAGGCAAAAAGAGATGAAGACTCTTGAAATATTCAAGTGTCATCCAAAGTGTAATTCCTTAACGCATGTATTGTGCGCAAAAATTGAAATCAAAATAGAACCATGGGGCATGAAAAAGCTGTGTGCCTGGTAAAAGTAAGGCCAATGCCCATGAAAAAAGAAGTAAAAAAAAAAAAAAAAAAAGAATGAAAACTAGGGGCATGAAAAAACGGTGTGCCTGGTAAAAGCAAAGCCAATGCCCATGAATGAAAAAAGAATCAAGATAGGTGACTGTCAATTCTAAGAATTGAATCCCAATGGAGCAATAGTCAAAGAACTCAAATGCTGAGTTTTCACAATCAATGGGGCACTTCATGAACACAATCCCCGATGGTGAAAAAAAGAAAAGCGGTGGCAATGCCAAGATGATCATCAACTCACACCTCTTACACACATTTTGAGCCTAATGATCTTTTCATTTCTCAAACCATGAACCCAACCTACGTTACGTCCCTTACAAAGTCTCTTCAGATTAGGGCATTTGAATTAACGTAGGAGTTCATATGTTTATAAGCATCGCTCGAAGAAGTGCGAGCAAGATTATCTCTTTCTCATTTTGCAGGGTTCTTGACTTGTAAACCTAGAGATGAGTACAAGACTGTTCATTCAATAACCTTGACTCAAAGAGTCCCTTTGTTAAGCCGTTGACCAAGCCCACATTATGGTCCCCTGTTAAAGACCTCTCGGATTGGTAAGATCGTACAATTTGCGAGAATACTCGGACCCATGTCGATATGATGAAATTGAGTGATTCGCATAAAATAGACATTCTAAATGAGAGTGAGTGAAAGTCCTTTCTAATCGAAAGTCTCTCATTTAGCATTCTTAAGAAATCCATGTCATGAGTGAAGATTGTCTTGAATGATAATTCTCTCCAAAGTGGAAATTTGGGTGATGCAAATGTCATTATGCATAAACCCCGATTGAGTTGATGAAAACCTCACCGAATTTTGAAATGTGCATTCTAAAGTAGCTTAGATTGTCTATCTCTTTGATGAATGCATATTAGTTTTTGCTCTAAATCATGTCTGACAGATAATGTTTTCTCAAAGACCCAAGAGCTCCTAATATTCAGGAGGTGAGAGGCCTTCACAGAATATCTAAGTTCCAGAAGACATATTCCAAAGAATCAGAGATATCATCAGGTAAGTGTATCTCTACCCATTCTCGACACTTGACTCGATCAAGCTGTCCTTTTAAATTGACTTGGCGTGCTTTCGTAGCCCAGAGTTCCCCTCTATATTGACCTGGCATGCTTTCGTAGCCCGATATCCATTTATATTGACTGGCGTGCTGTCATAGCCTAGAGTCCCTTTTGAAAACACCGACACTCGGCGAGTTGTCCCCAAAGATTTTCCTCTAGATTCAATCGATTAAGGCGACCGAAGAACGGTTCGGGTCCCGGTCGGTTGACCTCTGTTGCAAGGCGGGCGACCGAAGAATGGTTCGGGTCCTAGCCAAGCAAAACCTCGGTTTAGGCGACCGTAGAATGGTACGGGTCCTAGACAACATCTATTTCCCTATTCGGGCGACCGTAGAATGGTACGGGTCTGGAAGGTAAACCCCGTTTAGGCGACCGTAGAATGGTACGGGTCCTAGACAACATCTATTTCCCTATTCGGGCGACCGTAGAATGGTACGGGTCTGGAAGGTAAACCCCGTTTAGGCGACCGTAGAATGGTACGGGTCCTAGACAAAACCTATTTCCCTATTCGGGCGACCGTAGAATGGTACGGGTCTGGAAGGTAAATCCCGTTTAGCGACCGTAGAATGGTACGGGTCTTAGACAACCAAACAACGCCATACCTTGGGCGACCGTAGAATGGTACGGGTCTGGGAAAGTAGTCTCTTTACAAAGCCATGTTACTATTCAGGCGGACCGTAAAATGTACGGGTCCTGGACAAGTAACACCAACTATCTTGAATCACTCTACCCTCTTTGAAGGTAAGATATTCTAGGTAGGTTCCTTTACCATTTGCATACAAATTGCATTCCAAAATTTCGACATCTCAGTCTGGATCTGGATGTCTCAATTCTCTTCGTTGAACATTTCACTCTGGATGTGAATGTTCTTCAACTTTTCTCGTTATACCTTAGTCTGGATCTAGGTATCTCGAGTACAAAAATCTTGACATTTCAGTTTGGACCTGGATGTCTTGATTATTTTCGTTCAAACATTTCACTCTAGATGTGAATGTTTTGGCAATCCTTCTCATTATACCTTAGTTTGGATCTAGGTATTTTGAGTTTTTCAAAAATTTTGACATCTCGGTTTGGATCCGGATGTCTCAATTTTCTTCCGTTGAACATTTCACTTTGGATGTGAATGTTCTTACCTGTTACGCTTTTCAAGGAACCTGAGTGAGAGTTGGGTACTTGTAGAGTAAATAGGGACTTATCATGTACCTCAAGATGCTCTACCGCACTGACTGGTAAGTAATTGCAGGTACGTTCTTTCCTTTCACATCATGCATTTTGCATTAGCATTTCCATGCACCATATAAATTGCATTTTAAAATGGAATTCATTTTCCAAAAAAAAAAAATTAAAAAATTAAAAAATCAAAAAATCAAAAAATCAAAAATCAAAAATCAAAAAAATCAAAAATCAAGTCACTCAATGCATGTGCATGGTCAAAATTTAGGTTTCAATTTGTCTTTGAATGCAACCTTTACGAGCTCACCTTCAAAGAGGGGCAGCTGTTGACACCTAAATTTTGGCAACCCATGTAGTCATTTATTGCATAAAAATTAGGGGTTAATTTTATCCCTGAAAAAAAATATTAATTGCACACTATATAAATTTAGGTACATTTAGTTTGCATATTTTGCATTTTTATTTATTGGACCAATGGTGGACGGGTTCGAATTAATGTTTCTGAGCTTAAATTGGTAGGTCGGACTAAGCCCGTGAAATGAGCAAATTAGCCCAAGCCCATTGTTTTTTTAAATCAATTATCTTGTGAAAAATTGAAATTTGATGCAATATTCGATGATTTTTGAAGATTGAAAACCGCATTGCAATCTCATCTTTATCAATAAGCAATAAAATCATTAGAGATATTCAGGAGATAAGGAAAATAAGAAGATTTTGGGTGATCGGGAGGTTATAGATTATCTTCGTCTATATTGAAAAAACGAGATAAAATATTCTACGGAGATTACCTATTTTCACCTATAAAAAGCAATCGGGTATGTGGAGATGGGGGGCTTCTTCCGTTTGGTTCCTGAAGAGAAAAAAAGTTCTTTCGTGCGGTGACTCTTTATTCGTGCCTTTGAAAAGTCAACACAAAAAGTGAGGTTTTGAAAGTGTGCAGAGAGAAAAAGTGAAAAAGGAGAGGGAGGCCGTCCGTGAAGGTCTTGGGAAAAGGAAAGAAGCACAAAAAACAAGGAAAGTGTGCGGCTGCAGAGGAGAGAGGAAAGGGAAAAGTAAAAAAAAAAAAAGAAGGAAAAGTTTTTCCTGTTCATCTTCTTCAGCAATGCTTTCCTGGTGTCCAGTCCCTTCACCGGCGCGTCTCCTTGCTCCTGTCCGGTTGATCATCCGTGTGCCCCGCATTTGAGCACTGCCCATCGCCCAACTCGACGATCCATGAAGCTCCGCCACGCCTCCGCCTTCCCCGCGCCGACGTAGCCGCCGGTCTCCGTCTACAAGCCCCGACGACCCGCGCCACCACGACGCCGAGCCTCGCCGCGCCTCCTTCACGAGCAAACCGCATCGCCAGCCCACTCGCCCGTGATTGCTCAACAGATCTCGCCTTTGCTCGCCGTCCGTGAAGCCCGACGCCGACGGATTCGAGACCCTCGCAGCAGCCGCGACCCGAACGCCTTTGCTTCGCCTTACCGTCGCCGATCTGCAGCATCAGAAGTCCCGGCGTCCCTACTCGCTTCCACCTGCAACCCAGCCGTGCCAAGCCTTGCTGTGACGCCGCATCACCACGTGCTGCCTTGCTCAGAAGAAAAGAAAAAAAACAACAAAAGAAGCAAAATCAATTAGGTTGTTTTTATTTTTCACTTATTTTACTTTATTTTGTTTATATTCTTTAGTTTAGTTACTTAATTGGATCCCAATATTCACTTTATCAATCTTGTAGGCATTATCCGCGGGAGTTATCCCTAAACTTATTGTAATTATTAATTTGACCCGTAAGATGTCGGGTTATTTTTTTTAATTACATAAATTTTTGGGGTTTGTTGATAGTTGTTAAAATCTTGAATCAATATAATTATTAATTTGATCCGTAAGAATTCGGATCGGATTTTTAGTTATTTTGAACTCTTTGTCGTGATAATTAGGGTTAGGATAATCGTTAATTTGACTCCGTGAGACAACGGGTTATTTTTTCGATTATTTTGATCCTTTATTTGATTGAATATCTTGATTGTTTAGGTTTGACGTTTAGTTGATAATTGATTGTTTTTGAAAAGCCACTAAAAAATCTAAAAAATATTTGAATTAGGATTCAGTTTGTTTTGGAATATTTTTTGTTATCTGGCATATCTAGGATAGAGATTTCAGTTCGGAAAATATAAAAAACCAAAAAAAAACTAAAAAATGCATTCATTTAGGATTTTTAGTTTCTGTTTAATTTAAATTGCATTTTTAATTACATGGCAATTTTAAATTTCGAATCTTTAATAGACACAAAAAAACATCATGCATATATCATGTATAATTAGGGCATGCTTTGCACGTCATTGCATATTAAATAAATTGCATTTTAGATTTAGATAATGTCTTAGTTTAAATTAGGATTCGATATGACTTAATCCCTAATTTAAATTAGACAGAATCTTAATCTAGTTAGATCATTTTAAATTTCATAAAATTTGTCTTAGGATAAATTAGTTGCAATTTATAGGATAGATTGTATTTTTAAAATAAAAAATGTCATTTGCATGTCATGTAAAATTAGGTCCATGAAATGCATGTCATTTTAGTGATTATTATTAGGTTCATTTTTAATTGGAAATTGCCGTCATTAGATTAGGCCATTCAATAAATGTCGCGTGACATATAACTCGTATATTAAATTGCAATGTTGCATATCATTTTAGTTGAAATAATTTTGTACGTCATTGCATTGCATTGTATTACACGTCATTAGAATTAAGTCAATCTGGTTAATTTAAATTGCATATAACAACTGCATGTTCATTAAGAGATCATAAAATTTTTTATTCATATGGTTTAGGACATGTTGCCATGCCATATCATTTCATAGATTAAAAGCATCACATTGCATGTCATTAATATTAGGTCATTTAGATTGCATTTAATTGCATTTCTTCATGTCATATAGCTTATGTCATGCTACCATGTCATATTAGATTATTAACATGCATCGCATGATTTTCATTAAGAAAAGCGAAAAACAAAAATTAAAATTGCGTGTTAATTAGAAATCATATTTAGGATGGTTGATATGGATTCGATTTAATAATGCGATGCTTTCGTTATTTCGAAGTATGTTTTGCATTATTTAATTGCTTTCTTGAGTGTTAAATTGGTGGTATGCGCACATGTATGATCACCTCACATGTTAGGAAGTTAAATTAAAATCAATTCAATTGCCAAACATTTTCTTGAAATGAAATAAAAGGTACCGAAAGGGCACTAGGATAGTACGGTGTAACCAAGTCCCCGAACTCATAAATCTCTGGTTCGTAGGAGTAAAGTAATTCTCCCGTTACTTTACTTGGGTTTCTAATCGACCCACCAAAAATAGATTAGTGGCGACTCGATTGAAAATCATTTGCATGTTAAGAATTCAAACCTAAGTCGCGAAGGTGGTATGGGCTTGGGAGAGCCCGAGCTAAGCTTAAAGACTTAGTAATCCATTAGCCTAATTTTAGGTAGTCCAAACCCTGAAAAATTGGGTCGCGACAACTTGCGTAACAAATTCACCAACACAACTGCACTCCCCCATAGATGGACGGGCAGCTTAGATAAATATATGAACACATAAAAATTTGCCTGTGTCAGCATGACAGGCGGCTTAGATAAATGTATGAACATATAAACATTTGCATGAGTCAGCATGGCCGCCCCTAGGGGCTGGGGCCGCGGGGGCGAGGGCTCGTAGATGTGTGTGTGTGTATATATATATATATATATGGCATCAACCCATGCTACACGCCTGTTTCTGGCACTACAATTGTCGCTCCATAGATAACAACTTCAATGCAGTCAAAGGTTTAAAGTAACAAGAGGTTTACCAATAAAAGAGGTTAGTGGAAGCATCAATGATTTAAGAGGGTGAGAGACCAAAGTGATCTCTTGCTTAATACGTATATACATAATCACTAAAGTTTGGGCACATTCGCAGTCAAATACATGAAAATTGTAAGAATAACCATCACGCACTAGAATGGTCCCATGAGTAGGGGTACCTATGATGAGTAGCTTGATTCTGTATCAACATTTACTAAGCATCGTTAACCAGCTCATGGGAACAAGCCACAAACCCGAATATTAAGAAACAAATGCTGTAAAACACAAAATCAGCCAGACTGTGCGATAAAACTCATATAGATTCCTGACTGAAGTGGGATCCAATCAATCTGAATTAGTTCTATTTTGGTGGACTCAACCAAGTTTGTGTAGGTTTAACACTCAGATCGGTGCTTTCAGATGAAAAAGAACATCAAGGCGCTGCAGCTGCAGGTGTGTCGTCAACATTATATGTTATCATTACAAGCAACACTTGCCATAGGTTGACCATCTGTGCCACAACACTTAGTTTTCTTGTGCTTGTGAATTTTTACTAATTATAAAACAGATTTGGCAGCCGAACTGGTAGGGCAGATCAACATCACTTAAGCAGTTAGTGCTTTGGCCCGGTAATGAAGTGAATTACTTTAAGGGAGATAAGCAAGCTACAACTATCGTCTACTCGCAATAAAATTGTCTCATAGGTCATTTATCAAGTTCATTATGCATTTAGTATATCGATATACTGCTCACCCAAAACTGGCATATCACCCGTGGGCCGATATAATATACCACTCTCTCATACAATCAATTCCATCTTTTATCATTCTCTATAAATAGTCATTGCTTCCAATACACGCATGATCCCATCAAACATGGGATCACCAGGGGCTTCTACCCCAGCACCAATAGGAGGTGGTGCTTCATCACTAGTGCTAGCCACAGCTGGCGCTCTACCACGGCTGCCTCGAGCACTGCCTCTTGTTGGCGTTCTAGCCCGAGTCACTGAGGATAAGGTCCTCTGGCTAGGAGTGCTCGGCTCCTGATCGCTCATGGTGTTGCTTTAATCTATTGACACTTGTTTCCAATTCAACACCGAATTAGAAACAGAGCGATTCAAACAACGAGCAATTCTAGTATCCAGCTAACACAGACATGCACCAGCATAAATTTAAAGGTCTTTCCTACCAACTATCCCATGGTCAACGCTCCTTATCACTCTAATATTGAACTTCGCTCTGATACCACTTAAACTAGGGATGTCACGCCCCGATCCTCGGGCGCGCGCCCATCTCTTATCTGGTCGATTTATTTGCGACGTCCCAGGAAGGTTGCCGACCCATTCATTTATATACGCATGCAAAAGCTTAATAAAATCCCCAAACAATCAAACAATGGGATAGAAAAGTAGGATCATATTTTTCAAACCAAGACAAGTCTTTATAGACAAACTAGTTAATTACAAACTTAGGCTGTCTGCAAAATTGTCGGCTTAACAAAAAGGGGACTGTCTTAAACATCCACTAGTCAGACCCATTTGCCTATTCTTCAACCTCCACCTTCCGAACTCTAGGACTTCCGGTCCTCCTCAATCATCATCTAGGGACCTGAAATATTTTCGGCCAAGGGCAGTGACGAACAAACGACGAGGGCTCCGGCTGGCGCGCGTGCATGCGAGCGAAGGGAGAAGCGGCGGAGAGGCGAGTGGGTGAGGCGTGCGCGGACGAGCGGCGACGGCGGCAATAAGCGACTCCGGCGACGTGCGAACGACCGAATAGGCGAAGGGGGCGTCGGACTGCTGCAATCGGTTGAAGCTCTCCCTCTCTTCTTTCTCTCTCTTCCCAAGCTTGAAGATGATGTTGATGGGTGCCTTTTTGAGATTCAACCTCTACCCTCCACTTGTCAAGCTCTCATCACTTGGCTCCAACCACCATGACATAAGGTAACATCACATTCCACTAACTTCAAACCTCCCACAACAATTTTCAATGGGTCCAATTCCATCCTCCGCCGTGGCATGAAATCTTGTACACTTAATTCAATCAATTCTCAATCAATTACATCCAATTGAAGCTCAATTAAATTAACCCATGTGTCCTCAACCTTCTTATGACTTTTCCCCATCAAATGATCCCACTTGCTTCCCAAATATTCGATTAAAAACGGCCATCTGACAATCTTGAACAAAAACGGCCTTACTTTGCTTTTCTGCCAAAAATCTCGGTTTGTAGAAAAATCTTCTGAAGATGAGTCGACGTTCCTAAAATGAATTGTGACTTGACAGAACTCTCAATTTCTGAATTCAGGTTCGATTTCACGGTTAATTTCAATTCGGCGCGAATTTAGTGTGTCATAATCTACCGGGTAGCTTTTAGGAAATTTTCGTGCATTTGACCTGTGGTTGATTATTCTCAAGCCATAAAGTGCATCTTCGACACATTAGCGACTCTCGGTTGTCTTAGAAATCTCAAGGTTTCAAATACAGACACGGGGTATCAAAACGACAGAAGAATTGGTCTAGTGTCGATCGACAAGAATTGTGCAATTAGGTGCACTTAATCACATGCCTTTATCGAGTCAACATATCTCCGTTTTCTAATCGATCTTACCGTGTCGTAATGATCTCTTACAGATTTGCACGGTCGAGCAGTCGTTTCCTGATCGAATTCTCAAGTCTAATGCGTTAAAATTCCTTAATAGCTTCACCTGATAAACTAGTTATCCCATGAGTGAGGACGAAATTTAAATCTTACAATACTTAAGCAAAAAGGTAGGGGTACAATTCTCTTATCGACTCTTCAGTCTCCCATGTTGCTCCTTCAATACCATGGTGTTGCCAGACCACTTTGACCAATGAGATGGTCTTTGTACGCAGAACTTGCTCCTTTCAATCCACAATCTGAATCGGGCTTTCAACGTATGACACACAGTCATCCACGTCCAATTCTTCAAAATTGAGCACGTGGGTCGAGTCAGGCTTATACTTCCTCAACATCGACACGTGAAAGACATCATGCACTTGCGCCAATCTCGGTGGTAACACAAAACGATACGCTAGGTTCCCGATTCTTTCAAGAATCTCAAACGAACCTACATACCTCGAACTCAGTTTTCCCTTCTTGCCAAAGCGCGAAATTCCCCTCATTGATGACACCTTTAGAAAAACGTGATCACCAATTTGGAATTCCAACAATCTTCGACGCTTTTCTGCATAATTTTTCTGATGACTCTGAGCAGTCTTTAATCTACCTCTGATCACTGCCATGGCTTCTACTGACTGCTGAACCAACTCCGGGCCTATGATTTTCCTTTCCCCGACTTTGTTCCAACACAATGGTGTTCTACATGCTCTGCCATACAACGCTTCGAATGGAGCCATCTGGATGCTTTGCTGATAACTATTGTTATAGGCAAATTCCACCAGGTGAAACTAATCTTCCCAACTTCCTTTGAAGTCTATTATACAAGCTCTCAGCATATCCTCGAGGGTCTGAATTGTCCTCTTGAACTAGCCATCCGTCTGAGGATGATAGGCCGTACTGTACTGAAGCTTTGTACCTAGAGCACTCTGCAAGCTCTTCCAAAAAGCAGCAATAAATCTCGGGTCTCTATCTGATGTTATCGTAACCGGCACTCCATGCAGACGAACTATCTATCGTACCTACAGATCTGCGTGTCTATCCAAACTGAGGTCTTTTCGAACTGCAATGAAGTGAGCTGACTTTGTCAATTTGTCGACTACCACCCAAATCGAATCATTACTTCTCTGACTCTTCGGTAGTTTGGTCACGAAATCCATCGTGATATGCTCCCATTTCCATTCTAGGATCTCTAGAAGTTGCAGAAGTCCTCCCGGCTTGCAATGCTGAGCTTTTACCTATTAACACGTCAAACACTTGGCGACATGCTTGGTGATGTTCGCCTTCATACCTGACCACCAATAGTGTTGACGCAGATTCTGATACATCTTCGTACTACCAGGATGAATGCTGTAACTGCTACGATAAGCCTCTGATAAAATCTCTTCTCTAAGCTCTACATCGTCAGGTACACACAATCGTCATTGGAACCTCAGTATTCTATCCTCAAAAATCTGAAAATCAGCATTCCTCTTTTCTGTATTCTCATGTAGAATCTTTTGAATCTCGAGATCTGTCCACTGAAGCGTCTTGATTCTGATCTGCATTTCCGGCTCAATTCTGAGGGTGGCCATAAGGTTCGAAAGGTGGCCTACTTCAAATTTGAAAACCGAATCTCAAGCGTTCTCAAGTAAGCTCCATTCCTTGAGCACCATCTGAGCGGCTGAAGACTTCCGACTCAGTGCATCAGCGACCTTATTTGCTTTTCCAGGGTGATACAGAATATCACAATCATAGTCTTTTAGTAATT
Organism: Eucalyptus brandiana; assembly: GCA_014182725.1. NCBI lineage: Eukaryota > Viridiplantae > Streptophyta > Magnoliopsida > Myrtales > Myrtaceae > Eucalyptus > Eucalyptus brandiana. Next base: position 39,260,840 of record CM024674.1, read on the forward strand.
CCACCCATCGGCGTTGTCTCATGTTCAACTCCTTTTAAGAGAACAGATACTTGAGACTTTGATGGTCAGTGAAGATTTGGAATCTTTCTCCGCACAAATAGTGTCTCCAAATCTTCAGGGCAAAGATGATCGCCGCGAGTTCTAAGTCATGCGTCGGATAGTTCTGCTCATGAAGTCTCAACTGACGGGAGGCGTATGCAACAACTCTACCATGTTGCATCAGCACGCAACCCAATCCTCTGAATGATGCATCACTATAGATCTCGAATCCTCCAAGGCCAGATGGAATTGTCAGCACAAGTGCGGTAGTCAGCTTTTCTTTAAGCTCCTGAAAACTATTCTCGCACCTGTCTGTCCAGATGAATTTTTCTTCCTTCTTCAGGAGCTTTGTCAAGGGTGACGCTAACAATGAGAAACCTTCCACAAACCGTCTGTAATAACCTGCCAATCCCAGAAAACTTCTGATCTCTGTCACTGTCGTCGGTCTCGGCCAATTGATCACGGCTTCTATTTTGCTCGAGTCCACTGAAATTCCTTCTCTTGAAATAACATGACCTAGGAACGCCACACGAGTTAACCAAAACTCACACTTACTAAACTTGGTATACAGCTCATGCTCCCTCAAAGTTTGTAGCACTATCCTCAACTGTCTTTCATGTTCCTCTGAACTTCTTGAATACACCAAGATATCGTCAATAAACACGATCACAAACTAATCCAGATACTCCTTGAACACACGGTTCATCAGATCCATAAAAGTAACCGAGATGTTCATCAAGCCAAACGGCATTACAGTAAACTCATAATGGCCGTATCGAGTATGAAACGCCGACTTTGGTATGTCCTCATTCTTGATTCTCAACTAATGATACCCTGTCCTCAAGTCGATCTTAGAAAATATCGACACTCCTTGCAACTGATCAAACAAATCGTTGATCATCGGCAGTGGATACTTGTTTTTGATCGTCACTTGATTGAGTTGATGGTAGTCGATGCACAAGTGCAATGAACCATCCTTCTTTTTCACAAACAAAACTGATGCTCCCTAAGGTGGTGCACTCGGGCGTATGAATCCCTTATCCAGTAACTCTTGCATATGCACCTTTAGTTTTTTCAACTCAAATAACGCCATCCGATAGGGAGCCTTAGAGATTGGCTCTGTCCCGAGTACTAACTCAATCACAAACTCAATCTCTCTCTCTCAGGCGGCAAACCTGGCAACTCCTTAGGAAACACATATGCAAACTCTTGAACCACTGAGATGTCTTCAATCTTTAGCTCCTCAACTGTCGTGTCTACGACAGTCGCCAAGTAACTTTGACAACCCCTGTTTAACAAACGGGCTGCCTCAAGCGACGAGATCAGGGCAATCGAGGGTCCTCCTCGACTCCTAGTAAACTCAAAACTTTCACCCCCTAACGGGTTAAACTGAATCGATTTACGATAGCAATCCATTTTAGCTCGTTGCTTGGTGAGCCAGTCCATGCCAATTATCACATCAAAATCATACATGGCTAAGACTATCAGATCTATTTTCCCCTCTCGCTCACCAATCATTAACTTACAACCAGAACAACCCAATGCAACTAACACCTTATCCTTCAACGATGTAGATATGCTAACCACTAACTCCAACAATTCAGGACTTAATCCTATCAGCTTAACAAACTGCTCAGCTAAAAAGGAATGAGTGGCGCCAGGGTCAAACAAAGCATAAGCAGCATGGTCGTTCAACAAAACCGTACCTGTAATCACATTAGGCGCATCATCAGCCTATCCTCTCATGATGGCATACGTCCTTCCCTATGCTGGAGGTCTGTTCAGTCCACCCTGCAGTGCCATCTGCGGCGCGAACCCCCTATTTTAACCCAACGGTGGTGGTGGCGACAATTGTTGTTGTCCTCTTAGTCGGTTAGGACAATCTCTGATCATGTGGCCCTGCTGGCCACATCCAAAACAAACACCCGGCCTTCAAGGACACGGCGATGTACTATGCCGTCTTCCACAAATGCGACATTGGCCATTCTGACTCGGCCCTGATTTTCCAATTCCACCCTTCCTATTAGGCGGGATCTAGAATCTACCTCCAGTCGTGGGTCTCTTTCCCTGACAAACTACATCTCTGCTTGGAACAAACCTTGATCCAGACGAGGCGGTTCTTTTGTTCTGATCCTTCTCAATCTTCTGAGCTCTCCGATATATGTCGTTGTAAGTCCTCAGATCTAGGGAGACCAGTATGCTCCTCAAGTCTAGTCTGAACCCATCCCTAAATCTTCTCACTCGGTTTACTGGGTTCTCAATCAACTCTGGGGCATATCGCGAAAGTTCAGCGAACTTCGCCTCATACTCATCAACAGTTTGGGAACCCTGGCGAAGACGTTGGAATTCAGCCATCTTCACCTCTCTAGCAGTCTCAAAGAAGTACTTGTCATTGAAGGCTTCAAGGAAAGTATTCCATCCTGGACAACGCCTTGTGGAAAGATAGTTTCACGAGTAGTTATCCACCAAGTGTTCGCAACTCCCTCCAGCTGGTAAGTTGCTAAGATTACCTTCTCAGTCTCGTCGCACATTAGCAGTGCAAACGCTTTCTCAAGCTTCTGAACCCATGAAGACACAGCTTCGGGATCTCTTGTCCCAGTGAACAACGATGGGTTTAATTTCAAGAATTGCTCCACCAGCTTATGGATTGGTCTTGCAGCGACCACAATCTCCGGTGGACCTTCAACATTCACAGCGGCGGGAACAATGGCAGGTGTGGCAGCAGGGGCAGCTCCAGTGGCGGCGGCAACAGCGGCGATTACGGCGGCCTGAGCGACAACTTCAATAGTAACGACTTGCTAATCTAACCTTATATTCATTGCTTCCAATACACGCATGATCCCATCGAACCTGGGATCACCAGGGGCTTCTACCCCAGCACCAACAGGAGGTGGTGCTTCACCACTAGTGCTAGCCACAGCTGGCGCTCTACCACGGCCGCCTCGGGCACTGCCTCTTGCCGGCGTTCTAGCCCGAGTCACTAAGGATAAGGTCCTTTGCCTAGGAGTTCTCGACTCCTGATCGCTCATGGTGTTGCTTTAATCTACTGACACATGTTTCCAATTCAACACCGAATTAGAAACGGAGCGATTCAAACAACAAGCAATTCTAGTATCCAGCTAACACAGACATGCACCAGCATGAATTTAAAAACCTTTCCTACCAACTATCCCATGGTCAATGCTCCTTATCACTCCAATCTTGAACTTCACTCTAATACCACTTAAACTGGGGATGTCACGCCCCGATCCTCGGGCGCTCGCCCATCTCTTATCTGGTCGATTTATTTGCGACGTCCCAGGAAGGTCGCCAACCCATTCATTTATATACGCATGTGGAAGCTTAATAAAATCCCCTGATAATCAAACAATGGGATAGAAAAGTAGGATCATATTTTTCAAACCAAGACAAGTCTTTATAGACAAACTGGTTAATTACAAACTTAGGCCGTCTACAAAATTGTCGGCTTAACAAAAAGGGGACTGTCTTAAACATCCACTAGTCAGACCCATTTGCCTATTCTTCAGCCTCCACCTTCCGAACTCCAGGACTTCCGGTCCTCCTCGATCGTCATCTAAGGACCTGAAATATTTTCCCCAAACCGGGATGAGACTATGTCTTAGCAAGTTCTACCCCACTAAGACCTGATTAGGAAGCCAATACGCCATAAGGGCTGCCTAAGCACAACATAGGTCAAAAGGCTTACCTTGGCATCAGTTCCTTCCTGTACATCAGTTCAATCAATAATATTGATAACTACAGCAATCAATCATATTCCACCAATCAGATCGACTCAACGATCAATCGACTTAATCGATTACATGTCACCATGACATTTTCCCGGTCGGTACATTCAATACTATCTATAAAGTCCGACCATAGTCTAGGACTGCTCACCTCAAGCTGAAAATAAATAGCATAACTCGCCCAAAGCTAATAGATATAGTATACTATGTATATGCTTGCCCAAAGCTGATAGATTAGGGCCCCCAGGCCAATTTAGTATATTATATATATGTGCTCGCCCAAAGCTAATAATAAGATATACTACTCACCCAAAACTAACATATCGCCCGTAGGCTGATATAGTATACCGATATACTGCTCACCCATCGCCCGTGGACCGATATAGTATACCACTCTCTTATACAATCAATTCCATCTTTTATCATTCTCAACAAATAATTGTATGTGGGTACACAGTTGGCCTTAGCCAAAATATAATAATTTCATTTACAAATATCCCACCAATTTCAACAGCCCATATCATATTTTTGGCGCTGTAAACCGACGCCCGATTATTTTTCCTTTAATAACCAAAATCAGATAATTTAGGAATAAATCATAAATTCACAATTAATTCAATTCAACACAAATTAACGCTCAAATAAATAAACGGACTGCACCACGACAATCAGCACGGAATTTCAATCGTCGGCCATCGAACCTTAATTTCCGAAATTTAATTAATTAATTAATTTCGAAAATTAATAATTAATTACAATGAATTCAATTTAGCTCAAATTGAAGCTCAATTAAATAAACGGACTTCACCACGATCATCAGCATAAAATTCCGGTGACCGGCTATCCCGGTCAAAATTTTTGGAAAATAATAAATAATTAAATTTATTCCGAAAATTAAATAAAATAATATTATATTATAATACTACAATATAAATAATAGTATAAATTCGAATTAATTATTTAATTTAAAATAATAATTAAGGCTTAAACAAGATTACTTTAATCCAAACATTTACTTAGCCTTAATTAATTATCCACTAAACTAATCACATCCCTTAATCCACTTAACATTTAAATAAATTAATCTAATCACCTAAACCTACTTAGTTTAATCTAAACACTCCTTAAACGTGATTAACCTACTAAGCGGGGATTAGTGAGTTAAACTCACCAGATTAACGATCCGAGCGACTCATTTCAACGAGGACGTCGAGGGGATCAATTCACTCCAAGGCGGGCCTAGCTTCCGGGGTCAGGAAGCCGGCTAAAACAAGCCAAAACCGAGCTTCCATACCCATTTTCTTGGCTGCTGGTTGAGGCCGAAGGAGGGCTGCTCCAGTGCTTGTTCGGGCGGAGGAACGGTGGAGGAGGACCGGCGGGCGACAGCAATGGCTTGCACGAGCTCCCAACAAGCTGGACGGTGGCTCACGGCTGCAATTCGGCCAAGGGCAACGACGGACAAACGACGAGGGCTCCGGCTGGCATGCGTGCATGCGGGCAAAGGGAGAAGCGGCGGAGAGGCGAGCGGGTGAGGCATGCGCGGACGAGCGGCGACGGCAGCGGTGAGTGACTCCGGTGACGTGCAAACGACCGAACGGGCGTAGGGGGCGTCGGACTGCTACAATCGGTTGAAGCTCTCCCTCTCCTCTTTCTCTCTCTTCCCAAGCTTGAAAATGATGTTGATGGGTGCCTTTTTGAGATTCAATCTCCACCCTCCACTTGTCAAGCTCTCATCACTTGGCTCCAACCACCATGACATAAGGTGACATCACATTCCACTAACTTCAAACCTCCCACAACAATCTTCAATGGGTCCAATTCCATCCTCCGCCGTAATATGAAATCTTGTACACTTATTTCAATCAATTCTCAATCAATTCCATCCAATTGAAGCTCAATTAAATTAACCCATGTGTCATCAACCTTCTTATGACTTCTCCCCATCAAATGATCCCACTTGCTTCCCAAATATTCGATTAAAAACGGCCCTCTGACAATCTTGAATAAAAATGGCCTTACTTTGCTTTTCCACCAAAAATCTCGATTTGTAGAAAAATCTTCTGAGGACGAGTCAACGTTTCTAAAATGAATTGTGACTTGACAGAACTCTCAATTTCTGAATTCGGGTTCGATTTCACGGTTAATTTCAATTCAGCACGAATTTAGTGCGTCCTAATCTACCGAGTAGCTTTTAGGAAATTTTCGTGCATTTGACATGTGGTTGATTATTCTCAAGCCACAAAGTACATCTTCGACATATTGGCGACTCTCGGTTGTCGTAGAAATCTCAAGATTTCAAATACAGACAGGGGGTATCAAAATGATAGAAGAATCGGTCTAGTGTCGATCGACAAGAATTGTGTAATTAGGTGGAATCACCCATACTTAATCACATACCTTTGTCGAGCCAACCTATCTCCGATTTCTAATCGATCTTACTATGTCGTAATGATCTCTTGCAGATTTGCACGGTCGAGCAGTCGTTTCCTGATCGAATTCTCAAGTCTAATGCATTAAAATTCCTTAATGGCTTCACTTGATAAACTAGTTATCCCATGAGTGATCGGTTCAGGGAAAAGAACTATAAATGCATCGATGAAATGCCCAACTATTTCGATCAAAATCAAAACCTGGATTTCAGGATGTCACAAGCATGGTGGGGGTGGGGGCTCATGTCTCCCCCCCTCAACATTCGCAATCAAATACATGTACAAATACATGTAAATTTTTTTTCTTTCTTTGGTAAAGCAAATACATGTAAATTTGTAAGGATAACCGTACATAAAAACTAACAGTACATCCACGCACAATATTGATCCCATGAGGGGGCGTACCTGTGATGAGTAGCTTGATTATGTATCGACATTTAGTAAGGCATCATTAACCAGCTCAAGGGAACAAGCTACAAACCCGAATATTAAAGAAGAAATGCTGTAAAACACATAATCGATCGGCTAGCTTAATTAGCCAAGTCCAGACCTGCATTTGGGCTGTTCGATAAAACTCATATAGAATCCTGACTGAAGTGGGACTTAATTAATCTGAATTAGCTTTATATTGGTGACCTAGCCAAGTTTGTGAAGGTTTAACAATCAATCGGTGCTTTCAAATGAAAAAGAACATCAAGGCGCTACAGGTGTGTCGTCAACATTATATGTCAGCATTAAAAGCAACACTTGCCATAGGCTGACCATTTAAGCCACTATACTTAGTTTTCTCATGCTTGCGAATTTCTACTAATTATAAAACAGATCTGGCAGCTAAACCGGTTGGACAGATCAACATCACTTAAGCAGTTAGTGCACTGGCCCCATTATGAAGTGATTTCCTTTTAAGGGAATTGAGCACGCTAAAACAATCATCTCCTTGCAATAAATTTGTTTAATAGGTCGTTTATCAAGTTCATTATGTTTGCAATAAAAAGAAGAGAGAGGCACGCCACTGTTTGAGACCAATTATGTCCCGGGGAAAAAAAAACAACTATCTTTAGCTTCTTAGACCTTAAAACACAAAATGAAGGATAGAAGATATCTTTCGTATTTCCAATCAATGCTCTTGTAGGGATGTTCTGCAGAGGGACACATTTAGCAACATGATATATTTCATTAACTTTAGCAATGTACGGAGACTAGATGACTGACAAAGGCTTTCAAGGAAACGAAATAAACAACCAGAAAAAAGAAAAAAGAAAAAGAATAGTCTACGGCGAGATTCAATCACCCCTGAAAGGCCTTGCCCTAGATCAAGCCTTTTTGAATTGCTAGTTAATCACGTGCAAAGAGCGCTGATTTCATTGTGCTAACTTAATCTATTAAGCTCATCGATAATGAATCAGCTTGTATAAATTGATAAATTTCACATTATAGAGGCTTGAAGAGGAAAAGAATCCTTTTGAATTATGTGATGTTTACAAAGTAAATTAAATCTGCAGATCATGCACTAAATTATCAATTGTGCGAATTTATTAACAATGATAGTTTATGAAAAACAAGATCATAGTTTCTTTATGGATTTTGTGGACTTCGTTATATCTCTCCTTTTTCTTTTCTTTTCCAAAATGACAGGACCTCATCGGACTGCAGAATTATGAAGGAATACTAACATTAGCAAATCGACAATAATATCACACGTAAATAAAAGTATACAAAGTACATTCCAAAACACAATAAGCTTGCGCACATTCTAAGTCTCTAACCTTTCTATACTGAACTTGACAATAATGATTGCTATCAATTTACATTCTAAGTTTCTAATCCTTATATGATTAATGCTAGTACGTAATTCAAATGAAAGTTGGTAATCTTTTTTTTTTTTTGGGTTGAAAGAGTTTGTAATCTAAAACTAATTAATCTAACAAAAGTTGACAAGTATTCTAATGGAGGTTGGATAAAAGTATAACAATTATCCCAATTTTTTTTCCTTTTCGAATATCTGATGCTACGCCGTCGTATGATTCTTGTAGACCGCCGTTTCAAGAGCTCAAGCGACAATTATATCAACAATCTTACACGAGATCTAAGTGGAAAGTAGAATGCAAAGGAGGTGTGAGATCAAGAGGATGACAAGTATAGTAGAAACGAGACCAAATAAAAAGACACTTTGTTGTCGGTGACCGAAGATAGAGAGAGAGAAAGAGTGCTTGATTTTGGTTTAGGTTGGGGACCACACGTTTGATCAAATAATGGTGACGTGAGTGCTTCTATTTTCCGAAATGCTTTAGCCGAAGTGATAGCTTACTAATGTAAAATTCCCATTTTCTGTCTCAATTTTACAATTATCGGACATGCGTCACGTCGCGATCCACACCAACTAAAGAAAAGAAATCCTAATAACAGTCACCCTTCTCTCCCCCTTCTGCCTCAGACTGTGCCTTCGTCCTCACCGCCGATCGAGCTACCCCGTGCATGCATGTAAAGTCTGCTTGAGTGTGTCGATCCAGTCCCAACAAAAGATGGTTTCCGAGACAACACCTTCACTGGAAACTTCGAAAAAGATGACCCCCATTCAAATTGGTTTATTTACCTGAGGAACGGGAAAAACGTTGGCATCATTTTTACGTAAAACGTCTCTTTGAATTCTGACTCGATGCTAGCTGCTTTTGTTAGTGCCCTAGTAATAAGTTCGACCGCCATGAACCGGTTAGGATGAAGATTAACCCTATTCTTCGATGACCGGGAACCTTTGGAAAAAGAGCAAAGGTGGTGGGAGATGAAGAGTTCCATTAGCATACTCGATGCTTTGGTTGAGAGATAAGTTCTTGGATTGTTTATATCGGATTTCGTGTCTTTGCTTGAATAATGATTAGCGAATATTTGGAAAATTACATCTTCTTTTCTTTCTTTATTTTTTCCCTCTTAAGGGTTCGAGTGTTGCCTCCGCCCCCTTTGGAATGCTGAGTTGGATTTTTCCCCACCCCATCTTGTGGCACCTCCTGCCATGGAACAAGTAGGTCCTACTAATTAACGTCAGGTCAATACATACATCATTCAGATCTCTAGCATCCATTGGATGAGAGAGATCGTGTCAAGTGATATATAAGTCAACACTCACTCTCAAATGGTCACCATCTTCTATGGTTATTTTGAGTACTCCATTTGAGGGCGAATTCACATAAAATAGATTGGATCGTTACTAAATTTGAATAGTACCATAAGGTGTGAAGCGGATCACAACTTTTTCCTAAATTAGGGGGACTATTATTATAGTACGAAGGGAAACTAACGAGACTTCGAAATGAAATTTGAGAAAGAATTGGTGTATAGGAAACTAGGAATGATTCATTGTTGAACGATGCACTTTCTTCAGCTTCAACATCAATAAAAATATGATAAAAGATGGTGTGAAGTGCTAGAGACTTCAACATGGGGTAACCTACTGTTTCACTGTGGGACTAATGTGGTTGCATCCATTAATTTCTTTCGAGCCTAAGATTTGATATTTGAATTTTAAATATCTTGGATGCCCTGATGGCGAAAAGTATTTGACGGTAGAATTGGGGCGGATAGTTGTCCACCTCTACATTGAAGTATTTCTTCTTCTTCTTCTTCTTCTTCTTCTTTTTGTAGAGATACTATAGAAAATTCAATTCATACGTACAAAGTGACTGCTCCTTTGATTAAGTTGATCAGCACTTGCTTCGGATGCCAAAATGATTTTGAGGCGCCCCCTTCTGATTGAACTGAAACCACATACTAGCATTAACTACGAGAATCAAGTACGAAACGTAACACATAAAGAAACCATGCAAAGCCAAAAGAGGGACATCAAGACCACACGCAACTACACGAATTCCTCGTTTTACTCCAGTAGCTATGGCGACTACTTCTTGCCCAGGTTGCGGAAGTAGGATGCCGTGTCCTTCTCGAAGTCGTCCCGGAAGATGCGCATGTCCCTCCCCGGAGCTTTCATGGTCCTCCTTCCGCTAGACCTGGACGAGTCGCCCATCAGACTCGCCACACCCACGGCCAAGATGACACCCACGGCCAAGATGGCCAAGTCGGCAATCGCTCCTGCGGCTGTGGCAGCGCCACTCGACTCCTCGCCCTTACCATTTTCCTCTCTGCCTTTGCTCTCGCTCCCTCCCATATCGATTCTAATCGATATCGATATGCCTTCGGATATGACCAGCAAAGAGGTCTCTCTAATGTTCTATGTGACTTGTTGCTTTGGTGGAGATCAAGGTGACTTTTGGGGGTCTATTTATAGGGGCTTTGGTGGCTTTGGAGTTTGGTCTGGGAGTAATTTCAATACTCGATGCTCTCTCACTCTGGAAGACGTATGACGCTTCCACCGCTTAAATTTCCGAGATCGACTTTAAATGGATCCCCGACTCCCCACCAACCCCTTCTACTATATGAACGAAGTAGTGTAGTATAGATTCTGTAGACCTACTCAAGTTGTAGTAAATGTTCGAAAGGGTCTCTTTTCCAGGCGCCAGCACGAGTTTTTATTAATCCCAAAGGTATTTTATTAAAGAAGCAATTCCCTTGATCCGGTAAATTTGTTTAACCGAGGAGATTAAGTGCGGGAAGTCATTAGTCGCTAGACTTTATTGCCGCAATGAATCAGGCCGAGCGCAGGCGTCTGATTTTGACGGAGCGTCTAACTGATAAATGGTGAGGCTTTGCCTCTCCACCTTCTTCATCATCATTCAAAGACAATGGTCAATGTCAGGCAAATCAAACTCCAATTTCACCTGTTTTAAATCTGATGCGAAAATCTCGGGCGGGAATAAAGATCAGAAGAAACCAAGCATGTGAAATTTTCATACTCATGTTCCAAGCGAATAAATAAAGGGAGTGTCCAAAACAGCAACAACGAGAGAGCAAGTTCACTCCAGATACTATACATCAGTAATTGAAAAGCACCGACTGGAGAGGGAAAACATGGATATTTACATATATCATCGATCTAGCCTCTAGTAAACAACCACCATGGGAAGTTCCTCCAAGTCTTTGATCATGTTGGTTTCTGCTGATCCTCCTCATCCCCATCATCCTGCAGATTTCCATTGATTAGCTCCCATCAGGAATCAAAGTCTGGGGGATGATCATCAACCGAACGAAAACCACATTTCAACGGGAATGGAGGTTGAGATACCAAGATAGACTTACCAGATTATCAATCTTATCAAAATCATCAGCAAAACTCCCTTCACCATCATCTGGAAGGACAGAACAAAGGTTAACAGCTGAATGATTGCATATGGATCTATTAGAGAAGACTTGCATAACAAATTCACCATCACAACCGCACTCCCCCATAGATGGACGGGCAGCTTAGATAAATATATGAACATATAAACATTTGCCTGTGTCAGCATGACAGGCAGCTTAGATAAATGTATGAACATATAAACATTTGCATGAGTCAGCATGGCCAAACCCATGCTACACGCCTGTTTTTGGCACTACAATTGTCGCTCCATAGATAACAACTTCAATGCAGTCAAGGGTTTAAAATAACAAGAGGTTTACCAAGAAAAAAGGTTAGTGGAAGTATCAATGATTTAAGAGGGTGAGAGACCAAAAGTGATCTCTTGCTTAATACATATATACATAGTCACTAAAGTTTGGGCACATTCGCGGTCAAATACATGAAAATTGTAAGAAAAACCATACATAAAAATCAACAGTACATCCACGCACTATAATGGTCCCACGAGTAGGGGTACCTATGATAAGTAGCTTGATTCTGTATTAACATTTACTACGCATCGTTAACCAGCTCATGGGAACAAACCACAAACCCAAATATTAAGAAACAAATGCTGCAAAACACAAAATTGATTAGCTAGCTCAATCAGCCAGACTGTTCGATAAAACTCATATAGATTCCTGACTGAAGTGGGACCCAATCAATCTGAATAGCTCTATTTTGGTGGACTCAGCCAAGTTTGTGCAGGTTTAACACTCGATCAGTGCTTTCGGATGAAAAAGAACATCAAGGCGCTGCAGGTGTGTCGTCAACATTACAGCCAACGCTTGCCATAGGCTGACCATCTGAGCCACAACACTTAGTTTTCTCATGCTTGTGAATTTTTACTAATTATAAAACAGATCTGGCAGCCGAACTGGTAGGGCAGATCAACATCACTTAAGCAGTTAGTGCTTTGGCCCGGTAATGAAGTGAATTACTTTAAGGGAGATGAGCAAGCTACAACTATCGTCTACTAGCAATAAAATTGTCTGATAGGTCATTTATCAAGGTCATTCTGCATTTAACTTCCTAAAAGATAACACTTGAATTTAGCAGAGACAGTTCACATGAATTACTGATCACACAGTTCCCACTCAATGGCTCCAGACAAAATGCCAGTCAGAAATGCAGCCAGTCCGCAGGCGCAGCCAAATTTAATAACTTTCTTAGGAGGAAGCCATTCAGGTATAAGAGGTGAGAACAGCAGGGCAACAGTTATATTTTGCAACTTCTTCAATAATATTTGAACCAAGCATAGGTCCAGTTGTAATAATCATGAGAAGACACCTGCAATCAAAAATTTGTATGAACTACGGTAAGGAACCAAAATCATGTACCTGCACCTCCATCACTGTCCTCAAGATCTCCTAGAAGAAAAGTATCCAAGTCTTGCTGAGCAGACAAACTTGATGTACTGCTTTTTGCGTTCTTCTCCACCGCATTAGGATTTTGGATCTCTGCAACTGGGGCCTGCATCATCTTCTCAGCTTTAGCCTGCTCCACAGCCTTGAGCTTAGCGTCCTCCAAGTACCTTTTCTCAAATCTAGAAAAGAAGAAAGAGGCATGCCACTGTTTGAGACCAAAATGCATCGTTCTCATCAATCACCACACAGAATTCTTTTGTTATATGACCTAAAAAAAAGCCATTTATTACAAACGAAGACTAAGCGCAGCAACATTGCACAGAGCTTAATTGTATGGCGACGGTAGCTCATACGGCATATCAACTAAAGAGCAAAGGACACATTCTCCCCCAAACGAGGTAAATTTACTTGGTTTCCTCCCAATCCACGAAGCACAATGACTTACGGGGCCACGTGAGTGCTCACAAGAGTAAAATAGATCCTCCAAAATCTCCTCTCTTTCATGACCCGAGGACACAATTGATATCGCAGCCGCGAAATTTCCTGCATAACGAGATCAACATTAAGCAAAGAGAAGTCATCGTGGCTTGTCGGAGCAAAAACGCGGACAAAGCTCACCGAGGCAAACATTAGACCAGAGCTAGCATAGGGAACTCTTTCAATTGTAAACGACATTGATCAGAAAGATAACTCCTCTCCAAACACGACTCATTTGCACCCATCTGAAACGCTCATAATCAAATCTCTTACCAAGCCGTAAGAACTCGGCGCCGTACCTTCACGGTGGTGAGAACGAGAGTCGCGTGCTTCGCTTGCCACTCCGTAAGATCCCGCCTCACGTTCGAACCAGCCGCGGCAGCATCACCCTCCTCCTCCTTCTCCTCGTCATCTACCATCATCACAACCATCAAAACGACCACGGCCCAAAATCAATCCCCGCAACCACACCGATCCCCTCCCCAACGAAGCCGGTCGGGATCAAAAGAAACGCACCTCGGATCGGGAAGTTCTGGAACGTGGCGGGCGTGAACCCCTTGACGAACTCCCGCAGGTCGCCGGTGACGCCGAGCTTCTCGAGCTCCTCCTCCGCCGCCTCCGGGGCAGCGGCATTGCCGGAGGGGCCGGCGACGAGCGGCGGGGGGAGGGCGGCGATGGACTTGATCTGGTCGGCCTGCTGGAGGGCGGCGGCCTTGAGGTCGTCGGCCTTCTTGGAGGCCTCGAGGGCGAGCTCGCGGGACTTCTTGGCGGTCTCGGAGATGAGATCGGAGATCTTGGCGGAGGCGGCGGAGGAGGCGGCGGAGGAGGCGAGGGTCTGGGACGTCTTCGCGGCCTCCTCGGCGAAGGTCTTGGCTCGCTTCCACCAGTCCTCCATTTTTCCCTTTGCAGGAGCGAGAAGCGAAGCGAAGCGACGCGAAGCGCTCCCTCGCTCGCCTGCCTTTTTGACGGGATCCGATCCTGCTTTGCGTCGGGATCGAGGGAGCTCCGATTCTGGATCTCCTCACCCCGCCCGAAACGGCCTCGTTTCGAGCGGCGGGGGGGGCCGAGGGATGAGATGCTTTGGAAGAGGACGACTGACCTTGTGCGCTGCACCGTGCTTCCTCCGTCCTTTGCACGTGAACGTTGCGTCGAAAATGTCGAGATGATGTGTGGTTCGGACTTCGATCGTAAGATAGAGAATGGCATGTCTAGCGTCCTATAGAATGTATCCTCACGTTGATTTTGCCATTTTTTAACCTCCTTTTTTGGAGACGTTAGACGTTATTTAAGTTCTTGCGATCATCGATGGTGCCTGGCAATGACGAGAATGGAATAAGGAGCGATTGGGAATGAACAAAAAGAGTTCGGGCGTTAGATTGAAGAAACAAGCGAAATCGAAGGACAAGAAATGAATAGACGAATGAAAATGTATTAACTTGACGTAATAGTTTGTCCACGTCAAATTCCATTGATTATCTAGGAGCTACACTGAAAGATTTTCTTAGCATATGTTATTCACATAAATTGACGAATGGGTATTTTTATCGCAATTTCGACTTGACATGAAAAGGATTCAAGGGCGTAACTTCGTTGACATTTTACCGACATATTAAAATTCAGGCCGAATGTTTCTTCACGTAAAGTTTGTACTTTTTTACTGTATGGTTTCTTCAACAAAATAAAAACACCCGACATCATCGAATCCAAGCCCAGCACGCCTATAGAGAATTTCTATGATTCCTCGAGGGACCGATCTACATCAAAACAAAGCTGTATCGAGGTGACGCTTCATTTTATTATCTAAACAAACGTCATCACGCACAGATGCTTAAAAGTCTTCATCCAATAACCGAGATCGATTCATTCTGTGTTCAAAAGGGTTACCAATCTCTAAAGGGACAACTCCCCAGGGAATCATAGAAAACCACCGCAGCACAGAACTCAATCAGAGAAAGAGAACAGAGAGAAAATGGGGGGGGAGCTGGAACATATCACTGCATAACTTTAGACATGGCACGAACGAAACCATGAACACCAACCAAAGAACTCTCTTATCTATCAAACCCTCAAATCCTACGAGGGCAATCAAGAGAGGGCAACAATAGAAAATAAGCAGATGTATACATCTATCTAACAACTAGACTAATGACCTAGAGAAATTTCTGGAGAGGAGATGCCATTCAGAATTTACAGCATAGGAATCGCCCCCAACTCTTGTCCTTCCCGAGCTGTTGCCGATCCGATCTCGCCATCCTCACTGGGCTGCTATTCCACTCGGATTGCAATCTATATGCCAAAGGAAAACAAAGAAACAAAAATGGAAGTCAATTCCAATCAAACAAAGTATGTAGCCAAAAGTCTTCGAGTTGGAACACGAGCATTGTAGCTTACACTGGAAAGGCAAAGGACCTAGCGCTGGTCGTGCTGCTATCCGATCTGATAGAGAGGGATCTGAGAGAGAGGCTTCCTGAATAAGCTATCGGTCCCGAGTAAGTTATCGAGCCCGATGCGGGGCCTGCCACAGAGAAACTCGACTCTCCGAGATCATGCCGTCCTAGGCAAGAATCAGTCCGCCTACCAGAAGCTCCATCCGGTTTATGCACATTCTGGTCCTCATGCTGTTCTTTATTGCCATTGCTAGAACTTGCCCCTCTATCACTCGATTCAGATGCTGAAGCATTGAAACTGAAGGTAATACTTCCACTCTCCACTTTCCTGCGGTAAGATAACTCGTTGGCGAGATCCTTGTATTCCGCCCTTTCGGATGGAGATGGGTCAGTTGCGACCTGGTTATCGGGGCTCCTGTTATCCATCTCGCTGTTATCTCGCAAATCATGGACTTGGGCAGTATCATTCGCTTCTTTGATGATAGAAGAAGGGGATGGGGGAGCATTCTCCCCGCTCCTTTCGACTGATTCTTGCATTTTAACTGAGGACAAATTCGAGCATGCCATCACAGATTCATCGTTTGAGCCCTGTATTCAGGATAAAAAAATAAAAGATTAGCCTACAGAGCCAACTCCATGCATCATACTTATATGAATTCCAATTGACGATGACAAAGTATCTCAATCTCAACTCCAGAACCAGAACAGACGAAAGAACAAAAGGTTAAACCCTCGGTTGACATGGAGATCACACTTGAAACTTAGCAATGACATTATGACTAGTAACAAGATTGTCACTTCTTTTCTCAGATCCAAAGAATTCCAATGTTGGAACACATGTACAAGGCTACCCCTGTGCCATCATATCATCTTTCAAAAGCAGCACATTACAAAGCTACACCAGAAACCTGACAGGCTTTGTTTAATATTCCAAATTGAGGAAATACATACCACGGCAGAGGGTGGCTTCATTTTATCAGCAAGATCATCAGAAGACTCTTGGTCGAGATTTTGTGAAGTCAGCTCTTGGACTGAAGGAACCACTTTCTCTTTGGATGACTCATCCACAAATTTGTCTCCTGTTGTGTCTGCCTGCACTAAATCCTCAGAACCATTTTTGGAACACTCAAGTGCATCTAAGTCACTATTTGCAGCCTTCTCTAAAGGCAAAACGGCATCCAGGCCCTTATTTCCATCAGTTTCTGACAAGGTAGCCTTGTGAGAGGGCACGCCTTCATCTACGCAGATATCTTTGACTTCACATGAAGGGTTTCCTTCATGACAGGGTATCGACTTATCAACCTCACATTCCGTGACAGTTTTATCAGTGAAAAGGTCCAAGGGCTCTTTAACCAGTTCGGTTTCTCCAGTAGAATCTGTATTTGAAGCGAACGAACTTCTTACAGTCAATTTGTCACTCCCAGTGAGAACCTCGTCAGGCTCCAGATTGCTCAATCCTGGCACTGGCCAAAATCCATCTCCAGAATTGACATCAATCGGCAACGGAGCAGCAATATTCTCATTGTACTTCATATCATCTAGGTTTTCCTTCATGCTGTCCTTGTTTGACTTTTGTTCAACAGTTGTCATGGGGTCATCATTATGCTGAAAGGACTTTGCAGTAGGATTATTGACCAGATGTTGAACCACCGTCTCACCATCTGCAATGCAACACACCACTGAAGCGTAAAAAAATGCAACTAAGGAATTATAGATGACTTAGAGTGGTGACCGCAACTTCCTGCGTGAAGCAAAAATTCCAGAAACTCATTATGACTATTAAGTTCCAATCAAGTCAACCAGACTAAATGAGTGAGATGGTTGGCAAGTGCTTGGAGCCCCCATTCATGGAGATATCATCTTTTAGGAAAATAATTTTTCCACCCTTTTTGCTCTGGGATGAGACAGTCAAAGGCTGCAACCATTCGCAAAACAGAATTCTTTTTTATGCATGTAAAAACGTATTAATACCAATTCTTAACAATTTCCACTAGGTTAACATGCAGGACATACATAAGAAAAAGGTTCAGTACCAATCTTCATAGTTGAAAATATAGCCAAATGTCAGAAGAACTCTTCCAGAACCACGAGCTATTTATGTCATTCGTCACACTGGAATTCTCTGCAACAAGGAGATCCTGAAATTGAACAGAGTTATGTCAGCAAGTAACTATTGTGTACATATGAGTGAGCCTTCAGGGAACCTCACATAACAGGAAAACCATATGAGTCTAAAAGTTCGAATCCTAAAGGACGACTAGAAGAACTTGAAACCGGACAATGACCAGCAGATTCTTTTCCAGCATCCAGCAATACCAGCACAGTTCAACCAGCAATAAGCTCGACCGGCATCATTCGTTTACCAGAGTTAGTCATTACCACTCGAAAAAGAACGCAGAAAGGTAGAAGGATCACCGAAAAGAAGTCCTAGCCCATTTCAAAGTCTTCTTTTCTTTTCCAAAAAAGTTCGTGATAGCCCACCGAGACGAATGATTCTAGAACAGGCATCGGCTTATATAGACAGGTCAGTCCCAATCTTGATCCAGGCACCATTCGATATTTAGACAGAAATGAAGCCTCAAATACAAAACTGTAGAAAAAGGCCAAAACCATGACTGGGAAACAGGGGCGACACTGAGAGAGTTGAGATGGCCCTGTTAAGCCTATCAAAAAGGAAGCCAATATCGTCTTCTGATAATGCGCACTCAGTTTGCCAATATATTAAAAAAAAAAAAAAAAATGCCCCAAAAATCTGAAAAGCACTGTCCTACGGAAATCCAGTAGATATATGTAATGAGTATACATATACCCGGATTGGTCCATGATGGGGTGAATTGCGAAGACTAGAGGATAGTGGCCAATGCATCTGCACTCATCCCAAAGGGGCGGAGAAAAAGTAGAAGAGAAAACAGTAATTGGCTGATGTACAAAAGGACAAGGGGAAACAAAAGTTTTCAACTTTCCAAAAGCTTCCAAAACTTTCAACCCCCCGAATGATTCCCCCCTCCCAATTCTTTTATTCTCCAAAAAGGTTAAAAAAACCTTAGACGACCCTCTATTGGAGCGGTTCCATCAGTTCGCCACCTTTGTCCCACCGGGAGAGAAGGTCTGACCAGATCGAAACTCGAAGTCAAGCCCAAAACCCAGAACGCAAACGAGAAATTAGAACGGCAGGGGAAAAGGGAAAGTGAGAACACCCAAATGGGTTCGGCCGGAATCACCGAGAGAGACGAGCAAAAATCCGAGAAGGAAGGGGAACACAGCAAGACCCGAAACCAGATCCGACAAGAGAACAACCTCAAAATCCAACAAAAATACAAGGATCCAAAACTGGACAGGAAACCAAGTACCTTTTGCCCCCGATCAGCTACAAGAGGACAACCATCTATCCTTCCAGTGCTTCCACCTCTCGCTCTGTTCCGGAAGAATCGTGTCACTCTCTGGAGCCCCCCACTGCCACGAAAAAAAAGGAAAAAAATCTTAGAAAAAGGGAAGGAAAACACCAAGAAAAACGGCGCTCCTGAGGAACACGGCGAAATCCGGGACAAAGATGACGAGAAAAAGAGAAAGCATCGAACTGTTCCTGCAACTGATTTCACGGATCAAGACGTGGAGATTCCGGACCCGGCAAAAAAGCAAAAGATGGGGGGAGAGAGATAGAGACAGAGGGGACAACCTGCGCTTCGGAGCGGCAGCTGGGTTCGAACTGAACTCGACGGCGAAGGAAAGAGATCGCGGGTGGCGGAAGGGACGACAGCAAAAAGCCCCGGCTCCAGAGGACAGGAAAGAGTTCGTTGAAGCAGGGGAGATAAAGTGAAGGAGGGAAGGAAGGAAGGAAGAGAGCGTGTAAAGTAACAAAGACAGAGCGGGGGGGGTGATGCTACATAAAGTAGGTGGCTAGAGATAGAGAGAGAAAGGGTGAGTTGTACCCATTTTATCGAACTCCTCCCAATTACGAGGTCAACTAATATAGTTGATTTAATTATTATTATTTATTATTAGTTATTATTATTGTTATTATCATAATGGTGTTCTAAGTAGGACAACCGACGAATCTTAGATGTTATTTTTACCTTAATTAGTGGCTATAGGATTCTTATTTCTACGTACTCAGGAATGCATTTTAAGAAACGTAATCTAATCTTTCAATTTGGATTATTTATTTCTAAATAAACGAATCTAATGTATAATTTTACTTTTTTGTTATTATTGCGCTCTAGGTGCCTCATGAGCGCTGTTAAAGTCGTCGGACGGATAGTAAGCAACGTGACTAAACTTGTTAAATGAACTTGAGAATAAAATATTTTGGCGATTGGCTTTGCTCGTCATAAGAGTCGAGAGAAAGTCGGAAATTAGAAACTAATCTTGTTTGATTTTATTACTCTATAAGCCCATCCAAAGCACTCTCGTATTGAAATATTTTTTACCAATTTCTAGGATTGAGCTTACCTTTTGGAGACCGCTCGACACCTTCACACGTATGTCTCTATTTATGAAAACGTTACTTTCGATAATTAAATATGAAAATATCGCACTCGATCATAACCCTAGAGAAAAAAATATTTTGACAATTGACTCTATTGGTCACGTAAGAAAAACTCATAACTTGGAAAGTAATTGTGTATGATTGTATTACTTAATAAGCCCATTCAAAACACCAATTACTCACATATATATATACACGCACAAATACCAAATATGTATGCAAAGCTGACCTTAAGCTGACCTTTGGAGACGGCCCGACACTTTCACATTCAATTCTCCATCTTCGAAAATATCATTGTCTCCGAGAAATCATCCTTCATCAAAAATTAAATTATACACTCGAAATCAACTAAAAACTCCAAAACATTTCGACCCAAAAAAAAGAAGAAGAAGAAGTTCAAGATCACTCGAAACTAGGGTTTAGCAATTAATGTGTCTATCCCCCGTTCCAACTAATAAAAGGCCAAAAAGCGACGCCCTTTAAATGCGCCAGCCCCTCACTCTCCCTTTCGTTTTCCTCTTCTCTCTTCTCCCCAATCCTCCTTCGCTTTTCGTCGCCGCATTAGCT
Organism: Eucalyptus brandiana; assembly: GCA_014182725.1. NCBI lineage: Eukaryota > Viridiplantae > Streptophyta > Magnoliopsida > Myrtales > Myrtaceae > Eucalyptus > Eucalyptus brandiana. The sequence goes on from CM024674.1 coordinate 39,281,604, forward strand.
GTTCACCACTACCCATTTTTCTCTTTTTCCTTCTCCATTTCCTCGTCTCGTCGCCAGTCGCCTTCCGTTTCTCACCAATTTTCCCGAGAAAATACCCCTCGGAAAGTCAAAGCTTAAAAATGCCGTCTTGCATGTTGGGGGGGGATGAATTGGAGAATTTACTAACGGACGAAGAAACGGATTATTATAATTTTTTTTAACGTGGTCCTCGATGCAACCTCGTCTTTTGCGAAACGCCTTGCGGGAAGGGGATTAACTAAAACCCTAGTTAATCCCCCCCTTCCCCTCCCCTATAAGCAGCCTCTGATCATCGTCTGCAGAAAAAAGAAATGGTATTTTAATAATAATGGTTCGTTTCTTACTGCAGCGCCGATCCCGAACCAATTCGCCTTTTTGGCTTACATCCGAGTTTCTTACTCTTTTTCTCCGTTGTCTTCTTTCTTTTCCTCTTTTTTTTTTTTTTTTTTTTCTTTTGCGTGGGACCACGTTTGGCCGTCGAGACGAGGATTGGATTTGCGGTGCGGCGCGATATGCCAACAGATGCAGGGGGGATTTATCGAATCTTACGCTTTTGTTTTTTGTTTGGTACGTGAATGGATTAAGTAGATAGTCAAGAATTAGGTAACTTAAAATGCGGAAATAGAAAAGCTCTGCTCAATCTACTATACATGTTAGGAATGTGCAATCGGGTTAGTTCTACTTGGATTGCCTTGAAATTTGGTTTGGCACTGCGTTCCAAAATTTGGAACCAATTTGACTTTGAATTAGTAAAGATTCACTCAAGAACCATATGAGTTTCATAAAGGTGAAAAAAAGAAGAAGCAAAAACCCTAGTTTCCTTTAGGCCGAGGTTTTATATGAGTTTATTGCAAATCTAATTATATTGTTTGTTTTGTTTTTAGGTGGCTATAATTTGGAACAGTATCGTTATGGATGAATGAAGGAAGAAGTTTTATAATTTTTATTTTCGATAATAAAATTGAATACATTCACATTGTATAATGTACATTTTTTGGTATAAGCGATATATAAGTAGAAGTGAATTTAAAAGTTCATAAATGAAGATGGTAAAAATCTCTCATAATTATTTTATTTTTAAAAAAATACTTTCCACTTCAATTCATTTCTAATAAATTTTGATTAAATATCAAAACAAACTAATATAATGTAATAAATATAAATATATATTTTTATTTTTTATATCGTAATTCAAATATTATTTATGTTGAAATATAATTTCAATTTTGTTAATTCAAGAATTTTGTTCTTCAAGAAAAACAACTTTCATACTATAGATGTAATAATTTCTATCCACATTTATCCCATCTATCTCCCATTGAATAATTTTATCAAATCTGTATTTCTTTTATATCCGATTTCATCTTGTCATGAGCAGGTCGCAAGACACAAGATAGAATAATTCATGAATTTTATCATGATTGCGTTCCATAATTGATTTAAATGCAAAAAAAGCAAGTGTCGGTTTGAGGGACCGAATTCCGAATCTACCCATCGGGAAACCAATTGGGCCTAGTGCACGTAAGACGAACATCGCTGATGATGATCGCCATTTCCAACAACGACGTCCAAGGCGGCAACGTGCGTTTGCCGCTGTCGTAGGGGTGTGATCCCGGCCGCGGTGGTCCATGATGGCCAGATCTGATCGTGCATGGATCGGAAGAGAAAGGCTCCCCGGTGGTGGTCGCCAGAGACCGAGCAGCGGTCGACAGCGACCCATGATTTTTTCTTCGGGTCTCCTTGGTCGAATAAAATCGATTCCATTCCTAAGGTTGGCACGACTCGTCCAGCCTGTTGTCCGATACATCCAAGTTTGTCCTATCCAACGAGGTGATAACGCATGCTGTTTATTTCAATCCGCAATCTTCTTTCGCGACTCGCCTTTTACTTAATAAAAACATTGGCAATCTATTAAAACACATGTTTCCGTTATAAGACCATATTTCAACGGTCTTCGAGAACGAATTCCCTTTTCCTTTTCGAGATTTTAAAGGAAAAATCAGAAGGGAAAATAAAAAGGTTATATTGCAAATGACTTATACTAAGAAAAATCTCAAATTTGTATATTTATGATAAATTTATCCTCGATTAATTTCGTTAAATTTGATTAATATTACAAAAATCACAAACGGTTACACATGTGATAAACGTAGAGTTAGACCCCAAAATGGTACATCCGTCAATTGTCACTTATAATCTAACTCAACAATTTGACAATAAAATTTAATTAAAAACTAACAAATAGTAAATTTACCACAAGTGTAATGATTTAGGAAAATTTATCATATAAATCGTATCGCAAATGAAGCCTTGATTTTTTTTTTTTTTTTCCCTTTTGGGCCTTGTTATTTATGGGTGGGCGATTTAACAAGGACGATCAGACCAATTCCAAAATAAGAAAAATTAAAGGTCATATTTGAAATCATTGTATACCTCAAATGAAATTTACCAAGAAAAAGATAAAAAGGAAAGAAAATTTTAAATGGAGACAGAATCATCATTTTTGACCATTCCTTGCCAGGGAGGAAGGGGCACCGACCGGGCGTCATGGTACTCGCGTATGATCGCGTGCACGTGCGGTGTGCCCCGCGGCTCTGTCGATAGCTAAAGTGCGCCGTGGGGGTTGATTTGACATATGGCTGACGAATGTCTTGTCTAATTCTGAAATCGGACCAGACCGAATCGACGGTTTTTCGATCCAGAAGGACTCGTGCCAACCAAATTTAGACGGGATATTTTTCCAGTTCTTTATGAGTCTATTTCGTTTTCTTTTAAATATTTATAGCAAATATCAAAAAGTAAAATTAAAAATAGCACCACTGATTTTAGGGTAAAGAGAGTCGGTTTCCAATTTTACACACTTAAAATCGATCATGTTTGATCCATTATCGATTCCAAAGTAGGAATTAACCTATCTCGAAAACAATAAGTCGTTAAGTGGGTGTGTCTCTGGTATTGCATCCTTGAGTTATCAAACAATAATTTCATTAGGAAATTTGATATAGAGATTCGAGTTATTATAAGATGGAATGAGATATTTTCCCTTTTTTTGTGAGGCCTTTTGCAATGTAGTTGGTGAACATTGAGAATGCGAAATGCGACCCGATAAAAGATTTGGGATCTCTTAATTTTTGGTAGTTGAAGGGACCACTAGGGGCTCACAATATAGCTCACGGATATCATTGGCCCGAATCGAGATTATATCGTCGCAAGATGTTCGATTTTACAGCATTTAAAAAACACAACAAAATCGAGAGTTCTACTGGCCAAGAATTATAAATGCAACCAAATCTCCGGTGACAATTCGATGATTCTAAACAAAGAAAGATTTTCCCGAATAAAAGTTAGGTTGGTCGGTAGATACGCTAAAGATTGCAAAAATGTTTGCATTAATTTTCTTTATCTTTGGTACTAAGACATGAGTTATAATGGCAAGAACTTAGATTTGTCGGTAGCGTTGCCTGACGTCGTTTGATGAGGTGGCCACACCAACTTAAACCAAACCAAACCTCCCGACTTTAGATCCTATGACCAGACACGTACTGAATTATATTAGTAACGAAGACATTTACTGAAATTCGAGATGAGGAATATAAATAACTTTAAAGGAATCACGATAAGTCGTGCTGGAAAACAAGAACCCGCATCTTCTTTACTATTGACACGTGTAATTGGTTTAAATTTTCGATCTATTTTCAAAGCGATTATTTATTAACGCGAAATTCGTCGATTTCTTTCCACATGGAGGGCAATCTTCCAAATGGCTCGGTAGACTTGTCTCGATGGCCGCCGTCCGCAGTCTTCTTATCTTTTCCCAAGAAATCATCTCATAATTATCACGAACGGTTCATTAAATAACATTGTCCGAAAAATTAAAGGACTCGTTAAAATAGTGACGGTAAAATATTTGACTCGTCCTCACTCGTGCCTTCCACGAATGACCTTATGCAGCAATCTCTCGCTTTGGACCACATACCCATGAGTCATGACTTCGCACGTCCACGATGATTAACTTCTATTTCGACTTTTGGTGTTAAAAAGGCAATCGATTCTGACTAGTTCCCGATTCCGCAAACTAAAAATCAATCTTACCGGATCAAGTTCTAAATAATGGAGAGGAACTGGCCCGCCTGATCTCGGAATCAGATTAAATCCATTAATCAAATTTCAAAGTTGGTCTCGAAACTGATAATTTTTCTACTTACATATTTTTGTGTTCTCGGACATGGAGTATTCATCCCCACTTTGGTACGCGGTAGAATCAGCGACTGAATTCTGATTTACAAACGATTTTACTGTTCCTTTAAAATCTCATTTCTTGCACCTGTACATTTTTGAAAACTTGGCTACGCTTGAAAACGTGTCAGCGAAAGAAGTTGCTGATTCCAGATTGTTGAAAATTTTACCGATGCTTTGAAAATATCATCGCCTTCCTTTCATATAGTTTTCTAGTTACCTATTTTTCTCATTTTTCAGTCGGAGAAAATTATTGGTGACTTATCGACACTCATTAAAGCTCATCTATTTGATAGCGAAGTCCTATTCATACAAGACCAAGAATCACTCACGTTATCGAAAAATCTAACCTGAAAAGTTTAGGCACATGTACATATGAAGAGTACGTACAAGATTACGATACGAGACGATATTTCCAACACATGCGATGGAAAAAAACCCTGAAGTGCAAGGAGCTGGCATTGTCGCTCTCGAATTATCACAATAATAGGTCCCGCCTTCGATTACAAATGCCACGATGTACTTCGTTCCTAACATTAAAGATTGGTGTCCTCACATACCCCATTTGATCTCGCACGAAACGTGCTAAAGACAAGAAGAGAGAAATTTCTTTGAAAAACACATATCAAATTCCATGTATATGCACTGGATAATTACTGGCTAGATAAAATAGCAAAATAGAATAAGCAAATAAAAAAACGAGGAAATTAGAAACTTCCTCGCGAATCAATCGGATAAAGGGGGAGAGTTCCTTATCGCTTAAGTAATTAACTCCCGGGAAAAAAAAAAAAAAAAAAAAAAAAAAACTTAGGAAAAATTCTCATGGCCCCGTTGCTGCGAATAAACTATTAATTGGGTCTGAAGATATCGACATCCATTTGTGATCGCGCGATTTTTCTCGGCATTTGCTAAGAAATCTTACGGAAGAACAACCTTAGTCCTATCTTCTCAAATTTATTATTATTAATTTCCTTTTCCTATGCCTTGGACATCATCTTCGATGATGGTTCCAGGTAAATGCCATAAAAAAAAATGTCCTCTCGGTCTTCATGACGTTCTTTTGACTAGCCGCGATACTGCAAACTGATAATATGGAGAAAATGTCATAGGATGTGAAATCAGCAATTGAAATCTCAAGGTCAGAGGGCATGAATTTCTTATTATCCTACATCGATTCCACGTTTTCAACCTTGTCAACGCATGCACACGTGTGCAGACAGGCAAAATCTTAAAACAAAAGATCTCAAAAAATATCGTATTATTTAGTTCGCTTGAAGACTACGTAATCCTTCGAGACTCAATAAATGATAACTATATATGAAAATGCATGAATTGTCTCTTGTGACGTTGTGACAATTCAAAAGAAAATTGGAATAAGAACATCGGATGCCCCATCAATTTGCTTTGACTGAATTGGATTTATGAATCGATTAGGTATAGGGATCCTTCCTTTCATTTCATTTTGTAGACCATCTGATCTAGCATTTTTCCACCTAATTCACATCTCACTGCTGACATAAGCACCCGATACTTTATTGGGTCCTTTTTTATCATTAAATTTTTTTAAAAATTATATATATATTGCGGAGAGGCACTTGCGAATAAGGAAGAGACGATTCCAATTGACAGGGGAAAAAAATCTGGCAACGGGGCCAAAAAGGAAGGAAAGAGAGAGAAAAAGAGGACATTTGGAAGATACTTGTCTTCCTTTTGGATATGGGCCTTGCCAAACCCATTGGCCCGTTTCTCGGCCCATGTTTTTCGGCGACCCGGAATGGGCTGGCCCAGATCTTCAAAAATACTGGTTGCTGAAAGAGACTTTTTTGTGTTCTTCCAAAGCACAGTAATATCCAACTTAGATAATTAGCCTTTTCCACTTAAACAAAAATTACATTTCATATCGATTATTTCCATCTCTAACTTGCAAAAAGAAAGAAAGAAAGCACATTAGCATCCATCTTGATCGAATATGTTGAGATTAACATGGTCACACAAATTAAGTTCCAAAAGCGCTCACCTTAAATTTCTCATGATGTAATGAACATTTGAAAAACATTTTGAATAAGTTAATTTTAACAAAATTGGCAATGGAGATTTTATTTTTGATAATAGTTATTAACTCGACATTCAATATGACATGTGTCGGCATATTTATGGCTTATATGTTGCTACCATATTATATTTTTTTACTAATTAACTACTTAAAGCGATACGAGTGAACGATCGTAGGAATATTTTTTCGCAAAATGAAACAAAGAACATGCTTACCAAAAATGAAAAAGGAGAGAAAATTAACTGAGAGAGAAGGGAAGGACAGATGTGGGGACAAGAGGGAAGGAGATGAAGTGCTGCTCCGCGATCCAGAAGATCGTTTTAATGGCCTCCGACTCCAAGCCCCAGCGCCTCCGTCAATGTCCGCCGCTCCTCCATCTTCTTCTTCTTCTTCTTCCTTCTTTCTTCTTGGCAATTCGCTCTCGCTTTCCTGCACAACAACCCTAGGATTCACCCTCTCTCCGCCGCTTGTGACGCTCATACTGGCTGCATAATACGGCTTCGCAGGGGCAGGTTTCCAGAGCTCGGCAGCTAAGAAGGCCAGGACGATGACGACCCAGTCTTCTCTCAAGGACGCCTTCTCCTCCTACGCCGATTACCTCAACCATCTCGTAAACGCTCTTTTGCTCTCCCCCTCCCTCCCTCTCTCTCCCTCTCTCTCTCTTCGTTGGTTCATTGTTATCGAGATGTGGGCATAGGTAGCAGCGAGCGAGTGCGATTGACCCATTTTCTGAGTGTAGGGAGAAAGTGGAAGGGGCGAGGTTCTGGGTAGTAGTAAGCTTTCTAGGGCTGTCTTTTCACTCGAGAGGCTGGTGTTGAAGCTGTGCGCAAAAAAGTTTTTTTTTTTTTGGGTGCGCAATGTGGTGAGTAAGTCGGCCGGCACTAGCCTTCACTTGCATAAGAACTAAGCTACACTGGAATATTGAGGTTTAGGGTATTCCTTACTTGGCCCTTTTCTGTGATAGCTTAAACTATGAGCATGATACAGATAAAGCTGTATGCTTTGGGCACGATACGTGATGCTCCTTCGAATTGCATATAGATGGTAGTCATTTTGCTCTGTGATCAGTGGCCTTTTATCCAAATCGTGCTTACATACCTTGGTCTTTTGTCGTTGCTATATGGCCTTTCCCTACTATTGGGTTCTCTTGTTTCTGTTTGAATGTTTGTCTGACACGGCCACAATTTGCATCCGTAGAATGACAAACGCGAAAGGGTAGTCAAAGCGAGTCGAGACATAACCTCGAACAGCAAGAAGGTCATATTTCAGGTGCACAGGTAATATTTATTGGTATATCTTCTTATCTTTAGTGCCGTGTGCTTTAAAAAGGGTCCAATGATATAATTCTTTGATTCTTGCTGAAATTGATAAAATTGTAAGTAGCAGGCATCGTCAAAGCTAGTTTTGCATGATCAATTCTTAAAATTAACTTCCCAGTTTTCTTGGAACTGAATTATGTCCCATATTGTGCTTATCGCAGAATCAGTAAAAGCAACAAAGAGGAAGTCTTGGAGAAGGCACACAAGGATTTAGCAGCTGTTGTGGATCAGTACGTAGCCAGACTGGTAAAAGAGTTGCGAGGCAGTGACTTTTGGAAACTCCGACGGGCATACTCTCCAGGGGTTTGTGATAGTTTATCTATCTGCTTAAAAGGCCCAAATAGATTACTGCAGTTGCCTAAAGTTGCCCTTTGTTTTGCAGATACAGGAGTATGTTGAGGCCGCCACTCTCTGTAGATTTTGTAAATCCGGGACCCTTTTAAATCTCGAGGAGATGAATGCTTCTTTATCATCGCTGAGTGATCCATCTCTTGAACCTTTGCAGATTAATATCCTTGACTATATTCTTGGGGTAAAGGCCTAAATTTTCATAATCTATGCACTTCCGACTACTTTACCGACTAGAGTAGATTAATCTTCGCCCTTTATGTTATTGAAGTTTGAGATAGATGGCGAAGTGCATGCAAAATATATAAGTGCACTCCACCATAAGGTTTTCAGTCGGAGTATATGAAAACATGTAATAGCATCACAGCATTGGCATACAAAAAGCAATAGGATGAAGCATTGAAATATCTTTCTTTTTTTTATGCTGTCAATTGATCTTTTGAACTAGTTAGGTCTATTTAAAACATTGAGCTAGTTGATTCTGGTCATCTACATGACTCAAATGTGTCCCTGAATGAGCAAAGGTTGTGCATGTACTGGCAAACACTTGAAATGCTTGCAAGCTAACTTACTCGAGCTTGTATTTCTTATCAGAAACTTAAAGCTGGTATTTGTTCATATGAAGCTTGCAGATTTGACAGGAGAGCTTATGAGGTTGGCTATTGGTCGGATATCGGATGGTGAACTTGAATATGCTCAAAAGATATGTACATTTGTGCGCGAAATACACCGTGAGCTGACCCTTTTAGTGCCACACATGGACGAACCTTATGATATGAAGACAAAGATGGAGACAATGCTTCAAAGTGTGATGAAAATTGAGAATGGTACTACTATGCTGCTAATATCTGTCTATCTACTTTTGCTCAATGATCATTTCAGGTCTTCTTGTTTGATGGCTGTAGAGATCACTTAGCTGAGTCTGAGGCTTTAAATCGTCACTTCACTGAGTTAGTCATGAACTTTACTTCAATTATAAAATGTGCTAAGTGAGTAGCTTTCTCCTCCAAATGATTTAAGCTTGAACCTTTGCTAGTTTGAGCTTTGTGAATTTCCTTTTGCATTTAAAGGTGAGGTACAATACTCTTCCCTTTTCTTTTCTAACCTTGTTAGAGTTGTGCTGTGACCGAAAGGGACTAGCTGTCATATACTTCAAAATATCAGAGTGAATGTAAAATCTTATTATGTGCTTGGTTGCTTTGGAACACACTTCCTCTTCATGCATCAGAATTGAATTCCCCCCAAGCTTTAACGGGTTCTTCCTTGTTTAGCTTGCTTTGGCGTCCACGTGAGAAAATCAGAATATAACCCACTGCTCGGATCTGGTGACCCAAGCTACCCTCTGATGGGGGTTGCCGGGGGAATTGATCTATGAAGTACACTCTCTTCACCTCCCAAGTCCTTACATTATGGTCATTTCTTTTCCTCTTATAATAGAATAATAACAAGAAATGCTCGTGTCTCGCAGGCGGTACCAAGGCCGAGATGTTTGGAGTTGCTCCCAATGAAGGTCTCGGGGCCCCAAAAACAAGAAGCTTCTGCAACAACTTTAAGTGAATGTAGTGCCGCCACTGCCATGAATCCCATCGAAAGCATCCTGGCTGGATATTTACTTGTGACAGATGGTAAAGGGTAGATTGTAATTGAGCTTATGGGGGAGCTTTAAAGGAGATTTTGACATGGGATGCTTGATTCTGAAGTTGGACGAACTTTCTTGACAACTTAAAAGGACTATTGCCCCCCTTTTCTCCAAACTTTTGTTGGTTTTCTCTCAACTTTGTCTCGTTCAGAGCACGTATGTTCGGTCGAATCAAACTAGTTCAAAAAGGCCCAGCTTCATCCGAGCTTTTGAGCTTCAGCCCAATGCAGGAGCCCCACTCGGCTCTCTCGACATAAACCCAAACTACTTCTTGGGAGAGAGCGTTGTGATTACTCTGGGCCATCACGATTGTTCTCGATCAAGGACGTGCCTCTGTCGAGAAGGCTGGAGTCCAATTTCTCTCTCGCTCGCACGCCACTCGATCCGAAGAATCGGCGGGAGGGCATGAACGTTGCGGATACGATTCTAGCTGAACGAGGCGTTCGATGCAATCCACGATGAAATGACGGTTGCCCAGATCTATCGCCCGGATCATACTAATGAACAATTTGCAAGCATCTAGTGCACGAGCTCGTGAAAACACTCAAAAGTTTTTTTATCTTCCTTGCTTCGAATTGCTTTATATTCTTCCTTTAATTTTTTCTTTGGAAGCAGCAAAAGTGAACGCATGTGGAATTTAATTCTAGCCAAGCTGGCATTGTCAGCCTCCTAAATAGGTTGTGGGCCAAAACCGAGTGACGTGGGCCCTTTCTATACATCTGTCCCGACAAAAAAAACAGCTTGCAAGATGGGCCGTACGACACCGTATACGTTCTCGGACGGCACGGCACGATCGAACGACCCTTCCTTTCCATATCGCGTTGGCCCGACACGCACGTCGCGCGAATCGTACAGAACGTAAGTGAGCTGTTTCCTTTTTAACGTACGGAAAATTTGCTTGCCAAGGTAGAGAACGAGATGTTTATTTTGGTTAGAAGTCTAGTCGACATCACGGCCTCCCCTTCCGTGACGTTTGCCCATACCGGATCCTCGTCTTTCATGCTTGTTCTGTAGTTTTCGATGCGATTGGAAATCCATTGCTATTCGCACAAATTGGTCAGCCGCTGTTAGGAATCAATCATCATTTTGTGTAATATACTTGTCGCATAAGCTAACTCTTAGGATGGGACAATTTCTTCTCAGAGACTATATACCGTGGCATTAGGCACAAATGATCGAGAAGGAGGTAGATGCAAGCGATGGGCTTTTAATCAGACAGCAGTTAGGTGAAACCAAATCGTGTGCATTATTAGTTAAAGGGCAACTAAGGTACGAAGTGGAGACGTCAGGCAAATCTTTTGGAAGTTTGCCACGTGCATTTGTACGTCCGTTGTCTCCTCGGCGGTCACGATGCAATGAATGCGCTCGTCACATCACCACCCCGCAACGTCGCGTTCCAGCAATCAGCGTACTCGTCCTTTCGTCCAGTATTTCAAGTTCGCTACATGCATAACCCTACAGATTTGACATTTTGTACAAGCCCCTCTGCCCCCTCGGTCGACGGTGGAGGGCTCGATTGCGGCTTCAATGGTTGATGGCACACGTGCGACCGGGGGCGACGGAGTGCTGGACGCGACGGGCGAAGAAGGCACGGGCATAGCGAACAAGGCGGAGGGGGGCGGAGGGCGGCGGTGGAGGATATGATAAGTCGGTAGAGAAAGGAAGCAGGTTCCTGCAATTAAAGCTTATCGCTTGGGGCGGGACATCGGACGTGGCTGACAAAAAATATCTTGACTTCGGTGGCCGCTGTAGCCTTAAAGGACGGAGAAAGTGCGTGTTTAATGAAGGTGAATTCTTTGCTCAAAAAAAAAAAAAAAAAAAAAAAAAATGAAGGTGAATTCTGGCCTTTGCCCGTCGTGAAGAGGTGCGGGCGAAATCTTTCTGTCTTTGTCCCCACCCCCAGCTACGCACGTCCGGGACGTACGTAGGGAGGTTGGTGTCGTAGCCGACAACAGAGAGCGTTCATCATCAGTACGTTAATCATTCGGCCGTCGATGTTCGAGACTGACGTAGAGCCCTACGGTAGAGTTAGGTTGCAACTAAGCCGGCTCTCTACTCGACTGTTAAGGCTCTAACACGACGGGGTAATTGATTCCGTAGATTCTACCTCTAGAAAAGCCTAAAAGATTTTCTTTTTTTAGGAAAATAATGAGCGACCCAAGAGTCCCGAGGACATGTGTTAGCTAGAAGTATGTTAAATAACTAGCAAGTTGCTGGAAATTGGATCGAATTGGTCTAGAACTGACGAATTCTGTGAAGATCAAGTCGGTTCTTTATTTCAATTTACAAGAACGGCCCATCCAAATCAGACTAGTATATTATATATAATATATAAGTGCACCTACAATTTGAAATGTTAAGAACTCAAGTGGGTTTTATGTTATTTACCAAACAGTTAATTACACTTCTTAAGTAATAAGTCGTCTGCCCTATTTAATGTGAAAATTATGTCGTGATGTCTTGTATGTGATTCTTTAAATTCCTCTTGCCAACTCATTGAAAAATCTCCCTTTTCAGTTGTGATGATTGGAGAACACCATCCGATGGAGGAGACTTTGTTTCTCACCAACAGCAAAAGTAGCGGTGAGAGATGGGTACTGCCTGCACCTGGACATCTCAGCTACTCCATCTCGCCTGAAGCATGTGAGGGATGTGAAAGCGGCAATTAAGGATGGGGATTGGACCAATTCCATGGACCTACCTGAAATCAGACAGGATTGGTGATTCGGCTCCCGGTGAATCCATAAAATCAACGAGCAATTATCGATTCTAACTTTTCGAAGCTAATCCTTAGTAGGTAGAACATCCACCCATGCCATATTCACTTTTAGTATTAGCTTTAGACCTATCAAACAAATGGGTTGGGTTGGGTTGGGTTAGGTTAAGGTAAAGTAAAAAATGGTTCGACTAAATATGCTTGTTTAACCCATTTTGATCATTTTCCATACAATGCACACATTTTGACCCATGTTTGATTTGACCCGTTCTTAATACCTACCAAACTCGACTCCACTCAATTTTACCTATATTGCTAAAATACTTCGGTATTTAACACCATTTGGAAAACTCATATTTAAATCGAGGTAAAAGTACATAGCAAATGAGGACGAGAAAGAATAAATAGATAATCATAGAAGTGATAAATTTTAAATCCATTAACACTCGCGTTAATCCACACGTGATCCGTTTATTATAAATAATTAACTTATAGAATAATTTACTATATCTTGTATGGGTTGGATAGCTCCCATTTAAATCATAATTACTTCACATCATGTGCTCTTTAGAATCCAAAATTGGCAAATTCATCGTCGCAACCACGCCAACGTGTCACTAACCATGAAATCTCCTCGTTTAGAGGCTCGTTCACGACATTAATCAAATTCCCAGTCCCGTGAATTTGGACCGGTGGGCTTTCGGCATTGAAGAGAGGATGAGCCTCTCTCTCTCTCCCTCTGTTATATTCTTGTTTTTTTCTTTTTTTTTGTGGGGTTATGCGTGAATTGCCGTCGCCATCGCGCTATCAATGAAAAACGACGTGAAGGGGGAAAAAGTCCGTCGGGCAAAACGACAGTGTCGCACCTCCGAAGATCCGATTCTCTGCCGCCCCCACCTCCCCTAGCACGCCAGCTGTCGCTCGCCCCTTTTCCCCGCCTCCGGTCCACCACCCCACCCCACTAGACCGGTCCAGCTTGACCCCATCATCATCCCCTCCCTCCATCGCTCTCACCTTTTGTCGCTGTCAAAAGTCAAATTCCTCCGTGCGCCTTTTCCAAATTCCAATCCATGCGCCCCGCCCGCCTATGCCATGTTCATGGGGAAATTACTGATTGCCCCTGGATGACGCACCTTCCGATTTAAATTAATGCCTTTTCCGGTCAGACAATTTAATATTATGTTGAACATTTGCGGTGGTTGATGTAATTAGTGAATTTAACATTCTATCGCATCGCTTTCTGTATCCATGCGAATAATCGTCAGCCCATACGAATAATCGTCTCAATAGTATTACGATATTCTATTCGATATGAAAATTAGCTCTTCAAAAGTTTATTTGAGGGCCACAAATTGTTTCGATGCAACAAGTCACCTTTCGTCTCTAAATTTCCAAAAACACCATCAATACAAAATTATATGAGGAAAGTTGGGACCCAAATAAACATACATGGATGCATGGAGTTTTTTCTTGATTTTTATATACTTCGAACGTCTCGTGATTTTTTTAATCAAGAGTTCACAATGGTTAGTATAGGACTTGAGATGAGAAGGCCGTACAAGTCGAGAGTGGCCAAAATAACACTGGAACTTTAAATGATTTCATGGGCTTGGAATATGTATCCTTGACGTTCTTTTAAAGAAAAGAGAAGATTGGGTCTTTGAACAAAGGAACTCTTTTAACTTATGAAAACAATTAACTCATTTTCTCAATAGCGATCAACATAGGAGATGGTAGCGTCTCTTTTACAATATCCAAAGTGCATACGTCTCAATAAATTGGCTCGGATCACCAACAATCTTCCATCTCATCTGCTGAAATATCTCACGTTATTTGATATGAGATTTATATACTATTTATACATATATGATTTTCCTTTACTTATCGATTTAATTTTTTTAATGACCATTTTAACATGGTATCAAAGTTAGATTTTTAGAATATAATTTATATGTTTTTTATATATATGCTGTCGGAACTCAAATTCGCTCTTGCGATTTTAATTTTCTCCTTAGCGGCAATTTAGTAAAATTACGATTACAGTCTTTCGAGATTAGAGCCTTTAGAGGTGCAATTATGGGCCGGGTTCGGACTCTAGACTCGGGGCCTAATTCGCGGGTCACAGAACAGAGGGTGGCCCCGGGTGTCGCTTCAATAGGTGACGTGGCAGGTCGACAGCTCGAAACGTGTACAAGGGGCTCCCGGCCCTACCTTGTTGGAGGGAGAACACGGCTACGACTGTCCCTACGCTTTTTCTGGGACGGGATTTCCGGCGTGTCGGGGCTCTGATGGCTGCCTTGTCGGTCTTTTCTTTCCAACTGCCTCCTTTTTCTAAATGGAAAATCTCAAAAATTCCTCATTTTTAATACTTTTTTTCTTCAAAATTCTCACTAAAATGAATTTTAAAAGAAAAATGTCCATTGTAGTTGGCGTCTGTACCACAAAATCGGAGAAATTTGCTGATATTTTACTTCGAATTGGTGCGCTTTGGGTCAAATTAGTCGATATAGTCAACAACTTCATGGAGCTTTTTCGAAATTTCAAGTGAATGACGCGACTGCAGGAGAATTATTGGAATTTTCCTTATTCTACACGCACCCTCTTAAAAAGAACCCAAAGAAGTTAAAAAAAAAATAAAAATCGATGGCACGATGGATGGAAGAGGCCAAACCATTTACCCCACTGAACACATTACATAGGAGCATGAGATTTGATGTTAGAGTAAGTGTAAGCATAACAATACGGATGAATGCACCCCCACGAATATGTCAATTGAGTTAGGCAATTCGAGATCGAGTAACATTGAGGTGAATAAAAGCGACGATTGCATCGAAAGATGAGTTATTGCGTAAAATACTATTTTGATATCTTATTAAGTTTTGACTGACAGTTGAATTTCTATTTTCACAAAATGAATCTGTCGAGATTATGAAAGTATCGTAGATAGGCGACCGGTTTCTGTAAATTTTTTTCTATATGATTTTTTTGTGTGTCCCGTATGTATCATGATGATGTTTCGTAGCACCACGTGAACCGCGTTTGGAAAAATAAAAATGCTGATGGTTCGGTTGTCACTCGCACATAGTATCTCCAAACCCCAGATTCTTGCCGATCCGCGTTCCAACGGCTCCTTTCTAAGACGGTTGCTGTTGCTACAGTTGAAGAGGTGGTTGTGCCTATAACCTTAAGGAAACCATCTCGGCTAAGCTATTTGATGGGAAACCGATGCATTATTTCACGTGGTTTGGTCCAGTTGTTAGCTGAATCTTTTCCTCTATTTAATATATAATTTTCAGATGCTATTTCAAAGATCACCTTTACAGGCTGTGAAAATAAATGATTTCAAAAAAAATAAAATTCACTTGTACTGCATGAAGATAATTAGCTAGTGAAAAAATTTCCATTATTAATAATAATTGTTGTGTAAATATTATCATGAACGATGAAAAATATCTTTCATTATAATCATGTTTCGAGAAATATTTATTATATTATTTATTTTTTGCCAAACAAATGAACCCTTTTAGTATTCAGTTGTGCAACATCATTCTATTTCAAATTCAAAATCAAAAAGTTGAAGAAGTTTTTTCTTTTTTTTTTAGTGATGAACAAATTGCATGGGGACAACATAGTACGATGGACCAATCATTATTGTTTGAGTGCAATGAATTCCATCTCGGTTGGCACCATGAGTATATGTATTACATTTTTGATCAATTAGTTAAATCATGTATTACTATCATGTGATGTGATGTATTTAACCAATAAAAAATATTACCAAAAACTTCGATTCACGATCTTTTTAGAGTGTTTTCTTTATAAACTTTTCCTAGTTCCTATCATTTTTTATGTACACGATTATTTTTGACTTTTATTTTTCGTTTTTCGACTTAAATCTAATGTAGAGAATAATAGCCTTGTATTCATCGAGAAAGTAGGGAAGAAGAAAAAAAGGAAAAATCGATCCATCTAAAATGGCGAGGACGGCCGGGCCGGCCACGCCCGTCACTTTCCGACGTGGATGATGAGCTGGCAACGGGCGACCCTTGGCAGGCGCGAAGAGTGCCCTTTCGTCTCGTCCCTCCAGAATCACCGAACCGAGTCCTGAAGCTTCTTTCTTTCTTTCAAAAGACGTGGCGGAAAAAAAGGTTTAATAAATAAAATAAAATAAAATAAAATAAAATAAGATCGAAGAAAAGGGAAAAAGGGTGAAAAGGAAGATGAGACTTTATCATGTGCACGTCCGACGGGCGTGACCGCCATGCTGTATCCACATGTGTGTCTGCTCACGGGTCTGCCGCTCCCTCACGTGACCCTGAGTCACCCCCTCCCCTGCCCGACCCTCGAGAAAAATATAAAAATATAAAATATGAAATTAATAATAATGATAATAATAATAATAATAATAATATTATCTAATCGATACCTTTACTTTTTATATTGTTTTAAAAAAATGGGTCGAGTGCAGTGCGGCCACCCCCCAAAAAAGAAAGAAATAATTAAAAGAAAAGGGCGGTTCGGTCGACCTTTGACCCGGGAGTCAATTCAGCTACGGGTGGAGGCACGGGAGTCGGGAGAAGCACGTTTTGACTCCTTTTTTTGAGTTTAAACGATAGGGTTACCCCGTTAATGATCTTGTTAATGAATGCCGCGGACCACTTAATCAATTTCCTGATAAGGAAAATTCTTCATTTTTTAAAATGCTGTTTTGATGATGTAAGATCAATATGACAAAAATGAAAATCTTTCTCTATTAGATATGGTTAACGGGTTGTCGTTAAGAATGTCAATTTCTTAAATAAATCGGACTAAATTAAATAGTATGGGAAGAGAAAGGGGTTCTAGAGATGATAGGATAGGTAGCTGGTAGTTAGCTAGGCTTTTTATCATGGATGTGTGAACATATTATCATCGAGAGTGCTTGATTCGTGAGTTCTTAGCAAGATGAAAGTGCTAGGGCATTGTTTGGTAAACTTGAAATTTAGGTGCTGGAATTTAAATGCTGACAATGGACATAATTCTCTTTTAATTACAAACTGATAGTCAAATATTACCAATCTCTTACCATATTTCGATAGTTTTAGTCACTGTATTATTTAAATTACTAATTATCATCAATTATATAGACGCTGAACGTGTTAAGTAAAATTTCAATCACTAATCAAATCGATAACTTCACTTTCCAAAAGTCAAGTTTCCAAAAATTATAAAAAGACCACACATCATATTACTCGTCAATATTTGCATAATTAGAAAGATTAGTGGTACTAAGCAAAAGTTAAAGCATGGGACCGCAATGTTTACGAAAAAAGTGAAGCATAAAAGTCACCTAGTGTGGAGCTTTACCTAATACATTGACTGACCGAAACATTAAATTCCGGGCGATTTTTTTATTTTATTATTTTTCCCTTTCAAAGTGTTAAAACGTGGTTTAGCATGTGGGATTTATCGTAGCCTAGTGAGCTGTTCAGCTAAACATAGCCGAAACCGGCATTATCATAAAAAGTATCGATGAGAAACTTATTCTTACACGAGGTACTCGTAGTAAAATACGAACACAGCCGACATTTGTTTGAAATACGATGATGTTAGTAATTAAATATGCAATAAACATTGCTGGTTTAAAAGCCATAAACACGTTATACGGATGCCAATTCAATTCTAAATTTTTGATTTGATCAATTTAATTTTGAATCTTTTTGACGATTTGCTAATGCAATAATTCTAATCAATTTTAGCCGAAAATAACTGATGTGGAAGTCGATTGTTCAACGTAGCATGACCAGTGTTGACTTGAATAGTTTTTGCTGTTTTAAATAATTTTCTTATTTTTTATTTCATTTTTCTTATTGTGTTTTATGGGGGTTGTTGAAAGAAAATAAAAAAATAAAAAATTGAAGAAAAACAATTAAAAAACTACAAAAATTGGCCACGCAGAACGGTTCCACGTTAGCGATTTCTAACCAAAATTGATCGAAATGATTGTGTTAGCAAATTGTAAAATATATTCGAGATTAAATTAGTCAAATTAAAAGATTTTATAATTGAATTGATATTTATGCAATAAGTTCATATTTTTTTTTTTTTTTGTGCATTGTCTTTATCCACGACTCATTGACTACTGTTGGCTTTTTCGAATAGGGTTTCGAGGGCGTTTGTCGACCGGCCCTCGTTCCCGAAATGAAGATACATCCAAACCTTCAGCACACCTCCGCCGACAACGAAAGACAATGCTTCGTCGCCTCCATTAACGGGCGTGGGTCTCTCCCCGTTGCTGCCAAACCAAAGCCAAAAAGGTTCAGGTGCCCCGACCCCAATCACTCGTGTCGCCCACGACACAAGCCGCCCCGAATTGAAATACACTCGGTTCACACCACGACCCCATGCTTTTCCGGCACGTCTCGGTAATGGAAGGTGAATAAGACGGCAGCTCTCTCGCAGGCGCATCTACGAACGGCACTTTAGATAAGTTCACTTTCGATAACTTCACTTTCCCATGGGGGAAAAAAGTAGTGGAGTCAAGGGAAAATTTCATTAGCATCTCGGTGGTATTCATGGGCGGCACTCGACGACAAGGATCGCGAAAGCGACGGTCGGGCTGAGATTGAAAGTGGAAAATGCCTTTGAGATTTCGAAGCCGATACGCCGACCGTCTCGTGTGATTCGTGTTCGGCGACTTCGGACTTGATTTCTGAACTCGATGCGTGCCCGGGAGATTTCTTTACTGAACCAGTAGGACGAATCGGTAGATCTAGTGCAATGATCCTGCGTTATATTTTACTCGTGGTGCTTCTCGAGGAGGGTTTTCGTCTTCCTTGTTTTCCCCCCCTTTGCCTCGGTGAAATAAAATCATTATGTACATATATGTAAGTTGGCGCCAAAGACAATAGTCAGTAAGTAAAGTGTAAAAAATAAGAAGAAATGAAGGATCTTGGTCCAACTCTTGTCCTTGCTCCTCTGCAGTCAACCCTGAGTAGGACCAAGTTGTTAATTTATTTAATCTGAGCACGACCTCAATCTACTCAATAGTCCATGTGTATCTATATATTTACATATATTATTAAAATCTGAAAAATTCCCACATATAGGAGGTCCACAATTTATGAGTAGACAATCCATACCCATAGAAATGATAACTGAACTACAGACTTTGCAAGAGCACGAAGGCACGTCGAAGATTAGGAGCGCGTTTGCTTTCAAATGCTTGTAAATTTTTGAAGTATAAAAGAGGGGAAATTGTCCAATCGATCTTAAACTTCATGTTCGAATGTTGTTGGTTTTAAACTTTCAAATTTTGTCAATTTAATTATAAACTTTCACATGAAATTTCAATGCGATATTTCCTATCAATTTTCACTCGGAATTGCACAGTCGGCAACCACTGAATCACCACACTGGTTATTTCCGACAAAAAAAATTGAGCGCATATCAAGTCAGATTTCTATGAAAGACGATATCAAGTCAGATCCCACGGTAAGTGGAATATTTCAGGGCAAGCAATGGGACCGCGTAGGAGGAGGGAATTGAGCCCGGCACGAACCGCAAGACACGCGTAGGTGCGCCCACGCCGCACGCCAACCATTTCTCGATTGACCCCTCCTAGGCTCGAGGGCTGATATTTTAGCCTGCTTTGGCTGGGCCATGTTTCACTTTTACACGTACATTTTCTTTGATATTTATATTCATATTTGTATATTATAATATATATAACATTTATATTATTTTATTTTGCGGTTTTAGGGTTTGCAATAGAGAGAGGGGAGGCACCCGTTGCTAATATTTAAGTACCGGCCGCTGACTTTAGGGGCTAGGGGCAGTGCTTAACGAGGAGAATTCATCGAGATTGGGGTTGGTTAATTATGTTTTTATGCATTTCTATGCCGGTAATAGATTTGTCTTCTCTTCTTCTTTTTTTAAATATAATTATTTACTATGAGCAGAGATTAATTTATAATGGTCGGAGCTCGTGAATTTCCACACTAGATAGGCTAAGAGGTTATGAAAGTTTTAAGTAATTTATTTTTCAGCCTCCCTACTTTAAAACGTTCATTGATATTAAAAAAAGAAAATCATCTCACGCAAAAAAAAAAATTATTCATGCCGTGTCCGAATATTTCGATAAATTTTTCTATAGATAAAATTTTCTATAAATATATGTATATAGATATCCAAAAATCGCATGTTTAGATCTTTTATTTAGTAGTTCATGTGTGCATAGGCCGCACGATATCAAATGTTGCTAATTAGGTTTTTTTTTTTTTTGGGTGTCCATTGGAAAATAGTCATAAATGACAGTAAATGCGTTTCAATGAGGCAAGAAGATAACGAACTTCATTAGTAATGAGATCGCGGAGAATTGATTAATCGTCATAAGTTCAGATTCGGCGATGCAATGGTAATCAAACATTAATTAGACCTATCCAAGCAAGTTTGTAACTCGAGAACAAAAAAAAAAAAAAAAAAAAAAAAACAAGTTTGTAACTCATCGAATGCGGCTGTAATGTAATAACTATCATATTATAAAGTAATCGAGCTATAACGATTATTACAGTATTTGATTAAGTAATGTAACATTCATTACACTGTTTGGTTTCATGAATGATGGGAATAATTAGAAAGGATAGCCAAAAATCCCAAAAAGCCCATAAAATTAGAAGTACAATCAATATAATGGTTATCATTTTAATAGTTAGTTGTGATTCTCGAGTTTAGTACTCCATATATATCATTAGTATATTTCAAATTCATTGAAGACTGCAATTGAAAAGTTAAACACATAGCATATGACTATATTGAAAAATACATGACTATAAACAAACATGAATGTAAGACCCTGTATTTAATATCAAGATATCATGATTGAATATGTATATTTATCTATTATTTAAGATATACTTTATGATTATATTCACATTTTATCATATAATGCATGACCACATTGAAATAAATATTGTTTATCACGTAATTAGTAGTGTGATGGAAATTACAATAAATAATTATTTGAGCATGAATTTATTATAATTTAGTAATAAAGAGAATCATAAGATGAATTATAATATTTAATGATGAAAGTTTAGGTTAGGTACCAAACGGTAAGCAATTGATATAATGCCAATTCTTATACTATAAATAACTCCTTAAAACAATATAAATAATGTATTATCAAGATAACGCAATTGTTATCACATCAATTTTTTTGCTCTCTATTCAATTGCTTATTTATTCGTCGTTCAAAAAAATACCAATTAGTGTCATCCTTACAAGAGTTATACGAATAGCTTGTCATAAATCATATAAATTTAACTCATGATCAATAGTTTAAGATTGATAAAGTGGGTGAACGAGACAAACGGGACACAACCGGATTGGAAGTGTTATTGCATAGATGGAAACCGCAAGCAAATATAATAATTAGTGATTAACATATGATAGACCTGAAATGAAATAACCGTTGCATTGACATCCCATTGGCGATCAATGTGCCGCTGCCGGCGATCGACATCATGGGGTGTATTATTTAGTGAACTGAGGAGAGTCCTCTCCCTAGGGTCTAAGATGGTTTATACGGTTGGTCATCTCCGCAAACCTTGGAGAGATTTATTTACTGTTCCCCTGTCCACGTCCTTCCCTCTTACTTTTCATTGAGCACGTGACGATGGTTCCTTTCCCTTTCCTAGAGAAACCAAACCAAACCAAACCAAACCAAACCAGAGAAAGAAAAAAAGGGCCTGGAAAGAAAAAGGAAATTTAGGTCCACCGGTGCGCCGTTTAGCAGCAGCCACCCGTCAAGTCCTTTCCCCCGTGTGCCGTCGCCCCACGCTAAGATGCGCCGCAGTCAGATTCGGATTTCTCTCTCTCTCTCTCTCTCTCTCTCTCTCGTTTTAGGAACTTGCTCTTTAAGTACCGAAACATACCCATTGAGAGCGAAACCGAAACCAGCCACACATCAGCAGCACAGAGGGAGAGAGGGAGAGATGGGTTGTGGGTACTTTTAAGGAGTCGCAGGTTTTGGGGAAGATGATGTCGGGGCTGTTCTGATTTAGGAGGGTTTTCTTTTCTTGTTTTTGGGGGTCGTGTTCGTTTTCGCGTTTGTTTCGTCTCTTCAAGGTCTGTGCAATTACCAAAACATACATTACGGAACATGTGATCGTCATAAAATACTTTATTTCCTTCCTTTGTAGGCAGTGGAGCAATCTGGTCAGTCACAGAAGTATAGAGAGAGAAATAGAAGGAGAGAGAGAGAGAGAGGGACCTGGTGAAAGATCTCGCCTTGGTCCGTGTATATATATATCTCATATGTGTACACGCGCTGTTCAGAGTTTGGTGTTATAGTTGTTGGCACGAATCCTCTTTCCTCCCTCCCATCCTTTTTCTAATACCGAGGGACCCAGAAAAGAAACTCGGGGAGCGAGAGCAGATCACGAAGAGATCCCTCAAAATACTGAAATGGGTACGTCCTGTCTTCTTTGTTCTGCAAGCCCTTTGCGCTTCTCGTGCTCTGTACTTCTTCTGATGGTCGTCTCATGATTTCAGAGCCTTTTTTGCTTTTGTTTGGTTGGGTTAATCCTCCCTTGTTTTCGTATAAAATTTTGCGGTGAGTGCTGTTCATGGTGGGCATTGTCTTTTGTCCTTGGTCATTGTTCCATTGCCCTGTCAACTAATTCCATGAACCCTTTTGGATTTATGGTGTCAAACGCCAGATTTAGCTCTCCGCTTTGGCTTTGGAGTCCTTTTTAAGGAACTTTCCAGCCGTCCTGCATATCTGTTATGTGAATTAAAATTCTCTGGTTTTTCGCCGTTTCGTTTTTCGGTTTTTCGTTGAGGGGAGCGGGTTTGGTGACGATTTTTATGTTATAATTTTCTCTAGATTTTGGAGATGTTGAATGGCCTGGTCTGTCCTATTAAACACCACCTAGTCTTTCTGCGAATGTCTCTTTTCTTCTGTAGTGTCTGGGAAGCTCACAAAAGGGTATCTAAATCTCTGATTCCTCGGTATCTTTTCTCTGATTGGTGTTGGGGGATTCTAGTCAACTTGCCTTCTTTTTTTTCACTTGACTTGATTGGTTCTTTCCATTCATTAGTATCTGCTTCACCTAAGGAAGTAACTTTGAAATTTGCTTCCTTTTTTCTTGCCTTTTCTGCTTCTACAGACATCAACATGAGCTTTTCGCCTAACATGGATGACGAATATGAGAAACTCATCCGAAGAATGAATCCACCCAGGTTTGCAGTTTCCTTTTCTCTCATCTCTCAATTTGATTTTGCTTATACGTAAGACGACTAGGTATTCATGTTTTTGTTCTGTTTAACTGCTCTGTTTTTGCAGGGTTGTGATTGACAACGAGACTTGCAAGAATGCAACAGTGATACAGGCATGGCTTCTGTTCGTTCTCTCCTTTTCTCTTTCACAAAGTTGTCTTTTTTCTGACCGGTTGGCACCTTTCTGTTCATGGTTCAGGTCGATAGTGCAAACAGACTCGGAATACTACTGGAAGTTGTACAAGTCCTCACTGATCTCAACCTTATCATTACCAAAGCATACATTTCCTCTGATGGTGGATGGTTTATGGACGGTAGGCCTTCGCATATTTTTCATGTTTTTTCTTGATAGAGCAGTTCATCAATTATGACTCTGAGAAGCATCGCCTAACTGTCCTTATTTTACCCCCGACCAGTCTTTAACGTCACTGATCAAGATGGAAAAAAAATAATGGATGATGAGATCCTTGATTATATCAAGAAGGTAAGTTGTAGTCAGCGCTATCAATTAGTCCTTTCCCATTGGTGTTCTTATCTTGCTCTTTCTTCTGCTCCCTGAACTCTCCGCTCATAGTTTTACCATTTCATCTTCAGGTTCTCGGGACAGACTCATGTTTCACTTCCTCCTTAAGATCAGTAGGGGTTAAGCCCTCGGATGACCACACTGCCATTGAGTTGACCGGAAGTGACCGACCGGGTCTCCTATCTGAAGTGAGCGCCGTCCTCACGCATCTCAAGTGCAACGTGGTGAGCGCTGAGGTGTGGACCCATAACACGCGTGCGGCTGCGGTAATGCATGTCACGGACGAGGAAACTGGGTCGGCTGTTACCGACCCAGAGAGGCTAACCAGAATCAAGGAACTGCTGTGCAATGTCCTCAAGGGAAGCAACAAATCCCGGGGATCGAAGACCGTGGTCTCCCATGGGGTCACTCTCACTACAAGAAGGCTTCACCAGATGATGTTTGCTGACCGGGATTATGAACGAACTGATGATGACATGTTGGATGAGAAGCAAAGGCCTAATGTAGAGGTTGTTAATTGGTACGACAAAGACTACTCGGTTGTCACTATTCGGAGCAAAGATCGGCCGAAGCTTCTGTTCGACACGGTTTGCACGTTGACCGACATGCAGTATGTTGTGTTTCATGCGAACATCGATGCGGAGGGGCCTGAAGCTTATCAGGTACACGTTTTTGTAGCCTTGATATGCGAAGGAATGATTTATGGCACATGGACTGCAGTTAAGAGTGTTTTCTTATTGACATTGTTGGTCGATTGTGCAGGAGTACTATATCAGGCACCAGGATGGATCCCCTGTGAATTCAGACGCAGAAAGGGAAAGATTGATGCATTGTCTTGAAGCTGCTATTGAGAGAAGGGTATCTGAGGTAAGGGGAATCTTGTGAATATATTATCACTGCTAGTGGTTGATGGTGCATATGAGATGATGAACTGAAGCCGTCCTATCTGTGGAATTCCATTAGCTTCTCCTGTTTAGCTTTCACTGAATTTTCATTTAAAAACTTATTTAGAAAACAAAGGATGCATCTAGCATGGTCGATCTCTTTACTGAACTTTTGCTGAATTGATTATCTACATGTATTATTTGAATTTCTGTACTTGCCTACTCTTAAATTTCAGGGACTACCTTCACAATCTTATTGAGAGTTTTTTATAAGATTAATGCCTTTCTCTGGAGCCCTGAAACAGACAAAAGTCTGTTGATGTCCTTTTTTCACACTTTTGTTGTGTTCTCACGTGTTTGAGTAGATGTCGTGTCCTGTTTTTGAAGGGAACATGTTCTTAAGAATATTGTATGCCAAGATTCCAGAACACCTTTAAGACAATTTTCTGCTTTCTGTTTCATTGATCAGTTGGATTTGCAGCATTTTTCTGACGGTGAGTTTTTGTATCAATGCAGGGCTTGAAGTTAGAATTGTGCACGACAGACAGAGTAGGGCTTCTCTCCAATGTCACTCGCATTTTCAGAGAAAACAGCCTCACCGTCACTAGAGCAGAAGTCAGCACCAAAGACGGAAAAGCAGTAAACACATTTTACGTGCGAGATGCATCAGGGTACCCTGTGGACCCCAAGACAATCGATTCCATTCGTGAAACTATTGGCCAGACCATACTTCACGTCAAAGGTAATTCCGGAGAGTCAAAGCCCGCTCAGGAATCTCCCTCTAGGTTCCTCTTTGGTGGTCTCTTCAAGTCGAGATCCTTCGTCAACTTCGGTTTAGTTAGGTCGTACTCTTGACAAATCTCACAGTTAGCTTATCTTCTCATGTATATGACTAGCCAGTTTTCTGGAATTCGCCCAGAAAATATCTTTACGGTTTTCTCCTTTGAAGTAGATTCAAGTACTGATGTTAGGAAGAGCCATTTTCCTGAAGGAAGGTGGTTTTAGCCATTAGAGAGTGAGGCTTTGTAAATTTCTGCCGGTCACCTACCTGATCTTTAGTTGTTTACTGTGGAACCAAACTCGCATTGGAACCACAAAAGTGGAGAGAGACCTGATTTGTGTAAGGTTTTTCGTCTAACCATTGTATATAATCATTCTTTGCACTTTAGTTTTCTTACTCTTCCGTTGGGGCTGTTAGAGTACGTGTCTCACATGACACTTCTATGGTGATGGTGAAGATGGTTCCTGCATCAGTTGACCTTTTTCAGATCCAATTTTTAAGTTTGGCAAATGGGAGAGTTGAGGTCAATCGTTTTATGTTGTGTCCTTTGTTTATTGGATTTGAGTGAACGAATTCTGTGTGTCATCGGATATACCAAGATGCCGTGGAAATCAGCTCAGATGGTTTGTTCGTTAAAGTTGGCCGTTCACATCAGACAGAATTAGCAGTTAGGTGAACCTACCAACCTTGAATTTTTCCATTTGCTACGACTGGTCAATCAAACAGGACGTGGCTGGATATGTGCTGGAACACCAGGAATTGGGTGTTCCATCTGCAATTGGATTCGGATGGGGCGTCTAACATCTCTATCTGACAGTGGCGACCATTTAAAATCTCATTCCGTGGATACCAAAGCAGTCCCACCTTTGGCCATGGCCGATCGACATAAATGCTTCCTCAGTAGGGCAACTTGATATGGTACCGAATGAACAAACATACCTAAATTTTGGATATGTCAATCTCTCGTAAACTGAGAGCTCGCTTCTGTGAGGTTCATATAGCCTCCTTTTCCTAGGCACACTTAAAAGAGAGACGAAGAGAATTAGATGGCTTGGCCATTTGAATGTCTGTCAATATCAGTTGATGATTTTCGGGGTCGCTGCAGAATGCAGCACTGTATGAAAAGAGAAATTGGGAATACTTGAAACTCTACTGATGTTATCATATCTTGCTTTTTGCTTTTTCTCGGGCTGTAGATCATATGATAGATACGCTTCAATTTTATGCACTGGAGTGATGTGAAGGTTCGATTCTGGGTGATGATTGTTGGTGCGACCAAACTGTTAGTTGGATATGTAATGAGTCCAGTCCACCGATTTCTTTCCCAGGACAGCTCAAAACGGTCCTACTAAAATCCTTTCGTGTTCCAACTGAGAAAGCGACTCGAACAGCCTTTACAACCATGTTTTCTGGAGTTGGTGTGGTGTGGAGTAAAGAGAGACGAATGCTTAACTCTCATTCTCACATGTTCAACAGCGACCAATCGGCACAACCATGATCTGTCCTGTGCAACCGCTCCAAGGGGGTTTTGCCATGTGGACCGCCGTTTGTAGTCCAAAATTCCAAATGGCCTCTCAGGATTAATCCGAAGCCACGCCTAATGATCCCAAGTTAATTGAATTTTACTGTTGTTCGATGACTCTAGATTCTGGAACTAGCCTCCTAATTTAGCCTCATACCAGTTGCTAGGGATACCGAAAGATGTGCTTTGAATTTAGACTGCTATTGAACAGTCAACGATCGCATTTTTTTCTTGCAAAGGGTTAATGCTTTGCCTGTGCTTGTGATTGCCGTTCGATGAACTAGGTTGGCAAGACAATCATTGCAGAATCTACGGTGTTTGACCGGTCAAAGCCAACTCGAATGATTATACTAATCAACGCAACATCAGTTCCCTATGTACATCAACTGTGGGCTTACCGAAGTCGAATAAGATAATACCCACTATCCGTCCATTCCCTAAGGAGCCTGTCGATATGTCTCAAAGTTGATGAAGAAAAATGTCAGAGCCAGAGCAACTGATATATTCAAATGGCGTTCATGTGCTTCTTCTGCATCTTCAATCAGTCACTGAAAAAAAAAAAAGTTTGCCGTTTGATTCTACCGTCACATGAAGCGGCCCGAGAAAAACAATTCATTGTTCCTTACCGCAAAAGCAATCAACACTCCCCCACATGAATCGTTCACTGAAAACCAAGTCCATCACCATCACCTCCGTTCACTGTTTCTCTTCTTTTTTAATTATAAAGATGCTGGTGCCGTCGTACAATGATTCGATCCTCTATATCCGCGCAGTGGATGTGCCACTTTCTCGAGTGCCGATTAGTCCTCAATGTCTAGATCGGTTAGAGCGCCTATTGCTGAGACTCTGAGAGTCACATACTCAAAGCTAGGAAAACATAATTGAGCTTATAACCATCGCAGTCGTAGCACTGACAATTTTCTCTCTTGGGTCATTCATTGGCCAGATGATATCAGCTCGAGGAAGCAATGCCGAGGACTCAGGTTCTGAGTTTCCGGGCTTCCAAATGTGCATTCACAAGGATGTCCATGCCTGCAGGAGGCCTACTAGCCGGTTGCGGCAGAAAGCTCCGTGTCCTCTGCCACTGAAGCCGCAGATTTCACTCCAGGGGAGGGACGAATCCGGTGAAAGGGGATGGAGCTTAAGTTCGTCGATGTCCTCTTCCTCTTCGTCGTCTTCGTTTTATCAGAATAAAGATCCAATCCCTCTGCTATCGCCTCTGGTGATGCCTTCCGCGATGAGTAATGTGGCCGCTTGTGCTTCCCAGGATAATGCGACAAGATCTCATTGAATGGAGCAGGTAAAATGGGAAGGTGGTGCCTGGTGATCTCCATGAAAATGGATATGTGTTGCTGTGTAAATTCTCTTTGGTCCGTGAAATAAGATATCAAAGAACTATCAAATGTTGTGGCTTTTGCTGTCCTTTTCTTAGCTTGGTGTGACTGCAACTTCACTACCATTCAATTTGCAAATATAGACCTTTGCGATCAAGGACATCAAATTCCTGAAGACAGCTTCAGGTTCACAGAAGTCCTATATAAGGACCATCGACCGAAATCTGATCTTGTTTTCGTTTTCTGCGGTTGAAACCTCACAATTTCCAGCACGAACTTTCTTCCCCAAACCTAAAGCTTAGGAAATTTCCAGTGTTAAAAGAGTCCTGTTGCCCACTTCAGATGATGGGATTGGCCTTCGCACGTGCAGTATTCACAGACTAAAACGGATCACGAAAACTGGTCTAGATTGATTGAATGTTCAAACCTGCCGGTTCTTGGTGTTCCGGAGTCTCTTGCTGCATGAACTGAAAATCATTCGCACCGCCTTAGCTCTCGACATTGTTCTTGTGGTTATTTTACCGATACGCGATTAAGCCACACGTAGGAAGCACGATATCTTACTACCTTGAAACACAAAACATCAGCTCGGGGATGGGAACTGCCTGGTGACCCTGAATGTTCATGTTGAATTTCAAATGCACTCAGAGGAGCAGTGTCTGTATGAGGGCAATGCTAGCCTAGGATGACAAGCAAACCAGATCCAAATCCGAGCTCATTTATGCTCATCTTCCACAGACAATCCTTGTTGACCGCTGTAGTCATCATATGCCGAAAAAAGGATGTGATCAATTAATTAATGGTTGTCTACTTTATCCTCTATTTCCGCTGTAAGACACTTTCATAACTTAAAAAATTATCTACCTGTGTATGTTTTTTCTGCTTGGATCGTTCGCGAATTTCCAGAAGGGCGAGAAACTAGTAATGGAGAATTTCAGGACTCCCATTGAAGTGCTTCTTGCCCTGGACTTTCCCCCCTCACAGATTTGACCAAAATCTTCAGTGGCAATCTGCAACTAAAAGGAACTGCCCCTCAATCCACAGAGCTGAACAAATGGACCATTTTGCAGGGGTCATGTCCAAATGCTGTGTGTGATACAGATCAAGAAGGCCCACAAAGATTAGCAGATGGGCCTTTGCCCATGTATTGGCCCTTGGGCTTGCCCACGAATATACTTATTAACAGAAAAATAAAAAAATATATAATTAATACATATTTTCTTTTTATATGCTGCATTTTCATCGAAACTAGAAGTTGACTCGCCATTTCTTCATTGTCCTGAACTTTCCCCCTTGTCGGCTTGCCCTCCACCCCCAAACTTCCATTATGCAAGAACGACTAGGAAATCTTGAATACATCGCACAAAAGCGTATCGAATAATTTAATTATAAGAAGTAACGATATTCGACTAATTCAAATCGAATCTTGCAGAATTCGAGTTCATTATCCCTAACAAGTGCTCTAGATTTTATAATTTGTCCATTATTTTTTTTTTTGTGGTGAAAATCCGAAATGCGTGTACGAAAAAAGCCCGAAAAGTCAAAAAAGACCAAGAAAAGTAGACCTCGACTCCGCCGAACCAAACTCCCGACCGCCCCACCCGTACTCCGTCACTTTCCTCGTCTTTTCCCGCGCCGCGGACACGTCGGTGACGACCTCCGACGGCAACGACCAATCACGGACCCCTCGGTGGGCCCCGCCGCCCGCGTCATAACGGCGCCGTGAGAACCCGGTCACGTCACCGACCGGTCTCCGTATCGCCGTAACTCGCGTGGGAAAAAAAGAAGAAGATAAAAACTCGTCCCCGTCGCTACGCCCGTCTCCATGTCCCCCAGAAATTGCCCGAGAAATAGTAAGGAAAAAGGAGAGGAGAAGAAGAGCTCGAATGCGGGGTTAAATTTCGGAACCCTAGCTCTCGATCGGTGTTCGCAGTTCGCCGCCGATTCGCAATTGCCGGATGAGCAGCGGGGCCGCCGCTGCGCCGAGGTGAGTTCCCGGTTTCCCTTTCCTCCGTCTTGGGGTCCCCGATTCGGATTCGGGTTAGGGATTGGGCTTTGCTCGATCGTTTCCGGGTTCGATTTCGGTGGTGATTCCGTCGTCTTCGAGGTCGTTCCGTCTTCCCTTGTCCGTGTTCTCGCCTGATTTTTCGCGCCGGCGAGAGGGGATTGTGCCCTGTAATCATGGGTTTTTTTTTTTTTTTTTTTTTTGGGTACTACGGCGGGACGTGGTACTGGCGTCGATCCCGATGAAGCTTGATATGCGCTTGGTGGCTGAATCTCGAACATGCATCGCGGCTTCTATTTTGCTGATTTGTCCTGTAGTTTGATCTTCTGATAGGTGGAAAATAGGTTCCTTTTGATTACTGGGAGCATTTCGTAGCCCTAATTATGATTGTGCGCCTGCGTATGTATTGGTTTTCGCTTTTGTCGCTAGCGGTGGGATTGTATTGGAGCTGGGCTCTGATAACATCGTAAGCTCCATGAATTGGATTGGGTTGGAAGGAGTTGACGGTTTGTATAGTTATAATCTCCCATTCGTGTGTAGCTATTGGATTCGGTTTTTGAATGTCTAGAAGGATCAGCCTAATGAAGATTTTTCGGTCAGCGGTTTACCGTATTCAAGTATAGAAGGACGGACATTTATGGAGATGTTCGAACGAAGAGTCAATTTGGATTTAGTAGTTCTACCACGTGATCAGTCCGTGCTTTGATAATTTTTTGTGTGCTAATAAATGATCTGTACTTTTTTACGGTTAGGTCAATGGTTTGTTCTCTGTCGAGTCTTCAAGTCATCTGGAAAAACTATTGTCTATACATTTTCACTTTGCATGATTTCAACATGAAGTGTTTTCAGTTACTAGTAGCGACATTTCGTTTCTTTTCCTAGCAAAGTTTGGGACATGGAACAAATTCTGTTTTCTAATTTTCTATACTTGTGCTTATTTTTGAGTGGAAACTCATGCATCTGTGACATCTGTCTTTGCAGAAGGAAATGAGAGGAAAAAGAATATCCACAGATTGGCATCCTAGAGCTTGTGCTGGCAAGACAATTCCAGTTAGTTGCAATGTGAAAAGGAATTTTGAAAACATTGTTTTCATTGATGTAGATTGTGATGATTTCGATGAGGTTATTATTATTGATGCCCCTGAATCTGTAGAGGAGAAGTTGCGAGGTGCTGGTGTATCGCAAAAGAATAGGGGGTTTCCATATGAGGGTGTAATTAGTATTGATGATGACGATGACGGGGATGTTGAACTTCCTGGACCCAGTGTGGCAGGTAGTGGTGAGTCAGATAGTGATGCCACATCAAGCAGAAGGTCCTCTCCCTCCTCCAACTTGGGAGAATCTGCTGACTCCGATGCCAATGAATGTCGTGTTGTTCCTGAGGACTGTTGTGCTTCGAAGTCATCTAGGAGCAAGAACTCCCCTAGCAGTGAAGGTGAAGTTCCCTGTAGAAATCGATATGGTCTCAGTCCTGTTTCAGAAGATGTCTCCTTTGATAGTGATTTCTCTGATTGTGAGGTTGTGGAAGATCCCGGTGGGAAGCTTCGTGAACAGTGGGAAAGTGCTTTTTCAAAAAGAAAACACGATACCTTTAATAAGCATCTTCATTCGGAAGATCAAGTTAAGGCTTCTGGCTTACATACTGATGCTTGCGCGAGTGGAGAAGAACATAACTCGTCTAATCCAGCATGTTCTAGTTCACACAGTACAAAAGCAAAAGAAAATTTTTCTTCTGGTGAGGGGTTTCCTGTCAATTCAGGAGTCGGACATGATCACGAGGAGCCCTCTTTATCGTTTAGTGAAGACAGAGCAAATAGACAAAATAATACTGTGGGCAAAGAATGCAAAGGTATGGGAAAATCTTGTTTTGACAATGTTAACCCGGCCAGGGACATCCCCAATGAATCTGATGGTGAAAGAGATATTCATGCGGGTGATGGGTTACAGAATAAGCGCTTTCACAGTAACAGTTCTGTTCCAGATGAAGTAGTGCATGAAAGAACTGGTCCTGGCACAGAGATTCTTGCTGGCAAACCATTGGTGCCGAACTCCTGCCATACAGGCAAAGTACAAGCTGATTGTGGTGCAAAATACCAAGATGGTGATTATGTGTCTAGTGTCCAAAAGGACATTATTAATGGACGGGAAATGCTCAAGGAAACTGATGAATACAAGCGAGCAGTAGAGGAAGAATGGGCATCTCGGCAGCGGCAATTACAACTACAGGTTGGACCATACTTAACAACTTAATGTTTAAGTAGGTTAAGTACATGCTATCTTCTGCATGGGTTTTTACCGATTTGTTCTGATCATTTTTCTGTCCGAGATGTACTTATTCTTGCCCTTCGTCTTTGATCTGGGATGCTAATAGGCATTGATGGACTCCCGATTGCATGTATATAGGTCGAATGTCCTGTTCTGAATGTATGGTGATTGATTTTACCTCCTTAACTTTATGTAATGGTTCCGAATTTATTACATCTTTTGTGCTTTAAGAAGTCTTTGCTGTTGTTGATGACGCCGCGTTGAAATGGAAGATCAGCTTTGTTGATGGCTGACATAGACATTCCTGTACTAAAAGAGTTTTATATCCGAGATGATGAAATACTTGAAATATCAATCTTTTGGTTATTCAGAAGACATTCTTGTGAAAAAGGTTTTGGCCTTGAATCTTTGCTATGCACTTCCAGTCTCAGTTCTTGACCTACTTTTCTCGGTACCTCTATGCCTATGTTGATCTATGGCATCAGGAAAAGTGTTGGTAGGGTGGAATGCAGTTTATTTGTATTCGAAATAACTTTTTCTTGTTTTCAAAAGCATGCTTTGTATGATTTACCCTGTATTTGTTAAAGTCAGCAATTTTAATGAGTTAATTGTTCTCTTGATATTGCTATGCAAGAACATGTGCTTATTTACAGGTGTTGTTCTGCAGGCAGAAGAGGCCCAAAGGTTGCGGAAGAAAAAAAAAGCTGAAACTATGCGATTATTGGACATGGAAAGAAGGCAAAAGCAGCGGGTAGAAGAAGTGAGGCAGTCACAAAAGAAGGTTGATATTATAATCGTCATATATATGTGCTCTGAAGCTATTTTCATCTAACATGT
The DNA here is from genome assembly GCA_014182725.1 of Eucalyptus brandiana. NCBI lineage: Eukaryota > Viridiplantae > Streptophyta > Magnoliopsida > Myrtales > Myrtaceae > Eucalyptus > Eucalyptus brandiana. The sequence goes on from CM024674.1 coordinate 39,315,343, forward strand.
GCCCATTTTTTTTCAGAGGAGTGACTTTATTTACTGTCCATTTCCCTTTTAAACAAAAAAACATGAAACTTTTAATGTCGTGTAATATTTATTACTGAAATTGATAAATGCTCCTACTTGGACAAGCAAAACTAATTCTGTTTGCGCTATCGGCATTTTAAAAGTCCTCGAGTTGGTTGTAATATAGCCACGCCGTCCTATCTCAGTCAGACCGTTTCAGAATGCCTATTCAGGATATGTGGCATGGCTCGTCTATTGATTGGAAGCATTTCTCATAGAAATGGATGAGAGAGATGTGACATTTTGATGATTTCATTAAATTGGTCATCACAAATTGGCAGTATATAATATCATTTTGTGATGTACAAGTTTTTCCTTCTTTAAATGCTGCAACTAAATCTTTTTTGTTTATTGGAACTGATTTAATGTGCAGGACGAGGAAAATATGAACCTGAAAGAGCAACATCGTGCTGAAATAAGGAAGGAGATATCTAAACTGGAAATAACTTGCACTGATATGGCCTCTTTGCTTCGTGGACTGGGGATACATATCGGAGGCAGTTTTTGTCCCTTACCACAGGAGGCAAGTTACTTATTTCTTTATTAGACGGGAATGGCTTCCACAGGAGTTGACTGAAATTTCATCGGTCTCATATTTCTTTCTATCAGCCTTTGTAACGAGGATTACGATGTTGGTTTTTCAGGTACATGCAGCTTATAAACGAGCCTTGCTGAAATTTCACCCAGACCGGGCGTCAAGAGATGACATTCGCCAGCAGGTTGAAGCTGAAGAGAAATTTAAATTATTAGCACGCATGAAGGAGAAATTTAGGTGGACTTAACGGTCATCATACTACACAGCAGTAAGTAGGGGTGCTGCTGCCTCGATTTCTTCTTTCTTCTCCGACACCCTGATCAGATAGCGATTTTTTGTTGTCCATAATGTGTCATTCTTAAATTCTCTAAGATATATGTATAAAGTGGACTATAACACACACCAGAACCAGCAGTCCTTCATTGAAGAAGTTTAGTCTTTTGACGTGCTGACAACTTTAAGCTTTATGCTGTAAGGGTGAGAATTGGTGTCTTCTGTAGACTCGGATTTCACTATTGAGTTTCTTGTTGGCCAAAGCCTCTTGTCGACTGGAACAGCCTGATTGAGTTTGGTCATGGTTGGATTTACTCATGGGTTTATTGTTGGGTGGAGTCTGGAGATTGGTCTGTTAATGCTATCCTGGCTCCATTTCCTTGGGCCAATACTAAAGATTTTCGGTTCATGTTCCAGTCACGTTTATTTCAGTTGCTCTTAAGATGCACAACAGCTGAATGTTCACTTCGGCTAGAGTGATTTTTCGTAGAGTATTCATTGAAATGGGAAGGAAAGCTTTGGCCCATAAAATCGGAAAATCAAAAGAAGAAACAAGGGCGTGCGAGAGCTTACAGGCACAATCTAATTTAAACGGCGATTGCTCAAGACGACGTGTCTACCAGGATGTCGTGGCCAATCTTTGGAGGGAGATGACAGGAATAGTGAGTCGATCAAAGTGATTAATCTTATTTGCTAGCGGTATGTCGGGACTTTCCAGGAGGTGAACTGCCGAAACGAAAGTTATAGGATTCCTAAACAAACACTGACGGTGTTGTTGCGGCCAATCTGTGGAGGGAGATGACGGGACTGTGAGGCAATCAAATTGATCGATCTTGTTTGCGGCTAATTGCAGCGGTACGTCGTGACCGTTTCTAGAGTTTAGCCACCGAAAGGAAAGTTAATGGATTACCAAGGGTGCATATGATAATCATTATATATCTCGTCAAATTTATTTTTCAATTCTTAGGAATAGGTTTGGAGTAGAAATCTGTTTAATAACGTAATTTTATTTTTCTAGTTTTGGAATAAATTTTTAGTCTGTAATTAGATTTGAAACAAAAATAAGAAATAAAAAGTTTATATTTTTCTATTTTTGGGATAAAATTAATGAATAAAAATTCTTTTTATCACTCGCTCTCACTACTAGGTAGGCCTCTCTCGTTGATTGCCTCTTGCTGTTCGTTGTCCACTTGCTTTTTGGCTGCCTCCCACTGCACTTAGCAGGGAGAAATTCTATGTCATTATCAATTAAATTTTTGTCTTCGGAACATAAATTTTGTGTCATTATCTTGTGGACCGATGAGGGCCACTCTATTGGAGAAATCTCATGTATTTGTTGAAATCAACGGTGCTCTGGAAAGAAGAATCAAGAGTCTCCAATGCCCATAACTTTGTCTGTCATGTCTTCTCCCTTCACTTCCCCAATCTTTAGATATTGCAAGTTTGCCAACCTACCCATTGGATAAGTCGAGGTGATTGGGGAGATTTTCATACTCCCAGTCGCTATATAGACTCCCTCTTGTTGGAATGAATGTTGGCTGGTGTTCAATATCATGTATCTGTCGTCACTGAGATTGTTCTTCTGCTGATTTGTGCGTGATGATATTTGTTGATGTTGAGGAAATATGAGTTTGACCCGATCCACGTGCTTAATTTTGAGGAATTGGACGTGGACGACCATGTGTCGTACGTTGAAAGCCCGATTCAAATCATGGATCAAAAAAGCATATTCTGCGTACAAAAACCAAAAAATATATAGGCATATGTTTTTTTGTTGATGACGAGAACATTTCTCGTTAACTAATTTTTCTAAGTGATATGAACAATTATCTTTAGAGAAATATATATTTTTTCAAATTGCTGAATTTCTGCGAAAAATTTCAAGCATGAGACATTGGCATGTCCGAACATAAGTACTTGGTCCGTCATCAAGGGGCTGCTAAGTTCCACCATGTATGTTAAATCTTAGTTTAACACGATCCGATTAAGTCGGCCCACAAAGTAATCCTATCATAGTGCTCATGAACTCATTTATTTTATTCGTAGTTTTATTTAATTGTTAAAATTTGAACTCGTCAAAGTCTGTTGCTCTTTAGACTCAGTTTCAAAAGCAAAATACTTATACAATTCTTTGCGAAAATTTTTCTTCACCTATTCACCCTCCTTTGTTTTTTTCTCAGAAACTTGTCCAAAGAATATGAATGGTAAAATCTATTTTTACCATAAATTGTGTCTAAAATAAAATTGTTATCATTTGCGTCCTAAGCAAACACTTAGTGTAGATTCTCTTAAGCTCATACCAATTGCAATTTTGGGGTTTTGTTTAATTAATTATACATTCAAATCACCTCAATTTAGAGTTGCCACTAATCTATTAGGCTATGTTTGGTTGTTAGGATAAAATTTATCTTATTCTGTATTTGGTACCTGTTCAACACAGAATAAGGTCGGATATAAGAGATATAAGTCGGGATAAAATTATCCAGAATAAAAGATCATAGAGTACCAGACACATGAAGTGTCAAAACTTGACATGAAGGATATTTAGGGTGCGCGTGACAAAATTTACGAAATAGAAATTGATTTACGGCGTAAATTGATTTCTCAATTTCTATTTTAAACCGAGAAGCTAAAAATTTAGCTTCGATTTCTTCTTCAAATCTATTTACGGAATAGAAATCATTTGAGAAATAGATAAATCAAATCGTTCGGCATTAAACGAATTTACGTTCCAAACCTATTCCAGGGAATAGAGAAACAGAGAAATCAAGAAACAGAAATTTTATCACGCGCAGCCTTCAATGCCAAAAAAGTTACGAAAGTAACACTTAGATATCATTTTTTTTTTTTTGAAAAATGGGAGACTTGAGTGTCAAGTCCAGCAAAGGTGGTCAAAAATGCTACGTGGCAATTTTTTGTAGAACTCGCGTATATGGTACGCTGGAGAGTTGAGTCGGCGACGAAGAAACAAAACGATGTTGTTTTGTTTTCTTCTTCTTTTATGATATAAATATTAATTAAATTAAAATATTTATACTTATAAAAATAAAAATAAAAATAAAAAAGTGAGAAAAACGAGGAGGAGGTAGAAGGTAAGGGCTAAGCCCTCACTGTTGCCTTCCCACCATTGTTGGGGGCGGAGGGTTGGTGGGTTCATTGGGCCCTGGCTAGGGGCTGGCGACCTCGATCAACCCATGATGAGAGCTTGCGAGCCCTCGCTAGATCTAAGGCGAGGGTCACAATCGTCCCCTAGATTCGGTAAGGGTCACTGGCCCTTACTCGACCAAGCTAAGGGCAATCACCCGCTAGGGAGCCCGCAATCTTCGTCTTCTTCCTTTTCTTGTTCTTCTTCTTTTAATATATAAATGAATTTAGTTTTAAATTTAGTTTTAATTAATTTTTATATTAATTATCTAGCCAGTCAGCAAAATGATGTCATTTTTGCATTTGTCCAGCCACATCAGCATGCAAAACGATGTCATTCTGTACTTATCTCATCAAAAAATCGCAATGTCAAAATTTCGGTTGAATTTTCTTGTCATTGACGCTTAATTGGTCCATTTTGCTCCAATTTTAATACTAAGTGTCACTTTCGTAATTTTTAGCACTTAAATGTCCCTTATGCCAAGATTTGATACTCTAGGTATTCTTTTGCCAAAGTTTATTTGATTTTCAATATTTATAATAGGAAAATTATTTTTCTCAAATGACAAACTTATTAAATAATAAAATTTAAATTATATTTCAATGTAAATAATATTTGAACTCTAATATAAGAATTTCAAAATGTCAAAAAAATAAAAAATTAGTTTTTAATTTAATCTTTATTTTATTTTATATTTGACTTTAGTTATATTTTGTAATATACATATAAATCTAAATATATATATATATATATATATATATTTATATATATAAATTTAGTTTTTAATTTAATCTCAATTTTTTTATATTTGACTTTATTTATATTTTGTAATATACATATAAATCTATATATATATATATCACATATCTTAGGTTTATTTGTACGGTTTGCTATTTAATAAAATTTTATTAGAGAATGAAGGAATGGGAAAAAAGAAATAAAAAAATTTAAAAAAAAGGAGTAGAAAAATAAAATAGAATATGAAAATAAAAAGTATATTAGGCAATAGTTTCACAGGAGATTTTTACAATCCGCATTTGTGAAATTTTAGGTTTATTTACATTTATGTGCTGTTTATGTATAAAAAGAATGTACATGACATGATGTAAATATTTCCTATTTTATTATTGCGATTCACCAAATAATATATGGGATATAGCAAAATCCTCGGATTTCATATTTTATTCTATCAAGTCCTATATTGATTAGAAATTTAGACGATTAAATGTAACTTTGAAAGTCAATTAAAATTCCAAGTAAATTGTGGGAGAACATTTTAATTTTGCAAATTAGAAATTTCTAAATACAAGCATTTGGTTATGCTGGATTAATCTAAGGCATTCAAAGATATTTTGAAGCAATCTCGATCAATTTCAATCTCAAAGCACCAATCGGTGATGAGTGATCATGTGCGTGCGCAGACAAAAATTTAACAAAAGCATTAAATAAATTTATAAAAAGAAATAGAGAACCTGAGATGCAAGGAGCCAGCAAAGCAAAGTCCCGTGATCAAATGCCAAGACTCCTGTTAACTATAAAAAGACAAAGATTACGGTGGTATAATATACATGTGTGTGTGTGTCTGTGTGTGTGAGACCTATATGTAATATAAAATTTTTTCTATCCTTTCCAATTTACCACTAGCTGTTCAATAATAATGCGATCTACAATTACGACCATGCAAGATGCGATTTTTTTTTTTTTTTTTTTTTTTTTTTTGTATATATATTTTTTTATGACATGTAGATGAGGCATGCACTGATATATGGAACTTACACTCTACTCAGGGAAGATTCTAGTAATGCAAAATGATCCATGTGCACCGATTTGACCAAAATTCTCATCCATCTTCTAATTCCTCCCCTCGATCGTATAATTCCAGCACGACAGCTTCACGAATCAATGTCATCGCGTTGCTCAAAGACGATAAGGCATGGGACATGAAGAAAATTAAGAAGTATTTTGTGATCAGATGGTTACCGAATCGTAGATCCGTGGTGTCGACGCTTGGACTTTCATGAATTGGTAATGACGATGAAAATAGCCGACTCGTGGCGACGTGACTCCGGTGAATGGCGGCGGCATGCGGGCTGAACAGGAAGCCGGCGACGTCGAAGAGATTGTGAGGACACCGGCTAGTACCATGGGGCAAGGGAGTGGCGCCGGGCTTGCCGGTTGAGTCGAACACTGCGGCGAGCAACACTGGCACACTGGATAAAAAACCGGTGGAAGCATAGGGATCTCGCCAGGGACGGAGGACCGAGCGCCGGTGATGCCGGTCTGGGAAGTCAAGGAAAGCACGGGGGCTAGGATCCCAGGACTGGTGGGCATTCCGAGGTGGCCGTGAATGCTGCGGGCCGGCTGACATCGGGACCGAAGGTGCCGCTCGGGGACGACAGTGGCAGCGACAAGCTAGGTGGTGGCAGCGGCGGCGGCGGTGGCGCGAGAGAGACACAGCGGTCTCGCGGGCGCCGCAACGCCGGAGGCCACGGCCATCGTCAGGAAAAGCTAATCTCGGATACGAATCCTTTTCTTTGGCATGAGCGTATGTTGGTTTTGTATATTGGTTTTCCTATCTTTAATCTCTTCGACCACGACCCCCCTTACCTTTCCTATTTTGAACCCCAAAAGAGATATATCCTATCTTTCACAGTAGGAAGATCCTTTATTATCGCTTACGATTCAAATCGTGACAGTACCAAATTAAAATCACCCTCGATATTTTCCCTCCGCATTCCTCGAGCTCGAGATTTTCAGCCCCTTATAGAATTGTGGGTCGATTCCAATTTTCCACTTCATGGGCTTAGTTAAGCTCAAAACTGCATGCATCGGTCTGTTAACTCTGATGCCGTTATATAGACTTTAATTAAAACGCTCCAAATAACCATATGCAATTTAACTAATGTTTTTGTTTAGGAGCCAAGATTGATCCCTAATTTTTCTATTTAATGAATAACTAAACTGGTCGCCAAAATTTAGGTATGAATAAAATATGAAAAACTTAAAAAAAAAAAAGGAAAAAGGGAGAGGAAAAAAAGATAGAAGAGCTCGTGGACAGAGAAGTGGCTTCTTTTCTTAAAGTACCGTGGCGACAAAAAGTAGGGGTGAGTATGGTCAGGATAATAGTTCTCACCTTAGAATCAGAGTCGTTCACTAATGATTGATTCCAAAAAATTAGAATCAGTTCTCACCTTAGAATCAGAGTCGTTCACTAATGATTGATTCCGAAAAATTAGAATCAGGTGAAAGGAAGCAGAAAGAAGCAAAAAAGTTCAGTAAAAAATCTTTTTGATATTTTACAAATCAATCTTAATCTCAATCTAATCTCTAATTGATTTAGGGCATAATTATGAACAAAATGGATTCTCGGACATATCTTTCGGATTCTTGAGCATATCTTCCAAGAACCACCAATTGATTCTATAGACCCACTCAGAAACTGGTCCCTAATCCCTACGAAATTGCATTTGTCGATTTCCTCCCCCGTCCCCTCAAATTATAAGGCAACCTGCTCAATGATGAACCCCATTGCCTTGCCATTGTCCTTTCCTTGGCCATAATTTGCCCCCAGGCTACCCCATGTGTGAAGGACCAGCAGTCCCAGAAAAACCTTTTTTCACAGCCGACAACTGCACACGACGTACCCAGTAATGGTCGCGCTTTTGGAGGTCGTTTGGTACCGTCTTTACCCTAAAGCAGCTGCCAGCTGGAGCTGTGAAGAATGTTTTTGTAGCTTGGGAAAAAGTATTCTCGCCACAACCCTTTTTTTTTTTTTTTCTTTCTCGAACAACCTCCGAGACCGAAACGTGGTTCGCGTTTTGATAACTTTAGTATGTACATAGTATATGAATTGGGGAGTAGAAAGAGAAGAAAGAACATTTTCGACATCGAGGGCCCATAAACAGAGTGAAAGAAACGGTAGATTCGATTCAAGCGAGGAGCCAGAAATCCTTCTGGCGCTTGGTGGTGATCAGGTAGCCGCCGAGCTTCTTGCTCTTCCGCCTCACGGCGATGGCCATGCACTCGGCGTTCTGGATGCAGTACTCCACGACCCCTCCGCCGGCCGCGCCCCCGCCCATTCGGTTCCCTCCGACCCACATCATCAGCAGCCTCCAGCTTATCGACCTCTTCTTTTGGCCCATCACCAGCAGGGATGCTCCGCTCTTTCTTGCCTCCTCCAGGATCTTTGGACCCTTCTCTTTCCCTTGCACTAACACCGTCTCAATTTGCACCTACAAAAACCCAAAAAACATATATACAAATTCGAAATTAATATCCAACAGATGCAGCCAACTAAACAAGGAATGCTCCTAGGTGAGAAAAACTACTACTTTGAGTTCACTTATAAAAAAATAGGAGGATGTGAACCCCACGATGAGGTGGGATGAGAATTTTGCACATTTGTTTATGCTCTTGCTTTCTTTTTTCCCCTCATAATCATAACTCGAAGAAAGCATCAAAAGCAAGTGAAACTAGAAAGAAAAATGAATATGAAAATGCAGGGTACAATGGAGAGAAAGAGAACTTATATTTCCCTCAAGGACATGAAAATTAGTGAAGAAAGCATTCTAAAAAAATGCACAAGATCATTTAAGAAAGGGAGAGAGCAAATCTTGGTTTAATGGATTGTAAGCAGAGTTCTTGATCTCTAGTGAGTTACGATTATAATTACCCACCTCAGGTCTCTTTAACTGGCACATATTCTTCAGGGACTGAACAAGCTGGTAAGCCCTTGGAGCTGTCTTTAGGTTGCACTCTTCACTGGTTCCTGCATTCATTCAAATCGACATATTTGCTTCAAAAATCACTCATCAAGACATGTGCTCACACGGAAATAAATCCCAGAAAGAACTTGTGCACGAAGAATTCAGACCTTGTTGAGCCGGTTTCGTCACGTGCAAAAGTATCATGGTGTCCTGGCTCTGAACTGTGTGAGACAGAGCCCACTGGAGAGCTCCCTTCGCTTCGATGCTCGAATCCACCACGATCATAATCCGCCGCCCCGTTGCCTGCCCAGGTTTCTCCCCGTTCCCGGGCTTCTCTTCCTCAACACTGCCACCCTTCAGATTTTCTGTCTTTTCATCAGGCTTGATGGCATTTGGTTCTGGCTTTGATTGTATCGGAGGCGATCGGACTCTCACATGAGGCCTGATCCTGTTGAGGCAGAATCCCGGCAATCTCGCTCCCGTCCTCCCCATTTTTCCTCAGGTGCAAATGTTCAGGCGAGATACACCAAACAGAAAGACGCTGAAAGCTAAATCTGTACAAATGCTGCGCCGATTCTTAGAGGTTGGTCTCGGCCAAATTTTTCACAACCCTGCTCTGCTTTTATTTTCTCCTCATCCCCCGTTTCTTCTCTGCCCTTTTGGGCAATCTAATCATGCTGGTTGCTTTGTTGCTTTAAAATTTATCTTGTGGGGGCTCTTCCTGAACGTGCCTGTCATGAATCTGTAGGGCCAGGACCCCTTGGACCAGCAATCCCAGCTCAAAGTGGCTTTTTCTTTAGAACTAGTCATAATCTCGGGTGGTTAAGTAAGCTTGATTTGCTCTCTGGTCTTTCTTTATGTTTCTGATGATGTCATCGAAGCATGTTGAATTGCGTTTCTTTTCTTTTCTTTTCTTCTGTTTTAATCAAGAACAGCTTTTACTTTCTGGAGGGAGAATATGTGAGGGCCACTGTATGCAATTTGCTCTTCTTTTGCTCTACACAAACGTGAAATTCGATGTCAGAAACATTCATCTGGCTAGGACAGAATTACTTTCTGAGAAATCACGCCGTCAATTATGCATTCACAGTAATTGCAAGAACCAAACTGGCAATTCGATTAAAAAATTTTCACTTTGATCTGCAAGCTAGTGCCTCACTGATATCTCTGGATCATTTAAAATATTCATGGAAAATGTATAGAATTAGGCTTCTGGTAGCTGGAAAAGAAAAAGAACCAGCTGCATAATGTGGGACAATTCATTTTTCCTTGAATATGTGTGGGGCATTTGCAGAGCTTATTGTATTAAAATGGGTATATTGACTTTTTCTTGACCAACCATGAGGGAGAGTAGCATTACTCTCACCCTTTTTTTTTTTAGGTCGAATTACTCTCACCTTCACCTGCTCCCATTTTCATGCTTTTTCCCCTAGAAGAAAGTGTTTTTGTGTATTTTTCCTATATTTTATGCATTGTCTAAAAATTTTATTCGTCATGTACTTGGTAATAATTGAAATGATAAAATACGGTATGTTCTAATGCACTATGTATGAGAATCCACTAAATTTGACTATTACCAGATGTGCATGCATTGTTAATTTCTTGCCATGTAGCAGCAAAGCGTAAAATACAATGATAGCAAAGACAATAATTTTGATAGTGCCCCCAAGGGGAAAATTACCAAAAAAGTTCAAACCTATTCTACTCGTATATATTTAGTCTTTCTTTTTTTTTTATAATTTGGTCAATTTAATCATAAACATTTTGACAATTTGTTAATTTAATTACTTTGGCCAATTTTTGTTGGAAATCTTAACGTGGATGCCAACCGTGTTACATATGATGTTCGGTGCTAACTTGGAATTTTTTTTATAAATTTTAAAAAATTTTATAATTTTTTTCTTTTCTTTTTTTTTTTCTTCAATTCCTTACCAAGTTCGGTGATGGTCGCCGACCACTAGGCAAGGGCTGCAACCCTTGGCCACGGCTAGTGTTGAGCTTAGAAGAAAAAAAAAAGAAAAGGAAAAGAGAGAAAAAAATTAAAAAAAAAAGAGAAGAAAAAACCAAAAAAAAATTAGAAAAATTCTTAAAACTGTTTATGTCACACTAACCGTACTACTTAGAATAGTTGGCATCTATGTTAGTGATTTTTTGTCAATTTTAGCCAAGATGACTATTGATAAATCGTTAAAAAATTTATGATGAAATGTTTAGGACTGAATTGATACAAGTACAATAAGCTTATGATTTATTTGTTAATTTCCCTAGCCCCGTGCTACATCAAACAGAAGCGCCATACATCATCTCGATTCGTAAGACTACCACAGTTCTTAATTGTGCAATGATAGCCAAATAGGGCCGAGGTTGGAGATTAAGGGTTAAATCACATAAAAGCATCAATAATCTAGGGGCAAAAAGTTACATAAAGCATCTATCGCTCCTTTTCTTTTCTCAAGCGGTACCTTCTTGAACACTCCACACCAATATAGGCCCAACATCTTTAAAATATGGAGAAAGGGCAATAATCACGTCCAAGTTAAGTATAAATTTCCGGCTAGCTCTTAATATATTTATTTACCCTTTTATGGGAAATAAAAGAAAATTGAGTTGTTATTATTATTATTATTATTATTATTATTATTATTATTATGTAACCTGCTTGCAGAATAAGCAAGCATACACAATACCAAATAGTAGCTGGCACACTTAAAGAGTCATGATGGTTCGCAGGGAAACATGCCACTTGTTAAGAGAATATCAAAAGCATACCCAAAATAAGAACCTCTCGTTGGCTATCATTATATTCTCTTCCAGCAAAAGGGCACACCCCTAATTAACGTTTCAAAAGAATCTTTGCAAAATCGATTCTGTACTAAATATTTGAATCTCAATTGGTAATTTCATATATACCCATTGAATAATCAAAATATAAATTGATGATTCTACTTAACCTCTTACATACTTCAATTTTAACGATCAAATCTTTTGTTTTTATTTTTAATCTTATATACAACCTTACCAAAAAAGAAAAAAAAAAGAAAGATAAAATCTTCAAGCACTTTTCTTTTTTCACATGCGCATGCGTGCATATATGTGCAATGTCTTTATATTGTATCTTTAATTTCAATTTGAAAATTAATTAATCAAATATTTTGCAAGAAGGAAATTTTGTAAAAATCTATTATATATCAAATTTTGCATACGCACAATGCGTGCAAACATTTGCCAGTTAACATAATATCAAGAAATTGTACACATATGTATGGAAAGAGAATAAAATTTCGTAGTTAATTTTTCTTGTAAGGTCATGTTAGAAAAGACTCAAAATTTAAAATTAAGATACAATATAGAGAAGATAAAATTTTTTAATTTACAAACTTGTGCATTGTTGGAATATTAATATATACTAATTGATAATATTTTTTTGGGGTTAGAAGATTGTAATCCCTTAAAAATAGGAAATCCTCTTTGTTATATAAGATAGTATAGATGAAGTGGTCAATCTCTTTACATATTTTAATTTTTCCTGTTTTTATAATGACATTATCATATATTATTCATGATTTCTTAAGGCCGGATTTGGAAGAGAAGATAGGCTTAATAATCTCTTAAACCGGGCTCAATCAATACCAGAAACATATCAATGACTAACCATATGCACATAAACCATAACCAATCAAAATTCCTTTTCCTATTGACTATAGGCTCTCGAAAATTCAATACCAAATGGAACCCGAATTACACGGCACGATAAACCATATAGTACCAAAATGCTTTGAAGCAAAGAAAGAGAGGAAAATCTCTGAATGGCGAAATCCAAGATGCTCTCCTAGTTCATTATGCAAATGCAATGCACCACGTTCATGGGAACTATGTCAATTGATGAAAGAAGGACGAATTCCCATTAGGTGGATGAACCAACCACTCTCTTTGACTTTTCTCGAGAAGATGACCAAATTCCAATCGACAACCAAAAGAGGGCTTTCATGGTTTCGCTAATGATTCCCATAAGGCTAGCCAACCGAGGCCTCTCGACTGCTTTCCTCGAAGTAAAAGGAGAGAGAAAAAGGGGCTTTTGGAAAAGGGCTCGACAGGACCCGTGCAAATCATCTTTAACCAGGTCTAATCAGATCTATCTCAACATCTCTACGTGTCTAATCTAATTGGTGAGCAAACTAGTAAAAACAAATCTCATCAAAAATAAAATATTTCGTGATTTTAATATTACCATCTCATCTAATCTTCGAGATATAGCTCGTGGATGAATTGTTCATGTACGCATAGGAGTTGATGGATTATGGACATGGGATATATGTCGAAGCTTCTTGACGTACTCTTCAACATCTAGCCCTCAAGAACGAAGTATTTCTTGGTATGAACATGTTACAATCATAACTTTCTTCCACATCAAGAATGATACCACAACTGTATTGATTGTTAAATTTTGGCAAATCCCCATCTAGTCAATCATTGCGTAAGAAAATCGCGGATTGATCCTGACCCTCAAATAAAAATATTAATTAAATTAAATATAGATATTATCAGCATTTTAATGAAGCCAATATAATTGCGTTAGAGTTAACTTAAGTGAGGGAGGTTCTAAGCTTAATTGAATTAATTAGGCTAAGCTCATTGTAAAATTCGGCCAAGCCCTTTAATCAGACATATTGGCCGAAATTTGTGTATGGGGAGTGCCGAGGTGGAAATATTAAATAATTGAAGTTAAACTTGGGGAGTAATTAAACTTGGTATCATCACAAATAGATCATGAGATAATAGGAGAGTTTATCTATTGTTAAAGATAGGGTGTATCTCCTATTTGTAATGACATGGAATTGATGCAACTAATCTATAAAACAGCTAGTAGTGATCCTACAAAATCCCATATACATGTTTAGACTCATATATATTATAGATTGCATGTCATGCTAGATTAGTTCATAATTTTTGCCCATCATTAAAGTTAACATGTTGTTAGTTCATTAATCCATGCTTGTCAAACTTAGATTAAAATTGCATAAAATTTAGTTTCATAAACAAGAAAAACCCAAAAGAGAAGTAGTTAAAATTACATAATCGTTTATAAGTCATGTTTAGGACATGCGTGCATTTATTGGGCTTTTGCCTACTTGAGATATTTATGTTCTTGCCCAATCTCCAGCAATTTATTTGTCACTTCATCGAGTGTTAAATTCTTATTTATCAAACTTATGTTAGTGGTTTAAGTTTAAAGTTGACCATGACTGCATGCAAAAGTACTTTTCAAATAAGAGAATGTATCAAAATGACCTTAGATTTTTCTAGCATAACCAAGATCTTATATTCACGAATCTCTAATTTGCAAAAGTAAAATAATCTTTCATACTTTGCTTAGGTGGCTAATCGACCCACAATAACATATCGGTGACAACTCCTAATTGGCATGTTAAATTAATAAAATCGAGACCCCAAAGTTATGACTGGTATGTGCAAAGTCTTTGGACTTAGTAATCTCATTAGTTTTCCCTTGGGTGGTTCACCTTTGGAAAGGTCGCACTAGGGTGCTGCCTTCTCCAACTTGACTATGACTAAAATTGATTGATGATTTTTTCACTCGCCCTTTTGACACGGGCCTATACTTGCTCGGCAACGAATAGCCTGTGCCGCTGACATCATCTTTGCGCTGAACCAGCCATGCTACCTCATTATCGTGCCCAAAAGCAATATAACAATTGACTTGTGCTCATAAAGAGAGTCGGGTCAGCTCTCGTCTAACTTGCGCTCGGACGGCCTAGCCAATCTTAAGTACAAAAAGATACTACAACCCAAGCTCGTAGCACAAATTTTTAACACTACTCCACCAACTTAGCTGTATCTTTTCGCTTCCATGCATGACTATTCAACTTCGCCCTTGATACTTAAAACCGCATTCTTGGTTTACGAAAGAACCTTAGATCGTGGCATACGCATTACACTATGCATTGATGCTTCGTTATTATTAATCTTGGTAAGTTTTGCCAGTAGCAACTAAGTTTTCTAGTTATCATGCTATATCTTTTAAAAGTTGTTAAGATAACCAAGTCTAGATAATATGGAAATTACTGAACAAGAGAGATTTTCGAATAGATTTAAAACGTTTGAGAGACGTACAAGAACTTGTTAAAATAATAGTTATTTCATTTTGCACGTTTTGCTGATTTGGTTTTTCAGTTATTAGAGTTAGTGGAGTCATATGTGTTGGTTATCTTAGTTTTTAGGTGTTAGTGGGGTAAATGCTTTATGCAGAACATGGGTAGTTATGGTGTGTTTTACGTTATGTATTTTGTCTTTTGTAAAAGACTTGGTTGTTCTGTACGTAAGATGAAGTTTCAGCCTCATATCTCCCCTATTTAGCAATTTAACAGTGGTATTAGAGCTTGAGAGAAACGTGAGAGTTTTTTTTTTTTTTTTTTTTTTTTTTTTAAAAATGTTTAGAGGTGTGAGATAATTTCGTGAAAAAATTACAGTAGCAATATTTCCAATGGCCACCGACAATTTTGTTCAACCGGCAATTCCACGCTTTGATGGTCATTATGACCATTGGAGCATGTTGATGGAGAATTTTTTACGATCAAAGGAGTATTGGTCGGTTGTCGAATCTAGAATTCAAGAGCCACCAGCAGGCATGGCTTTGACAGATCCCCAGAAAGCAGAATTGGAAGCTAGAAAGTTGAAGGACCTGAAGGCAAAAAATTATTTTTTTCAGGCTATGTCCCATCTTGGAGACTATTCTTTGCAAAGAAACTTCCAAGGATATTTGGGATTCTATGAAGAAGAAATATCAAGGCTCTGTTAGGGTGAAGCGTGCACAGCTTCAAGCCTTGAGAAAATATTTTAAGACACTAGCGATGAAGGATAGAGAATCTGTCACTAGTTATTGTGCCAGAACAATGAAGATCAGCAACAAAATGCGATTCCATGGCGAGAAGATGGACGATGTCACCATTGTGAAAAAGATTTTGCGTTCCTTGACACCAAAGTTTAATTATGTTGTTTGCTCAATTGAAGAGTCGAAAGACATAGATGCGCTCTCTCTTGATGAATTGCAAAGCTCCTTATTGGTCCATGAACATAAGATGAACAGAAGTTCAACAGTAGAGGAGCAAGCATTGAAGGCTTATACCAATACTCATTCCAACAATTTCAGAGGAAGGGGCAGAGGTAGAGGTAGAGGAAGGGGAGATTGAGGAAATAGAGATGTTGGCAGGAATTTCAAAGCCAATAATGACCAATTTCAAGGCAAAGGCAAAGGACGGGATTCTAACAAATCCAAGGTAGAGTGTTTTAGATGTCATAAATTTGGTTAGTATGCATCTGAATGTTATATTAGACTGTCTAATAATAAAGAAAAAGGCAGAGAGTTCAAATTTTGTTGAAGAAAATGAAGCAGAAACGTTGTTGATGGCTATTCAAGATGAAAAGAAGCGCGAGTCAGTTATTTGGTATGTGAATACAGGCTGCAGTAACCACATGAGTGGAAGTAAGTCTTCTTTTTCTCATCTAAATGAATATTTTCATTCCACTGTGAGTTTTTGAGATCATTCTACTGTGAAAGTGATGGGAAAATGTGATATTAAGATAAGAACCAAGAATGGTTTTGTAGAAACAATTTCTAATGTGTTGTATGTTCCTGACTTGAAAAGTAACCTATTAAGTGCTAGTCAATTACAAGAAAATGGTTATGTAATCACCATTCAGAGGGGTGCTTGTGAAATTTATGATTCTGTTAGAGGTGCTATTGCAGTTGTTCCTATGAGTTCAAATAGATTATTTCCATTAAAGATTGAAAATATTCAATCTTGTTTGATGGCTGAAAAAAAAAAAGATCCCTCATGGCTATGGCATTTTCGTTATGGTCACTTGAGTTTTGGTGGATTGAAGACCCCCCAACAGAAAAACATGGTAACGAGTCTTCCTTAAATTACTGTTCCTTTCCAAGTCTGTGAAGAATGTGTTGTTAGCAAACAACATCGTTCTCAATTTTCAAAAGAAAAGTCATGGAGAGCAAATGATGTTTTGCAGCTGGTGCATTCGGACATTTGCGGTCCTATAAACCCATCTTCTAATGGAGGTAAAAGATACTTAATTTCCTTCATTGATGATTTTTCCAGAAAAATTTGGGTTTATTTTTTACAGGAAAAATCAGAAGCTTTCCCCACATTTAAAAGCTTCAAAGCTCGTGTTGAAAATGAAGCAGGAAAGACCATTAAGACTCTTCGAACAGATCGTGGTGGTGAATACTGCTCAAAAGAATTTGAAGTTTTTTGTGTAGAGCATGTCATTCGAAGAGAGCTTACTGCTGCATATACACCATAACAAAATGGTGCATCTGAGGAAAAATAGAACTATTCTCAACATGGTGAGAAGCTTATTGGCAAGAGGAAGAGTTCCAAAGATTTTCTGGCCAGAAGCAGTAAATTGGAGTATTCATGTTTTGAACAGAAGTCCAACTTTTGCTGTTCAGAATATGACACCAGAAGAGGCTTGGAGTGGGAGAAGATCGGCTGTAGATCACTTCAGAATCTTTGGATGCATCGCATATGCCCATGTCCCGGATGTGAAAAGGAAGAAACTTGATGACAAGGCTGAAAAATATGTCTTTCTTGGTGTAAGTGAAGCATCCAAAGCATATAAATTATTTAATCCACTAACAAAGAAGATTGTGACTAGTAGGGATGTTGTTTTTGATGAAGAGAACACTTGGGATTGGAATAGGCAACAGCCTACCCAAGTTCTTTATGACAATGATGTTGAACATGAGCAAATTTCAGCACCTTGTATGCCCCAAATTCATCAAATATGACTTCTACAGCTGTTGGAATTTCACCAACAAGCGCTGAAGTCAATGAAGAAGAAGCCTAATCTCTTCGCCACGTTACAAGAAAGCTTGCTTGGATGGAAGATTATGAGTTAACTGGAATTGGAGATTCAATTACTCATTTTGCCTTGTTTTCAGACTATGATCCTACAACTTTTGAGAGTGATGTCAGAGAAGAAAAATGACGAAAAACAATGGATGATGAAATTAATACCATCGAAAGAAATGATACTTCGGAGCTATCCGATCTTCCAAATGGACAAAAAACCATTGGTGTAAAGTGGGTCTTAAAAACAAAACTGAAAAAAAAAAATGGTGAAGTTGACAAATACAAAGCACGTTTAGTAGTCAAGGGATACAAGCAGCAATATGGAATCGACTATATAGAGGTTTTTTCTCCAATTGCAAGACATGACACAATCAGATTGGTGGTTGCATTGGTGGCACAGATTCTTGGCCTATTTTCCAGTTAGATGTCAAATCGGTATTCTTGCATGATTACTTGGAGGAATAGGTATTTGTCGAGGAACCCCCTAGTCATGTCAAGATTGGAAATGAGCATAAAGTTTATAGATTGAAGAAATCTCTTTATGGGCTAAAACAAGCCCCTCGGGCTTGGTATAGTCGTATTGAAACTTATTTTCTTAAAGTTGGTTTTTCAAAATGTCCTTATGAGCATACGCTTTTTGTCAAGATTAGAGATAAAGGGAAAATGCTTATTGTCTGCTTGTATGTTGACGATCTTATATTTATTGGAAGTTGTGATAGCATGTTTGAAGAGTTCAAGAAATCTATGATGGATGTGTTTGAAATGTTTGATCTTGGTATGATGCATTACTTCCTTGGCATAGAAGTGGTATAATTGGATGATGGGATCTTTATTTCTCAAAAGAAATATGTGGGAGAAATTTTAGACAGGTTTCAGATGAAGGATTGTAATCCTGTAAACACTCCAATTGAGTTTGGCTTAAAGTTACACAAAGATCATGAAGGGAGAAAGGTTGATAGTACACTTTATAAACAAATTGTGGGCAATTTGATGTATTTAACTACAACAAGACCAAACATAATGTTGAGTTTAATCAGTAGATATATGGAGAATCCTACACAAATGCATTTGTTAGCTACCAAGAGAATCCTTCGTTACTTGCAAGGAACTAGAGACTTTGGGCTATTTTACAAGAAGTGTGAAAAGTCTAATTTGTTGGGATTTACTGATAGTGACTATATAGTAGATCAAGATGATAGGAGGAGCACTTCAGGTTATGCTTTTATGTTTGGGACAGGTGCTATTTCGTGGTCATCCAAGAAACAACCAATTTTCACATTGTCAAGTACAGAAGCTGAATTTGTTGCTGCAACAGCTAGTGCTTGTCAAGTTGTTTGGCTAAGGAGAATTCTTGAGGAGCTGCAATTCAAGCAAGGCACTACTAAATTTTTTTGTGACAACAACTTAGCAATCAAAATCTCCAAGAATCCTGTGCTACATGGAAGAAGCAGGCACATTGATGTGAAGCTTTATTTCTTGAGAGATCTTAGCAATTTGGGAACAATTGATCTAATCTACTGTAGGAGTGAAGATCAAGTTGCTAATATATATTCACCAAGGCCCTCAAGATGGAATCATTTGTGAAGCTCAAAAGGTTACTAGGTGTTTACACGTTGAAAACAGTCAAGGCTTTAAACTGAATATTAGTAAACATCAGTTTAAGGTAGGGATTGTTAAAATAATAGTTATTTCCTTTTACACATTTTGCTGATTTGGTTTTTCAGTTATTAGAGTTAGTGGAGTCATGTGTGTTGGTTATCCTAGTTTTTAGGTGTTAGTGTGGTAAGTGCTTTATGCAGAACATGGGTAGTTATGGTGTGTTTTACGTTATGTATTTTGTCTTTTGTAAAAGACTTGGTTGTTGTGTACGTAAGATGAAGTTTCAGCCTCATATCTCCTCTCTTAGCAATTTAACAGAACTATCATATTTGTTCTGCTTCACTTGTCAAGATACAATTTTGCCCATATTATAACTATACATTGTGATGTGCGAAGACAACAGCATATCCCTCTCTTTTGCTTGTATTCGACTATCAAAGATTGAAAAATGAGAGTGTCTTTAGAGCACTTGTTAAGCGTCACAGAATATGCTTTGCAAATGTAAAATTTTCCATATGAAATAACTAATAACTTTCTTTAAACACGTACTTCTTTGGTGTTCCTTTACAAAATGTACATCCTAGGCTAGCTAGTTCATCTTATGCTGTTATCATCAGAATTAAGTGGAAAAGAAGGAGATGAACAGACAAAGCATATTAATATAGCTTATATCAAAAGTCAACAATCTTGGGATAAAATAATTCAAGATTGATGTTAGCATTCGAATTCTAGGGTCTCGTAGGATCGTGATGGATCATGTGGTGGCTGATAAGAGTTCAACAAGTATTGAGTCATGAGAGAGCCACTGTGATATTTTGGAAATTTGGATGAACTTTGAAGTTCGGTTACAGAAATGAAGGCGACCCGAAAATCACCAGCCAGGGCGTGATCATAAGCAAGTTCTTTGCTAGAATGAGGAACACGAGTTACCCCCTAGTCACCAATAATTGAACTCGTAATGAAGCTGAAAACCCAATGGAAAAACAGGCTAAGAAATGGTAAAATGGATGAGTTATACTTGTTCCAGGACATCAATTATGCCTTCACTTTAAAGACTATTCGAAATTCCAAACACAGCAAACACAAAATAAGTCCTCCTAAGCTCTTATTGGCAACCCCAACTCATTTCTCATCAGTCACAGCGGGACTATTACATAGTAATTATATTCCAAGAACGACAAAATATACATTAGGCCATTCATTTTGTAAATTGCTCCTTGTTTGAATGGCCATTAGAGGCCATCTACAATACCAGACTTATTAATCTCCTCCAGGAGCGTGCCGATACTTATATTTTGTGAACACACACCGTGGTTGGTCGTGAATTTAGAAGCAATTACATTGAAATCAAAGCATCCATCCGGGGATGTACCGAGTAGTGCCAGTTTGAGCTGAGCTTGCCAGGTTGTTCCGCTGCTCGGCAGACATAGGATTGAAACTGCATGACAAGAAATTTTCTTTAAAAAGGAACGTCAGGGAACTGTGTGCCAACATGCGTGAAGGATTTTCCGTTACCGAGTGAAAAATTCTTTCCATGGTCAGCGTCAATGAAATTTAAAAGAGTACGTTGGAGTTGAGATCAAATGTTGGACATAATAGTCGATCGACCAACGCTGCTTGTTAGGAAGTCGTTTATTTTCGAGTGGTGTGGTACACCATAAGTCTATGACAATAAACAATCTTTGGACTGAGGAAAATTGCTGAAACTTTACCCGATCTGCGATGCATCATTATAGTTGAGGGGTTCAAAGTTATACTGCAACTGCGCAGCCTGATTGTTGTAAATCACGTTTCGGTCTCCTGCATTTGCATTCCACGACAATTGAAGCTCCGCATCAATCTCCTCTATCTGCCAAATCAGTTCACGTAACCACTGCTCAATTAAATCGTTTCTTGATAACATAACATGGCACATGTATTGGGCTTAAGCGGAAACGAATCAAACTTGGCCATCAACTATGTTTATTCAAGCATGCTCAAATGCATTTTTTTTTTGCAATTATTTTAGGTAAGCACCATTTTAATACAACTAATGAACTTTCTGATATACTCAAATTTGCATTATCCAGCACTAGGAAAAGTATTGGTAAGGTGTACAAGTACTTGAAGACATGTACAAGCATGCGTGTGTGTGTGTCTATATATATAATACTAGGGATTGGCTGTGCACCCATCGTTATGGACACAGCCAGCTAGTTATTGGCAAAATATTGGCCAATCATACAGTTATCTTGGTGCAACATTTATCATTCAACCACTTCGAACAATCATGGCGCTTTCCTAAAGACTAGAACTGTAACCTATGGCACTTATCTCTCCAACTCTGAAGGAGCAAAGAGGTGGCTACACACACGTCTTTAGCAAAATGATATACGGTAGCCAATTGTTTAACAGAAGGAAGACAGAAAGATGTCACAGCGGATAAATTGTGGATGGGCGAAGATCAACAAGACATTCTTTATTGCAATGTGAAAGTACGCAAGTGAACTGATCGTGCCATAACTTAGGGTAAAGTAAAATGCAACAACTTCTTACACTTTTACACTTCAATAGAAGTTAGTATTACTGTTACCTTTCTTTTGAGGGCATTGTTGGCCTCAAGTAGCATGTCCTCCTGTGAATTAAGAAAACTAAGCTGATTACGTAGGACGTTCATACTGGTTGCAAATCGGCCACACCGAAAAACGAATATTAATTTTTTTTCTTTTTTTACCTTTTTGCGAAGTTCATCCACTTGGCCGAGCATGAACCTAGTCTGCTCACGGTATAAAACTAGAAGTTCAGATAGCATTCTCCATTTCCAGAGCAACTAAACTTTCAAATATCTAGACCAGCAAACATCTTATGGAGCTATAAGAAGTATGTTGATTTCAAAGCATGATTTCAAAGCATGACGACTTTTTGAAAACGTGATTAAGGAAAACATAGATAACAAAATAAAAATGCGATAACACGATAATCTTTGGGAGTACCTTGGAAGACCTGATTTGCCTTAGGGACTTGTCCAACTTATCCTCCAGCTGGTCCAGATCCTTCATGTTTAATTCCACTAGGTCCTCCCCTAGAAGATTCCTGAGAAACGCCAAGCATTTAAATTTTCTCGAGGAAACTTCCTTAAATACTCGTTGAGTTATCTCTAGCAATACGAGCAAATAAACTATTTTCCCCACTAGATCGATGTTGCGCATACCTTTGAGCATGTTGCAGCGATTCAACTTTCATCTTCAATTCAACGTATTTTTGGTAACAGTGCTGCTTGGAATAAAGGACAGACACGAGAGATGAGTCGACACACTAATTCATCAAGAAACTTTTCCACTAAATGTCACGCAAAAACAATTCAATTATTGAAAGTAAAAAAGTCTTCATGCTGGAGAAGAGAAGAAGCTAGCCCTAAGGTAAAAATCGTAAAGACATCAAAGTAACACCTGAATCTTTTTCGGATCTTGGTTCGCTTCCATTTCCAGAACATCATAACTGCATCTTTGGTACTTCTCGATGGTCTCAGCCATGCTAGAGAAAAGGACCCAATTCATCAGCTTGAGATATTGCCTTGACTTTAAAGGCTTAGATATTTAGTGATCAGCAATTTTTGCACAATACAGAAGTTGCAATTGAGCAAGGAGGTTTGGCTTTTATAGCATTCAGAATCACATGGACAAAGAAAGAAGAGAAAATGTGATCGATTTTGTTAGCTTTTGATTAAAGTGAACATTTGATTAAAGTGAACATAGAAAATCCATAATTTCTTAAAAACATATCTAAAGTTCTATCACTTACAAAAATGAATGAATCAAAGTTATTTTCATTATGAAAGAAATTATTTAGGTAAAGATTGTTGTTGATAGTGAAAGTATTTATTGTTTACTGATTTTTCTGAGCGATACAAACAATCTTAGGAAAATGGTTTCGATATAATCCATTATCCATGAAACTAGCAAGCCCTAAGAGCCAAACAAAAGTAATATAACGAATCCATTCAGGAAGATCATCTTGGTAGAAGATTGTGTGTTTCCTGCCTTCAACTCTACGAGGCAATTTTGTCATGCCCCATGTACAAGAGCCAAGCATTGAGCAATCAAACATTAAAACCAGCGATCGCATATGTTTACATGTAACAACAATAACCATTGTCTACTTGACTAAACATAAGACCTAAAATTTAACTCGTGATTTTTTGTGACCATAGACACGCCTAAGATAAGTTGAAATGAAGATATGTACCAAATGGAAGGAAAGAAAAAAATTCTTAATCACAAAGTTCTCCCTTTTTTCTTAAGAAATAACTCTCGTAGGATTCAATAGCCATAAATAGTTGGAGCTTCACTCTAACAGGAGAAACGGGTTAAGTAGTTGCTGCTCAACGCTCAATCTTTGTCTATGGAAATACTCCAAGTTGTCGGAGTCATGAACTAACGAGTCACAACATGGCTTATTACTGACTTTGACATCATCATGTTAAGTAGCCACGACACATGACACTTTCTCCGTGCATAGCGAATTCTACAACGTAAGACCTCCATCAAACCTAGTTGTAGTATTAAGTGAGATTGTCTGAGTCTTCACCAACCTGCAGATTATGCTTAGTTGAGACGTAAGGAGAAGCTGGGAAAACATACACGAGATGCGTCACTCCATACGTCAGTATATACATAGTGATATATCCAATCCAATCATCTAAATCAAACCCAAAAATGTTTGTATGTAGCACGTTATAGTAGAGAGTTCTAAACAGCATTTATTTGCACTAGCTAACATTTGTGTTAGGTCTGCTACTAAGGACGACTTACCTTTGTATGAAGAATAAGTATGCATTTCATCTATTGGTGCTAAGTGTTTTGATATTTTCTGTGAGCTTAATAGAGATATATATGATGAAGATAGCGAAGTTGTTGAGGTCTAAAAATAGAGTAACAAGGAAAAGGACCAAATGAGACAAACACAGCAGTAAGGTCTAAGGATTGAGATCACTAAACGAGAGGAAGAAAATTCAATAGATGAAGTTCAAGAACTAGGTGGAAACCAGGAGATAGAAACAGCAAAAATATCAAAGAAATAAAAAGTCGATATGTGGATATCTTTCATTTACAATCATAGCAAAAAGCTTTGAATCTATGGAAGCACACGATCATCTAAAACTAAAGAATCCTAGAAAAATAAGTAACTAAACAAACTGATCGTAAGAATATTAGAAGACATCAAATCCTGTCATAAAATGTAAAAAGTATACGAATGTTTAGTTGAATTCGCCCATTCTAAATCACCACGTCATAGTCCCATGTGAGATGACACTTACCGTCATCTTTGAGGAAAAAAGGTAAGGGAATTTACATAATCAGCATATTTATCTCGATAGACTTAGAATAAATGGCTAAATTTGCCTTAAAAGGAAGTTCAAACAACTAGCATCTTACTTTGGAAGCTCCTGTTGGCCTATTTGAGTCGGTGGACAGCAAATTGGGTCGAAACAAAAGCTAATAAGATTGCTCTTTTATCTTTGGAATATATTTACATGTAAGTGTATGTTTATGTCCCATAATCATGTTTAAAATGTAATATGGCCCTCGAATAACTTACCGATTTCAGCTTAATTAATAGTCCTTAGTGTGTCCGCAGTTGCTTCTAAGGGGAAATGAAAAGCTTATGGTCCATCAGGTATGTATAGTAGTCTCTGTTAAAAGAGGGAATTTCATAGTACATGGAGGCAAACTAAAGGTGACCATCAAAAGCTTGAAAGATGGAAAAAGAATGACTGAAAAGCCGCGAGAAATTGTATCATGAAAACATCAACAAAACAATAGTATGACAAAGAACAAACGATGGGTAGATTTGATTAATCAGTGTCTGTTTTGACAAAGGAAAGACCACTTGCATGCTTAAACAAATTCGCAAGAGACCATACGGATGTAAGGATGCATCCAGGGTTTCTCCCCCATAAAACCTTTCGGCAAAAGCTGAGCAAAATATAAAAGAGAAATACAGTTGCAAGGGAAAAAACTTCAAGAAAAATTATGAAAAGCTCTTCATCTGTGGTTACACTCAAGCTGCGAATTGTGATTGCTGGAAACACAAGCTATATAAGCATAACTTCGTTCTTTTGCCTGACAGTTCATGATTATACTGGAAAATGGTTTTTTTTTTTCCTTTTTCTGGGACATCCCACCACTGAATAGTAGGCAGAGGCAAAATCAAAGGCCTAGAACGACGATGCATCGCTCAAAGGAAAATTTGACAAGACAACACTGTTTTTACGCATGATTTTCGCAAGAACTTCTATAAGAAACATGCCTCTTTGTTGTAATTCTGAAAGAGCGTTTCAGTTCCGTACAAGTTGTTAAACCGTGTGTATCTGCCGATGTATTGAAGGCCAGACAGAGGAAGACGAGCAAAGCCCACCTCTTAAAAAAAGAGAAGATCAGAAACCCCAGGAAGCAAGAAAACTGTGCGTCTGAAAGCTTTTTTTCAAGGTGAACGGAAAGATCGCAAAAAGAGTCAAGAAACTGAAACCCAAAAAAGAAAAAAAAAAAACAATAAATCACCATCTCCTTAGGGCAGCACCAAGATCCAGATCACCAGGATCTGAGGGTTTCCCGAAAGAATTCGGACGAGAGAATTTAATGAAACAGTGTGATCTCAGTTCTGGGTTTCTCCCCCTGATGTCACGTCATAATATTAATGAGAAAAACAAGTGATAACATACAAATACGCGATACCTTGGGCCGCTACAGAATTCATGGAGCTTGCCGCGGCTGGAGAAGATGATGAGCGCGACCTCGGCGTCGCAGAGCACTGAGAGCTCGTACGCCTTCTTGAGCAGCCCGTTCTTCCGCTTCGCGAACGTCACTTGCCGATTTATCTTGTTCTCGATCCTCTTCAGCTCCACCCTCCCTCTTCCCATATTTTTATCTTTTCCTTTTTTTCTCTCGCTCGGAAAGGTCAAAAAACCCTCCTGATCAGTTATTCTAATTCTTAAAATAGAAGTATGACCATCAGTCTATTACCCCAAAACCCAACCCTTTCCTCTCTGATCTCTCCCTCTTAGACTAACATAGGATTCCTTTTCTTGTGGTATGAATCTGTTGTAGCACAATAAATGGTTTCCCTCTCTCTCGCCCCCTCCTTCTTCTTAAGGAAACTCCTTCCTTTTCACTCCGTTCGTAGGTATCGGGTTTCTTATTGTGTACCAGACAGACCTCATTTCACAAGCCAGTTAGCCACTTAGAGTGAGAGAGAGAGAGAGGGAAGGAGAGAGATATTTGTTGTTTGCCGGTTAAAATAGCGTATCTAGAAACCCTCGGCACGATCCTGAGTTCACATTCAGAAGCAACAGTGAACTCTTTTATTCTGGTGATAAGTAACTGTGGTAGTAGTGAGTATTAACCGGCGAGGATTAATGTCCACACATGCTCAGGTATCCAAATTTACTGTAGACAGTACACATTGAAAGGGGTACCACTAATATATCGTCCATAAAAGATTTTTGAATTGATTGAATAGGTATGAACTGTCTACATCGTCCTTACACGGATTATTGATAACTTTATCGAAATATGTGTCGCATAATTTGGTGGAATTACTGTCCTATAAAAATAAAAACATGAAGTTTTGGATTTGGGAATTCTTGAATATTTGCGATGAATGCGTGAGTGTTTACCTAATGTTTTTTTTTGGTAAAGGAGTGTTTACCTAATGTCGGTGCTCACTTCATTGAATCAACCGGAAGAAGGCAGGAAAAATAAAACTCATTGGCAACGCAGTTCCCTCACAAAAGCAGGTCCTAACGAGCCATGGAATAGGAAAGAACGTAGGGTTTTCCTCTTGTGAAATGAATTGAAGGGATGATGCTGTGTCTTAATTACTACAACACTTCCAGGAGAAAGGGTAGTTAAATTATCTTTCTACCAAGAAGGAAAAGAAAAAGGGAGGAACGGTTCAAATGATTCCTCGCTTCTTGCATTTTCAGATGGCTCCAAATCACTTTGTATCGTGCTAATAAGACAGGCTTTCTCGTTGTGGTGCGTAATGATGCCACTCTCGATCACGAGCATTGCCCTAACTAGCTACACGCAAGAGAGAATCATTGCACATGCGAGCAGAATCGTGATGCAGGGTTAACACTCCTATCCTCAAAAGCATCCGAGACACGGACCAGAGCAGTCCAATCACTCCCCTCCCGATCCGATGGCTCTGGGTGGGGGAGAAAGCTGGTCGGGAGATAAGGAAATGGTGTTGACGAGTAACGACACAACAGGGTTATCCTCCAAATTAAGAAAATCGAACCCGTCACGTCATTCAGGTTGAAGCTCCGTTAAAACAATTTCCCGTTAAAAAAGAGCCCCTCAATCTCTCCGTTTTCTTCCTAATAAAAGAAATATCTCCGCCTTCTAACCCTAACGGTGGTTAGCAAGGCATGATTGCGATGTGAAAATCGATCCTTATCACCACCCCAAAGTGCATCCCCCCAAGGGTCAAGCTTTGCCATCAGGTGGGGTTAAATCCTTTTGGAGGGGTCGCATCTTGCGTTCCATCAAAGTCCACAACGCACAAAGCTTAGAGCGTCCCGTTGAAACAAGCTGCCTCTTCCCCGCTCTTTTTGCGACGGAGGAGGCGACACTGAAGGGCATGTCATGCCCGCACTCGTCATAAGGACAAAACCAGATGCGGACGGCCGAGATTCTCGTGCGTGTCGACCTCGGATTCGCTGTCGCGACTTAATGGCATGTGCTGATGAAGAATTAGCGACTGGTGGAGGCTCTTCGATCATTACAGCAAGTAGAGCGGGGTCTCGTAGAGTAGCCCCACGGGGTACGTGCACTGATGATGCCTAAGTTGACACGCACGTCGTCCGAGGAGAACGGTACCACGCCCGGCTTGGAAGACGATGCGGGTAAAAGATGGGGTCGCCCCCTGCGCGGCCGTACGCCCTCCCTCGATACGTGTCGAGTTCAGCCCCCGTTCCGTACGCTTTCCCCCTCCTGGGGCCACTCCTTTTTCATTCCCCGCTTTCTCGTTTTCCTTTGCTGGTTTCTTTCTTTGGGCTTCTTTCCCTTTTTTCACCCTTTTTCTTTCCCCTCCCGAGTGGAAAAAGCTAAGGGGGTGGAAATTTAAAAAAAAAAAAAAAAAATACCACTGTTTCGTAGGTTACCACCAGCTACAGCTGGCGACTTCCTTGTATACTTCCCTCTCTTCGAAAACTCAGAAAAGAAAAGAAATCCGCGTTAGTGATTTTTGTTGGATATTTGAAGAGGTTATGATAGTCAGGATCTTGCAGAGATTCGATCTAATTTCAGATTCCATACTTTTTGAAACATGTGTTATGTAGTTTGGTTTTTTTATTTTTGATAGGAACCGAACTAGACCGAACCACTAAATAGCCCTCGTTTATAGGTTATTCCCATGTACACATATATTTTTAACAACATCTAATATTTTCTTATACACTTAAGTTATGGACAAAAGTCACAAAAAACTTAAATTACATCCTCTGTAATATATTTATCCTAAACTTTTTTCTCTGACACCAAAAATTTCAAACTTATACTCAAGTGACGCATTTCTCTTTGTTAAAGTTATGTTAATGAGAATCATTAAAAAATTGCCTAAGTCGATTTTAGCTAGTAAATGGTATTAATATGATGCCCACGTAGCTTAAGTGGCGTAAAAATTCATGTTATTTTGATTGAAAAATCATCTAGCGGAACATTGATAAAAGGGTCAATGTGTTATATACATACAAATTTGGGGTTTTTTTATACCTAAAAAAATTTAAGATAAATGTATCGCAATGGATATAGTAAAGGATTCTTAATGTCATAAATTTTATGATAAATATGTCAAATGGATATAGTTTGAGGTAATTTGTGGCTTTTTCCATTAAAACAAAAACCAAATGCCCCAACTTATTTCAATCTAACCACTTTATTAAAAAGAAACAACACTATAGTTTTCGATTTCATTTAAATTTTTAAAAAAATCATCTTGAATTAATGTCTTTATTGGGTGCAATTATTCACTTAATTGAATAAAAAATACTTTGTAAAGAATTAGTAATAATGAAAAGCAAAAGTAGAGCTAGCTTTTTGTCATGAAAAGAAACAAAGTGTAGTCCAAATTTCTTTGATCATTCGCTCTATCTGACCAAGACTTCTTTTGTCTTTGGTTTTTTGAAGAATTCATGCTTAAATTGTAAATGAGTTATTATCGGCCAATTTTCCATGGATGATTGAGGACCGGAATTCTATAATTAAGATTTTGTGTTATATGTTTTGAATTTTTATTGTTTATTTTATTAAATTTCTTTTACATGTTCATCTTTTATGAATTCTTGCTTTTTTTTTTTTTTTGGTAATAGAATTATTGCTATTGACAAATAGAGAATTTTCATTTTTGTTGTTGTGTTTACTTTCATTTTGCTTGACTAAAAATGAAATAAAGAATAGGAATTTGTTCAGTTCCCAGATAGATTTCAAGACTTGTGACATGGTAAGTGTCCTAATATATAAAGTAGATTTTAGGTTTCAAAAGTTGGAGAACCAATTCAACATATAGGTTTTCATGTTTCTAATGGAACTTGAACCGATCCTAGAACTGCTTGCCCCTATAAAAGGTATTAATTTGTAATGGCTTTGATAGCCATCAATTTATAACAGTTTTCAATTTCATATAAAAATTGATGAAAGAAAAACAACTCTTTCTTCATTTCACTTGCAAATTGTTACTTCGAACATAATCCAAAAAAAAAAATCTTTTCTCAGCTTCCATTTTCTTTCCTTTCTCTGTTAAGCTTTGCATACAAATTGTTCATTATAGTATAGAGGAAGTTATGTTGTATCTTGAGAGAATAACTACTAGACCTTGTACCAAGTTTCATACTCTGAAGAGCATAGTTATGTTTAAGGATAGTGTTTGGACGACTCAAACAATTGATCTTTTTTTTTTTCATCTTTTCCAATAATTTTGACATAATTTTCTCAAACCATAAAATGCATAATAAAGATTGGAATTATAACCATTAAGGATCCCACACCCCTGCGTAATTTTTACCCTAAATTAATTTTTCATCATGATAAAATTTAATTAAGTACACTCGTGATAAAATCTACTCTGGGCTTGCTTCTATCCAATGTAGTGTTGAATTTTTACGTAGAATTACATGTGAGCAGCAATTCATTTGGCATGGATCTAACATGGAAATTCAGCATAAATGGCTCTTAGAATTGACGTTATCTTAGTGATTCATTCAGGCTTGTTCGATGGACCTCAGTTCTACGAGGGAGAAAAGATCTTGGAAAGAGTCATGAAAGTTAGGCCTTTTTTGGGCGACCACTTAGACTGTTGACAACGTATCCCTTCGCAGATTCTCCTTTACCTTATCTCCATTGATTACCCTCTTAAAGGCCGTGGATAGCAACTCCTCTCCATTGTACCATCTTCAGCAGCTTTCCTTCGAAGGGAGAGCTCCCTTGGATTTCGAAAATCTGTCGAGATAATTTGCATATTCAATTTGGCCCTAATTTGCAGCGTCGGTTTATTTCCTTCAAATTTGGCTTCCCATACGGTGCCATTTCTGTTGATTTCCATGCCGGATGCATGTTAGACGGGTTGCTTGTCCCGTGTGATTCCACGCTGGCAATTTAACCTTCTACATTCCTCTTAGTCTCAATTTTAGGGATAATTTTTCTTTTGTTACTTTTCCCGCGAACCACCTAAAGTTCCAGCTAAAAAAAGTCATTTTTCATTATATTAATTGAATTGAAGTAATGTTAGGCGGCTCATTACTTCAACTAGTTCTTGTGTTCTTTGAATGGATCTCTTAATTGTTGGGAAGGTTGCCCAAAAGTAGTATATAAGGCATACTCAATAAAATTTACAAATAAATCGGATAAAGAGATGGTAACTAGTGGATGGTTACTGGGGTTGTTGTTTCCTTTATTATACACTATAAGACCAAAATGGATCTATGATAAGATCGTTTAAGATTTAGAGAAATGATTGTGTGACAGTTTTTAATGTACTATAAAAATAATAGTCTATTCTATACCACAAAAATTAAATTTACAAATAATTATAAATTGTTATGGGACCTACTTCTTTAAAAATTTGTAGCTCACAATAAACTATTATTTTCACAGTATCCAATGACTATTGTGCTATATGGCCCTAGGATTTATGGCTACACAAACCGTTGAGGGTATTTCTAAGATCCAAATTAAGACAAACTATTTGAATTCAGAATATGGTAAAGTAGCTCCTGGATGGGGAACTACTCCTTTGATGGGTGTCGCAATGGCTCTATTTGCAGTATTCCTATCTATTATTTTGGAAATTTATAATTCTTCTGTTTTACTGGACGGAATTTCAATGAATTAGATTCACAAGAAACGTGAATTCTTAGCTTTTCAATACAAAGTAAAGCATTTAGGTTTCGGATTTTTATCTAATTTTTTCTTTTTTTTATATATCTATGTCGATCGACCAATGCTGCTTGTTAGGGAGTTGTTTGTTTTCAAAAGGTGGTTTACCCAAAGATGATAGTAAACAATCTCTGGACGAAGGAAAATTGTTGAAATTTTGCCCGATCCGCGGTGCATGTCATAGCTGAGGGGTTCAAAGTTATACTGCAACTGAGCAGCTTGACTGTTGTAAATCACGTTTCGGTCTCCCCCATCTGAGTTCTGCGACGATTGAAGCTTAGAATCAATCTCCTCTGGCTGCCGAATCAGTTTGAGAAACCACTGCTTAATTAGATCGTTTCTTGATAGCATAGCACGGGGCTTCTGCATTGGATTTAAGTGGAAACAAATCACAATCGGCCATCAGTTATGTTCATTCAAGCATTGCTTAGTCGCATTTTTTTTTGCTGTAGTTTTAGATTAATGCCATTTGAATGCAACTGATAAGCTTTCTGATTTACCCAAATTTGCGTTATCCAGCACTAGGAAAAGTATTTGTGAGATGTACAAGTACTTGAAAACACATACAAGCATGCGCATATACGTACTCACAGACATTTATTTTTTTCACATCACATACCAGGGACTGGATGCACGCCTGTTTATTGGCAAACTAATCTTTAATACAATGGTTATCCGTCTTTCTAACAATGAACAATCACGGTGCTATCCCGAAAGACCAGAACTGTAACTAGTGGCGCTTCCTCTCCAACTCTGAAGGAACAAAGAGGCGGATACACACAAATATTTAGCACGATGATATAAAGCCAGCAAATTGTTTTGAGGGGCGGAAGACAGAAAGACGTCATGTCAGAGAAAACGAGGATGGGCGAAGATCATCAAGACATTCTTTTACTGCAATGTGTAAGTATAGAGGTGAACTGATCGTGCTGCAACTTAGGGTAAAGTAATATGCAACTTTATATACTTGTACACTTCAACAGATGTTGGTATTGCTGTTACCTTTCTTTTTAGGGCATTGCTAGTCTCAAGTAGCATGTCCTCCTGTAAATCAAGAAAACTATGCTAATTACATGGCACATTAACGCCAGTTGTAAATCAGCCACACCGGATAGCGAATATTCACACACACACACATATATATTTATATATATTTTTTACCTTTTTGCGAAGTTCATCCAGTTAACAGTATATGACTTAAAGTTCAAATAGCATTCTACTTTTCCAGAGCAACTAAACTTTAAAAACCTGTACGAGCAAACATCTTATGCGTTATAAGAAGTAAAGAGCATCGTGAAATTTTGCACAATTAATTAAGGAAATTATAGATAACAAAAGTAACGCGATAATCTTTGGCAGTAACTCGGAAGATGTCTTAAGGAACTTTTCCTCCTTACTCGTCAAATCATCTCTAGCAATACAAGCGAACAAATTATTTTTCCCTCTAGATCGATGTTGCGCCTACCTTTGTGTACACTGTAGAGCTTCGATTTGAGTCTTCACTTTTACTTATTCTTGGTAATAGCTCTGCTTGAAATCCAGTGCATGAGAGATGTGTCAACACGCTAATTTATCAAGAAGTACAAATTTCAGATAAAAACAATTCAATTATCGAGAGGGATATAGTCTTCATGCTGGAGAATAGAAGGGAACTAGCCCTAAGTTTCATTAAGTTAACACCTGAATTTTTTCGGATCTTGGGTCGATTTCATTTCCAGAAACGTGGCTGCGTCTTTGGTACTTCTAGATGGTTGCAGCCATGCCAGGAAAAAAAAAAGGCAATTCATCAGTTCTAGATATTGCCTCGACTTGAAAGGCTTTGGTCTAGGGTGATAAGGAACATTTGCACCACATCAATGTAGCAATTCAGCAAAGAGGTTTGGCCTTTATAGCATTTAGAATCACACTGGCAAAGAAAGAAGCAATAATGCAATTGAAATGTTTCAAGTTTTCGAGGTCATCAACTAATTGAGTTGTAAATTGGCTTGTTACCAATACCAACTTTGACATTTTAGTGTTTGGTCCGGGACTTGCAACGCTGTTTCTGCACATAGCGAATTGTACATTACATATTTGGCATCGGCAACATTAGACCTCCATCAAAATTAATTGCAATATTAAGAGAGATTGTCTTGATTCTTCACCAACCCGCACATTATGCCGGTTTGAGAGGTAAGGAGAGGCTGGAAAATAACATTCACCGGAGACGTCGCTACATATGAAATGAGGGGAAATTGAAAGGCCAGTCAAAACCAAACTCAAATAAATGTTTATGCAAACTATATGCACAGCATAGTACAATAGATAGTTCTACAGTCAACATCTATTCACACAACATAACAATTGTATTAGGTCTTCTATTAAGGAAATTTTACCATTGCATGAAGGATGAGTACGCATTTCTTCTATTGGTGCTTGTGCGACTTGTTTTAACATTAGCAGTGAGCTTAATGAAGATTATGCAGTTGCTGAGATCTAACAAAAGGGTAATGAGGAAAAGGACCGAGCTAGACAAACACTGCATTTAGGTTTTAAGGTATAAGATCGCTCAACTGAGGGAGAAAATTCAATAGATGAACATCAAGAACCAGATGGAAACCAGGGGATAGAACCCGCAAAAAGATCAGGGAGGATAGAGATTAATATGTCCAAAATTCTTCACATTCAGTCATACCAAAAAAATCAAGCATGATATCATATAAACTAAGAATCCTGAGAAAATAAATAACTAAACAAAATTATCATCAGACCGTTAAAAGATATCAAATTCTATTGTGTGTTGAATTCTCTTATTCTACGTTGTTGTCTTATGTGAATTGTTAATTGATTACACCTACGCTTAATTATGGGGACAAGAAGTGAGATGATTTACTTAAACTGGACACTCTATCTTAATAGCCTTTAACAATAATTGATTGAGTAAAAGGCAATTCGAACGATCAATATTTGACTCCAGAAGCCCCCATTTGCCGATTTAAGTTAGCAAGCAAGGAGTTGGATCGAAATGAAAGCTATTGAAATTATTTGCTTATCATCGAAATATACACGTACATGGATGTTTATCGCACATGATCATGGTCCCCACTTGCTAATCGCTTCCGAGGGGAAACGAAACGCACATGGTGCATCATCGGGTGTGCTATGGCAGAAGCTTTTCGAAGTGGGAAGAGCTCATGAGTCAGTGTTCGCTGAGTAGAATGCGACTGGGGGCTTCGTCCGTCAGAAGAAGTAAGCGCATGGCGCGGCGCTTTTTGACGTATGAAATACCGGAACACAGTACCGATGATGTCTGTGTTGTTGACACGCACGTCGTCTGAGTCTGAGACGGTACGGCCTCCCGAGAAGATGGTGGGAAAACAGGGAGGGGCCTGTGCGCGGTCCCTGGTCCCCTTCGATACGTGTCGAGTTCAGACCCGACTCCGTGCGGTTTCCGTCTCGGGGCCACGCACCCTTTCCGCCCTCTCTGCTCGTTTTCCCTTTTCCAACCTCCCTTTATTTTTCTTTCCCGCTTCCGAAAGAAAAAGGAGATACCATGTTTAAGTCATTTACTACCTATCGACGTCATTCTTCTCTCTCTCTCTCTCTCTCTCTCTCTCTCTTATAAATGCTATAAAAAAAAAGAAAAAGAAAAGAAAAGAGACCCGTGTTGGCAATTCTGAGACAATTTTCCAAATTTCTCGGTAAACAATGCATAATAATGAAGATTGCAGATGATACCATCAAAAGAACCAATACGCTTGCGACACGTTTATTTCGAAATTTCAAGCAAATCTCTCTCCCTTAGCTTCCATTTCGTATGTCGTCGAATTCCTAATGTGAAAGTAAATGGCCATTTCATCTTAGAAATTCTGGCTCACTGGAAAAGAAGATCTTGTAAAGAGTCACGAATTATTGGGCTTCTTAGGGCGAGCGTTAGGATTGTTGGCAACGTATTTCCAAGCAAACTTGGGCATGCCAAGTTCGTAGGACAATTGTTCTTGAGCGAAGAATTTATTAAGTCTCACAGATCTCCATGCCTTATCTCTATCAGAGAGTCGAGGATCCTCTTGATGGCTACGGATAATGACTTCCATCCATTCTTGCCATTTTCAGTAGCTTCCCTCCTAAACAAAAGCTCTCTCATGTTTCGGAAATTTGTCGAAATCTCTAATTTTCCCCAAAGATTTAGTGATTGGAGGAGAGAAAAGCATATTCAATTTTGCCATAATTCACAATCTTAGTTTATTTTCTTCATATTTGGTTTCCCCATAACGACGTTGTTTAAAACCATTTATGCCAAATTTCCACATTGGATCCATGTCAAACAAATTGCTTGTCGTGTGTATTTTCATGTCAATAACTTAAAGGAATATTAACATAAGTAATAGAGAGATTTGTTGATCATGAATGTATCGGTTTAGAATTTTGTAACAAAAAAAAATTAATTTGGGGTAATATGAGTTACAGGTGTATTGATTTGGAACTTTTATTAGTATTATTCCTAAAAATTAATTTGTCAGGAGATGGTAACTTCTTCATGTGGCTATAGTAATTTTTTCATGTAGATTAGCCCAGTCGTATGTTGGAGTGTTAATAAATAGGCCTTCGATGTGGCGAATGATTTCATAGCTGAAAAAATGAGCAACCACCTATCTATTTATAACTAGTAATTTCCCAACTATTAGGGTTTACTTTAGTGGCCACTCTTTCCACATGGGAAGGAGAGTGGAGGATTTAGGGTGCGTTTGGAAAGGCTTTTGGGAAAAGCTTTTAAGGAAATGCAATAACCTTTAGTTTAAAGGACTTTGATGAAATGCAAAGATTGCGGCGCCTTGGAAAGCAACTTTAGGGAAATGTTATTTGGCAAACACATTTGGGAAGTGCTTTGGTGTGACCAATTTAAGGTTTTCTAATTTTTATTTTAAAAAAATGAATATAAATAATGATTTTTATATTTTCGCTCCGAGATGTAATGTAAAATACATATATTAAAAAGTTCGTAAGTAAAAAATCACATTAAAGTGGACTTTTTCTCAATTAAAAAAAAGAGTAATTTCATTATAATAGACATGGTTACATATACATCAAAGAAAGAAATAGGTTTTCATTAAAAATTACAAGCATCCTTAAGTATTTACTAAACTTATTGCTATTCGATCATGTAAATGCGCCATGTCAGAAGATGAATTATCATTTGAAATACTAGGCCCCTCATTTGTATTATTAAGATCAACTGAATATCCATAATTGGGATCCAAATCCACCATTGCAAAATGTCTATCATTGACGGCGTTTCGTCGTATATAATTATGTAAAGTCATTGTTGTTATAACAATTTTTACTTGCTTTTCAAACGAAAAGCTTGGCATGTACTTTAGAATCTTCCACTTCTTCTTCAATACACTAAAGGCTCGTTCAATTTCCAATCATAGCTAGGAATGGGCACGATTGAATACCTTTCGATAACCTGTAGGGGCAAGATCTTGTTGAAATTCTGGCAAATGATATCTAACTTCTTTGTATGGCCCCAAATAACCTGTCAGATTTGGATATCCGACATCTATTATATAATATTTACCTACACAAATATAATGTAAATTTAATCAACATAGGCCATATTAATACATATTAATGTACAAAAACCATTAATAAACGGATCTGGAGGAAGATGGGGAAATTGCATATCACGTATTCCTAGAGCTTCATAGAAAATACGAGTGTCATGGGCTTGTCCCTCCCAACCAGCCCAAACATAAAATGATTCCATGTTAAAATTACATACCGCTAATACATTTTGAGTCGGTATACCTTTTCGATCAATAAAACAATTTGATCTTTTGTAGGTATCACCGTTGGGATATGTGTGCCATCAATAGCCCCAATACAATCCTAAAACAAAAAAGCAAATATTCTTATATAATCAAAATTTGCATTTAGTTCTTTCTTTCTACTGTATAATCAAAACATACCTTAAAATAAATATAAAATGTTTTATTATTCTTGATCTTCTTTGGAACATCTTTAAATTGCCAATTAGCTAGTTGGATCAAATCTTTACCCATTTCACATATTTTATCTAATACTAAGTTAAAATACATGCTTTTGGTTTCCTTAAAGCGTTGAAAGCGCTCTTGTGTTAACCTATTACCTATACCATGTCCTAAAATATGAAGAAATATTCCAAGCATTTCTATAACATCAATATTCCTAGTTCCTTGAAGACCATATCATGTTACTAAATTATGCATTAAATTATTAAATATATTCTTATCAATTCTAAACATTTGATAACATCTTATCAAATTAGCATCTTCGCCCATCAACTTTCCTGACCATGCATTTCATGTATATGATAATATCCTACAATGGTTTTTTTCTTTTTTACTATATGTTGCTTGATAAGCAATTGTTGCTTGAGTAATTTTCACAAGTTACCAATATTTCTCATCCTCTTTTTCATGGATTTCTCTTTCAAGAGAACGTCCATATCTGTTTATAGTAACAAAATAGTAAGAAAAGTGAGGAATAATTATCCATCAATAGAACATTTATCATCCATAATATATATGCAAACTCCACCAAATCAAAAGAACACAAAATAAAAACATAGGTCTCACATCAGAACATAACTAGGAAAAGAGTTCACAAGTAGTGCAAATCATCAATCCAAAATAAGTTTCACATTACAACATATATTAATATGAAAAAGCTCAAACAAGTAACTAACATCCTAGCAATGACTATTATGCTCTTCCGACTTATACTTCAGTCACTCGATTTTTTCTTCATTTCCATCCAAGTTCATAAAAATCTACTCGTTGTCTTTCTTTTTAGAAAAAAAATGTAAGAGTGCAAAGAAGAACAACTTTCTGTCTTACTTAACCTTAGGTATGGATTTTAATGTTTGTACAATTTCTTTGTAAGGATCAAAGTCCTTTACAACCGATGTTGCATTGCTCCTATTTTCAACAGCTGAACAAAGTTTGTCGATTTGTGATGCTAACTTATCACGTTCGGTCAATTTTTTTCATTTCTTTCCTCCAGCTTGCTTTGTCAAACTTTCTACCGCTCTTTTATGACTCTTACTTTGATTTGGTTGGGTATTCATTTCACCTACATCACGCTTTAACAAATCATCAGTAGATCCTCCACAACCACTAATATCGGCTTGTGTAACCTAAACATTCTCATTATTGCATAAATTTTGTGCACGATTTTAAGTAATAATTACAGTAGCAATTGTACCCTGGAACATTTGATCCAACAAAACTTCAACATCCGAATGTATGCCTTTGGTTTGAAAGACTTTAAGCTTAGGATTAGCCTGTTGTAATGAAATATTTTTAGGAATTGTATCATAAAATATGAACTTGCCAAAAAAAAGAAGAGAAAGTAACAAAAGAATAGATAAACACCTTGATTTTTCTCTCCCACCATTCATCACTCGCGTCAATAGTTTTCTTTCTTGGATCCCACCCTAGTCTTTTTTCCTTTTGAACCAATTGCTTCCATCTTTTTCCATTCTTCCTTTAAATTGTCCCACTTACTATTCATTTGATTTTTATCGTACTTTTTTCCCCTCAGCTCCTCAAACTTGTTAATTATAACGGTCCATCCATCCCTTTTGTTGCTTGCAAGACGATTACCTTTTTCAATTTGTTCAATGCACAATCAACAAAAAGTTTCTACATCTTCAGGGCTTCAATATGCCTTTTCCTTTGATGACTTGTCATCTTCCAATAAAATGAACACAGACATATTTGAAAAATGAAAACAAATGAGGTTGACTATGACCAAATTCCGTAAACATGGATGAACACATAGGCCCTGCATGGAAACGTTTCAAAAAAATGTTTCTGGAATACTTTTGTACTTTTTTTGTTCCTGGGAACAAAAAAGGAACAGAAACGCGTTTGGTTGCGTTTCTGTTCTTTTTTTGTTTTTTTGTTCCAAGAACAAAATTGGAGCAAAAAAAAGAAACACAAAAAAGTTGCTTCTAGAGAAAAGAAACACTTCTTCAAAGCCAAAAAGAAACGCTTCTCTTCTTCTCTCTCTTCTCTTTTCTTCTTCTTTTCTTCTTTTTCTTTGGCCGGTCGCCGGCCTCGCCATGGCCGACGCCCGGCCGTCGAGGGCCGGCGACGCCGTCGAGGGTCGGCGACCTCGCCGGAGCGTCACCGGCCCCCGGCGAGGCCGAGCCTCGCCTGCGCCGGCGAGGCCGAGCTCGCCCAGCTAAGGCGAGGCTCGGCCTCGCTCGAGGGGAGATCTTCGGCTAGGGTTCCGGCGAGGGGCTCCGGAGGACGGTGCGACGGCGGCGTGGCACTAGAGGCTTCGGGATCGACACGAGGCGACGCGGGCAAAGACTGGCGGACGGCGTCACGAATGGCGTGGTGAGATCGGGACGGCGTCGAGCTGCGGGCTTTGGGGCGCAGGTGCTCGGCTCCGACGGCAGGGCGGCGAGGCTCGGCCTCGCATGCGTCGGCGATGCCGAGCCTCGCCTTGGCCGGGCGAGCTCGAGCTCGCCCGGATCCGGCGAGGCCGAGCCTCACCATGGCCGGGCGAGCTCGAGCTTGCCCGGCCCAAGGCGAGGCCGAGCCACGCCCAACCACGCGAGGCTCGGCCTCGCCGAGGGCGGTGAGCCTCGCCGTGGCCGGGCGAGGCCGCCGCCAAAAGAAGAAAAAAATAAAAAGAAAGGAAAAAATGGAAAATAAAATAAAAATATTAAAAAATTAAAAGAAACAAAAAAAGAATAAAATTTACCAAACGTGTTTCTATTCATTTTTTATTCCCGGAAGAAACGTTACCAAACGCGTTCTTTTGTTCAAAAACCATTCCCGAACAAACACTTTTTTGTTTTGTTCCCGAGAATAGAAAAGGAAGAAACATTACCATGCAGCCCCATAGTATGTATATTTTGACATAACATTAAGATAGACATAAGGCCGCTTAATTTTTACAAAGGGTTTCACTAAATATACATTTTTCCTTGAAGACAACTCTCTAAAATTTACAAAGTAAGGGGCACTGGAAATAAATCAAAATCCAATTCACATGAACCCAAGAAAGAGCACACCAAGCCGGACATGAGTGGGGAAAAAGAATAGAAACATAATGAATAGAAGCGAAAGAACCTGGATTCAAGACCTTCTGAGCGAAGAGAGGGGCGAGAATTTTCTACTTAATATGTCTCTAAAATTTCGACGTCTCCACAAGTCAAGAGTTTATCTACACGATAAACATGCTATTGTAAATCAAAATATTATCTCATTCTCTTCTTCAGCTAAAATAGTGATCCCAATCATTAAGTTCTATCATGTCATTGACTCTACCACCAAAACCTCAGCACCACCACAAAAAGTAAAGACAGCAAAAAAAAAAAAAAAAACAAAACGTAAATGTACATATTATCAATAGGAGTCCTAATCAGCAACTTGAAGTTCGCTAAAAGAGGAAAACAAGATTTTGCAATATCTAAGAGAGGTGAAGTGTGACGCTGACATTACCCATCAACTCAAAAAGTGAGAAACCGTTTTAGATTGTTGGTGAGGTACCTAATAATTTGATATTATCTATTGCCTGTATTCTCTATGTCTTTGAGCCTAGTAAAGATATAGCAAAGCAACATAAAACCAGCTTCCTCATGGAAACATCAGAAAAATTGACATGGTTGTAAACCCTAATGCCTCAAGAAACTACAAGTGACGCATGAAGTAGGAAACTACACCCTCAAACACACACAAGCATACAAAGATGCATTTTGAAATTGAGAAGAAAAGAAATATTAGCAAATCTTAAGAACTGAGTATTTTTTTTTTATTAATTGGTGGCACAGGGTATTTTACCTAGGCCCGACTGAATGAGATATTATCATCTAACAAGATATGAACACATCCAAGCATTAACACTCGATAGAATGATTGCTGCAACAATAGTTTCAAAAAGAACATATCGAAGTAAAGTTTCTGACACTCTAGTCCGGTTTAACATGAGAATCAAGTTCAGACTAATAGTAAGCACTTCAATGAATTAGACCACATTGGGTATTCATATTTGCTATATCTCTCCATTCCGAAAAATACAAAGAAAATGGCCGATCTTGTGCAAATCGACCAGCATAAAAAGGCTTAGTGGTAACTTCGCTGCCCTGAAATTTGCCTTAATTACTGGCGTATCTCTTTATTGCATTCAATTATTACAATTTTTGGCAGGATTTCTCATTCCAAGCATACAATCCAATGATGGGAAGTCCAAACCGTTAAAGATGATAATGGTTATCCTTTACACAAACAAATGCAGATGTTAAGAGTATTGGTTTATTAAACTTCAAAGTGTCTAATCAGTGTTTATGCTCTAATTCTTGCTTTCTACCATCTAGTAATATGAAAGGGTAGGACCTTTAAGCAAGCCTTTCCAAAGCAGAAGTGCTCACACACACTCTAATTACCAAACAACAATGACAAGTATAGTCAATTTCTAGCATTGTAGAACTTCTTTGTCGGGATGGAACCATTGAAATTTAAAGAAACCAGTAATTGCTAAACGAAAAGAGACGCTACTAGAGAGAGGTGGCCGAAGAGGCAAGATTCGGCGGGCAACTGGAGAGGTGAGCTTTGGCGGGCGACCTTCGACAACCAAAGAGGCGAGCTTTGGCAAGCAATCAAACAGGCATGCTTCGGTAGACGATCAAAGAGGCGAACTCTGGTGACTGGAGAGGCGAGCTTGGGTAAGTGACCGGAGAAACGAACTTCACTGATCGAAGAGGTGAGCTTGAAGAGCGAGATTTGAAGAAGCATCCAAAAGAGGAGAGAAGAGACGAGAGCAAAGAAGAGACGAATGCAAGCGGCTCCTTGGCATTAGGGATTAGGGTTTCTATTTTAAAATGGTCAAATTTTAAATTTTAGTAAAATTCTAAGGGCAACAACGGAAGAATAAATTTTTTCTTTAATCCCTCTCGTAGCATGTCGAGAATGCTAGAAAGCCTAAGGCAGCTCCCTAGTTGCCTTGGGCTTTAAGCCTTCAAAAGGCTAGCCTTTACATAAGGGGACTTGAAAAAAATTAGCCAAACACCACATATTTGGCTCAAGGGGCTTTGAACGCCCAAAAGCCTTTGGAAATGTTAGTCCCAAATGCACCCTTAGAGGGATTGGGGTGGAGATATTTAGTTTTAGATATGGGTTTCGACTCTCACGCTTTGCAAAGAGGCATGATAAAAGTTTGATAGTGAGTTGAGGGTTAGAATATGACCGACTAAAAAAAAAAAAATAATAATAATAATAATAACTCCCCCATTAGTTTGGCATGCAAGTTTTAACATTCGAGTACTAGTAAAATCTAGACCTATCAAAATGGGCTATAGACCCATT
Organism: Eucalyptus brandiana; assembly: GCA_014182725.1. Taxonomy (NCBI): domain Eukaryota; kingdom Viridiplantae; phylum Streptophyta; class Magnoliopsida; order Myrtales; family Myrtaceae; genus Eucalyptus; species Eucalyptus brandiana. The sequence goes on from CM024674.1 coordinate 39,358,298, forward strand.
TCTTAGCCCATATTTGATGAACTAGGTTGTTATATAATTATGTTATATTCAATAAATAGGTCATACATAGATTTAAAATTGTAAAGCTTGAATAATATACGTGTCAAATGAGCCACAACTTACTTAGACTCAACCCTACTTCTATGACTTTCTCTCACTTCACTCAATCTTACGCTCGTTCGCTCCATGCTCTTATCTCATTTGAATATAAGTTTTTTTAGATTAAGTTAAATATCAAGTATTTAAACAATACGAGTAGGGTTGTGTATTGGTCATTAGATTTATCTTACATGGATTTGGATCAATTTTTGATTTGGCCAAAACTTGATCTGATTTGATCGTTTGATGGGATTAGGGAAAGTGGGAAAGGTGATGAAACATATGAAAAAGTTTATTTAAAATTACTCTGCCGCTCTGTCGCAACCCGGTCGTTGTAGTATAGTGGTGAGTATCCCCGCCTGTCACGCGGGAGACCCGGGTTCGATCCCCGGCAACGGCGATTTTAATTTTTTTCCCCTTCTTCGCATTTTTTGGTCCGTCGATCAGTCCCTCTGGGTCGAACATCTCAACGGACTAAACTCACCCCCAACTCTATCGGACGGTCATCGGCACTCCACGAGTGCTGTTGTTTATTTAGATGCATACCTGCGTTACAGGTGATCCTGTCCCCTGCCATTTCTCTTTCCCGCCATATCGTCCCCCTCCGCTGCCTCCCTCTCTACTCGCTATTTCCCTCGCTTCTTCTTCTATTTCGCTTTTCTTTTTTTTTTTCTCCTTCAACCTCAGGTCAGCGACGTCAATGGCGAAATCGAAGCAGGAGGAAGACGAAGTGGCGAAGGCGGACGGTCTGGAGATAATCTCGATCGGGCGCTTGTACAAAGGACCGTGGGATAAGAAGTACTGGAGCTGCTCTAGGGTTCGTTCCCACTCGGATCCTTTTGTTTTGTTTTTTGTTTTTACGTTTTTTCTTTTGCGTGTTCTCTCGATCAAGCATCGTCAGTGCTTCTGTATCGATTTCAATAAGCACGCCTGATTTACAGTCGCTTCTCGTCTCGGATTGCGACGGGCTTGTGATTGCTGGGGATAGGTTGCTTCCGTGTGCACCGATGACTTGGATTTTGGACGATGCGATGGTTTAGCGAGCTGTATCGGGTTTGATATGAGGTGGAACTTGCATATTAGAGACGGGGGCTAGATTGGCTAAGCTGTCGGCTAACGATGTAGATGGGGGCTATAGTCAGGATGGAGGTGTGTGCACCGTACAGGGTGTTGAGAGAATTCAGCTCCGGAAAAGAAGCAGAGTCCAATTCACCGTGATGTCTATGTTTTCTGTGAATTTCGTGTGGCATCGTACGCCGCGATGGGGTGGGGAGGGGGAGAATGACTCAATTAATGCGAAGATGGTATAAAAAGTGAGAGCGATGGGAGCTAGAACAGATTCCGTATGGTAGCAGCTGTTGAGTATATATTATAATTTTGATGAAGAAAACAAGTTCTACAGAAGCTGTATTCATGTTCATGCTTACCAATTTACTGTTGCAAGAATCTGTTTGATTTTAACTTTTACATCGAGAGTCTCATTAAATCCCTTCCTGCTTCTTTGAGATTGTGCGAGATAAGGATCAACTCTAAAGCGCATCATAAGAACCCATGCCTAGAGCTAGCATCACATATGCTGCTAACTGGAACTTTTGTCTTCACTTACTTTCCTTACAAGGGAACCTTTAGCATGAAAACATGATTATTCATCCAGAGCTTCTTTTTAGAAGTCAGATCATCATTTAGCAGAAACCATGTGTACCTTGCCCTCAAGCAGACTGCTCGAGGTTTCCACGTGACGTGGGCCTTTGAGTACGTGCACATTACAACTTACTCATACACCATACTAACATTTGTTATACTAGTTTCATCATCCAAAAGCATCTCATAGGGGGCCCTTAGTATTTCTTGGTACAACTCTTAAGTACCCTTATTTGTAACTATGCCACAGAAATTGAAAATTGATTTTCCTTCTAACTCCAAAGCATTAGAGAAGGATGGGCACAGTGGTTGGCTCTAACTCTATGCATAGCAATATTACGTGCATCGCATGTTATGTCTATCGTCCTAGGTAAATCTAAATCTATATTAAGTAGATCTCATCATCAACTTCCCTCCCTTTTTGTAGGGAAAAGACCGATACCCTTATCCGATTGGATATCAAGCTGTCCGAGCTCATGGTGGGAGCAGATGTAAGATAGAAGTTTGTGAAGGTTCTAAAGGGCCTTTGTTTATGGTGTGTGGCTATATACTTGGTAATTTTGTTGAGGTCTTGCTTCAGAAATCAATCTAATTGACTTCACTCTTATCCAGGTTACTGCTGCAGAAGGACATTCATGCTCTGGGCAAACCCCAAACATTGCCTGGGATAGGTTTCAAAAGAAAGGTTTTCCCCGTATGAAGATATGGCATGGAAAGAGATTTTCTTGCAAGATAGATGGCACTGAGGTATACTGGTACTCCAGTATTAAACTTCAGAATTTCACATGTTTAGTAATGTGTTGCTTTCCAGTTTGTGCTCTCACTTTTAGTCATTGAGAGATCTTCATTTTCTTAATTTGACGTAGAGGTGAGTTCAGAAAATCACAGTTAATTAAATGGAAGCTTTCTCACTCCATCCCCCTTGCCCTTCCTTCCCTTCTTGGTCTGAGTACAAGGCACTGACCTTGATCAATAGGTTTCAAGAGTTTTTTGGTTTCATTTAGACTTGACTTCAAAATCAATAAAGGAATAAAACGCACTTGACTAATGAATTGGCAGGATTGAAAATCACCGAGGAATAGTCTGCATTGCAATTAGTTGTGTGTTGGCCTTGTGTCATTGGATGAAACAAAATATTCTTACATAATCCAGAAAAATTAACATATCTCCTCTCTTTCCAGAAATACAGGAGGCTTTGAAGAGTTGAACACATTCCTTAGACTTCATATATTATCTCATCATCTTGTTTTCTCATCTTTTGACATTCTTATGACATGCCTACTTATAATTCTATGAGCTTGGCATTTTAGTGTGATGGGTTGGGCTCCATAGAATATGAATAAGATAGGATCCGGATGCTGTAATCACTATATTCCTCAGGAAATGCATCGAATACACGTTCGATGCTGAGACCTCTTACATTAATCCCCAAATTGATATTGCTGGTGCTGTTATCTTTTGCTACCAGTTGATAAGGCATGGGTGTCATCTTTGAAGTTTTGATAAAATAGGTATCCACTGCTGTTGTTTCATCTGGAAGTATTTCAAATGACTAGATTGCAATATGTTAGCAAACTTGATCCAAATATGTCATATTCTCCTGTATGTGCATTTTGAACTTGTTGGTTCCTCCCAGAGAGCATGTCATGTAGCTCTTGGGTATTTGATTCTTCGACCAAATCTCTTTCTACAACAATGTTCGCTAGTCAAAATGATCTTTAATATCACAGAAGCATTAGCTAGAGCTCCTGAAATATTTAAGAAATCTACAGTGAGCTTTTCCACAAAGGTCTTTTGATGCTTCTTTTGTTTCATATAATTTTTTAGAGTGATTGCTTCAGTAATATCTTTTTGGTATTGGTGCAAAGGAATGCAAAGGCTTTACTTTTCTTTACTCATCTCTGATTTGAATATGCAGCATGATTAAGCAATTACCCTTGCTGCTGAACATAAATTCCCATCTATTTATATGGTATGCAGTTCTTTGGCTTTAAGGATCCATTGGTCCAACGATTGCTTAGGGAGCTAGTGGCCAATGGAGATGGAATTGCAGAACCGAATCTGCTAATCTCCAGCTTCTGCAGTGGCCCTTCCCTAACAGAGCAAGAACTTAGATGCCCTGATTCACGCTCATATCCTGATTTACTGGCATGTTTGGTTGAGCCACGAACTACGAGAAAGAGAAGTAAGAGACTGGAAAACACAGGTACGAGGTCCAGCTCTGAAGTTCTCTGTAAAAGACTGCAAACATCAGTTCTGGAAAATGCTAAGGACTTGAATCCAGGAGGACCAGGTCAGGGAAGTCAGTGGAAGCGTAACAGTGTTGGCTCATCCATTTACTCAGCTTCAGGTGGAGATAAAATCATTTGCGGATCTCCAGGAATATTGTCGAAGCAAGTGAACTCAAACATTGTGACCGAGTATGATAAGGTTGAAGATGCAGATGAAAAGAACCTTGAATGCCCCGAAGATCACAAATCTACTGGCCTAATCCAATGTGTATCCGCAGCAGAAGAATCCGTAAGTCCCTTGTTTTCATGGAAATCACCTGACAGTTTTGAGAGTCCTGTTCTCGTTAATGTCTTAGCTATGATATTGAGTACTTCCCCTGGACCTTATTGTGTTACGAATAACTCCCATATTGAGGTGGGAATATCTATATTAGCTTCCTTTTCATCATCAGAATTTCTGGAAAAGCTTTTTTCTTGTGTAAGCTAAAAATGAGGTTTTCTACTTTGCGCATTGGATGGAGAAACATTCTTAATGCCTCACAGCTTGATAGGTTAGAAGATGGTGCAGCCCCTGGGTTCAGCTACTCTGTGGTAATGCACAACATTGAAGAACCTGCATCTGTGAATGATGCTGGTGTCAATGGCAGCGACATGCCTCTTTGTGCACTTGATACTTATGATAGTTTGCAAGGTATACCTAATCTGGGTTAATATTATAGAAGGAAGTCATATCACGTCATAATGTGGTGGCTAATTTCCCTCAATTTATGACTTGCAGTAGACAACGGAGATAAATCGCATGATTGTAAGTTGGCTAGTCTCGGCAAAACAGCTCTCAATTCGGAAGGCGTGGTAGCTGCAAACCACAAGTCTGATTTTGGTGAATTGGCTTCTGAATCACATCCCAGAGGGGAGATGGACAAGGACCCTTTGAATTGTAGCTATGAGAATAGTGATCTCGATTCTGTTGGTCAAGATGTAGCCAAGTCTATGATGACAGTTCTGCTTCCACAAGCACTCCCTCTGCTCAAGAAGTTCTCAAGAAAGAAGAGTAAAGCAAAGCAAGGTGTTAGTGATCCAGGACATCTTTTAGGCGCTGTGGAGTTTGAGGATAAAAATGCTGGTTCGTTTGTTAATGCGTCATCCACTGGTACGGGGAAACACCAGTTATCACTGCTAGACTAAAATACATATTACACAATTCACAGATTGGTTGCATGCTTTGTGTAATTTGTACTGAATGATAATTTTCTCTTTTATGTTGCAGATCTAGCAAACTATGAAAATACACGAGTAGAAAGGGAAGAAAACATGCTAGTCCTAGCTGCAGATTCAGCTTCTATCATCAGAAGTTCTAAGAATAGCAATGCAGCAGCTCCTGACAGCTTTAAGGTAGATCAATGTGGTGGCAATTTGAATTACTTGCTAAATTTTCTTTATTGGCTCACTATGAGGCTACTATGTGCTCACATACTTCATTCACAGATCGAAAGCTTGTTTTATTTTTTTGCAGAATAAACCTAATGATATCAATATGAGTGCCACAAATAGTATTGTTTGTCTTGATGAAATGCATGCGCTCTCCAGTGAAAAAATTCAAGGAGATCGTGTTGATTCCGGGAATGTTTTTCACTATGGATCTCCGGACCTTCCACCCGAATGGGCTAATATGAGCGCAGACTCATTTTCATTTGAAGAGGGCCTCATAGCTGCATCTGATTGTATTTCAGGTGCTTTCATTTTCTGTTCTTGCTTGAAGATCATTCATTTAGCATGCCTATAATGGTGTGACAAGCAGGCAGTAGAAACAGACTGTAAATTATGATGAACCTAATTTCTAACTTATGTAAAAAAAAGAAGTTTTATATACCATTTCTCTAACAGTGAGCTTTGAAAAGCCTTCATCATTTTTGCCAGAAAATGTAGGAAGATCATTTATTCTTAGGGATAAGTTTTATGTCAGTGTGGGATTTTCGTTGATATCAAGGAGTTGGAACAAGGAGCAGAATGTCCAACTTCATAAATCTAACAGGCTTCTTTTTAAGGTCACAAGCTTAATCATCCATGTGTTTTTTTTTTTTTTTTTTGCGTGCAGATGCATATGATCGCGGTAGGACTAACCGTGAAGCTGATGCCAAAGCAGGTCTTGCAGACAATGACTGTGCCATGATTGAGTCTAAAACACTTTTGACTGGCAAGTCTCAATGCCCACCATCAGAAGGCACTGCGTGCAGGATTTTCAGAAATGATTGCATTGCTGAAACATGTACTGCCGCTGGAGCCATCATTTGCCAAGATATAAATGATGAACCAGGCAGTAGCGATATTGCAAAAGTCCTGACGATTGGACATTCCGATGATTTGCCTATAGAGATGCCTACTACAAATGTTAAGTATGATAGAAATGAGGATCCCCCTGGTTCACAAGTTCAAGCATTTGCCTGTGCATCAGTCAAGAAGAATATCTTGAGCTTCCCTTCATCTCAACCCTCGATTGACGAGAAACCAAGAAACTCTTTACCATCCACAGTTATGCTTGATAGCGTGAGAGATACTGCTAAGAAAGATCCGGCTGTTCCACAGTTAAAATCATCTGGGAATGTGCAGCTCAATAATGAGCAGCAAAGCATATGTCAGCTTGTTGGTTGCTATATTCATCCTCTTCCAATTGTGGCAGTGTGGTTGAGTACACACGAAAATGAGATATATATTTGTATTCTCTCTGGCCTTGAAGAGGATAAAGTGAAAACCTTGTTTCTTTACAAGGTACCCACTGAACATGCAGGGGCAGGATGCCCTTCGTTTCTTGGTCATACGCCAGTTACCTTCCCAATCCCACAAAAGATATATGGTGGTCAGGTAAGTTTCTTTTTGTAAGAATTCTGGCACATCTTTTTTGGTTATTGTGAGCTGCATATGATTAGTGTATTGTTTGGTATGTGCTTCTCTTTCACTAGATTGCGCCAGAAAGATCTTACTTTCAGTTCACACCGCATGGAAAAGGCCTCGTTTTTCTTGGCTGTGTGGAAGCACCGTGTTGCAGGTATAATTTACTTTCATATTTGGATGATTAATGTTTGAAGGTCATGAGAAAGACATTATTTATGACATTAATGCTTGCAGGGAAAGAAGAATTTCATGTTCATGCTCAACATGTGCATTGGTCTCATTTGATGAGAATGCCATAAGGATTGTTCAAGCAAACATGGGTTTTGTAACTCTCGTGGCAAATCTGAAAGCCATTGACAGGGTACACTCAATATTGGTCTGCGAACCTGACTATCTGGTTGCTGTTGGAGGGAGTGGGAGACTGCATCTGTGGGCCATGAATTCTGCCTGGAGGTTATTACTAATACCTGCTTTAATTGAAGCTAGTTCTTCTTGTTGTTGTGCTTGCTGCAAAGAAAACCACTGGACCATTGCTTGTAACATTTCTTCTGCAGAGGTGTAAATTCTTGGCAGTATATTAAATGCTGTAATAAATAGCTGTGGAAGTGAAGCCCTTCCAGAGTTTCTACCAAGAAGATGATTTCTACATTAGTGCGTAACCTCATTTAATATAAAATGTCCATGCACAGTCAGGACAGTCTGTCTTGGTCTAGGAACAATTAGACTTATAATGTGTCACAATATAACCGGCTATAATGAATCTTGTTTGCTACCCATACTTCTATACTTGGCAATGATACCTGCTAATACCAATACAGTGTAGGCATTTTAATCTATATATATTTCGGTGCTGTCCTAGCAAGATACACAGTAACCTAATTGTGAAAATAAAAGTGATGTAAATTTCCAAGCTCCTTGTCTTTATGAACTAGAGAGGTATCTTGTGGCATTCTCCATACAGACTTGACATTCTGAGATTAGTGGAAGTGGGGAAATTATGGGTACATGCCACATGGGGATATGGAAAAGCATTTGATCGCTCTTCCCCCTACCTTTTCTTTATGCCGGCGTTATATCTGGAACCTTGAACTTATGTACTGCATTACTTGGTCTTTAAGTGTATGCTTAATACTGCAAAATAATGCCTATTTATATCTGAAAAATGCTTTTTTACAGTGCTGAAACAGAAGAATTTGATATACCAACCAGTGATTGCGATTCTCCTTGCATTGTGGAGTTGAAGAAAATCCCAAGACATGCATACTTAATTGTTGGACATAATGGCCTTGGGGAATTTAGTCTGTGGTATGTTGCTATATTTCTGAGGTCCAGGTCCTGCTTAAACATCCTTTTTTAATCTGTTGCATGATTGTAAGTGGAGTTAAGAATTAGTGAAATGGTTGTGCATTAGTTAATGTGTGAGAGGACACAAAAGTTTGAATAGGATGAGAAAAACTGTGTAATACTTGTAAGGACATACAAGAGTTTTGGGCAAAAACTTAAAGAGAAGAAGTATTACAATCGGGTCCTCAAGAATGTTGTACTCATAACCCCTCCTCTCCCTTTATCGCATCAGCTTTTGGTCGTTTTTTTATCCTGCAGCACTTCTCAATTTTCATTGGCATATTTTCTTCATTGCATTAACTCATCAGTTTTTTCGTGATTCTTTCAGGGATGTATCAAAGCGCATTTTCTTGTCTAAGTTCTCTCATCCCAATCCTTCAATCTGTAGCTTCCTTCCAATCAGCTTATTTAGATGGAGAAGGGAAGATTTTATTTCGGGTAATAGAAATTTAGAGGAGCATGTCAATGTAATTATGGAAGCAACAATGAAGGACTCCTCGGGGCATGATGTAAACTGCAACTTTCTTCATTTAGAAGAGGAAGATATTGCTTTATGGCTTCTAGTTGCTGCTGTTTCTGAGGCTGAACATGACTATCAATCAAATGCCTGCCGAACAGATTCAGTTGTAGGATGGAGACTAGCTCTATTGGCAGAGAAAATGGTTATCTTGGGAAATACGTTGGATCAAAGGTACCCAACTTGGAAGTTTAAAGCCTTCTTTAGTTTATATTCTCCTGCATTCATGAATGCCTTAAGTGATCACTAAGCACCTTGCTTGATTCTTATGAAATTACTCCCTAGGTGTTATAAAACATGTTGACATCAAGACCTATTATTTTTGCTAACTGAGACTTTTGGCTTCCCTTTCAGGTTAGGTTCCTTGTGCTTGTTGTAATGGTTTGAAGGTGGATATGTTTCTTTTTAGACGGACCATTTTATGCTTATGAAGATGGGCATGTTGCTTATTGTATATTATCTTAGGGTCACAGTTACTGTTATAGGCAGAATTATATCAATTTATCAGAAACAAAACACAAGAATATAGACTGAAAACATCCTATTGCTCTCTGCAAAGTTTCTTCTATACAAAGATTTGGAGGATTTATTCTGGCAATGGCTTTTTCAGATTTTCTTTGTCATGAAGGTGGTAGTTTGCTCGTCAACAGAAGGGTGGATGTGGATATGAACTCTTTAAGCCTGTGATGCATGTGCTAACCATTTGTACTGTTTGGTTTCAAAGAGCTCTAAGCTTTTAGGATGCTGTCATGTGTGACTGTGCTTGTTTAGTAGCCTAATATGTTATTCCAGATTTTATGCGAATCTTTGAGGCAGACTCTGTATTTCACATAGGCAGATGCTTAATGTATAGGATTGCCTTTGCAGGGCCACTTCAGTTGGTGTATTATCTGGTCAAGGGATCATTGCTACAAATGGAGGATGCATTTACATGTGGGAGTTATCTACTGGAAAAAGACTGGGGACTCTTCATCAATTCCCAGGTATATGTTTGGCTTTTGTTCTTTGCATTTGTTTATGAAAGTCATCAAGATCTCTGTACATATGAATTCTCGATTGAGCTTCAGTGAAGTTCAATAAACCTGGTAGTCTCTCTTGTGCTAAGGTCCTTTGCCTACATATCCATATGTATGTGTATGTGTTGTGTCCTAGATACACATGATTTAGAATCATGACCGTGACACTAGCCTCTTTTGGATTGGTTAGTTAATAATCTGTGAAACTATCTGCTTCTCCAGCATTGTTGAAGTAGAATGATTCTCTTTTCTATCTTTTTTCTCTTTCTTTCTTTTCTTTGTCATCGTAAATGAATTCACTTACTAATTCGTCATGATTTATTATCATTTCTTTGTCTAACGACACACAACGGTCATACTCACCCCTTCTCATGATACTTTCTCATTCCTTTGACTTTGAAGAGTCATGAATTTTGATAGTAATTCTAGCATATTTTATTTGTTGCAATTCACTAACAAGGACCCTATTCTGGCTTGTCTTAAAACATCTGGAAGTCTCATTTACCAAATTAGCTCCCTGGTTTTGATGGGAAAGGAAACGGAGTCCAGAACTACAAGGTTAGCGTGAGTAATCATGTGAAATATGTCACGGGTGACACAGCAGCAAGCAAGAGGAAAGAATATCATAGTTCCTTTTTCAGGCCATTATCCCCATACCCAAACTCTGTAGTAGCTACTGATTTCGTCACAAGGAGGGAAAACCTTGCGGTGCTTATAAAGTGGGAGTTGGTGCCATTGCACGAACAACCACTTTGGTTGTTCAGGCTGAGTGACACTATTGGTGATGGAGGCAGTGCACGCTGGCCTTAAACATCCATTGAAATTCGAATGGCTTTGTACCCTTTCCCTATATCTGTCTTAAATTTCTAAGGATCAGAACCCCAGTTCGAATTTAATCTAGGAATTAATTGGATATTGTCATCAAACTAAGAACTTGATACGATAGAGTTTTCCTTGTGGACTGCAGCTGCCTAAACAATTTGAGTATCGTGAATGTTGCCTAAAAAGCCCTGCACTAATGTTACCATACCATAATCTAAGAATTTAGAAGCCCTGCAGTTATGTTATGATTCCATATCTTGGTAACATGGGCGATGTAATTCCCTGTCTAATCAGTCTTCTGTGGCAGGTGGCAGCGTCTCTTGTATTGCTACCAGTGATTCTACTCCAGCTGTCTTTGCAGCTGCTGGCGATGGAGGGAAGTTGCTGGTTTATAGGCATTCTCAGTTTAAGGCAATTGACAGGGAAATGATGCAACCATAGGATTTGGGTCTTCCCAAGTTTTCAGGTTTTTTCTTTTGGCCAGTGATTTCAGATCTTCCATTAACTTGACGTGGAGACTTATCATGGGGTTCCATAGACATGCTCATTTTTTGCAGTCGAGGAATCGGGATGCTCCTGGCCAGACATCTGAATTGTTCATAATCTCTGAAGGTGGTTTCTCAAAAACATGTATACTTAACGGTTGGAAGACATCAAGCTGCCATTTGGTCAACGAGTGTGCTCTTTCCCCAACTTTAGTTTGGGCAATGCACTTTTAAAGCTACTCATAGTGTTTGTAATTGTGAATAACATGCAAAACTGATACGATTAGGGCACAGTTGGCTAGTTAATTTGCCTCCCTTTGACAAGCTCTTGGCGCAATGAGTCGAGCATGATGTATAGGGTGTGATCAAGGCCCTTGAACTTTCGTGTCAAGCCACATCCACTATGCTTTTGAGCTACTGTGAGGATTCCCCAGATGAATAAAGTTTTTCTCTAACCCTTGTCTCTCAAATCTGCACAGGGCTCGCGCAAATTGCAATCGTGCAGCTTCAATCATTCCTGCAAACTGCATTCTGTCCCTTGATCCCAGAGACTAGTCACTTGTGCGCGTTCGGCACTCTTAAGTCCAAGAGATCCGATCCCCCATAAAAAATCTAATGCGATGTCAAATGCATTGTTATCAGTGAGCGCCTCTAGACTCTAACAAATGACTGCGGGATAACAGTAATATCGTACTCGATCAAATGCATTTTCGTGGAGCTAGCATGTCTCAATTAGAAACAATGCGCAATGTGACTTGGCCCACGGACAAAGCATGATTCAAGACCGTCCGTGATTCGCCCGTGTCATGCATAAGGGCTTTGCCTGCGGACAGCCCTAATCGATCCATGAACGATCCACGAACCATGCACAATCAGTGCATGTGCAATACGAGCAAAAGCCTGTGCACAACCAATGGCTGACCGATGATCAATGTTCGGCCAGCCCATGTGCAACTTGCTGTGTCAAGTGGCCATGTTGACCTTGATCTTGCTTCTAACATGTGCCCATGGGCTTTTCCAAGGGCTAGAGTCAGTGAGTGACCTACTATGTAAACTTGACATGATGATACATATTCAAACTCTACCGTTGGATCGGAGGGACGATCAATGGCTAGGATAAGACCCGAATTTGTATAAATAGGGGTCATTGAGCTCAGTTCATTCACAAGTAAATATACTTGCTTCTTACTCATACGACCTTGTGTTTGTGCGTGTGTAAGGCTGACTTGGGATCGATAATCCCAAGGCCACACGGGTGCATGATCCGTCGGAAACAACCAACCCGTGACACAATGGGCCTAAGTTCTTTGGGCCGAGCCCAATCCCACATGGGCTCACGCTCAAAGCCGCCTCCTCCCTCTCGAGTAGGCCTGATCATGGGCCTCTACCTCCACAGGCCCAATCAGGCCCACTCAGCCCCACATCGGGCCGCGCACTGATCCACCTCTACTCCAGAGTCGAGTCCTCTCCTCCATCATCCCCTCCTCTGTCACGCTCCGTCGAAACCGACGCCGAACGGAGAGAGCAAAAAACTGAGAGTCGAAGCTCGAGCGACAGCTTCAATGGCCGCCAACTTTCCCGTCCAGAAGAACACTCTCTACGTCGGTAAGTTCGTCGTGCGTTCGCTTCTTCCTCTTCTTCGTCCTTTGATCTTCTGAGCTGAATCACGGAGACAAGAGACGCGGCGACTGGACAGGTGGACTGGCGGAGGAGGTGAACGAGGCGATCCTGCACGCCGCCTTCATCCCGTTCGGCGACATCAAGGACGTGAAGACGCCGCTCGACCAGGCGACGCAGAAGCACCGGTCCTTCGGCTTCGTCACCTTCCTCGAGAGGGAGGACGCCGCCGCCGCCATGGACAACATGGACGGCGCCGAGCTCTACGGTCGCGTCCTCACCGTCAACTACGCCCTCCCCGAGAAGATCAAGGGCGGTGAACAGGGCTGGGCCGCTCAGCCTAGTACGTCCTCCCTTCTCTTTGCTCTCTCTCCCGTTTTCTTTTTTGCTTAAACCCTAACTTTCTTGTCGAGGCTGGAGGGCGATTATTGTCTGTAGTATGTGGGTTGCTGTTAGAGTCGGATTGAATGTGTTAAAATTTTTGTTGGTGTTGTAGGATTCTGCAGGAGTAGTTCATAAGCTAAGTTAGAGTTTTTGCTTAATTTCTCTCAAGTTTTGCTCCTGCAGTGTTTTTTTTGCTTGGTTGGCATAGATGGCATTCGTGTATATGTCTTGCTATATCTCAGCCGATGGACTGAATTACGAGAAACTGAAATCGAGTTTCAAGATGAAAATGGTAGTGTTTCAGTGCTGTGTTGCCACCGTGAGGTGCTAACACTAGGTTGTTGCCTTTTTGTTGCTTGTGTTAAGGATATCTGGCAATAAAAGCAGCACACATTTTTCTGTGCGGCCATCCTCGTTCAACTGTGTAGCTAAATCAAGGTTCCCATTTGGGGTCTCTTGTTGGAGAGGAAACTCATCTTGACTTGACATGTGCTATTGGAGTATTGTGGCTGGACTTATTTGTGGAATTCTGATGTTTTTCATTTCTATGCTTCATTCGAATTATGGCAGTGCTGCACTTATGTGAATTATGTTGGATCCTTGTTTGGATGGACTGTTGTGTCATTGCATGTGTGGCTTCACAAACTTGTTTATCTGACTTAAGTAACGCCTTGTTGGCTCGAATACTGGATATCTAGGGGCAAAAGAGCTACCTAAATGGCTTTACCTTTTCTCCCCATTTTTCAGGTTAATGTGTTTAGTAGCAATGTGCTTTTGACTGTATTTCTAGACTACTCTGCCCTAAGAAGAATATGACAGGGAAAGGAAAGAAAGATTTGTTTGATACTTATTTTGTTATGCTCTCCTATGCTCAGAAGCTCAATATGGCATTCATACGTGACTATTATTTTTTTGCAAATCACAAGCATGATTTTTTTTTTACTGATTTTTATTTGACTTTCCTAATGCAGTTTGGGCGGATGCTGACACATGGTTTGAGCGTCAGCAACAAGAGGAGGAAATGCAGCGTATGCAGGCAGAGAACAAGGCAGCTATGCAGGCTGCAGAGGAGTTGCATAGGAAGAAAATGGCACAAGAGCGTGAAGGGGAAAAAGAAGATGATGCAGAGAAGGATGACCCGATGGCTATGGCAGAAGCAGAGGCTTTGAAACAGCAGAGCTGAAGTCGCTGGTGTTAAAGTGAGTTTGGATTTACGGATATGGTAACATCACATTTTAGCATTTGGCATTGTAACATAGCTGATCAATTTTGCCAACGGGTTACCTAACCTGAGCATTGGATTTTGTAACTACTGGTTCTTAGGTTGTCATTTATATTGACTGCACCGGGTATACTACGGGCTAAAAAGCTTATGGATAATTATGCATATTGTTGGAGATAAGAGAGGAAGCAATTGTTCTCTAAAATAAAAGATTTCCATGATGCGAAGACGTAGTCTGTATCGGTGCCTATTATGGGAGTCCCTTTTCAATGAGTGAAATTTATCTTTGCGCTGTTTAAATAATGTGGAGCAGTGTGTTTGACGACGATTGCTCTCTCCTACTGTGATCTTCTACTTGAAAAGTCTCACCATCTTGTTTCCCATACTTGAATTTTGATGATTTTGTCCATTGCTAAGTGTGTTCACAGGAGTGAAAAAGGCAGCTCTTCTTTTTCTTAGATACTTAAAGCAATCGGGATCAGGATATGATAGCTTGCCATAGCAACCGAACTAGAGAAAAGGGTCCAACCACGAGTCCTAAATTCCTTCTTAATCGAAGTTCGGAGGGGGTCATGCGACAGATTTATACGTTTGAACTTATGAGGTAGTACAATTGCAATGAGATGCTAAGTAAAGGGAGTAAAGTTGCCTTCCCAAGTGCACGTGACTGCGGCAAAAAGTCAATTTATTGCCCATAACAATCAGAGGTTCATACTGAAAAACACGACTTGTACTGTCGAGAACTCTTGGTTTTACTTATCCAGTTGTGCCGATAAATCACCACAAGCTAGTGGATTCCAATTCCTGTTCCTATTTTAGCGGATGTCTCTGTAGAGATTCCAGTCCTATTCCTATTTTCCAGGCGCAATCCACAGTAGAGTTGCTGAAAGTCACCTGTGGCCATCTTTGAACTACAATAACATAAGCATACAGAATACAAAGAGTTCATCTGTTTGAATTTCAATCCATCGATCTCCCAATACAAAGAGTCTAAGAGAGATCATTAGAGGTTTTGCCATGAGAAGTTGAGAACTGCGGCATCCGGCTTCGCCCGATGGTGAGTTCCAGGATCTCGAGCAACCGGAGGAACAGCAGAAGGGGCTTTCAGCTGAGGGTCAGGACTCTGTTAGAAGGGTGTGATCATGCTGCCTCTAAACGAAGAGGATTAGAAATACAACCGAAGGAAAATAATTTTTTCCAGTTGACAATAGGAAAGGGGGGCAAAAAAAAAGAAGATATTGCTGGAAATTTCCTTTGCTACATCAAAAGCTCCACTTTATCTGCAAGATCTCGACCCTACTAAGAAGATGAAGAAACGTCGAGTTGCGAAGCAGCTGCGCTGTCCAGGAACCACACCAACTTACCTGAAGTCGGCCTTACCATCTGTGCAGGCAGCGACGGGCTGTCGGTTCCTGCACCGTTCATTACCGACTTAACAGCCTCCGCTTTGTTCTCCCCCGTCACAACTAGAGCAACATGGGATGCCGAGTTGATCACCGGTAAGGTGAATGTGATCCTCTCCGGAGGGGGATTCGGCGAGTCGGTTAGGAAGGTAACCCATTCGTCTTTCTCGTTGAGCGCATCGTGGTCAGGGAACAGCGAGGCCACATGGCCGTGGGGCCCCATTCCCAGAAGAACAAGGTCGAATTTGGGAGAGTCACTTATCTCCGATACGTCTATCACGCGGGTCCGTACTAGCTGCCGAATAGTGAATTCATACTCATTTGCGGCCGCTTCGGCGGACACTGCGTCATTCATTGGATGCACGTGGCTGGGAATAACTGGCACCTGCCGAACAGTTCGGATAACTATGAAATTTGCATGAACACTGAGAGTGCCAAGTAGGATTAGGACCAGATTAGATGATTTAATTCTGTTTTTCTCTATAGACGTAAAGTCAAATCTGGTTCCTGGAATGTCCCATGTATGTTTGAACGTGTTTATAGCGAATATTTAAGTTCTTACTGTGAACTTGAACCTCGTTCTAGCTCGAAAGGAAAGACACTATGCAGATTTTGATTGTATGGTCCTATTTGTTCTATTTGATCCCGGTTTTAAAGTGAGCTAAAACTAACAAAATGTGAACGATTGATGCGTTTTCCACAACTTCTTCAGTTTCCAGGATATCCTCAACAGCCTTCATCCAGATCTCAATAGCACTAGCAACAGTTCCATGATTCACAAGCATAGGAATTGAAGAAAACAAGAATCAAACACCATTCCAGAAGGTTCATACTTCTGGAAGTTGAAGCCAAAACTCAAGCAGCCATTTCAGAGAACCTACGGTAAAATCATCACCAACACAGCACTCAAGGTTCGAGAACGCTAAACACCATCTATTACCTCTGGAGGCTCTTCTTTTTGCATGTTCCTGACCGAATCACTAACCAACTCTCATCAAAAGAACCAGTTCAAGTTTGAACCATGTGATGACTATCAACAGGATGTGCTATGCCTTTCCAAACTAGAAGATGAATTATGATGATAACGTGGTCATAATATAACTTGTAGGAAAAACCTAGAATCCTCTAAGTTCTCCCACATGGAGACATCACATGCCGTTGCGCTGCCCACTCATACTTAAAGCTTAGATGGCTAAACCATTAAACAACATTATAGTAACAAACCTTAATCTTTGACATGCCGGAAGCAAACTAACTTGTAAAAAAGAGACGTACCTTGGACAAAATTCCATCCTTTGCCAACTTGTAATTGCTGTCGGCGTGGTTTTTTGAGACGACACGCTCGTCAGCCCAAAAGAAATGCCATCTAGCCCAGTCAACAGTCTTGTTGTAAGGTGCTTCACAAATTTTTCTGTTTAGCCAGCAAAATTTAGAGAAATGTGTTTCGAATACAAAATAATAATGCAGAGCTGCTAATACCTCAGTAAAGCAACGAGAGAGCCACCAGATAAAGCGATACAGAAGAAGCCTCTCTCCTTAACACATGACTCTGATAATTCAGCAATATAGTCTGCTAAATCAGTGCTAAGCTCATCCAAACTCTCATGTATTCTCAGTTCTCTTGTATCTTTGTGAATCACCGAGGAAAGCGCCATTTTTTTGCAGCTCAAATTGGATAGGGATTTCCGATCAGGAAGAGCTATCTAGTTATGAAGCCAAGATTCAGAAATGAGAGACACAGCAGAAGAATCCAAGAAAGCATCAATAAGCTCTCTTTTAAAGGTAAAGAGATTTACAACCATTGGAGAACAATATTTAGGAAACTGAAATTTAATGAAGGGACAGTAACTTAATGAGAAGTGAGCTGAAACAGAAAACTAAATGGAAAAATAAGAAGAAATAAGGACAACAGCAGCAGGAGTGGAGTTATAATGCAATAAGAACTGGCAAAACATGAGATGAGTAATGGCAGAAGTTGAATTGCAAGTTAGACGAAGCAAAATAAATGGGGTCTTAAACACTTGCAGCTAACAAAATGACAAGGAGCTAACTTTCCTAAAGATGTAATTATCATCAACTTCTTACAGATGGTTATCTAATATGTCTGGGTATGGTCACCTTGTAAGGTACCAATATCAAGGCCAGAGAACCAAATTCAAATGCCAATCACTGCAGGAATCTCATAAAATAACATTGACATTACCATCGACGGCATTGTGAAAATATTGAAATGGTTTATCAAGTAAATTTGGCAAGCTTTTCTGACAAAAATAATAATCATTGTCAGATTCTCAGCATGTTGAAGGAAGAAAGACTTGTGCAAGAACAATCCTTACCATGACATTACCTTGACTTTAAACTAGAAAAGCTGTTAAAAATCAGATTAAAACGATGCAAAAAATACAACGAGAGGTCAAACGTAGGAGGAGGAAGAAGAATAGGAGGAGAGGCAAACAGATGGAGACTCACGTATAAGGATTAAGAGGAAGAAGATGGAGTTGAAGTGGCGAAGTTATACAAAGAGGCGACCCACTAGGATAAACATACATGATTTTATATGAGTAACAAAGAAACGGCCTGTTAACTTGGTAGGCATACTGTTTTGGCGTACAGTGGAAGACTTTTGGTTCGCTTGTTTATTTAATTGTCGCCGTAGCTTTTACATGCCCAAATACAATAAGGCTCGCTAGAGACAAAGGGGAATTTGGTTTCTGAGCTTCCACGTGCATGCCGGCGGTTGCTTGAGACCAAACCCTACTTTGTCTCTTGATCAACAGTTTCTAGCCT
This sequence comes from Eucalyptus brandiana, assembly GCA_014182725.1. NCBI lineage: Eukaryota > Viridiplantae > Streptophyta > Magnoliopsida > Myrtales > Myrtaceae > Eucalyptus > Eucalyptus brandiana. The sequence continues at coordinate 39,376,755 of CM024674.1, forward strand.
AGATCCGGTTCACGATGGATTGCGTAACACATACTCTCTCTCTCTCTCTCTCTCTGAGTTAACTAGGTACTATGTATCATGTCATGTTACAATGACAAGTCTTCTGGATACCATATACACCTGTCTTTCCAAGTCACATTGATGAAGCAATGTCCCCAGTAAGTACTCTCCCGTTTGTCTGTATAATATTAAAGAGGGACAGTGACCCGAACTGCCAACATACTTTCCTCCAAACAGAAACGCCATTGATGCCTGCAACAACTCATGATTCTAAGGTTGTTGCTCCAGCATTGAAGAGGGCTTTGATGCCTGGAATTTCGCAATTCATTTATCTATTTATCTATTTCTCTGAGGCCGAGATTCCAGCTAATTTTGAGGCAATCTACTGGTGCCGCCCAACCCCTCTGCATATCTTTTAAATTAAGGAACCGAAATCCCCTTGCTGCTCAATCATGGCATGATGTAGAACCGAATATTTAATGGCTCAATGCTTAACCTCAGGTTCTTGGCTGCATGTTATGATCCAGAATTAGAAAATGTCTTGTCACTTACCTTATCTACACGCTTTTACGTTATAAATTTTCTTATTTTTCGCTTTAGTCTATCACACTAGGGTTATTCTTTTGGTCAAAGAAATCATACTGACATCCTAGAATCAACTTCTGTGGTCCCTTTCGTTTTTGCTGCAGAGCAATTTTATATGTCGAATTAGCTGCTGTCTATATTCAACCTAGCAAGTCACGCCACAAGTACATCTCGAGCTTTATTTCGTGAAACCTTTTAAGTATATTTAGCAATAAGTTTGAAAGAAAATTGACGAGGGTTGAGGGATGCTTCGCGCGCGCAGTTTGCAGAGTCAATCTCGCTAAAAACGGAGATAATTGGAAAGAGAGTTCTTCCAACATCAGGAAAAGGCCATAATAGACCAAGAACCAATAATCAATGATGGGCATACTAATCAGATTCCCTCTTAAACTGTAAAATTTGACAGATGGTGTTTGTAAGGGGGCGGACTAGGCACAAGAAGGGAAATGAGTTGCCTAGCCCCACCCATTTTCCTTTTGAGGTTCACCGGGCTTAGGCGAGCCAAGCACGCCCGTCCATTGATCAGGTCGCTCGAAGTCTCAATTTTGGACCGAAGAGGGTGGGTTCGGACAAGACGCGGTATGATGAAGAAAGAAGAGATGGAACGAATCGCGCATCAAAAAGCAGAGGCGTCGCCAGACAAACATGAAATCGACATCAGCTGATGCCGACAAGCACGTTGGTGCCTTAAGCACTCCTTTTAGGAAAATACTCCTTCACCTCACCCCACCTTAGAACCAAAAACTCATCTCCTGATCTTCTTTCCCATCCAAGGAAAGGAGTGGCCCCTGAAGCAGCAAAAATTCTTATCTGTAATAAAATATTTTCATCCCATCGACTGCCCACTGAAATGCTCAATATGCTGCTGTAAACTGCATCGTCACCTCCCTTTCCTCTTAAAGCATCAACCCAATTAGACATCTTTCACAATGCACATGGCCCCCTCCTAATCAGTTTAACATAATCTAATACGTGATTTATTATTGGTCAGCAGCCCGACAAATACTGGTGTTAACGCGTTGGCGGTCATTATTTTAATTAGTGATCAGAATTCTTCAGCTGGAATTAGCTTCTTAAACTCTTTGCTTTGATCGCCAATCTCTAAGACATTACACATAAACCAACGGACTCAATGGTCAGCTGTTCTATCAGAGCTGAAAACTTGGACCGATGCACTTACTTTCCCATTTTGTGTTTGGTGTCTAGCACTAATTTTCTTTATTGCGATAAAAGTAGGAACATGTCGATTTTAATGCCATGCATTATTAACGGCTTGAAAAATTTTTAACGGCTGACTTTGTCTGAATGAGAATTTAGGTAAGGCCTCCAAAGGCCGATGATTCTTTGTGCCTCCTTTTTTTCCCTGAATTATTCCTGTAAATAAACTATCCATCGCACTGGGTCGAAGTGAAAAATATTCTCTTTTCAGTGTCATTATCAGTGATGCATCTTCACATTAATTTGGTACCACAAACTAGTAGGGTTTTGCTTTTTCTTTGGGGGCAATAGGGGTTAGGTCATAACACCTGTTAATGTCAACATTCAACGTCTTTATCGATTGCGTAATATGCAGCGTCTCTGAGACGTTCACGAAAAGAAGATACCATGAAGTAGAAAGTTAAATTCAGCGTGAAGCATGGGATTCTCAACGTTTCAATTGAAGCAATTAAATGTGAAATCTTTTCCAAAAAAATGTAATGGACAAATTCCTTAAAAGAAATCAGAGGACAGATGATAATTGACGGGGTTTGACCGTGCTTTTTCAAAAAGGCTTAATGATCAGACTTGATTCAACTAAAAAGTCTACAACTCAATTGCCTGCCGGTTGTAAAGTTCATGATTTTTGGTGCATATTTTGCGATAAAGAAGACCATATGAAGTATAAGTAGGAGGCCAACCCACTTATTGTCTAACAATTTCTGCTCTCTCAACGTACTTCTTCCTTGCCCTTCCAGTTTCTGTAGATTTCTTGTTCATGTCACTCCAAATTCTACGTAGTTCCAGCCCTCGCACTCTTTCCTGGAAATGACTTCATCCAGATGCCTCAAACTCTTAATCTCTTTCTTTCCATGTAATCAAATGTAATTAACTAAAATGCATGATGAAGTATTATCGTTCCGCAGATGGGTCATGCATCTAACATCAATTATTGGTGAAACAAGGTTATGGGTCACTTGATAATTAAAGATTAATTTATACTCATCGCAATATAAACAACATATAAAATCGGGTTAGTTGGCTGTCAATCTTATCTGTAATCAACCTGCTTGGTAGCTGGGGTTCTCCCAAACATGTGCAAGACAAATTCTCTTGGGTTGTATGAACAAGCCTTATCTGTTCATACTGTGGACTTTTTCAATGTTCAGTATACTCATATAGATATTACTAATGTATCTATCTACGTACAATGTATGTGTCTATGGAAGTATGTATGAGATACAAGAATGTACGCAGACAAAGAAAGGCCACGTCATGGGTGGATTCATATTGCTAAGCTGCGTCTTTTAGGCTGGCTATCCAAACTATCACAGAGCTAACGCTAAAAAGAAGCAGCGGTTTGAGAAGTATACAATTGGAGTAGCAGAATAGACACAAGTGTGAATGTAAGATAAGAAAAGGAAGAGAAAAATCCTAGAGGAAAAGATCCTCGCGGCCCGAATCTTTGGCCAAGAACTAAGAAAGAAATGAGTTCAAAATTCTGTGTGACAAAGCTTACGTTGTCAAAATGTTTACCACACAATTCGCATGGACAACAGATCCTTAAAGTTCAGATCGCCTAGGTTGCTCGTAAAGGATGAACTGAAACGTGATAGATGCAAGTAAGAGGCATTCGTTACCTAGTAATGTAATACATAAAGGGTCTTGCTTTTGAGAAGATGTAATAGCGCGTTAGCGCATGGATCCCAATTTTGCGTTCTGATGTGTCTACCAGAGTGAACCTGTACAAAATAACAAATATTAACACAATTCCACGAGCCTGCATCATGCTTTCCATTAGCTTCGGTCTCCAATTTTCCGAGTTCATGCTGCTAGAGCAAAGGGTTTGATTCAAGAATTTTCCGCTACATACTTCTTTTCACGAGATCTTCTACTAAAAGAGATGAGCCGCCCAAAATACTGTGAAATGTTTTGTCCTCGACATCTTTCCATGAAAGGTAGCAAACTACTCACATTATACAAGAAGAAAATGTCTAGGCTGCTGTCAAAATCAAAAATCAAGATAGAGGGTCACTCTTCTGCTCATTGAATATGGAAGCTTTAATCTCCAGTCTTTCTGCTTACGGCTCAAAGCTCTACCTTTGCTCTGTGGGTTCCTGTTTTCCTTGACATCAGCCAACCTCCATATACAAGTTTCTGAATCCGTTTCAACAGAGTCCAGGAAGAAAACTCCATGTTTTTCTTGGCAATGAGGCTCTTCATCTTCGGCGTAGCATACATTCATTGGCATCTCACGGAATCGATACAACTCATCTGGCACCTTCAGTAACCTTTCTGCGCCAGGAGATGATACCTTGGACAGAGAAAAATTTTGTCAGATGTGCATACGGAACCATGCTGCTTAAAAAATTTGTAACATTACAATGAACAGTAAATGAATTGCGTGCTGGAAAAAAGCATAGCACAATTACCTCCAGAGCCAAATTTTCAGGAATTTTGCCAAGTGCCCCATCTTCATCTAGTCTCTTCTTGTATTCTTTACTAAAGCTTTCAATCTCCTCCATGCTGGGACATCCATATCTGGTGAAAAGGCAGACAAAATGTTAAGGATTTGGAATGGAACTGTTCAAAATCTGAGATGGATCCACGAGTTTCTAGCAACGGATCAGAAAAGAAGGAAGTGCTATAAATGTCAGTGCAGCCTTCATTGATCCTATAGAGAAGCAAATTTAAACATATACAAATATCAAATCCAGGTGAGAGGTGAACAGCCTTCTTATGTGAAAAATTGTCATTTCAGTCCGTATTGCTCACATTTGAAAAGGAAAGTCTGAACAAGAGTTGGTTGACATCTACACAACAAAAGGTTAATTTCCAACTTAAGAGAAACTGATGTATAGGTGTATATATATCATTGACATGGTAACATGAATTCATGTAACATTGTGCAAGGCTTAAAGAAGACAAGCATCTATAAACTTAACAAAAAATGGGCTTGCATTTACAATGAGAGAGACTTGTGCAACATAACTCAAAAGAGCAACTGTTACTTTGATTTAGAAGTCTCACTTGTTAGACATGTTGTCAATTCTCACATAGATATATCCACGAGGTGTAGTCTTGAAGGCATAGAGCTTCATGTCATCACCATAATGTGACAACACCTCTCGGGCAATAGAAAGAGCATGCTCTCCCCATGGCACATTTTGCAAGACAATTCCACCACCATTGGCTCCATCGCCAAGCTGTGATTACACAACTTCCTTAATGCACTGTCGAACAACATAAGCAAACTTGTGCAACAAAATGCTCAAAACAAAAGATGAACCTTTGGCTCAGCCTCCTCCTCCTCTTCCCACTCGACGGTAAGTTCTCCATCTTCTTCCACTTCATCTGCAGATCTTTACGTCATTGACAAACATTTTACAATTTGTCATTTATGAGAAACAGCATATGCATCAAGCAGCATATGTGGTGAAACATTGGGATAGTTAAAAAATTGGCTGACAGAAAAGGCTTAAAATTTTAACAAATTTATGTCATGCACACACAGTAGACAGCTTTCTTCTCAATAAAGAAAATACAAGAAGTGCAAATAATTCAAGTACAATTAAAGAAGGTTGATGGGCACTAGAGAAGAAAATTGAATTTCCATAACAAGAACTCTTCCAAATACAATTAGACACCTACAAAATCACAAAACTCGACACTTAACATTATCCACAGCACTCTGATTTTCACGTACTCTCACATGCCCACAAAAAATCACTGCACTTACAGCAGCTCCTAAATTCATTCTTTATACACTCAACTACATGCCATCCAACTCATCATCACTTGAGCTCACCGATGCACTTGAGCACATTAATAAACACGAGCAGGAGCTTCACACTACTCACCCACGAGTACATTCTCACACTCTTTTATTGCTTCTATGCAATTTCTTATTGCTTGCTTCTTGCTTGATGAAAACCAATAAGTTCCTCTTCAAACTACAAAAAGAACACATGGACACGAAACAGCTACATGGTAAGGTTGGTAACTACACAGGATAGAACTACTTCGCTCAATTGATGTTCTTCATGTTGAAGTAGAGCCAAGGTTCTCGAACATGTCTTTCCACATTAATGACAAAATTCAGGAAGAATAAGCTAGTTTAGAGAGTTGATTCTATCTTGTTTAATGCTCTACCTTAACATGGAAACTATTTTCTACAATGGTGATACCATATGTCATACTAACGTGATATCACCAAACCAATAATGTTCCTCTATTTTGCAGACACCATAGTGAGCCTTGTTTTGAATTTGAAATTTGGAGGGACTTGTTAGCTTAGTGATAACACGTTAGCATGACATGTGGTACCACCATTGCACAAGTTACCTTTTCTTCATTGCCACCTCATCTTCATTTTGTTATCATGCCTGCTAATTTTTGAATGCTGTGAATTTGGAAGTGAGCAATCCCATCCTAGATATGTCATCAACATGATCTTTTCTGTCAATGGATATCATTTCCACAGCTCCCTCTAGAACCTTCTCTCCGATAAATTGATGGGAACCTCTGTATGTATTGTTTGAGCATGGAATAATGGATGTTAACTAGTCTACAATATGGTCCTAGCCAAGCGACTACCATTTTGTTGGATGGCTATTTGAAAGAAATAGAGTAGTCAACCATATCGTTAACTACTAAAACATAGAGTAGTTAACAGCTCGATGCAAGTTCCCATCAATTTTACCAGCCACAACTTCTTTCGACCATTGTTGTTCCTCTATATGTAGCCTTATCAATTGATGGACATACAGGAACAGTCCTAAAACTAGGTTGAGCACATAACCAGTAGTTGGCCTACACATAATGTTCTTCAACTAGTCAGCATCACGATATCCACCAATTTCAGATTTCACTCCCTTTCAACATGAAATGCCCTAATCTATGCTTACCTTGGGTAACTTAGGCTTTTCAACATGAAAGGTCTAACCATACCCTTCATATAATATTTTGTGCTCGACATATTCACGGAGGACAACCCATTTAAAAATTGCAGCATTCAAAGATTGCAACTTGGGATGATAACAAAATCCAAACTACTTTGTTTTCAGGTAGATTGTTAAACAATGCAAAATCAACTCCTTAAACTAGCTTTTGTAAAGACCAAAAGGGGAAAAAAATAGCTTTTGTCGAATACTGATAAGTCATGATATGAAAGAAAATGTTCTAAAACCTCAACTCTTCTAAGACATGGAAAAAAGTCAATTTTGGGTGCCAGAATCTGTAAGCCTATGTGAGTCTTTCATATTCATGTATCAATACTACTATGTGAGTCATCTGCATCCGGGTATTTGTGTTTTGCAATATGTATGAATGGGTTCCTTGTCGCTAGTTCTCCATCAAGCAAGAAACAAGTAATAAGAGCTTGCATAGAAAGAATAAGAGAGTGAAGCTTGTGCTGAAGTGAGTAGCATGAGACTCCTATGATTGGAAAATAATGTCCTTGAGCACAAGAGATGAGTGAAGTGTATGACTTTTAGCTAAGTGAATTTTAAGGGTGTACTGGTATGAGTGCCACAAGAGAACTCGGTTGGTTGGTGGAAATAAGTGCAAACAAGTGCAAATAAGTGCAATGTGTATCAACAGGAAGTGCCGAGTATGTGTCAAGTGTAACCTCGTAAGTCAGCTGCAAATGTGCAGATGCACTTGATATTACAGTTCCATCATTTCTAGTATAATCCCCATCTTTTGATTTTCACAATGCCAAAATGCACCAACATAATCAACCCATCAAGTGTCGAGCATAAAAAATGGCACCAAACATCACTTTACTCAATCACAGCAACAAACTAGTAACTAGCTATTCAGTTAACTCCAATCCCATCAAGAACTAGACTTCTTGCTCAGCTCCGCAGAATCACAATAAGAAACTCTCTCAAGCCACGAGAATTACAAAACGAGGGAGAAAAATAGGACCTTTCGCTACTCAATGCAGTTACGAGCCCTCCCGAGTCAATGCCAGGATGTAAATGCAAAAGCAGCAGTATCATGCATCCTCAACCATTTGAAGAGAATGGGAGGTTCAACCGGTTCGATGAATGCGTACAACATCAAATGGAAGTTACACTTCCCTTTGAACACGACGACACAGCCACATAGAGTGCTAAATTCATGATTTTTCAGTTCGAACTTTTCTTCTTCCCAGAGCAAGCAAACAACAACACTTAAGTAGCCACTAATAACAACGAAAGTGGGCGTCGTACATAGCAACGTTTGAACACGGGAGGGGTGGAATTTGAAGTGGGTACAAATCAGAATAGACGGTTCACGGCAGCAACACACATGAAATCCCAAAGAATTCACGGAAAGAAACGACTGTAAAAACGAGGAAACGAAGGGCTGACCAGGAAGCAGGGCCTCGTCGAGATCCTCGGAATCGTCAGCGGAAGAGGAGGCCTCGGTGCTCAAAAGCAGGCGAGGAGCGTGAGAAGGGAGCAGGCCCGAGCCGGCTCTTGAGGAGGGAAGGGCGGAGCGCGGAAGAGAGAGGGAGGAGCTACGGAAGTCGCCAGCTGCGGGGGAGAGGCTCCTCGCGGACGACAAGGCTCGCGAAGAAGCGGCGGCGGCGGCGGCGGAAATGGTTCCGCAACCGCGAGGAGAATAATGTCGAAGGAGAGAGCCCAGGAGGATCCTGCCCATCGGATTCGCCATCTCGCCTTATGCGACCCTCCGTTCTCTTTCGAGTCCCGCTCCGCATGAGCGTCTCCGGCTTTTATAGAACTCCGGCGGTTCGGTTCGTTTCGGTCGAGGGTTCTAGGCGCACCGCCATCGCAGCAGCCGCCGCCTCCGCATCCCAGGCCCGACACCGTAGTCGTCGGGTAACCGACCTCTGATCAGCTCGAGATCAAAATGCGGTCTTTCTAGGTACGTTTTTCGCAAACCTTGCAAAAGCTGACGACGAGACGTGTCGCCATCGACCTCATTCTCAGCACGGAGAGAGGGAGAGAGAGATGAGAAGGATCTTGAAAATATTACGCGTGATGCATTCGGGGGATTCGCTCATTTAGGGGAACAACGAGGGTTGCAGAGCTGACGATGTTCCCACGTTTGTTTCAGAAGCAAATACTACGTAGGTTGGACCGCGACAGACCTTGATAATCCTTACATCACGATACGATTCGCGTACAAATGTAACGACTGCGCTCGACTTATCGAGAATCGGTCGACTGTTTAGGTTCCATTCCTTGTAATGCGATACCGAGAAATGTCTCACGCGATCTTCCATTACACAGAAATGTCTCGATGGTGGATATTCTCTCCTTTTCATGGATGCATACAGCACTAGAATCGAACAGTGACAGCGATCAAATTATCCGTTGATCTTGGCAAGGTCTGTATACGGAGGACTGTTCTTGTTCAGATGGAAGAATTCCTACGAACACAGTCCATCCCTAGCAAATATTTGAGTAGAATTACTAAATGGGGTATGCTCGGTGGTTGTATCGACCCAAGATATGCTTCAGGCAGAAAAACCATTGCGCTTCATTTCGAGTAGAACATCAGCTCACCAGAGGTTGGCCAAAGCTGGCTTCTCGGTGCTCTCGAAACTCTACCCACATGAAAATTAAGTAAAGAAAAGGAGATGGAAAAGAAGAGCGATGAACAAAAACAACAAACAATTATGTACACTTTCTTGATTCCATTATCTACAAACGGAGTATAGTGCGGAGTGTGTCGGAGAGATTTTGAATAGTCTGTTGTGCTTGCACCGCTTGCAGTTCCTGGAGGGGCATCTCTTCATGACACCTGAGAATTGAAAGAGGAACGAGTGAATGAGCTGACCAGTTTAGTTACAAGGAGAAATAAGCAAATCAGGCACAAGAATGAAAGCACATGGCCAACATGATCGTACATTTTGTGGTAGGCTAAAGCTTGGGCCAAATTCAGCAGGGTGGAGCTTGAAGTGAGTCTTCGATAAACACTGGGAGGAAGAGGCATCTGTCGCATAGCCAAGCAGAAGTTCCTTTAATTAATGATTTGACAAGCACACACAGGCAACGTGCAGAATGATGAATACACATGCATGTGTTGAGAGAGAGAGAGAGAAAGCACCTCATTTTGCCCCCTTCGGCCCTTCTTCATCTGTCCATCACCAGCAAAAAGCTCCTGCAACGTTTCTGTAGTTATGCTACCACTATTATCTCTTTGTGCACTGCCAAGAACATTATCAGACAAGAGAGCAATTGGGGAAATATCGGTTGCCCTCAAGAAAGGAATCGGCACAGTGTTACCAGCTGCATATATTGACCAAAGCTGCAAGATAAACAGAACTCATGTGAGACAGCCAACAAGCAGCATTTGATCTAAGAAGCTTGCCTTAAGCACACAAGCTAAACCCTGAAAGAACCAAAAGAGAAAATAATGATGAGGAGAATCTGCTAAATGCATTTCTCCATAGTAATAATGAGAGAGGCAAATACAGGCTGCAAGATAAATAAGAAGCTTGCATTTCTGTTATGGCCATAAGGAGGCATACCTTATCCTGCAATGCAAAAGCCTTCTTACTGAAGGTCTCATTCTTCAAAAGGCTGTTGTTCACATCATTGCCACTTCCAACTTGTGTTTGACTCTCTGCCATCTTCACATTTTGCTCAGGAGAGCCAAATAACAGTGAAGCTGCTTCAAGGCCGTGAGCATTTTGATGTAATTCTCCAACTGAAGTACTATTTACGGCAACACCGAGACTACCATCCACCCTGACAAAATATCTCATCAATCCCTTGGATGATACAAAAACGAGGAAAGAGGAAATATCCAAGAAAAAAGTAGATGCATAAGGATGGGGAGATCTGGCAAAGTGCAGATTATCTTGGAAACTAGCCTTCTTAAACAGACGGACGGGTCATCAGTCACAGGAATTAGAAGAGATTCAACATGCATAACAAAAGCATCATCCACAAGCAGATAATTGGATTGTTTAGTCTATTCCACATCAGAATACCCAGCACCTGAAATGAGCTGATTTGCTGCCATCTTGGAGCAATAAAGGGCTATCTACATGTGAAAGTGCGGGCAACTGTATGGCATTTAAAGTCTCTGTTGATGAAACTGTCTTGTCAATCTTCTCCCCATCATGAACTATGACAGTCCCAAAATCACCTGTTCAACACCAGCTTTATGTGAGAAGAGTCTTCTTAAGACAGCAAAAAAAATTTCAACATCATCTTTGTGGCATCGTACTTCGAATGATGGGTGCAATATTCTCTGGTATAAGAACTTTAGGCAGCACACTAGTTTATAAGACAAGTCCCAAATTGATATTTGACTACAACTTGTACTTTGCATAATTGAGCACGTGTTATAAAAATCCATACATAATACTCTATACCTGAATAAGGTTGTGTCTCAGATTGATTAAGCAGTTTCAACATTAATAAATTCAAATACAGATATCTTTTCAAAAGGAAAAGTAGGGAAAAAGGAATTTTTGTTGGAGAAAATCTTCAGATGACAACTTATTGACACCGTTTTTACTAACTAGGTTAGCATGAAAGATCTCTTTCCTAATTGCATAAACAACAACATGCAAGGAAATAAGGCAACAGGTACATTTTGCATCATTAGTGTCATCACCTAATACAGAAAAAAATGTTAAATGGTTAAGATTGTTATCACTTGCCCCTTCATTAAGAGAGAAAATAATTGACTTTTTCCTCAAACAAATTTTGATGTGCATGAACCAGTGCAACAGCAAGGTTTGTCATTATGAACCATGACGTCTACAGGTCATAGATATATCCTCTATGCAACGAAGGGGTAATATTGCTGTAGCTATTTGACATAAGAACATCCAATGTGGGAGTCTCGGATTCCAGGCTGCATTCTTCATGAATTCTAATCCATAAAGATTGAGTACTACTCACAGTGAAATATGCAAGTGCTAACCTTCTTTGGTTTCTTCCAAGCTACCCAATGCCGGCTGCTTCTTAATAGTGCCACTTGCCAATATCTCATTTGTTACTTTTGGTCCAACAATGTGAGGCTTGGAAGGAACAGTATCGCCATAGTCCTCATTAAATTGTGGACCTTCAGGTACCTGTTACATGGGAATATGTAAATAACAAAAAACACAATGATTCATGCAGGAGAAAGGAGTAAAATTATCCATACCCCATCCACAGACAAAATTGGAGCAACACTTTGTGCCAGTTCCATCGAAGCCCTCATTTTCCTTGCTTCTTCAAGCTTTGGCAACATTGCAGAAGCTCCACATTGGCATTTTTCAATGAATTTGTGCTAAATTTTATCACAAAAGAATAGACATCAATAATGAATCCACATCAGATTGATCAAAAGAAAAGATACCAGAAAGAAAGGGACATGGTATTAATGAATTTGTGCTAAAACGTATTATCCAAGGTTGACGTGGAAAATAACTTCTGGAGACGACCCTAAATTCGGTTTTAAGCTCCGAAAACCTTGTACCAAAGACACATGGTATTACCAGAAAAATTTCCATTATAGAGCATCTTCATGCAGCTTAATCTAATTACTCAGAGAGTTTAATACCTTTGGAGCACGTGAGGCTTGGATAAACTCAACAGGTAAATAAGAATCTAAGAAAATCATTTTTTTTTTTTTAAAAAGCCATATGAAACTCCAGAGATTACTAAAAAAATAAAAAAATAAACAGGAACCATTGGCATGATTTCAAAGATGAAATAGTTTTCTGGCAGTCTTCTAATTTCGAATGTTCAGGTGATATTCATGTTGCACTTACGTTCTTATTAAACAGGTAATGAAAAGTGCAGATATAAGTTTTATTGGATACCTTTAGCATCTCAGATGCAGTAGGGCGCAGACGCGGTTCTTTTGTAAGGCACTTCGCAACAAAATCATGGAAAACAAGGGACCTAAAGCATACAACAAGCAGAGATCAGAACAACCAATTTCCATTTCAAGCTCAAGCAATCTTCAAAACAGTTGCTATGGACAATATTATTGCACAAAGTCACCAGTATAAGATGTAAATAGGCATCAAATGCTAAATGTTCCATAATCTGTTTGCGTATGAGTCATTTTCTTTAGTATAGCAGAGAAAAGTCATTCACAGGTATAACTGTAAGCACAAAAAGAAGGAAAATTATATGCCAATATGAGGTGCATAAATGGCTTGAAATTAAATCTGCCCTCACAAGAGGCCCTCATAGCTCATATAATTCTATATTTGAAAGTTTAAACATCATGGTGCACCAATCAGACAAAAAAGAAATTAAGAGGGTTTTCAGGCAAGTGGTCCAAGATATTATATCATATAACCACTTGACACCCAGAGTAAAAATTTGGGAGGCCAACCAGAGCACGCAGTAAACATTCACAGAGTGTTCGGAAATTACCATTTTTCTTTGTCCTCGAGCATCGGAGCTGGTTCAATCGATATCATAAACAATACCTGTTAGAGAAAAAAATTGTATAATATATAAAGCACAAAAGAAAAATGAAAACCAACAAGACAAAGGAACTATAAAATACGAAACAAAAGATGCATCATTCATTTGTTACTAATAGGTCACTTGATAGTCATAATAAACATCTAACAGGCACAGGCCACAACAGCTACAGACATTACTAAATGCTAAAGCATGAAATGGACTGGAAAGTTTTTGTCAAATTTGCACAAGCCAAAGATGCTACACTACTTCAAAAAAGGTCCAGGTGGTTGACAGGTCTCACATGGTCCAACGGGTAGTAACTAAAATGTTTAGTTAGAAACTTCTCTCAACCACATGACTTTTGGAAGTAGGTAGGTATGAGAAAGAACAATACAGCATACCACACATAACTTTGTGCAAATCTAGGACCCTCTACACATGCAAATACTTCCAAAGACAGTACAGCAGAGTCACATTTATCAGTATGTCAATTCTTTAAACAATTCAGCATTTCAATCCCCTAGCAAAATAAAGGGAAACATTTGGATCTTCTCTCAATCTGGCTTCCATTGGAAAACTTATTATAGTAATCAATATATCCATGCTACTTAAGAATTGCAGGGCATTATCAGACAGTAAGCCATATTAATAGCAGCTAAATTTTAATTGCATAAGATTTATCAACTTACCCTCATGGGATGGACTGATGCTCTAGGAGGAAGACCCTGAAAATTCAACAGAACAGTGAATTACATGCTATTCTGGTGTTACTGCTTATTCATGTCCAATTCCAAAACATTTTCAGGTAGATCAATAATTCTGACTCATAATAGCCTAAGAAGGCCCAATATCAAAGTCAATCTGATGAAAGTCAATTGTACACTTGCTTACCAAAAAAAGATAAAAGAAATTGTAAACTTGCTGAAGAGATAATTTTTAAGTTTTGAGCAGGTGTGCAACACAAGATTTTGCTTTGCAATTATTAAAAGTCAGCCTTTTATCTTTAATTAGTTACACAAGCTTTTTTCACTACTCCTCCTCTCTTTCTAGTAACAGTTGCAGCCTGAGCTAGACAAGAACCCAAAAAAGATGTACATGTTGCCCATGCTCCCTGACAATAAGACTAAAATTCTAAATTTGTGTACCTCTGCCATTTCAATTGCAGACACACCAAGCGCCCAGACATCCACCTGAAGAAATAAACATACAGTTGCATTAAGATGTAAGTGAAATCAGCAATCTACTTTGGTATGTCCTTATCGTCTTCTGGAAAATAAAATAATGAGGCTTCTAGTCAGTATGACAAGAATTTGTCATTGTCTTTTGCTCCCTTGTTTATTGCTAACATACATATAGAAGAAAAATCCCTTCCATCTAGTGCAGAGTATGATTGAGGTTCTAGAATACACTATAAAAGGCAAAATACAGGACACCATGCATTAAAAAGACATTCTCGAAAAAAAAAAAATCCATTTATGACTGACAACAATTCTATCCGAAGATACTTGACAAGTATTCTAGGCATTCAGAGGACTAAATACTTGTGACCTCTTTCATCCATATTGAACCACGTGAAGAGTGAACTTGCATATCTCGAAAACCTCTACAATTCTAATTTGCAAACATGAGGTAAGAAAGCACAAAGGCAAAAAATTACTCAAATGAAAAGAATTGCCCAGATCAATAAGCATATAAGATACCTTTCCATCATAGCGGTTTTCTTGAATAACTTCAGGAGCCATCCAGTGTGGAGTTCCAATAAACTGCATTATTATATATAGTCAAGTAAGATAGGGGCATATATAAGAAACCAATGTGGTCTCACAATTGTTGCCACAAGAACCGACATCTAAGCAGCAACTCACTCAGCAAAATGGAAGAAAAATGTTAAGAAATAGCATGTGGTGAAAAGTGAGTACACAATTGAAGAGTGTTATCCGCACACATGAGGTATTGCATGAGATCTTTTATTGTGAGAAATCGCAGTTACAAAAGCAAATTTGTGACATGAAAACTTCAGGAGAAAAAAAATATCATTAGGAAACATAGATGGGGATGTGAACTACATGCTCACCAGTCAGAGACTTAAAGTTGATTCCTCAGTGTATATTACCTCTTCTCTAGTTCAGCTCCTAAGCTACATGACATGCAATAACTTTCAATTTGTTAACCAGCCAAACACCCAAAGTGGAATAATAGAAGATAATTTTATTAGAGGTCCTTGTCAATATCTAGGACTTAACTTCCTCCATAACTGAAACTTCTTCGACCACACAGTCCTTGAGATCATAGCAGCTTTATAATACTGTGATGAATGTTTTCATCTGAAACACTGACAGAAAGGTTGTGCTCTGCAGTGGAAAAACAGACAATTCTCTCTATCTACCCCACATTAGTGTTTTCAGAAATTTTCAGATAATCTTTGTACGTGGAGCTTATTTTAGCTTGGCTAATTAAACATTCAGCATGATCCACTGACCAAACAGCTCCTGAACAAACTCAATCGGAAATGTTTTTGATAAACAACTCACTTCCTTTTAAAGTAACAAACAACTCACTTAAAAGCAACCTGGAAATGTTAACAATAGAGTATGTACGCAAAACCCAATCTACCAACAACAGTATCCACTTAAAAGTCCACAAAAATGCATAACAGAAAAGCCATAGTAAATATCTTCGCCCTCTCATTTTAAAAGCTAAAATAAACCATGCTTCAAATCAAACTGCCAAAAAGTATCCCAGAAAATAATATTACTTCAAGACTTGCAGATTGGTAAGAGTGGTTTCATGCTACACTCACTGAAAATGGAAATTCTTGATGTATCAAGTGGCGAATATCTCCAGGTATTCTACTTTACCAAAAAAAAAAAAATATCTCCAGGTATTCTAGCTTGTATACAAGTCTTTTGAAATGTCCAAACTTTTTAAGCATTTGCACGTTTGTATGATTCAGATCTCTATCAAACTTAGGATAAAATCTGTAAAAACCCAAATTGCAAAGCTCAAGATTTGCTTTGCAACTGGAAGACAGGAGAAGAGTTTTACCGTGTTACGCTTGGACATGGTCCTGGTAAGTTGCGCAGCTACCCCAAAATCACCTGCTCATTTCATAAAAATAATAAGTGTTAGTTTCCAGACGATGCATTTTAAATCAAAAGAACGAGACACTCACACTGTTGAAGCTAACATACATCAGAAATTGGTATACTATTACTCTTAAAAGTCCTACTGATTCCATTTTCTCATAAGATTATCTACAGGTAGCTCAACTCATGTAAGTATCATGCACATGCTCCCCTCTATTTTTGAAGTAAGGAATCATTTATAATAAAATTACATAGCACAGTGAGGAGCGAAATATATGGTCTTTTTCTTCTTTATATTCAATTATTATTCAGATTTTATTAATTTAAGAAGTTTGTTATTCAGAAATTGCGACCACCGCCAACCCCCCAAAATTGTTTTAGCTCCATCATGAGGACTTACGCTAAATTGGAATGTCTCTCATGACCAACATTCTAGATTTATAGTGTTACTTATTTCATAAAAAGAAATTGCAGATGAGGATCTACAGATCTCCTCTTAAATGCCGATGTTTGGGAGGGAAACTAGGGGACAAAATATGTCTTACTCATAAAATTTATGAAATTTTTCCTATTTTCCAATCAAGCTTTCATTCACCCCATTTTCCTTCATTTTCCAAACATAGCATAAAAGAATCTGTCACTGTTGTCATATCTCAACTTTAAAGTGACAGATACATGAAGTGAGGACTTTGACACCGAGTTCATGAAATAAGATCATACAATGTTCTCTTAATGTGAGAATTGTGGAACCACTTTTTGGCTCTCCAATGCAGAAGCTCGTATAGTATCATATTTATCTCATCATCATCACCCAAAACATAGTTCTTAGGATACCCTGTTGAAGAGAAAAACCGTTGATTACTTGCAGCTGAAAAAATATCAACCATACTTACCCAGCTTGACTTCCCCTTGTTCAGTCAACAAAATATTTCCCCCTTTAATATCTCTATGGACCTTGAAAATTGAATGCAGATAAGAGAGGCCCTACACAAGGATAAGAAAAGTGTAAGTGCAGATGAAACTACGTTTGAGATTCAGAAGATTGGCTAATGGCTGGTGAATGCGAGCATTAATCATGTACATGCTCTATAACCTCACAGTTCTTGGCAATAACATGCATCCATACACAAATGAGATGCCCTGGTTCACCAGTAGATGAGACAACCTTGTCAAAATTGACTAAAGATGGTTAAAAGTGACCATCTATAACAAACTCTGAAGAGAATAATGCATATCTATGATCAGGCTCACTCATTTTCACTATGTCAAATACTGACACTAGCGCCTGGCCACCATTACCTTCAAAGCTTCTCTGCAGATATATGCTATCTGATACTCCTCCAGAGGCTTTTCAGAGACATTCATTAGGTCAGCAACACTTCCACCCCCACAATACTCCATGACTATCTGTGACAAAATTAAGACAAGTGAACCCCAATGACCATGACCTCATTAATGAATTAAAAACAACATTTCACATGAGATTCAAAAACTTTATCCAGAAGAAAATAAGCTGGACCATGAGACATGATTGCAGAAGATCAATATGATTTCCCTACCCAAAGATACTCCTCCCCCTGGTAGCTTCCAAGATAGCGCACAACATTGGGATGATTACATTGCTGCAACATCTCAATCTCACCTCGAATTTCCTCGTATCCTTCCTCCTGTGCAACAAAACCAGCTGCTCTACTTAAAACAATTCAACCCAGTTCAAAGCAATCACAAACTCAACAAACTACAGAAGAGAAGCTGGAACACACCCCTTCACACAATGATATCACTTTGATGGCGACAAGTTCGGACGTTCTTCTATCTCTAGCCTTATAAACAGCACCATATGAACCTTTTCCTGCCAAACCCAAACGCCATCCTCACTCAACAAAAGACCAAAGCACGACAGCCAAGCGGGCAATTGCAATTTGCATTCCACCAAATCCACTAGTTTTAGTAAATTCTAACTCAGACATGCAACACACAATTAAATCTTACCTAGCTCGCTAAGCAAATCATACTTGGTAGTAGGATCCTCTCTCGTGATGCTCTCTGGCATCGAACTTATAGAGATCTTACTGGCCAGCCTCGCCCCTTCATCTCCCTGCGAAGAAGAGGATCCACTTCGCTTCCTCTGCTGTTTACCTCCAAATCCCCCCTCTCCAACGGCCTGCATGCTCGCCACGGCCCTCCCCATGGTCGAATCCTTAAAACTACCGCCCTCGCCGCCGCCGCCGCTACCACCGCCGGTTCTCCTCACCACCGTCCCGCTAACGGACTCCCTATCGTTCGTTTTCACTACGAACGTCGAGAAACCGTCGCCATTACCGTCCTCGTCGTCATCTTCGAAAGTCTCGATCCTCTTCTTCAAGCTGCTATTGTGGAAATCCGAGTAATCCAGGTCCCTCCGCTTCACGGAGGCCGGCAACAGAGAAGAATAGGAGGAGTGCGAGGAGGAGGAGGCCTTGCTGTTCCGGTTGCGGCCGGTTTTGACGATCATGGTGCCGAAGTCCTCGGCTCCCCCGTCGGGGTCGTTGTCGTAGTCGATCGAGGCTCCGCCGCCGAAGTCCTTGGGGAGGCGCTTGAGGAGCGGCGGCAGAGCGGAGTCGTCGTCGTCGTCGTCGTCCTCCTCCTCCTCCTCCTCCTCCTGTCCTTCCTTCTCGCCGGCGTCGTTCTTGTAGACCATCGTGGCGTATATGTCGTCTTCCTCCGGTGGCCGCTTCTCCTCGTCGGAGTCGGAGTTGTTGTGGATGACGACGGTGGAGTAGAGGTCGGATCTCGTCGGAGGCGTGCGGGTCCTGCGATCCATGGCGCCGGCGGCCGGTGGGGGGAGGGCGGAGGAGGGGAGTGGGAGTGAGGAGTACGGAGCGGAGAAATGACGCGCAGATTTGGCCGAGCTCGCTCGAGGCGACGATGAAGACCCGACCCGGATTCTGAACTCCGACGAGTCCAGCTGGACGTGCTGTGATTTTTTATTTTTATTTTTGGTCAGAAACGTGCTGGTGATGATCCGCTGATGATGGATATGCCCCGATGTAAGATGGGCCTCGCCCGATTCCGACCGGGTCGTAGCTTGACCCGAGTATTTGTCTATTTTCCTACTCTGGATTACGGATGTGTATCGGTCCGATCCAATCCGGGAACCGGATTGGACCAGTCCAAACGGGCCGGTTCTGGGTGGGTGCTGATGGATAGGCCATGATTATTGATGGGCCTCGCCCGATTCCGACCGGGTCGTAGCTTGACCCAAGTATTTATCTTTTCTCCTACTCTGAATTGCAGATGTGGATCGGTCTGGTCCCATCTAGGAACCGGATTGGACCAGTCCGAACAAGCCGATTCAGGTGGCTGCTGATGGATAGGCCTCGATATATGATGGGCCTCGCCCGATTTCGACCAGGTCCTAGCGTGACTTGGTATTTGTCTTTTTTGCAACTCTGAATTACGGACATGGATCAATCTGGTTCAACTCGAGAACCAGATTGGACCAATCGAATGGCCAATCTTGTGTGGTTCCCTAGTGAACTAGAAATAATTAATATAATTCTCAATTCCATATAAGTTATTAGACCAATTAGATCAGATTGACAAATTGGCCCACATTAGTAAATTAGGTTTCAATTTTCACTAAAATATAATAACGACTTTTATCATATAAAAGCAAATCTACGCATTCCTCCATGATTTTGTGTATTTAGATATATACATTATATTATTATTTAACACATGCTAATACGATACTGTATGATAGAGTAATAATTACAAAATTCAGTGGAAACCTAGTCCATCGTCAATTAGCCTGCACACCCAATCATGAAAACATTTATTTAGCAAATAAATATAAAATAATGCTCTTATTTTAAAAAAAAAAAATTGAGAAATTCTCACTTATAGCGACTAAAAAGATTTATCGATTTCGGTATTAACCTTGGAATCGATTTTCGTTTTCATAAACTAGGAACCGACCTTATCAATTTGGTTTCAATAGAGTGAAAATTGACTTACCTTGAAACCGATCACCTCTATTCTGAATCTAAAATGACAATTTGAAGCTAATGTTATTCATTTATCCTTGTCATAATAGGTTACTTCATTCATCGCAAGCAGCACAGATATGCTCGTGAAGTCTCCTTTGGAACTCCAAGAAGCTAGCAAGAAGTGTTAAGTCTCGTGAATCAAGTATGTTTGGTTAAATAATTTGGCTATCCGTTTGTTTTTCTTGCCAATGATTTTGTAGTCCGTCGAGTCGGTGACTGTAAATACAGTATAGAACTAGAATCACTTGCAGACATGCTAAGGATCTAGTTCAGGAGATACTGATCGAGTCTAGGAGCTTTAACCTGCTAGAGAAAGGATTTGAATTGAGCTCTTGATTGATTCTCGAGCAAGATTTCAATTTCGTGATTGATACAGTAAATCAAAGATTTGGAATATCTTTAGGGAAATGATATTGTATATATTTCTTTTGATTTCATTTCTTGTACTATAAAATACAGACGCATAATTTTATATTGTATGAGACAAGAAATATACAAAAGCCTTTTTCTCCATTGTTTCACATTTCATTTCATGGTATTAAAGTTAAAGATCCTGAGTTCAAATCTTGTCAGGCCTCATTTGCCTCCCCAATTTAATATTTCCACTCTTAATACTAGAAAAAAAAAAAAAACAAACTAAGCTTGAGGGGGAATATTAAAAAAAATATATATATATATTAGATCATGTTTTTATCTAACAGTTCAAGTCTTTACTAACTGTGATCTCACAAAATTTCACATGGTATGAGAGCAATCGGACAATGGTCATCTTCGAGTATTCGGCTGTCTTTGCCATGTGACAAATGTGAGACATCGACATAAACTATATCCTTGTGCTCTTCAATATATTTATATGAGATACCCTACTCTACAAAAGGATTACCGAGTTATGGAGATATCTAAAGACAGTTCTTTATTAGTTGATATATTGTATTCCCTGAAGATATGTTCCCCTTCCAGGAATGGTGTCTCCAAATGAGCCACCAATGCCGACATCAAATCACCGGTAGCTCTTATTGGAGGAGGATATTTCTATGAAGCCACAATACGTATTGATTACATCGAACCTGTTAGAATATAATACGCGAAAACGACAGGATCTTACAATTTACGTCAACGCGAAATCACTAGAGAAATAAACAAGAAATAATAAGGATATCAGAAATTCACATTGTTTGGTTCAAGTATCGATACATACGTCTACGGGGAACGTACGGGAAAAGTTAGCAGCAAATAATCTACTATAATCGAAGAATCATAGTTTACAATCACTTACACACTCAAGTGTTTTCCACACCTAAATTTAACCCAAAACCCAAAGTATTTATAAATAAACACTTATTTGGACATAAACCCACGACATAAAATCACCACGTGTTCAAGCTTTAAACAAAACGCTCTACGTAAGGAAGAATTCACGCGTGGCTCTCTTCAGTTTGACGTGTGCAACTTCTACGTGTAGCTCCTTTTCTTCTACGTAGAGTTTTCAGCTACTACCTCCTGGAGACGTTCGTGTTCTGCTTTATATGTGTGTACCTAAAAGTCAAAGTCATGACTTTTGGGCCCACCTCTCCTTCTGTTTCACATGCAGAGACTTCAACTTCCTTTTATTTCCATCGGCTAAAAGAAGAAAACCCATGGTGTGGAATATTGTGTGCCCATAGTCATATATTTGACTTTGGGCCCCACTTAGATAAATATAACTTGGATAGGGATTCGGCAAGTCTATAGATAAAGGAAGCGAGAGGGATTTGACTCCTTTTATTTATTTTATTTTTTCCTTTTGTAAATCTTCATGGAGTCCCACGAACTTTCTCATCCAAGCGAATCGCGTTTTGCAAACGCTCAAACTCGAGACATAATTTAACAATTCTCCACATTGGCTCGATGTTTGAAGCCAAGTTATAATGTTCATCATTCATGCTGTTCTCCCAACGCCCCGACGGGCACTCACTCTCCACAGACGCCAATAGAACTCAAGCAAAGCTTGAGCTTCGCCAAAAGAACAGACTTAGTCATCATATTTGTCGGATTATATACTATAGCAATCTTTTTGACAATAACATTACCCTTAGCTAAGACATTTCGGATGAAGTGGTACCTTATGTTGATATGTTTGTTCTCTCGTGATAAACTGAATTATATGTCAAATATATCACACCTTGGTTATCACAGTATATATCAATACTTTTATATTTTAACCCAAAATCCGAAAGCAAACTTTATAACCATATCGCATCATTCGCTATAAAGGTTAGTATTATGTATTCTGCTTCAGTCGAAGACAAGGCAATGTAATTTTATAAGGACGATTTCCAACTAACTGCACCACCCGCTAATGTAAATATATACTCTGCTAAAGACCTACAATCATCTAAGTCATCAGCATGATCTGAATCCACAAAACCAGTAATCTCACTATCATTACTGTCTCTCCGATACACTATACCCACGTCCGTCTGTTGTCCCCTTCAAATATCTGAGGATTCACTTCACAATTTCCTGATGAGCTTTACCAGGACGCTTCATATAGCGACTAACCACGCTCACAGCTTGTAAAATATCATGTCTAATACATATTATAGCATATATAATACTATCTACAGTACTAGAATAAAAAACATGAGACATATGCTCCTCTTTCTCCTCCTCCTTGGTCTATGGTAATAATTTATCTGAAAGTTTAAAGTGATTCGCTAAAGGTGTACTTACAAATTTGCTGACTGCATATTAAAACGTGTCACGATCTTCTCAATATATTTCTTCTAAAATAAATGTAAAACTCCTACAATCTTATCACGCAAAATCTCCATACCCAATATTTTCTTTGCAGCACCTAAATTTTTCATCTTAAATTCAGCATTTAACTACCTCTTCAGCACATCAATATTAGACATATTCTTAATTGTTATCAACATATCATCAACATATAAGAGTAGATAAATCAAAGAACCATTCACCAATCTCTTATAGTAAACGCAACTATCCATCTAACTTTTTGTGTAGTCTTGACTAGTTATGAAAACATCAAAACATTTATACCACTGTCTAGGAGACTGTTTTAACCCATACAAAGATTTCTTCAATAAGCAAACATGATCTTCCTTACCCGAAATAACAAATCCCTCTAGTTGCCTTATATAAATCTACTCATTCAACTCACTATGAAGAAACACAATTTTCACATCTAATTATTATAACTCGAGATCCTACAAAGCAACTAAGACAAGTAAAACTAGGGGTCTGCAAAATACCCGGGAACCGCCCGGACCGCCCGGAACCGGACCGGAACCGCCCGGAACCGGCGGTTCTCGAGGGAACCGGTCCGGTTCCCGGTTCCGTAGGCGGATCCACTCGTCCGCCCACCCGGACCGGACCGGCACTTTTTAATATTAAAAAAAAAAACTAAAAGAAAGAAACCCTAAGTTTGCGTATCATCTCTTCCTCTGCGGTTTCATCATCTTCAATTCTCTCTCTCTCTCTGTCTCTTCCTCAATCTCTTCTCTTCGTCTTCGATTCCTCCCCTTGCGTCGACGCCGCCGCCGCCGCTCCTCCTCCGCCGCTGTCCACCCCCTCGAGCCGGTCGCCACCCGCCACAGCCGCTGCTCCTCTGCCTCTGCTGTCCGTCCCCTCGTTTTCTCTCGTTCTTCGCTCCTGCGTCGAGGCTCTGCTGCAAGTTCGCTTCTTCCTCTCGGTCGCTCGCTAATTCCCGCAGCGTTTCTCTCTTCTTGCTTGCTTGCTTGCTACCTCTGCTTCCTCTGTTGCTTTGCGCTTCTTTAGTTGAACTTGCGTCTCGCGTTCTCGCAATCCTCCCCTTTCCTCACACATATTGATGGACAAAACCCTAGCCCTCTCAAAAAACTCTCTCCCCTAATCTCGCTCTCGGTCCGTCGGTCGCCTCACCTCGCTTGCGGCCTTCCCTCTTGCACTCGGCCTTCCCTTTCCCCTCGCTGTTTTTGCATTTCGTTAGGCGCTTCTATGATTGCGCTGAATTTTCTGGCTTTTTTTTTCTTCTCTTTGGCGCTAAATAGTTTTGGCTTGATCGTTCAATGATTAGTGAGATAGTCTGGCCAATTGGTACGACTTTAAGAGATTCATCGTTTTCTTGGCTAGGTTGGAAAACTGGAAACCATCACTTACTCTTTCTGGATCAGGATTTGTACATCAGTATGACATGTATGTAGATGTATGATGCTCACTGTTCTTTATATACTAAGTTGTTGCTATTTGGAATTTGGTCACATTTTGCTCTTTAGTAATTGGTGTTTGCTAGTGTTAGTAAGTTGTTTGGCTTGGATTCTTGTTATTGCAGATTAAATGAAGAAATGAAGGGCATGGAAAGTCTAGCGACACAATTGTATCCTTGACTAGATGGAAAAAGTCTTTATCGTTGCTGCAGTGTTTGTCCTGAACACATTTTTGTCCTGTGAACTTAAAAATTTATCGAAAAGCATCATTTTACTTCTTACAAACGAGCGATGCCCATTCGTTGGAAAGTAAAAGCCACACAGTTTCATTTTTTTTTTCCCCAGCTGAATTAAAGGTTTGTGCTATCATTTGTGTTTTCCTTGACATTGCTTCAGAAAAATTCTGAGGAGGAATGTTGATGCTTTAGATTCTCGCTGTCAACAAGCTTGTCCGGCTTCCATGACATCGGATAAGCCGTCGATGCACTTCGTTTCCCTACTTAAAGATCTCTTCTTATGAGAGTCCTAGTCTTGCCAACATGATACTTGAAGTGCTGGAGTGAGAGGAAAGATGATCACCTCACTTGTAAGATTCACTTTTGCCATTCTTTTGCATCTCTTGCCGTTAGTTGTATATTATCCTCCTGACTTTGGATCGGTTTGGTTATAATGTCCATCGGGCAATGTAAGTATGATATTCTCATTTATGCTATGGAAAACCTGTTGCTAAATCATTCATCGAAGATGTTTAACTAGGGAGCTGAAACTTTTTGGCTTGCTTTGATGATGCTTGCTATGCAATTGAGAATTGAGATCAATTATGTCATCTCTTTTGATGTTGGGTTTTCCTTAGCTTAAAATTTTCATCCCGTTGTTAGTGAGATCGGATCCATGGATCCACCCGGGAACCGGACCGGACCGGCGGTCCGGTTCCCGGGTGGATCCATGCAACAAACGGGTGGATCCCGGTTCCCATTTTTCGGAACCGGTCCTTAGCGGGCGATTCCCGGTTCTAGTCCGGGAACCGCCCGCCCGGACCATGCACACCCCTAAGTAAAACATGAATAAAAGTATGTCTTATCACAGGATAGAACACCTCATTGTAGTCAATACCCTCACGCTGTGTATATCCCTTCGCCACAAGTCTCGCCTTATACTTTATTGCCTCGACACTAGGAATGCCATTTTTTCCGTTTAAAGACCCATTTACTTCCGACAATCTTTTGGCTCTTGGGTATTTTGACCAGCTCCCATGTTTGATTTTGATGGGGTGATTCCATTTCTTCACTCATAGCCCCTAGCCACTATGACGACTCCGAACTAACCATCGTCTCAGAGTAAGATGAAGGCTCATATGTCTCCTCCTCATCACCTACAGTTAATGCATAAGCCATATCTATATAACTATAACGTACCAGTGATTTAATTTGCCTTTTTTGTCTATCTACGGCTATAGTATGTCGCGACTTTACTGATTGTTCACTATCACCAACTTGAGAAACTGCGGCTTCATTTGTACTTTCAACTTTTATTACCTTCAAGGTCTCCGAAGTCTCTACCTAAAGCTTCACCTCACTAATGACACCGTGATTTATCTTCTCTGTTGGTTGTATCTCAGAACTCCTCCGTTGATGCATTGTAGTTTCGTCAAAGATCACATCTTTGCTAATTAGAAAACCGAGTGATCTGAGATCAGTGCACCACGGTCGGTAGCCTTTGACCCCATGTGCATAATCTATAAATATTCACTTCTTCACCCTCGGCTCAAGCTTACCATCACTCGTATGAGCATACGCAAGACATCCAAATATACATAATCCGGAGTAATCAACAGGTTTCCCTGATCATACTTCCTTAGGAGTCTTCCACTTGATAGCAGATGATGGAGAACAATTAACCAAATAACATGCCATGTTTATCGTTTCGGCCCAAAATTCCTTGCCAAGTCCTACATGTGAAAGCATGTATCGAGTTCGCTCAAGCAAAGTTATGTTCTTCCATTCTGCCATGCCATTCTGCTGTGGTGTCCCAAATACTATATGGTGTCTTACAATACATTTTTTCTCACAGAACTTGATAAAATCTTTACCACGGAACTCCATGTCATTATCGGTTTTCAAGTATTTGATTTGTTTATCTAACTGTTTCTCAATCAATACTTTAAATTTCTTGAACCGATTAAACACTTCATATTTGTGCTTCAAAAAGTATACCATTACCTTCCTCGAATAATCATCGATAAATGTCAACATATATTGGGCACCTCCTTTCGAAGGAACCGAAGACGGACCCCAGACATTTGAATGAATATATTCAACTGATTGTTTGGTTAAATGAATAGCTGTAATAAACTTAACTCGGTACTGCTTTCCAAAGATGCGGTACTCACATAAATCCAACTTCCCTATCTTTTGACCATTCAACAACTCTCTTTCACTCAACATCGTCATACCTGTCTCACTCATGTGCCCCAAACGCATATGCTATAATTGAGTCAAGTTAGAATCTGACTCACCTGATGAAACTGCAACGGTTCTGGTCACGGTCTCTCCTAGTAGATGATAGAGAGTATTCATATTCTTTTCCTTCATCACTATCATAGCATCTCGAGAGATTTTCAGTACTCCATCTTTAACGGTGTACTTACACCCAATGTCATCGAGTGTCCCTAAAGAAATAAGATTATTCTTGAGCTCTAGTACATGCCTCACATCTGTCAATGTACGCACCACCCCATCATGCATCCAAATCCCAATTGTCCCTATCCCCACAGCCTTACAAACTACATTATTCCCTAAAAGAACTCTACTACAATCAGTAGTCTAGTAAATGTTGGAAAGAGTATTATAATACATAAAATAATAATAATTATTGGAAATACATTACATAATATTAGAAAATAAAAAGAAATATCTGAGGCGTGCAAGCACTACCCTTAAGGATAATTCCGCTCCTCGAAGTATAAAACTCGGTGCATAAGACTTCAGCGGCTATCCTCCCAAGATACAACAGACCTTCCTCTATACTCAGCACTGAATATTAGAAGGAAACAGAGCAAATTTTGTATATAACCCAGCAAAAAGAAAAATGGAAAAATATGAGAACATATTGTATCTGCAAGGATTGTGGTTTGAAGTTTAATTTATGTTTAAATAACAAAAAAAAAAGTTGTTAGGAGATCGTCATAATTCAATTGGTAATTAAAAAGATGACCGTTATAAGATAATGAAGAGTTTATGAAGTAATAAATCAAAAGTTACAAAGCTGTTAAACGATCGTTATACAACTATTAAAAAGTCGTTATATGATCGTTAAAAAACCGATACAAAAATGATGACTTTCATAACGATCACAACTTCTAATAAGTATTTCAAAACTGCTGAAATATCTAACAGTAAGTAGTAAACCAGCTCTTATGAAGCTTCATATGATAAAAACACCCCGAATCCAGCATTCGTTTGTCTTATGACAAAGTAATAGTCATATATAAGACACAGCTTATGCATCACTATTGCTCCATTCGGCAACGTTTGCCACACTGCTTGTGGCAATCTGCCTATTAGTTTTATTCATGCGCTTTGGACTATCTCTCATGATGCGCCCCTCCTTGTAACACTCAAAGCACTTCACGCGTCCCTTGAACTTTTGATGGCGTGATTTCGATATGCTTTTACCTCTACTGCTACTAGGCCCTCGATGTTGTTCTCTACCTCAAATCGTTAGTGCTTGCACTACTCCTTACACCAGACCATCATCTCGCAACTTTCTCTGCCACTTCTTAAAGAATAAGGCGGACTTTACCTCTTCTGAGATAATTGTAATATACCCCTGCAACAATGAATTAGTAAAGAGGCTAACAACATCATGCCTTGTTCTTCATTATCAAGTATCTTACCAATGTTTTTCAAATCCAACATGAGTTTATTAAGTTCATCTAGGTGGGTTCTGATAAACGTACATTCAGTATATCTAAATTGAAATATCTTCTTCAATATGTACAAGTAATTATTCAAACACTTCTTCACATAGAGTGCTTGAAATTTTGCCCATAATGCTGCGGCATCCTTCTTCTCAGCAATCTCTATTAAAACCTCATCCGACAAATTTAATAGAATTATGCTTTTTGCTCTTTCCATTAGCTCTACCCTCTTAGAGGCCTTCATTATAATTGGCAACTCATCTTCACCATCTAGTGCATTGACCAAACCTTGGGTTGTCAATAACGCCCACATCTTGATGCTCCATAACACAAATTTGTTGCTCCCGTTAAACTTCTCAATTTCAGATTTCTTCTAAGACATAATTGCAATAACAAAATTTCCAAATAATAATCAAACAAGCAAAAACTCCAAATCACAATCAAGAAATCTGAATCCAAGCTCCGATACTAATTGTTGGAATATAATACGCGGAAATGACAGGATCTTGCAATTTACGTCAACGTGAAATCACCAGAAGAATAAACGAGAAATAATAAGGACACCAGAAATTTACGTGGTTCGGTCCGAGTATCAGTACCTACGTCCATAGGGAGAGTCAGCAGCAAATAATCAACTATAATTGGAGAATCAGAGTTTACAATTACTCACACGCTTAAGTGTTTCTCACACCTAAATTTAACCCAAAACCCAAAGTGTTTATAAATAAACACTCACTTGAACATAAACTCATAGCACAAAATCACTGCACGTTCAAGCTTTAAACAAAACGCTCTACATAACGAAGAATTCACGTGCGGCTCTCTTCAGCTTGACGTGTGCAGCTTCTACGTGCAGCTCCTTTTCTTTTACGTAGGGTTTTCAGCTGCTAGCTCCCGGAGACATGCATGTTCTGCTTTATATGTGTGTGCCCAAAAGTCAAAGTCTTGACTTTTGGGCCCACCTCCTTCAGTTTCACATGCAGAGGCTTCAACTTCCTTTTATTTCCATCGTCTAAAAGAAGAAAACCCATGGCGTGGAATATTGTCTGCCCATAGTCATATATTTGACTTTGGGCCCCACTTAGATGAATATAACTTGGATAGAAATTTGACGAGTTTGCAGATAAAGGAAGCAAAGAGGGATTCGACTCATTTTTATTTATTGTTTTATTTTTTTCCTTTTGTAAATCTTCATGGAGTCCCACGAACTTTCTCATCCAAACGAATCACGTTTTGCAAACGCTCAAACTCGAAACATAATTTAACAGAACCAACAAACCTCCAACCCCTACCCTGCGATGACCTGTCCTGGATCCCTGAACATATTAGCTGAGACTCCTAATTCTCCCATTTCAGCATCACAACAAAACAACAATGGGTCTCCATCATCGTCGTAGCAATATCGTATTGGCTCTTCATCACCAGCTACCGAACAATTACCAGCAAAAGGGCCTTGACGTTCAGGGTAACAAGTTTGCCCTCCAACATGGATCAAGAACTAAATTTATCCTACTTTGGGGACTACAAGTACGTAATATCTAGTATTTTCCTATATTTCCTTTAGTCGATTATCACCTAAACACATGTGCTGCATCAGTCGAATTTCTGAAGAATAGGAACTTTCTTCTTATGAGGAAGCAGCGCGCAATATTCCATGACAAAGGGCCATGAAAGAAGAATTAGCTGCTCTTATAGAGAATCATACTTGGAAAATCATTCATTTCCTTTGTCATAGAAAGCCCATTGCCTATGGGGAAACAAAATAAAATATAAAATAGATAGTTCAATTGAGCGATATAAGGCTCAACTCATCATTAAAGGATTTACTTAACGTGAAGGTTTTGATTATCATGAAACCTTCTCCCTTGCTGCTAAAGAAATCATTGTTCGTTCTTATATGTCTGTTGCTGCATTGCGAAATTGGGAGCTACACCAAATGGATGTCAACAATGTCAATGATCTTGACGAGAAAATTTACATGGAACTTCCACAAGGATTACGTAGATAAGGGGAGTCTCGAATGTGTTATCTCCGTAAATCCCTGTATGGACTTAAGCAGGTCTCTTGACAATGATATGTGAAATTTACTGCAACACTTACAAATACAGGTTTTCGACACTCCAAGCATGATTATGCGTTATTCACATGGATCAAAGGTACCTCATTGATCTGCTTATTGATTTATGTTGATGATATACTTATTATGGGAAATAATGATGTTACAATTTAGAACTTCAAAAGATACTTGCATTTGACCTTCCATATTAAAGACTTAGGACCTCCCAAATATTTTCTTGATATTGAAATAGCTCAATCCAACAAGGGAATTTGTCTTATTTAGTGAAAATTCATACTGGAAATCATATTAGAAGCAAGAGTGTCAAGATGCAAACTAACTACTATACCCATTGAGCATAATGTCAAATTGACAACATATGAATATGATGCAAGTTCTTCCTCTCCAAATGAAGATCCATTGTTCAAGAATCTATTAGGATATCAGCGATTTGTTGGAAAATTGATCTTCTCACCATGACCAGGCCTAATATATGTTATGCAGTGCAAATACTTAACCGGTTTATGCACAATCTAAAGTAATCACATATGAATGCAATGTTGAATGTTGTAAAGTATTTAAAGGGATGTCTAGAACTTGGAATTCTATTATCATGTGACTGCAACATGAAGATGACAACCTATTATGCTATAGATTATGCTACTTGTTCAATGACAAGAAGATCCATTACTAGCTTTTGTATCAAATTGGGAAGGCCCTTGATTTCGTGGAAGATGAACAAGCAGTCAACAATTTCATTGTTATCAGCTGAATCAGAATATTGAGCCATGGCAAAAACTAATTGCGAAACAATTTGGATATGAAGATTACTTTTAGATCTTAGTGTGTAAGTCAACAGCACAAGTGAATTATTTTGCAATAATGATGTTGCGCTTAAGTTAGCAGTGAATCCGATTTTCACGGAAGAATGAAGCATGTTAAAGTTAATTGTCATTTTACTCGAGTAAAAATTCAAGAAGGGATTGTTACGACTTGAGGAATTGGAACTGTAGAACAGCCTGCAAGTATTTTCACTAAGCCCTTATGTTAGAAACAACCCACATCTTT
The DNA here is from genome assembly GCA_014182725.1 of Eucalyptus brandiana. NCBI lineage: Eukaryota > Viridiplantae > Streptophyta > Magnoliopsida > Myrtales > Myrtaceae > Eucalyptus > Eucalyptus brandiana. Next base: position 39,408,268 of record CM024674.1, read on the forward strand.
ATTGAGCAAGTTAGGCGTCTTTGACATATACAAGCCGCTGCTTTGAGGGGAGTATTGGAAAAAGGATTTGATCTGATCTCTTGATTGATTCCCTAGCTAGAATCCAATCTCGTTATTGATACAGTAAATTATAGATTTGGAATATTTTTTAGGAAAATGATACTGTATATATTTCTTTGACTTCATTTCTTGTACTATAGAATACAGACGCATGTTTGTATATTATATAAGACAAGAAATACATCCAAATAAGTCTTACCTGGTTTTTTATTGTCTTATCAGCTCCCTTAATTAATAAAAGTCTCACCACATCAGTTTGTCGAGATTGGACAGCAAGATGCAAAGGTGTCCATCCATCCTGAAGAACAGAGACAATGGGTGCGTTTGGAAAAACTTTTGGAGAAAGTTTTTAGGAAAATGCAAATGCCTTTGAGTTAAAGGTGTTTTCCAAAATATAACTGTGTTTGGTAAATTGTACTTTGAAAGCTCTTTGTAAAGTATTTTGAGCAAAATAGCGTTTGGGGAATTACATTTACAAAGGATCTTTGTGGTAAAAAAAAAAATTATCAAAAGAAAAATTAAAAAAAATTGACCAAAGGGCATTGGCCGCCGGCGACCTTCGGCGACCTCCGGCAACGCTGAATCTGGGGTAGTGAGGTCGCACGACCGCCGGCGACGCCGGATCTGGGGCAGCAAGGTCACGGGAGGACCTCGCTGCCCTGGATCTGGGTCGCGGTGGGGTCGCGCGACCTCGCCGCCCTCGTAACCGGGGCGGCGAGGTCGCGGGAGGTCGCGCGATGCTACCGCGACCTAGATCCGAGGGCCACAAGGTCGCGCAACCCAAATCGGGGGCGGCAAGGGCCTCCGCGCCCCGCCGCCCCGGATCCGGGTCGCGGTGACCCAGACCTTGCCGTGGGTCGCGGCGGTCGCGCCACCACCCGGCGTCCGTCGTCGGGCGACGGACGGCCGCGGCGATCGCTCGCGGAAGAAGAAGACCACCTGCCGCCCCAGATCCGGGTTGCGGTGACCCAGCCCTCGGTCGCGCCACCTCCGGCGTCGGTCGCGCCACCCCCCGACGATCACCGACGTCCCTCTAGCAGTCACCGACCGCTCGCAGTCAGCCAAAACCGAACCCCCCCGGAGAAGATGAACAGTTGCGACACAAGGGCAAGAACCGGAAAAATAAAAAATTCGTGAGGACAATTTTGGAAAAAAAAAGTTATGAACAGTGCCCGTGTGGGCAATGCCGAAAAAGCCGAAAGCCCAAGGCAGGTCCCCCCTTGCCTTGGGCTTTCGGCTTCACAATGCTGACATTTAGGGAATGCGGGCTCAAAATTTTTTGCCAAACAGGCTGGCATTTGCCCAAGTATCTTCAGGCTTCAAAGGGGCTTTGGGAAGTGGTTCCCAAACGCACCCAATATCCTCAGACATAAAGCTATGGGCCTGACACCCCATAAGACACTGTAGAGGCCTGCTACTAGTAATAGTATTATCTCACCAACTATGCTGATAAAGAAACCAAACATGAGGTTACATTAGTCACAATTAATTGAAAGCCGTAGACTTATAAAATGAATTGGGTAGATGTTTAGAGGGACCCACGCATGAATTTCAAAGGCCAACCCCAATGCCCTATTTGTTTATTTGTTGTAATTGATATTGTATCCTCGATTGTCATTTGATCGTTCCTATGCTTTTGACTATTTTGCCCTGTCTGAATAGTATGCCATGTTAATATATCTTAGATTATCCACATTTCATGATGAGCACATTGAATTATCTATGTGCTATTGTAGTTCATCTCGAAATCAAGCGATGGGAAAACTCGAAATCTTCAGAATTCTTCGAGTTCTGGAGCCTGATCCGATTGAAATTCGATAAATGTTGACAAAGACAACCAGGCTAAAGCCTTTTTCTCCTTGTTCCACGTTTCCTTTTATGACCATTTTCAGTTTTTACAAATGCTAATATACAATCAAACCATTCAGGGACACCTGAAGGTGCCGCTTTTCACGACGTCACACCTAAGACCATGGAACCGCAGCGTGCGACATGACGTGAATGCGATGCGCGGAAGCTAGTATATTGAAAACCAAACCCAAATAATTGCACCTAAACCTCTTCCATGGCTGATAAGGAGCTCCTTCCTCCATTGAATTGTTTTCGTCATCCACAGATGAAGACTTCTCGTGTAACCGGATAATTTGGAGTTTGCTTTCAGGAAATTTTTGAGATCTCTGTCAGAAACCTGTGGAGGGCTTGGGGCTTCGAGAAAAATGGAGAATGATCAGAGCCTTTGAGATGGAAAACCTTTTCAGGAGGATTAGACTTTATCATGGCCTCCTGCAAGGAAGCAGGTATGGCATGATCTTCCTGGGTTTCTATGTAAAATCGACGAATAGATCCGTAGTTTGCATCCGACAAAGTGAGTTTCTCCAGGATTGGTGCAAAAGGTATTGGCCTCATCGACACCGAGGCTAATGCAACATCCTGAGACAGTAAAGAATATTTATGTTAAGATAGGATAGTGTTAGAAATCAACATCAGAAGAGATTTTGCAATTCTTTATCTGCACTCTACAAAACCACTCCTTGTCAAAATTTCTAACTTTCTGTACTAGAATGGAGCAGTCTTATCCAATGTCATACTACCCGCGAAGGTATTAAGCTATCTGAAAATCCATATTCCAGATTCATCAAATAACTCTTCAAGGGCTTTTAGGAAGTAGGCAACAGATTTCTGTCTAACAGCATTTCAGGAGTCGTGGTAGAGCTGTTTTGCGTCACTATAATTTACATTCTCTAAGTATGTACCTTTGCAGGACTTTGATTGAATAACAAGTCTTCCAACAGTGCTTTGTCCAGATTGATAGCAGTAGGAGGTTGATCTTTTCCATTTCCATATAAGAAGATCTGCGCTTGTTGCATCAGATCACTTGGACCTTCCTGCAGAAAAAGCTAAAAATCAGTACTAGAACAAGCCGCGGATAAACCACCTGTGTCATTTACTTTTTTTTCAAACTCATTAAGTTGTCGTTTGGAGCTTCCAGATTCAGCTCATCAAAACTGTTTTATGCAACTTGTCTATGAAAGAAGCCCATGCTGAATTCAGAGGGACGAAGCTCAGATATAGAGTGCTGCAAAGGCGTCTTCAATTTCTTTTTCTCTCCGTTGCTAATTCTTTTCCCTCGAGGGTCTAGTAAAAGTAGCAAGCGTTCCAAAGAATTTAACCTGTAGAGAGAACATATCAAGGAAGCTTTGGCCATTCTTCAACATTGCTGCTGCAAGAAAAACGGCTTTCGCTATCTTATGAGGATATGACTCCATCAGATATGAGACGCAAGCACCGCCAAAATCATGTCCCACCAAGATCGCCTGCATTCATTTTGGATAATAAGTGAACAAAACGACAGTTGGCTGAAGATGAGTGACAATCAAAAAAGGAAAGGGGATTGATCAAAATGACAGATCGAGAGAGTGAAAGTACCTTCTCTCCATCTCCTAGCTTGTCAATTATGTCGATCAGTGGTTTCACGTATTCTGCCATGCTGCTAATGTTGTTTGTATCAGTCGATTGAATTCCCGAACCCATTAAGTCGACTGCATCCACCTTAAATCCTCCTCGGCGTAGAAGTGCAATCGTTTTGTACCAGCACCATGCGCCATACCCTCCCCCGTGAACAAGAACAAAATGGTTGGTCTCCACGCCATCAGCCTCCGAAGCCTAAGAAATACATCATTGTGTAAAAAAGAGGATATGAGAGAGAAATTAAAGCATTCGGATGTGCTTTGCTACATAAAAAAACCAGCATTTGTATCTGTCTTTATTAGCAGGGCTGTATCTAATCGATGGAAAAGCTACAGGATCTGGATCAACGGAAACGACGGCACTAATGAGCATTGTTTGGACCACTGTCCCTAAATCCTCCCACACGTTTGATTAATGTACCTTAAACTTAGACAAGATTAACTATACATCATGGTTTTTGCAGCCACCGACTAGGAATTGGCATATCGTTACAAGAACAAGGGGCAGGTCTTGCTTTAAGGGAGAAGGACCTCACCACGCTTAGCGCATGGTTAACCCATTTGTAAGCCTGCGAAATCCTTCAGAGTTAGCTAGACGGGAAAGACCCGAGTCACAATTTTGATCAACCGGCGCATGCCGGCCCAAGCCAGATAAAAAAAGTTTCTAGACCTGATCATGCGGCATATTAAAAGACTGGAAAAGGACTTGAATAGGAATGAACCCATCCACATCTGCATCTTATGGTCAGGTTAATAATGCTCACATGCTCGACAGTGACTGAAATCACTCCCGTTTCCTAACGGTGCATGTAGAAAATTCAGATGCAGATGTCTGTTTCGGCGTGACTAAGCGCGTTTGATTCGTTCAAGCAGAAAGGTCCAAGAGAAAACAAGACGGGAAGAGACATTTCTGGTGCCAAAAGTCATTATCTCTACAGTTCCTCCTTTGCCAGCTCTTTGAAAGCAACCAAATATTGACCGCGACGCAAAGTTTGGCCGTGCGCAGAAAAGCCAATAGGAATTTGACAAATTCCAAAGGAGGAGGAGAAGAAATGATGCGCCGATCTCTAAGACTCCATGTTAATGGCAACAGAGCATTAATCCTAGAAACAAGCATCGTCGTGAAGGAACTAACGTAACTAATCCAGCAGAGACATGAACGTGTCTAGGGGAGTTTTAGCGTCGGCTCTCGATCGTACCTCATCAGCCAGAATTTGCTGCAGCGGCGGGAGGAGAGCGTCGCTGCACGACCGCCTCCGAGAGGTGGAGCTCCTGGCGATGCTCTGCTTGACACCGCTCTTCCCCGACGGCACGGAGGGAAAGAGACCCGGAGTGCTCGTGGACCGCCTGAACAAGTGAAGAGCATCACCGTTCTCGTCGCCGCCGCCGCTCCAGTGCTGCTTCAGGAGCATGACCGCCGCAAGCGCCTGCTCGCGGATCAGAGCGTCGGCCGCCTCAGCCTCCGCCGCCGCCGCCGCCTCCCTCTTCTTCCTGTTCTTCTTGCACGAGGTCGAGCCCGGCAACCACGAGGCTGGACGAGGCGAAGCGTGGGGGCGGGCCGGGCCGGCGGAGTGGGAGGACCTCGCCGTGATCTTGGGAGAGAAGCAGGCGAGTGAGTTCCCCATGGTTACGGAGGATCGAGAGGCGAAGGTCGCGCCACTCCGGAGGGCTTTGGTTGGTAGGATTGTAGGAGAAGGTGTCGGAGGTTGTTGTGGTGGTGGTGGTGGTGGGGGCGTCGTTGCTTTGAAAGTGCATGGGATGGGCCGATGGCTTCTGGCTTATAAAGAAAGACGGAAAGAAGAGAGAGAAACCATTTTTTTTTTTTTAATGAGGAAAATGAATATTAAAAGCATGCGATGGAATCAACCACAATAATTAAAAATAAATAAAAAAATCGGTTGTCCTCCCCTTCAGAAATCTACAGGAAAAAAATTCAGTTATCAATCACTTTTGGGAAAATTCTAAATAAAGGTACGGAGTACTTATATTTTCTAAAATAATGATTTGAAATAGATCTTATCTCAAATAAAAAAAGCCTAAAGTGGCCGTACCAGTCTAAAAAAAAAAAAAAAAAAAAGCCTGAAGTATGTTTTAGATAAGGGCTTATTCTCGATCAAGGATATTTTTGTCAAAACACAATATAAATATAAATTAAAATTAAATTAGATTAAAAATTAAAAAAAAAAAATAGAAAAAGGGAAATTACAGATGGGAGGGCGCCGATGGGGCAATGGCCACAGGCTGGAGGGAGCCTCCTATGTGTGTTCCCCTTTAAAAAATATATATATAGTTTGTTTTTTTGGGAAAGAAAACTAGAAAAAAAAGGAAAAAATATAAAAAAAAAACTTAAAAGACAAAATTCCCTTTACCAAAAGTGAGTCCAGTCCCTTCTTTGAGATTGATATAACTACTTTAGATCCTTATTTGAAATAATGTTCACTCCATATACCCTTATTTGAGAAAATGATGACATTTCATGTCCTTATTTGAAATAATATCTACTCTAAGCTCTTATTTGAAAAAATAATAACACTTCAAACTCTTATTTGTAATTTTTCCTTTTTTTATTTATTTTTCTATTTTCTTTATTTTTGTTTTCTTGAATGAGGGCCAACGAGGCAAAGGCCACGGCGCCCTCGAATCTAGGCCTAGCCTTGGCCTACAAGGGCCGCCAAGCCCTCACTTGGCCACAGTGATGGCCGTGACACTCTTGCTTAGTACAACGAGGGTCACCGGCTTTCACTCTAAAGCCCTTCCCCAAAAAAAAGTAACTAAAAGGAAAAAAGAAATCATAAAAAATCAAAAAGTTTTATAATATTATTACAATGTCTACGTTAGTGTCGACCGTGTCACATAAAATAACCGATGTCAACATTAGTAATTTTTTATCAAAACTAGCCGAATGGACTCAGTTAGCAAAATTTGATAAAACTTACGACTCAATTGGCATAATCACAAAGTTTGTGACTGAGTTAGTAAAAATACAATAGGTTTATAACTTCTTTTTTTGGTAGCCGTCATTCTCTGCCCACCACCAACCCCGCTGCCGACCTACAGCCCCTCTCCCTTAACCACCGTCTATGTCATCTGCGTAACATCTATCTCCGACTTCGACCCTGATTCAATCTGCGTTCTATGCCTCATTCTTATTCCCCTCTCTCTGAACTCTTCCTCTTCTTCCCGATTCTCGGGAGGAAAATCAAGGACGAAAACAGTAATCGGTGTCAAGGTGTAAAGTGGTACGCAGAGCCAAAACTTGGGACGGTAAGATGTGATTTTTCGAAAATGTAATTAACTCCCTATAGTAAGATGAGTTTAGAGGATAATTTTTTTATTTTTTTATATTTAGGCGAAATTATATCATGTACAACTTTTCCTTGTCATTTCAAGTATATCATCACATGAAGACAATATGTATGACTCGTTCTAATTGACTTCTTTTTTTTTCTTTTTTCTTTTTTGCCACGTTTGTCATGAAACAAACTTGTATTAAACGGAATTTTTGTTAACACTTGGTCAAAGTGAAGAAAATGGGGAGCAGCCAGCCCACGCCGACGACGGTTCTACGTCAATGCTGACCGGGGAATCCACCCCCTCTACCGCACGCTTTCAATGAGGGAGCGATCTGTATCGGCGGCCAATGCTTTTTTTAATTGCCGTATAGGATTTTAAACTCGCGATCAAGGTATCCGAATTAAGTTATGCCTGTTCTCCCGTTGAGCAATCCCGTTACCATCGAACCATTTAATTGATTTGTAGGTTAGGTGCACAAGTTGAACCTACTAGGAGTGAGCACTGGCCCATGATGGATCCCGAGTCAATGTTATCTAGCTAAATTTTGGTCCGGGACTCACGAATAAGTTTCAATTTCAAAAAATCATAAAGCAATCCCGACATGATAAATTCCAAGTTTCAGATCTAGAACCGACTTGCTGGAACCACGCACCTTTACTAGGTGAATGCTGATCCCACTTGCTAGATTCCAGCTCCTAGCAATCTGTCTCCAACTTCGTGAATGGTAGCACATGAAGCAAACTTTTCAACAAAATGCACTGTTTGATCTCTACCTCCTTCAAATAATGCAATTTTTCCAAGCCGTTGACACAACACTCCAAAATAATATAGCTGAAGTTGCTTTACTTTTCTTTTTTTTTTAATATTCTTATTATGGGTTGTTGTTTTGGCAGATTTTAATGCATGTTGTTTTAACTTTCATTTTGCTAGATTAGGGTTGAGTTAAATAATTCTCAATTGCTTTATATTTTCTTTATTACATAACTGATATTTGTCTCGACTCTCGATTGTAAATAAAGGGATGTTCTATTAAAATTTACCCTTTCAAAGAATAAAAAAATGAAACAAAAAAAAAAAAGGAATCGGTCGATTTCTTGATACACCCTGAAACCAAAACTAGTCTAACAGAGTCAGGGTCTACAAAGCAAGTTTTAGGGTGCATATACTAGAAGCCAATCCCGACAGAGTTCCAATCCATCCTGATATTGCTCATCTCCATTACACCGACAAGATAGAGCAATGAACGATCAATTCGAACTTACAATTAAGAGTGCTTTCAAATCACTTGAAAAATAAGCCTACGCCGTTCTTGGCTGACCGACACGCCGGTCAATCAAACTCAAGAAGTGTTCCAACTCAACCGTTGACCAACTTCTGCTTCCACACATGGTACAACGTTGACCCACTGCAACTGCACTCCCGACCAAGTCATCTACAACATCCACGTAAAACCTAGGAGGCTCGAAAAGGACAAGTGAATGATGCGAAAAAGGGAATAATATCGAGATTTTCCACAGCAAGACTCTCCCTATAGACTAATATACGTTAAATCAGATCCAAATTGAGCGTAAATAGTGATTTTTGTCGATCAAATCGATGGAGATGGGCCAATAAAACCCTCTTCTTCTTGTTGAAGAACTAATTAATTACATTTTTGCTGGAGGGTAAACCTATACTAATTAATGGATCTCATGTGTATGGAGCAATTAATGCTGTCTTTCGAGGATGAATATGAAAGCCTTTTAACAACTGTGTTTTTTTCATTTTTTTCTTGTCAAAATCATTTCAATTGCTGAGAACCAGTCACTTTGCTTGTTATCCCTTTCCTCAACTAGAAGTCAGTCTTCTGCTTCCTTTTTGGCCATGGAGTTGTAATTTAGTCGAGTCAACTTAATTTACTGCTCAAATCGGATTCAGTATTTTGACCAAAAAAAAAAAAACTCAACTCAGTATCCCTATATTAGAAGACTTTATGCTAGCCTTTCGAGCTCAAGGTCCAGTAAAAGAAGCGTCTAACAATCGAGCATACCTTGAGCGTACAAAAGGTGAATCTTAATTCGATCAAACTTGAGCTGGAGTTTTGAAGGTCCTATAAGATTTATAGGAAGAATAGAATAGAGCACAAGTGTAAATATCTATCGAACATGCACATACCCAAATGATCAAGCGAACCGATTTCTCTTACACGCACGAGGATAGCTTCTATCCACAATGTGATTGGTATGACTCTTGAGATTAATCCAAAGGGGAAATATTGTGATTCGAAACAAAATCTTCGTACCATCCAAATCAATCTAGAGCTTGATTGCTCAGCCAATTTACAGGTACGGAAACTAATATGCAAGAGGAAAGAGTAGTGAAGTGAAACATCTTCCTTTTGTCGGTGGAACATCAAGCCCTCACAAGAAGAGAATTACGAATTTGTGAGCTCGAAGAAATGCCGCATAATGAGCGTTAAAAAACAAACATGTTTTTCTCTTTCGCGATACCCCAATAGGCAAAATGCTTTCATAATCCTCATAACTATTGGAGAAGTTAGCTCTGCATAAATGTGGATCTGAACAGGATTCTGACTGAGCTGGCGGTACAACGCCCAACCAACTTCTTGCATCACAATATTAAGACAGCATATATCCAGACACAAAAAGAATGTTGTCAGGACAAATGGCGCATGCCAATATGCAGGACAAGGCTGGTCCTTTTCAACCTTCTGTCGTCCTCTGTGAGTTTCTGGTGAGGACTTTAAATGACAAGCAATGTTGTTTTGGCTGGACAGGGGGACATGCCCTGTTCTCCATAGTCTTTTCCATACCGTACAACTTAGAAGTAAAGGCATTCGAATCAGCACCTTACCATACTATCAACCTTACCCAAACATTCCACAATCTGAGCAAAGAACTCTCCCAAGCCTTTCAATTCGACAGGGGCGCTCTGCAATGGCTGCATCAAATGGAAGTGCAAAAGAAGATAACAAACCGGGCTTTGCATATTGTATAAAATGAAAGCTGGAGGTGAATCCCGCATACAATTGTTTGCTATAAATAAGTGGACTAAGTCAAAAACATGCATTGATACAATTGACTAGCCCAGGAGTTCAAGTCATGCGCAGCTTGATTTTCAGCTACTGTCAAAGTCCCCATCTAAAGCTTCGATACAGTATGTTGAAGTGTGCCACGAGGTGATTGTCCCCTTGAAAAAACTGGCGTATGAAAACATAATGCTCCAGTTCCTGCCTCAAAGCCGCAAGTTACCATACATGTCAAAACATGTGATCGTTTCCACCAAGGACCTAGAGCTACTGAAGACATCATCTGGCAATATGCCCCCTTGATATAGAATGGCTTCACCAACAATTATGCGAAGGCAACACCAAAACCGGGCTCTTTGGCTCCATTCAGTCTCCTGACTGCTGATAATCAAGTCACCATCTTAGCTAAATTTTGACCACGAAATAGAAGGCATCTTGGCCAAGAAACCAAAGAATCAGGCATGGAATTTCAAAAAATGCTGTGCCCTTCCTTGGCCAGTCCCAATTATCTAGATTGCACATACATCTAACGCAAGCTGCACCTTTTTTTTTTTTGGTAAAGAACGCAAGCTGCACCTTTCAGGTACATATTATCAGATAATTTAGTGGATAAGACATAAATCATTGAAAACAGCCTGAATCCCTTCCAATTCCCATCACAGTTCCCACCACGCAGCCTAGATATCAGCCCAATTTTTTTGGGTCAAAGGATATCAGTCCATCGAATAGTTAAGCTGTTGATGCATATCTTCTGCTGTTAATACGACGTCAAATACCTAAAAAAGAATTTCAACCAAATAATGACAAATAGTTAGGATGGCCTAGAGCAATTAAATAAATACAGCACAACCAAGGAAATGTTTCTTAAACAAGAAAAGCACACAAAATAAGTAATCCATCATCTTATAGTACTTTTCTTTACCATGGCACTTCACCAGGAACAAAATATAGTAAAAATGGAAGGAAAGCACTGAAAACTCATAACATTTAAGGATAGGCCAAATACAATCTACGGCATTCACATATCACCAAGCATCCCCATACCTGTCAAAATTGATCCTGGGGATCCTATCTCTGCATGCTATAATATTGAGGAGCCAGCTCAGTTAACCACAAGTAATCAATTCTGGTTATGTTGCGAATGTACTTGTGATTAGTTTGAACTAATTCATTGAAGATAATGCACTCCGGTTTTGTCCGAAATAGTACAGAAGAAGGATGGATCTGCACCACCTGACCACTTGCCAAAGCCCTATTTTCCACACCAAATATGTATTGTTAGGAAATAAAGTCTATAAGAGAACTGGAAAAAGACATTGATTAAAACTTGGATCTATGTTAACGTATTAAAGCTAAGAGGAAGGGGTCTGAATCTACACCCAGCACCTGTATGAACCTTCTGGCTGCTTCAAAGCTGCGTTGAGGAAAAAGGAAGCGGCGAGGCATCTCCGAAACTGAACCATGTCATCTCCACATGACGCAATGTGAAGCCCCATTTGCTCTACATGTCCCTGAATCTGTCTGTATGACATAAAAAAAAATGCATCGTTGGAGGATCAATAATGCTTGTCCCAAGACATGGAGAACTAAAGGCAACATGCAAAAGTTCATAGACAACCTGTGAATGTCGCGCGCATGTCTAAGGGACCTGCTATTGATAAAATTTTCTTTGCACCATTTTTTTAGAAGTTTATCGTCTTTTTCTTTACTTTGACCACTCTTCCTCTTCTCCAAGAACTCATCAGCTGCTCGAAATACATTAATCAAGGTGATGTGGTCACCATCTGCACTTGAAAAGCATTTCATTGCAGTTCTTGCCTGGCCCGGCAAAGTTAAGTAGTCAGCTCTCCAGTTACATACAGAGTAATGGAAGTCCATGTGGTGCAACCAAACATATCAAGCAGCCAGAATGGTTGTTTCAAAAAGAGCCCAACAAAAAAAGACCAAAACGGACAGAAGAGCCTATGAATATGTTTTCCGCTTATTGCAAATTAGTCAAGCAATAACCCACTGAAGGACTTGAATATGACATTAACACAGTTGAACTCACAGTTATGGACATCGGACGTTCATGAACTCACAAATCCTGTAAGATAACACTGCTGGCATATACTTGACCTTTCAGGCACATTATACTTGAATACAATAACAACTCAAAGGAGATTTATATGGGGAAAAAGCCATTAAAAAAAACCCCAACTACGCCCGTCGTGACACATTAACCCAAAACCTTTTTTATGACATCAAAAACCTTGAACTATGCACATTGTACACATTAACCCCAAACTTTTTTCCTATGACACCAAAAACCTTAAACTTGTACTCATATAACAAATTTACCTCAATTTTATTTTGTGACAGGAAAAGCCCCGAACTTGTACCCGTGTGTCAAATTTACCCTCCGTCAAGATTCCATTAATGCATGCCATTAATAATCTTATTTAGCTGCCTACATGGACGACGGAAAGCAAACAAAGCTAGTGAGATGCCCATGGGGCAACTAATTGTATGTTTTTTTTTTTTTTTTCTCATTTTCTTTTTTTCCTTCCTCCTTTGGCATCTTCCTTGGTTTGGCGATGATGAGGACATGCCAATGGCACTAGTGAGGAGGGCGGCAACAATGGTGGTTAAGATAAAGAAGGCACGAAAAAGGATCTTGATGGAAGGTAAATGTGTCACGCGTGTATAAGCTTGAGATTTTTGATGTCATAACAAAAGTCTAGAGTAAATGTGTCTCATGGATACAAGTCTGAGGTTTTCAATGTAACCAAAAAAAAATGGAGTAAAAGAGCCACATGGGTACAAATTTGGTGCAAATGTGTGACATGATTATAAGTTTAAGATGTTTGGTGTCACAAATAAGTTTAGAGTAAAAGTATCACAAGAGGCATAGTTTAGGACTTTTGGCGGGTTTTACCAATATATATACATAACCACATTTTTGTTACAACATACCTGGCTAATCCTTTCAGTAATACAATTTACATAATGTGCATGCACTCATTGCATAAACGAGTATAAGAAAAGCAAGATGAAAGGCTTCACAAGTATCAGTTCATAAGTTACCTCTTCTAAGTTCTCACGAGGGGCATAAAATATGGATTCTACTGAAAGCATCGCAACTGTAATCAGCACTTCTTCCACGCAGTTGAACTGACTAGCCTGTATGAGTGCCTTCGAATACATGGGATCTAGGGGAAGCCGAGCCATCTGGTGCCCCAATGGATCTGATAGTTTACAGTCCTCTGTTAGAGCACCCAGCAAAAATAACTGCTCCAACGATTTCACGATAGCTGCCCTGATCAAAGCTTACAGGTGTCATTACCCAGCAAAAAATACAGAGAAAAGTAGGTAATGTGACGCCACATCACAACCCATTTCATAACTTCTCTACAAATGATCAGCCCATTTGACCTGATGAAGCATCAGTACAAGAGAAGCACCATAACAAATTCATGTGGGAACAGTGTGACAACGCGGTGCACCCATATGTTCCATAAGAATATATAAACTTTTACCAAATTTTCTAGATTTTTCTGTCAGAGAAATGGTGAAAATGAAGGTGAAATAGAAAATTTCTGGGCACAAGAGACAGGATAATGTGAAATGAAGGATAATTTTCAAAGGACAACTTAATAGCCAAATTAAATCATTGATAAAGATGAATCCAACAAAACTAGATGAAATCACACTAATCCAGGCTTAAGAAAGATGACGCGTCCACAGCCTAGTGGACACACTTAATATGCACAAGAGAGTAAATGATGAAGCAACGAGATCTCTCAGGGAATAACCTTGGTGGTTTTTCGATAAAGTCAAACCCAATAACATCTTTTACACCCAAAGCCATGAGCTGCAAAACAACATTTGAAAGATTGCATCTCTTAATCTCAGGCTTTGTCGAATCCTCAAGTTTCTCAAATTCGGTTTCTGGGTAGAGGCGGAAACACTTCCCAGGTCCTTCACGCCCTGCTCGTCCACTGCAGTAGCAAGGTTTTAGTCTAATAACATGGGATTTTTATATGGTCAAAGTTTCAAATTGAATGGTTGAATAGACACAAAAATCCAAGACACGCAGACACGATAAAATTACTCCACGTTATCATGTTTTACTTAAAAGAAGTAACCATGCAGATATTGAAGGCAAATTCAACTCCAGTATGATCCAGATCTTCAATTACAAGAAAGGAGATGAATTTGATTCAAAAAGTCCACGCATGGGCAACAAAACCCTCTTTCATGGCACAAGATACCTGTCTTTAAAATGTTAAAGACAAATTAAAGGACAGATATCCCAATTTCGGGACATTCGCACTGTCTGAAAGTATGCATCCACAGGAAAATGAAGAGAGACTGTCTACCATCCATATGTTGCCATTTTAGGACAGAAATAGTGTATGTTTTTCAGTCAAGGAATTTGTATGGCACCACATTGGGACTTCAATACCTGTGCATTTAAATGGTATCCCTTCCCCTATATCTTCTTTGGACTGTATTTGAAATGTGATCACACTACAAAAGCATAGATCAAAATACAATAACTGCAGACTACCTTCTTTGAAGAGCCTGAGCCTTGGAAGTTGGTATGACAATTAATGATTCCATGCCTTTAGCCGGATCATATGACCGTGCTTTCACAAATCCAGGGTCTACAACATACTTTATCCCAGGTATTGTCACTGATGTCTCGGCTATATTCGTGGCCAATATAACCTGAAAGAGTTCAATCATATTAGTAATAATCATTACAAAAATAAATTTCTACAAAATTATTTTAGCTTGCCGAATGAAAATGATGTAGCCTTATCTAAGCAATATTAGTGAATAAACAATAAAATAAGAGGAATATAAATATGATATATCAACAGTTCATAAATCCAATAGATTGTCTGAAGGTAATGAGAGGAAATAAATCATCTTGACCACAAACAGCATGATGTTATGCTATCAAAATAGAACCACCAACAACAACCAGATTCAAAGAGTTTGTTAATGTTAGAAACCCACTGCCAACAGCATAAAAGAGTTGTGCAACCAGTCTACGTATGTCTAAAAGTGAAGATACTGAGGATAAGAAAAGCTGAGAAATATCACAAAGAATACTTTTTTATCGCTTGTCCTACAAGGGAAGTAAATAGACATAAATATCAACCATTCTCTCATGCTTCACCATACCGAGACAAGAAAGATGTACGGACAGTGAGGCCTCACATAAAGTTAATGAAAAACATTGACGTGACTGCTACTAGAAAAAAACATCAAAGTGACAATGATCTTAATAAAGGTCCACGTAATCCAAAATACAAATCCTTACTCTATAGTAAAGGATCTGACTTTAACAGGAGCACTGTACATAAAAAAATCGAAAAAATTTGAGCAGCTTGGATAGTCACCTTACGAAATCCAGGAGGAGAGGGTGCAAAGACACGCATTTGTTTCTCAGAGGGAAGAGATGAAAATATAGAAACAGTCAACATATTGCGGTTGCCTTCAGGCAACTGCCGTAGTCGCTCCTGAATAAGTCTTTCAACGGATTCAATTTCCTCTTGACCTGTCAAGAATACAAGGACATCTCCTGGACCCTCCTCCAAATGGATCTGAGTATTGCAAAATGTGTACTTATCAAATACGGCAAATATTCCAAGCCAACTGATTGGGATCAAACAAAAGAGTAGCTTGCATGGTAATATTTCCAAGGAGAAATCAAATTGGCAAGCCTTATTGAGACCTCAATTAAATTAATGACATTGAGTGAATATATGCACCACATTCTAGGTGGATACACTTAAAACGCCTTTTCATGAATCAAGTCAGATGGCAAATTATGTATCCTATCCTAGTCAAATAAACGAGAAGTGATTTTGGAAACCTGCAATGAATAGAATGTTTGGCAAGCCTTCAAAAGTTAAAAAATATGGAACCTTAAGCAATCAAAAAACCAATTAACTGTAAACCCTGAGGCACTACAGATTCTTGTTTATGAATCATCTATAAAGGTTCTATGATTTTAAACTTACATATATAAAGAGAGTTACACAATCGATACTGCATTTTATAGACACCAAAACAAAGTTGCTGTTTAGCAAACATTCATTGCAGTCATACTTATGGCCCAACATTGAACAAAAAAGCACCAAAACTACCCCATCAGATGTAAGAGCAGTGACATGTCGACTGTGAACCAAAACATGAACTTCCTAAAACAGGAGGTAATCCCTTTTCATAAAGACATAAAGAAGGCCTAAGCAAATAAGATTGAAAAACAACCTGGAATATGGTAATCAGGGTTGCATCTAAATAATCTGGTTGAGGATGGAGAGTATATAGTATATCCACAGGAAATTGCCGCCCCTGGACATGGACAGCTCTTGCACCACCAAAGTATTCGGAGAAGACACGTGCGTCTAAGCTAGCAGACATAATAATCAACTTCAATGTAGAAAACCGTCTGCTTTGGCCTTGTTTCAAAGTACTGGACCAAACACCTTGCCCTTTCTCCAAGAGCATGCCATTACTCAACTGCTTATTTTCGGTATTTGGACAATCATTGGCAGATGCAGACCTTTTATTTTGAACATCTTTCAACAAGCCCAACAGAACATCAGTGTGGACTGTTCTTTCATGGGCTTCATCCACAATAAGCACGGAGTACCTAGAAAGATATGGATCCAACAGTGCTTCCCTGTTGAGGAGTAGTATCAGCTCCACAGGTAAAGACTGGAATCAACATAAGTTGCTAATTTCGCATAATACAAGTTTCACATGATTTCTCCATATACTGTAATTGGAAGCATGAAAATTCTAATGGTTAAACTTCCCTTGAGAATCTCAAAAAATAAGAACTAGAGCTTTGCCAGACTTCAGACCAATTAGCAAGATATCTAAAATAATTTCAGCTAGGTAGTAGATCTTGCTCCACCTATAGATCTAAAGAAATAAGACCAGTAAGTCTCCTTTCTACAATCACATCTAGATTATGAAATGAATTTGGTAAAAATGATTCGAGTCAGTGGACATCTTAGCCCACTGTAAAATAGCGATGCACCCAACTATTGAATCTTACAAGAATCTTCAACCTTCAAGAAATTGACTGAACATATTACACAAGTCGCAGGACAAAATAATGGCAGAAACTTTACCTTAGAAGCAAACCATCCGTCATGTACTTGATTCTTGTTGAACCGGATGTCATGTCATCGAATCTGATGGAATACCCGACCCTTTGGCCCAACTCAACCCCAGATTCCTCTGCCACTCTTTTGGCAACAGTAACAGCCGCCACACGCCGTGGTTGAGTAACCCCAATAACTTTCCCATCACGACAGAACCCAGCATTGAATAGAAACTGTGGTATCTCTGAAAAAATTAAAATTGCAAAGGATATAACAACTCCCTCGAGGGGGAATAGCAAAAGGCAAATTCATACATGCCAAGGGATTTTCAGCAGTAACATGTTGCACTGTGCAACCTCATTCTTTCGACCTCTCTACACTCAGATACGACGAAACATCACAAAACAAATATATCACATTGTACTATACTATGTACCTAATCATGCTGAAATGCCGCACCGTACATGGTATATACCCTACATGGATACTTACGTGTAGTTTTTCCACTACCCGTCTCGCCGACGATGATCAGAGTATCGTTGTTCCGCACCTCCTGGATGAGCCGCTTCTCCACTGGGGCAAAAAACAAAGCATCAGCCTAAAACTCAGTCCAAGCCCACAAACAGCTAAAGGGGGGGATTCACGGGGAAACAAACATTACCCGACGCGATTGGCAGAGACTTCCTCTGCTGCGCAATCTTCTGCCTCCTGCATTCCATTCAAAAATTGGCCGGCATCCAATTAAAAAAAAAAAAAATCTTTCCCTAGAACAAGCTATAAAGAGTTCTTTTTTCCCTAAACTCCCGACATCCGCTAACCGCCCAGGAAAGCCCAGAACGCCTCGGAATTGCAGAGACTACTAGCGACGAGTCGGGATTGTAAAGCTAGTGCAAAGGAAAACGTTGAGAGAGAGAGAGAGAAGAGAACCGGTTGAAGGAGTTTGGTTTGGCGTTGTTGGCGAGGTTGGGATTGGAAGGCAAGCCGTTGAGGCGAGGAGGTCGAGCTGCGTCGCCTTCCACGCCTTGAGCCATCGGTTCAGGAGAGTAGTCTTCTTTCCCGCAGGAGCCCTCGGTGCAGTCAGAACTGCGAAGAACGTATGTAGGTCTCTCTCTCTCTAATGAGGAGCGAAATTACATGGATTCGAAGGTTTTTTTGGTTTTTTTGTTTTTTTTTTCTTGGTTGTTAAGAGGTATTATTATACTTCGCTTCTGAGAATGATCAATTTCAGAATCGGTGATTCTCGCCCTCTTTGGAATCTAGAATCTGAAACCGAACCGGTTTAGGAACTGCTTATTTGAAAAAAAGATATAAAAAACCTCCACTAATCAATCAGCAACACAAAACACAAAAAAATTGCATCTTTCCAGAACACCCTCTAAACCATAGAACACGCGAAACTTCCCACACGAACCGCAACTAAATAAAACTCCGCCGAAACCTCGAAGCTGCGAATTAACTATTCCCAACGAAATCACCATTATAACTCCCCAAGAAAAGGCACAAGAAGCAACTGAATACACAAGCTAAGCTCCAAGTCCGCACGCATCCTCAAAGAGAAGAGCCCAAAAAACGCACACCCTCTCAAGCGGCGCAAGCCCAACAGCACAAAATCACCACTTTTCCCCTCTCTCCACCGCGACGATTGAAATTAAGAGCCTGGCAATTTGAAAAGAAAAAAAGGGAGAAGAAAGAGACCTGCTTTACGCGAATGCTGAGCGGAATGGCGCGGCGGGAATCAATTGGCGGCGGCGGCGGCGGCGGCGGCGGGGCGGCCGATTCCGTCGTGCATTGCGGCGGAGCGCCGGAAGAGAGAGAGAAAGGGTGAAATCGGGGCGAAAGAACACGAATTCGGAATGAAACGAGAGAGGAGAAGTAGGAGTAGCAGAAGAGAAGAAGAAGAAGAAGAAGCTGCGTGTTGAGGAGAACGTGGTTTAGAGAGAGAGAGAGAGCTCCGGGTATATGGAATTTTCTCCAGTTTGCAGGTTTCCGTATATGGAACGGGGAATCGGACCGATTATTTCCAATTCCGAATTATAAGAACGAGGGACGGGCTGATCTCTCGAGAACTATTTAGAATTGCAAGGTTCAATCCTAATTCCCTTATTGGATCAAGAGTGTTTTTTTTTTTTTTTTTTTTTGTCAATCCTACTCTACGCCTATTCGCCACTCGACTTTTCGCGTCTTGCAGAGCGTGGGAGTCGAAACCCACTCCTGGAATTTACGCGTCCCCACCCCATCCCCTGAGAATGTGGGGATTTGAACCCCTCACCTCCCCCTTCCATATTGGAAGGGTGGCCACTAGAGCGAATCCCAATGGTTGATCAAGAGTATTTTGCTTTGACTTAATTTCGCCTATTGTAAGAGTTTGCTCCAGGGACCACCCTTTCAACATAAAATGGAGAATTCCCACCTCAGAGAGAATTAGAATGGGGACAAATTAATTTCAGAAGTGGATTTCGACTCCAACGTCCTACAATGAAATAGGGCAAAAGTCTGAGAATGAATGTTAGAATAAGAATAAAGTAAGATTAAAAAAATAAAAACAAAATTATCTATTGTAAAATTTTTAAGTTTTTCAAATAAAAAAAAGTATGTGCATTGCAAGATTTATAAATAAAAATAAAAAAATGAAATCCCTTCAGCATAAATCCTTCAAATTACATGATAGTGAACCGTTGATGTTATATATTCTTTTCTCAATTTGTTTTTACTTTCAATAGATCTGAAATAGATCGAAAGATGAGGTTCCTTGATTTACTTCAAGAGCACATATACTAAAAGATACTAACCCTTATTTTTATTGAATTATTTGATATGTTGAAATGTGCATTTTCATATTAAAAATCAATTTTCTCATCAAAGAAGTAACTACTAACTAGTGCCTAATAGATTGCACTTATTGATAAATTACTCAAATAACTTCTTCATTATTATTATTTTTTTGGTCGGTACTTCTCCATGTGTAGTATGGCGAATCGTCGGAACTTTTAAGGACGATAGGAACTTTGCCTACAGAAAAAAAAAAAAAAAAAAAAAAATCCAAAGCATCTAAGAATGTTTAGAAACTTTTCATATTGGAAGCATGCATCCTTCAACACTTTAATAATTTTTCATGTTTATTATTACCTTTCCAAGTTTCAGATTAACCCTAAATCTATCACCAATTAGTAATTTTATATTTATTTGATTCGCAGTACCTATAATTATATAAAATATAAGTTTTTTATATTGATTAAAGCTTGGTGCTTGGTCTATTATAAAAAGCAATAGTTTCAATCATCTTGTCTTATCTCAATGTACTCCCTGATAAAATTAAAATAAAAGCTAGTGAGTTATTGATCAACCAAATATTATTCCAATGTTAATAGAAAAATTTGTCATATATTTACAGTAGCTTCATCTCAATAACAATGGTAGATGATACTAGCCAGCGGTCAAAAAGTAAGTTTGGTAACAAAAAAACTAAAAAAATCAGAAAATTCGGAGGTAAGTTTGTAATTTTCCAATTACACATTTCCAGCAACATCATGTTAACAAAATTTACTTGAATTCAAATGTAGGTCTATAAACACACCAATTAAAAAGATTGGCTACTGTGACTTCATATTATTAACTTTTTTAAATATTTGCAATAACTTTACCAGTAACGCCAGTAAATTTTGACAAACAACGAGAAAATTCAAACATAAATAATTAACTTATAATCAACTATATATAAGTAATTTCAAATGTAAGTTGGCAACTTACCAACACAAACATTTTCCCAAGTACTGGATATCTACTAAAACTTTTGACAAAATTTACTGAAATTTATCAACTCACGGATCACATCCACCAGACATCAACAGATGACATTAGACAGATCGAAACACAAGAGGACCAAATTGTTCGACCATGCCGCATTTTCATGATGTCATTGCTAATCCCCATTTCCGCGAAAAAGTCCCTTTCATGAGCTTTTGAACTAAACATTTGAAACTGCACTAAACACACCCCACTGCTTTGCATCAAAAGGTAGGCCAAAAATTGCAATCAATAAGGCGAAGCTTGATCACAAGCTGCTATCGACACTCATAATCCAGATTCCTGGAGACCATAAACACCATTTATAATCCAGAATCCTCCAATCCGGGTGGAAAGATGTCTGGCTTCAAGTAGGGTCGTGTCAGTTTGGATTGTTCGGTCACATGGCTTCAGCTATCGAGTCCTTCGGAATGATTCATAAGAATGAATGTCTGCTTCGGACAATGCTGGCTTCAAGGACTCCCTAACGATTTGGAAATGACGGTCATAAATGGCCATTGCGTGAATGTTTTCTCTTAAAGCGACTATTCCTGCTTCCCTGCACAGGCCCTCCAATTCAGCTCCTGTGAACCGTTCAGTATGTTCTGCTAAATCTCTGAGATCAACATCATCCCCTATTTTCATGTTTCGAGTATGCACGCGCAATATCTCATGGCGAGACACCAAATCTGGTGGGGGTACATAGAGCACCTATAAATTTAGAAAGGAAAAAGAAAAGGTAATCATGAGCTTGACAAGGTAGTCAAAAAGAATTAAATTGTTCCATCACAGAGTACACACTCCTAAATTAGGGAAAAAAAAATTCCTTCAACGGAAAGACTAAATTGCAAATAAATAAATAAACTACTCTCCATTAATGATTTGGAATTGCCACCATAGGGGGAAATGGTTAAAGAAACATAATTTCCCGAAAAGAATAAGAGCACAAACATAATTTTTTTTTCCATATTAAAATTACTAGATTGAGTTTTAAACAATACTTCAAAAACACTTGAAAGTTGAAACAGAAATTAGTTCAACAAACATCTTATTAAGGCTAAAATGTAAAACTAAAAGTGAATAAAGAATTAGAACCATAATTATATGGAGAATAAGTAAATTGCCAATATTAAGGAATTATGTGAAAATATTAGCAAGCTAAAGCCAATCTGGACTCACTGGCTTAAGAAAGGTGGATCAGAAGTTCCAGTAATAAGCACTTAACAGAGTAAATAATCCAGAAAGAACTCAGCAGACATGAGAAGAAGGTCGCAGAATTACAGCCTGGAGTCTAGATCAAGAAGCAGTAATGTTCCTTACCAAATCAAAACGTCCAGGGCGCATAAGTGCTGCATCAATTGCATAAGGGCGATTTGTAGCAGCTAAAACAATGATTCCCTGCCCATATGAGGTAGCATGAGATGGAAGCTAATCATGATTTACTATTTATCAAACACTAATGCTCACATTTGCCAGTTCTAAACCGTCCATCTCAGTCAACAATGTGGATAGTAGCCTCTCTCCAACTACGGCATTGCTGCTTGATTTACCTCCACTGCAAGTGAACCAAAATAGAGAAGCCGCATTATACGTCCACCTTTAGTTGCAATTGCCAACTATATCGTCCAACACTAAGTCAGATATCATGGAGAAGAAAATTAAACAGAAAGTCAACAAACATTAAGAACTTTTCACACAGTGAAAGGTTCCCCCGAGAAATTAAATGAGAAAAGATATGAGGGTATCCTTCACGCAACACATTGAATTAGCACTCTTCACTCATTCCTCAAAGTTCATTACATCAACCAAAACCACAATGTGTTCATTGTACTTCAATACCAGTGATGAGCACACTGCTTTCTAAGAAAAGAAACTTCTTCAGCAATATATATGAAGACAATCATCCTGGCTATGACTATAAGTGAACAGAACAAAATGAGAGCACCTTAGCTTGTACGGAACACCCCAAGAATGATGTTATGCAACCCTCAATAGACTCACCGCTTGCCTGCCACAACGTCAGCCTCATCAAAAAATATGATGCTTGGTGCCGCAAGACGAGCTCTCCTGAAGGTATTCCTCAATAAGGCTTCCCCCTCTCCAACATACATTGAATATAATTCTGCTCCACTGAAATACAAAGTTTGTGAATTCTCAAGCTAAAGGAATGTGATAATCACATCAGAAAATCAGAAGGAAAAGCAGAACATTTGCACTGGTTACATCATCTCAACTTTTGGCTTACATAATGGCAAACGAACACGAGATATTTTGTAGGGTCACAACTTCGATTTGTCAACAGCAAAGAATTTTCGTTTTTTCTAACATCCAGTTTCTGGCGCAGTCATTGTGCTTAGCCAAAGTGAATCGTGTCATAAAGTTGGAATCTATTTCAAAATTATATATATGGGAAAATACCCTTATTATCACACTATTACAACTTCCTTCTTTCAATGGCTGAAGAAATTAATTCCACCAGCAACTTCATAGATGATCAGGCCCTCATACCATTATCTTTACTACAAATTAGCAACAGCATATTGCCAAATTTAAGCTCCACTGCAGAATCAATTGATAAAGGATGGACTATCCTTTTATGATAATTGAGTTAGAAGATTTGCCAAGATGAGTAAGTTAAGAAAGATGCTATATCTCCAGCACAAGTCCTAATATTTTGGTATCCAACTTAGATTGAAGATCTAATGATTATGATTTGTAGTGTGATTGACTATCTTGCATAAGCACCAACTCAATTAGTAGTAATTCTTTTAAGATAATGCAAGAAATTGATCCACCCATAGATTATTACTTTTCAGTCATCATTCATGTAAAAATAGAAGTCATAACAGTTTGTTGATATGAACAAACTATATCGTGTGATGGTAGGTTTACTCATACTCGATGCAATAGCTGATCAATTCTCCAAGCCCATTCCACAGAGTTTCATATTCCACCTTTCTTGTCCATCCTGGCATAAAGTAAAGTTACTCCTCCAGACTTGTGAAACAACAAGCCATTGGATCTAGTGGAAGGTGGAACTTTGTTTTATTGCCTAGGGTGAAGGATGGAATTACAATCATGGCATTCCCCCTCTTCTTAAAGTCTCAGAGCATATATAATTGTTCAGGGAGTTGTTGACATCAAACCTTAAGGAAAAAAAAGAAGCTTGGGTAGCATGAGCAGCGGCTTTCGCAAGAGTAGTTTTTGAGCACCCTGGAGGCCCATGCAGAAGTACTCCACGTATTGGTGATATTCCCAGCCTCGAAAAAGCAGCAGAATGTTTGATAGGCCACTCAACAGCTTGCTGAATCTTCCTCTGATCAAAGTTAAGAAGGTACAAAAGTAAAAAAAAAAATGGACGACCAACACCTGAGCACATAAAGATGAGTTCACTGACCTTCAATTCCTTATATCCACCTATATCATCCCATGATACCTTAGGAATTTCTACAGTAACACCTCTTGTTATACTTGGGCCAACAATAGATCTAGCATAGTCCCAATCTTCCATTGTAAGCAAAAGTGCCTCTACATCTGAAAACCTTTTAAGAGCAAAAGCAGTTGCCTCGCGACATAAAGCTTCTAAATCAGCTCCAACATATCCATTGCACATTCGAGCAATGGATCTCAAGTCAACAGTAGGATCCAAAGGAACTTTTCTTGTGTAAAGCTGACAATCAAGAAACAAGGAATCAAACTGCTATATCCGCTTTGAGAAACCAAACATTCGATTCACTTAAACTCACAGCTCTCAGGTTTCAAAGATCTGTGCAGCCTTAGTAAAAGATAGTGAGGAAGATGCATCTAGTGCGATCTTGGAAACAGCCTATTATGACAATAATTTCTATGATACCTGGAGAACTTCAAAGCGCTCTTCTTCATTGGGTGTTGTAACTTCTATTTCAACATCAAAACGCCCATACCTTCTAAGTGCAGGGTCAAGTGCATCCACTCTGCAAATACAAAAAAGCAAGTACTGAATGAAGAGAACAAACAACCAATGCAAATGGAGAAAATGTACTTAGGGAACCTCATCAAAATAGTCATCCAGGTGTCATTTTCCATTCTTAGAAAAAAACTGAAGCAATACAGGTTAGGGTTATTGGCTCTCAGATCAATGTGAGTCACTGAAATTCTTCTCAAAAGCAAGGGAAAAAAGTTCACACTAAGAACTGCAGAATGAATGAAATATGGCTCCTCTTTTATAGTCTTCATAATATACTAATCTACAAAAGCTTAAGGTATTAAGCTTAAGGAGGCATGCCGATAGGGGCCAAGACTAAATATCATTATTAAACAATACACTAATATCTCATACAACAAAAAGCCCTAGTCCACGTGAAGATTTAACCTGTTAGTCGATGCAACAACAACTTGTGGCAATGATCCTGATAATGGCTGAATAGAGTCCATCAGGGTACATAATTGAGATGTCAAACGAACATCTTGTTCTCTTCTGCACTTTAAGAAATAACTTGAATTAAACTAAAGATTGCCAAGTAAGCTTTACAGTAAAGCAATAGCAAAATTGAGGCAAACAAACAGGAGAAATGGCAATTCAGTATAAAACTGATAATGGTCCAAAATGTCATTGTTCTGCTAGCTGCTTTTATTACTGCACCTATTTGCAGGTAAAGTCCTTGACCAAAACGCGCTAGCATATGCACATGGCAATAAACACTATGCTCGATACAAATGAAATTATCTAAACACACTGAATAAAGGAAATTTAGATAAAATTGCCAACCATGTTTCCCCTCATCAGAATGACAGTTACTAGGAACTTTTTTGTTTGATAACAGTAAAAAAAAAAAAAAGGTCCACATAAAATCCGAGCAGCTCATGAACATCTTTTCACTTTTCACAAAAAGCAAAAAGGCTTTTGATACCAATACAAAGGCAAAGATGACATTTATGGCACCAACTAATTGCACTCAGCAAAATGATGTGCCAAAATTGAGCACCCAAATTTGATTTTGACTGCTATACTAGCTATCACATAGTTTGCACAATCACCAATATGACTATATAACAATTCATAGTCCCGTACCTACTAATTTCCGAGTGATGCCTAACACTGATTAAGAAGATCCTAATGCTGCTTCTATCATATTCTCCTGTTTTCCACATTTCTCGTATTAAAACGATGCGAGTTTTGGGTTCTCCACAACTAAATGCTTCCTGTAGCCAATAATTGATTGTGGAGTAGGAGATTCTTGGGATTTTTACCTAGAACTACGATGAGGGCAAAGAACATCTATTTCATCTATGAAGATAACCGATGGCTTGCCCGATGCTGCAACAGCAGATGCTTCAGAAAAAGATTCTCGCAGAACACTCTCACTTTCTCCAGCATGAGCCCTGTGAACAGAGTACGGACTGCAGTACAGACCAAGAGGATTTAGCGGTAAGCAATTCGTTGCGTCTAAAGCAAGCCCCGAAGATTACAGAGCCGAGAGCGTAAATTCATCTGCAAACGGCAATCAGTCGAAAAGTGAACAGCCTTTTTTTTTCCCCTGTAGTTTTCCAGATTGTTTTATAGCATGAACAAGAATAGCTACCCCGAGAAAATCGAATGCGTGATGCAGAATTACATTAAAAGCACCTGATAACGGTCAACTGCGCAGAACATTCTCGTACAACGGCACGAACCAAGCTTGTCTAGCCAAGGAAGATGAAACCCAAACGAAAAAATCACTCAGATGTGAGAAAAAAAAAAAAAACCAATCGCGCTCCAGGAAAAGGAAACGAATCGCTCTAGATTACAAGGGAACGGGACATTGCCGATCGCGTACCTTTCCAGTGCCCGGCGGTCCGTACAGAAGCAAGCCCCGCGGCCACTGCGAGAAAGCGCCGCGAGAACGCGGTCACGTCAGGATCGAAACGGGGGCATTCTCGGGTTGCAGCGAGAGGTTTTAGCGGCTAAAGAAAAGTAAAGAAATGGACTTTGTGCGCGCGCGCGAGAATCGTATCGACGGAGCGAGCGGTACCTTGAGGCCGAGCCGCTGAGCTTCGCGGGAGTAGAGAAGAGGGAAGGTGATGAGCTCTCGGAGTGCCTCCAGCGCTTCTCGGTTGCCGCCGACGGCTTCTTCAGCTCTCCACCGGTCGCCGCCGTCGCGGCCATCGCCGCCGTCGGGATTGCCTCCGCTCGTCATTCTTTAGTCCTCCGTGTTTCTGTGCGCGCGCGCTTGGGGGGGCGAACCGGTGGGATTCAGGGTTTTATGCTACTTTCAAATTGGGTATTATGCATGTATATTATTTAATATCTCGATTCATTTTATTTGCTATGATGTTTATCTTATTATCTTAAATAGTTATTTAATAAAAATTATAAATAAATTTATATATTATTTATCAATATACATTGAAATATACAAAAATTCAATCACCTGCACTATTGTTAACTTGGGACAATTTTTTCCTCAAGAAAAATTAAAAAACAATAACTTTTCAAGTGCGCAAGGCAACGAAAGAATTGAGAAAAACTGCTCTTGGTGAACACCGAGTGAAAGTAAAAAGCAAAAATTGAATAAATTAAAATTTATGAATCATATTGTACAAATTAAAAATTCAAAAGCAGCACTATATATTGAGTCGGATCATTTATATCATTTTTCCTTCTCTGATTACTCATATTTTATTTTCTTGACTCTCTATCTCTCATCAATTTTTTTTTTCTTTTTCTCCATGAACATTTCTACCATTTTCTGAATATACTTCGTTAAATCTCATGTTCTTATACATTCCAGAAAAAACACTATCATCGGTAATGTTTTACGAATACAGCTCATAATTTCTTTGTAATATTTGTCATTTTGATGATTTACACAATAAACAAAGAAGATATTGATTTCAGTTTGTTATTCATTTTATGTCACATTCAATGGCCACCCTTCCAACATGGAAGGGGGAGGTGAGGGGTTCAAATCCCCACCTTCTCAGAGGGATGGGAGTAGGGACGCGTAAGTTTCGAGAGTGGGTTGTGACTCCCACGACCCGCAAGCGGGCGACAAGTCTGCGAGTGAGTGTAGAGTAGGAATAGAGTAGAGAAAAAAAAAAAAAAAAAAAAAACTATGTAGGTCAGGCTTGGTGGATTCAATTGTCATCAAAGAACCTCAAATCAAATTTCTTTCGGACTTGTTTCCAGCACAAACAAACACCACAAAATGGTTTTCTTAATTAAATCATGAGAGATGATGCAACATGGAAAACCTCGAAATTCTTTCTGCTGAAGCGAGTTACTGTAAATCCAACAAGAAGTGACAAAAATATTACATAATCGATGTCACGCAGCCCATAAACCTGAGGTCCAGTGAAGTTAGCATTAGCTTAAAAGGATCGCCTAGATACGAAAACACCTCGTTCCTTCCTCAACATTTCCGATCTGTAATGAATTTCCCAGTAGGCTTCAAGCCTACCTAGGCCCACCCGGTGAAAAAAAAAACACTCCGGAAGGTCAGCAAAAGCAACTAGTTTGAGTATGTTCGCCAAATTAATCGCCCAAAACTGTGTCTGTGATAACTTTGTGCTTGGGAAGATGATATATGCTGCTCTTCAACCGGCAAGAACTATCCGACGAGCAGAAATGAATAGTTGAGCTGGTTCGTGGATCACTTTCACCTACTCTTTCAGATCCTGGACCTGATACTGATCTGTCGAAACCAAGGGGCACAGTGAAGCAACCAGAACCACGGAGGAGGAAGAATTCCAAAAATTTTTGGTAATTCCTCAAAACTCAGTTCCTAAGGCATGTGAATCGTCACACTTCCTGCAGACGCTTGATTTGCTGCACGGTTGCTTCCGAAGTTCTTCCGGTTTGATTCTCTTGCGATTCTTGAACCGAACTTTAAACAGTAAAACATACATCTGTTATGGTCTGCTTGATTTTTCTATATCATATGTAGGAGATAACTGCAAATTGCAGATTAAAGAGGTGCTAGCGTAGAAACTGGACACTGTCATTTCAAAGCAACGAGGAGCCAAAATAATCACATTATGATATGTAGCTGCAAACAAAGTTTCATATATCCGTGCTTGAGGTCTTGCCTCAGCATTCATCAAGGAAATTGACAAGTGCAAAGTGCTTCGAAAAATGAAGCGAGAGGGACAAATGTGAATCACTAGGATGAGCTTTATAATGTGCATGTATAGGGACATATAATGATGACTGTGGCACGCCATTCGTAAAGGGGAATCCAGATACATTGCTATGCACATAAACTAGATATGAAGAGACTTAGATGTAAGCCTTGACCCTATCCTAAAGAATGCCTCCATAAATCCACTTAAGAAGATACTGAAAATAAGCAATTGCTTTCTCAAGAAAGAGCATAGTAACACGCCATGGAGCTCACACCCAAATTCCCCACAAGCACAAATGAATGGCCCAATAAAAGTGCAAACCTGAATTGCTCTTTTAGGTAGAGCTGATGCTTCATGTAAACCGAGCAACCTCGCAACCTTCAAAAAGAGAAGCAAAAAAAATTGCATGTCAATGCAGTATGAAAAATGACCCAAGAAAGAACTGTGATGTATATTGTATGTAATAAGCCATTGCATGATGGAGAATATAGTTGACGTGCAAAGAGTGTCAAAGTAAATAGACTTGATGCTAGATATTTAAAAAAGAAAATCGAAGTCCTGATTAGAGGAAAAGGATATACTCGCAGCAAAATAAAATTCAAATAGAACATAGACAGAATTAGCAATTAAAAGACCACAAACATGGAAGAAACAATAGGAAGGAAGAACAACAGCTATATTAATAAGATAGAAATCAATAGGTCCGAAACTTCCAATTGCTTTGTTCCAGGCTGCTCCATAGATGGTACTCCCCGTTACTGAGCAGCAATTGTAGCCTACTTCCTAAGTTCCAAGAGAACCCAGGCTTCTCCCCACAACTACTTGTACTACTTGCTTGCAGTAGCTTCTTCGCAGAATGGGTAGGTACCCTAAAAAGATCGACTGGATTTACTATGGAGAGAAATCTAGAGAAATTGAATCCAGTAATATGTCTCTAATCCAAGAAACTCTGTAAAGCATTCGAACTCCATACACTTGCAAAAGCAGTAATTGATAGTACCTCCCCAGTTTTTGTCAACTCATTAAAGCAGAATGTTATTTTGTTGTATGTCTCCTAAAAATGAGATAATCAGAAGTTCAACGAAAATGACCTCTCTCAATATCTTCTTGTCGCCGGTACCACTTGGCTGCTCAAGGTCCGCAATTTCCCACAAAGGAATATCAAGCAAAACTTTTATGACATCTTCATCCAAGAAAGGGAATCTTGCCTGTCAGAATAGAGTTGAATCATCATCACACCAGTTAAAATCATGGAGGAACCGACAATGCATATGCTTATACGCACCTCTTTCCCATGATCAGCTATGCATCTATCATCTCTTCCCAGGTTCCTCTTCCAAATTCTCTGCATGTCCAATCTCATCTCCTCATCAAGCCCAAGCCAACTGATAACACCAAATCATTCAAAGAGTTCTTGATTATGATAATCAAAGACAGGCTTTATCATCATCATCCTGGATGAGGAAATGCAAAAGCTGACATATGGATACAGCATGTGTCACTTTGTAATTATGGTAAGTGAACCCAACATATGTTCCACATTTAAACATAAGAGCATGCAATGATCTAAGCGAATGCAGAAGAGAGACCTATCCTGAATGTAGGAGTAACCCGATGCAAGAATGATTTATTCAAAGCACTACCTTCCATGTTTATATTTTGTTTTATGTCTGCCATAGCCAGCACACTGCTCATCAGCGCCAGAACCAACGAGGACAATTCTGGCATGGCTCTTGTAATTATGAAGTTGAAGATCCTCATCACTTTTATTATCTCTTTCTTCATACACCCAGCCATCACCACTAGCAGCCAGCCATAAAGCTATTCCAATATTCAGGTCCTGCAATGTGAGGTGAAAATTAATGCCACTTGGGTGAAGCAGTACATGAACTTTGATAATTTCGAGGAACAAGGAGAATTTTTATGACATTTAAACATGAAGAATTAATGACTATAATGTACATTCACAAAGGAGAAATTGTATCATATCTACATCATGAAATAAATAAATCCTTCACATTTTAATAGAAAGACACTATAAGGACTGTCTAACCACATTACCATGTAAGTATTAGCAGGATGAATAAGTGACATAACATGCTTCGTTTCTGAGCTCAAGTTTGACAAATCAGCATCTATCTCTACAAGTCTCCACCTGCACTCCAAAACCACTAAGAGTTAAGGGCTACCCCAACCATGCTAGAATAACAGTCAAATCTTTCCAACTCAGATGGTCAAACATAATTTTAGAGCCTTTCAAGTCATTATTCTGTAAGAAGAAAGTTAATCATCTTTACAACAACCAAGAAGTACATAATGCAACTTTCCATATATCAAAATTCTCCACACAAACAATTAGCATCATAAACATGGCAGATGTCACTATTAAACCAAAATTCATCTCGTAATCAACACATAAGATGGACAACAAAAGAACTATTGAACATGTCTAGTATTACCAGATCCTGTCAGTCAACAAAGCTATATTAACGATTATTTATGAAGGACAAAATATCAATTCAACACCTTTACATTGCTACAGTTAGTAGACTCAATTAGCCATTGCATAATTGAATAAACCGGTCACTTAGCACTGTTAAAATTCAAGTACAACCACCAAAGAAGATATTATTGTAAGAGTCTACACAATGCTAGATGCAGAGGCCAATAATTGAGCAACATCTCAGATATATTCTGCCATATTGAGGCCATTATCACATATATCCAGCCATAAGAAGACCTGCTCACATCTAGACGACCAGAAATGACATTATTTTTCATCTTTGAAGAACCAGACAGAGAATCACAAGCTGATACAAATGAGAGAAATTAAGTAAGTTGCGAGTCGCATAACCACCACTCTCACAGAGAAAAATATCCCCCCAAAAAAATTCGTTTTTCCCACAATTTGCAATTATACCATAGAAATACTATTTAAAAAGAAGAAACACAGATTTTTTTTTTTAACCATGGACAAAGCAAAAAGAGAACAAATTAAATATCGTTCAGGACAAGATTATCATGAAAAACTATGACAAGAGTCGCCTACAGAGCACTAGATCAAAGAAAGTGATGCCCATCTCACCAGTATATGCTATTGCAAGGTGTTTCTCCTACAGAAGATAAGGTTTCTAAATTGTCCATTTTTCGCTTATATACAAACACTCTCAGGGAACTCTATGTATATTTGTCTAGAAATGCAGCAATCTTCTGACACAGCCTTATGACAAGCCGATTGACCTAGTTATATAAAGTCATCTTTACCTCTAGAAGCCTTGTGCTTACCTTCTCGATGGAGCAATTCTTCCCAGCTCCTTCTGTCCTGCTCTTGCAGAGATTCGATCCGGAGCAGAAGGACCATCAAAGCTAATGTTAAGCAGATCAATGTCAACTGCCAAGAGAAATGTTATTGGTGGGCATGTCAATGATTCAAAAGTAATTCCTATAGGGTACCACAGTAGGTTCTACAACTCTTTCAGCAGCTTTATAGAAAGCACAATTGAGACATAAGCCGATGCAAAAATAATCTGATCTTGTAGCAAAAGATTTTGTGGGCCAATTTTTTTCCTGCTAAAGGTGGGCAGGAGCACTTAAAATATCAAGCAACTTCCAACAGTCTTTAGCTATTATAAGCAGAGAAATAATATATTCTCAGCATCGAATAAACTAGAGAAAGGACAAGAGGAAGAACACAACATTCTTGGGCTAACATAAAACTAGATGACCACCCAATCCTAAGCAGAGAGTGAATACAAGGAAATAGGAAGAGGACAGTTGACCAATCCCACAGCAAAAAAATAAATAAATAACTTAACGAAAAGAGAATTGATAACTGGAAAAAGGGGGGATCCTCTATGCCATGGCCTACGTCCCGGGGAGCATTGACCCAGAAACATGTGATGGTGTTCAAAGCTTCAACATTCTCAGCCACCAAAGGGTACAATATTGAATTGTAATAGACTTACACCGAGGGTCCATGCACTGGTCCAAAATTGCTGCTATTATCATGGAATCCAATCCGCCCGAGAAAAGAACAGCCACAGGAGAGAATTGCTCTCTAAAATCGCATGCAATAGTCTGTCTCAAATTTCAAAAATTATATCAGTAAAAGTGACCAAACTATGTGAGTGTTATATGAGACAGAAGAAGGAAAAAGAAAAAGAAGTTCCACGTATAATCTTGGCATAAGCTTTCACACAAGGACCATATCTGGTTATAATAACCAGTACCAGAGTAACCGTGCAAATGGAAAATACGGCCTTTAATAGTTTGGGAATGATGATACAAGAAGGATAAACTTGGAATGGTGAAAACATGCATACTTCTGCAAAGATCAAGGAAGTCTTTTGAAGAACAAAATGATGAAATCCTAGAAGATCTAAGTTTACATGAACTTCTGACTAAAAAAGACTTACCCATTCAACAGACAAGAGAATTAGCCATATAAACTTTCTGTTAAGATTGGTAGCTTAACAACCAAATTCAATCAAATGATACCTGAAAAAATTTATGAGAAGTCCGACGCACGACAGATTCCCTCAAAGCAGTCAGAACTTTCTCAGCTAACACTGACGGACAGGCTTTTCCAGACCCTATTTAAGGGGAGAACATATATAAAAAAAATCCTCAGCAAGACAATACGGCCAGTATAGTTCAGTATTATCTTTTTATGGCCGAAAAAAAAAATTACTTTCACGTCTCAATTAAGGGAGAAGAAAAAACTGCTTTCACTTTGCCACAGGTTGTTGAGAAAGTAAATATTTCTATTTCTCAACACTATTTACAATCGCGAAAATGACATTGACAATCAAGGTGTTTTCTGCCACTTTAACTTGATTTAGATGGCAAGGTGACAGTAGAAGTTGGTCCAATGTCACCGTTCTCACCATACCTCGGGACAAAAATAGCTCTTCAGCAGTCGGCTCAACATAAGTTCTTTCCCAGTGAATCAGTTCCTTAACCATGGAATTATTCCAGTCATGTCTCTTGATCTCACCAACTAGATGGCCATTCAAAATTGAAGCATCAATTTTCATGCTATATATCCCACAGGTAAGCTCTTCCCAATATTTCCGCTGGTTGACTCCATTTTCGAATTGCAAATCTGCAGCTGAAAGATATAACTTAACCAAAGCAAAATGGTGACACATACAAATCATCGGTGACCATTGGTGATGGTTAACTCTACAAGCATTATGTACCAGAACTGTGCTCAACCAAAGTAGGCGCTACAGAAGAAAGCAGCAATCGTGGGTCTTCCGCAGTTGGCCAGTGAACAAGGAGGCTCCGTCTGCCAAATGCATCTCGACCAAACCAGAGGGTTCTTGTACTATTCTGATGCATCAAACAAAACCACAATGTGTAACGGAAGAGCAGATCTTCAACAAAAGCTCTTTTACAACCCCTCCCCTCCCCCCCTCCCCAAAAAAAAAACAGTTTACAATTCTAAAAGAAAATACAGAGATTGCATAATGTAGCAAACAAAAGGAAAAGGTCAATACACTTTTGGCAGTTGAAGGGTAGAAGTGTAAACACATCTATTATAAAGGAAGAACTCGCAAAACACAAGTGGAAACTTACCACGCTAAGTTACCTGCCAATAAACGATAGCCCATGGACCCTTTAATCTTGAAAGAACATCTGGAACAGAATCTTCCTCATTGCCAGAACGGCAACATGAACAATTATCCCCCCGAAAGCTACCAAAGCAGCATCTCGCAAGATATTGTGAAAGAATTCCGGCATCATTTTCGTCACATCCCACAGGTATTCCTCCAAAAATCTCACCTGCTTATTCATTACAAGTTCATCAAGAAAGAATGCAGAAGCAAGAAATAGATTGGATTAAGTTACAAGCTTCACACATATGGTTGGAATCAGCACAAAAAGGAAAAGGAAAGGGCAAAAAGAAGGAGATGAAATGTGGACAAAGATGAAGAGTGACAGAGTTTCAGGATTGAAAGACAACTTCTGGACAGCCAATTCCACAGTTGTTGTCGTAAGGAGTACATTATCATGAAAGCTCCGTTTGTCTCAATAAAACTCTTTTCCTATTGAAAGGAGATTTCATCAAAGAACCTTTTCCATCAGAATTAACCTAGGAAAAAACATTATCCGCATTGGGATTGGCATGTTTACAAGAAGAAGTACTAAAAAAATTTCAGAAAATGATCTGTGGTGATAGGTGACCAGCCACGGTAGTGGCCACTAAAGATACTAGTAACTGGTGATGGTGGTAATTACCTAGTGCTGTCTGACGCCAGTAAAAAACTGATGATCGGTCACAGTTGACCACAGCACTAGTCAAAACGAACAGTGAACGACAGTAGAAACCAGTCAGGGGCACTGGTATGCTGACTGGCAGTAATTTCAATACAAGATGCATCAAACATCAAGCTACCACCAACAGAAGTCAAAAAACCTACTAACAATGTCAATTCATAAGAGAAAACTGCCAATAAATCTTATAAAGAACAATGAAATAATTTAGCAGCATGTTCTACTGAGCATGTCATTGACCTGAATGCATCACAAAAACATTTCAAGTATCCAAGAGATAATCTCTGTGTCTACCATCAGAACAAATTCAATATCCATGCTAAGACATACTTCACAAGCAATGCATTTTAGCAAATTCAAAATGCATTCGGCCACGGAAATGCTTGGATGTAATTAATTTTCTATAAGAGATGATCTATGCATCGTATCCATGCATGTTACGATGGGCGTACCATTGTAAACAAGAATATTCTTGAATTTATCCACCAACGGCTGAACAATAGTAGTTACTCCCCTAAGTTGCAACGTGGCACCAAGAAAGAGCAGCTCTCCAGCAAATGAATGGATATCAAAGGCCTTCTCCTCCACAGGAGTTTCTCCACTTAGGAACGAACTGGAAAAACTTTCATTTGCAGAATAGGAGTTTTGAGTATCTGCAGTCACTTCATCTTCGATAGAAGTAACAATCTCTTGCTTGTTGGTTATGCTGGAACTATTTGAATGAAGCAATAGCCTTTTACTGCCCAGACTATCAGGTCCCCTCCTCAGCAGAGCCCCCTTAAGATCATCTAGGGACAGCGGGAGCTGGAGGCCATTTACATACCAGTCAAACAAATGTGAACAGATAAGAGTAGAACTATGAAATTCACAGAAAAGAAAGAAACCAAAGGGCGTCTATTGAGCCTGAGAACAAGTGGTTTGGAAATGAAATGCATAAATGTAAGTTTGGTCAGTCCAGTTTATGTCCGCCATGGCATTGGAGTGTGCTCGTTGATTCCGCGACGGCGACAAGTGACCGGCGTTCGCCGAGCGGCGGCGACGACCCATACGGCGAATCGACACTCTCAAAAGACAACCGAAAATATGCGCAGATCGAAACTACGAAAAGGAGGGACGAGGGGGAACAACTTACGGGCTCAGTTGCCGGCGCGGAACACGCCGGATCGAGATGGAGATGAATTCCAGATGCTATCAACGCAATTCCACACATCTCTCTCTCTCTCTCTCTCTCTCTCTCTCTCTCTCGTCGGCGGTGAAGGGTTTTTGGGAACTGAACGGTGGCCTGAGGCTTTAGCTTCGCAGCAGCCGCTTTTATGGTTTTTAAAGAAATTTCTAGCCCCTTAACGTCAACTGCCTCCGTAGCATAGTGGTAGTGCGTTCGCTTCGTAAGCGAAAGGTCGCGAGTTCGATCCTCGCCGGGGGCTTTTTTTTATTCTGGCCCCCGCCTTTTTGTCAATTATCATTTTCAAGGTCGTTAAAGAAGTGAGTCAAACCCGTTGACCACACCTTTTTTTTTATCTGCACTCCCCCTTTTTCTTGGATAGAAAGAGAGGAAATTTTAAATGACATTACCATTTGATACCAACCATACACGTCGTCAATGAAAAAGACCCGAAAGTTTCCTTTTTCTGTCATGACTCAAAAACTTACTCCATAGCCTAATTTACTCTCCAATCATGGATTTACCTTTCCCCGTATAGTGGGAATCACGTCATAAATTCTCCGATCTGCCTTATTGAGGACGGAGGAAGGCGGACAAACCCGACTTCGCAACGCTCCCGAATCCGCACGCGACTCGATCGCGGTGATCCGACCGTAGATCCGACCCGACCGATCCCCCGGGGCCGAGCTCCCCCCCCCCTCTCTCGCACGCGCCACACGTGCCCTTCCATAGGTCCTATAAAAACCTCGTGTTTCCGGGGACTTTAGATCGCTGGAATTCCTCTCTCCATCCGGCCCTCATTTGCCCTCGTGCGCCAACGACTTCAGGCGCTCTCCCCTCGCTAGCTCGCTTTCTCTCTCTCTCTCTCTCTCTCTCTCTCTCTGTCCGGCCGGCTACCCAACCGAGAGGTTTATCTCCGCTTCTTTCCTCTCTCTTCGATTTCGATTCGGCCTTGTGCTGTCGCGTCGATCTGCTCTCCCGGCGGCGGCTCCTCTTGATGTGGCGAAAGTTTGTCCTTTTGCTGACCGCCGGCGTCGTCGTCGTCGCGCCGAGAGATCCGCCGCCGCCGGCGCCGCTGCTGGGGTTGTTTTCGAATGGATCGCGAGTATCGAGGAGGGGGCTGGTTTCCTTGCTTGTGGGGGTTGTTGGGTAGTGATTGTTTGGACGTGGGTGTCGGGGTTGTGGGGGAAAGGTCGGGCCTTTGTGTGTCGTTCCGATAGATCTGGGGGTTTCGGTCGGTGGGTCACTCGTCGGGGGCTTCTTTGAATTTGTTTTGATCGGGTCGTTATCGAATTGTGAAGTGGCGGGCTGTTTTTTCTGCTGGGCTTTGCTTGCTTGTCTTGCAATTTTGAGAGTTCTTTTCAACGAGTAGGAAACTTGGATGCTCGATTGGTTTACTGTAGAGTATGAGACTACCAATTATGTTACTGCTCAATTTTACTTAGGTTGGAGAGTACTGTGCTATATGTTGCTTGAGGACCGTGGTTAGGGTGTTTTCTTTTCTTGGTTTCTTGCGTTACTATTATCATTCGTATTCATTTCGCGGCTAATGTATTTGCTGTTGGGATGGATGCAGAGATGGCGACACAGACCAACGGCAGCCCACCTGACCCCAAATCTGAGGGCGGGGGCAGCGCACCTGACCCCAAATCTGTGGGCAACGCCTTCATCGAGCAGTACTATCCTGTTCTCCACAGCAACCCAACAGTTGCTCACAGATTCTATCACGAAGAAAGCCAGCTAGGTCGGCCGGGACCAGATGGGCAGATGATCTCTGTGACAACATTGCTGGTGAGGATTGATTGGAAAGGAGTGTTTTTCCACATGCTTTGTACTTGATCTCATTGCCTTTTTGGTAGCTGACTTTTTTTGGGTGGAGGCTGGGGTGGATGTAAATCCAGATAAATATTGTGATTTGATAGGAAAGTGTGGTTGCTCTTTTGGGTCACACTATTTGTTTTACTTGTGACGTACAACTTTTTTTTTTTTTCAGCACGAGTTGCCATGAGTGGATTAAGTTTCAAGATTCTGAATTGTTCATTATATTGGCATGTTTCTTTTCATTGGAGTAGCATACTTGGGAGAGTTACTGAGCAGATGACAATCAGCTTTGCATACTAACAGAAACTCCCATTCTTTTTAATACTGTGCGTGCAGTGACTCATCTCTACCATCAGACCCTTATGTCTATATACATGTGCAGTGACTCTTTTACTTATCTCGGTGCAGGGAATTAATGAAAAAATCCTCTCATTGGATTATGAGAAGTACAAGATTGAGATTTTGACTGCTGATGCTCAGGCTTCTCACGAGGGTGGAGTTCAAGTTTTAGTTACAGGCTGTTTAATGGGAGAGGATAACATAAGGAGGATATTCACGCAGTCCTTTTTCTTGGCTCCGCAAAAAACTGGTGGCTATTTTGTCTTGAATGATATTTTTAGGTATGTGGAAGGTGAATCTCCCCTGCCTGTCTCTCCAGCAGAAATACATGAGGAGCTTAAGGCCGTTGAAGCTCCTCCTATGCCAGATCCTGGTTGGTTAATGTGTTCTTGATTTCTCTTTCTTATTTTCTTTTAAGTGATATATCTTCTTCTATAATGCTGATGTGATGTATTATGTTGATTATTTCGAGTGAGAAATTTGTTATTGCTTTCAATGCAGAGCCGGCTCAAATTGTTGATCCACCTGTGGAGGTGGTGACTCCTCAGGTCGAAGAAATCGTTCCTGCTGTGGAGAATGGGGAGGAGTCTGCTGATGGAAAAGAAATTGTTGTTGAGCCAATAGCTGATTCAAATGAAAAGGATGATAGCACGGTCGCTGTCCCTGTTCCTGATGTTCAAGTTGATGCCCCTAAGAAGTCTTTTGCATCAATTGTAAGTGTGGTTCAAGTGTTCCCTTTGATCTTACAGAGTTGACATGTCTAATGTATTATTGATCTGGTTTAGGTAAGTGCTCTGAATGATAGTGCTGCACCATTTCAAATGAGGGCTCCAGTTTCCAAGCCTGTTGCACGACCGCGTGCCTCTACAGCTCCCAAATCTCCTGTACCTAATGAAACCATTCCTGCTGAAAAGAGTGAAATTCAACCAGGTTCCTTTCTGATATTATGATGCCTGGACATCTCTATGGTTTGTTAAACATCTTCCTCTGCATGAGTGTAACTTCTGCTATTTATGGTGCCTTCCCTCAGTAAAGCGCCATTCTATATTTGTCGGCAACTTGCCTTTAGATGCAACACCAGATCAACTGGAGACTGCCTTCAAGAAATTCGGGTCCATCAAACCCAACGGCATTCAAGTTAGAAGTAGTAAGGTCAGGGATTGTCCTTTGTTGAAAAATCAGTGGCATGCCTTGATAATTTGTCTTGATGTCTCTGTAATTCATGAAACTTGTATGCATGTGGCAGGGCTCGTGTTATGGTTTTGTAGAATTTGAAGCTGAGAGTTCTATGCAAAGTGCTCTTGAGGTACTCTTTTATTTCCTTCAACCTGAAGCTATAATAGAAAATTCAGTTCATTCCTGCATTCTTGAAGTCAGATGTTCTCCACTATTTGATTACACAATGATTGAGGAGTCCGCTTTGGCAAGGAATAAAGTTGCATTGTTTTTCAAGTACAATTCTTCTGTGGTTTTACAAACTGTCTTCTTTTTTGCTTACATTCACCTTGTGTTGTAGCATTGTTCCATGCATTATCTTTGATTTCCTTGTCACAACTGAAATGTGGTAGATTCTTACATATTCTATAAGGAGTGCGTGTTTTGGTCTGGCTTTTGCTTATTTATCGCATTACTTTGATGCTGTTGTTGCTGTCTGAGATAATGGAAGTCGACTTATTGCCTAAAATATGATCAATATGTCTAGAGTGGACCCTAGTGTTGTTTCTAATGTGTCAAGGGGTTAAATGAATGTTTGCTTTGTTTGACATGAATTTGCTAATAAGGAGCTGGAGTAACGTTACTATATTAATCCATATTGATGTGTCGAATGCTTTTGATACCAGGAAAACTCCATCATGATTGGTACCCGAAAGGCTCACATTGAGGAGCAGAAAAAAGGCAAGTCCCTGTATATTTCTCTTATGTTTCCACCGAACCTGAATCATCCATGAAAATAAAAGAAATGAATTCAGGAGACAGGTTTTTTTCCTCAAAAAAAAGTCATTTTTCTGCCATTTCTCGCTCTTTTCCTGGCTCTTTTTTCGGGTAAGAGTAATAGTATCGTGACTGACAGTCAATTCTGTGCTTTGCTTTAGATGGCGGTGACAGAAAGGCGACCCAAGGAAGGGGTGGCTTCCGGAATGATCATTTCAGAAGAGACGGTGGCTTCTCCGACAGGAAGCCTGACTTCTCAGGACGGAGCGGTGGTGGCGGCGCGGGGCGCAACAGCGGGACCTTCCAGAGGGGTGACTATCAGAACGGAGGAGGAAGAGGTCCCCGCCCAACACCCAAGCCACGATAGTACCATCTCTATGCCGCCCAATGAATGCTTGCCTTGCTGATGAGTAGTAAAAATTCAAGATTCTTCCAATTTTTAGGTTATCTTATAGTGAGATTCTGTGGGATTTAGATTTGCGGCTTTTCAGATTTTGATCGGTAGTATTCCAGAGAAATTGCATTTAAATTCCCTACCATGATGATTTTCTTTGGGCCTTCTCTTTAGACTTTCTGGCTCCTTTTAGTGACGTTAGTTCGGGGAAAATTTTTCCCCTTGTAACAGAATAATTATCTGCCCTTTTCTTTTTCTTTTCAAAAAGAATTTCCAACTATATAATTATCCGCCATGTCCTATGATTTATGTATTTGGCTTGCCTGCCTGCCTGCCTGTCTCTACCCTATCTCGTTGCCATCTTAGTGGGGTGGTTTAGTGATTAGTACATGTGTTTGAATGGATTTCCTAGGATGATTTGATCTGAATTTTGAAGGGGGATAGGTAAAGACCTGAGGTGGTTGTTTCAATTGACGTCGGATTGTAGTGCGAAACGCATCTGGAACCCGGTCCCAAGAGGTATTTAAATCCGGGTTTTTCCTATTGAAATCCAGTGCGAACCTGGTCATATTGTAAACCTACCGCAATTAATATGGGCTAAAATATGAGTTTGTGACCTATTTTGATGGTCCTATTTCGATTCGTCTTTCTTGCCCTTGTCTTCGTGCCACGCATTAGCATTTTCTATTAGGTTTGATGTCGGACCTCGTAATCGATTTTTTACGAGCTTATGCCGAATTTAAAATTTACTCTTTATATTTACTCTTTATGATTCTGTAAGCACGCCCAGAAGTTGTTAGACTCACTAGTTGGCACGGGAGAGGGCGCCCCGGCTCTCCATGGGTGAAAAAATGGAAATCCGAAAACCCGATCAGGACCGGTCCGGCCCGACTTCTACTTGAAGTTTTGGGCCGGGCTTTTCTGGCTTAATGTGTAGCGCGAAATGGCCCGCCCCAGCCTGAACTTTTTGTTCTCATTCTCTTTATTCCTAGAATTATAAAAAAAAAAAATGATTACTATCACATCATAAAAATAAATAAATATATATATATATATTAGATCTTCCATTTTAAAATGGTATGGAGAACAAACTAATAATACAAGCAAAGAGTCCAAATTGAAGTCGATTCAAAATCACAAACTCGAGTAGCTGTAGTTTTACTTACTGGAGAATACGAATATTGAAATCTTCAAGTGAACTAATAAAATAATTTACTGGAGATATGAACAAAGTTAATCATCATGAATATGAATAATCCAAATCATAATAAATTTGAAATCAGAAATTGTGTTGAATGAACATCGTCACAAGTAGTCATAATTTTCTCGCTAGGAGAAAAAAAAAATTCTCCCGTTGAACGTACTGTTCAATTGAATTGATAGGGCGAAAAATCATATGAGGAGAAAGATGAATGGCCTACACACTTAATATTTATGACAACTAATTAAATAGAAAAGAAAACATAAGATATAGTGAGAAGAGTTAATCGTGACAAAAGTAAATAATCCAAAATTTAATAGGTTTTATTTGATCAAGCTAGTGAAATCAATTTTTTCAACAAAGATTACTGGAGCGCATGCCAAATTGTGCCATGAAATCACAAGAGAAAAAAACATATATACAGCGATAAAATGCCGTGGGGAAAAAAAAGAGAGACAAATGGTCCTCGAACTCAAGGTTTAATATGTAATGTCGACTTTAAATTTTGAATGTTCCCTAAACTGTAGCTAAATATATAATGTAGTCTCCAAAATTTTAATTTGTTGAATGAAATTCTCGAAATTTCGATATACATTTAATATAAAAATGTTGAATACTGATCTTGAATTGATTAAGGGAATATTATGAATATTTTAATATAATTTAGGGATTACATTGAATATATAATAAAGTCTAAGAATTATATTAAGTAGACTTTTGGATAAATATATTAAATAGATTAAAAGTCCAATAACCACACATGAACACGAAATGAACACGAAGACACTGAACATGAAGACGTGGCTCGACGAATTAAAAGTGCACTTTATCAACTATGTTTGTCGTTTTCCAAGAAGAAATATATTATATATATATATATATATATACGAGCAAGTGGTGTTTAGGTCTAGGCCATGGAAGAGGACAGATCCCCGCAAATTCCTAGAATTGCGCTCGTGTCCAGACATTGTCGTGTCAGACCAATGTCATGTCGCCTTTATCTGACGACACGTGTCGAGCAGCGGCGCGGTTGCGAGGTGGGGAGAATCTTCTCTCTCTCTCTCTCTCTCTCTCTCTCTGCCTCTCCGTCGACGTCAACGACACGTCCCCACCAAAAGCATCCTGCAGGAGATTATCTGCCCGTCCCTTTTTCCGTCCCTTTCCCGTTCCCACCCCCCACGCTATCATTGCTGGCTCCGCTCAAATCGTAAAGAGATCAGATCACCATTGCTGCAAAGCTACCAGCTACCACTTCGCGAAGACTTTCTTCCTTGATATGTCCTTCTTCTAGCGATTCACCGCCTTTCGCTCGTACTAACCAAAAAGGGAAATAAAGTAACTCAACAAAGGATGGTGATCAATCCCCTAAACCGACCCGACAGGCAAAGACATTCTCGTGCTCGCGATTCAAGAAGAGCTTATGATCATGAGTTTTGATTTTTGCCCTAGGAAGCTCGAATTTAAGCAGGAGGTCATAGCCATGGATTGATAAACTAAGATGCGTTTGGTAATCATTTTATTCCCGAGAACAATTTTTAATAAGAAATAACTTTTTTTATTCTGCTATTAAAAATAATTTTTAAGCATTTTAAACCTTTCGGTAACTATCCAAAACATTTATTCCTATAATAAAATTGCATTTAGTATCAAGTTATGAAAATTTCGA
The DNA here is from genome assembly GCA_014182725.1 of Eucalyptus brandiana. Taxonomy (NCBI): domain Eukaryota; kingdom Viridiplantae; phylum Streptophyta; class Magnoliopsida; order Myrtales; family Myrtaceae; genus Eucalyptus; species Eucalyptus brandiana. Next base: position 39,451,888 of record CM024674.1, read on the forward strand.
ATCTAAATCATTTTTCTTTTAATTTGTTAATAATTTTATTACTTTTTTTTCTTATTTTTTCTTTTTCTTTTCTTTCTCTTCTTCTTCTTCTTCTTCTTCAAGGGTTGCCAATTGCCAACCTTGGAATGACCGACGACCGGTCAAACAAGGACCGGTGACCTCGTCGAAGTGTTGCTAGCCCTTGGCAAGGCTGCACCTCATCAGCCGAGTAGGCTCCCCCAGATCTGGCAAGCTCGAGCTCGCCCAACCATGGCTTGGCCAAAGGAGGCTTGAGCTCACTAGTGGCTAGGCGCTCCTCCGGAAAGCTCGCCAGACCTCACCTTGGCCTAGCGAGCCTCCGGCAAGCTCGCCAAACCAATCACTGACGACTGGCAGTGGTAGACAGTGGCGGCAGCTAAAGAAGAAGAGAGAGGAACGAAGAACAAGATGAAAAAGGAAAAAATAGAAAAAATAGGTTGACTTGATTCTGAAATTATTACCAGGAACAAAGAATTAACTTTTTTAAACTTCTCGATTGTATTCCAAATCTACTTTTAGGAAAAAATATATAGAAATTCGTTTATGAGAATAAAAAATTTACTAAATAAATTTTTGTTCCAAATCTACTCCCGGAAGTAAAAAAACATAAATTATTATTATTTGGCAAGTTGCCAAATGCAGCCTTAGTTACCCTCTAGCAAGGAGGATTCAGGAAGCCAACTCGGTAATTATACGATGAAAAGAATTAATTTCATTTCAAATATAAGGGCTAGGTAAGCCATTTTTAATTAGTATTTCGTTTATCTTTTGTAGATAGACATAATTATAATGGTTAGATAGCCATTTTCTACGTGTTTGTTATAGGTAGAATTCAATTGGCTAAAATTCGAGAGTTCGTAATGTCGTTGAGTTTAGTTTACAGCATAAAGGATTAACCTATATTCAAATCATCAAGAGGAAGAAAAAATTCGAGCATGTCGATCTATTGAGTTGGATTTAGCTTTACTTAATGACTCAAACTAATAATATGTTGGTGGATTGTGATAATATTAACTACTCCTCAGTACATGACATCTCTAATATAGGATTTCTTTCTTTACACCTTCACAAGCACACCTTAAAAAATCTCCCTTTCAAGTTTGGCCAATGTTGGTGATGACGATTTATATACTTTGGATTCCATCTCAATTGCCTTGGTGAGAAACAAGGGACACCATCTGCCACTTCGATCTGGGAGTCACATCAAAGATTTTCTTTTATCGTGATATTCACCAATCATTGATGCACATCACAAATTGATCACCAATCAACCAATGGCTTTGATACCATTTTATTGAATAAGTGCAACCCATTAATATATTATATTGACCTATTTTCATTTACAATATTAAGTCAATGAGTAACAAGGCATTTAAAATGATATCCACCGCTTTACATTACACCACTTCCCTAAGATGGGAATTCTTTCACTTAACACCTTCACATGCCCACTTGAACATTTACCCGTTGAAACTTTCCGAGGAGCTGTTTCTCCATATTGATATTAGTGGAAAAAATCAGAGAGATGATATGAAGATTTTTGCATGTAAAAAATAATATATAGAAGACTCTGTTTGTTTCGTATAATATGAAGGACTTTGAGAAATATTTTTTTTAAAACAACCGCTCATTACACAAATGAATGAATAGAAAACATTTTGATCGCTCATGATAAATCGTTGTCAATAATAAAAATATTTTTCATTGACAATTATACAAAACCAAAACAACAAAAATGGTCTCTCAATTTTAACTTAATGTGCAATAAGGTCCATAAGCTTTAAAGCAATATGCAATGTAGTTTATGAAATTTTAATTTATTCAATTGGTCTTTAAACCTTTTAATAAACATTCAATTTAATCCATACACTATATGAAAATGTCTAGTATATAAATTTAAAGTTTATAAATAATATTATAGATCGAGTCAAAATTCATGAGTCATTTGTGTAATTTTCAATTATACGGACTAAAACGAATTTGGAATAATTGAAAACGATAGATTTCACTTAAATTCCACTAGATTTGATGGTCCATTCTTATATCCACCGGTGAAAATTGAAACACACTCAACTTCTCGACTACTCCTCTCTCTCTCTCTCATGTCCCCCAACTTGCAAGAAAGAAGACCCGCGCAAGATACCACCTCCTCCAGTTGATGTGGCCGTGACAGCCGCGGTGGTGGGGGCCCACCGCCTGCCCCTTGACACGTGGGCGCCCCTCTCCCCCATCGCAACGTGGCGGATGTTGACGAGGAGTGGGACCCGGCGTCCCTGCCGCTACTTGCTGCCCCGCCCTGCCCCACTGCGTGCCTTTCGGGGACCACGTGGCTCACGCGCGCACGTGATCGCTGGTGTGCTGTCGGGGCGGTCAATCTCGCCCGCGCCCCCCTGTGTCCCGAGACCGGAGTCAACGGGCCGTGGGGGCCGCGGCGCTGCGACTTTGATCTGGGGTTTATTCGACCGTTCGATCGACCGGGCGGTCAAGGTCCTCGTACGATCCGACGGCCTCGATGGCTTTCCAAATGACGGGAAAACGGAGGAGGAGATTATTACATGTTTGGAAAGCATTACATTATCAATCAATTGATAGGGTTTGCGATTTTTCTTCCCTTTTTTTTTATATTTTCATCGAGTGAAATACAACTCTTAAGATCGATATAGAAATCTCACAATCACAAAATAATTTAAGTCTTTCAAAAGAGTTGAAAATCAGAAATTGAAACAAAACATGTAATATGGATGAACAAACATTCTTAGGTTTACTGAAAATCGAAATATTCATTTTATTTATTTTCTTCTATTTATATTCCAAAGGCATGAGTGCAAAGACTCGGCTATGGAATACCCTATAAAGCCGATGAAGTGATTACGTTCAAGCATTTAGCTAGTGCAATTCACCTAAACTCGAACAAATTTGCACATATTTGGTAGGATTTGAACAAATGGCGTTATGTTCTTATAATCAAAATCACCTAATATTCCAAACAGCTGCAGCAACCTCTAGAGGTTTAGATTTATGGAACCCTAAGCTCAACGGTGCAATTCTCATTTTTTCTATTTATAAATTAACAGCAGTTACAGCTCTAATTCATTATGTCGTCAAAAAAATGGGATCCCATTTAAGTTCCAAGATATATGTGCACCGTTTCGTGCTTTCAATTATCCAAATCCACAGTGAATCGCAATTTCTTTTGCTAGCTCGAGATGTCAGGTGTATCTTCCAATTTTTGATTTTTCAAAAGACCAAACCTATCGGTCCTCAAGATGCGGTCGTTGTCGTGAGTCCAAACCAAAGTCCTTGATTTTTAGAAGATTTAGATTTCATGGTGTAGGCAACCTTCCTTGAACTGGTCGTGGTGTGTTTCTTTGGTTGCAATCATGACTTTTGAGGCTGCACGAAGCTTCTTACAACAATCTTACCATTTTCACGCAGGCTAAACCTCCCAGAAAATAGTTTGACAAAATGACAATTTTGGATGGGACATTAGATGTTACGAGTTTCCTTAATTAAAGGCTTGACATCCCTGTCAATGTGAGATTATATCATTTATTGCTACCCTCCCATATTTGATACGTGATATCGGTTATGTTACGAGTCTAATGCGTTCCCACACCACAAATTTATTGAAGGGACCATATTCTCATACCATTTATAACGACTCGATCGTTTTCTCGTGAGCTAAAAGTCTCCAAAATGGGTACTTTGAGTGCCCGCACAAGGTGTTGCCCATTCGAAGTTGGTATTTATGTATGAATCACTCAAGAGGACCTTTCTCATCTGATACGGGACATCGATATGCTGTGCTTATTTACCACCATAGGGAACTAGACACCATTGGCATTAGGATAGGAAAAATATCCATGCTCAACATCGCTGCTTGGCTCTACTATCTTCGCAAGCAACCTTATTTGAGGTTTGTTACTAAATTAATATTTTCCCCGTTCTAATCACAACTCAATCGTCTCGACACTTTTTTTTAAACGCATTGCATTAGTTTGAAATTGCATGTTATTTGTTTGTCGAGATAATAATCCTAACACTCCCAAATTTTTATTTAAATGAGAATGTTATGAATGCTTTTTTGAGAAAATAAATAAATAAACAAAGTTGGATAAAAGATACATCCGATCCCCAACACATGGAAATTCTCATAGATACTTTGATCATCGATTTTCGGAGCACGACTCATGAACAGTACTGGAGAACGTGGCGGTCAAATTGACACGAGGCTTGGAATGTGGTTTTTTGGCCATCAAAAGGCCAAGTTGATTATAAAAATCCAATCTCAATTAAGAAATGGATAAGTGGGTAGCAGCAAAGATTAACCTAAAAGCAAAGCAAAGCAAGAATAAATAATTGAAAAAAACCCAGTAAACAATTAATCAAATCGAGCGACCTTGTCCCACCATTTCGTCTTATCATTAAATTTCCCCACCACCTTTTCGAGGAAAACAAGAAAATGGGAATATTTTCCACGTTGCCCCCACACGATCAATTAGATAATTTCGATTATTCGGAAGCCACTTTCGTCCAGAAATTAAAGACCGTATCTTAATCATCGTATTGTCATCCTAAGCAATCATCATCGATTCACCAACTTGAGATCGAGAATCGCTGTCAATTCCGCAAAATTTTTAAGTCAATAATAAAAGATCTAGCGGCCCTCGTTCGGGAAGAAAAAGAAGAGTTTAGTTGCAATAATTTATCAACCAACTTGCGTAAAATCATTTTCCGAATCAACAGTCCCTAATATTCTATGTTGGACGGTCTGAATTTTTTTTGGAATCGTCCTACACTTGCAATTATTTTATTGAAATCTCAAGTGGGGACAGCAAGTTGAGATAGTGGACGCTTATATCACCCTTTTTCTTTACGATAGCAACTGACCCCAAACACAACTTGCAACATATTTTATTTCGGGCGAAAAAATAATAATAAACAAAAGCAACATGAGCACAAATCGAAATTAAAAAAGATACAAAAGAACGATTTTAAAAGATCAGAAAATGTTGAACGAACTTATACATCATTGTCAAGTCATATAAGTTTAAATCTTAGATATTGATATAAAAATTCTCTTGATTTGAACGTGATAAGATTTCGTTTATCAAATGAATGATTACAGATACATGAATAATAATGTTTAAAAAATTGTCGGCAATTTTATTTTATCAATGGGATCGAGATTTGGGTTAGAAATCTTGCGCAAAATTCAAGTTCACCCGACAAGCATTATGAAAATGGATGGAGGAGGAGGCAGGAGCGAGTCCAGCTGTGGAGCAGGAAGGGCTACGAAGCGGGTCGGGTCGGGTCGGGTCGGGTCGGGTCGGGTCGGGGGCGATCACCACAGCTTGCAGCCAGAGAGGACAAACGGAGCCGCAGCTTCTTTTAGCACCCCCGGGGGGCCAAGTTTATCTGGACACGTGGCGCGCCCCACCGTCCTCCCCCCCTAGAGCAGTAGGGGCGACGCGTGGCCTGCTCCCGCGCCTGGTGCATTGTCGACACGTGTCGCCGCGTAGGCATCTCGTTGTCCCTCGGCGGGTGTGAAGAAAGGCGCCAAAAGGACACTGCCACTCCGGAAACAGTGCCTCGATCCCGCCACGTGTCACCTCGACCCCCCGTCCGGACATCCACTTGGGGGGCTCTCCTCGTGGGCCCTCCCTCCCCACGGGGGTATTTTCGGTAATTGTGTCCCCTCCTCCTCCTCCTCCTCCTCCTTCCGTCTTCTCCCCTGTGAGTCTCTCTCTCTCTCTGGTGTCCAGAAAGAACTCTCTCTCTCTCTCTTCCTCTCGCCCATCTGCGAGCTCTCCTTTTTCTCGCGTCTCTCTTTTCAAGTCGTGATCTTTTTCTTTCTCGGAACGAGGAAAGGAAGGAGAAATTGCAACCCACCTTTTATTTTTCTTTTTTCGCGTGTTTTGTCGTGAAATTCGGCCGATTTCTCCCCCTCGGTCTTCCTTCTCTGTCCGTCGTGAGAGGAGCGGCTGCAGCAATTCGGAGGCTGAATCGTGAAGAATTAAGATTGAAAGTCGGAGTTTCGGGATGTGGGTACTGTTGAATCGGATCGGAGAAGCTGTTCTTCCTTCGCATCGAGGGTGGTAGTTGCTGAAGCTGTCCAATTCTCGGTAGGAAAGGAGGACCAGAGTCAGTTGAAGCGTCAATTTTCTTCCCTTTTTGTTTTTTTTTTGTTTTTTTCTGGGGGGAAAAGAAATGGAGAAGTGCTCGAGGGATCTGCTGCAGAAGTTCATGTGCTCGGGCAGCGGCGTGCACCGGCCGGAGTACAGGACGCCCAACGAGGAGACGGAGGAGCTCGAGCTGAGCCTCGGGCTGTCGCTCGGCGGCAAGTTCGGGGTCGACAAGAGCTCCGGCAAGCTGTTCCGGTCGTCGTCGATAGCCGGGGCGATGACCATCTTGGGCGACGAGGACAACCCCACGACGTCGCCGTCGGTGCCGTACCCGTCCCTCATGAGGACCTCCTCATTGCCCACGGAGACGGAGGAGGAGTGGAGGAAGAGGAAGGAAATGCAGACGCTGCGGCGGATGGAGGCAAAGAAGAGGCGGTTGGAGAGGCAGAGGAGCTTGAAGACCGAGAGGGAAGGCGGCTGTGACGACGAGAAGCCCGACATCGAGGGCAAATTGGGTTTGAATTCGAGGGATAAGCATCAGATTTTGGTGGCTAATGGGGTGTGCCATGTACGCGAAATCAAATCGTACATAAATGACGGAATCCTCCAACGCCCTGAAAGTTCCCTGAGGTGTTACAATAGTAAGCTGCCGCCTTTTGGGCTGGCCGGTTGGGCCGAAGCAGCCAAACAGGCCCTAATCGGTGCCGGGGTTGACGTGGGAATCAAAGGGAAGTGCAGGGCATCTGGCGGCTGCGGCGACGGCGGAGGATCGGCGGCGCCAGGGGCGGTGGCGGCGCCAGGGGTGGAGGCACAAGGAAAGATCTCATTAGATAGGTCAGAATCAGATATTAAAACTGCTCTAATTCAAGGTAATGTGGTGATTTTTCCTTCTTTGCTTCTGCTGGATCTGTTATCTACATTTCAAGTTAAGCAAATGTGCAGTGGTTTGTTGGCCTGTCTTATTCATGGTCATTGGAAATTGAGAACTGGGTTACTGTTCTGGAGTGCTAACGTGACAACTTGATCTGAGTGCTCTATCAACCAATGCTGAATGATTTAGATGTATTGATACGACGGTTATGGTGGAATTTGGTTTGAGAACAAGCAATGTGGGCAGTATAGTCGAATGGGCAAGACATTTGCGGTTAGGATTGCCGAGATCTCCCTTTCATTGTCTCTTGCACGTTTCAGGGAACGAGTGAGCATGCTGCTGTCTTTTGCAGTCACAATGCATATAATTGATACATGTACCTTTTGATGGCAGTTGCAAGCAAACCTCATTCCGAACAATGAAGTTGTTTAGTTTACTAATCTTGTTCCCAGAGCACAGTTCATTTTGATAAAGCTATCTTTGATGATAATGATTTCAGTCTTCTGCCATTATACCTATAGATCAGTGACACTTGCCCTAGCTTTGACTTTTCATTTGATAACTATGAGATGAATGCTCTCTCAGCAGAAGCGATAATTCATGTCTATTACTGTCTTCTGTACATGTGGCTTCAGAAGGGAACAGTGATGAACTAGAATTCAGCTGGACTGAGCCTTATGCGGACGTGGACATTCTTGCCAAATAGTAATGTCCATCTTGTGACGTGTCGGTAAAGAAATGGTAAAAGTGGGTTTGAACATAGTCGAGTATAATCCATCTGAATTGAGCTGAATTTCCTTGGAAAAATTAATAAGATGACTTTGCTAGTGGGAACTTAGAATCTTTTTTTTCTTTTGGCTGAGAAGGCATATTATATAGGATGATCTTTGCAAAATCTTCCCATTTGTGATGCAAATCACACTTCAATCGCATAATGGTTAGGTCTATCATATTGTGATCTTTGGTCAAGTAGCGCTTGGACTGTAAAATTTAGCCACTTATTTCCTGACTTGCGTTGCTCATTTGCTTAAATTAAGCTGTCAGGACAAATCTACTCGATGCATGGCTGTTTTAGAGCCAAAGTTGATTGTGTTTAAGCAAAAACGGAATTACCTTAGATTTATTTGTATTGATTGGCTACAGGATAGTTTGCAGCATTTCAACTATCTGGACATAAAATATCATCCTATCATTTGATTGCAACCTCTACAGCTGCAAAGAGCTACATTCATGACTTCTACGTCTTCATTTCGTAGCCAATGGGTCAGGATATGTAATTCTTGTCCAATGGCAATCACTCATGGCTTCATCCTAACTTTTGTCCATTCTGTCCCCAGGATCGAGCAGTTGCAGGCATGACAACGGCTCCATTGTTAAGCAGCTCCTGCAAGAAGCAAACAATAAACTGGTCCGTACCCTTTCGTCTAAGGCGGATGAGAATCTGAACAATACTCTAATAAGAGCAGAAAATCAGAGTCCTCTCAAGAAATCCAATTCGGTGGATAATGGGGGCAAAGATTTCGTGACAAACGCAACAGTGGATATGCCCTGGGTTTTCACGCGCGGTGATGGTCCAGACGGGAAGAGAATAGAAGGCATACTGTATAAGTATGGGAAGGGAGAGGAAGTTAGGATAGTGTGTGTGTGCCATGGAAATTTCCTCTCGCCCGCAGAGTTTGTCAAGCACGCCGGTGGAGGTGATGTGGCTAACCCTCGGAAGCATATATTTATCAGCACAAATCCTGTTATTTCTTAGTGATAGTAGTAGCTCTGTCGCCCCCGAAAGAAATAGTGGGGACGGACCTGGAAGGGATAGAGATTTTTCAAAATTTTCTTGTTTCTCTCTGGAATCTTTTGAATTCTTGATTTGCTTTTCCATTCTTCATCTGAATAGATCTATACAAATCCGAGATGCCCTCTTTCCCTGGATGATCAGTCAGGTGTGCAATGACACAAAAAAAAAAATAATTAAAAATTAACACCTTGATGACTGAAATTTGTCTCTCATTTTAGTTGGTCCCCAGGAAGCCTGATTTGTGTCGCTTTACCTAGTCAGTTTACGCAGTTTCGCGCATATGAATGAGTCATATATGTTCGAGAAATGGGTTTGTGTCGGATCTCCCCGCATTTGCTGGTCGAGGGCGGCCAGTCAATGAAACTGCTTGAGAAATGAAGGAAAAACTAAAAAGAACCACTGGCGGGCGGGGATTAGGCAAATTAATGCTTGTCACTGTTGCGAGCAAGGTGCTGGAATAAGTCGCATGCGCATGTCCATATTTGCTTATGGTCGAGGTCTCGATTTTTCGTCATTGTTAGTAAACCTGTGTTTGGAATGACGATGAAAAGGGTCAGATGGAAAAGGGAACAGAAGAGAATTCCCTGACCATTTGATCATTGGTCGAACTATAGCTATTATCTTTTGTTCTTCCCCCTTAATGCGGCAAATCCCAAATCAAATTTTCTCATGAAGAGCAGTACAAGGCGTTCGATTCTAAAAGGTCAACCTGGAGGATGCGATGTCTAGTCTCATCATATATCTCGCTTCGAAAAGGAGAGGGAAGCAGATGGATGATGATGCAAATGACAACGTCTCGATCCGAAAAAAAAAGTGGCAATTAGAAACAGTCAAGCGTGTATCGTGTTAATTTGAGTCGCGGGAAGATCAACAGACGCCGTGCGAAGGACTTGCATGCGCATGCAAAGTCCACGTTATCCATAGAGAAACAGAAAAGAATTGAAAATCTGATTTCTTTGGATGACCGCAACAGACTGCCGGATCTTTCTCGCGATTAGCCTCATCTGAAAGTTTGATTGCAGATTTTTAGTGGATAAGCAAACCAACAAATGCAGATCTCTAGACCTTTATAAGCCAGCACGACCATAACAAAAAGAACGAAGAAGCAAAACAAGGGGGCTCCAGAAGGCATTGCGGAGCAAGTCGAGATGAGGAGAAACATGGCCTTGATCAGTAAAAACCCAGATGCCATTACTCTCTTGCTCTTCTTTTGTTTGTCATGTTTTGGCTTTCTCGTCCCATGCCACTGCTCATGATGGCCGTGGTTTACCGACTCGGACATGCACTGGACATGGAAAAGAGAATATAAAGGAAAGAGCACTGAATCACGCGTTGTGGATTCGCAGGTTGTGTGCTTTTTACGGTCATGTTGACGTCCGCTGTCGTTAGCGTTAGCGCTGGAAGACCCTTGACGTATCCTCTGCCGAGTATTGTCTCTCAAGGCGAGAAACAAGCCCTCCAGACACTTCGCGCGTACAATGTCGCGCACCGAGGGTCGAACGGGGAGTTTCCAGAAGAAACGGCTCCTGCTTACATGGTGAAATCTCGCTTCTCGATTAGCTTTCTGTCGTTTTGGTTTCTGCCAGTACTCTGTTTTTCGTATGGTTCACTGTTAGTCCGGGAAATTGTTTCCAACTGAAGTATCAGAAAAGAGCAACAACAATCCGAGTTTTTGAGCTGAAGTAAATTGTACTTGACATATGTTCTGTAGTGGGAATTAGAAAAGGCGCCGATGGTGTTCTTTTCCTTCCCATTTTCTTCTTTGTCGAGCTGTCACTATAAGTTTTTTTCTGGCAATAGTAATTCTTCACTGGAACTAAGCACAGATGAATGGCTTCGTGACAGAGAGCTATTGATGAGGGAGCAGACTTCATAGAAACAGATATCCAGGCCACCAAAGATGGGATCTTGGTCTGCAACCATGACGTGACGCTGGATGACACGACCGATGTCGCGGACCATAAAGAGTTCGCCGACCGGAGAACCACATACGAAGCTCAATGGGTCAACACCACCGGATGGTTTGTCGGTAAAGTACTCGTTTCTGTAACCAGTACATTCGGCATTCTTTTTCGGGTTGTTGAGTTCGTCTATTTATAGCTACGTCATATTTACTTGGGCATGTGCAGTTGACTTCACTCTGGCAGAATTGAAAACACTGCGAGCCAAGCAACGATATGATTTCCGAGATCAGCAATACAATGGTTTGTTCTCTATCTGTATGTCATCGAAGCAAATTATTCAGTCGAGTCGTTTCATGTAAACACTCTTCTTGTTATCTTCTATAAAATTCATGAGAAAGGCACATGAACGGAGAAGCTATGTATATTAAGATCTCTCGGTCGGGCACAATCAACAGCCGCCTTTTTCCTTTTAAGAGCAAAATCAAGTTCTCTTTGTTCCTTATTCTCTGTTTCCGGCCCCTATTTGCTGGCAAAAGCTGGCTATTTATTCTGACCAGTGTAACTTTCAGGAAAGTTTCAGCTGATTACCTTTGAAGAGTACATCTCAATTGCACTTGATGCGAAAAGAACTGTGGGGATATATCCAGAGATAAAAAATCCGGTTTTTGTTAACAAACATGTACGCTATTTGCTTACTGTGCAATGTTGAGTTGACTTATGATCTTTTCTTTTGGTGTCTCATTCGCAAAACGTTATTTCTAGTCATCGGCGAGTCATAATTCTTGGAACAGGTCAAGTGGTCCGATGGAAAGAAGCTCGAGGACAGATTTGTGGAGACCCTCCAGAAATTTGGATACACAGGATCGTACCTGTCGGAAGACTGGCTGAAGCGACCTGCCTTCATCCAGAGCTTTGCCCCTAGTTCACTAGTGTATATCTCCAATCAAACAAAATTGCCGAAAATTTTCTTGATCGATGACGTGACAATACGAACAGAGGACACTAATCAGGTTTGACCTCTTTCTTGCCAGGGCTAGTCTTTGAATGCAGTTTATCTGCTTTGTTTTCTTCTCGATGACATTTGGCTTTGTGCAGACATATGACGTAATCACCTCAGACAGTTATTTTAACTACATCAAAGATTATGTGATGGGAATCGGACCATGGAAGGATACTGTTGTTGCCCCGCTGGATAATTACTTGCAGAGAGCAACTGATCTCATAGCAAAAGCACATGCTCTTGGCCTGCAGGTGAGTTCTTGGCCACTAAAGCATATTACACAATTGTTAGTGTGCCCTGTTGATGACGGTAATGAAAATTTCTGCGGAATGACTCTAACTTGATTGCTTTAGATTGATTATAACAAGCTAAGTTCATCCAGTCTACACTACACGGTATTCCATATTCCTTAGATTTGGCATTGTTTTCTCAGGATATTCCAATTCACAGAATACTACGAAGGCTATGTGTGTACACAACCATTCTTTCATTCACAGTAACTGCAGAGGTGAAAACACGTAATCGTGCAGGAAATGTGATTGGTTGTGAATTCTGGTCTTTTGCTGCAGGTGCACCCTTACACATTCCGCAACGAGAATTCATTCTTGCACTTTGACTTCCATCAAGATCCGTACGTTGAATATGATTTCTGGATAAACAAGATGGGAGTGGATGGACTCTTCACGGATTTCACGGGGAGCCTCCACAGGTATCAAGAATGGACCTCCTCTTTGGAGAAGCAGACATTGCAAAAGATTGCGTCGATGGTTTCGTCCTTCAAAAGGGGATAGATAATAGATTTTCCTTTTCTTTTTTTTTTTGTGCCTTAAAGCAGCATGGAAACGAGCTCTAGCAAGTTTTATTAGGATTGGTCAGTTGGTTTTGTCCTTCAAAAGTGGACGCACTTTTGAGTTTTTCCTTGTAGTTTCTCTCCTAAATTCCAATAATTTTGGGCGTTAATCCCGTTGTACCTGTGTAATATAGCCAATGCATGTAAGGATTGAGGCAAGCAAAATCAGCTGAGAGCAGGTCGTAAAAACTGGTGGAAGAACTACTGTGATTGACAATTTATAAAGACTCTAGAATGCAAAAATTTAGCAACAGTGGCCAAGATCACGGCAACAGTCGCAAGAGTTACAGGAAAAGCAAGGGTGGCAAGAATGACAAGGGCGGCAAGAATGGCAAGAGCAAGGACGGCAGAAAGAATGGCAAGAGCAAGGGTGGCAGCAAGAATAGCAAGAGCAACAAGCATGCTCACTGGCCGTCGATCTGGTATTAGTTTCGGTAGCAGAAGGCGGCTGATACCGTCCTCGAGCATCCGGTTTTGCATGATTGCTTTTCTCTACGTCTGTCAATCTGCACAAGTTAACAGACATTAAAATCCACAAAGAAAACCGTATGGTTTCATCAACTTTGGAGAAGCACACAAATGAGAAACTTGGTTCACTAAACTATAAAATTGCAAGTCAAATGCTCAATGGTACAGAACATTGGACTCGTAAGTAGTTTGCTCCTAGTGAAATGACTAACAAATAGGTAAGAGGGGAGAGGATCATACATGGTAGAAGAACAACAACAAGACCATTTTCGGCAACAGTTCCAATGGTAGCAGGACGCACAGCTACACTCAGGACAAGAACAGCTCGGACATTTACAGTGGCAACTCGGCCACTTACAACAGTGGCAGCCCGGCCACTTACAGCAGTGGCAACTCGGCCATTTACAGGAGCAACTCGGCCACTTACAGCAGTGGCAACTCGGCCATTTACAGGAGCAGCTCGGCCATTTATAGAAGCAACATGTCCACTTACGGTAGCAGGATGCCCGACTACAATTAGAACAGTAGCACGACGGCCACACACACTTCTTTCTCTGACACACACACATTTTCCTCGTCCACCTAGGTTTCGGACATGAATTCTTCTTCCTTCTGCAACCACATGAAGGGTATACATTCTTAACAATCGTCAACTAGTTTCCTGAATTGAAATGCCGATTGAAAGATGATTCAAAGAGTAGGTTCTGCATCATAAATAAAAGAAAAGGCAACCAATTTTCACAATTGCAACGAGAAATGCACGATCACATGGAATAAGCATTATTGGCAGTTTCTTTATTCACAAGCAACAGAATCTTTTACCTTTATGAATAAGTAAAACTTGGAGGTGCTTGCTTATAAGGAGTTTTTCAAAGATCAATGCATTTCAAGTGCTTGTAGGATCCATATGCAAGAAATGTTTAGCTTTGTTCATATAAATACTTGAGCAAATAATGACATCAACTATATATTCATCTGCTCAAAGTTAGTATTGACTTACATAGGGAAAGAGAAAGATGGGGCACTCGTTCTACTCTCATTGGAAAGGCGAGAGGTATTCCAAGTCGCCACAGGAGAATTCACCTTTTCCCCGTATCCGCTATTTCCATTTTCCTTCTGTACGTCCTTTATAAATTCTGTGCTCTTGCTATTTGCTGCTGGGGTCTTTTCCATGTGGACGGTTTGGTCAAGCAATGCCACCTCGTGCAGAGGCGATGGGCTGATTGTAATGAACTCATTGGACCTGCCCGATTCCTCGGACTTCAGCAAATTGGCAGGCATACTGACATGTTCTCTTGAGAAGCTGTGGTTCCCTATTTGTAAGCTAAAGAGCGACTCATTGGAAGCAATGCTCCATTCGACAGGTGTCGAAGGTTTGCTGAATACAGAAGACGGAATCCTACAAGGGTTGTACCCGCCTGATCGATCCATCACCTGGATTGGAGGAGACTGTGTCGGTGACATACTACGAAGTAACGACTCTTGCGTGATGTCGGACATGGGTGATGCCGATGCAGCACCTGAGGAGGACTCCGAGTCGTGTCCTGCTTTCGGAGACACCTTAATGGTGTCCTTTTCTTTCTGTAACTTCAATAGACAATACTCATCATGTCCTGGCGAAGGAGCGATACCGTCTCTTCTGGGCTTAAGTGAGTCACTTGCCTCTACTTGGAGGAGATCGTCTAATAATGCATTGGACGAAGATGAAGACAGGGAAGTGATGGATCCTGATTTGGTCTTGGACAGTGCGGATAAATTGCGTTCACGACTTGAGGCCTCTAAATTTCCTGTTGACTGATTAGTGCTACTACTTCCCCTCCTATTGTTATACTTCGGACAGTTCTCGCCACTGCCAATCCTTTCCGTTATAACTCTATCTATTGCAGACGTCGACTGGGTGTTGCTTTGAGTTCCATTGAGATTCTCTGAATTCATCCTTAGAGGCTGAGTACTTTCAACCTTGAATCCCGGCTCCATTGCTGGAATACTTTCAATTTTTGATTCCTAAGTAACCTAGAAAAAAGAAAATGGGAAATTACAATCTTTCTTATCTTCACTGCCCAGGTCAATAATCCAGGAATTGCAAAGACATACGATATGAATTTTCTGCAACTGCGGGACGAACAGGAGTTGACTAGACAATTACCAAAGAACAAAACAAACACTAATTGCTGTAGAAAATTGTATGTATTCTAAGGAGAAGAGGAATAATTGGAGCATATGACAGATGAGTCAAGTGCATTGTACAGAATAGTTATGCATCTTTCATGTGGAACCTGAAAACGAATGCAAATATACAGGAGAACAATGTAGGTAACACGCGAAACTTCAAACCTCGAAATGTCGCAGTGTCCTGATGCGAATCCTATGACATCTCCCCAAGTAAGAAAACATGACTCACCAGAAGCGATCAACACCTGAAATCATTAGCTTCATGTCAGCCGACCTAATCAACCATCCAGACAGAAAAACACATGAAAAAAAGAGGATGGTTTTGTAAGTAATAACGACCATCTCTCGTGATCATTGCACTGCCGGAACCTCTATTGACGAATTGCTTCTTCTGTCGGGAAGGCCAGATGTGAATATAAATGTAAATGTAAGATAAAAAGTGCCAAACAAACGACGACAATCAGATGAAACCGATGGATGTCCTTTCGTAATTCTCCTGCTGTTGTTGCTTCGATTGCCAATTATATTTACTCTGTTAATCCCGATTGCTTCCATAAAAAAGGTAGGATCCGATCAAGCAAACACGCAAAAACTGAAAGTAAAAGAACAAAAGGAGCATCTGCAGGCTGCAATCTAATAGATGATGATGTAAGGCAGGGAGACACCTTCGGTGGGTCTTCAGGTTTGTTACTAACTAACCATCTCTTGTCTCTCGGGCACACAACGTCGTTTGGTCTTTGTTTTTTAGGTGTAACTGTGATAAATGTGATGACCCGCCCTCGAGAACAGGATTTGCTAAAATGCTTCTTGCTTGGACAAAAAACAAATGATACCGGCAAAAAGGAGAAAAAAAGAAAAAATAAGCTTTTCCGTATGTCCTCGTATTGCCATAAAATTGGTTAAGATTTGATGGTGTCCTAACATAGCTCTTGCATCAAATTTAGGTTGGCAAGCTGCAGTCTTGTCAAAAATATCAATGCAGACTGTAAAATTTATGGCGAAACCTCGGGCAGTGAATTTTCCATTCTCTATTTTACTTCCAGTATTTACTATTCTTGAGCTCTTGTTAAGTATATTTATGGTTTGCCCTTGATGGTTTGTGATTGCAATCCATGTGCTTCTTGTCGAGAATGCATTTATCAGACGCAGAAAGAGTTTTCATATGGGAATGGCACGGATTTTTGAACCAGGTAGCCCATGTCGATATTGCAAAACCTTTGTCTCGAGTAACACGTATTCCCGATATAGTCCCGACACACACGTACAAGCTAAGACTTAGATATCCTAACACACAATACACACTTCAAAACTCATAAACTCATTTAAGCATTGTATGCGAGCAAGTCAGAATGTTTTCAAGTTTAGGGACCGGAACTAATCGGCTTGCATGTCGATGTCAATACACAGCATGCCTACCGAGCACTGGATTATCCAATTAGTAACATCTCTCGATTGCGATCGGGAAGATGATTTAATGATCTGTCATTTGTACACATAACTTATATGAATAAATGGATTGCATGAAAAGAGACAGCACATGGGAAGGTCCAACCAAGCGTGTTAATAGGGTCAAGATGTCATCGTTTGGATATGACTGACTTATATCCTACGCATTTCGGAGTCGATATGTCAAGACAGATGATGCAACAGCCTAGAGAAATAACATCAGAGAGAAAAATATTAAGGCCTTATGTGATGCTTACAGAAATTGCACCCGAGGAGTAGCCACACGGTACAAAAATTCATGATACAAGAATGACAAACTCCGGTAACCATTTGGCTCTCTATCTGCCTTATGTTTCCGAGTTACGATGCCAATGTCGTGCTTGGACAACTATCAACTGTGCAAGCCAAGATGTCTCTATAATCCCTACTGATTCTGAAGGAGTCGTAAACTTTTCCATTGCGGCTCTTCTTGTATTCAAATAATAGGTTGGAATGATCAAATGCAGTTAATTTTACGAATCCGTAATCATAGTCTTTGAACAAGCTCCATTTTGTTTGGAGAGTAGTGAACTCCGCAAGGCCTGCTCCTCCTCCGCCAGCCACGACATGTATCGTTCCATTCAGAGTTCCTTTGTAGTAATTTTTTTCTTGATTTGTGCAGATATTCTGTAGCCAAAACCAAAAAGGAGGATCAGAATTAAGTCTAAAATATTTAGACGAAGTCCATATCAAGACGAAGCCTTTTACGTCAGGAGAAAAATTCACAAGATGCGACCAACACAGGCATGTGTTTTAGTCGAAGAGCACTCAGAGATTTGAAATTAAAAAATGAAAGATCCATCTTCCTCCAATTCCCTCAGTAAGCTTCAACCAAGAACAATCAATTCGGATTCTCAATCTCAGCTAACTGAACTAAGCTAATCTACCCACAGATATGGATCATCTTTCAGAACAAGCACTATGCGAGTTGACAGACTTGCACTTTAAACAATGTATACCAAATGTTGACCATTTTTTAGACTATCAAACAGTGACATCAGAAACGAAATAATACTAACATATTGAACAAGTTGCACAAGGAAATAAAAAGATTATCACTTACTGAAAACAAATAAATTGCTTATATAATTTCATCTTCTGTAAAATGTATTACATCAGAACAAAATTATAGTTTTTAGCTGCAAAAATCAGATTCTTCACAACTAAGATAATTAAGATAATGTTTATTTGATTGCAAAAAAATAATGAAACATTAGACTAGCCATTCAAGAACAGATTGACATGACATCTAAGTGCTTAAGTTGATAATAGTGGAGCAATTATACATAAGATGCAATTCCATTACAGAATAAAGTCATAGGTATACCTGGTAAATAGGACAAGTCCTCTCATAATTATGAACGTGGCCATAGATAGCAATGTCGACCTTGTATTTCTGCCAAAGTTTTTGAAGACTCTCCCTGCCCATTGGTTCTTCAAATGATCCTTCCACAGCATAAAAGTCAGCAGAAGAATAACCCAATACCCGATGTGCAAGGAAAATCAGCCATGGTTGTTTTTGCCTATCAACAGATGCTAGACAGTTCTCGATGAACTTGTATTGCTCTGTCCCCTCCCTCCAGTCATGTTCTGTATCAGCAATGCAGAATCTGAACATGCCATAATCAGTGGAGTACCTAGATCAAGCACGGCAACATTCAGATCAGTCTGAGCTTTTGTTAGACAAGGTAAAAAGTTGTATTGGCGAAATCACGATGTGCTCTTTCTCATCCTTACCAAAACTTAGCCCTGTTCTCTGCAGGAACATAAAACATTGTTTCAGCCAAGACACCACATTCACCTCCGGAGTCTGTATTTTCATAAAAGGATCCAGTTCCAGGCCAATCTCGTTCATGATTGCCACTGAAAAACCAAACTAGTAAGTCCACTAGAAAAAGCTGGATGACTCCAGTATCCAGATTGTAATATCAACCATTAAATTAATTCCTAAACATAATTTCTCAGACCAAAAGCCAATAATAATCATGGAAACTGCAATTCAACATTAGCCAAACCTCTGTGCCAAGAGGAGGAAGGGAGGAGGAGGAAAAATCAATACAAACCTCGCAATCATGTAAGGAACACGTGAGGCAATCGGCTCAACCTGCGCTGTAAACTGATCCCACTGCGAAATATATCCTTCTGCATAGCATATATCTCCAATGTGGAAGACTATATCAATGTTCTTCAAGTCCTTAGAAAGCTGATAGGTGGTATTAAGAGAGCCAGGCTGGAAATTGTTGTACTCATTTGAGCCATCTGCTTCCTCCTGCAGTGAGATATGGTAGTCTATCATCCCGATAAGAATGACACAAATCAGCACAGGTTGCTTCTCAAACATTTTAGAATTGAAGATCACGTTAGCCCAACTATCAAGGTTCTCTGATCAGATCATGATAGATGGAGAGATAATGTCCTTCCAGACAAAACAAAACTATGAAAGGCATTGCCCAGTTAACCAAAATTCAAGAGTCTCGAATTCCCACTTAGAATCAGAAGAGCTTGCTATTGAGTACAGATCTTAGGGGTTACTAATAAGTGAAGGAGTTTCACATAAGGTTTCTTTGATCAGTGGAGGTTGTTTTTGGTAAATTAAGCAATAGCAAGTAATTAATGAATATTCTGAAAATGAGATTTCTCAATTAATTTCCTTCACCTAAGTGAACTGTCTTACGTCCATCGTTAATAATATGACTATATACGATCTATTCCCTTGCTCGAAGACAATACCAGAAAAAGCCACAAACAAAAGAAAGTGATCAAATAGTGACAAGCGCTGCTAGTTCAATAGAGATCAAACCTTTCCCATGTCCCCAAAAATGACAACGCGCTGCAAGCTGTTTTGACCAGGATATGGAGATGCTTTAAACTGGTATTTCTGGCTCCAAATGTAACTGCCATTCAATAGCTTATGCCCCAACCGGTAATAATACCTAGATTATCAGTAAAAGTAGTACTCAGGTACAAATTGAAATTAATATGGCTAAAAACTTGCATTAAATTCAAATAATCAATTCAAAACCATTAATCATGACAAGTCAACTCTAAGGCTGATACGCAAATAATCCATGATTTACACAACTACGATTCATTCAATAAGAAGGCCGATTCAATATATTATCATACTGAAGGGCGAAGCAGACTCAGGATTCAACTATCAGGAGGAGATGACAAGTAAAGTCTAAGGCTAATACAGCAAAATATCCATGACTCACACAACCACAATTAATTCAGTAAGATGGGTGATTCGATATATTATTGTACTGAAGGACAAAGCTGATTCAGGATCCTCCCTCCTCTCTGAGGAGGAGATGACAAGTAAGCTCTTAAGGCTGATACAGCAAATAATCCATTATTCACACAACTACAATTCATCCAGTAAGATGGCCGATTCAGTATATTATTGCACTGAAGGACGAAGCTGACCCATCACAACAGAAAAGGAGAGGAATTGAGGCGGTCAACTTATTTAAGGAGGCAAGGAGTTTCTTAGAAAAGTTACACTGAGATAGAATTCATAGTGGGTAATGAATAAAAATTGGCATCTTGGTTTAACATAAATTCTAAAGAGTCTAGTGTAAAATCGTAACCCTCTAGAAGAAATAACATACACACTTACACAGTGTTGGGCCATAATTCCTTCAAGAAACTGGTGTGGATGAATCCCGGATCACGCCATCCTACTGTCCTTGCAGGTGCTCCTGAAAATTTAGATTATTAAGAGAAGTATAATTTGTGAAACATCAAGAAGTCTACTTCTAAGTTCAAACTATGGCTGGAATCTTGAATTATCAGGTTCACGAAGCACTGTGTCACTACGGTCCAAGTACTAAGGATCCCGAACAATGGGTAAAGTCAAAATTCTAGCATTCCACAATTGTGCATTGATTTGGAAGCAAAAATTTAGAATCATCAAGATGTGGACCCCACACAAGCCTTTAAAGAACCGTCAGTTAAACTCAAAATACACCTCAAACTGGTGCTTGAAGGATACAGAGGCTTGTCATGCATTACAATTCATTCCAACAATGTTCAAAAAAAGAGTTTACTCACCACACATGCTACTACGGTCAAAAGTCAATGTTCCAGCTGGAGAACGCATTTTTCCTCCACCTTGAGGGCCCCACTCAACAAATGGCACTGCTTCATCTATTCCATATCCACTTGTCCACGTTACAGTCATCTGATATCACATTCCAAACATGTTTTATCCTAGGAATTGGTATTTGTAGACAAAACAGGAAAACCCGTGTGCAAGCAGAGGCTGCCTAGCGTAAAAGCAGAAGCCTATAACATTGGTCAAAATCAATTGCACCGCCAATATCTGAAAGAACTACAAAACATGCTACACTTTTCTACATGAAAAGGTGTTGGACATACTTCATTCCATTCTTTTCCTTGAGCTAGGCGAGGATAAACTGGAGCCTTTGGATTTGCAAATGCGATTGTATTTGATACTGCAACCAGTTTTGGCTGTGGTGCATCCAACATCACAGCAGACAAATGAGAAACGCAAGTGAAAAAGTTGGAAAAGTCAGGAAAAAAGTAGCTACTGAGGTGGCGCAAACTTCAGCAACAAAATAATAAATCAAAACGCACGCTAGGCTAAGAGGAAATAAAAATAGCATCAGTCTTTCTAATGCAGTTTTTGTATTTAGGATCAACTTCATCGTTCAGCAGATATCCGTTAATGTACATCAAATATCATCTGAACTTGATAGCTCATTCATCTGGCTTCAATTGGAGTAGCTGATTCAGGCCAAAACCAGTCATGGAATTGCTACACAAAAATAATATAGAGCACTTACATTTAATATACCACCAGAAAAAAGTGCGAACGAAAAATCTGATCTCTGGTTGATCAACTGAAGCTTTAGGGACCCTTTTCCCGTACTTTCATATGCAGAGCTTGAGTAATTTGCATATTGATACTGCAAAGGCAACACAAACAACAGTTGAAGCTACAGATCACATAAGATGTTCTGAGAGTGATGACAAGAAATGCGGCACTTACCTTGATCGGTGCGGAACATAGAACAGGTGGAAGAACTTCCGGATTTTCAGGTGAACAGGTGGAAGCACTGCAAAGTAGCGAAGTATAATTGAACATCAAGAAAACAGTATCCTCATCCTAACGGTCAACCATTAGAAAAAAGAAAGAACACAAGCCCTGCACCACGAATGCTGCAATGCAGAGCGATCTAATCACCTGAAATTCGCGGGAGAAAATACTCCGATCCAGTCATCGTTCGACGGGTTCGGAGAGCTATACTCCAATGATACCCACTCCGTATTTTGCCCCTAAAACAGTAAACGCAGCTTCCGTCAGACTCGACCACCCATTCTCATTTTTCACAATCGTGGATGACCCAAGAAAGAATCTTTCGAAGCATTTCGAGGACCCGACTGAATGACCAAGCCCACATCTCGGAACAGCCAAGAGCATTGAGCACAACGAGCAAAATCGAGGGCCTTACCGCCGCTCCGAGAACCGAAGGAGACGCCTTGACGCTGGCTCTTCCGTCGAGAGCAGAGACCGTCTCGTGCACGGCGATCCTCGCCAGAGGCTGGCCCCCATGCGACCTCACCCGTCCGACGAAGCAGCTCCCGACCAACGCCAGAACAGCCAACGACACCCATCCCGCAGCTCTCGTGCCACCCCTCATCCCCGTCCGCATCCAACACCCAGTCCGACCGACACCCAGTTCGAGAGCTCGAACGCGAAGGCGGACCGTGAAAGCGTGTGCTCGAAAGAAGTCAGATGTAGGAATCGGAAAGTCGCAAAACGACGGAATCCGACAGCGACCCACTGCACAAAAAGTCAACTTTCCACGCCCATGAAAGGAGACGAGATATATATATAGAGAGAGAGAGAGAGAGAGAGTACACAGTTGATGTGAGGCGGTGCATACGGATCGATGAGGAATCGGAATATTGGCGGAGGATGATTCGATTCGCACGGCCGGGAATCGCTCGACGAATTTGTATAGAGATTATTTGCTATATAAATGTATATACGGCCGGAGTCTGGTCGGATGTCCGCCGACAAAGGACGCTGGCGGAGCAGCGGACGGATCATGCTCGTAAAAGCTCTGCGGATTTCTTGTTCGATATGATTGTTTTTCGAGATCTTATTAAAAGGAAGAAATCGTGAAAAAAGAGAAAAAAAAAAAGGTAGGAGTTTCGGCCATTTATTAGCAAAATCCTATTTTTCGTTGAGGCTAAGGTAGCCGGTTGCTATTAATAGGGAATTTATTGATGAAGGAAAAAATCAAAATAAAGGTGTCGGTACTGCATTAATGCGCCGCAATATGCTCGACGAGGTCCCATAGCCAAATGGCAACTTGCGCTTCAGAATCAGAAGCTTGGCCTACCACACACACAGAGAGCGGGGGAGATAAAGAAAAAAATGGAAACAAATTCTTTTGCCGGGACTATCGTACGCGTTCCAATTAACGCTCCTTCAACCGTCTGACCGCGAGTTGTAAATTCAGATCGATTTGGGTTTTTCTTTGGTTACGGCATTACATTTTGACTATGCTAAGAATCGCTTATTTTTTTAAGTTCATTTTCAGCATAAGTCGCAACCCTTGTTAGAAAATGATATGGAAACGGCGTACATGGAAATGGTGTGTTCCAATAGACCAAGAGAGAACGGCTGCAACCAATTCTGCATCAAGTACTTGCAAGAAATGGGAGGGTCTTGCGAGGGGCCTGGACAAAGCATTTGTGAATTTACTTAGATAAAATTACATAACATTGAGCCAAGTCAAATCGTTTATTTTAATCGTTATCAACAAAATTCCATTTTCGATACGAATTCCCCTCCCTGTTTCTACTTTTACTACAAAATAAAAAATAAAAAAAATTCATGTTGCATAGGCTTGTGGATCAGTGAAACTTCTGATTTTGTTTGAACGATGTCTCCCATGAGAGAGAAAATTGCACATAATAGCCATTTCATGTGTCCATAATGCGAAGAGAAGTCGATCAACGGGCCAACTGTGGTAATGCCTCAACATCAAAGAGGCCAGGCCGGCTTGAACATTTCAATACACGCAGGGAAGCATGGATAACACATTAGGCCTGATCTTTAAGTCCAGTCATGCCATTGCCAAGCTTCCAAATGTGATCATTCAGATTCTTTTGATGTCATTCATATCCTAGAAAAATTCAGTGAACCTAAATAATTACATACAAACCCAAACCCATAAGTATTCACAACGAAAAACAATGGTGGTAGGAAATCAACCAAATGCATTCAATTCCCAGGTGTCGGAGTTTCGTCGCCGATGGACAGCTAGGAAATTCCTTGATGTCTAGATCCCAGAAAGTCTGAACTTCCTTCCTTTTCTGGGGTTGAATATGATGATTCTTTCACCCAGTCTCTGGAATCCAATAGCATCTGGTATGAGCTTCTACACGAACCCGTGTGCAATTCCAGTACTCTATTAACAGCAGAATTCGTCACCATGCCTTACTAAATGAGACTGTTGATTATGTACGCGCTGGATCTTGCAAAGAACTAGGCAGTGGCGCTCACGCTGCGTTGTCCTGCTGATGCAATGAGAAGCGCAACGGCCACAACAAACATGAACAGCATGCTAACAAGCAGCACATAGGTTCTCCTCGATGATCTGCGGTACTCTCCAAACAGAAGTATGCCCCAAAAAGTGCTAACTAGCGGGAGTGCCTGCATGAAGCTATGATAAGACGAGGAGCAAATCTTTCCTGCAATTTTACAAAACTCTTCCATTTCTCATAAGCAGCAACTATACTTTTTGCCACGATAAGACTTTGACATTTCATATTTGGACCTTCTGTACATCAAACGATAATGAAAAGCATGTGTTAGAAGTAAATCACAGCCATAACCTCTTTAGTTGTTGCGACATTACAAAGCTATACTTAAGCACAAAGTGAGATATTTTAACATTTCAAATTTGGCTACTATAACAAAAATCCAAGGGTTTCATGTTGATTAATGTTGACTTGCATTTCTCGTGATAGCCAAAAAGCGGTGGACATAATAGCAATTTAACAAAGTGCCTGTTCTAGGCTTTCCGAACTAGGGGTATCAAGGAAAATATTGCCATCATCATGAGGATGTTGTCATAATATTCTCCTGGTGAAATCACTCATGCACATGTAGTCGTAAGAACAGCAACGAACCTGAACAGCATCTGCGGCAGCATATCCGGCAGCCTCACCTCCCATAAATTGGAGGCCATTGCCAAATCCGCACAAAAGGCCAGATAAAAGAGCCCAACCTCTTCCATTCCAGTCACTTGCATAAGCTTTGAATGATGATCTGGGTAAATTAAGGATAGGATGGTAGAGGAAGCTGACATTCAGAACAGCGGCAACGATGAAGCAAGATATCGAGAAGTAGAAAAATGCAGTGTAAACTGTCAAGTGAGGAACACCCTCCTTCAAAGTATGCCACTGATCATTTGTTGCCAAATTAAATGCAGGTGAGAAAAGAGCAAAGCAGACACCACCGAAGAAAGCTATTCCAAGACCAGACAAAGTGTTCCTCCCAAGAACCTACAAGAAGTCACGAAGAATGAATTCTTAAGTCATCATTTGGAATACAATGCAGAAGAAAAACATGGATAACCTAAATTTTTCCTATAGCAGTTGGACGCGCATTTGCGGATAATCTCATACCGAAGCAGATGTAAAAAGTGCAAAATGTTCAGATGAGTTTAAACTCCTTTGGGTTCGAAAATCAATTTGGTGAGATAAAATCAACAACCTTAATTGCTCTTCGATACTCAAGCTCAATCAGAGAATCTGCTGTCCCTACTTCCACCTTCTCAGATAAACCACTTGCATATTCCATATCTTCTGTAAAGAAGCCTAATGTTAGATCAGGCAGAGATGAAGAACCAAAGTTGCTGTTTATGGAATCAATTTGATGAACAATTCTGTCACTGCATAATGAATCAAAGTTCTACCATCATTTTGATGTACTCCTTTCAAGGCAGAAAAGCTTGAAGTCCTGTTTTCAATCAAAAGTGCCACAAGTCAAGCAAGATCAGTGAGAAAACCATGCTTTTTATCTTCTGATCATCTGAAGTGGCACCAAAGGGGATATATGACAGGAAGTTTCTTGGGAGCAATCATCATAAGAATCTTCAGAAAGATTCTCAAATTTGAAATCAGTGGAGGAAACCCAACCTATCTAAGTGTTAAGCAAAGAAATTCCAATGAATTCTTAAACGACTTTTTCTAGATGGCACTTCCATCTATTTTAGAAGTAAAATTCAAATCCATCTCATCATTATGCTTCCAGGAGAAAAGTGGATGAATCAGGCTGTAAGCTCGGAAAAAGACAGCACATTCACCATAGGCAGTTATACATACTTGGCATCAATATTGCCAAGACCTGACTGGTCAAGCTTCATTTTGGTATCGCCTGCATTCGATGCATGGACAGCTGAGGCCAGACAAACTGCAATGAAAAAGCAACCCACTCCTGGGAAAAGAATCTCTGCATTGTTGATCTTGTTATCCAAGAAGTAGTTTATGGTTGTGCCTGTCAAAGAGTCACAAACAAAAACAAAGACTAAGCTACAGAACTGATGCTATTAGCCAGTTGTATTAGTTAGGAAGGAAGGTCAGCAAATTCCTTTGCACAGCTCGGGGTCCTTCTGGTTTGCACTAAATTAAGTGCCTCATTATACACTAGCATACAATGACCAAAACATCGAGCATGGAGAGGCATTGAGAAACGGATGAGTACCTATAACAACAGTCATGCTGCAAGTGATGACTAATGTCACTGATAAACCAACCAAAGCCAATGCATATTGTGTGGCAAGATTTCCTAGACTGAGGAGCACTCCACCTGCCATAGCAAACAGAACGGATGGCCAATTATCCTGCATCAATTACTTACTATAAGATTTCAAACAATAATTAGGGCTGACATGTACAAGCAGCGGCAAATTGTCAAGCACTCATAACACCTCTTTTGATAAGCATAGTCCAGAAAGTGTGAGGAAAAACAAAACAGAAGAGCACAAAGTTGCACGTTAACCATCTCCAATAATTTGGAAGGGGAAAGTCACCTGAGAAAGCTGATCCAGAAAATTGGGTGAATCCGTGGTGCCCTTGCCTATCTCCCCAAGAGTGAAGGCAATAAATACAGCTGCCAGGAGATTGGTGATGCTGTAATCCAGATAAGTATGCTGCGGAAGGCGGCCTCGCCTCTCCAGAAAAGTGAAGATGGCAGGCCATGTTCCCAAGAAGAAGAGCGAAAGCAGCATGCATGCTATGGCCCCTACTTTGTTCTCCACGAGATACATTTTCAAACCACTTGAAGTTGTTCCTTCTATCGAAAAAGAATTCAAGAAAGGCGTCCACGAAAAATCCTGTGAGACAGAAATGGATAGTTGGAGACAAAGTTACTTCCTTTCTTTTGGCCTTTCAATCATGAAAGAACTTATACGGCAGACACTCTAAACTCAGAATTACCGTGGTTCCTGCAAGTATCGCTAGGTTAGCAACCGCTTGTCACCCACCACATACTCACAGAGCAACAACACATAACAGCATGCCAACCATAAACCATACATACATGACGCAGAGAAAGCTATTTGCATTCCAAAAGATAGTGTTTATTTTGAATAATAAAGTCCAGATTACAATATCTTAAGCGACTGTTTATAGAGAGGTCGCTATCTAGAAAATAACTAAATAACTTAAATTGAATAGCAAAATTAAGGAAAAAATATTAATAAAAGGGAAAGTTATCAAAATACAACTAGAAAATCTGCAAAACGCATCTGAAATTTATGACATTTCGGAAATAAAAAGAAACGCCTGTAACCCATTTGTAATCTTGAAAATCACGCAATCCTCTTTGATTCGTGGGACCACCCACTCTTATGACGCTCCAATGTTTCCATAAAGGTATTTACATGTTGTTCTATATCAATACAACAGAGGCCATCTATAGAATCATGGAGAAATTCACCAAGGGAAGCGGAAGAGGTGTAATCAGACACCATCGGAGCTCATGATCACCCGACAGCCCGTACTTCCCAATTCTCTCTAACAACTAAAACGACCCAACAACACCACCGCAAAGAAAGTCACATTCCACATTGAATACTCAAGAGTTACATAGGCAATTCTAAAGCCTAGGAACATGGACCTGCATCTAAGCTCTCACACAAGAATCATCACCAACCAAACATTAGGATATCAGAAAACGCCAGATAGCAAGCAAGAAACAATCATTCGATTCAAAAGCCGAAACCCATCTCGATTCTTCCGTCCGAGGACATAATACAGGATAGAACAGCTGATGGCCCGATTCACTCACCATCCTCGCAGTGAATCCACGAAGACCCAGTCCGAAATCCAGCAAGAACAAGCGACTGGTGGAGAGCTCAGCGCATTCCGGACGCCAAGCTGAGCGTGTCGCGTCGAAGCTAAGAGCTACAGGGAGGGAAACTGGAGAGTCACCAGCCGAATATTCAACGGCCGCCACAGTCAGACATCGCACCACGAGAGGAATTTATTTGTACATGTGATTTCGGACAAAATATTGGATGGTCCAGGACTGCCACGTCAGCGTGGTCCCAGACCACTCACACAACACCCCATGCGAGAAGAAGGAGACAGAGAGGAGAAAAAGGAGAGAGAGCGTCAAAGAGGTGGGCCAGGGTCAAGTTCTTTGGTCCCTCCCCTAACACGTGGCATTATGTGAGTGGTTGGGATCACGGACCGGACCACCCAATTTTCTCTGTGATTTCGTCAGATGGTGCTAGAAGGTGAAAAGGGACATATGTCATCTTTTTACCGGCCTCTTGCTGATGTGGCACTGATTTGGCGCTGACGTGTGGTAAACAAGTCGATAATCGTAATTACCACGCCACCTATTGCGTGTACGACTTTCCAGCGCGCCAAAGTACGGCCCTTGTCGCGTCCGTTCCGTTTCTAAACTCCAGCCTGGCTTGTTGGACAAATTTAGTTAAGGGCCGAAATATATAAATTCAACGTTTGATGAGTTAACTGTGATTAACAATCTTAATTAATATTTGACTTAAAAGGTCCAATTAAGTCAGAAATTTAGCATAATACGATACCGAGGAAGGGATTACTTAACTTGTTCAAGTAGAAAAGTGATTGATGTTAATTGTGTCTTGTCAATTGTATTGTTAAAGCATGCTGATAATTTTGTTAAGATATCGATCAATGACTATTCCAATTTTACGTTTGCTAAGGAATCAATGGTCTTGTCGCAGCACTTAAGAATCGCCATTTAATATTTATTGATTAAAATTATTGCGCCTATTTCTTGAAAAAGCCTTGACCCTCATAAAAGCTAAGGATGTATTTTTTTTTCTTCATTCCCTAATGAAACATGTCTTAGGCAAATC
The DNA here is from genome assembly GCA_014182725.1 of Eucalyptus brandiana. Lineage (NCBI taxonomy): Eukaryota > Viridiplantae > Streptophyta > Magnoliopsida > Myrtales > Myrtaceae > Eucalyptus > Eucalyptus brandiana. The sequence goes on from CM024674.1 coordinate 39,480,971, forward strand.
ATGAGCCTAAAAGATATTACACTAATTTCACGGACCAAGTAAAACGAGAGCAAAATTTGTGTGAAAAGCTCAAACACAAAACTATTTACATATGGCAACATGAAAAAATGAAATTATATTGCTAAATAGATTATTATTCCATATATAAGTTTAGAGCAGAAAATTAGTTTTGGAATAAAAATAAAATGATTATTATGCGCACATTTAGACTCAAAGAGCTTTGCGTTAAGTTTCTCGAATACCAAATTAGACTCGAGAATTCCAAATAGATTTTCAAATTTTTCCTAGATTCGCTCTAAGCCACTCACAAAAGAGTCATTACTAGAGACGATCAATGAATGAGCTTGAACTAGGCTCAAATCAAACCTAATTCGTTGCTCAGATGCTTGATATCAAAATGATTTTTTTTAATTATTATTTTGTTTCGGGGGGTTGAGTGTGCTCAGTTCAAGCTCAAACTCACCTGAATTTATGTTCTAGCCCTCGTGACAGAAGCCAACATAGGCGAACTAATGCCATCATCATATCCATGATCACATTTAGTTTTTTGCCTATTGGCAATGACCATCTTTGGACCAGCTTTAAAGAGTGTTACTAAATTTTCATTGGACAATAGGTACTATCATCAATAAAGTGATCGATATATTTGGCATAAAAGAAAATTCATAGCGGTTAGAATTTCATCTCTTAGGTTCTAAGGACCATTATTTTGAGTTTAATTAGAGTAAAACGAAAAAAAAAATTAGAAAATTGATTTTCAAATTGCTCATTTAGCAAGTATGTTGAGAGGACCATTTTGTTAAAAAAAAAGAGAGTAAAAAATAGAAAATATAGGCGATTCTTTATGGGATTGGTACATTTTTAGATTTAATTTAATGCCGAGCCATCTAGCCGTTCGCACTCAGACAATTCCTGAATTTCCATGGCCGTACATAGTCCCCAGCACAGCCAACGCCTTACTCTTTTTATGTTATTATAAAGTGTAAACCCCAAATTCATGTCATAATTTTAGTGTTAATCCTGTCATTTAGCATGGATGGGCCCACGAGTTGCTCCAATTGAATGGGCCCTGCTAGATGGGATGGGTCCACAATTTCTGCAAGTTTTCTTAATTTCAGTGCTGGATTCACATTCAAGCCTCTGGCTATGCAAATTGTCATAACATGCTAGTAATGATTGGAACCTTGATTTGATCGTTTTTGCTAATTAATCGGCATCGCATCATGGTCGTGTCTTAGCGAAATTGAATCGGTTCTATTCCCGAGTCACGACTCCCATGTGATCGAAACAGGATCGTGGTTGAAACTTGAACGGTTGATTCAGCCCGAGAGATTAACAATCTGAAATTTTGCATCTACATTTGTTATTTTTTGTTTCTTCCCCTCAGAGGATGCGTACTTACACAAATATTAACCGAAAGGTTCGCGAGGAATGCAAGTTTAGACAAAGAATCGACCCAGTAGCTACAGTCTCATGACAATGTAGAGAAGTCCTCGAGGCAGCTCGGCTAGCTGGCATCAACCTCGGTAAAATCATTCGCTCGTTTATTACCTTAAAAAAAATGCATAGAGAGGTCGCGCCGGGTTTTTGTATAGTTGGCTATTGCTCTATATACTCTTATCTTACCAAAAAAAAAAAAAAATGCATAGAGGCACGAGGAAATTAGTCAGTCCCGCACGATCGGCGTGTTACTGAGCAGGGACAGCTGCAGCCTTCTGAAAAAACAGGGCAAAGAATGTCACCGCGAAGTAAAACCGGGCTAACAATGACAAAAGCTTGAAATTTTCAGCTGGATAATGGTCATGTGCCAGAGCATGTTAGCGTCGATTCAGGATCTCATTTGGCTTGACGTGATGAGAAGGGTGTTTTTAGATTGATGACGGAAGAGAAGAATGTCCTGAGCATTTTCCAGAGGCCGCAGTGCAATACTTCTCGCTTGCAGTCAAAAGATGTTTCGAAAACATATGAGAAGATGATTACTCGACAGGACTTGCCCATTTCTGCTATTCGATATTGCCTTTATGAGGGAGTAGATGGCCACTCCAGCTATTGCTATCGCAGTTCCAATCCCAGTTCTAGTGGAGATCTTATTACCTGTAGTTTTGCAAGAACAGAATCTATGAGCACAAATGCGTTTGCAGTCCTAACACTGGTCAAATGCTAGCTATATGAAGTTGAGGTGGAGAAAATAGCGAGATATTACCAAATACAACAATAGAGAAACCGATCACAAAAACTCTCTCTAGCACATTCCCGACAACGTAAGTGGTGCTACCTTCCAAAGTGTTAGTAGCGACCTGGACATAAAAGGCAACCATGTTCATGAGACATAATCTGTGAGTACAAACATAGATAACCACAGCAGCAAACGTTGGTAGGTTATAATGGTAGTTGGTAATTTTTCAAGCAATAAAGTCACCTTTTAGTCACCAACAGGATCATGACAGTTACCAACCGTGTTCACGATGCATCGGCACGAAATTTTGCTCCATATATAGGGCTATGGAGCACTTGAAATCTGTGTTGTTATCACCCATGGAGTCTTGAACTTTTCTTTATTGAGAGAGGGAACAACTAAAATCAATTATTAGCCCTTCCAATCTTTTCCCCATATCATGTTTTTCAGTTTTCTTCTTTCTGAAACATTGAACAGCAAAGCCAAGCCCGGCTGGAGATCCATGCCATACCTGATTGTAGAGATGATAGAACATTCCAATCCAGAAAAGGTCTGACAGTAACTTGAAAAGACCCACTTTGGCAATGGCCTCCCTAAATACGTTTTGCATCAGTTGAGGCGCTTCAATCGGAAAGTGAAACAAGACAATGCTCAAAGGTTGCAGATGGCGCGATTAATTTAGAGAAGAGAAAGCCATTACATTCGTGGCTGATGGTCAAGAGGATTATATCGCAAAGCAAATGAATTTGAAATCTCTGCTGTGATCAATGCTGATAACTTGTGAGAAGCTTACAATAACTGCTGGAGGGATGCAAAACACGAGCGATGATTGTTCTATAAGCAGACACATTTGTACTGTCCATTCCTGTCTGCAGAAAAGAAAAAAAAGAAACTTCAATTCAAGAAAAAAGACTTGAGATATGTAGAGTGTGCAAATAAATTCAAGAAGAGCAACTACCAACTAGCATCCTTGTCCACCAGATGTTCTAACAAAGAAATAATTAAAACTTAAGATGTGCTATCTTTACTTCCACGACGACTCGCCCTAAAAATGAATCAGATTGCTGAACCAAAAGCTTTCTGATAAATTTCTCACCATTGCCTTCTTTGAGTAAATACTTCTGTAGGTAAATGCAAGATTTGAGATCACTGCACTAATGAAGCCAGTCTAGTTGAAAGAAAACTCAGTTAAAGAAGCCATCGACACACCAGAGACGATATAATTGATACCATTTATATAAAAAAGCTAATCACTTTCAACTATTTTGGATTCAAAAGAAAAAAGGCAGAATAAAACTCAAGTGTGTCACATGCATGAGTAAGCATTAGGCAGCAAAAACTAAATCCACAACTAACCTATTACAGCAGGAGCTAGTGATAGTCACAGGGAGAGTGGGATCTGGTGGCCCAGAACGAACTAAGAAGTAGCCGCATTGAAGAATGGGTCAAGGGTTGTTAATGGAATGACAAGAAAAACAATTAATGATAGAAACTACATCTTATGCTAATCAAAATAATTGCACGAGACTACAGAGCATTAGGTAAAGCAGAGGATGGCCTTGAGCACAACCCTTTTGCTGTTAAGAACTTAAAAGTATCTAAACAGCTTATAACAAGAGCTAGTAGCACTTATGGTAGCAGGATGAACGTCGTTCATCCCACTTATGCTGAAAGAGTGAACTCACGTCCACAAACATGATGATCTTTTTTTGACTCTGCTTACCTTTGATGGTATACATGAAGGATACGGCAACTGCTACAAAAGACATTGGACATGACACATCCTAGGGCATGGCATAAAGCAAGAGGAGTCACCAACACTAAGAGCTCCTTATCAATTGGCTGCTTAAGTGGGGAAAGCATGTCAATTGAATTTTAGTGGGATGACGCGCGTGACCAAGGACAAACACTCGGAGCATTGAACTTACTGCACGTTTGGGCAGACCAATGGCCCAGCTAACCAGACAATATACAACTACAATGAGAAGATGTATGACAGAAACGAAGCTGCAGGAGGGAAAAAGAGCGTGATCATGCGTGGGAACAAAACATGCCAAAAATTACAAGTCTGCTCTTCTGGCATCAGGATTGATTCAAGTAACTGGAAATCTATATATGATCCACAGAGGAAGTGAATCAGCGAGGCCAACATACTATGGATACAGGAAATAATTATAGACCTTCTTGTTCAGTATGTTGAAGATGACATTTCAAGCAGTACCTGCATCAAAAGAAAATGTCCCACGATTATTTCCTTTTCTTTTTTGGCAAGCAATCACATGGCTATTTCAGTCCCCAATGTTCTTTGTTGTTTTCTTCTACATCTAATTTTCCCCCATGAGAAGCAGATGATAATAGCTCAGTGCAAATTACATAGAATCACCGCATTTCACTAAAATTATGAGGACCAAACTTAAAATGAAGGCTCGATGGTCGGAATTTCTCAAAATAAAACTTAAGCACCAAATTAATGATTGTTAGCTGGGAATAATATAGAGAGATGTCACTGCAAGAGCATCTTCAGGTCAAGTATTGCTGCACTAGAGTTAGCAGCCCTGCACTGCTATGATAAAAGGACAAGAGGAAGGTTCAATTCAACCATCTCAGGACTTTAAGTGGACTACTATGACATTATGCTCCAAAGACAATGAAATCATATACCACATGAAGAAATAAAAGCCAGTAACAAGTGCTGGGTATCTTTCTCCAAAGCTCTTGGATGGCTTTGCTAGCCTACACTCAGCATCAACCCATATTCAGAATAACCAGAAAGGACAAGAAGAACGGAAGGCTTTGCTAGCAATGTGTCACGTCTTGCCTTGTCACCTTCACTGTTGCCAGAGCCTCTGAGATTCTTTGGCCAGAGCAGGCTGTTTAGACAGCGGTGTCTCGCCAATTCCCTGGTCACCAGAGCAGCAGCAGCCAATGCAGAGGGCAGGGATATTGGAGTTCCCGATGGGTGGGGATGATCTCTCTTTAGCTTTGCTTCGTTTCCTCTCTGTTGCTGAATTAGATGGAACATGGGCAGGAAAAGGATGAATTAGGCCCATCAGCTCAGAAAAAGACAGCACATTCATCATAGGCAGGGATACAGACAAATATGCATACTTGGCATCAACGTTGCCAAGACCTGACTGGTTGAGCTTCATTCTGGTATATCGTCTGCATTCGATGCATGAACAGCTGAGGCCAGACAAACTGCAATAACAAAGCAACCAACTCCTGGGAAAAGAAGCTCTGCACTGTTGATCCTGTTGTCCAGGAAGTAGTTTACATTTGTGCCTGTCAAAAATTCACAAAGAAAAAACAAAGACCATAAGCTACAGAACTGATACCATGACCCGGTTGTATCAGTTACTAAGGAAGGTCAGCAAATTCCTTTGCACAGGTTAGAGGTCCTTCTGGTTCGCTCTAAATAAAGTGCCTCGTTATTTACTATCATACAATGACCAAACCATCAAGCATTGAGAAAGGGACAAGGGCCTATAACAACAGTAATGCTGCAAGTGATCACTAATGTCACTGACAAACCAACCAAAGCCAATGCATATTGTGTAGCAAGATTTGTGTAGCAAGATTTCCAAGACTGAGGAGCACTCCACCTGCCATAGCGAACGGAACCGATGGCCAATTATCCTGCATTGATTACTTCTGTAAGATTGCAAAATTATAATTACTACTTACATATACAAGCAGTGACAAAAAGTAGAGTGCTCAAACACTCCTTTTGGTAAGCTTAGTCCAGAAAGTGTGAGAGAAAACAAAATGGGCAGCTTGAAGTTGAACTTCAACCATATCTGATTGTTTGGAAGGAGAAAGTCACCTGAGAAAGCTGCTCCAGGAAATTAGGTGAATCTGTGGTGCCCTTGCCAATCTCCCCGAGAGTAAAAGCAATAAATACAGCCGCCAGGAGAATGGCGACGCTGTAATCCAGATAAGCACGCTTATAACTTTTGTATAGCCTAATAGCTCATCATATCCAGGGTAGAAAACTCGACTCTATAATTGTTGATAGATAGAGCCAAAATGTCTGACGATACACTGATTAATAGCTAGATGAAACAATCCCCTGTTTTCTGAACAAAGATGAGAGCTGGAAGGCTCCTTCACTCAAACATCTCAATAGACCAGACAACACAGAGAAAGCCAAGTTCACATGAACACAAATGCAGAAAAGGATTCCCACATCATCAACCTGTATCTCGTAAGGTTGTCTAGAATAAGCATGAATTAAACTGAAAATCATCACATTATGATCAAGGAACAGTTACAAACAGATACAAACAGGCAGAATATGGATTTAAATCAAAGATCGAAACTCAGAGACATGTATGGAGAACATAGATTGAACCAATTCTAAAACAAGATTTCACAAAGGACGGGGTGATAAGAAAAGTAAAATCATAAAATACAAATGCTATCTGCTCGCTAGTGAGAGAAATCTAGAACATCGGAGAGCTCAACTGCAACCGAAAGAAAATGGAGCGTGTTAAAACAGGAGTTGGAACAGCAGACGTGATGCAACAGTTCCATTGCACCCGCTAATTGATATGCCAAAGATCATCTTGTCCTTCAGTGTGGATGCATCACGATCGCCCACAGCACGAACAACAAAAACCTTGCCACCTCAAGAGCTCAAAGCTCGAACTCTTCTTCTCGTAGGGCCATTTCGGCTTCCTTCTCCTCCTCTTCATCAAGAGCAAAATACTCATTCCTCTCCACCGGCCTAAACATGTAAAACATCACAGCATAGAACGCGAGGCTCGCCGTCTCCTCTGCTGCATTGCTCACCCATTGATACTTATACGCCGCAATCGTCCTCAAAGCAAAGACCACGATCCTCGTGAAGTACAAGTACCCGATCACCACAATGTAAAACTGCCTAAACAGCTGCAGTTTCGCCAAGTTCCGAGCAGCCTTGCCGTCCGTCTTCGAGGTCTCCCTCAAGGACCTAATCGACCACACGATGGGGAATATAATTGCACAGCAGCAGATGATATCCACCAGCAAGAACACCTGATTCCAAGTGACCCAGTCCCTAATGAACGGCCCGGTCTCCCCAATCACAACAGAAGCCAAATTCGCCAACACCTGGAGCGGGATCACGATCATCAGCACCTTCTTCTCCCTCTCTTGCAAGAAGGGCTTCAAGAACGACCACCCCGTCCCGATCAACACGATCACCGTGAACAACAAGATGACGCGAAGGAACTGGAAGATGTAGAACAAGATGTCCCAACCGTGGGGCGTGCCGGTGACCTTGATGTAATGCTTGTCCTCGGCGGCGCAGATCAGGTTCAGCGCCTTCATCAGGAGCAACCCGCCCATCAGCAGATGGATCCGGTGGACGGATCTGCGATTGCTGTGGCAGTTGTAGATCCAGAACCCTACGAAGGCGAGGTAGACGAGGGAGAAGAGGAAGAAGAGGGAAGGGAGCTGGGTTTGACCTGCGGAGAGGAAATCCTTGGATCCGTCGAGGTCGAGGTTGAAGAGCTCGGTGCGGACCTCCATGGAGACGCGGCTCTCCGGGGCGCAGTTGGCGAAGAAGAGGGAGTACTCGTTCGGGGAGGTGACCGGGTAGGCGCCGGCGTAGGAGGCGTGGGGCGGCGGGGAGAGCTCGCGGAAGGTGAAGAGGAGGGTGACGTAGCGGGACTGGAGGACGCAGGCGCGCGGGTCGCGCTGGAGCTCGAGCAGGACCTGGAGGAGGGACTCGTCGGAGAGGAGGAAGAAGCCGAGGTGGGAGGGGTCGGGGGCCACGGGGAGGGAGGAGGCCACGGACACGGAGGAGGCGGAGACGTTGACGTGGCCGGAGACGGTGAATCCGAACTTCTCGAAGAGGATCATGGGGCGGGGGTCGGAGGCGATGGTCAGGGTCTTGATCTCGGCGACGGCCGGGGAGAGCAGGAGGAGCGGGAGGGCGGCGTGGAGGAGGACGAGGAGGAGGAGGGGGGGCGGTCTGGCCATTCTGAGGCGGTGGTTACGGCGGCGGCGGCGGCGACGGTGGCGGAGGCGGTGGCGGAGGCGGTGGCGGAGCGGTGAGGGGGAGAGGAGATGGAATCGGTGGTTCGTGAGGAGGTGGGAATCCAGAAATGGAAATGGCGGAGATTTGACTATTGACTGGTGATGGAGTGAGATCTACTGCGTGGTGGGGCCCCAAGATGTTTCCGTATTTTAAACTCGTTTCTCTCTTTCTTTCTTTCTTTCTTTCTTTCTTTTTTCCTTTTTTGTTTCCGTCGTTAAACGGAAAAATAGGGAGTTCATAGAATTTCTAAAGATTGAAGATTCAAAAGGTGGCATTGCTTCGCGGAGAAGGCGGCGGGGGGAGATCTCGCACGATTGGGAATTAATAAAGTTCGCAAAAAGTAAAAAAAATAAAAATTAAAGAGATGCTCTCGACTTTTCTTCACTCGTGACTCATTCATTCCTCTAATCCCTACGATCTTATAATCCATAAAAAGAATTCCTTTTAATAGCCATTTTTAATATTTAAAAAATTTATCACTTTTCGAGATGGGACAATTTCTGCAGCCTTTTAAGTTTTTTTGAAAAAAAAAATCACCTTAACAAATCTTATATGGCATGTGACCACTACAGTGGATGATAATTCGTGACATGCTTGTCACGTAATGATACCTTATTATATTTAATTGTTACAGCCTTTGATCAAAAAATTGATTTTCTGATGTTGTTGGATTAAGGTTTGAATTTGTTCTTTTGCTCTAAGATTTAGGTTTGAATTTAAGTGACAAACAAACAAGTAAAAAGCTCTCTCCGTGTCAATTTCACGAGGGGCATTAGTAATGAATTGTCAATGCTAGCATTTGAGATTATTATGGTGGCTAGGAAAGGGCATTCAAAATGGCTATAAGATGGTGAGAAAGAGCTTTCTCATTGTCTTTATCATTTAAATTTGAACTTAAATCCAGCAATAGCTGATTTATCATTGAATAATGTGCGATGACAATTTGGCATCCACACAAGTTGCGTAGAATTTTTTAGGCGGTTTTTTTATGAAAGATTTGATGGATGCCAAAATTGTCTCCCGAGTAAAATGATTTGATCTTTTAAAAATGTTTGAAAAGTCATGTTGAGGGTGTCTCGTAAGTAAAGAATTCAGTTATTTTGAATTGCACTCAATATAAATATCTCAAAAAAACAACAAAAAGAATTTGGTTATTATGAATTGTGCTCAATATAAATATCTCACAAAAACAACAAATTAATTGAATTTATAGTATCTACAAGACGTCCAGCATAAGGCCCACATGGCAAAAGATTCAAAGACGGGAACAACTTCAAAAACAAGTCTACAAAAATAATAGAACAGAAAGTCATAAAATTTTGAAGCGCCTTGTGCGGACAAACTCATGATCATGATGCACTTATTTTATATATCCATTATTATGCTGCAAATAAATAATGATTTATGGAAATGACACTTTTATAGTCATTAACATGTACTATACGCGGCATCCTACAAGACATAAAAAGTTAAAATAATCAATGATTGATATTGAATTTGTTGTTAAAAGTGAGCGATTGAACAATAAATAAATATTCGAACAAAAAAAAAAGAATAATAAATAGATAGAAAAAGAAAATAAATTGGATATTAAATTTACGTGAGACCTATGTCTATGAGGAGGGTAATGATAAATTCACTATAGATCAAGTAATACAACAGAGATTATACATTAGAGTCAATCATATACTCTCGGTATTTTCTAAATCCCAATTACACCCAATAACGCATGCAATATTTAGCTCCAAAAATTCCTCGCGAAATAATCTCTCAATTTCATGAAGGAATTATAAATGCAAATCTTACTATAAGATTTAATTGACTTCAATACTAAACTTCTTAGATGTAATTCATGAACAAGCTTCGCCGCACAAATGACATGAAGATAGCCTGTGCTTCTCAAGCACTCTTTCGGAGCTTCAAAGCTTTTTCTTCCTTTTGATCAACAACGGAGCAAAACATTTTGCTCCATGTCCTACCACACACACATATAAAAAATAATATATATGTGCACATGGTCCAAGTCAAAGTTGCAAGTCTACACTGACTAGGATTACCATGACTTTGTTTCATTTTCTAACACTCACAATCAAATTTCTTCAACTTGGCTCAAACATTGCTTTATCTCTTGTAATTTACAAATTCACAGCTTTTGTGAGTCTTAACAAATCAACAGCTCGAATAATGTGGAGGATGATTTCTGTGGATATCAAAACAAAATCTAAATTATGTTCTTCATCGCAATTTCAACATAGACAGAATGTTGGCGTCATGAATTGCTCAATTTTGGACATCTGTAAAATATCAAATTCATAATATTTAAGTTTCCGCATTGAGTTTAAAACTCGAGACATATTTAAACAGTCTCCACCTTGGCTCGATGTTTAAGCCAATTCACAATCGCTTCACAAAAATTCAAGCTCTACCATTACTCTCCCATAGTCCCCAATGAGCTCAACAACCACAAATTTTATCCAAGTCCAAGCTTCGTTTGAACTTCACCAGAACCGAGGAGCTAATCAAAATACTAACTTCACATGCACCTTTAATTATTTCATAAGGATTTTCTAATGCAACATCCTTAACCGCAGATAAAGCAAAATCATTGTTACATTCATATATGTCGGGAGATCAAATATGCACCACGTTAATTTCAAAAGTCACATCAACCATTAACTCCATAAACTCCATTTCGCTACAAATATCATCTTTGTTAATTACCACATTAGTTCTCATACTCGCTATCTCAAGAGTTTCTAGTTGTAATCCACCTCAAACTGAACACTATTCAGATCCATATAAACACTGCCATAAACACTCTTAACCAAAAGTACTGGAGACTCGTCAAACTTAACTTCTCTATTGATAACAAGTGAATTTAATTCCAAACACCGCAACCGATAACCCCTCTTACCTTGTGCATAGCTTAGGAATATGCACTTTCCTACCCTTCCATCGAACTTATCATCACTAACTTAAATATAACATGGGCAACTAAATATTTTAAGAATAGAATAATCAGCAACATTACCTAGCCACAATTCTTCAGGAGTCAGACATCCAATCACAATCGATAGGGATCTATTTATCAGGTAGCTTCATCCGCCAAGAATTTTCTAGCCATATTAGCACTATAGAATATTTTATGGGCCGTTTCTAGTAACGATTTACTCATCAATTTCGCAACATGTTGTGGTTTATTGGCATAAGTGCGATATTTCACTATGCCTTCCTTTATGCAAAATTTGTTTAACAGCTTCGAACAAAACTCCATATTACTATCAGTCTGCACATACTTGATCGTTTTACCAGTATCCTTTTTTTTATTAAAGCTATCAACTACATGGTCTTGATAATAACATCAAAATTGTGCTTAAGCATAAACATAAACACCCATGTCTTCATCGAGCAGTTATCAACAACTATTAGCATGTATCTGACACTCATGCTTGAAGGAAATTGCAACAACTTACGAACATTCAAGTGAATTAACTTTACAATTTCAATGGTTTATTTGACGGTTGTACTGAACTGCATTTTCCGCCGTTCATCTAAATCACAACACCTGCATATATTCAATTCATTAGCATTATAATCACATAACAGCTTTCTTTCACTTAAAACCTTCAGGCTTCTCACACCAATGTACCCTAAACGTATATGTCATAATTCAGACTCTTGAATAGATGCAGCCAATGTCTCTATAGAGAAACCCGTCACTATCTCACATTGAAGTTCATACGAGCTACTATGCTTGATTCCTTTTATTATCACAAAAGCACCTTGAACAATTTTTAAAATTCCATACTCTCAAATATATCGACACCCAGCTGAATCTAGAGCACTCAAGAGAATTAAATTCTTCTTCAGCTCTAGAACATATCTCACTCCAGTCAATGCCCCATGATACCATCATGCATGCATCATTTGATGGATGGATTATGGATTCAATCAGTGACAGACATGACATAATCAACACTATCAGCTATAGGTGATAGCTGCAACATCATTTGCAGAATCAACTATAATTCTGTTATCATTATCATTCTTCAACTTAAGGCAATTCCTTCTAAGATGCCCCATTTTGTCACAGTTCCAACAAACAGCATTATTAATCCTAGACTGACTACGCATGTTCATATCAGTACTACTCTTGTTGATATGTGTTATAGATCTTCCTATATTTTCATCTACTAAAGCAGTAGATACAAGTTCACAAAATTCTCTTTCTACGAATGTCCTTGTTTAGAATCAAATCTCAAACTCCCTCAAACGTCAAGTTGTTGACCGAAATGAATTACTAACAACAGTAACAATAATATTCCAACTATTTGGCAATGAAGATAATAGAATCAAAACACGTATCTTATCTTCAAAAAATTCAATTGACTGACGATCACATTGAATTCATTAATATAATATGTGATGGATTTATGAGATGGGCTTAAGGCCCATCCGCTCAAGTTGGGCCCAAAAAGGCCCGGCCCACGGGAATAGGGCCCGTGGATGGGGGAAGGTATAAAAGGGAGAAGAGAGAGAGAGAAGACAATGGTTGGAAAAACAAACGTACGTCTTCTCCCGAACGCTCTCTCTCCCTCCAAGAACGCTTACGGCGTCCCGTCTTCCCTTCAGGCGAATTGGCATCATCGGATCGAATTTCTCTTCTTCGGCGTTGGTGTTTAATCGTGGCTAACAAGGTACGCTCGAATCCGTGGTGTGCTTTACGATCGGTGATACGTGTTATTCCGGGCTTCGTCTTCCGCATTGATTTAGGGGTTCGATTTAGTGTCGAATCCGGTTTCGGGAATCCGTTATTCCCAACATTGGTATCGAGCCCTAGTTCACGTTTTCCCGATCAATTTGATGTTTTTTGATTGAATTTTCACAAAAATTCTCGGCCGTACGGATCGGGCGTGAAATCCCGACACCCGAGCACCGTACGTCGTTTTCAGAGTTTCCGTAAGTCGGAATAAAAATCTGAAGGCATAGGAAGAAAGGCGACGTCGAGACGAGTCCGGGGACAGTCGTACGCCGAGGGAGACGCCGCACGCGCCCACACGCGGCCGGAAGGCGCGGGCCGCCCGCCCGCGTGCGCCACACGCGCCGGTCGGCGAACCGGCACGTGCGCGCGCCGCCGCCGGGCGAACCGGCACGCGCGGCCCGCGGACCGACGGCGCGTGCCGCGTCACGAGATGATGTCATCGTGACGTCATCCAACGGTCGTAATCGTTCGGATGCGTCACCAATGACGTCATCGACGACGACGTTTCGCCGGGGAGAACCGGCCGACGACCCGACCCGACAGCGACCCGACCCGACCCGACCGCGGGACGCAGCACGCGCGTGGCACGTGCCGCCGACGCGCGTGACGTCGGCCCCGCACGCGCGAAGCACGTGCGGTCGGTCCGCGCGAGCGGTCCGCCGGCCGCCGGCCTGTCCGGTCCGACCGGTTCGACCGTCGCGACCGGTCCGACCGGTCTGACCCGCTCGCCCGTTGACCGTTGACCCGTTGACCGTTGACCGTTGACTGACCGTTGACCGTTGACCGTTGACTGACCGTTGACCGTTGACCCGAAAAAAAAAAAAAAAAAAAAAAAAAAAAAAAAAAAAAAAGGAATTTGTTTCTTTTTCAGTCATGCCTATATGGGTTATAAGTAATCCATTTTTTATTCGCATTTGTTGCATGAATTTTGGAAAATTATGTATTTTCCCTTATGTTTATTATGGATTATAAGTGATCCAATTTAGTTTCGCATTTGTTGCATTTAACTATAATAAGTTATGCACAGATACCGCAAGCCCGAGAAGGGATGAGGGAAATGCAAGACTTAAAAGGGCGATGTCGATTTAGCTAATTATCGGTGGCATGACGGTGATTTAGTATCACATGTGGTCAAGGTCAATCAGATGATACAGGAAATCATCTGGAATGGTTATCTTATGCCGGATTTTGAAAAGGTGCCGGCTTTGATAAACACTCTTCCACCTGAATGGCAAGCAGTGTTGGATCGGCTATGGGAGGTCAACGTGGTCCGGATTATAGGAAGGTTTAGTGGAAGCTTTTGTAAGAGAAATCTTATAGGATTGAGTTGGCCAAAACTTCAACCCTAGATTGAGCGCCACATGGCGCCGAGTGAATGCGCCTTGGTGGCGACATGAAAGCTCTCCAAAAGTTTTTCCTTGGTTGGCAAATGTGCCTTCAGTTTTCTCAGATGTTTTGAATGACAGATTAGAAGGGACATTCCCTATTTATCCCTTGGATTAATTTGAAATATTTTTTTTTAATGTCAATATCTATTTCCATGTTGATATTTTTTCCCTGTATATATATTGCTTAGTGTAATGTATAGTTGTATTATGTGAAAGCATTGTTATTTTATTAGATATTAGATTTTATGTTGCTTTCTATTATTGCTGGTTGCTGTGGGTAATTAGCTGTGGGTAGTTTTAGAAGCTTTTGTAGCTTCATAGAATTGATTTTGCATATGACAATCATATTAATGATAGTTTTGAGTTAGGATTTTTGGAGGATGATTGGAAACATAGTGACCTTTTGATTCGAAGCCTTACTTGAAATTATTTATTAATATGATGGGTCTATACAAATAGGGATGCATAAATGATAGGCATTAATTATTCGTGCATGGATGTCGATGTGTTGAACGATGATTCAAAGAACTAAGAACGTGATTCTTGATATGAATGGTAACAATTGTGAAATATTGAATAAGAAGATTCAATATATGTCTTTGGAAAAGCAAGAAGCACTAGAAGCTCTTGACCATGTTATGGAAGATCTTAAGGATGCCATGCGCCACCTTGAGCTAGTAGAGGACCGCCTAACGGCATTTGAGCCGAAAACGGACATTTGCAATGCTGGTTCTAGCTTAGAAAGGGCTTTGTGCTCTAAGCGCAAATGTATTGATTCGTTCAATATATGGGAATGCAAAGGATCAAGTCCTTATTGCAAGAAATCAAGAGTTAACCAACACAAGAGAGGAAAATGTCCTCAAGTGAAGAAAATGTCAAGGGTGAGGTGTTACAATTGTGACAAGAAATGTCACTATGCTTGCAACTGTTGTGAGTCAAAAAGGTCAACACCTCTTGTACATTTGAGAACTTTGCTTATGTGTCAAGTTCAATATTATTGGCTGAATCCAATCCTTTGTGGGGATCAGATTCGGGAGCGACGGACCATGTAGCAAAGGATAGAGGATCCTTCGTGGAATTCCGACGAGTACCAACCGGAACCGAGTGGATCCATATGGGAAACAACTCTAGAGCGATGTAAAGGAATTGGCACCGGCCAATTGAACATGAGTGGTGGACGCACCTTTGATGTTCTATATGCTCTAGAATTTCGTCGAAATTTAGTGTCTGTCTTAGCGTTGGTTAAGCTTGGTTTTGGTATGAACTTCCGTAATAGTAGTGTAGATTTGTATTTGGATACAAACTACTATGGTTGTGGTCACTTTTTAGATGGTTTCATTGTACTATATGTTGACTATAGTGGTGTCAATATTTGTTATTCCCTTGTTTCACGTCTTCTACTTCATATGATAATGATGTGAATATGGTGGCATGCTAGACTTGGTCATATGGGCCAACAACATATGAATAGACTAGCCAAATGAGGGCTTGTTGGGCAACATTGAAAAAGTCAATTTGTCCATATGTGAGCATTGCCTAGTAGAGAAATTGACAAGGAAACCATTTGGAAAAGGTAAAAGAGCTGAATTTCCTCTATATTTAATCCATTTGGATGTCTGTGGTTCAATGAATGTGAGAGGAAGGCAAGGAGCTGTTTATTTCATCACTTTTTTATAGATGATTATACTCGAGTCGGATATGTCTATTTGATTTCTCATGAATCGAAGCATAAGTTGTTTGAGGAAGGTTTATGAACCCGCGAAAATCAATTAGACAAGAAAATAAATGTATTTAGATCCGATTGAGGTTGAGAATTTTTATATCGATAAGTTCAGAAAATTATGTGATGAAAAAGGAATAGAAAGACAGTTATCTATTCTATATACTCCTCAACAAAATGGTGTTGCGAGAGAAGAAACGTAACCCTCTTGGAAATGGTTAGGTCCAAGATGGCACATGCTAACTTACCTATCACTCTTTGGAGTGATGCGCGTTAATGCTTCCGCCAATGTACTTAACCGGATGCCTTCCAAATCAATTATTTCCACTTCATATGAGTTATGGACGGTTAGAAAACCGGACTTAAGTTTTCTTAAGCCATGGGGTTGTCTTTGCCTATATTCATGAGTCCTCTCACAAGTTTGGGAAATTGGGTCCCAAAGGAAATAAGAGTATTTTCATGAGATACTACGAACACTCGAAAGGGTATGTGTTCATAGGTGAGCAGGAAAGTGGGAGTATAACGAATTTGAATCACGGGATGTCACATTCTTAGTGGATGAATTTCCTAAGAAGGGCGAAATAAGGGAAGATTGTTCCCTATTTGAAACCTTGGATTAAGATAATGATGTCAGTAGAGTTCGTCCAAGTGGGAGTAATATGAGATATGATGAATTGAATTCAACTCATTCTCAATTGCAACCACCTGATGTGACAATATCATCATTACCTAATCCAAGTGGGAGCATGATGGGGAATGATGTGCTAAGTGTACAATCTCCCATACGGTGAACAAGTCGCCAAAATATTCCCCGTCAATGTTTTGACATTGAAAGGGAAACTTTATGGTTGCTCCACAAGATGAGGATGAGCCAAGAAATATTAATAAGGCTCTAAATTGCCCTAATAAGGAAAAATGGATTCATGCAATGGAAGAGGAAATGGAGTCAATGAAGTCAAACCATGTTTAGGAACCTGGTTGATCTTCCAAAAGGACGGAGAGCTATTGGGAACAACGGGTTCTCAAAATAAAGCGAAAGGGCGATGGCTCGATAGAAAGGCATAAGGCTCGCCTTGTGGCGAAGGGGTATAATCAACGGGGAAGAAATTGATTATGAAGATATATTTTCTCCCGTAGTGAGATTTACCTCGATTCGCATTATTCGGCAATAATGGTAAGTATGGATCTTGAGTTACATCAAATGGATGTAAAGACATCGCTTTCCTCAATGGAGAATTAGAGGAAGGAACATATATGGAACAACCTTCTTTGGTTTCATAGTGAAAGGCCAAGAAGAAAAAGTATGTCGACTTTGGGGGTCGATATATGGCCTTAAGCAGTCGTCAAGATAATGATATATACGTTTTCATAATGCCATAATGGCATATGACTTTACAATGATAGATGATGATCATTGTGTATATATCAAAAGATCCTATGATCAATTTGTGATCATATCATTATATGTTGATGATATACTAATTCTTTGGAAACAATATGGAGTTTGTTAATACTCTCAAGAGTTGGTTGTCTTCCAATTTTGAGATGAAGGATATGGGTGAGGTTACATATATTCTTGGAGTTAAGATTTCAAGATTGTAAACCCATAGACACTCCTATTGCAAAAGGTGAAGGATTGAGCCATAGTCTGTGTCCAAGGACTCCACAAGAGAAGGAATAAAGGAAACATGTTCCTTATGCTAGTGCTGTTGGAAGCTTGATATACACTATGATGTGTACAAGACCTGGCATATGTTTTGCAGTTGGAATGGTGAGTAAATACCAATCCAATGCAAGTCCAGCACAATGGAAAGCCGTTAAGAGAATACTGAGGTATCTAAAGGGGACTGCTGATTAGACGATGAGTTATTAAGGAAAGGATCTGCGACTCTAAGGTTATCCTGATGCTGATTGGGGAGGAGATTTAAATGAAAGGAAATCTACCTCGGGTTTGTTTTTCTTCTTGAATGATGGCACCATATGTTGGAGCCGTAAGAAACAAACATGCATAGCCTTGTCCACGATAGAAATTGAGTTCGTGGCATTATCGCAGTAGTATAAGAAGATGTTTGGCTTTAGAGATTTTTTTGGATCATTTAGGTGTTATTGGAAGTTTGCAGATTTGTTATTTGTTAACTGTGATAGCCAAGCGGCGAAGGCGTACACCAAAGATCCAAAATATCATGGCAAGACCAAACATATAGATACCAAGTATAATTTTGTAAAGGATATGGTTGCACGAAAGGACGTGAACTTAGAGTACATACTACGCATAGAATGGTAGCGAGATCCTATGACAAAGCCAATACCCGAGAGATGTGTTTTGTGGCCATATGAAATCTCTAGGGTTGCGTAGAGGCTAATGTACCGAATATTGTAATTTCCCTAAGTGTTCACAATTTGATGAATTTGTGTTTTCATCATTAATGCCTATGAATCTTTGTTTGATCTTTATGCATCTTAATGCTCAGTGCATTATTTTAAGTTGAGAAGTATGTTGGACAGATATAAGATTAGCCCACTCACACGGGTAATCGCCTCTATTTACTGTGTGATAAATAGAGATGAGACTGTTTTTAAGCTTATTATCTAGGTGATAATCGAGAGCTCAAGCTTAAAACACGTATGTCACCTTAAGCGAGTGTTAAGATGAGGACATAATACTTACTATGTCCGAAAGTAAAATACCCCACATATTTTACATTATCCGTCTAAGATGCCGGATGTGAGTTCGATGAATTTTGTGAATGAGTAGATACGTGAACTCAAGTTAGACATTGGGTATGTCCGAACTATCATCCGTACGGTATTGAAGGTGTAGACATACGCTCTATGGGAAAGGAGTTAATACCGTAATACGTATTTCATACTACGTATGCATGAGACGACCAATAAGAGTGGCAAAAAGTTTGATCTCAACTTTTATGACGTGTGAGACTCTTGAGGAAAAGAGTTCCTCAATTTTTAGTCCCCTCATGACTCTTACTTATTCTCAAGATTTCTATTTAGTGTTTGCTATCTTAGGATGTTGCCAATGGTCATGAGTGATTCGATCTAATGGGGCATTTCTAGAAAAGCAAGTTGAACCGAAATTGCGAGTTTGAAGGAAAGAGGAAGATCGATTTTGGAGAATCACATTGTAGTTTTGTATTCACCGGTTAACCAATTATGACTGTCTTTGTGATAATCATAATTGTGAATACAATATATATATATATATCATTGTTTAAAAGAGATCAAGAGAGATATAAATGTGATCAATCGATCTAGGGTACTGCATACTAAATCTACTCATGATGTGATGCCCATTATGAGCTGCTATATATTCCTAACAGATGTATAGCAACGAGCTCTCAAAGTATCTTTGGTCGCACGGATTATTCACCGGTATGAATGTTGAAGAGAGGAAAAGAGGATTATGTTCGGCCCACCATGTTAAGTGAGAGTCTATCTTTGGATTTTTCTCGATGGGGATGAGTAAGGCTGTCCGCCCATGTTGGTTTTTTGCACCACCATGTGCGAGTGGGAGATGATGGATTTATGAGATGGGCTTAAGGCCCATCTGCTCAAGTTGGGCCCAAAAAGGCCCGGCCCACGGGAATAGGGCCCGTGGATGGGGGAAGGTATAAAAGGGAGAAGAGAGAGAGAGAAGACAATGGTTGGAAAAACAAACGTACGTCTTCTCCCGAACGCTCTCTCTCCCTCCAAGAACGCTTACGGCGTCCCGTCTTCCCTTCAGGCGAATTGGCATCATCGGATCGAATTTCTTCCTCTTCTTCGGCGTTGGTGTTTAATGCGTGGCTAACAAGGTACGCTCGAATCCGTGGTGTGCTTTACGATCGGTGATACGTGTTATTCCCGGGCTTCGTCTTCCGCATTGATTTAGGGGTTCGATTTAGTGTCGAATCCGGTTTTCGGGGATCCGTTATTCCCAACAATATGTAATGACACACCTTCACTCATCTTCAAATTAAACAGACGTCGCATCAAAGGACCTTGTTGATTGTAGAGGGTTTCTCATAAATATCCAATAGGGCTTTCATCAAAGCAACAATGGTTTTTTCCTTCACGACATTAAACGCAATGTTACGAGCTAACGTCAGCCAAATAATAGCCATAGCTTGTTTATCAAACAAATCCCAATCAACTTGCTTCATCATCTCTGGTTTTTCCCTAGATAAGAGTAAGTGCAGTTTCATTTGATAATAATCTTCAATCTGCATCTTCTAGAAACCAAAATCATTTACATCAAATCTGTCGATATTCACTTTTCCTTCTTCTATTGCCATCAATTTGCTTCAACTCAGCCAAGTTTGGCTCTGATACCAATTATTGTGGAAAGGAGAGATCAAACAATAAATAGATAGAACAAGAAAAAAAATTGAATACCAGATTTATGTGGTTCGGTCATAAATACCTACGTCCATAGGTAGAGCAGTGATGAATTATTATGGATCAAGTAATACAACGGAAATTATACATTCAAGTCATTCAAACACTTTCGATATTTCCCAAGACCCAATTGCACCCAATAACACATGCAATGTTTAGCTCCAAAAATTTCCCGCGAAATAATCTTTCAATCTCGTGAAGGAATTATACACACAAATCTTACTATAAGATTTACTCGACTTCAACACTAAACTTCTTGGATGTAATTCACGAACAAGCTTTGCCGCATGAATGACATGAAGATAGCCCACGCTTCTCAAGCACTATTTAGGCGTTTTAAGGCTTTTTCTTCCTTTTGATCAACAACGGAGCAAAACCTTTTTCTCCACATCCTACCGCACGCACATGTAAAAATAATATATATGTGCCCATGGTCCAAGTCAAAGTTGCAAGTCTACACCGACTAGGATTACCATGACTTTGGGTGCGTTCGGGTGAACTTTTGGAGAAAGCCATTAGGAAAATGCAAAGGACTTTAGGTTAAAGAGAATTTTCAGAATGCAAATTGTATTTGTTAAATTATAATCTTAAAGTCCATTGTGAAGTACCTTTGTGCAAAATAGCGTTTGGAAAAACTATATTTACAAAGAACTTTTCGTGATAAAAAAAATTATCAAAAGAAAAATAAAGAAAATTGACCGGCAAGGGCAACGGCCGCCGGCGATTGAAATTTGTTGCCGGCGGCCGACATCTAACTCAAGTAGCCTAGGAGACGACTGGGGAGGGCTGCCCAGGGTTGAGCGACCCCCAAAGACCACCGACAAAGGCCGCCCAGGGTCGGGCGACCTCTAGCGACCCCACCGCAACCTAGATCTGGGGCAGCGAGGTCGTGGGAGGTCACGCAATGCCGCTGCAACCTTTGGCGACCCCGGATCTAGGTCACGGGGTCGCACGACCTCGCCGCCTCGCGCAACCCAAATCAAGGGCGGCAAGGTCCTCCCGCAACCCCCGCCGTCCTAAACGGGTCGCAAAGTGAGGTTGGCAACCCAAACCTCATCACGACCTAGATGGCGCGGCGATCACGCCACCCCTCGGTGATGGTCGCACCTCCCCTTGATGACGGTCGTCTGGGCATCGGTCGCCGGTGACTGCTTGCCCTTCGTCAGCTACTGCTCACGGAGAAGAAGAAAAATATGATGAATAGTGAGGGCAAAACTGGAAAAACCAACGAGGATAATTTGAAAATAAACTTTTTTATTTTACTCCCTCGACTCAGCATGCTAAGAAGGCCAGAAGCCCAAGGCATCCCTAAACTTGCCTTGGGCTTTTAGCCTTGTGAAGGCTGGCATTTTCCAAATGGGGTTTGAAAATTTTTTACCAAACACCCCTACATTGGCCTAAGGATTTTTAGGGGTTCAAAGTGGCTTCTCAAGGCCACTCCCAAACGCACCCTTTGTTTCCTTTTCCGACACTTGCAATCACTTGGACTTTGGCGTAGCTTTATCTCCTGTAATCTGCAAATTCACGGCTTTTGCGAGTCTCAACAAATCAACAACTCGAATAATGCAAAGGATAATTTATGTGGATATCAAAATAGAATCTAAATTTTGTTCTTGATCACGACTTTAACACAGACACAATTTCTAAATCATGAATTGCTCGATTTCAAACGTCCGCAAAATATCCAATTCGGAATATTCTGGTTTTCGAATTGGTTTGAAACTCAACACATATTTTAACAAAGTTAATCCACCAAGGGCAAAAACTTGGAGGTGAGACTCCTTAAGCTATCTTTTTCAGTGACAATTTATTGTATTTGGATAGAACACAACTACAGACATTTTTAAAGCAAGACAATTGAGCCTCATCTTTTATTGGTTAGGGTTCGAAAGGTTGTAAGAGGAAGGGCATCACTCTATCAAAAGTATAGGCATTTTCATGAAAATATTTTCTTGGCTATTGTATGGAGGCTTCCTTCCTCTATCTTCTTGCATAATTAGGTCCCGTTTGGTTCAGCTTTTCCAAGAAACTTTAGGAAAAAATATTAGGTGTTTGGCAAGCATTTTTGGAAGTTCATTGGTCAAATGTCAGCATTAGGAATGTCGAAAATCCAATGCAGATTCGGACTTACTTTAAGCTTTTGGCATTTTGGAAATGCAAGTCTACTGTTCATGTGTGTCACTATTCATCTTCTTCCCCATTCAAAACTTCCCCAATTTGCCGCCTAAAAATCGAGCTTCTTCGGCGATCACCACTGTTGCCTAGGGGTCACGCGTCCCCAGTGATCACCGCTTGGAGTGGCACAACCCATGACTTAGGCAACGCCGCTTGGTTCGCGTGACCCAGGTGGCATTGGCTAGCTTGTGCGAAGCAAGCAACGCTGCTTGAGGTCGCCAACCTAGGTGCCGTCACCTGAGGTCGTGAACTTAGGCCACTAGATTTGGCTGTTCGGAGGCCAAATTTGGCGGTTCAGGGCGAGATATGGTTGTCTGACGGTCGGCAAGCAGTTGGCCAGCAGCCAACCTACACCAAATTTAAATTTCAGACAAAAAAATAAAAAATGGCAAAAATCCTTTACAAGCAGTTAGTAACCACCGCTTGCGGTGGCCCAATTGAATAAGGCTCCCATGATCCTTTACGAGGAGGAGAGGAGTTCGAATCCCACTGGCCGCACGGGATCTTAAGTGCGACGTCGGGGTGATGGGTCCTCCGCTAGCGTCGCCGCAGGGTTTGCCCGCCGACTGTCGGCTTACAGGGTTCCCTAGGTCATCAAAAAAAAAAAATGTGAGTTTTAGTAAACAATGTTTATACTAAAACTATTTTCCAATGCTATGTGAGGTTACAATATACCAAATGGTGTAACATTTTAGAAAATCCCTTTACCTCAAAAGTATTTATATTTTTCCAAAGTTATCTCCCCAAAGCCGAACCAAATTGGCCCTTAGTCTTTTTGAAAAGTTAAGGGATTCTCCTAAGCTTTTTTATCTCATCTGATAAATGATATTCACATATTTACAAAAAAAAAAACCAAGTCAATATGACGTTATAGTGAATATATATTTATGGTATATGTATGTTACATTTCTTTATTAGAAAAAGAAAAAGAAAACTTTAGCAAGCAGTTGTTTCATATTTTTAGTTTTACCAAACGAGGCTTAACCCTCATAATAGCTAATAATGTTTTTTTTTCTTTTTTATATTCCCTAATGAAGCTTGTCTTGGGTAGGTAAATGACCCTAAAACATATTATACTAATCTAATGGACTAGTTAAATTCATGTGAGAAGCTCAAATATGAAATTATTTACACATGGTAGTGTGGAAAATAAAACTTATGGAGGACAAGTCAGATAGTTAGCAACCAAGGAATGCCATGGGGTTTTGCTGGGAATATTTTGAGAGACATCAGATATCTAACAATACTAGTTAAAGATCGTTTTGTATGAGCAACAATTACAGCTACTAAAAGAAAAGGATGAATGATGTGGCTATTATAAAATGTTTGACAAACACTTTACAGTTATAACGCCTTCAAAGCCATAACAATTTATAGGAAATTATCTCACCCAACTTTAACGTGTTGCTATTTTGGAACATGTAGTATAAATAAGTACATTATAACACTTCACAACACAATTAAAATTCAATCATAGCTACCCCAAACGTAAGAGATTGAAACACTCGACTTATCAAAGTATGAGACCTAAATAGAATTGAAGTTTAAATTATTTTGTGAATCTTGCATAATGCACAAAACAATAGTTCCTATTTGAGTAACCCCTTTTCTACAAAAGATTATGTACTACATAGTACTCCTATGTGCCCTCCACATTAATCCTATCTATTCTAAGCTATTGTTAATAGACATTCATATCTACTCCTAACACATACCTCCGAAGACAAAACCATTTTTGGCATACATTGAATAAATGAAAATGGTCGTGGCCCATAAATGATTAAGGAAAAAAAATTAATCGATTGAATGTCATAACCTTCAATATCCTCACCATCCGAAAATCATTATAAGTCATACTTTAGGGTCAAACCTTTTCAATTAAGGTCTTGTTCAAGATTTCCACTTGAAGCTTGACAGTGATTGAATGGCATATCTTTCAATATCCCAACAATTTTAAAAACCCTCCCACCATTTCGTTGCAATCATGATGTGAATTTCCCATTAAAAGCTTGAGAGTCGTTAGCACTGCTCATGACATAACCAGAAACTTACATGATCGATTCGTCAATGCTACCCAAAATTAAATCACCTGACAGTTACGTGACGTAAAATCGACACATGACCAAACAAAGAAGTGTTCGATCGTTCATCATACGCTGTCACCCATGCAAAGGACCTGGAAAATGCTTTCGCCAGCCAAAGACCACGAGGATCCTTAAAACAGCTCTATCCTTGAAAAGTCTTTTACATAACTAGGAAAATCCTTACCTCGGCTAGGGTTCACATGACAATCGTTTTGTGAGTCCCCATCAATGGAGTCCACGGGATCAATGGCAGAGACCGATTCAGTCCCACAGACAACAGTCTGGGAAATCCCCAAAAATAAATAAATGGAACGAATAAGGTGTGTACGGCCACATGGGCCACAGCCGCTGGTGGGCTCGATGATTAATTCAATCAATCCAAGACGAAAACAATCCTAACAAAACTAGGGTCGCACCGCACAAGAACAACTTCTGAACCACCACAAAACCCCATAAAAGCAAAAACAAAACGCAACAAACTTCATCAAATGAATTGAATCAACAAAATATAAACTTAGAAAAGATAGCGACAGACCATTTTCACTGAAGTTAGCGGACCACCAAAACTCCCTCCAATTTTAAGGAACATGCTCCTAGCCCACATGTACATAAAATCCCCAAAGCCTTTCTTCTCAAGAAAAGAAGGCAGAAAAAGATGAAAGAAATAAAGAAAAATTGGTCCAGGCCTTGTTGCTTCTATGTCCTGCACCACAAAACCGCTTAAGTCACATAATTTCTACCCCCGGTGAAACCTGTCCCTATTTGAGGACCTTCACCAGATTCAAAACCCCCACCCCACCACTTGTCTTTTCCACTAGTAAACATGCCCCTTGAACTTTTTAACCCCACAGCAGGAAAATGACAGCCAGAGAGAGGACTGATTTGATGCTGCCGAAGAGAGCCAGATTGAAGGCGTCGCTGGTGTCGTTGAAGCCAGTGGGGGCTAACCCTATGCCGCCGCCAGTGAACCCCGCGGGCGGGGTGGTGGTGATGGTGCCCGGTGGGGTGGTGGTGGTGGTGGATGTAGGGGTGGTGGCGGTGACCGAGCTGCATTGGACCAAGAAATAACAGCTAAAAGGTCAATGTCTGAGTAGATAAAGTGTGAGATATATTAATGTATAAGTAAAGTAATGTACTCAACTAATCGTGTATTCTTAACAGCAAGTTATAACCTAAAATTTTAGGTGTCACTTGACTTCACCTAGTATGATGTAGACGCGAGTTCACAGCAAATGTAAAAGCCATCTACGCCATTCTCTAGTTCATCGACTCGAGATTTATATATTTAAGGTCAGTCCGGCTCCTTGTTCTTAAAAAAAAGAAGAACAAAGACCGAACCTTCCAGCTAAACTAAGCAAATGTGCTTAAAACACTAAATGTGATGTTTTCATGAGGTAGGCAAATAACGAGACGTTTTTCATTTTTATTATGAAGAGATGACAACGAAGGCATGCAATAATTTTTTTGAGCAGCAAGGACCAGCTCAGAATACTGCAAGTCTGCAATGAGCCAGGCATGCTCTCTGACTTGCTAATGAATTCAGCGCAGTGGTTGAGAACCCTTGGGGGCAAGATCTGCCCCTCACGCATCATGTTCTCAGATACCATTCACCACCAAATCTGAAAAGCATCAAACACTGCTCGTGCACGAAAATTAAAAAACCATAAAAGCAAAGTTCTTTTTTGTGTTTTGGTGTCGTGAAATGGCAAAACGACGACGACATAAATAGACCCATGAGAACTGCAAAATTCTTCGTTTTCTTTTTTTCTTGGTGAGAGAGAGTGACTGATTATCAAACTTTGCGCATATTATCTTAAAAAAGGAACTTTTCAGGAGAAAATCTGGGCCATGGATGTACCTTGGGCTTGAAGGGTAGACACAACCAGAGGGTTGATCTGCAAAAAGCCACAGTGAAACATTCATCACAACCCATACAAACCCCCAGTCTCACAGATACGTATCATCCGCAAGCAACATTTGATGAAATCAGAAATGGAGGGTTCATTTTTCCTTTCTTTTTTTTTTGCCGATTTCAACAGCATTAGAAATGCACATACTTGGAAGAACAGTCGAAGGAGCGGCGGCTCCGGAGAAGTCGCAGCTACCGGCGGCCTGGCCTTTCTTCTGGAAATAGCTGTTCGCGGCGTAGTTGCAGTGGTCCTTCACGGTGTTGGGCTGGTAACAAGCGCCGTTCTGAAGGATGGCCGAGCAATCGGCCCCCGCTCCACAGGCATAGTCCAGGGTCGTCTGGAGGGCCTTGTCACCGACCCCGTCTTTGCATATGCAGTACGTTGCACCTAAAACAGAAACACCCAAAAAGAAAAGGAGGAATAAAAAAAAAAAACGAGTGAGAAAACGCCCAACAAGCAGTAGGATGAGTTGGTTGGTGAAAAAAGACAGAGCTTTCATGGAAAGATGGCCGTGAAAAATATGGGTTTCTTTGAGAGGGAGGCAAAGGAGAGCGTGTAAAGATCAGAACTTTGTCACGCTAGCCACAGCAGAAGACGGAGAAAAGGAAAAAGAAGGGAAAACGTGAGAACCCTTTCTGTCATTTAGCTTGCACATTTGATATCAAAAGGACAGGGGGAGATAGAGATTCATAAGCCTTACCTGAATGGCCAGTGAGGGCCAGGAAGAGCACCAGAAACACCAGAACAGCCATGGAAGAAGGGTTTCAGAGAGCAGCTGCTGATGAACTGTCAAATTGAGAGAGAGACAGAGGGATGGAGATGGGGGGGAGCTTGTATTGGAAATGAAGAGTTCTAGTTCTCGGAGGCAACAGACTGAGAGGTGACGGAGGGTTCAGTACATTCTCTAAATAATAACGTAGCTCTCTCTCTCTCTCTCTCTCTCTCTGGTTTTTTTGTTTCTTTTTAAGGGATTTTGGTTTCTTGAGCAAACTCATCAGGTTTTGAGGATTTCAATGATGCATCTTTATATAGTGATGGTTTTCCCTTGATGCATAATTTATTAAATAGCGTCTGACGGGAAGGGGGAATGGGGGAGAGTGCCATGGGGAAGTGAGCAGTGCCATGAGAGAGAGATTTTGATCGACTGTCCTTTCAACGGTCGTAAACCTTAACCTTAACCCAACCCTCGGGTTTGGCCTTGGGCTTTGGGGTTGGGGTTTGGGTTTGGGTTTGGGTTTGGTGGGGGCTTCTCTGCAAGATGCCGGGTCCCACTCGGGAGCTCCGAGGTACTCAAGCCTGACCGACCTGTCGCTGTCTGGCATCATCGCCTTGTCCTTCATTTTCTTTCCTGTGAAGTGACCCTAGAAAATCGAGCTTTCTTTGAGATCAAAACGACAGATCAGCAAAAATACTAAACTACGTGTATTGTAACACAATTCCAAGAAAATCAAGCTTTCTTTGAGATCAAAACGACAAATCAGCAAAAATGCTAAACTACGTGTATTGTAATACAATTCCAAGCTTGTAGTTTACCCAAACTTATACTGATATGATACTAAAAACCTTAAATTTTTATCTATATGACGATTTTATCTCAAAATTTAAAATGAATATGTCACTTGACTATAAGTTTGAAATTTTCAATTTAAAAAAATAATATAGAGTTAATGCATATAAGTTTGAGGTTTTTGATACCATAAAAAAATAGTTAAACTAAATATGTCTCAATAGAATAAGTTTGAGTGTATCGTAAAAAAAAATGACTAAATGTATCACGATAGGTATAATTTAAGATTTTTATGACATTTTTGCATATTAAAATTACCATGGAAAAAACTAAGCTCCCATTCTCTTTCACAAAAAATAAATGAATAAAAAAATATTTTCTAGCCGCTTATAGTGTTTGTAAAAATAGACAAATGAGATAAAAGTATGTAAACAATTACATTTTTCATCGATTAATTATTTCATGTAATAGAATAGATCAATTTTAGGAGAATGATTCATTTACAGTAAAACTTGGATTGTTGTCACCAAAAGTTTCGGAATGCCAATCCTGGGTAGGTGCATCTAATTCAAATTTGCATGTCTATTCTCTGAACATTGAGGTGAAAATGTATGAGCAACAACTTTAGACTTCAAGCTTTAAATAGGCAATTCTTATGGCATGAATGATAACCATTTTGAAAAAAAAAATGATTATGGAACATAAATATTCTTTGACAAGTTTCTAAATAATAATACGCATTTAATAATGATAAAAAAATTATATTCCTTAAATGAAATTCATTTGATAACAACATATAATTTCTTACTCTCGGGTAGCAGCATACAATAGGGGGCGGTTAGCAATAGTGGACGGTAATCAGACGACGACAGTGATGGATGGCAACGATAATGGGGCGGGTGGGGTGGTGGGTGGTGGGCGATGGGGGAAGGCTAGTAGCAAAAACAAGTGATGATAAAAGTTTTTATTTTCCATTTCTATTATAGAAATATAAATATAGAAAATTTGTTCATTCTGTTTCAAACCTATTTATAAATTAAAATTTTGTTTTAGAAATAGAAAAATGAAATTGCATTGTCATTGCTAGAGGAGATCAATGAGTGAGCTTGAACCGGGCTTAGATCGAATCTAATTTGTTGCTTAGACGCTCGATATCAATGATGGGGGAAGGCTAATAGCAAAAACAAGTGATGAGAAAAGTTTTTATTTTCCATTTCTATTATAGAAATATAAATATAGAAAATTTGTTCATTCCTGTTTCAAACCTATTTATAAATTAAAATTTTGTTTTAGAAATAGAAAAATGAAATTGCATTGTCATTACTAGAGGAGATCAATGAGTGAGCTTGAACTGGGCTTAGATCGAATCTAATTTCTTGCTTAGACACTCGATATCAAAATGATTTTTTTTTTTCTGGGGATTGAGTGTGCCCGTTCAAGTTCAAACTCATCTAAATTTATGTTCTAGCCCTCGCTACAGAAGCTGGCGTAGGTGAACTAATGTCATCATCATATCCATGATCGCATTTAATTTTTTGCCTATTGGCACCAACCATCCCCGGGACCAACTTTAAAGAGTGTTACTATATTTTCACTGTGCAATAGGTACTGTCTTTAATAAAGTGATTAATGTATTTGGCACAAAAGAAAATTCATAGCGGCTAGCATCTCATCTTTTAGGTTCTAAGGACCAACATTTCGAGTTTAATTAGGTAGCGCATGCAAACATTTCATTTTCATGGTTTTTGTTTTTTTGTCCCCGGAACAAAAAAGAAAAAACCCTGTTTCTTAACGCCACTTTATTTTTTTTGTTAGGAATAAAAACTTAGCGAGGAATGGTTTGGGAACGTAAAAACAAGAAGTAAAAAAGTTGCTTCCTGGTTTAGGAACAATTTCTAGGAATGAACCGATTTTCTTTTTAAATTTTCTTTTATTTCCTTTTCTTGCCGCGACCACCGTCAACCACCGGAGCCACCGCCCACCGCCGCCGCCGCCGGTCGCCGCCGCCGCCGCCGGTCGCCGCCGCCGCCGCCGGTCGCCGCCGCCGCCGGCCGGCGCCGCGTGGCCCAGCCAGCCGGCCGCCCGATCGCCGCCGTCCGCCGGCCGCCGATCGCCGCCGCCGCCGCCGCCGCTCGCCGCTCGCCAGGCGCGCCGCGCCCTCTCTCGGCCGCCGGTCGCCGTCGCTGAAGCGCCGTCCTCTCCGGCCGCCGGTCGCCGCCGCCACCCGCGGTGCCTCCGGCCGCCGATCGCCGCCGCCGCCACCCACGGTGCCTCCGGCCCCGCCCGATCGCCGCCGCCCGCCCGCCGGCCGCCGCCGCCGCCGCCGCCGCCGTCACCGCCGGGCGCCGCCGGAAGCCCATCGGCCGCCGACGACCCGCCGGCTGTCGGCGGCCGGAGGCGGCGGCAATCCGTCGCAAGATTAAAAAATGAGTAAATACAAAAAGAAATTGTTGCGTTATCAAACGCATTTCTATTCTTTTTCATTCCAAGTAGAAATTTTGTGTTGTTATCAAACGGGTTCTTTTACTCGAAATTGTTAGGAGCGAAATAGAAAAGAACCATTTACGAAAAAAACTCTTCTTAGGAACGAAGCGTTTGCATGCGCAGCCTTAGAGTCCTCTAAAAGGAAAAAGTGCACATCCTCGAGTCTTTTCCGGTGGTTCAACGAGGACTTCGATGAGGCGAAGAAGTATTTTGTCATGTATTGTTATTGACAATGAGGACACTGTACATCGACCCGAATTTCTAAGAATTAAAATGAATAAAATTAGGAAAACGATTTTTAAATTGCTCATTTAGCAAGGATGCTAAAAGGACCCTTTCATTGAAAAAAAAAAAAAGAAAAGAAAGAAAGACGGAAAAATCATAAAATATAGGCGATTCTTTATGGGACTGGTACATATTTAAGATTATTTTAATGCTGAGCCAACTAGCCGTTCGTACTCAGACAATTTCTGAATTTCCATGGCTGGAGATAGCCCCCAGCACAGCCAAAGCCATATTTTTATATGTTATTATAAAGTGCAAATCCCGAATTAATGTCGCAAATTTGCTGTTAATCCTGTCATTTAGCAAGGAAGGGCCCACGAGCTGTTCCAACTGAATGGGCCCTGCCAGAAGGGATGGACTCACAATTTCTGCATGTTTTCCCAATTTCTGTCCTGGATTCACATTCAAACCTCTGGCAATACGAATTGTTGTAACATGCTAGACCAATGATTGGAGCCTTGATTTGATCGTTTTTGCTAATTAATCAGCGTGGCAACATGGTCGTATTTTGGCAAAAATCGAATCGGTTCTGTTCCCAAGTCACTCGCACGTGATCGAAACAGGATCATGGTCGAATCTTGAAAAGTTGATTCAGCCTGAGATTTTCAATCTGAAACTTTGCATCTTCATTTGTTATTTCTTGTTTCTTCCCCTCCAGAAAATGCGCTTACACATATATTAACCGAAAGGCTCGTGACGAATGCAAGTTTAGACAAAGAATCGACCCAGTAGCTACAGTTTCATGATGATGTAGGGAAGTCTTCGAGGCAGCTCGGCTAGCTGGTATCAACCTCGGTCAAAGAATTTGCTCATTTATTACCTTAGAAAAGGTATGGAGAGGTACGAGGAAATCAGTCAATCCCCCACGATCGGCGTCACTGAGCAGGGGCCGCTGCACCCTTCTGAAAAAAACAAGGCAAAGAGTGTCACGGCAGTGCAGAAAACCGGGCTGAGAATGAAGAAAGATTGAAATTTTCAGCTTGATAATGGTGATACGCTGGCGGATATTAGTGTCGATTCAGGATCTCATTTGGCTCGACGTGATGGGAAAGGTGTTTTTAGATTGATGACAGAAGAGAAGAATGTCCTGAGCATTTTCCAGAGGCCGCAGTGCAGTACTTCTCGCTTGCAGTCGAAAGATGTGTTGAAAACTTAATGAGAAGATGGTTACTCAACAGGATTTACCCGTTTCTGCTCTTCAATATTCGCCTTTATGAGGGAGTAGATGGCCACTCCAGCTATTGCTATTGCAGTTCCAATCCCGGTTTGAGAGGAGATCTTATTACCTGTAGTTTTGCAAGAACAGAATCTATGAGCACGAATGTTCGTAGTCCTGACACTAGTCAAATGCTAGCTAAATAAAGTTGAGGTGGAGAAAATAGCGAGATATTACCGAATACAACAATAGAGAAACCGATCACAAAAACTCTCTTCAGCACATTCCCGACAGCGTGTGTAAGTGGCGCTACCCGTTCCAAAGTGTTAGTAGCGACCTGGACATAAAAGGCAACCACGTTCATGAGACATAATCTATGAGTACAAACATGATAACCACAGAAGTAAATGCTGTTAGGTTATAATAGTAGTTGGTAATTTCCAAGCTATAAAGTCACTTTTTAGTCAGCAACCGGATTATGACAGTTACCAACAATGTTCACGATCCATCAGCACGGAATTCTGCTCTGTATATAGGGCTATGGAACGCTTGAAATCTGTCATTATTGCCCGTGGAGTCTTTGAACTTTTCTTTATATAGAGAGGGAACTACTAAAATCAATTATTAGCCCTTCCAATCTTTTCCCCATATTATGTTTTTCAGTTTTCTTCTTTCTGAAAACATTGAACAGCAAAGCCAAGCCCCGCTGGAGATTTATGCCTCACCTGATTGTAGAGATGATAGAACATTCCAATCCAGAAAAGGTCTGACAGGAACTTGAAAAGACCCACTTTGGCAATGGCCTCCTTAAATCCGTATTGCATCAGTTGAGGTCCCTCAATCTGAAAGTGAAACAAGACAATGCTCAAAGGTTGCAGATGGCGCGATTAATTTAGAGAAGAGAAAGCCATTGTATTCGTGGCTGATAGTCAGAGGATGATATTGCAAAGCAAATGAATTTGAAATCTCTGCTGTGATCAATGCTGATCACTTGTAAGAAGCTTACAATAACTGCCGGAGGGATGCAAAACACAAGAGCGATGATTGTTATATAAGCATAAACATTTGTACTGTCCATTCCTGTCTGCAGAAAAGAAAAAAAGAAACTTCAATTCAAGAAAAAAGACTTGAGATACGTAGAGTGTGCAAATAAATTCAAGAAGAGCAACTACCAACTAGCTTCCTTGTCAACTAGATGTTTTAACAAAGAAACAATCAACACGTAAGATGTGCTATCTTTACTTCCACGACAACTCGTGCTAAAATGAATCAGATTGCTGAACGAAAAGCTTTCTGATAGATTTCTCACCATTGCCTTCTTTGAGTAAATACTTCTGTAGGTAAATGCGAGATTTGAGATCATTGCACTGATGAAGCCAGTCCAGTTGAAAGAAAGCTCAGTTAAAGAAGCCATCGACACACCTGAGACAATATAATTGATACCATTTATATAAAAAATCTAATCAGTTTCAACTACTTTGGATTCAAAAAAAAAGAAAAAAAAAAGAAGGCAGAATAAAACTCAGGTGTGTCACATGCATCAGTAAGCATTAAGCAGCAAAAACTAAATCCACAACTAACCTATTACAACAGGAGCCAGTGATAGCCACAGGGGGAGTGGGATCTGGTGGCCCAGAATGAACTGAGAAGCAGCCGCATTGCAGAATGGCTCAAGGGCTGTTAATGGAATGACAAGAAAAACAATCAATGAGAGAAACTACATCTTACGCTTATCAAAAGAATTGCATGAGACTACAGAGCATTAGTTAAAGCAGAGGATCGCCTTGAGCACAACCCTTTTGCTGTTAAGAACCTAAAGTATCTAAATAGCTAATAACAAGAGCTACTAGCACCTATGGTAGCAGTGTGCAGTTGAATGTCATTCATCCTGCTTATGCTAAAAGAGTGAAAACATGATGATCTTTTTTTGACTCTGCTTACCTTTGATGGTATGCGTAAAGGATACGGCAACTGCTGCAAAAGACACATTGGACATGACGTGTCCTAGGGCATGGCATATAGCAACAGGAGTCAACAACGCTAAGAGCTCCTTATCAATTGGCTGTTCAAGTGAGGAAAGCATGTCAATCGAATTTTAGTGGGATGATGCGCAGTGGCTAAGGACAAACACTCGGAGCATTGAACTTACTGCTCGTTTGGGCAGACCAACGGCCCAACTAACCAGACAATATACAACTCCAACGAGAAGATGTATGACAGAAACGAAGCTGCAGGAGGGAAAAGGAGCGTGATCATGCGTGGGAACAAAACATGCCAAAAATTAAAGTCTGCCCTTCTGGCATTAGCATTGATTAAAGTAACTGGAAATCGATATATGTTCCACAGAGGAAGTGAATCAGTGAGGACAACATACTATGGATACGGGAAATAGTTATAGACCTTCTTGTTCAGTATGTTGAAGATGACATTCAAGAAGTACCTGCATTAAAAGAAAATATCACACGGTTATTTCCTCTCTCTTTTTTTTTTTTTCAGCAAGCGGTCACATTGTTATTTCAGTCCTCAATCTTCTTTGTGGTTTTCTTCTACTTCTAATTTTCACCCATGAGAAGCAGATGATCATAGTTCAGTGCAAATTACACAGGATCACCGCATTTTCATTAAAATTATGACGACCAAACTTAAAATGAAGGCTTGAGGCTCGGAGATTCTCAAAATAAAACTTCAGCGCTGCATTAATGATTGTTAGCTGGGAATAATGAAGAAAGAAGTCTTTGAAAGAGCATCTTCAGATTGAGTATTACTGCACTTGAATTAGCTGCCTTGTGCTGATACGATGCAAGGACACGACGAAGATTCAATTCAACCATCTCAAGTCTCTAACTGGACAATTATGACATTATGATACAAAGACAGAATGAAATCACATACCACATGAAGAAGAAAAAGCCAGTAACAAGTGCCGGGTATCTTTCTCCGAAGCTCTCGGATGGCTTTGCTAGCCTGCACTCAGCATTAACCCATATTCAGAATACCCAAAAAGGGCGAAAAGACCAGAATACGAACAGACAAAACACCCAAGAAAATCCCATCTTTATCCTTTTCCCGCCCCTGTTCCATTTAATTCAGCAACAAACACAGAGGAAACGAAGCGAAACTAAAGAGAGATTCTCCCACCCATCGGGAACTCCAATCTCCCTGCCCTCCGCGTCCGCCGCCGCAGCCGCTCTGGCGACCGGGGAATCGGCGAGACGCCGCCGTCTAAACGGCAAGCTCCCGCCAGCAAACCTCAGAGGCTCCGGCGACGGCTCCGGCGAAGGCGACAAGGCAAGGCGCGAGGGGTTGCCAGCGAAACTACTCCTTCGAGTCCTGAGCAGAACGGAAGCGGCCGAGGCGGCGCGGGTCGTCAGGTACAGGGACGACATCCTGGAGCCGGAGGCGCCGAACGACGGAGAGAGAACCGGGCTGGCGGTCGACGACATGGGTCCCGCTCAAAATGTAGAGAGGAAGCTGCGAAAGCGAGAGTTTCCGCAAAGAAGGTCGCTATAAAGTGCAGGGCAGAAGAAGGAGACAACGCTAACAGCGATGGAATCAAGAAAGTCGAGCTCGAAGCCGAGACGACTTATATAAAAATAAAGGCAGTCGTGGTTCATTGATTGATTGATCATCTTTATTGGGTGGGGTGCCAAAAGACATATGAAATAGTGGAGAGAGTGAGAGAGAGAGAGAGAAGCCATCGCTGTCAGAGAAGGAAGAGAGAAGAGCATGGGGAGCGCCATCATGCCTGCCGTCTCCCAGCGAGGCCGGGCGAGAGTGAGGTCATGCACGAGCTCATCGTTGGCGGGCGGCGGCGGCGACGGCGACGGTCGTTAACGACGGTGACGTCACGAGTGCTTTCGGTCCGTTTATGTCGTTGGCGTAAGGGGTTGCGCGCGTAAGAAAATAGAACTCATTTTACTTCTTCTTCTTCTTTTTTATCTTGATAGAGAATTCGTCCCGCTCTTACTAATATCTTATACCTTAAAAACATATAAATCGACCATCACTAACTAACTGATGAGATCATCTACATTCGGATTCTATGTTTAAATTACGAAATTCTCATTTGTCAGTTCCTCTATTTATAACTTTGGCCTTATATGATAAATATATATCTCTTCATGTTTTGAACATCGTTAAAAACATGGGTATTAGCTTAGTTTAAGTTACTTGTAAAGTAAATTCGTAGTGTAAAAGCACTTCAAAGGTCTTCTATGCATAATTTCCGAGTAAATCAATTTTTTCCTTCAACAATCGGTGGTCGAACATGAACTAGGAATCTGATCGGATGTTCCAGTTTTCGCTTCTGGCCCTAGCAAAACGGGAACATGCATAGATGTAGTGCCGGATGCATTAGATGCCAGGTGAAAACAAATGCAAAGTTCCAAACTTGGTTCGCACAAGAAAGGTGTCCCCGAGCCAACCTGAGATTAGCACTCCCAAGTCTTGATTAAGCTTTTGATCAATTTCATCTCTTGGACAGCCAAATATATATATATGTCAAAACGTGACTTTTTTTTTTCGTCGGTCAAAAACATGATGTGATATCACAAGTGTTTAAAGCGCTATGGAAAAAAAAAAAGGGAAATCGTGGAAAGTTGTCATGTAATGGACGTCGTTACTTGACCACGACTTCAGAGTATATAAATATAGTAAAAAAACATGGAAAACTCCAACAAGTGGCGTGAACAAGATCATTAGTTTTAATCAGTTGTTGGCTTATGCCTGCTTTGGCACGCGCGTCCGAATAAAGATGGTCTACGGTTTCGTGCGCATGATCCATGACGTAATGTCTTCACATCGTGTCGATTTTGAACACGCTTTGGACCACCTACTGATTAAAACTAAAGATCTTGCTCCAACGGAGTTTTAGATAATTGCTGATTCGCAATAATTGAGCGCTGGATAATATTCCGAAGCATCAACTTAGGAAAGTACAAATTTAATTAGGGAATATGCCAAATAAAAATCCAAAGTTCCCTTGTTTTTCTTAAATAAAGACTTGAAATTGATATTATTTCGAATAAAAATATAAAAGCGGTCATGTCAGTGTCAAATAAAAATCTAGAGTGATTATGATTATTTTAAATAGGGGCTTAAACTTCTAGTTGGCAAAAAATTCTAGCAAAACAAGAATATTTTCGTCCAAAAATAATTAAAATTAAAATTAAATTATTTTTTATTTTTTATTTTTAAAAAGCAAAAACAAAGGCGGGAAGTTTCCCTCTTGCTTGTAGTCGTTGGCCCATCACTGGTGGGGCGGCAACGAGGTCGCCAATGCGGCGGCAACGAAGTCCTAACCCTAGGGCAAGGGCCACCAAGCCTACTCAAGTGCTGGTGACCCTCGCTCATATCTAGAAGAGGGCTGCCACTCTCTCTTGTCTTCAGCGAGGGCCATTAAAAGATGAAAATACCCCTTACCAAACAGTAAGTGTAGGCCCTTATTTGAAATAAATTATACTTCAAGTCCCTGTTTAAGAAAATTAGGGTACTTCATGTCTTTATTTGATATAGTGTCTACTTTAAGCCTCTATTTGAGAAAATAATAGTATTTCGGGCTCTTATTTGAAATTTTCCCAATTTAATTAGGAGCAAAATAAGTTAAGAGTTCTTTTTTTAATATATTATTTTGGTCGTGGAGTTTTTAACTTTTTGGGTCGAATTTTGGTCATGGAGCTGGGTTCAACAAGAGTACTTTTTGCAAGATTAATATACAGTCCCTCGCATGTCTCGCTCTCAAGAGATAATCCTTGTTATATACTTATACTATGCTTAGCATTAATTTAAGGAAAAATATTATAAATTGTAATTAGAGGTGAGAAAACAAGCCGGTTCAACCCAGGAATTGGCATTTTAAATATGGGTTCACAGGGGGATCGATCCGGATCTCGGTTCTATATCACAAACCGGTTGATGATACTCAGGAATCGAATCGGCTCGTCTCTAGGATTAACCCTAAGTTCTTTCTCTTATATAATTCTATTAGTCTTGCCGCCACTCTCTCTCTCTCTCTCGACTATCAGTCTCTCTCATTTCTCACTCTCCAATCTCTTCCTCTGTGGTGGCTCACCTCCACTCTGAGGTACTGTCTCTTTCGTTTTGGATGAATAATAATGGTTTTATGATTCATTTTATGAATATTCTTCGCTCTCTTAGGCATGTCTGATTTCAAGCTAAAATCTGGATGTCTTTGCTTGCGTGATTAATTATCAAAACATAATCGACGCTAGATTTTTTTCCCATGCTTGCAATTATTATCATGATTTTGTAAGATCTTCCCAAGAGATTGTTTAGATCTACGTGCTTGGGTGTGCTATTTGTTTAAGAGATTGCTGATGCAAATCAATAAGGAAGCTGTCATATTGAATTCAAATTCTTATTGGATGTTTGCAGGAGATCTACCCCACAAGATTCTGACACTGCCCCTGCCCTTGCCCCTTGCACGATCATGAAAAGGAACAGAGGAGTGAGGTGTGCATTTCAATGCCTCGTCATGTCTGCTCTGTTTTTTTATTAGAACATGGAATTGATGGAACTGCTTATCCTCCCCAATCTTTTCTAATACTTCACTCAAATCTTCTCATTTCCATGCAAAATTCGTTTTTTCGTCTAATTCGCCATTTTATGCTGTTGTACCTTCTATAGCTGTAGACAATTCGAATTGTTTTTATTCTCCATACATTTAGGCTCTGTTTATTTCACGAAAATTTGATGCACCCATCACAATCTTTGATTAAACTATTCGATGTCATATCTCAGAGAATATTGAGCGGGTTAGCAAGTTATGCAAATGGATATTTCCCATAAGAACAAATTTTGCAATGAGACTAGAGATTTAATGTTCATTTAAGCTTTGTTTGTTTTACGAAAAATGAATGATTTGAAAATTATTTTATTAAAAATGGTCACTTGTATTATTTGAACTAATTAGTCAACCAACAAATATTTTTATTATCAATGACAATTTATATATAAATATTTTCATAAATAATGAAGATATTTTTTTGCTCTTTGAATTTTGCAAAAAAACAAATGATCATTCTTAGAAAAAATGTTTTTCAAATCATTCATATTTTTGCGAAGCAAACGGAACTTTACAGCACTCGATTCTATTTGCAATCTTATAAGTTGACATGATCTTTTTTTATATCGATTATTCATAATGGAAATTTTTTTGTTAAAATTGAATGTATTTGACATAGTATTCTCAAATATAAATTTCTCCCTTTGTATTTGACACAACACATATTGTACATATGATGAAACGAAAAAAAAAAAGAAAACCATCGACGGGGTTGATCTTGGAATCGGTCACTTTAGTTCTAGGGTCAGTGGGTTTTATCCCCGGTTGCAAAGATTAAGAACATATTCGGACATGGTTAAAAAAAAAAAAAGAAGGCCCATTTTCAATCGAACCGGGAAACCCTAAACCCAAGAAAAAACAACAGAAGGTAAAAAAAGAAAAAAAAGAAAAAGAAATGAATCGTCTTGCTCCCGATTTCTTTTGAAAATCTGCCGATCGCTTGCGCAGATTCATCGAGCCGATGGCCGGCGGAGGCAGCGGCGGCGGCGGAGGCAGCGGCAAGTGCAAGGAAGAGGAGCAAGACGGAGTGTCGGTGCATTCTCCGTGCAAAGCGCCCCTTTCCTCTGCGTCTTCTCTCCCCCAGGTAAATCTCCGTCGATAGCTGCATTCGAGTGCGATTGGTCGCCGTTCCGTTGCTGGAAACGGGTTCTGATTCTGACGTCCGATCGTTTTGCGTCCCCGAGCAGGAGCAGTCGCAGGTCGAATTGGAGCTCAGGCTGCTGGAAGCTCTCGAGAGGTACCCTCCCGCCAAGTTGCGAGGTGAGTCGAGTTGCGATCGTTTGCGCTTTGCGGCGCCCGTTCATGGTAGTGGCGAAACGATTGCGGTTCCGTGTGAATGTGCAATTCGAAATGCCTGGGC
This sequence comes from Eucalyptus brandiana, assembly GCA_014182725.1. NCBI lineage: Eukaryota > Viridiplantae > Streptophyta > Magnoliopsida > Myrtales > Myrtaceae > Eucalyptus > Eucalyptus brandiana. Next base: position 39,520,975 of record CM024674.1, read on the forward strand.
ATTGAGTTCTAAGGATGGAAGAAAGAGAAGATGATGAGGCCTTTTGGGTTCGAGTCCTTTGTGATCAATATGCGAAGTGCTTCGAGTGTTTCAGTTTTTCTACATAAAGATTTGATTTTGACAGTGTCGGCGGCGCCTTTCCTTCTCGGGTCGAGCGAGAAACGAAGGAAAAGTCAGCTCGAAACCATTCATCATGCTTCAAGCATTGATCGTGTTGCATTTTGCTTCTGACTGATTTGTTGTCTTGCACATCCCTTACTGACTGCAGTCAGCTAATTTTCTCCAACGACAGTTTATCTGACCTGCTTTGTCTGTTTCCTGGAAATTCGGTTTTATTTGGAATGCTGCATCTGCAGTTCTTGTAAATTATAGTTAGATTTTCTGTTTGCGTGTGTGAAATGCAGGTGCAGACATTAAGGTTCATTTCCTTTTTGAAAACTTTGTGTTCATGAGTTGGTTTCCAATGTTTAAGGGCTAAGCAGCCATCACTTGCAGGTATACATCGACACTTCGTCCTTTATGGGCTGATGGAGCACCTGCGAAGAAGGTTCTTTCCTCTCAAATATTCCTTTACTATTGCGTGTTATATGTTCAGTTCATCTCGCGAAATAGATGATTCTCTAGTTTTTCCAAGTCACTCATGATATGCTCACTGCTTTTCCCAGCTTTGACCGTCATTTCTCTGCTGACGAGGTTTTACAACTGCTGGATCGTTTCTACAACTTAGACATGCTGGTACTTGTTCAATTTAAGCAGCCCTTTTTCTTCTGTACATTCCTGACCATTCATCATGTGAATGCTGTTATGAAGCAATGGCGAAGTAAAGTTTGCTTCTTTCTGCGATTGATTTGACAGAAGATCTTAAACTTAATCTGAAAGGCCAGCACCATGATTCCATAGATATAGAGAGCTATACTGGATGCATGTTTTTGTATGCCTGTTGGTTCCTTTTCAAAGATACGGGAGCATGTTTGTTGATATTGTTCATTGCCCTTGTGTTCAGAAACCAGATGAGGATGAATCTGACATTCTAAACCAAGAGGAAGATTTCAGCTTGCCACAGAGCTATTTCGTCAAGGAAGAGCCTTAAAGCCCGTGAAGGGTACATTATTTTTTTAAATTCTGGAGACCTTCTTAGCTATCATTGCCCAGCATGTTCATGGGACGAATTTGTCATTGCTGTACATACTTATTCCAAAATTTGCGAGAATAATGTTACTGTTTCAATGACCGATGTAAGGCACAAATTTCAGCTTTCGTTTCCAGTTTGCCAATCTATATCCGTTGTTATTCTTTAGCGTAGGGTGCTTTATAAGCTCTTATTTGACGTATCAGTGCGAAGAATGTAAACTATGCATGTAAAACAGGTTTTTCCTTGGCCGATTTAATTGAAAGCGAGACAGGATGTGGGAACATCAGCCGGCAGGATGGGCCATCTCAAGATACAAAATGCATGTAACCACTTGCAAAACGAGATTTTCCAGTTTATAAATCTCGCAATAGCTTGAGAATCGATAGGACTCATGCTATAAGGAACTGAAAGGCCTAAGGGTGCGTGTGGGGAAAACTTTTGGAAAACATACCTATATTTTCCAAAGTGAAAATAGTGTTTGGAAAAATTATATTTACAAAAGACTTTTGTGATTAAAAAAAAAAAATCATCAAAGAATAATAAAAAAGTTGGCCGGTGTTGCAAGACCTCATACAGCCCCCGAAGACAATCGATGAGGGCCGCCTGGGGTCAGGCAACCCTCGATAACCACTGGCGAGGGCCACATGATCGTGCGACCTCAAGCGAACCTTCACGGAGGTCACAATGACCTCGACGTGACTCAAATCTAGGTCAATGTGGGTTGCACGACCTTAGGCACAACCCAGATCGACCTCAGGCCACCCTTCATGGAGGTCGTGGTGACCTAGATTTGGGTCATTGAAGGTCACGATGACGCAACTCGCTAGGGTCGCGTGATTGGTCGGTGACAGTCGTCAAGGTAGCCACAACCTCATCGACGTCTCTCCAGCCCATCGCCGACCCATTGTAATCACACCACGCGACTCAACAGAGAAGAAGATGAACAATTATCATGCAACTCAACAAAGAAGAAGATGAATGGTGAAACACGAGGTCAAAAACGGAAAAACAAAAATTGATGGGATAGTTTTGGAACAAAATATTTATACTAAATTCTAGGAGGCTTTCCAAAAATGTTGAAAGCCCAAGGTAGCCTAAGACCTGCCTTGGGCTTTCAGTCTTTTAAGGCAAACATTTTCAGGTGGGTTTCCAAAATTCTACCAAACACCTAATATTCGGCCAAATGAGATTCGGCCAAATGAGCTTGGGACAGACAGCCAAAGCTCCTTCACAAAGTAAGTCCCAAAACACACCCTAAGAACTGGAAAGTCGTTTCCGTGAAATCAGCCAATTAAAAATTTCCGCTTGTGCTTGAAGAGACTAGTTGTTGAAATATGAATGTCCAAGTTAGACGGTGAGAATTTGTTGAGCTGCCTCGTTAGCCCTTTGGGTGGGTGCAAGTTCAGCCGTGCCTTGTGAAAGTATGCACGAATCTATCCATCGATTTACGAGAGTTAATCCAGGAAAAGGTGCCCATCCTTTTTGCTGGACCCTCAAATGATCGTCTTCAAAAGGAAACAAAATCGTTTCACTCAAGCTGAGTGGCAGCACGCCCTCAGGGAAACATGGTTCTTCGTCACATCCTGGTAGGATCGCTTAGACGCGACAAGAGGATATATAAGATCGACCGTTGGCCACAAGTTGCACTTGGCCTATAGCGTTTTAAATTTGAACCCTGAAGATGGTACCTCGGGATAGAAATGCAATTTAATCTAAAAAGATAGAAACACGATACAAAAGCCGGGGAAGAGTTGGATGATGACAAATATAAGATAACCAGAGTATTGAAATCCGGAGTCTGCGTTTACATGACAAGCGTCGAGTAAAAACATGAACAGCAAAAAGAAAATGTCAAGAGATGTAACCGAAACTGAGGTGAAGCAATCTGCTACACTTTTGCTTTGGGCTCGGTATAACTGCTTGCGGGTTTCCGCATTGGTCTGCTTAGTCTGCTGGAGAAGAAGAAAGACTGCATCCATGGTGCAGCCTAGTCATTTAATGCCCGTTTCTTGATCACTGAGACATTGGTCAGTGCTGCACAAATTCAGAAGATGTTATTAGCTGCAATAGATCAATGGGTCATGTGGATGCCAAAAATTGTTCTCTAAAATGTACCTCGGGTTCGGCAGGTTTAGGTTCTTCGATTTTGATGCCATCTTCACCTGCATAGAGAGAATATAGATGAGAACCTGAGTTCTCAAAGGGACATGAATTGACATCCATGCCATTTTCTTTTCCAATTCTCTTCAGTTCTCCCGAAAAAAAGAAAAAAGAAAAAAAAAGTAATTTAAGTGATGAATCCTGCGTCAAGTTGCTGACTGGTAGGACCCGCAAGGGTCACTTCCTGGTCCGCCCAATTATTAAAAATCAGTTAGAGACATCATTTATGATATGTTTCTGCTATTTATAATTTGTCAGATACCTCCATCTTCAGGCAAATCAGAGGTCCAGAGAGTCAGGTTATCTCTCAATAGTTGCATAATTAGGGTGCTGTCCTTGTAGGACTCCTCACTCAACGTGTCCAACTCTGCAATTGCTTCATCAAAAGCTTGCTTGGCTAAATGGCAGGCCCTGCACGTACCATCGACGTATCATTACAGCATCCAGAGGTGGGCCTTCCAATTGAGTGTCTTTTCAGTCGGTCGGGAATAAGTACCTTTCTGGAGAATTCATTATCTCATAGTAGAATACAGAGAAGTTGAGCGCAAGGCCTAGACGGATTGGGTGGGTGGACGGGAGTTCTGTGTTTGCAGTGCTTGAAGCAGCCTGTACAGAATGACAATGGAGTTGCGTAAATGAGAACAGTACTATTGGATGATGTATTACAGTAAACTGGCAATGTATTTATAACCAACGTCAAATCAACGTGCCTCATAGCCTTTCAGAGATTGCTCTGCAGCCTCTTTCCTTTCCTGGTCAATCTTGAACTCAGCAAGGTAGCGGTAATAGTCCCCTTTCCTAAATTTAGACAGATAGCAAATTCATCTATAAAGCACAATTATACATAATTTTCTTAAAACTTTTACACGTCATCTCTGTGCAGACTTGTAAATGGCATTAAAGTCGATGACATTAAGAATCAGGAGAGTGTTGACTCTATTAAATGAAGGTGGACCACATGTCTAAACCATTTCAAACCAAAGCCATCTCTTCCATCAATTTTTGTCTTAGGATATGTGACATTTTTTTTAAGCATGCAACCATACGGTAGAGACTGACATGAAATGGGGCAGGAACAGAAATTGCAATACTGCAGTTTCAATCAATTGAGCAGATACGAAATGCACTTTCAAGCAAAAGGACTCACATTTTGTAATAGAAAACAGTGGCTTCTCCGGCATTGGAGGAAGGAATCAGGTGCTTGTCTATGATGGACAGAATGTCATTGCAGATCTTGGAGAGCTCCTCCTCTACCTTCTGTCGGTAGTCCCGGACCAGCTTGACATTGTGCTCATTGCCCTTGGACTCTTCCTTCTGCTCAATCGAGGACATGATGCGCCACGAGGCTCGCCTAGCCCCAATCACATTCTTGTAGCCAACAGATAGGAGATTCCTCTCCTCCACGGTCAGATCTAGATCAAGCTTAGCAACCTTCTTCATGCACTCTACCATTTCTGCATCGACCACATAAACGGTAAGAAATCTCAAGGAAAATGCAATTCCCCTCATAGCTAATGAACACCTGCCTATCCCAAAAAACAGAATCCCACATGCATTTCAGAAATCTTACGAAGTTCATTCATCCAAATGGAAATTTTTGGGTCATAAGCTTAATCCAAACAGGAAGGGCATTAAATCACAGCGCCACGGCACAATAAATTCACGATATCTACACTTCCTCACGGATACAAGCCACATCTCCACGCCAAACCATATACATAGCCAAGCTCGCCATGCATTTACCACCCTTTGCCCGCAGCCAAATCCAAAAAGAAAAATATTTATTTTTCGCCTCGCCGCGATCATCATGCAATCGCGAAATCTATTCGCCTGGTAATTCAACACAAACATTAAAGCTTTTCGACATGCATTCTCCGAACATATGCTGGCAAGCAGCAAATCTAAATCTAACGACATTCTCAAACTTCATCCGCATCGCGCTAACCTCTTCTGCTACCATTTCATTCGCGCACACAAAACCAAACCAGCGCGGAACCGATCGAAAAGCGGGAAATGCAAGATCCGCAAAAGAGCCGCAATCGTCGAGGAAGCGCCGTCGCCGGTTCGCATTCCCGAAGACGTTATGGAGATCGATCGAGCGATTGACAAAAAAATGCAAAAAAAGAAAAAAAAAAGAAAAAAAGGAGGGAGAAGTTGAGTCACCGTCGTAACGCTCGGCCTGTTCGGCGAGCTTGGCCATGTAGACGTGAGCGTCGCGCTCCTTCTCCGACGACATTGTTGGTTCCGGCGGGGAGAGAGAGAGGGAGAGAAACGACGGAAACCAGAGGAGACGAGAGGAGGGAGAGAGAGGGATGGGAGCGAAGCGGGAGGCAAAGCGCGAGGGGTTCGGATTTATATCGTGTTGAGGAGTGCGCGAGTTTTGGAACCAAAAACGGATCTCTGGCCGTTATTCCGGGGAGAGCAGAAGGAAGGGAGAAGAATGTAAAATTTACGAAATTAAATAAAAACACAGCGTGAATTGCTTGTCATTTCTTTTTCTTTTTTTCATTTTTTTTTTTTTTTTGTGGGCAGATATGCAAAAAGAGAGAAAATTAGCCGGAAAATCCTTATCCTACTGTATGACAGTTAATTTAGTCCTAAAATTTTTAATTGTGCCACGTTTTTCGTAAGCATTTTGATAGTTTATCAATTAATCATAAACTTTTTTATTGTAGCAAAATATATTCATAAATCTTTTAATGAAGTTATCAATAGTTAATGACCAAAAAAAGCCTTGATTTGCAAATTAAATAATTTAGATGACTTAATTGCACAGATCAGATAAATTAGAGAATTTCACTTGCACAGATAACTTTTTGATTATTCTATAGCACATTAGGCAAGAATTAAGCCAGGCACGTCCTTATCCCAAAACTTTTCTTCCCAATTTACTTTTTCCCCTATCTTAATCACCCTCATCCAGCAGATCGCCATGTACCCAAAATGTATAGACTAAAAAAAGCATAGCTCCTTATGGATTAATATCATTTTTTTGGCTCAAATGAGCATTATATGATAATCATGTCAAGGAGCAAAACTCGTTAAAGGAAGACTACGAAAAGAAAGTTCACAATTTTCAACATATTTCATGTAATGAATAGGGGTATCATTTTTAGGGCAGATCAATTTAAGACCAGTTCCCCGTTTGTGGAATTAGGAACTAACCCGATTGACCCTGAGGGCGGCCAAGTGTTTTATTTTATTTTTTATAATATATTATGTCACATAGATGGATATGTAGCTAAACTTCTGGGGTGTTCATTAATGGGATGTAATCATTGCATTAAACTACAATTAAGCATAATTTCCGCGGAAATTAATGAAATTCAGCACCCTCAAACGACAGGTCACCCGTATGAGGGACAGGAGGAGGACGCGAGCCGACAAGAACAATGAAGTCGAGAAACCGACCGTATTTGGTTCCGATGGATCCGTAAGTTTCCTCCACCGGCTTCGCCAGATGAAGCAGAGTGCCTCCTGCGTCGAGCAGCAGGGCGCGTTGTACGCTCTCTTCGCATCCTTGCTGCATCTACAAATCGCGAAATTGTGAAAAAAAAATGTATTGAATTTGGGCGATCGAGATTAGAATCTCAATAAATTGAATTCAAATTGCGCGATTGCTGTCAAGTCACAACTCTAATTTTAATTTCGGCTCTGTTTATTTCACAAAAAAATTAAAAAAATTGAAAAATATTATACTAAAAACGACCGTTCATTTCACATAAAAGATTGAATGAACAAAAAATAAATTTTTGTCATCCACAAAATATTTAGACAAAATTATTATAATCAATTAATTATTTCAAATAATATAAGCGATTATTTTATAGAAAATACTTTTCAAATAATTTAGTCGTCTCTCCTAATTCAATCGGTTTAGTCCAATTCTACATGGAATATTTCTTAAAATCATTTTGGTTCAACACAGAATCTTGTCGCTCCTCCTAGGGGTACCTTTTCTTCCCATTCCCCTACCCATACTGCTTCCTCTGAACAGTCCAATCGTGATTATGACTTTCATTTAGAAAACCTATGGCAACAATAATTAATCCTACCCCCCTAGACTTATGATAGATATATATGCGTATGTAATTGGACTTCGCTTTCTTGGGCAAAATATAATGGCTAGTTCTAAGAATCCAAATTTGGAAATTCGACGCGATCGCTCTTCTTGACCCCATCGAAAAAGTCCACCGCCCGAATCCCATCCGTCACATTCGTCATCCAACCGGACACGACCAGCGGATCTAAAATCCTCCATTTGGCGACCCCCTGAATAATTTGCTTTTGCCTTCGCTTTTTGCTCAAAGCTTGTCATTAGAATAGAATAATAAATCAACGCTCGGAAAACCCCCTAAAAACAGATGGGCTCTGGTCGGGGACAACTCGAACCCATCATTGCGTCGCCCCTGACGGCCGCGAATCTCAGCCGCTCGTCACGCTCGTGCGCGGAACCCACGGTGGCGATCTGGCCCGCCTGGGGCCCCACGCCCACAGTGTCGCCACGTGTGATTCCGTCGTGCGCGCGACCCCAAGCTGTCCCGCCGTACCGTGTCGTGCTGGTGTGGTGCAGCTGCTGGTGGAAAACAGAATTGATTTATTCGATTAATTATGTCTAACGGGTCGCCCAGTTCAGCGTTGAATATTTAAATGAAATATCATTTTACGGACGCTTTTCATGATGTCATGCATGTTCGATATTTTACAAACCTCAATTATTCCAAGATTAATATAATAAAAAATTTCAAACTAATACACTCATCTTATATTTACTCCAAATTTTCTTTTTTATATCATAAAAAACTCAAATTAGTACATAAATATCTTATTTTTTCAAAACTAGTACACCCATATCACGTTACCAAAAACTAATTTTTTTATTATAAAAATCCCCATTTTAATAATTCCGTGCCACATTTACCATAATTTGATACACATGTATCGCATTTATCTTAATTTGAGGATTTTTATGATACAAAAATTAGTTTAGGATGGATGTAGAATTAATTCGTGATAAACATAGCATGAATATATCGGTTTGGATTTGTTATGATATTAGCTAATTATTCTATTGTGTTAATCGTACTTAACAAGCGCTCCATCATACTACTATTGAATTTTGAATTTTGTCAACCGAGTTATGTTTATTTTCAATGCCCTCATCATATGTTTGATAATAAAATACATAGCACCATGAAAATCGCAGCACCTTGGTTGAATTAGATTCATCAGATCTCGAGGGAATTGAATAAGATTGTGACTGATTTAATTAATTAAAAAAGGGGGGGGGTTAAAAGCATGAACTGCCACGAAAAAATACGTAGCACCGTGAAAATTGCAACACCTTGGTTAAATCCGTCATGTCGCGAGGGAACTGATAAACAAGATCGCGATGATTGGATTAATTAAAGAAGAGTGGGTTAAAAGCACGAAATGCCAAAGCCAGACAAACCGCAAACAACATTAAAATAACAATTATTCCCCTGTCGCAGCTCCCGTCGCATTAAATTAATGAATCAAGTACTTTTTCCTTTTTATTTATTTATTTAATAATTCGAGAGGAAAGGTAAAACCAACGAAAATGCCCTGTGCCCGTTCTGTCTAAATAAGCGAGCCCCTGGATCTCGATTGGGGGATTCCGAGGAAGAATAAGGAAGAGCGGAAGAATAAGGAAGGAAGGAAGGAAGGAAGGAAGGAAGGAGCTGTTGTGGCACTGCACTCGCGCCTGGGCAATAGCGCCATTGCTCTCGCGCGCGGTCGGGTTGCGGATTGAATTCCCGAGAGCCTTTCAGATTCGAGGAGCGGCGGCGGCGGCGGCGGCGCGTCGGCATTTTTTCTTTTGGTTCCCGAGCCCTACGCGGCGGCATTGGCGGAGTTCGAGCGCCCGGTGAGTGCCCTGGTCGCTTTATACTCGATCTGATCTGCGCGGATTCCGTCTCGTCGCGGGATCTGGACGGCAATGCGGTTCCGCGATGGGGCGATGATGCGTTTATCTGGTGGTTTTTTTTTTTGGTGTTCCGTTAGCTGAGGATTCGGTGGAGGGCTGAATTGTTGGGAGTTCGGGGCTTGCTGTGTTGCGTCTAGTGTGAATATGATGTTCTGATTTTCTTTCTTCTTTTTGCTGTGTTCGTTTCGAGAGGATGAGTGGCGTCGGGAGCTCCGATGGAATGGTTAGGATTTGTTGAATCATTTGACTGTTCTGTGCAGGAGCGATCTGGAGCAGAATTGGCATTGATTCGAGCTTTTTATAGGTTTCGAGAATCTGAGGATAAGCTGTTGGTGATCGAATTGGGAATTTGGGCTTTTGTTGTGGGATTTTGTGAGTTCTTTCATGCTCGTGGACTTGAGGGAACTCTGATTTCGGAGAGTCTGCTGACCTCATGTGACTGATGGCATAATCTAGTGTCGGAGATTCATTCTCTTCAGTTTGCAAGGCACGAAGGGGGAATGCTCAGATGAACTGTGAGCTAGATGGTAGTGTGTGAAGCGCATGTTATTCATGATAGGTAGCGGATCTTGTGCTTTCTGGAGAATTAGAACGACAAAAATTGGTGATCTAAGGGACTTATAACTTGGGTTCTGAACGGGCTTGCACAAACTTTGAACATGAGAAGCCCCTTGTGGAATAAGCTTGCTCTCATTTTTGGCCCAAGGCCACCAATCAGTTGGTTAGTCTTGTGCCTTATAAGTGTGCTAGCACTCATCACTGTCCTGGGATCGTCTTCTTCAAATGCATTTGAAGCTGCAACTTCCACTCCGGCGCCTGACATCTATACGAACTATAGAAAGCTAAAGGAGCAAGCTGCTGTTGATTATTTGGAGCTTAAATCTCTTTCAGGAGGTGCTAGTCGAGTAAAGGAGCTCGGTCTATGCGGCAAAGAGAGGGAGAACTTTGTTCCCTGCTACAATGTCTCTGCAAATATGTTGGCTGGATATAAGGATGGGGAGGTGTTTGATCGTCACTGTGAGCTGTCAAGAGAATTAGAACGCTGTTTGGTTCGCCCTCCGAAAGAATATAAGATCCCTCTCAGGTGGCCAGCTGGACGGGATGTGATATGGAGTGGAAATGTGAAGATTACGAAGGACCAATTTCTTTCTTCTGGAAGCATGACTAAAAGGTCCATCTTCTCACTTAAGCTAGTCCTTGAGCTAATAAGCTACTCCTGTCTGCACAACCTATTACTTTATCCAGATTGAAGTGATTTCTTACAGCTCTTTCATGATTTTGACTCCCATGCCTATGCTTATTTTCTTGACTTCTTTAGGATGATGCTGCTAGAAGAAAATCAAATTGCTTTCCACTCTGATGATGGTTCAATCTTTGACGGTGTCAAAGACTATTCCCGCCAAATCGCGGAGATGCTAGGATTGGGAAGTGACGCAGAATTTATCCAAGCAGGGGTACTCTTCTTTTTATCTCAAGATATCACTTTGATACATATTTATTTTATACATGAGATTCTCTAAAATTGGTTATAGCGTGATTTTTTATGCACTGGCTTTTAGTGTAGTGCTAAATTGTAGTGGCAACTGTGACATACCATAAAGGTTCTTGTTCCTAGTCATTCTTTCTAAAATTCCCACTTTTCTGCCTGTAGTCCTCTTTTTGCATTTGAAAGGGCATTAACATATAATTGTTCCAATATACACTTTGCAGGTGCGCACAGTGCTGGATATTGGTTGTGGTTTTGGCAGTTTTGGGGCTCATTTACTATCTTTAAAGGTCATGGCTGTTTGTGTTGCAGCATATGAGGCAACTGGTAGCCAAGTCCAAATGGCCCTCGAGAGAGGTCTTCCTGCAATCATTGGCAATTTTGTTTCTCGGCAACTTCCATATCCTACGTTGTCATACGACATGGTTCACTGTGCTCAATGTGGAATCGTTTGGGATGACAAAGGTACTTTTTATTGGCTTAACTGATTCTGCTTTTTCCATGTTAGTTTTCTGTAGTCTCTTGAGCTTTACTCTTTTTCTATTAAATATATTGCTTAACTGCTATGGTTAAAGAAATTTCTAGCTGTATCAGCTGCTATAGTGATTATTTCCATTGCCATATTGGCTTTAATTAGTTTATGGTCTCTTGCTCTGTGATTAGCAAAAGTCTCTCTGGAAATCGTAGGAGCCTGTGGTAGGAGCTGGTTATTCTTTGAAGGAATGAATTAAAACCTGTGCAGTGTAAGATGGCATTTGTTGAACCATTCAGCATAAGCTATCATCATGTTGAGCAGGTCCGTTCAATGAATTGGCCTATAGAATAGCGACAAATAAGCTTTAATGAGGGAGTGAGATTGTTGTCCAAGTCCCTGTCTGTGTCTATGGCACAACACCTCTCTTCATTGACCCTTTAGGGTCACCATTGAATACAAGAAGTCCAAAAGCCACAATCTAGTACTGCGCTTGAGCAAATTTCTTGTTTTTCATTGTGAAACTAACAGCTCAACCGTGGTCCTTTTCAAGTTTTTATCTTTTCCATTTACTTGTTGAATTTTGTACTCCCTCTTTAATAAGCCCAACAGTTCAGGAAAACAGCAATCTCGTATTTTTTAATCTGAAATGGAGCTTTGCTCCTGGACTGTGAAGAAAGGGATGGTGGGTGCTCCTTGTTTCGTTTGTTGGAGACAACCAGTTCAGCGTATGTCCTTCACTTGCAAATGGTAATTAAACTATGGAGGTGTATGGGGCAGCGATCACAGGCAGAAAGCCTTTTGATCCAAAACGGTGAGATTTTAAGGTCTAAGGATGATGAGCAAAAAGGATTCATTTCGAGAAACTGTTTAACATTTATAACAATGACCAATCGAAGGTTCATTTAGGTTTACTTTTTTCTTCTTGTGTGTTATTGATGTGTCAAGTTTGCTTTGTTAAGATGTTGGACTGTACAGGTAAAAAACTGATATAGGTGGAGCTGAGGACCTTGTTGCTTGGTTTTGATGCAAATGGTCATATCATGGGAATGACATGGCTTTTGTTGAACAAGTCTAAGCTAAATAAACCTCCAATAATTCAAGAAGACATCAAAATAAGAATTTCTCTAGTAATCTTGACTTAGTATGCATTATGTTAACGAATGCTTTTCCTTTTAGCTCGCAATAAGCTGTAACATTATTTGGTGGAGCTAATTGCCGACTCTCATTTTTTGAAGCAGATGGGGTTTTCCTTTTAGAAGTAGATCGACTGCTGAGACCTGGAGGTTACTTTGTTTTAACTGCACCAGTGAACAAGGTACAGGGAAGTTCGAGTACAAAAAAGGCAAAAATGGTTGTTCCCCTGGAAAAATTCACTGACGAAATTTGTTGGAGTTTACTCGCTCAGCAAGATGATACTTTCATATGGCAAAAAACTGTGGAGACAAACTGCTACAAATCTCGGTGAGTAGCTCCTGCAGACTTATACTGATGGTGTTTTCTTGTGAGATCAGTTCTCTGAACTCCACAAGTTTTAGTTGGATCCTTTGTCGTCTATTGACCTTTCTCCTTTATATTGTAATAGCAAGCAGGCTGCCATACCCCTTTGTAAAGGACAGGATCTTCAATCATACTATCAGCCCCTTGTTTCATGCATTAGTGGCGTTTCCAGCAAACACTGGACTTCCATACAGAATAGATCATCTGGTCCATATTTGAGTTCGGCAGAGCTTGAATTACATGGTAAGCTTTGTTCCATTTTTTTTCCCTCTTTCTTGCAGCCTTAATATTATTTGACCTTGTTGACAGAGTCCAAATGCTGAACCAGTTAACGATCATCCTGTCATTGCAGGAGTTCAACCTGATGACTTTTTTGAGGACCTGCAGCACTGGAGATCATCTCTGAAAAACTATTGGTCTCTGCTCACCCCTTTGATTTTTTCTGACCATCCAAAGAGGCCTGGAGATGAAGACCCCTTACCCCCATTTAACATGGTTCGGAATGTTATGGACATGAATGCTCATTATGGGGGCTTGAATAATGCGTTTTTGGAAGAAAAGAAGTCAGTTTGGCTTATGAATGTTGTGCCTGTTGGAGCCCAGAATACACTGCCTCTAATTCTCGAGCGAGGTTTTGCTGGGGTTTTACATGATTGGTAAGTACAATCGCGGGTAACTTTTGATATAAAACAGTCAGAAGCTTCTCTTTCTGGAATCAGGATTGTCTTATCAACAAGCTCTGTTTATCCTGTCGAAATGCCGAGTTTTCCTTTTGATTGTCAATTGCCATTATTTAGAAACAAAAACTGCCTTTTGCTATATATCCTCATTCTAAATTTTGAAATTGAGATGGTTGCAATGCCTCATAGCAATGGTGATTTTTATTACTCCATCTATGTTGCCTTGCTTGCTTCCATCTCAACCCACCTAGATATATCTATATGTATTCTTGTCACTCCATCTATATCTGTCGGTTTGCAAATGTGTCATTGAGTAAATGGTCTGTGAAAAGTTGCGATAATAAGTTTTTATTTGCTCATGTACTTCTTAAAACTCAAAATACTTTTTATTCATGCTTTCTGGGGCTTTGAAAACCTAGTAATTATTTTGTTTCACGCAGGTGCGAACCGTTTCCAACATACCCTCGAACCTATGACATGCTCCATGCAAATGGTCTACTTTCTCATCTCAGTTCTGAGAGGTGCAGCATGATGGACTTATTGTTGGAAATGGATAGAATTCTGCGTCCTGAGGTAGCTTTTTCTTTTTTGGTCTAAAATATACCTCATTGCTTTTGCTTGAACATATAAACAATATCTTATTTAGTTTATGCTTTGCTGATCTAAAGCTGTTCGTAGCTTTCTTTTCTTTTTTGTTCTTTCTCTGTAAACTACTTAATGCTGCCAGACCCTTTTGCATGTATCTACAATTTTAATCCTTGATGTATTTCAGTATGGGTACTGCAACTTAGTCTAATGCATAGAATTTTAATCATCTTATATGAGTCATCTGACAAGTGATTTTTGATATCTGACATTTGATACAACTCTAGGGGTGGGTTGTCCTATCTGACAAAATGGGAGTGATAGAGCTGGCGAGAATGCTTGCTACTCAGATTCGGTGGGAAGCTCGTGTGATTGACCTTCAAAATGGCAGTGACCAACGGCTACTTGTTTGTCAGAAACCTTTTGTGAGAAAATGATCGATTCTGCTGTGGAAAGGTTTTCACCATCCAAGAACTGTACATTGTTTTAGCTCAGGTAGTCCTAATCTCCCTCTTATCAAGGTCAACAATTTGCAGACTAGTTATCGCAATGATTTCTTGATATTTAATTAGTAATGCCACTTTTCATAGAATGAATACAGCAGATGAATGACTGTTATCAGTTGCTACATCAGCAACTCAATGTATCACTTTTGGGCATCTCATTGAGTACCTAGATTAAAATTCGCCCTCGTGCTGCTGAATGACCTTTCTTCGCCACCCTCAAGCTCTGGTGTGCTGATTGTTATGTTTAAGGAAGCGCAGAAATTATAGTCACATATCCTCACTTCAGTTATACGTATGTTTAGGCATTCATTTTCAGTGAGAAATGTACGCATAACTTATCGAAATTGGTTGATCTCACCAGACCGGATCTCTTCTTTTCAGGTCAACATTAGAGAGTGAACCATCTGACGGAATCTCCACGTGGCTTATTCTTCAGTCGCGAAAAGAAAAATTGGACATCGGCCTCGGCTGAATTACTTGGTGTGCAAACTGTAGATCCAGGGGTTTGGCCGGAAAAGTAGCCGCATTGAATTTTGTTCATGCATCTGTAGCAATTCATTCATCCCGTGTTCTCATTTTTTTTAGTCTCCAATTTTTTTTTCCACCTATCAATTTTGAGATTGATAATTGATCTATATGTTTGTATTAAACTCTCTTTTTTCCTGATATTTTTTGGATACCCCAAAAAAAAAATTGAAGGTTGTAGGAACCCTGGATCAGCAGGAAAATGCATAGAACTTTAACCTAAAGGGTCTTCATGAAAAGTAAAAACTGCTGGGTAAACAATAATTGAAAAGTACATCACGAAGCAATTTGATGAAAAAGCTAATTAGTGGAAACACATTCGAAAAGTTGCGATCCATTTAAGCTTTTTAATATTTTATTTGTTTAAAATTAGAAAAAAATAATGTCCGCAACTAAATGTCGACAATGTAAGAGAAATGCATTAACAAATTTATAAACAAAAAAAGATTTGGCTAAAAAACTCAAATGGAAAAAAATTACATTTAAGTGCACTCATTTTTAATTAGAAAAAAGCAACTTCATTATGATGAACGTGATGGTACACACTTCAAGGAAAAAAATATTCATCCCTACTATTAAATCACGTAAATGTGGCATGTCAGAAACTGTTTCTGAATCATTGTTGTGGCATGTCAGAAACTGAATCATTACTTGAAGTTCTCGCCCACCTCATTTACATCATTACCCAAATTTGACCTTGACAATAATACAGCATGCCGAGTGAATGACAAGGCAGTGAGAATAATCTTTTCATCTCATAGCAGACCGGTCTAAAAGAAACCAAGAGAATCTGCATTAGCAAGGGTTTCCAAGACAATTTTCTTATAGATTTGAAATTACCATAAGTGTACGCATCGTTCTATAAGAAATCAACGTGCAGACCGCGTTTAAATACGCTCCGACCAAACACAGGCCATTCCTTTATACTTAACCAATGAAACCGAAAAATAGAAAGCCAATACACATTCATGCAAGTTAAAGAACAAAATCTCACATTTTGCTCCATCCAATGCCAAGACAAGACATACAAGTATTCACTCTCAGCAGGTAGTTACAATTTAGAGCACAGCCATTAACAAGTTTGAGCATCCTAGAAGATTACTTGACAAATTATTTTAGAAAAAACAAAATTGTGAAATTGCTTGTATCAGAACTGTTCGAGTTCAAGCAGCACCTAGTTCCCGGTTCAAATAGTCTACAAACATCCGCTTGGCGCTCTCTGCATCAGCAGGCGGCGGTCGCCCGCTTAAACTCGTTTGTCCTGTCAACTTAATGAAAGTTCGTCGGAGCCTTCGTAGCTCCGGCAGCCCAACTGATCTTGAAATGGTAATAGTCGGCAATCCTACGCCAACAGAGATCCCATTTGAAGGGCCTCCCAGAGCCTGGGATTGTGCTTCCACGATTGCACTGATCACCTCCTGTGTTGCCCTGTCCAGCTCGTAAAGCGAATTCGCTTCTGAAAACCGGGCGTTCTGCGTAGCAATGGTCGGCTGCAAAACCTTGACATCTCGTGATTTTGAGTCCACCTTTTTCGTCAAGTATGAAACAGCCTCTGTGATGGCAGCAGAAGAATTAGTCACTCCCTCTTTATGCGGCCATAGTTCGAACAAAGGAGAATCCCAGCGGTTTCTTCTATCTGGCCTCTCAAATCTTCTTGCCAGGTCCTCAAAAATCTTATCGTCGTATGCAGCTTCTCCCTTTTCCCTGCGTTCCTCGTTCCATTTCCGACAATGTGTTTCCTCTGCATCACAGAACACAACACAGTACCTTATACCGGCGGCACGAGCCAAGCACCAGAGCTCATACCTATAGCCCTTGATATTGTTCAAAGAATCGACTATGACAACGTCTTCCTTCGACAGTGACCTGTCCACTTCAGACCGGACGACTCCTCTTAAATTCTTCTCGGCAGGCATATCAGCATAGCTCTGATTGCGATCGAGGTGGAAGGACCCTTCATCAATTATCCTAACAACAGGCTTCGCTTCTGACTCCTTAAGGGCTTCAGCAAGGCAAAGCGCAGCTGTCGACTTCCCACTGCATGGCTGCCCGCAGATCACAACCAATGCCATCTATCAATCGATGTTTAGATGGGTCTTTCCTGTGGAAGCGCTTCCTGCTCATAGTTCAAACTATCAGTGGCTTTTACCGACTTCAACAACAAATACCTCGCTTTCTCTGGGGTATTTATTCATGCTAGAAACAAAAGGCACAAGTCATACTGACATGTATGTCGTAAACCACATTAAACTATGTCTAATGGCATTAAGGAGAAATTATTCGACTTCTGCTTAGAGAATTCGTTAAAAGAGATAGATAACTTCCGTGTAGAGTTAAACATGAACATGTAATTGACGGCAATGGTGCTGTAGAGCAATTCTGTTCGAAATGGATGATATTCCAAAAGACTAAACTAGTTCCAATGAGCAGAGCTCGTCTTCGTCTTCACTGTTTTGTAGCTAACAGGGACACAACACTTAGGGTAAAAAATCAAATCTTGTACGCATGGCAATACATACAGAATTGCCAACGGGTTGATAAGAATCAGAGGACATCTCAACCAAGTTTACGGACCAAAAATTCACCAGATTTCTGAAAAATTAAAAAAGAAAAAACAAGGACCTGCGACTAGTGCAAAAGGACAGGAATTTCTCCCCAATCGGTTCCAGTAATCCGCATCCCGCCCAAAAACACAAAGCAGTATCGCAAAATACTATCGACCACGTATCAGTTTCGACAAACAGAGAAGGACCCACTCGAAAACCCTAAATCAGACAGCACGAGAGTCCATAGAGCAATCCGCATAAACCAGGGGAAATAAGAAATGGCCGAGAGCCGTACCGGGCGCTGGAGAAGAGACCGGAAACCGGCTCTCTCGTTTCTGGGGATGAAAGAGGGAAAGCGCACCCGACGACAATTCCTCCGTCGCCGAGCGAATCTCCCCGATCCTGGCTAAGTTCCCGTTCTCCTCCGCGGCTTCAGTTCGCCTTCCTTTGTTCAGTTCTCGATCTATGTATGTTGACTTCGCCGCGAGGAGGCCCCCTCCTCTCTCGTCCGACGCGAAACTGTTGGCCGGATCTTGGCCGGCGCTTATCGCCGCCGCCGGAGCTTCGCCTACCGTTGAAACTCGCCGCTTTTAGGGTTGCGTGGAACGGAAGAACGAAGAACAGCGCGACGAAAAAGGGAGAGAGGAAGCGCAGGCACCGAAACTGATTCTCCTGTTATATTAAAATTTAAAGGATACAATATATATATATATATATATGTATAAGCTACAAATAATCATAAACTACATTTAACCCGAGAAAATAACACAAATTATTTGTCAACTTCGATTTAATATATAATGTCAACTCTCGATTTTTAATTTATTTAATGTAATTTTGAATTATTGATAAATATTCAATATAGTTCTCCTATTAGCTTAAACGACAAATCAAAAGTTATTTTGATGATGTAAATGAATATACATTGAGTTGAATTTTTAAAAACAACGAGTCATCACGTTTCATCCGCTTATGCATCTATTTTAGACAAGGAAAAAGGAATTAGGCGTTGACATGTAACTTTTTCTATTTTTGGTCCATTGTTAAGAAGGAATTGAAAGCCACCTCAACAGAGTACATAAACTAAATTAACACTTACCGATAATTTAAGAACCATGTTGAATAAATAAAAATATAAAAACAATATAATATATTGAATTAAAGTTCATACACTGTTTGTGTAATTCTCACCATATAAAAATTATATGAACTACTAGAATGGTTTTGCCTATCTTTCATCTAAGTTGATATTGGAGAAATTATGTAATAATAAAGCTCGGTTAACTTTCAATAAAATGTTTTTCAAATTTTCTTACGTTCACTTTACAAAAAATAAACCAACAAAGGAAAACATTTTCTGCAATGGAAAAATCTTTTTCAAAAGCGAAAATGTTTTCTACTTTTCACAAGAGGGAAAACAATTTCCACTACTTTTTTTTTCATCACTCATTTTTATTATTTTTATCTTTTCCTTTTACTTTGTTCTTCTTCTTCAGCTAGGCGTCGGCCACTAACTCGCTCGAGCTCACCAAACGACTGCAAAGCTTGGGCCTTGCTAGATCGGCAACGCTGGAGCATCGCTAGGAGGTGGTGAGGCTCGGGCCTTGCAAATCGGCAACTCTCAAGGCGAGGCTCAAACTTGCCCTACAGTGAAGCTCATTGGCCATTGCCATCACCAACAATTGACTAAGAAAAAGAAAAAGAAAGAAAAGAAGAAAAAATAATTAAAAATTCGATATTTTATAAAAGGAAAATAAAAAATAGCAGAAAAATATAAATATAAATAAAAATGATCAAAATGAGTGCACAGAGAAAAATCAAATCAAATATCGAATAATGGAAAAAAAAATTCATTTCATTTTTGGGTTTTAATTAAATACTAGAAAATATTATAATTTTCTTGAATGTTTTTTTTGATAATTTCTTTTTAAATGCTACATTTTTCACTAAACGAAGAGAGCTTAATTACTAATTTACTTTCGCAACACAGTTTGAGCATTTCATTGTTGGGCCACGGGCAAATAATTGGGCCGGTACGGTCAGCGGTTCGATCGAAAAGGCCCGGCCCGAATTGAAAAGCAGGGATGCAAAGACAAGTGGAGGCAACAGGTGGAGATGACTTCGGCGACTTTTGCTTGTTCCTGTTCAAAGTCGGTCGATCACTGTCTGTTGCCGTTTTTGTTGCACACAGTGAAACTGCAAGTGGCTAAACTCCGTCGTCCCTCGGCTGCCGTCGCTTTTGTTCACTCTTTCTCTGTCCCCATTGGCATCAGATTGGTCGACATGTGTTTGTTTGTTTTGTTTCTTTTTCCTGAAAACAATGGCAATCACGGAAGACTTGTTCCGTGTTGTAATAATACAGAGGCATTAGGGATTTCTAGAGGTGAGCATCTAGAATCGGGATCGCTCTTTTTTTTGGTTTTGGGATAGGCCCTAGAATTGGACCGGATTGGTCAGTCCGATCCTATAATAAGCTAGACCGATTTCACCATAAATTGGAATTGATTTTGCTTTATTCAATTTCAGGTTCCAAGATGAGAACCAATCACTTCTACAATTTTCAAGAGTCAAATAATAATTCTCATAGAACCACCCGTGGTGGCGGCATAGTAGTTGAGTTTCAGTTCCTTTCGGGAGATCCTTGCGTCGTCTGCTTTGTTGGAAAGGAACCCACGATTTGCCTAGGGCAGAAAGGGGAAATTTTTAAATAAAGACCTAAAGTGGAGCCGTTTTCTCAAATAAGGGTCTAGAGTGGACTTTGTCTTAAAAATGGGTCTAAAGTTGTTAACTTTGTCTCAAATGCGGGCCCCAACTCATTGGCTAGCCGAATTTTCGCTGGTGGATTTATTCTGGTGATTAGAGCATGGGCAATTTTGTCACGCCCCGAACCTCGAGCGCGCCAACATCCCACCATGGTCATGCAAATGCGACATTCCCAAGTAGTGTCGCCGACCCCATTCATTTATTAATGCGCAAGCGGAACATATTATAAAACCCCTGACAATTACATACGTGATAGAAAAGCAGGAAACAAAATCACAACATAACACTTTCATAATTCAACAGAATTACAAACAGAGGTCTATGGCCAAAAGTCTACAAAAGACCGGCTCTTAAAAATGAATTGTCCTACGACCTACAAGTCGGACACGTTCTCCAATCTTAAGACTTCACCTCTGCAACTCCTCAAGGCCAACCAAAAGCTATCCGGTCGCTCCGTCCACCAGGGACCTGAAATTTTAATCCCACAACCGGGATGAGACGATGTCTCAGCAAGTTCAACCCCCCTAAACCCCTATTAGAAAGAAAATACGCCCCGGGTGGCCTAGCCACATCACACAGAAGACTTACCTCGTCTCAGTTCCTTTCTGCAGGTTAGTACAATTCAAATCACTCAATCACATGTAGTAATAATAATTCAAACAATTGGAACGTCATCACTTCCATATAAATCACAATCGCACTTAGCACGCATTCCAATTATTATTCATGCCACACAAGGGCATAGCCTACTGTTCGGCTATCTGCGGCATATAGTCGGGCATCGCCTCCCCACCTTGGAGCGCGGCTTCGTCAAGACATCGACGGCGTTCCCGAAGGAGCATGGGCCGAGAATCAATCGCGACCCGCATCCACCGCGTGGGCATCCCATATAGGGGCAAGTCCGGCTCAACAGCCCGGGACGATTCCTCTTAATCATCACATGCCCAAATCATACTCGGCTCAAGTGACACTTTATATTTCATTCAATCTTCCACTTAAAATAGTGATCCCGCCATTTTCCTTCATATTAAAAATATTCCATAAATTACTCACGTGTGTGGGGGCACGCTAATTTCGAACCGTAAAGCCAATATCTCACTTTTTCAAACCCCACTATTTAATATAATATTGAAAATCCAATTTTTGCATTAAAACCCGACACTTGGATTTTTATGAATAAAATTGGATTTATCACAATCAACACTCAATTTGCCACATCCATTCATCAAATTCAAATTCTAAATGTACAGCAGCGATCGGCACGAAATTTTGAGAATTTAGGGTCCCAAAATAATCTTTCGAAATTTATTAAATAATTAAATTTATTCCGAAAATTAATTAAATAATAATATCCATGATTTTCACAATCCACACTCAATTTATAATATCCAATCATCAATTTCAAAATCTAACTACACAAAGAAATGACGACCAAGCACGAAATTCCGAGAATTTAGGGTCCGACAAAATTTCCGAATTTAATAATTAATTAAATTTATTCCGAAAATAAATAAATACTAATATTTTAATAATTTCGAATAATAAAATATTATTAAATTATTAAACAATTTTGGGACATTTAAATAAATCAAAAGTAAATTCATTTATGTCACATCAAGGCTTATATTAATATAAACCTTCATTTAGCCTTAAATTAAACTCACTTTAAGTTAATTAAACACATTAGTATAATCCACACTTAAATAAATTAAACTAATCACCTAATCACAATTAACATAAACTAAGCACACCTAAAGCGTAATTAACCCTCTAAGCGAGGTTTAGTGAGTTAAACTCACCGGATTAGCGAGCCGAGCGGACCAAAACGACGAGGACGACGCGAGGATCGACTTTCCTCAAAGCGGGCCGAGCATCCGGGCTCGGGAAGGCGGCCAAAACGGCCCACGAAGGGGCTGCCATACCCATTTTCCAACTCTCGTCCATTCTTGATTAGGGCCGAGAAAGGGCGGATTCGAGGCCGGTTGGGGTCGGGAATGGGCGGAGGAGCTGAACCGGACCTAGGCGGGGCTTCACGGTGGCCGGAGGTGAGCTGGACGGCTCCGGCGGAGCTTACCTAGATCTGGAATCACGGCTGGAACAGAGGAGAAGAACCAGCGACTCGGCTTGCTGGAAACGGGCAAAGTGGGACTTCGGCGGTCCAGGCGATGGTTCCGGCTGCTGCACGGCGGCGAGACGGCCTTCGGCGAGCTCCACGACGGCCTGAGGAGGCTGGACGACGACCCTGGACGAGCGGACAGAGGCGGACTAGCGCGCGAGCAGGGCAGCGGCTCGTCTCGGTTGGCTTCCACGGGCGAGCGACGGCGAGGACGGCGTGCGGCGGCGGTGATCGGCGACGGGCGGAGCTGCTCTGGTTCGCTGGTCTGCTGGGTTCTTGAAGAAGAAGATGAAGATGGAGAGGGGCTGAAGAGGTCGCACGGGAGAGAAGGGGAGGAAGAAGAAGACCGGTTCTCTCCCTCTCTTTCTCTCTCCTTCTCTTTCTCTTTCTCTCTCTCTTTGGCCCCACCATGACCTCATGGATGATGTCACATTCCACTCACCCAAGCTTCCACAACTATCTTCAATGGGTCCAATTTCTTTTTCCGCCGTGGCATAAAATCTTGTACACTTAATTCAATCAATTCCATCCAATTGAAGCTCAATTAAATTGACCCATGTGTCCATGGACTTCTCACGACATTTCCCCATCAAATGATCCAACTTGCATCCCGAAGATTCAATTAAAAACGGCCCTCTGACAATCTCGAACAAAAACGGCCTTACTTTGCTTTTCTGCCAAAAATCTCGATTTGTAGAAAAATCTTCTGGAGATGAGTCGACGTTCCTAAAATGAATTGTGACTTGACAGAACTTCCAATTTCTGAATTCGATCTCAATTCCACGGTTAATTTCACTTTGGCACGATACTAGCGCGGCCCAACCTACCGGGTAGCCTTTAGAAATTTTCATGCATTTGACCTGTGGTTGGTCATCTCAAGCCACGATGTACATCTTTGAAACATTGGCGACTTTCGGTTGTCGGGGTAATCTCAAGGTTTCAAATACGAACACAGGGTACCCAATCGATAGAAAAGTCGGTCCGGTGCCGATCGACAAGAATTGTGCGATCGGGTGGAATCACCCACACTCGATCACATGCCCCTGTCGAGTCAACATATCTCCGGTCTCTAATCGATTTTTATTTGTGCCGTAATGACCCTTGCAGATTAGCTCGGTCGAAAGGTCGCTTCCTGGTCAAATTCTCGAGTCTGATGCATTAAAAACTCTTAACAGCTTCACCCGATAGACTAGTTTTCACATGAGTGGCCGACTCAAGGAAATGAACTATATGCGTGCCAACAAAATGCCCGTCTCAAATTATTGAAAATAGAATCGGAAAATCGGGATGTCACAAATTTTGTCCAAAAATTTTAACCGGGTGAAAAATAGGAAAATTAAATATCTCAAATCAAATGTTAGGGCTCTTCACAGATTTTCTTTCTTTTCCACGTTCCTCAATTCTCAGTACTAGTTCTCTTTGTAAAATTTTATCCCAACTAAATCAGGGAGAAGCTTGTGTATTTGCGATCCAAAACCCTCAATCTCTCATCTCCTCCATTCACATCTCTCTCACTCTCTCTCGCAAACACAAACCCATTCATTTGTTCATTTTAATGGCCTTGCTGTGGCTCGAGAAGCCATTGATGCGGAAGGACAAAGTACATCTCTCCGTGCATGAGGTTGTCGTCGGCAGTGAGGGCAGCGATTGGGCGGTCGAGGGAGAAGGAGTCCGCGTGGCACACCATTTTGTTCGGGAACTCGAACACGATCTCGCCAGCGACATACTTTCCGTCAAGGTCCTCATCATTCGCTCCCAAACGATGAGCAATCCTCTTTGCTCTTGCTCTCACTCCTGCACACATTTTCTTCATCTTTGCCGTTCACGTGTTTTTTTGGCGTGGGACTGGAGAAACCGTCACTGCTATCAAGCTGAGAGAAGCCTGGAGGAGTAGCAAGGGAGGCCAAGGATAGGCTCGGGACATAGAGGGGAGAGGATTCAAGTCAGAACAACCCTAACTTCTTTAATTTGGATCAAAATGGAATGTTTTGGACAAAATCAATTTGCAATCTTTCTGATTTAATTGAGAGAAAAATTTATAGAGAGAATTCAAGAGCGAAGATGATTCTCTCAGATTTGGCTAGGAGCAAAATTTACAGTGAATAAGCACCAAGAATTGAAGAGAAACGTTGGAAAGAAAGAAAATATGTGAAGAGCCCTAAAATTTGATTTGTGATCTTTAATTTTCCTACTTTTCACCCGGTTAAAATTTTTGGACAAAATTGCCCATGCTTTAATCGCCGAAATAAATCCACCGGCGAAAATTTGGCTAGCTGATGAGTTGGGGCCCTCATTTGAGACAAAATTAACAACTTTAGACCCCTTTTTAAGACAAGGTTCACTTTGAACCCTTATTTGAGAAAACGGCTTTACTTTAGGTCCTTATTTGAAATTTTCCCGGCAGAAAGAGTGGTGGTGACTCTCCTGTTCCTCCAGGGTGTACTCCGCCGCGAAGCAGCGCACGGGTACCAAAAAAAAAAAAAAATTCTCATAGATGACACTACTTTTAAAATCCAACTTTGTTTGTTGAATTGCCACATTGAGTTTAAGAATGGATGTTCGAGCAATTTGAAATACATTGGTGCAATGGCTAGGTTGCTGTTACATCCTTAAATTTATAGCAAATTTTCCAATCGAGTCCCTAATCCTCCAATCCCCAAAAAATTAAAGCAAATGTAACAGTCTGGTGCTACCCAAAAGAATCATTTCATTGTCCATCATACGTTAGCTTCGATTGTCCATACTCGGAGAGAGGGGATTTGGTGGGGAATTTTCTGTAAATTCAACGACTCAATTGCAATAATCACAAAGTTCGAGGATTGCTCTGAAAAGAGAGTATAATTTCAAGGATTAAATGTACACTTTCCCCAACAAAAAGACTACACTCATCAAATACATATTTATTATTATTATTATTTTTGTCTTTTTTTGTTTTTGGTGGCTCAAACGAAAGAATTGGTATTTGTCTGAGAATTTTGCCGTAAGGACAAAAGAAAAAGGTGTAGCATGCACGCGAACGAGTGTGGCAAAATTGAAGCCGCCATTGATCTCCATTATCTTTCAAAAAACAACAAAATATCGCTTTCAAGCCGAATAAATAATTTATACTTTTCTAGAAAAAGAATTTATTTCTGTCATTTACCGAAACAGAGTGGCTGAAACGTTAGGGAGTGATTTAGCCTGAAATGACTTGGTATCTAAAGGGGGATTTCTGTCTGGAAGCAAGCTTCTGGTTTCTTCGTTGTCTTCTCTCTCTTTGATAATGCTTAGAAGTATGCTCAAACTTGGGCCATTTTTCAATATATAATTTATGCACTTAATTTTCATGATTTAAAGCAGAAGGAAAATGTTTTAAAATCTCAATGTGAATACAAGGCTATGTACAATAGTTACAGGTAGAGAGAAATAGTTATAATTGCCTGTGTATATCATGATTCGTGTATGCATAATAGAATTTGGCTACAAACTACACGGTTGGATATATTAGGAGAGGAATATTTAAAACGTCTTGAGTATCATGATTTATATACATAAAAAAATTTACAATCCATCATCACATTTGTGAATTAGAATGTGTAAAATGCAACATAGGTATATAGTAATTCTACTAGTTAAATAAATAAGAAGAAGTTAGCCAAAAACCCTAGAGATGAAATGCTTCTTGAAAAAGGTACTCTTGTACATGGAAAATGAGTAGAAATGACAAATATGTAGAAAAGGAATGTGATGAATGTATCTTCTTAATACTTTTAACTATATGAATTGTCTTCGATTGCGAAGTAAATTACGCAACCGTCTTCGATTTCAAAATATATTACGTGACTGTTTATTTAAAAGAAGTCCGTGTTCATGTTTTACAAGTTAAGAGAAGCTTCAAAGTTTGGATTAGGAAGGGTTATTAAGATTGATCAGCCACTAAATCACAAGGAAAACAAGTCAGATCATCGTTTATTAAAGGGATTTGCAGGAGTTTCTAAATCTTGATACTTTTAACTATATGAATTGTCTTCGATTGTGAAGTAGATTACGCGACCGTCTTCGATTTCAAAGTAGATTACGCGACTGTTTATTTTAAAAGAAGTCCGCGTTCATGTTTTACAAGTTAAGAGAAGCTTCAAAGTTTGGATAAGGAAGGGTTGATAAGATTGATCAGCCACTAAATCACAAGGAAAACAAGTCAGATCATCGTTTATTAAAAGGATTTGCAGGAGTTTCTAAAGGCAGCACCTGAAGCACCGCAGTAACAGTATTTTATCAAAGTCAATTTCAAGTGGGAAAACGTGGAAATGCAACCAATACGAAACTTAGACATCAGTCCTCATTAAAAACACCATATTTCAATTTTTTCTACCGACTTCCTTATCGAATGAGGTTGTCTCTAAGTTGAGATATTGATGCATAATGCCTTGAGCCAATCGGATTAATTCTCATCAAATCCATCCCCTTTTCACACGTTTTAATAAGATATCAATAAATTCCACCGTAATAACTCGAGGTTTTAGGGTAAACGGTTTTGCACTGGCATTCGATTTCATGTTGGCATTAGAGATGGAACTCTTGACTTCAATTCCTTAGTACTTCATTTCATCCATTCAAGGGTTTCGCTTTCATTTCTCGAAATGGATTTCAACTATCGATTCAAAGACGTTCATCGGGTTCGATCGCTCGAGGCCTTCATCATCAAATCGGCTTTTGCCGAGGCGGAGTGTTAACATATGAATATATTCTTCGTTGTACTCAAATGGCTTAGACATTTAGAGTTAAAAAAATAGAAGTTGCACGTCTCAATTTCAAGTACATCATCCATTAGGACAGGAACAGGATAACCTCTTTCTTCTCAGATTCTATAAGACGAGTCAAGCGTTGTTCCAGTGGAAATCGTCTTGGATTAAGAATGCATCAAAAGCAACGATCCAATGGAGACGAATCAGGGTTGATCTACCTTAAAAGGAAATGCAACCGCAGGAAGACTTTAGAATAAGAGCAAGACATCACACATGAGGTCAGCATTTGTCAGATGGGACGTTGCTTCGATCGCCTCCCATCGGATTCCATGTCCTCGATTGACGAAAGCTCTGTCGAAAAACGAAGTCAATGCGCCATTTCACGTCATTTACTATGCAAATCTTGAAAACATGACATAGCTAATGAGTATATGAGATGTTTTGTTTCAAATTTTCTCAATCAATTCAACAATATCCACTGAATTGAGTTGTTATATGAGCTTGGATTCAAGAGAATTTCAAACCATATAACAGCTCGATTCGTTTCTTTGTTTTGTTTTCTTTTTTTTGGTACTATATCACGAGGTCAACCTGATCGATCATTAACCTCTCTACTAGGAAACGAGAGAGATTCCATTGAAAGAACCATCTGTCAGCAGCGCAGTAGGATGACGGACATCCCGCGAAATGGAAGAGCGTTGCCAGGAATGGAATTCTATAGGGTGTAAGGTACGCCCGATACTGCAACAAGGTTTTGGCCCCCCCATCTTGTTTCCGGGAATGGAATTCTATGGGGTGTAAGGTACGCCATTTTCTTTTCCCCAAAGTGGAGATAATGAGTGCGAATGGAGCTGTAATGAGTGCCATTTTCTTTTTCCCTATATCATGAGGTCAACCCGATACTGCAACAAGGTTTTGGCCCCCTCCCCTCCCTCCCCCCATCTTGTTTCCGGGAATGGAATTCTATAGGGTGTAAGGTACGCCATTTTCTTTTTCCCAAAGTGGAAGTAAATGAGTGCGAAATGCTGGAAGGTCGGCACGGGGGGAGAGATGGGACACATGTGGAAGCCAAGATGGAAGAGATGGGTAGTACTGTCTAAGAACAAAACGCAGGCAGATCAGAGGACAAAGGAATTAAGCAGCAGCCAAAAGGTGGTGGGGGGTGGTTGGGTGGAGGCTACGCCCACGAGAAAGGCAAAAGAAAAGAACAAAGGAAAATCTGATGTTTTCACAAGACTTTTTCTTTATCTCTTTTTCTTTCTCTCTACTTTTGGGCCACTATTTATTAAGAGAAAGCCGAAAACAAAAGCACCTTCAAATTATGTCCACAATGGCAAATCCCGAATTATGCTCACGTTTATCTTAAACTTTTTTTGTGACATAAAAAATCTTAAACTTATACCTATTTGACAAATTTACCCTTCCCTAAGATTCCATTAAATACTTTTTCAATTTCACTTTAATAACGTAGACGCCATTTAATACTATTTGCTTTCTAGTATCCTTATAGCCAGATTTTTAACTATTCATATTGACAGAATTTTCATTAAAGGTAAATGTACCACATCTGTACAGGTTTGAAATTTTTTGATATCACGAAAAAGAATTTAAAGTAAATTAGTCACACTTACCATAATGTAGGGTTTTCGATGGATTTTACCATATATATTTTCCTTTTTCTCCTTTTTGTATAAAAAAGAAAAAGAAAAAGGGGGGTGGTGTGGATTCGAAAGCTCAAAGCCGCACCACATTGTCAATATTCCGCCTCACCAAAGCACGGCACAGCGTATAAAGCCAATCTCTTTCTCTCCACCACTTCTTTGAATATTGTCCCATTTAACTTTGACCCCCCTTCCCCCACTTACATCATCATCATCGACCTACCGACCACCCCTCTTTCCCTCCCCTTATAAATTCGTAATCATTGCCTTAGCCCTGGCCGATTTAGATTCACGAAATCCAACCATTTCTTCCACAGCCTCTCCATCTTTTTCCTCCTCCTCCCACCTCCTCATTTCTCCTTCCCTTTCCTTCTCGTTCACGGCGGCCGACTGTCACGCTCACCGTCACCCTTTCACCCGAGACCACACAAAACCGGCGAGAAAACAGCGGGCGATGGAGAGGTATCGTCCCCGTGCGGCGGCGGCTTCGGCAATGATGGCGGGCTTGCTTGCGGGACTCCTTGTCCATGCATGCTGTGCCGACGCCATCGGCCGTTCCAGTTTCCCAAAGGGTTTCGTCTTCGGCACCGCCTCCTCCGCTTTCCAGGTCCTCTCTCTCTCTCTCTCTTCTTTTTCGCTTGTACTTTGCTTTTCTCATCAATCATGTCAGGAATGGGTTTATCTCCTCCATGAATGAATCTCAACGCTCATGCTTCATCTAATTATCTATTCGAATGCATTTCATTCACGTACTGCATGCGCGCTAAATCCACACCAGCCCGGCTCGCTGCGTAAGAGGTCCGGCTCGATCTCACGTGAGACCCATGAGATTTAAGAGCTCGGGCGCCTTAGGCTCGTCTCATGTATTTAGGAGGAACGACGTTAAGCGTGTTCACGGGGACGCTCCCTCGAGCATGATTCCACTCGCGCCGTCTTATCATCACGTGAACCAGTCTCTGTGAAGCTACTGTACACAGAGAGAGCGATTCCTGTCGAGCTATTTTCCTTTTTCCCCCTGGCTGCGAACGTTTCGAGGAAAATAAAAACATTCCCAGTTGATCAGTCAATCCTTTTGCGTTCTCCGGCGAAAGCGATGGGCACTTTGTGCCGTAGCTTTAGCTCGGTGTTCTGACATCTAGGGACGAAGTTGGACTTGAGGAGCCTGAGGCTTTTTTGTACTTTAGCGTCTGGAGCCGGGCGACAGGACGGACCCGACGAGTCACGGATTGAGAGAATATGGCGAAAATTCAAGGCGAGATTAGCGGCTCCTCCCTCCCCACCCCCTCGCACGTTCCGTGGACCGGAGCGAAGTCGTCTCTTCATGGAAAATTGAACTAATTATGTTCTGTTAAGATGTTATATTATATCATGAGATACCCACTGCTCAGCCAATTCACGCACTAGATTCTCTTCCTCGTGCAGCTTTATTCCCTCCTTGCATTTGACTAAATATTGAAAGTTTTTCACCAAAATCCATCGAATCGGACAGGAATTGAGTACGAATCTGATCGAAGATAAGCCACTTGTAAACGGATCAAAATAAATGAAATGAATTTATTGGAGCTGGATTATTTTCGATATAATTCAAATCCATTTTGACGGTGTTAATATGGAGATGCGACATCCTATCATCGGAATGAACGAAGGCTCTTGACCTAGTATTCACGGTAGGCACTTTAATGCAAGCCACCGCATTAGTTGGTCTTTTTTTTTTTTGGGGGTTGGGGGAGGGGAATTTAATGCTAACAGCGTACTTGGAAACTTCGTTGACTTTGTGAGGACCTGGTGGGCCGGCAGCTTCTTGATTTTCTTATTCCGACTGAAACGCTGGACACCTGATTTTTTGTTTTTGTTTTTTTCCAGTTTGCTTCAAACGTCGAAGTTAGGATTTAACGCTATTCCCGGAAAGCATGTGTTACAAGTCGTAGGGGCCATGTTATATTCCCATTTTGATATAAAGTCTTCGAAAAAAATAACTTTTTTTTCCCTTTGGTCGCACTTTAAAGTTATATTTTCATGCTAAGTTTGGTACTTCTTTTTTATTCCATCCAAAGTTTGGTACTTTGAATTAGCTGTGATTGACGCTGAGCTTTGTTTCGTTTTCGTGATCAGTACGAAGGAGCAGTGAAAGAGGACGGAAGGGGACCATCGGTTTGGGATACCTTTTCGCATCAATTTGGTAATATGATAATAATATTTTTTTTCTTCTCTTTTTATCTTAATGATTGATTCTCTGTGATTGACATAATTTAAGAACAAATGATTAAGATGCCCCGTGAAAAAGCAAATTGACATAACTGTAACGTCAAGTTTTTCATCGAGTTCAAATCCTTAAGCCCATTTGTTGGAATTATCGGGAATAATAAGACCGACGGAATGGAGCCGAAATCACCTTCCCCTTTATCGATTCGTGTTTGGTAGTATGGAAGAAAGGTGCTCTCGTTTAACCAAACAGGATCTAAGTGTTTATAAATGTACATGTGTAATCCGCACAATTCATGAATCATGGAGTCGTGTATTGCTTCATCGGCGTAATCAGTAGCTTGCATTCGATTGGCTCCAGGTAAAGTGATCGATCTTAGCAACGCGGATGTCGCCGTGGATCAGTACCACCGGTTTAACGTAAGTCTCTCTGGTGAAAACCTGCTAGGCATTTTTCATGAGAAAGGACAGCGATAGACGAGCTGAATCCAAACTAAATACCGTGCAAGCATTTACCTGAGCACGTTTCTCTGCTTATGAACTCCAATTCAGGAAGATATTCAGCTCATGAAGGACATGGGAATGGACGCCTACAGGTTTTCGATCTCCTGGTCTCGCATCTTTCCTAGTAAGAGACTAGCTTATACATGGTTTTGGACATTGAAGTTGTGAGTGATCGATTACCGTTTACCTCGTTCTGTTGAAGTTCGGCCAACTGATATCATGCTTCTGCGATTTAGATGGAAGCGGCCAGATCAATCAGGCAGGAGTTGACCACTATAATAATCTCATCAACGCATTACTGGCTAAAGGTAAACACGTGACGTCCAGCACGAGCACAATCACGAGCAAAAGCACTGTTGTCATGACTTTCCTTTTCAATATATTTGAAGCAGAGTCAAGAGTTGGCCATAAAATTGGGTTTTTTCCCTTTTCTCACTGAAGTTTCTGGCATCATCGCACTTGAAAAATTTCAGTTAGTTTATGTAGTGCGCGTTGCCATAAGTCGTCGGTCGGCCTATAGTATTTAAAATGGATGCATGTCCTTCACTGTAATGGCAAAAAGCTGAAGGAAAAAAGGGAAAACTTCAGTTTGAAGCAGAGCATATTAAATGGGTATGGTCATCGCATGCATAGAATTCATCCAAAAAACGAACGGACTAACCGCCTCTCTGATAATGCTGCAAGAGCAGGGATCGAACCATACGTGACTCTATTTCACTGGGATCTCCCGCAAGCTCTGGAAGACAAGTACAGTGGATGGCTCGACCCGCAAATCATGTGCGTCATGCAGATTTTCTGCTTCACACGATGAACATATATATGTATTACCAACTGAAGGACTCAAAAGTGAAACAGAGCCTCGAGGTTGACCTTTATCTTTTGGTTACTATTACTGCAGAAAGGATTTTGCGACATATGCCGAGACCTGCTTTCAGAAATTCGGGGACAGGGTGAAGCACTGGGTCACCTTCAACGAGCCGCACACTCTGGCAATACAAGGATACGATGTCGGGCTTCAGGCACCGGGCCGGTGCTCCATCCTTCTTCACCTCTTCTGCAGGGCTGGGAACTCTGCAACCGAGCCTTACATTGTTGGGCACAACATCCTGCTCTCACATGCCACCGCCGTCGATGTGTATAGAAAGAAGTACAAGGTCTGTGTCATAAAATGAAAGTCATTGTATCAACATTCCAGTTGCTTATATCTTCCTTAAAAGACTAAAGTATATCCTTATCGACCCCTGATGCGCATTCCTAATTTGAACGTCAGCATGCCGAGTTACTAAGCTGTTTAGTTATCCTGTGCAGCAAAAGCAGCATGGATCAATCGGTGTAGCCTTCGATGTGATGTGGTTCGTACCAAGAACAAACTCAACCGATGACATCGAAGCAACTCAGAGAGCCCTAGATTTTCAGTTTGGCTGGTAACAAACCGTAGACACTTTCCAGATTTAATAGATTTAAGAAGATAAATCCTTTTGAATGTGTGCGAGCAAGATGTGTTCATGAAAATACTGAAAGTACGAACTATGCAAGTAAAATATCGGGGTCATGAGCACTATTTGTTTTTCATGGTAATCGCAGGTTTATCGAACCATTGATCTTTGGAAATTATCCGAGCTCCATGAGAAGTAGGGTGGGAAGCCGCTTACCGGCAATTTCCAGTTCCGAATCTGCTCTTCTAAAGGGGTCTTTGGATTTCGTGGGTATCAATCACTATACTACATATTATGGCAGCAATGATACGTCCAATGTAATCGGAAGTCTACTTAAGGACTCCCTCTCGGACTCTGGCTCTGTCACTCTGCGTAAGTAACCCTTCTTAGCATATCTGGAAGTTTTAGTTGTTTGGGTCTTCTCTTTTTTAATTTTGGTGGTGCTAAGTTATGTTTGCTGCTGTTTTCAGCTTTTAGAGATGGGATACTCAATCCAATTGGAGACAGGGTACGTTAGTTCCCAGCACAGCAAGAAACTTTCAATTTGATTAAGGCAAAGATCATTTAGAATGAAGTGTGTCGTTCAAATGATAGCTTGTGATGTATTTTTAGCAATGCATGAATTTCTCTCCAGTTGTTTTTCTAACTAAAACCGTCATGCGGATGTCGATTTGCAGGCGAGTTCAATATGGTTGTACATAGTACCCCAGGGGCTCAGAAGTTTAATGAACTACATCAAGACAAAGTACGGGAACCCGCCTGTCATTATTACTGAAAATGGTAAGTCTTCCGAGCTTTAAAGAAAAAAGGCAACTAGCATACAGATGCTACATCTTTCTGTAATATCTTCACTGAAGTTGAAGGTCTTCTTAATCCAGTCATGACTTACTGAAGAAGAAAAGATGCTCAAATCTGTTGCCTTTGTCTGTTCTAACTTGGGTCTTTGCAGGTATGGACGACCCGAACCCCCCGCTAATCAACATCGAAGCGGCTCTCAAGGATGAGAAGAGGATCAAGTATCACAATGACTATCTCACCAACTTGCTGGCCTCCATCAAGTGCGTTACGATTGTTCCGTGTGCTTTCTATCTTTTTATCAGTCGAAACCGAGCTCTTTCTATGTCGTTCTTTCTAACATTTCGCTTTATAACCGAACCAGAGAAGACGGATGCAACGTGAAAGGGTACTTCGTGTGGTCTCTGTTGGATAACTGGGAGTGGGCGGCCGGATACACTTCGAGGTTCGGCCTCTACTTTGTGGATTACAACGACAAGCTGAAGAGATACCCCAAAGACTCTGTTCAGTGGTTCAAGAACTTCCTGAAGTCTACCTAAACAATTAATGAAGATGAAGGACGCGCCGCAGTGGATACAGTGCTCATTCATTTTCTTCTATTTCTGTGGGGACACATGATTTCATTACACCACATTGCTACATCTCAATAAATTTCAGAAATGTTTATGTTAGAAAAGCCAAAAGGCAAAAAAAAAAAAAAAAAAAATGTAAATGGATTTGAAATAATTGCTTTGTTATTCCGCATACCCTTTTCGCCTGCTCTCGCGATGGCTCCTTCCTTGGTGAAGTCTGAAAATTGATGAACAGCATGCTCCGACTTGAGTCGCTAGGAGATCATAGATGGCATCAGCGCCGCGGGCTTTCCATAATTAGTCAAAACTCCTTGCCCTCATAGGTAAAACCAAATTTCCAGTCAGCCGGCGCGACATTATCCGATTGGACCATCTTGCCATTGCTAGTATTAGCTCGAAATGCACAAGCTTTGTCCGACCAACCGCACTGAGCATTGCCAGTTCTGGCTCCAGTACTGTGCCATCGGTATCCATGCGGATCCCGAACCCTTGATCTTAACTTCCTGGACATTGCCGGTTCCTCCCACATTGTACACCAAGACAAGAATCCAATCCGAGTTCCCCTAGAACTCAAACTCGACACCTCCCGACCTAACACATCGGGCTCGGCGGTATAAGATAGGGACAAAGCCCGCCTCATAATTGGTGATCTCGCCGAACATGGGCTGTGAAACGTCAAAGTGCTGATTGGGCCGGTCGCACCAGTTCTGTCCGGATAGGCGGCTCGAAGGGCATAGATTGGTGGCCGTGATGTGGATGGTGCTGTTGAGGCACCACCTTGTAGAGCCGTGGCACTTGATCTCATAGCAGGTTCCACAAGTGAGGCCTCCATGGAAGAGGGCTGTGCTTAGAGCTGCTGTCTCAAGGCTATACCCAGTTTCCATCGTGTTCCCATAGCCACAGCTTCCCTCTGCATTTTACACGTTATAGGGATGGACTCAAGCACCGAGATACAGGGTAATAGTGGACATGCTGCAATTAGCTAATCGATAGTTTTGGCAAAGTCTACAGCTCCATTTTGTCTAGGTGCATGCGAATCTTTCAGAGTATTCGGGAGATAACAGTAGGCACGACGATAAAACGAGAGTGGCATGTTACCACATTTACGACGACCTTGTTGTCTCGTTGAATTTAGTCGAATAACAAATCTGCCCAGAAAAGCTCCCAAATATCCCACATTTAGTAGACCGCGACGAAACTACCCAAGACTCACTCATTGTACCAGCGCCTTTGATGTCTCCATAGTGTGTAGCGTGTGCTGAACTCTATCCGCCTCGACTCGCGACGGAGCTCACGAGGCACAGAGCCGCGAGCATGATCGAAGCGACATTTATTGGACCACCCCCCTCAACCTTTTTTCCAACGATCAATTCTTTCCGGTACCTAAATGAAATCACAAACTTGCAGAGTTTCTTATACGTGGCAGTCGTAACGAGCAACAAGGAGCATCCCGGTAATGGAATCACATGTTTCTTGGTTCCTTTTGAATTAGATTTCACAGGAGGCATCACATAATTCTACGATGCAGAAAGGTTTGCGTTTAGAGTTTCCGTTCATGAGCAAGTTTGCGGATCTCAAGACACTTCAATGCGGTCAAACCGAAAGTCATGTCGACTTTTGGACGAGATGTTTAGCAGCATTATGTGGGAGAGCCTGCTCCTTATACATGTATCCGTTAACCCTAATAGATCAAATTCTGGAGGAAGGACAATTCTTTTTTTCTGGCTTTCATTCCATCGAAACCGTCTAAATTAGCCATCGCTTCTTTGTTTAATTCGACACAAAAACGGCCCTTTCTTTTAATTAATTGCCATTCTTTGAAAAATATATGGAAAAAAAAATCCAAGATGGACCCAAATGTTCATATGCATGATTTCAATGATTTTTTTTTTTTTTTTTGCAAAAACTAGCATGTGATAAGAAAAAATTATAAATAAAAGTCGCTTCAAATATTTTTTTTTCCCCTATCACAAACATTCTTGCAAAAGGGAACTTTTGATGGCATATAACTTGGACTAATACTGTGGACTCGGTTCCTCGTGCCATTTCTGTCTTTGTGCTTTCGTTTTTTGGAGGGTAACCATGCGGACTGCACGCAATACATCTTTTCCTTGTTTTCCGACAAAAAAAATATGTAACCTCTAAACGCCCGTAGACGGGTTTATGCGTGAATCTAGTGTTTCATAGTCATTAAATCATATTATCTTATATCGCGCTATGATTGGATTCACATGATTCTAACGCATCTTAAAATCTTCCCAAATATATAAGTAGGAAAAGAAGCACTGGCGACGAAAATTTTTGGTTAGCCATTTCTCTCTGGCTCCTCACAAAACATAGTCTCGAAGCATCAAGAACTCATCGAAGAAAAAAAGAATAGACAGAGAGAGAGAACACTTTGTGCATAGAAAAGCTGACAAGAAAGCAAATGTTTCTTTTTTAAAGACTATCCAGTGGGCTAACCCAGGACAAAGTCAAATGGCCTTTTTTTAGTCTCTCGTGCTGTAATTCTCAATTCATTCTCAAACTTCAACTATACCTTTTTGTAAAGTGTGAGAGTGAAAAATCAAACTCCTTACCTCCCCCTTCTCATTTGAAAAGAGTGGAAATGGCTTATCAGAACTGACGTTTTTATCGTTTATTATGATGCATCCCATCTTTCTTTTATAGTTGCATCCAGATCTATGCAGACACGGAACTCCATCATCTCACTATGCTCCTATGATAGCAGTTGGGTTTGCTTGTGGGATCAAATCAAACACATCCGACGCGTGGACATTAGTGGATCCATATAATGTGGCACGCCATGGCAGATCAAGTGTCATTGCTTTTGGTTAAGCGCATTAGATGATGATTTGACGTGGGAAGCGCAGAAGGGGAGATCTCTCAATGGCAATTTGACGCGCGACCCGCGAGAGTCGATGGAGGGCCCTCCACAAAAATTTTGCAAATGAGAGAGAGTGTAGAGTTCAGACACGACAATTTAAAGACGTACTCAGGTCCATCAAAACCCTATCTCTACCTCGCTTCTTCAATGGCGATTGGGTCTGCTCTGGGATTAAATCGACACATCCAACGCGTGGAAGGATTCGTGTAATGCGGCGCGGCACGCCATGGCAAATCAAAGTTGTTATCGCTTTCGGTTAAGCGCATTAGATAATGATGATGATGATGGTGATGATCATTTAAGGTGGGGGAGCTCGGAAGGGGGGGAGACCTTTCAATGGCGACTTGACGTGGGACCTGCGGGAGTACGTGGAGGGCCATCCAGGAAAATTCTGCAGATTAGAGAGAGAAAGAGATAGAGGGAAGAGAGAGAGAGGGTCGAGAGAGCAGAGGGATCTTGCTGAGTGGAGGACACGGACGTGCGTAATGAACCCCCATCATCTCAGAGATAATTATTGTGGGGGCGGAAGGTGGCTGGGCGTGTCCCTGTTGAGTCCATCGCATCAACGAGCGAAGAGTGTCATTTACAGAAAAAAGATCAGACGAACGGAAATACGAAAAGCGGGTCAAACAGGATAAGGTGGCCCGATCGACCCCGATGCTTTTGCCCCCCAAATAGAAAATGCAAAGGGCACTTGGCAGGTCAAACCAAGAAAGAAAAAAGTCATCAACATCCTCAAATTTGTACTACGTGCTATATTTATTTCAAACTTAAATCTGTATTTATATGATATGTTTATCTTAAAATTTAGAAGTAAATATATCATACGGATATAAATATAAAGTTTAACCTTAAAGATATAAATTTGAGATTTTTTAATGCTAAAAAAAGGGTTTGAGATACATATATCACGGTAAACATAATTTAGGGTCTTTTGGTAGTTTTTTCCTGATCAATAAGCCCTAAAACTTGACAAAGTATGTATGCCTACAATATCAACGTACATAGAGCTCTATTACAGATACTAAAACATTTAGAATTAAGTTTGTTAAATAAGAATTTGTAGTTAAACGAAATGATTGAGCATGTTCACATAATCGACGGCTGTTTTGACTCATCTTCCTAAAAATGATGTTCGGGCGCATGATGGAAGGGGAAGAGCATCTAGCAGAGCAGCCTACAAACCTTAGCAAACGCAAAAATCATTAAGGCGTGGTCAATGGGGGTTCCACAAGTCATGATGGCGAAAGAAGAAAGCGAGAACGTCGAGGAACAAAAGGGCAACAAAGCACGTAGCAGTAAAAGCTTTCAAGAGCTAAAAACCCAATGTAAACACGTCAAAAGTTCCTATCATGGAGGAGTCATGCACAATAATAACCTTAACAACCATAATAATAAGGATGATTAAGATTATCATCATCATCATTAGTCAATCCTGAGGAGCACTGGAGGGCTGTCGGTCAACTGGTGCATGCACCTTCGTGAGGGAATATTGCGACAGTGCAGCTTGGATTGCAGCTTGGATTTGGTCGAGGAGACAATGGCACCAGCCAACCGTTTCATCATCATTTTGTCCTATGGGAAATCTGTGTTTCGTTTTCACCGCGAGTCTTGTCATCAGTTTTACCATTTCTTTGTTGTCGCCCTCTACTTTATCGCTCGATTCTCGAATGCATATTAACGTGCGATTCAAGTTTGAGAAATGATGATGACGACGACTTAGTTATGTTGCCTTCAACTTTTTGGTGAGCGGTCGGGTCTAGGGATCTCTGTCATCCCTATCCTTGAGTATACACATGTTCCAGCTGTTGGATGGTGAATAGTGGCCGGGGCTGTAAAAAATACCCCAATGGTTCGGTTCAGATGATATGCATAGAGAACAGGCATCATGATGATTCGGTTCAGTTCGGTTCGAGTCATACCAAATCGAAATGAACCGAAACACATTGAAAACGCTTGGAGTTTTAGTGAAACAATTGAAAGCTCAAAGGAGAAAGAAATCCCCAGATTCGTTTTCATCGTCCATCGTTTCTCTATTTTCTTTCACCTGCTATTGCTTCTCCTTCCTCACGCATAACTTGTCGTCTAATCAACATCTCTTTCTCTATCAACTTCTTCTCCACCTCCTGGCAGTCTCTCTCCCTCCTTTGCCGTCATACGGAGGAGACGTGCTGGGAGACACTGCAGGCGAAACGGGGTTGTCGGCAGCGTTCACCGGGTCATAGTACGACTCTGTCGCACCCTCGTCAGAGGACTTCAACCTGGCCAAGCCGCCCCTTGAAATGACACTTGGGGTCAGCGATTCCCACCTCTTCAAGTCCTTGTGAGCTGGCCCCCTCATGTCCATGGCCAAGGACTTGCCTTCTTTTGTCCTCGCATCCTCCTCGCTGTTGCCGTTGGCATCCTCTTCATCTTCTTCTTCGTGAATTACGGTTCAAGCAAATGGATAGTTGGCATTTTTTTGGGGGTGTTCATTGAATAAGGTTAGCCCTCTCTATGCGGCAAGAAGCAACGAAAGAAAAAAAAGGGGGGAAAGACGAAAACCCGACGTGAACTGTGCTTTGGGCCACAATAAACATACAGTGTTTACGTATGATCCAGTTCGGGTATTACTAAGAAGTAAGAACCAATCTGAACCAAACCATTGACATCCCAAATACTGGTTGTATGGTTGTATAGACGCCGGATATATGGAGAGGAAAAGTGTGCAGATTGCAGATGCTTGTGATTAGAATGATTACCTTATGAACTTACCGTATCAATATTTGTCTTCACAAAATGAAGACAGACGAGACAGACGCAAGCGGAGAACACGAGAGAGAGAGATGAGACTGATTCAACATACAGTTTCTTTGTTCAAAGATTAGGATATAAATAAGATCCATCCCATAGTCCCGCTTAAGCTTCAACCTGATGTAAAGTTACACTAAACCTGAGCCGGAGGATGCCATGGCTTGCGTCTTACTTTGATCCATGAGATTATTTCGTATT
This sequence comes from Eucalyptus brandiana, assembly GCA_014182725.1. NCBI lineage: Eukaryota > Viridiplantae > Streptophyta > Magnoliopsida > Myrtales > Myrtaceae > Eucalyptus > Eucalyptus brandiana. Next base: position 39,561,165 of record CM024674.1, read on the forward strand.
TTGTAGTTATGGGGTTTTAAGTGTCTATAAGTAAGTTTTATCGTTTTGAAAAAAAGAAGGGGGGACAAAACACGATTCTCCACCCAACAAAGCTAACACGGTACAGTTTCATACGCACCTAGCCTTAAGAGAGACCGAAGGTTAGAACCGAGAATGATATTCAGAGACTTACAATGCATGTTGGCATATGCAAGAATTACAAAATATTCAGAGATGTCCGTTCGAAGTTAATTCTTCTAGCTTAGCTAAACTATGGAATGGTGATTACATATATATACATGATCTAAGTATCCCTTGATGTAGGTTTCACATATGCTACACCAGCGTTAATTTACTACATTCAGCACCGCAACTCACATGATCGCAGTTCCCCTAAGGTGAGGTCCACGAATGCATGAGAAGATGAGGACTTACGCTCCCGAAAAAACCTAATAGTTTCTCTTTCTACAAGTCACCTGGCTAAGTTCATCCTGAATCAAAACGAGGGTTTAGGCAAATCACGGGGGTAAATAAGCTTGTACTTTCATTCTCAAATATATATCTATAGACCAAATGACAATGTGGATTAGAGTGTACCATATTTAATTTTTCCCCATCACCGGTTACGCATTCCCGGAGGCACAATGTCCCCTAACAATCCCTGGTCAATGTCTGCCAAGTTATGCACCTGCAATGCACGGGAATCTCCAGACGAAGAACTCGGCAATTGGGTTGACCTTAAATAATTACTGGGAGGATGAGGGGGAGGACTTATTTCTTGAGGAAGCTGAAATGGTGGATGGTCCAGATGTGTTGCTAGAGGAGCCAAACGTCCACCAACAAGGCCAGTGGCATCGCGACTAATGACAAATCCACCTCGGGGGAATCCGGCACTGTGATGGCAGTGTTGGCCTTCATACGTTGTGATCACGATGGTAGGATCTTCAGAGGAGCGTTCCACTCGTTTCTTCACTGTGCATCTGCTATTTGTGCACCGATAATAGCTCCTGAATCAGCCCCAAACAAAAGTGAAAAAATGAAAATGCCGGGATTTTACGTGGTACTTCAGCAAAGAAGGAAAAAGAAAACACAACTCCCTCTGTTTCTTTAGGTAAATTAGTTTTGCCATCTCGATTTTCTGCTCTTTCATGTCCCTCATTCGGGTTTTTATCATGCATTTTCCAGCCTAAGGTGCCACATTGTTAAAAAATTCCGACAAAAAGGAAAAAAAACATGGCAAAACAAAGAAACTATACAAAGCCTCGTGTTCATACATGGATATGCGCATGCGCACAATAGACCACCCTATCATGTTGGACAGTAATACATATTGCACCAACGCTCTTGTTGCTTACGGTCAATGAAACGACACGAAGGTGAAATTTTACGAGCAGCACACTTTTTTACACCGATACTGAATAAAGTAAACTAAGGATTTACACCGCCAAGGGTCATCTTGTGGATGATCTCACAGAACATCAGAATATTAATATGTTTACTGCACAACAACAATAATAGAATTTGAATAAATGAAAAGACTGCTTATTTAATCAATCAATGTATGTTCCTCAATTTTTAATTAACATAAAAGTGGAACCTAATTCCAAATTCAAATTTTTGTGAGTTCTTTTCTCGTTATATTTCATTTTCTCTCAAATTTGGAATTTTCATTTTTGTGCTGTATAATACGAAAAATCAGAACATGTTAACCGATTGGCATTTGCAATCATTCTAGGCAGCATTATTGATGTTGTTGTACGACTTATCCATGTACATGGACGAAAGTTTTTAGTGGCATTCATATTGTTTTAACCTATAGCATAGATTCAATAGTTCAAATCTCGAGAATTACATTAAGCGGCGTCTTCTGTCTTTAAGAAACTCTCTAGAGTTTTGCATAATCTATTCACCATGACCAATTTTGTTCAATACATAAATGGCTACGTAGTATACAACCAATAGGATATAGCAATTCGCAAATTATTTTCTCAAAGAAAAAGGAGGTATTTCTTCCTACCAAAGTGAAAACAAATAAGGTAAATTCCTCCTCATGGTAAATGTTAACCATATGACTCTTTGAGTTCCTCTTGATTGCTTGAAACAAGTTACTTTCCCCTTCTCACCTTTCACTCTTTTCGAATCACCAAAAACAGATGGTTTCCAATTAACTCTTAAAAGTTCGTTTTCTTTCTATATCTTCTAACAAAGCAAGCATTGGCCAAGATGATGAACGGGAAGAACACAAACGTTGTCAAATAGAATAAAAAACTAAGCCACTTGCAAATGGTTAAGCGGAAATTTTGGTCATTCGGATAGATAGTGATGGCCCCCTCATATGAGATTATTGACTCTAGAGAGGGAAAAGTCCTTCCTCTTCCGGGCTGCTTGTGGGCGAATGTGAATATGGTCACTTCGCCTGTTAGCCATGCTTCATAATTGGAAAAACAAGCACTACGAAAATACATGCCAATTAGCCAAAGAAAGATGGCTTTCTGGATATTCCTCAATGTCCCGACTACTTAAAGATTAAAAAAAGAAAAAGAAAAAAAGAGTAGATAACAATCTCATAAAGCCCCACCATTATTATTGAGTCATCGTGATACTTCCCAAAATCGAAATTATTAATCAATGGAGGATTGTTAGAATAGTAATTTTTGACGACTAATAAAATATAATTTGCACTTCTAACTAATATTAATAGTTATTAGTTATATATAACTATTCTATTCCAGACATATATTTAATTAACGGGTCGGTACTTTTAAAGAAGTATAATCTATATAATGGTCATTCAATTAGCCACCTTATTTCGTTTCACGAACCAAACGAACTACAAAAGGAAAGCCGTTAAGTTCTTAGAAAATGTTGGCAAACCGAACTGTGAGTAAGAAACATTGAGGCGACAAAATGGCATGGTAGTAGCATACCTTGGATGCGGGCTGTTCTTCACGGCCTTCTGTCCATACTTCCGCCAGCGGTAGCCGTCTTCGAGATTGTCGACCTCGCTCTTGGTCATGAATGCGAAGCGCGGCTGCCTAATCCGCTTCTGGCCCTTCCTCCGGACCTTATTCCTGGAAGAAGGACATTTTTATCCATCTGTTGAATGACTACAAGAAATTAAGGGGGGGGAAGATAATCTACAATCTACTCCCGGAAGGTGAGCAATGAATTCGTAGATTCGAGCTAAAGGATTCGGACTTGCTTGCATAGCCCTTCTTTACAACGTGCATTAAGCCAGCAAGTATTGCTCTCTAATTGATGCCAGGTTCCTAAGTTTTAAGAATCCCTCAACCTTCACATTCAAAATCGATCTAAGCGTCGTACAGAAGACGCCGATTCTCAGTGGAAGAGATGCAGCCAATCGTTCGAATGAGAAAAGAAACCATCTCAGGCCAGCTCAAGAGAGGAACTTCCCGAGTAGGCAAAGAAAAGTAAAAAGGAAAAGCCGGATAGAGTAGTTCTATGGACGAGGGTCGCGGCCATTTTGATGGGGGGACGAAACATCATCCCAGCATCGTAGGTAAATGTAAGCTAAGAAATGTTCCAGCTCCCCCCGACTGAAAACGGATTCGAAACACCACAGGATAGACTGAAAAAAAATGGGGTGCAATGCCCTCAGATGCGCGAGCCGCAATTCGAGGCGATGAAGAATTGCGCGCGTGTAGGACATGCCCAAACACAACCACGCTCTCAGCCCAACATTGCGATAGTCGACAAAAAACCTAGTTCACTTACAGGAGGAGCCAAAAGCACCAATGATCCAAGGACGTCTACGCAAAACGTGCTGACAAGAAAACCTCAACACCAGAAGCCTTTGGCACGAGGGGGAAGGGGGAGGAGGGAGGGTATATCTTTTCGAATAATGTAAAGTTGAAAAGGGAAGGAGAGGCAAGTTGGGCTAGTTTCAATAGATGCTCAGGAATCGACGCTGGAACATGCCGCGGAGGAGAAATCCAAAAAAATCCCGAATGGACCAGACCACCATCTCCAAATGATCGAAACCCTCAAAAAAAAAAATTACGGGTCATTCTTTCTCTTCTTTTTTTTCCAGTTATCCTCCTCTCGCTTCGACACCGCGTGAATTAACCAAAAGAATTTCACTTTTCGAAAGAAAGAAAGAAAGAAAGAAAGAAAGAACGGGAAAAGGAAAAGAAAAAAGAAACCAGAAAGGAAAAAAAAAAAAAAAAAAAAAGATCCGGCCCCCAAACTCTTTTGGGAAAAAGTTGCAGCACGCCATTCCCGCCGCAATGACGGCGGCGTCGGGGGACGTGATTAATGCAGCATCGGCCCCGCCGGTATTCTGGCGGTATTCCACCCAGAAACGCCCGCGGTATTTCCGGGCGGAATTACGAAATTACCTCCCCCGCCCCCAGCTCGCAGGAGCTGGGGGCGGTGGTGCGAGATGGAGATGTGGAGATGGAGATGGAGATGGAGGGAATGGACGTCGGGGGTACGGACAAAAAGGGAATTGCACTCCCTCCCAAGCAGATATTTGGAAATGAATAGATTACAGACGATTCTACCAAATCAGCGATTCTGTATCTGACTGACTCGTTCAGTTCAGTCCCCCTTGGATTTTGACCCCTTATTCCCTTCTTTTTTTTCGCCTTTTGCCATTCGAATTGGAGTAATTTACGACTCGGCCCCAACCACCGGCAACCAATTTTTCGGAAGCTTTAGAAACCCTACGATGTAACTCACGGTGTCTCGGGCGGCGGCTTGCCCCCGGAGCTCCCGGACTTCTCCGGCGGATCCTCGCTCGCGCTCGAGTCCGACGCGTTCGACGTCGACGCCTCCCCTCCGGCCGCCGATGGATCGGATCCCCCGAATCCGCCGCCCCCGCCTCCCCCGCGGCCGCAGAGGCTCCCGCCGGATCGAAGGCCCCGCCGCCGACGCGGGGGCCGGGTCGTCCCGGCGGAGCGCGCAGCTCGTCGTCGGGGCGGAGGTTCCATCCGAACTCGCTGAGGATGCTGCTCTCGGTAGCGCCGGCGCCGAGGAAGTAGACGCCGTCGGTGTAGGGGCCGAGGTGCGGCCAGCTGGAGTCGCCACCGCCACCGCCGCCGCCGAAATCGCCCCCGGGTTCTGGCGGCCTGTCGTCGTCGTCGTCCATGACCGCTACTTCATCCGAGGAGGAATCGGGATTGAGCTCGAGGAAGGGGGAGGGAGGAGGACGATTCTAGAGAGAGAAAGAGAGAGCTAGGGTTCGGATGGACGAGCGGTTTTGGTATCGGGTGGTGTCAGTGCATTTAGTTGCGGGTACAGAGCGGTGGAGAGAGAGTGTGAAAGGAGATGGGGAGGAGATGAAAAAGGACGGGAGGGGATGATCGCCGTCAAAGTGAAAGAGGAGGGGAGGGGGAGGGGAGGAGGTAGAAGTAGAAGAGGAGAAGAATGATGTACGTGAGAGAGGGACACGTGATCGCAGGCCCCGACCCCACGCGCATATCTCCCTGTTCCTGAATTTTATTCCCCTCTCTCTTGGCCCCCCTCCCCCTTGTTGTCTTCCCCCATTCTTTTTCCTTCACATTTCCGGATGATCAATTCTTACAAAAAAAAAAAAAGTGGTTTCGTAGATGATGAGAAAAATTTTGGTTCGTTTTTTTAGTTATACAAATAATCATTTTTAAGAAAATATTTTTTAGTTCATTCATTTCTTATAAAATAAATGCGTTCCTAGTTGAAACGATGAAAATGGAGGGAAGATTTCAAAAGTATTAAACCTCCCCATCATCTGCTTTTGCAAAGAGTTTCAAAATTTCACAAATGGTTCCATTAATAATTGAATACTTCAAAAGATTTCAAAATTTGAGTTTTCAAAAGCCAAAGGCGTAAGTTCTGCAAAACACACAGAAAGCTAAACGTGAAAATTACCCCAAAAGAGTTCATGCATGAGCTAGAAGACGGCGGAAGCTATGGACCTCTCTGTAGCATACACATAATAATGCATCGTGTATAAGGAAAAACCATAACCAGCGAAATTCAATGGATGATTCGTTCTATCCATTCTAAATGAAAGATTATCCATGACAAAAAGAAAATCGAATCTTGATATGCATAAATGTCCATTCAGATAATCATCAAATGTATTGATATTCTCATGATGCGTCATCAAAATTAACAAAAAAAACCCTGGTCACTTTGAAAAAATAGACAGATTATTCGATTCAAAAGAATTCGATCCCAAGTCAAAGATCTCAAAAAAAAAAAAAAAAAAAAAAGGAATTCGGGCCGCCATAATCAAAAAAGGATTTGTTCCATATTATCGTCCTTTCCAATCAGGCGAGAGAGAATTATCGAATGGAAAAAAAGAATAACGTACACACTTAAAAGAAGGAATATGTTAAAATACATTGGCGCGAATAAATCATCCGCATGATTGTTCCGCACGCCAAGCGTGGGTGGGCCCAGCATAAAATCTTCCGTCTTTTTTTCTTCAATTAAAATACCGGCGCTTTTTTTTAAATTTTTAGTTATTTAACTATTATTAATGTTAGGGAAGATTTGTCCTAATCCGTTTCTCGATCGACGTGGAGGTGTTCAGCCCTTCCATGGGATTGACCTTTTCTAATTATTTCGTCCCCTCCATCCGGTTCGAGTTCAGTCCAGTGCGAGCGAGACACGTGTCGAATGTTCGGTCTAAGTTGGAGCACGATGGGATTTGTTTATGGCATCCGATCTGGGCCGACGTTTTCCGAGACCACATCATCCTTGGTTTTTTTTTTTTTAATACGCATTGGAGTATCTACGGTAGGAATACGGTAGAAACGAATATGTTGATGATGGCTTGCTAAATTATGTGAAATTCTTGTAATGTTAGTACACATTAGTATTTCTCTAGAAGCTGTACGCTTTTTCGAAACGACGCCGTTTAATGTTGAAAGTGATTTCAATTGATGTTTATATCGTACAACCCCACATACTTTTGTCAACAATTATAATAATTGGACCGTTCTTTTATTTAATAGTTTTCACCTTTTATATATGTACTAACTCTGACGAAAGCAGAACGTGTGTGTGCAATCACTTTTTGGAAAATATCAGTACTTTGAATATCCATAGCGCCATGATATATTATGTGTGTTCTAACACGGTTGAGATGCGAAGTGAAGGAGAGAGATATACTGTGTGAAATATTCAAGGTGTAAGTTGAGGTTAAAAAAAGGTTAAATACACGGGTGGAATTGAGTTTGTGGGATGGGTGGAGTTGGTGGGAAAAAGTTTTACTTGGTCCAAAGCTAAGCAAAAGTCCAATTAGCCCAAATTGCATGGAACTCTAAGGGAGGCCAACTACCCAATTCCTGGCTTAAATAGTAGTACATACATTATTAGCTTTTATGCACGCGCGAAGTGGTTATTTTCATTTTTTTCACTCTTCGTGCAACACCATAGTAAATTAATATAAAAAAATGCGTAATTATCGGATGGAGAAATAAAATATCTAACATTGTTGTTGTTTTACCGCTGTGCGGAATCTTTTCTAGAAAGTAAACATTCAATGAATATTTTGTGACACATCCAATAACATCGATAATCAACGTTCAATCGAAATTCAAAAAAAGAAAGGGATTAAACCCGGTGGAGGTGGCTAAATTTTTGGCTTTTTGACAATTCCTAATCATTTATGTTGGCCAATTTACTTTATTCCCTTTAACGTTAAATTGCTCTATAATATTAAAATGATATGTCGAGGAGGTTAAATGGGAAAGTTAAAGGGGAAACAGAACCCCCTTTTCTTCCCTATATATATATATATATATATTTATATATACATATATTATATTACATATGCCTTCTTTTTTGTCTATTATTCCTTTCCTAACTTCACGGTATTTTTTTTTCATATAAGCACATTAATAAGATCCAAGTTGGATATAGCATGGGCCAAGTTGAGAGGCCGATAGGTTTTCCGATTCCTTACGCTTTTGAAATGACGCGACAAACAAGAAGGGAAAGGTCCCATCATCTTGATTGGCCCCCCGCCTCTTTTGGCTTCTACTTAGGAGCACACCACCGCTTTTTTTAATGCATCTTGTTCGGCACATTATGTACTGAGTGCGGGAACGGATCTGGAATTGAAGATCTTAGGGAAAAGTTTAGTGTAAAGAATTTAATTTTCATATAGCGTTTGTCTATTTCGTAAAAAGCGAATGATTTAAAAAATATTTTTCGAAAAGTATCACTTATAAATGAATGAACAGAAAATACTTTCATCGTTCGCGAAAATAATAGTGTCGATGATGAAATGACATAAGAAATCATTTTTAAAAAATATTTTTAAATTATTAATTTCACACCAAACAAATGGAACTCAAATCTGAGTTCTTTTTAGTATTGATTCTTGTTTTGATGACAAAAGAGTGGGTTTTTACTTGGAAATACTACATGTTTTTGTCAATGAGATAGAAAGAAAAGGTTCAGAAGATTTATGAGTTCGGAATTTTTCTTTGTTGGATATATGCCTTTCATGAATTTCGGATTTTTTGGGTAGCGCCGATGCTAGTGGATCTTCCATAAAAGACAAGCGTGCGAAAATCATGTACTGGCGCCTCTCGGAAGTCCCTATCAAATCGACGTAATTATTCACGACGGTGAACACGGGCATATGGATAGAAATTTATATGAAAAATGCTCCGAGTCAAGGCCGAGGAACTAACCGGATATTCTATGGATGTTCAGGTTTACTGGGGTTTCTCCGTTCTTGTTCTCGAACTATCGTAATTCGAACACCTTAGACACTCGGAATTTACTAATTGATGGTATCTGGCAACACGAGATAAATCGGAGTCAGCTGCGGAAGAATCCTGAAATGTCGGACATAGCAAACACACGTACCAAATGCAGCTCTGAAAATATGAGAACAAGGAAGGGACCAAACTTGTTCGATAAGCCAAAAGGTGCATAGAAATCACTCGGAGCCGGCTGGCAATGCCAATGGAAAGTATCATAACAGCAAGATCAAGACTCGACGAGCGCACGCATACTCAACTAAATCACGAGCTTTTACTTCATACGCAAGTCTAGTTCACGTCATCGACTTCTAACTTTGAGCAGCTCATAAGTTCAGAATTTCATCGGACCTTGGCGGACTGAGTTTGGCAATTAGTGTCGTGCCATGGCCGAGATATTTCGATGTGGTTACAAAGTGCATTTCATTAAAATAAAGAAAGTGAGTGGAGATATCCTCTAGGTTTTGGAGAAAGGAGCTGGTCGGATCGTGTCGATTTCGAATTTCTCTCCGTGAACCCCCGCGTCGACTTGCTAGGATCACACTTACTTTATGCAGACGCCCAAAGGTTGCGAATGTTGGAAAAAGAGGAGTCCTGTGGCGCATGCGATGCAAGCACGACATTTAGAGAGAGAAGGCCCGGAACATTCCTTTTTGATATATATATATTAACTTAGGGTTACGTATACTTTTCTACTCCTTAATATTGATGTCCATGTGATTTGATCCTCTCGCTTTTCTTTCTATTTTACAGTCCTTTTTTGACTTTCTTGATTTGTGCAATGGATTCTTTTTGTTAATGTGCCAAGATTTCATCTCGTGACGCCAGATTAGCAAGACTACTTGACATGGCCCAGGTTATGATAGCGTTTTGAAAATCGGACTCAGTTGGTTGGCTCGATAAGGACTCGGCTTGACCTTAAGTCCAGCTCATGGCCTCGTGCTCGGCGTGGTGAAAACTGTTTAAGAACTTGAGGAAGAAGGAAGAACAATAATTGTGCCAACTTGCGTAAACCTAGATCAAATAGGCCCTTCAACTGATCTTTTGATTTTCTAAATAGAAAGTGAGATTGTAGGACTTGAGATTCGATCTCCTCCATCCTACTTGGTCCGACATGCGCTCATCAAACCTTGCTAAGCATCATCGCCATATGAGTAGCGAGTCTCTCTTGTATGAACGCAAAAATCTTTATCACGGCATTGTGGACCCTTAGTTCAATACTTATCATCGGGGTTTGTCTTGGTCTAGAAGAAAGGGAGTATAATATAGTTCGTGTTTACCCCTCGTTGGCTGCTTGTCCTAACAGACTCCATCGGTCATTGACATATTAGAGTTAGATTGAGGATTTCTTCTGGTTCAATCCAAAAATAAGATATAGCTACAAGAATACTCCAGCATTTAAAGTAGATTAACAACAATTCCTCATATGCTTAGGCCGTTGCAATAGGTTGGAGAAGAGTTGCCCCAGGTGAGATTGAGGATGGCGATTTTATAGAAACAATGTTTTCATGCGTCCTCCTTAGCCCATTAAGGGGAGCAGCCATTTCTTTTGAGTATGGACGGTTTAATTCATTCACTCAAGAACAACCGTATGATGATGAGATAAAGTGATCTGGAATTTAATTGAGTACGGGTTCTAGATCAGATCTTGGGGAAAAGAAGTAAGAGACATACTTCCTACTTCCTACGAAAGGCCAAGGCAATCGATAGAAAGAACTCTTCATTAGGGCTTTATCAGTTCCATCAGTTGAACCGGTCAAATCCCATACTAGCAAGCCATTTGGTGTAACCTCCATCACGGTTTTCAAGATGCTGATGCCGGAGAAGGTTGTCAACGGGGTGATCGGTTGAATTAGTAATGGGGTCATATAATCGTGTGACCAAGTGGGGCCTATTGAATAAGTTCTAACCTTTGTTCCTATGGTTTAGGTCATTTGTACTCGGGCATCTATCCATCCTCCGTTTCACAACTAATTCCGTATTCAATTTTTCGAGATCGCCTCACGCTTCATATCCAATGGGTCTTTTTCCGAGGTCGTTGTCCCGTGAACTCGTCTCTCTTTCCATTGACAAAGAAGAACCGTGCTTTCGAAATATTCCAAAATGTGGGTTTTCTAGAGCATCCAGAGTCGTTTGGTTGGACCATGTTTTCTTGTCCGTCTCGAAAGACGCGATGTCAACCCACGGATGACATAATTTCCATAAATACAATTAGTGATTTCATTCGGTAAATTCGTGTTGTTTGTTGATTGCCTGCATAAGAGCATCGCATCGTCGGGACCGAACGTATTTCGCATCGAAACTCCCTAAATCAGAAAGTGGAGAGCATCACTAGGCGAACCGACGATGCGGAATAAAATCACATCGAAAAGAAAGACGCAAAGTTCAGATGCCATGATCGAAAAATCGAAAATGAGTACATGCTAATGAGTGGTTCGATTCGTTAGCAAAACCGTCGTTTTAACAGATGTATGGTGTAAGGCGATCGTTCTCTCTTTCGTGTGTCTCCGATTCTCTAGTACAAGGCTATGCTTGGGAAAGAGAGAGAGAGTGGATGGTACGAAAGCTTGGGCCGAACGTTAATAAAACGTTAATTCTGAAAATTTTTGTCGGCATCAACGGGCGTGGCCAAGCGTTTGAGTGCCGGCAAACACGACTTTCTCGAACCCTCCCCGCTCGAGCGATTTCCGAATTGGGCGGAACCGGACGCGGACGACTCTGTTGATAACACGACAGAGATCACTCGGATGCTCGAAGAGATTCGGGCACTCGACATCTTTAAAGAGAAGAATTCTATGATCCGAAGTTGAATGTGTGGATGCTAACGTTTGGATGTATGAACCTCGACCATTGTACTTGCCTGCTCCTCTCGATGAGGCTGTACTTGGTAGAATTGGTCTGGTCAATGACAAGGGTCGAGACCGATTCCTCCTTTCCTCCGCTCTGACTTATGATGGAATAAAATGCCAATTATTGCATTCAAATTCTCTTCAATATTCTGTAATAAATTGGAATATGAAAAAGAGAAGATACAGCCAGAATAAGGCAAGTCCCTCTATTTTAATTTGCCAGTAAATAGTAGAGATAAACATGCCGGTCGTACTTGATTTTCTCTTGCCACTTGCACTAATTGTGGGAAAAATCAAGGAATCCAAATGGAAAGACGAAACGCACACATCCGGAACGAAGCAAATATTGGGTTGGAGTAAATCTTTTTAATTGCACTAGTGCGAACACAATCATAGATTTTAGAATGAAAATATCATCCAAAATATCTTAAATTTATTATAAGATGGCCAATTCAGTAATAATTTTTTCAATTGTACATTTCACTCTTAAATCTATTGTACGACAACTAATGCATTTTTAAACATTTTTAATTGTGCTAGTTTAATCTGATTTGCTGATTTAGTCATAAACATTTTAATAATTTGCCCATATAATCCTTTAATGATTCACTCAAAATCAGCTGGAACGACTATATTGGCTTTCGATATAATATATTTAGAATTAAATTGATATAATTGAAAATTTTAGAATTAAATTGATCACCATATAAAAAATTATGCCTTTTTGGATAATTGTCCCATTTTGAAACCCATACAAATTTTAATATGATCGATTCAAATCATATACCTGAAAAACCTAAAGTAGTATTTTCTACTTAAAATATTTTTTCCAGGAACACGTAATTGTCCTTTTCAGTAGGATATGTTTCCTACCGGACTCTAAGGGATAATAAAACAAGTTGATATTGATTGTTTCCCCAGCTTCGTACTAGAAATATAATAAAGATTTGGGATGTGCTGTCATCCATGCGTTCGATAGCTATGGGCGGTGAAAACAACCACCGATTTATAACCATCTTTAGAAAGTTACAAACGTCCATTACACATAAAGATTAATAAATTTGAAAGAACAAATAACTTCTTAATCTTCTAGGTGGTTAGTACTTAGAAATTACACAAATCCTAAATTAACGGATATGGGCATGATCACCCAATGGTTATCTTTGTGTTTGATTTCTCACTGTTAATATCGATGATTTTGTCGAGAAACTAAATAACTCTCATTGATAATTTCACATTATATTGTCGATAGCTTCATTGACAAATTGCAGATTCTCTTCAAGTTATTGATAATTATGTTCATAAATGATCAAACAATGTTCTCATCGACTAAATCTATCACTTGTTGATAATAAGTTGAGCATTTTTTGGGGGCAAAGCCCTCTCCCCATAAATAGCTTAGGGAGGGAGGGAGGGGGGTTTGGTTAGTCAAGTTAGTCAAGTCTCGGCATCAGACTGCACATCATCGAGCATGGCCACGTCTTTGAGTACCAGCAAACACAACTTCTTGGAGCCTGCCGCTCGAGTAATTATCGAGTTGGGAGGAACCAGGTGACTTTGCTAATGACACGACAGATTTTATCTAGAAGCTCGGAGAGATTTGGGCACTTAACACAGTAAAATAGAAGAATTCTATGATCCAGAGTTGAATGTACGACAGATTTGTACTTGCCCGCTCCTTTCCATGAGGCTGTACATCGTAGAATTGGTCTAGTCAATGGCAAGGGTGAAGCTCGCTCAAAAAAAATAAAAAAATGGCAAGGGTGAAGACCCAATATCGCATTCAAATTTTCTTCAATATTCTATAATAAATTGGAATATGAAATAAGGAATATGTAGCTAGAATAATGCAAAATCCCTCTATTTTAATTTGCCATAAAATAGTAGATATAGACAAGCCGTACGAAAGATAACGTCCGTATGCATGCGCCTCGACCCTTTGACTTGCCCGCTCCTTTCGATGAGGCTGTACATCGTAGAATTGGCCTGGTCAATGGCAAGGGTGAAGGCCGGCTCCTGACTGACGATGGAATAAAATGCCAATATTGCATTCAAATTTTCTTCAATATTCCATAATAAATTGGAATATGAAATAAGGAATACATTAGCTAGAATAATGCAAAATCCCTCTATTTTAATTTGCCATAAAATAGTAGATATAAACAGGCCGGTCGTACTTGATTTTCACCTACCGCTTCTATCTATTGTGGAAAAAATCGAAGGAATCCAAATGGAAAGATAAGACGAACATAGATTTAAAAACCCATCTGAATTTCAACATCGATGATTCAAATCGTACACTTGAAAAACCTTACTAAAATAGATCTATTTCCCATGACTATGTAATCATTCAGTAGGAAATGTTAACTTCCGTGGATTGTTAAGGGATTTTAAACAAAATTAGCAAGTTGATATGCTTGTTTCCCATACATCGTACTAGAAATAAAATAAGGATTGGGGATGTGCCGACATCCACGCGTCCAATAGCTATAGGCGGCGAAAACGACGAGCTATTATCAAAATGACAACGAGGACGATAGCGACAGTGATGCGAATATATTCGTATCGGATGGCACCGGGACGTGAAATTGACGACGGAGCGTTGCATTATTATGATAGCCATGAGATTAAGCAAAGGAGCTGGAGGGGGACCACGGGACATCATTCAACTTGAAGCAGATGCACTGAATCTCGATCAAATTCAATCATAAAAATTTTCCGTTTTAGTAACACATCATCATTGCAATTTCTATAGTGGAAAGGCCATATGGTGCACAGAGATGCCCCGAAAGCGACCTGGATTAGTGAAAATTAAAAAGAGAAAGGTGAAAGTTACGGACGGATGAGTTCTCCTCCAGCTCCTCTGAATCAGGAAAAGATCCTGGATACAACCGGATCGTGTGAATCCGACTCAAATAGAGCGATGGATGAGGCGAGCCCGACGTGGAACCCGCCCGATCCGACGGCGCGCTCGAGTCGTGCATATGTGCATCGGGCGTCCACGATATCCGCCCCGAAGCGCGACGGGGTCTATGCATGAATCCGAGTGACAAAGAGAAGAGAGACATGTACCTAATTGTTGCAATCACTTGTGCAGCTCTCATCCATCAGGACTTTGATGGGGGTCTGATGATTATTGCACTTGGGCCAGGCCCAAGTATTTGAGGGCATCGTGGGCTTATGGGCCGCCACGGCCCGGTGCGAGGCCCACGATAAATGCTGGGAGAAGAAAAATCCAAATCCTACTCCACCCGCCAAGCCGCCGTCAATTGGCATCCCAAATTCGTGCCTAGGTCGTTGTCTGGCATGCGGGCATGGAGGAGGACTATATATTCGTTCTCATATACTTGCCCTTAGTGTAAGTATAAGATAGACTGCAATGTAGCATATCCGCCCAAAAAAAGAAGCAAAAACTAGAGTAGTTTTTCTAATTGTATTGTATGCTTATGAATTTGAAAGCTTCTATACATATTTGTGGGTGCAACTTAAATGATGCACGGTGAGAAATTGTCTATTTTATTGTATGGCATTAAAGATTCGATGTAATAAATTTTGATTTGGAGGGTTTATCGAATTTCTTCTCACCATGTAATCAACATACATGATAAAAGAGCATTCCTACTCTTGGTGGAGAACCCTTTGACGGATGCGCTCTATTATAACCTCATATTTTTAAGAAAGTAATTGGGACTAAGCCAATTGGCGATACTAGCAAAACCAAAAAAGAAAAAAAAAATGGACTATTTTTTTTTCACTTTATTGGGTGGATCGTTCGTACTTCAAACAGAACGGGGAGAACTTTCAACCCCTATCTGAAATGAAATGCTAAGGAAGGACGTATCTAGAAAGTGTGATTGAATGTAAGTGCGGTTGAGACACGAAAAATCTTTAAAATTCAACGATCAATGGATGGGATTTTCATTTTTTTTTCTTTAAAATGGATGGAGGATTAGTTCTCAAGAATCCTTAGATACACCCATTATAACAGAGTGAAAAAGAAACTTGTCGAGATTCATAATTCCCTGTTTTCATTTCAGAAAAAATTTCGAATCCAGCGATTCCCATATTTGAATGTATTTTGGCGTGATACAAGTATGTACGTACGTGTTGTCGCATGTGTATGCGTGCGTCTTAATCTAGTTCATTGTTGTGAGTTGATGGAAGAAATAACTTAATTAAATAATTTCTGGTTAACGACTATTTCATTTTTTGATTGATGAATCAATCGAAGTAAACTTCATTAATAGGACATATTGGACGTATAATTGTTCAAATCGACAAGAATTAGCAGCACAATATCTAAAACAATTTGGATCAACTTCTAGGAAAAATTACCCAATGAGCCCTAAACCTATTATACGTATTTCAACTTAGTTCTAAATTTTTTAATTTTGCCAATGTTGCCTTAAATTATTTTCGTGAAATTCAAATATAATCATTCCGGTTAATTTTCACTTGAGAATGATGACGTGACAATCCAATTATCGCCCCCATATTACATGACATAACTAGCGTCTAATGTGAAAAAACTTAAGCAAAACTAGGTCATTTTGTATATCTTTTTCCTATACTTTTTTTCTTTATTTTGTCTTATATAATTCCTATTTATTCTCTCTAGCAATTACATGTTGTTGAGCCCAGAGAGTCGGTGTAGTTGAGATTCGTGACTAAAAGAAACAGAAAAATGTAATTACTATACATTATTAAATGACAAGAACATGAGTCTATTTTTAATTTTACTTGATTACTATTTTAAAGTGGCATAATACCAATGAAAATCAATCATAATATAAAAAATATCTCTAGCATTCCCTTCACACTCAAAGTCTTCACACTTAAAGTCTACATTTGGTGGACTATATATAACTCTAAATAGGATATTTATCCTATCCAATGTTTGGGAGAATACAAGGTTCACATATCTCAAAATAAAAATAAAAAATCATTTAAAGAGTGGGATAAAACCGAATAAAATATCTAATATGGAAAAACTAAGGATAAAAGGGCAAAAAAAGAGAGGAGAAAAACATGATGGACTCACTTCACTGCTCATCGCTAGGTCTGCACCTCTCAGTCGATCGAGAGTTTCAATGAATATTCTCTTATTTTCAATCGCGCTTTCTTTTTGCTCCGATCTGAATAAAAGGATGGCAGAAGGAGAGTTCGTCTTCGCTACCCATTTAATTTGGTTATGAACTCATGGGTCATTGAAACGGGATTGTTTACCCGAATCTAATTCTGTCTACTGGAACTTTTTGGGTGTACGTCTTGTCTCTATTTATTACTCTATTCTACGTCATCAACAAGTTTTCTTTTTTTTTTTTTGTCAGTCCTACTCTATTCTTACTCTACACTCACTCTCAGAGGGTTTTTTTTTTTTTTGTCAGTCCTACTCTATTCCTACTCTACACTCACTCTCAGAGGGCGTGGGAGTCGAAACCCACTCTTGAAACTTACGCGTCCTCATCCCATTCCCCCCGAGAAAGTGGGGATTTGAACCCTCACATCCCCCTTCCATGTTGGAAAAGTAGCCATTTGGGGCGAATCCCAGTGGTTGTCATCAACAAGTTCACGAGTTAACCAAATTATCATTTTTATATTTTCTTTTCATTTTCAATTTTAGGCGATAGTCTTTTTAACTCTGGTTCAAAGAATAATTTTAAAAGGAAACAAAGCACTTGAGTTCAGCCATGGCGGACTCAAATATTGATTTCAAATATTAATCCATGTCACGTGTCGAACAATCATGGTGACAGATCGTCTACTCTCTTGTACAACATTAGAGATTCGATGCAATAAATAACTTTTATGTTGGAGTGCTTATTGAATTATTTCTAATAACACATGACGAGTTTTGTAGTCTTATGGAAACATGAGTTTTCATATCATAACGATTTGCACTCTTTGCATTTAACCACAACTACTATTGAATGTTGTAAATCCATCGAGTAATCCACGTACATGATAAAAAGAGCGTTTCTGCTTGCGGTGGAGTAATCTCTCACAATTTGCTCAATCATTGCCTCCTATTCCTAAGAGAGCAGTTAAGATCAAGCCGCATGGCGATACCCACGAAAAAGAAAGGACTATATATTCTCTTTTTCCTTTTTTTTATGTGGGCCTTCCGTACTCCAATCCATATTTGAAAATGAAATGCAAAGAAAGAACATATATATCAAGAAAGTATTTTCCCAAATAGAGGTTACGGAGTAAGAGGGAATTTGAGTCTAAAATCCACGTTAAAGACGCTAAGATCTGGACTCAATCCCTTAAAAGCTATAATCTTTTTGAATTATGAGTTGATTTAATAACGAACGTTTCATAACATAGAGACATATATCAACAATCTAACGTCAAACTTCTATTTTACTAACACCATTTATACTATATAGTTCAACAAAACATTTTCTCCGTGGACAATGCGTCAAAGGGCGAGGATCCTCTGCCGCAACATCTCCAAAATATTTCTCCTTAGTTATGCTTCCTCTACGCATATGTTACGCAAGCTCACATACATTAAATTTGGGAATATATCGTCACATTATAATTTGAGCAGAACGCCTATTCCAACCGCGTGCTGCACGGAGAAATCTGGCTACGAGCGCGCAAAGACTCTCAAATTTAACGGGAAAAGTCGTAATCATGTTACTTGATAAAGAACTTGCAGAGATCACAGGATCCTTCGTTGTTTGTTTGTTTCCCCGAATCATTCTTATTGATATCGAATCATGGCCGTTTGATACGGAATATGACATTTTCCCCGACTCTTTGTCCCGTTGTCTTCAATCATTCATCTCACGTACATTTTCACAAGTCAAGAAATTGGCGAGTTGACCGAAACACACCCACCCATATTGGGGAAGGGCAGAATAAATTATGTATAACATTCTAATTTTTAGCCTCCGTTTCTTGCGCAGCAAATAAACAAAAATTATCGTCTGTATTGCTTACGAAATGATTTAATGAAAAATATTTTCATTATTCACAAAAAAAAAAAATTATGTATAAATTGTTGGTATTGAAAAGAAAAGGCTTTCGTTAACTAATTATTTCAAGCGATCCGAGTGATTATTTAAAAAAAAAAAAAAAAATCTTTTCCAAATACTTCGTTTTCCTGTAATTAAAAAAAAATAGTATGTTTTAATTGCAAATAAAGTTAGAAAGCATATAACACATCATGGAATTTGTTTCTTGATTGAGGAAGATGAATCAAAAACTAAGAATCGCATCCAATCGGTTATAAGGATCTTAGGTCGATGATTTTTTCATTTTTGCACAGATGAAATAAATATGATACCATTAAAATCAATTCATCCATGAGAAATTGCTAGTGTCTTAGTTAAACCTATTTTTCATGGTTGAGGCTTAACGTGACATCCTGATTTTTCGCTCCACAAAATGACGAGCTCTCCAATGGACTACGCCATTCGCATCCTCACCGCGACATCACCGAGTCGCCGTGGCTACCTTGTCGTTAATAAACTTTGTTGATCCAAACATCCCAACCTCAAGAATTTCCAAAGCATTGGCCTTTAAAGAAATAGCTTTAAAAAGAAAAAAAAAGAAATTACCAAGACTATTGAATCTTTACTCCATGTTTGAGCTGGTCAAGGGATAAGGATCCAGCTAGCATGAATTGAGGTAGCTTAGTCAAGAAATTGAATGCAATATGAAAGAGACAATGGCCGTGGAAGGGGCAGCATTGATTGAAAAAAGAAGAAGAAGAAGAAGAAGAAAAGGGGGGCACGCGGGGAGAGATAAAGAGGGAACCAGTAGTCCCCTATCTGCACGCCCTCTTCAGCTCCTCCAGCTTCTTTCCCCACTTCTGTCGTAGCCGTGAATTAGAGAAGACAGCAAGCGGAAGCAGCAAAGACCCTCTCTCTCTCTCTCTCCGTTGCAGCTACTTGCGTCACCACCGTCGACCTCGTCTTTGTTCCGCCAAGCTGCCGCCACAAATCACCAGGACCCGAGGCAAGTGGATTTCCTTCGTTCTATCCTATATTGATCGTTTGTCATGTGACGAGACTAGTTTCATAGGAATCCAAGAACGTTGTTGAGATTTTCGTTTAGTTGAAGTTTCAACTACGTTACTCGTTTAGTCGGAAGTTCCGACTACATTACTTAGCTATGTTGTCGAGTTCGAAATAGTCAAACTTGTAGTTAGGTCGTAGAGACATGGATAGTCGATATTTGACACGTGCGTAGGCCAGAACAGCAGAAACTTTGAAGGAAATTCGTGGCTGGGCTGAGGGCGGGTTCGGATCTAGCCCGACCCAGAAGTTTGCTAATTTTTTACCGACTTATGTGGTGCAAATTTCATGGGGGCATTCTCCACGAGAGTTGTCTCTTATTGACCATTCTACCACATACTTTAATTTCAGAATTTTTGGATTTCATATGATAAAAATATATTGGAAAAAATTTCAGGATTCAAAATCTGTTTTTGGGTCGCTGGACTGACCTCTTTCTGCTTTTCATTTTCTACAGATTTCTCGGTCCAGAATTATAAAATATTTTTCTTCACAAAAGTTGTAGAGAACATCCCAAGCTACCACATACTAAAATTTCATAATTTTTCAGTCTCAATTGGTCAGTGAAATATATATTTTTCTACTCAATTTCGTCCTGGATATTTTGACTGTTTTGAGCCTGGCTTGCAAAAATTATTTAAAACTGTATGAACCGAACTGGATCGTGAGTTATTCACTAAAGATGTTCTTTTAGGTCTTTTCCACCTCATACTAAATTTTCATAATTTTTGGAGATCGATTACCTAGACAATAGCCATCGACTCTAGAGACGTGCGAGACACCTTATGAGGCTAGCTTGGGCCTAGAATGTGGGACCTTACCCACGGTTCACTTAATATCTATATGGATGAGTTTGTATTAGTCTAAGGAATGAAAATGACTAACGATTTATTAGATGCATGCTTGAATCCCTGGTAGTGGTGTTAACGTACTTTTAATTGAATTTTGGAATTGCTGCATCGTGGTTTGAATGTCTGACTAAGAATGCCATCGGTCCTTGGGATGACAATGCCCTGGATTGTAGTAGGGATGCCTAGAGGGATAACTGGGTTCCTCTAGATGCCTGGGGGGTGTAATGTCGTTCCCCCAATTGCCTCGCAATGCTGGATGGGTGTGAGATGCCCGGGGGGTAACGGGTTGCCCGAAAGATGATGGTAGCATGAACTTGTGTTGATTGTGACTTTGGTATTCTTGAATCGAACTATTGGTCATTTGTTAGGGAAAGTTATTACTTATATAGATCAACTGTGTATTTTGAAAGGTTCTCAGGTAAGTTATTGTGTATGTGATTTACGAAACTTTCTATTGAAACTTTCTTTGTCATATAGTGATCGATTTGTGTGATATAGACAGGTGGACTTTCTACTTGCTGGGTTGTGACTCACTAGTTATTGACTTCATCTTTTCAGATCATTAGAATTTCGATCCCACCTGCCTTCCCGATGATTCGCTACGGGGTGTCGGTGAACTTCACTTGGGACAAGGACAGGTTCACGAACCTGATTTTTTGAATATTGTCTTCATTCGAATCAAATCGAATATGGTCGTTGACATAAGGCTCTCGATGGGGCAAGTTACCCTTGAGTTCATCGGGGTATATGCTCACGTTAACAGACATATAATGGGTCCACTCCCACTGTCCTATGAAGGTTTAGGAGGTGGAGACAGCCCTTCGGAAGATTTTGAGGACATTAAGGGCCACTGTTAGACAACACTTGTACAGCTAGGTGGGGAGGGATGACCGACCTGGAGTCCAGTATAGTAAGTTTAGTATTGACCTTTTGTACTTCCCCAAAGCACCCCACCTGTCGTCTGATGTACATGTATAAATAAATAAGAAATGAAGTTGTTATGCTTGCAGAAAATCATGTGTAGCCCAGAATTTTCTTAGTCCCTTACGCTTCCATATACTTAAGAAAAATTAAAATGAAGAAGATATTGGCGATAGTAGGTCTATAGTAGTCGTGAGGTGCTGGGTCTGTCACACTTAATGATTAGCCAACTATAATGGATACAGTAAAATAATAAGATATGCATTATATCTTGGTAATGGTAACATTAAATTGACATTTTCTCAATATGAAGTTTTAAGAAATATACTATTAAATAGACAAGGCATGTTCATATAAATATTTTTCTTCCAAAAACAAAAAAGAAGACATACGATCTTATTGATGATATATCTGAATACGATAGACAGGTATCGATAATAATAATCCAAATGATCAAGCGGCAAATCAATCTTATGCCTCAAGTAAAGCAGGCTTTTGGGTTCGATTCTTACGAATGTAATCACTTGGATTTTGATGACCTTAGAGCACGAGATTCTATCTCATTCAAACTTGTAAACGGATATACTACCAACGTAAGTAGAAGAGTTATGGATAATTGCATATCATTAAAAGATCTTATCTTTCTTTTCTTCTTTTTTGTGGCAAGACTTATCTTTTAATCAACGTAAAAAGCCATGGGGAGTAGTGTAATCTCAAAATTTCAACTCCAAAAAATCCAATCTGGGATTTACGTGATCCCCCTTTAAATCTAATAGAATAATCTCGACGTGATTGCAGAAGTTGGTGTTCAGTACCACAGAGAGAGAGAGAGAGAGAGAGAGAGAGAGAGAGAGAGAAGCCACAGAGGCCACTTTGTCTCAGAATCTCTCGAGACATGGCGGAGTTCAAGGCGATCTGTTGCTTTGCGGCGGTGCTCTCGTGGCTTTCGCTGTGCCTGGCGAAAGACGTGACGGTCACGGTCGCCGGAGTGACCGACGTGGCAAGGACCGATGATAACTTTGTGTGCGCGACATTGGACTGGTGGCCGGTTGATAAGTGTGATTACGGTCAGTGCCCTTGGGGGATGGCCGGGATCATCAACTTGGTATGCTCTCTCTCTCTCTCTCTCTCTCTCTCTCTCTCTCTCTCTCTCTCTCTCTCGCATTGGCTTGGAATTCATGATGCGTGTCGATTGTTATCGTTGCCGGATGAAGCTGCACTGGAATATTGAATACGTTTTTCATGGTTCTGTCGTCTTTTTTACCTTTGCAGGATTTGAAGAACAAGATCCTGTCGAATGCTATAAAGGGTAAGTTACACCAAGAGCACAACTGAGTTTTCTAGGCATTGGAAATCTTATGTTAGCTTTTTACTGAATCAGACAGCTTCTGAAGGAGTTACTTATCGATGAATTTAAACTTCTGCTTGAAGTTGAGAGCTTTACAATATATATAGTTCAGCTTACACGGAACCCAGCTTTCTATAGAGCAGATTTGATTATTGATGGTTGACAATCCATAGGAGAGAGGAAGTACCAAGTGTAGGTTTTTTTTTTTTTTTTTAAGCGAGAAAGAGCTTATTTATCTGATTTGTCGAGCCGCCGGAGAAACGGGAAGGTGCTGTTTTGCTAGTCTAGGATCGAACAATGTGCTCCTCGATCGATTGGTATTGTTCCGATAAGGGCCTTTCTGTCGTGTGGCATTACAGCTTTCAATCCTCTGAGGATCAGAGTGGGAGGCTCGTTGCAAGACCAGGTCATTTACAAGGTCGGAGACGCGAGACCGGTGCGCAAATGCCCCCACTTCAAGAAGCGACCCAGCGGCATGTTTGGGTTCAGCCGGGGTTGCCTCACGATGGACCGGTGGGATCAGCTTAATGAGTTGTTCAATGAGACCGGGTAACAATTTGTTCGCCAATATTCATAGGCATCGTCGAACTTCTCAAGCCGCAAATGAAATCCTAGAGGATAGAAAGAAGAAAATCTCTGAATACTCATCCAATTTTGCTTTGCAGAGCTGCATTGACTCTCGGCTTGAATGCTCTCATCGGAAGGCACAGGTCGCCCAATGATAGCGACCATTTCATCGGTGACTGGGATTCACAGAACGCCCGCGATCTCATGAGTTACACCATCTCCAAAGGATACAAGATCGACTCATACGAACTCGGTAACTTGAAGCTCAAGTCATAGTTTATATACTCTTATTAGTATCTGTTTATATAACCTGACTAAACTGTTCTGCATTTTCTTTGATCAGGCAATGAGCTCTGTGGATCTGGGGTTTCTGGAAGAATCGATGCCGACCAGTACGGAAAAGACATGATCGTGCTCAAGAAGATGATTGAGGAATTGTACCCAGAGCCGGCCACGAGGCCAAAGGTCTTGGGTCCGGCTGGATTTTATGACCAGAAGTGGTTTGAGACCTTCCTCCAGGTCTCAGGACCCAACGTAGTCGACGGTTTAACCCACCATATATACAATCTCGGTGCAGGTACAACATACTAAGCCATCAGGAACCTCCAGCTTGATATTACTTGTATCCTGCAAGTCGAGGATAAAGTTCATCACCACATTTCCTCCATGCAGGTGTTGATCCGACTCTCATTGACAAGATTCAGGACCCGTACTTTCTGGACGAGATCGCTCAGACGCATAAGGATGTCATGAGAACCGCAGAGAGATTCGGACCATGGTCGGGCCCATGGGTTGGGGAAGCAGGCGGGGCTTATAACAGCGGCGGCAAGGACGTTTCACACACCTTCGCCAATGGATTCTGGTGAGGAACCTTGCAGAAATAAGAGAATTGCAGATTGAGATAGATTATGGAACGAAGTTTAACTTTGTGTTCGTGAGCGAAAAAACAGGTACTTGGATCAATTGGGCATGACATCCCAGTTCAACCACAAGGTCTTCTGCAGACAAGCTTTGATTGGCGGAAACTACGGTCTCCTCAACACTACGAGTTTCGTCCCAAACCCGGATTATTATGGGTCAGTAGATCACCGCGGCATGAGCAATTAACTTTGTCTATTATACCTTTGTTGTCCGATTATGGCACGATTCTCATTTTCCTTCTCAACTGCATAATCGATCCTGTTCTATTCAATCAGCGCTCTCCTGTGGCATCGCCTGATGGGGAAACACGTCCTTGCGACGATGCACAACGGTTCTGCTCATTTACGTGCATATTCTCATTGCTCGAAGGACAAGGTAAACTCACTTCGGAAGGTCAAGCACGCGTTGCTGGCGACAACCCCGTTTCTACCAATAATTCGTCGATGCCCATTTCTGCTTAAATTTTCTGACCACTCAGACATATCTTTTGGTTCAGCCTGGCGTGAGCCTCATCCTGATCAACATGTCGAACTCGACTTCCTTCAACGTGTCAGTCGTCAATGACCTGAATATATATCCTGCAGTCGAGCAGGCTTGCGGCGGCAGGCAACCTAGAGAAGAGTACCATCTGACGCCGAAGGACGGGAACATCCAAAGCGACGTGCTGCTCCTGAACGGGACTCCGCTGGAGCTCACCGAATTGTCGGATATACCTGAGATGAAGCCAGAGCTCGTCGACCCATCCTTGCCAATTGCTGTCGCAGCCGATTCAATAGTGTACGCAACCCTCAGGGACTTCAGGGCACCAGCATGTGCTTAAGAAGTATCCTTCCCAAAAGTCTCCTGGATGGACAGGTTCTAGTGATGAGAAAAGCTCTTTAGGCATCGTTTCCTAGGATTTAGATTAGCCGGTTAGAGTCAGACGTCCTTTCAAGTTTGAGAAATCTTCTCAGTACCCAAAAACTTTTTTGTTCTGGTTGGTATACAAAATGTGGATTGTCCTTTAGCCGCACGTCTCGTGGTCTGAGGAGTTACTGTTTCTTGCGCATCATTCGCTTGCGAGTCCCGTTCACATATCCAGCAGAATCAGACTCGGGATTACATACGACAGAGGCGGTTCTTGCACAGAGCAAGCCTCGCTTCCGTTTCGCGTTCTTGAATGGCGCAGGAAGGCATTTCGAGCAACCGAGCTTCCCGAGACACGGACCTCAAATGACTCGGAGGGATGATGCACCGAGACGCCAGGGCGGAACCCGTTTTGGATCCCCACCCTTACCCATTCAAGAAAGATGCCAGGATTTCGTTCTATGAGCTCATCGACAGCGAAATCCGATTGATTGGGATTGGGGCGGGGTGTCCGCCGGTCCCGTTCTCTGCGGGGAACGTGGGTTTGCGTCTTACGCCTCCCTAGAAGACAAAGCTGGGACAGCACATCTCAATAGTACAATTTCGGGGTGTCGCTAGGATGAGCACATCCTAGTGACACTCTGTCGTTAGCACTCGAGCTTTGACTCTTCCTATATAAAGCTTTGAGGCAACAGACCCGTCACCCAAGAATCGCACGGAATCAGAAAGGGATGCATCTCCAATAGGTGACCTGGCAACACAGGCGGTGTTCCTTTGCCTCGCGCCGCGGTGTTAGCGCCTGTGTTTTCAGGTCACCCCTTCGAGATGGTCATATTCCTTGCCCTCTGCATATCAATAACAGTATTGCCAAGTCAATTCAAAAAGGTAATCAGGCGTCACTGGGAGCAGGCTTCGACGGGTTTTTTGTATTTTCAAGATCGGGTGATTCGCATTATTCAGGAATCCATTTTCTTGGTTGTTCTTGAATTCTTTTTCCATTCATCATATAATAACTAATTTCTAGAGAAGTGTACTATAATTAACATGTAAAACTGCTGATTTTCTTCGAGATCGTCTCCCCGTTTGATCGGGCCTGCTTTTCGGACACGTACGAATTTATCAGTTCGCGGTCCAATTCCCACGCGACGGTTATCAGAACAGAACGGCCTAGCGAACCGATTCTCTACAGACGTTACCATCTGTTCGCGTATGAGCGCACGGGCACGAGCCAATCAGAGCCGCTGGAACGGCTGACCGTCGGTCAAACGCAAAAAACCCCTCGCCTTTCGGGAGAAAACCCCTCCCGGCGGCCGCATCCCCCGAATCCCCTACGCGCCGCCATGGAAATGGAGATCGATTCTGCTCCGAGCGCGACGCCGGAGCAACGGCCGATCAGGGACGAAGACCTCTTCAAAGCCGCCGAGGGCGGCGATCCCGCGGCGTTCAGAGCGCTCGCGCGGGACCAGCTCTCCAAGGCGCTCTCCCTCCGAAACGAGGACGGTCGGTCCCTCCTCCACGTCGCCGCTTCCGCCGGTCACGCCGAGGTACTTTCCTCCTTCTTCGCCTCCGGAAATCCAGAGAGGCCGAGATGAAGTGCTTCGCCGGAGACATTGGTCCTCGCGTTTTTTTTTTTTCTTTTGTCGAGTCGTTTTAGGTTCGCTAGCGATCGCCACGGTAGGGCGCGAGAGTGCAGTTCGATTAGCCTGAGTTGGTGAGGCGATAGCCTCTTGGACCAGAGGTCTAGAAGAAGTAATTCTCTGTAATTCCTCAACGCAGTAAGGATAATCTTGCGCCAGTATATAGTCTCGACTGGGATTTTGTGCCGAAAACTCAAAGGTGCAAGCGGGGAATATGAATAAATGGCTTAAGTCTGAGATGTGGATAACCTTTGTGACAATTCCTGTCGAGAGTAAATTTATCAAAGATAAGAGACATGGGAAGCAACCTTGAAAATTTCGAGTGGGCGTTCTCAGTAATTACATGGTTTATCACTGTTTAAAGTTTGAGAAGCACTTTCAATCGCCATTGATTACATAGTGTAATCATATAATTATCAAAATCTGATTTCAGTAAGTGCGGACGGCTGCAATCTACATATGCAGCACACTAGTTTTTGAAGATTTTTATGTGTGGAGAGCATGCTTATTGCACAAAGCTGTCATGGTTTCGATTTGCATTCTCAAGGGTTCCATGAGTGCTTAGGGCGCCCATAATTTTTGTTTTGTGATAGCCTATGTACAATTGCAATCATTCTTTGCTCAATGGATATTCTAAAAGATTGCGTAAATGACAGCATAAATCATTAGATTCACGCATTTGCGGGGCTTGTTGTTAAATACGTTTGGCTGTTTCTTTGTTCACGATGTTTGTTTAATCCATTCACTAGATTGCTTTGTGTTGAATTGTTTTCCATTCGACTGGATCAGATAGTGGATATACTGTCAGATGCTGATCAGTCAACAAGTGTGATAAACAGCAAAGATGAAGAAGGTTGGGCCCCGCTTCATTCTGCATCGAGCATTGGGAATGAACAGATTGTGGAGATCTTGTTGAGGAAAGGCAAGTATGTCTGCGAGTTCCATGATGTGCTGATGAGTCTGAAAACAGTTTTGAGTACACAGACATGCTGATGGATTTGTGTGCTTTCATTTCCGCTCTTAATTTGTTAGGATAAATCTTCTATTGTTAAAACACTTTTTGGTTCTCTGAAGTCAGATGAACCTTTGAAAATCGAAAGCAGTCTGAAGCCAAATCAATGAAATTTCAACTGAGGATCGATTTCTTTGGATGTTGTGTAAGCCCTTGGTTGGTATGTATCCTATAGTATCTCCAGCTTGTGAAGTGGAGTAGTGCCAGGCAATTGTTACAGGGTAAATGGAGAACTTGAGGATTCTTTTAATCAGGTTTCACTGTTAAGACACCATTTCCTTGCTGAATTCAATTGGAGTACTCAGGCTTTAGTGTTGTCCAGACTCAGCGTTTGTGGTAGGGCTTGTGAAACACTAATTCTATCTATGTGGATATGGTGAAAGAATTTATACGCTACACTTAGACTATGTAAAACAATAAGTCACGCAAGCATTATGGATCTTTTGGCGTGTGTGTGCGCTTCATTCTTAGTAACTGCTTCATGCTCACATTTCAGTGACCAGGCTTGTGAATCAATTTTGTACACGGCCTTTGTATACGGTGAGTGGTTGGTCTACCTAGAGGAAATAGAAGGCTGCTTACTGTTGTGAGTGTAATCATGCCTAACCTCGGTAGCTAAGGATAGATGGCACATTATCATGCCAAGTTCCTTGTTGTGTCCTTTTATATAAACAACCTTTGTTCAGTTCCTTCCATACATGGTGGAGAAAGAAATGCCCCTTTTCGCTTTTCACTTGTCTTGACATAATTTAGTTGTCACATGATGGTGATTCTTTGCAGGAGCTGATGTTAACTTAAAGAATGATGGCGGACGTACTGGTCTCCATTATGCCGCCAGTAAAGGATGGTTGAAAGTCGCTGAAACTCTGATTTCACACGGTGCAAATATCAATGCAAAGGATAAGGTCAGTAATTGCACAATTGACTTCCTATATACATGTTCGTTTGAACTGAAAACATTTGGTGTTGTTTATTTTTGGCCTTCATCAATTGCTTGACATGTGTAGCTTTCAGGTAGGGAGCACTCCATTGCATCGTGCTGCGAGCACAGGGAAATCAGAAATGTGTGAATTTCTGATCGAGGAAGGAGCTGAGGTTGACCCTGTTGATAAAGCAGGCCAAACGCCTTTGATGGCTGCAGTAATTTGCTACAATAAAGAGGTCTGACAACAGTGAAGTAGTCATGCAATTTGCTTTGTTTTGCACTGAATTAAAGGCTAGGTACAATTTTACATGTATATCTGCAAACTAGTTTATACATTCATATATAGCCCTGAGTCCTTTGGGCAGTTACTGGGATTGAAAAATTAGAGTCAGCTAGATCCCTCCTTTAATGAGCGAAACTGAGGTGGGACAAGGCTTGTCACCCTCCTCCTGTCCTAGCAACCTTTGAATTGGTCTGTCAGTTAGAATTGCCGATTAGGCTATTCATATTCAAATTTGTAAATAACCATACGTGTAATCCTGCTGTCATTGCTGGGGCAAAGGCTTGCTGGAGCTTGAACTGACTGAGGTCAGGCTTCCTGCTTCTAAGTTCGAGATCCTCATCAGACCATTTACTTGTTTTATGTCGATTTATTCATGGTTAGGTGGCTCTGCTGTTGATAAGGCATGGAGCAGACGTAGATGTGGAAGATAAAGAAGGATACACCGTGCTTGGCAGGGCATCACATGACTGGAGACCAGCACTCATGGACGCCGCGAAAGCCATGCTCGAAGGATGATCCCTTTTGCAATTTGATTTCCCTTAACTCTTTATAGCGAATTGTCCAAAGTCGGAAATATTTAGGCCGCGAAAGCCATGCTCGAAGGATGATCCCTTTTGCAATTTGATTTCCCTTAACTTTTTATAGCGAATTGTCCAAAGTCGGAAATATTTAGGCAAGTAGACGCAGAGAGTTGTATCCTGATGTTTCGATGCGCTTGGCATTGTGTACTTTCTGGATATAAAAATCACCGTTTGTTCCTGCTTATGATTTTCGACCCTGTTATGTTGAAGAGAAGATCCGGAACTCTCTCTTCAGTGAACTACTGTTGTTGCTCGGAATGAATAGTTCATTAATTTTGTGCTATGAGCACGGTGGTATTTTTTTATTTTTTTTGTAACCCGAGAACCACCGTATAATCGGCAGCCAGTGACGTAAATCTGGGGGCATTACCACGGGGACTCACCTCCCACGGCACCCCACTTAAGTTGCGCAACATGACGAGGAGGGGAATCAAACCCTAGCCATTGTGTGACCAACGTGCATCCTAACCAACTCGCCCACCACAGGATGGGTATGAGCACGGTAGTATTAGTCGCGGAAATTTGCAAGAATGAATTTTGATAAGGTGTTAAAGGGTTTCATTCGATTGATTATACCATGTGTAAAATCAATCGACTTGTAATTACTGCATGGGAGTTCGTGATTTTGTTAATTGTGTCTTGACGCGTAATTTACATAATTCGTCAGATTGATCGGTCCAAAACTTTTTATATTATTGCAACTTTTCTGTCGAATGAAGAAAGAAAATATAGAAATCAGCTTTGCTCACGAGTAGGCAGAGAGAGAGAGAGAGAGA
This sequence comes from Eucalyptus brandiana, assembly GCA_014182725.1. Taxonomy (NCBI): domain Eukaryota; kingdom Viridiplantae; phylum Streptophyta; class Magnoliopsida; order Myrtales; family Myrtaceae; genus Eucalyptus; species Eucalyptus brandiana. The sequence goes on from CM024674.1 coordinate 39,591,414, forward strand.
GAGGGAGGGAGAGAGAAGCTACTCCTGAAATCCCGGAAAAGAGAAGTTTCTCCGCCTCTTATCTCTCTCCCTCTCTCTCCCCCAAGTCATGGGCTTATCTTTGCTCTCACCTCTGGCGACCCTGCACTGTAAAATCCCGTCCAAAAGCAAAGATGAACTCGCAGATGGCGGCGCTCCCATTCTGTCCACCAAAACCTTCTCGGACGCTTCTCGATCCTCTTCTGCAACACCCTCTTCTTCTTCTTCCTGCGTGTCGTCGTCGGCACGTCCCGTCGGCCCTCTTCACCGGACCGTCCCTCTCGCTGCTTCGCTCGCCATCCTCCTGTGGTCGAATCCAGGTACAGTCACGAGCGTTCTTCTTCCATGGGTTCGTTTGCTCTTGACTCGAGGCGGCATGGTCGTCTCCCTTTTCATATATTTAGAGCAATAGCATTGATTTAGCTCCAGTTTCCATTGGGTTTCTTCCGAAGAGTAGTTTCTGCCGAGCATATTCGAATTTGATTCGTACCCTTTTCGCCTTCCGCATGCTGCATGCCTGGTCAATGGGATGGAATTCCCGGTGTTCGTCTTTTTTGGTGGGGGAATGGTTATTGCAGAAAGGGAAGTGCGTCTTGGAGCTTCTACTGTTGAAAAAGGTTAGGTTGTGTTCGCAGATGTGCATCCACTACAGAAGGCTTGCGATCTAGAGTTAGGAGTTCCCATTGGTCGATTGTGCGCCTTTTTTGAAGTCTATGCAACTAGGTATGTGCTTCGTTTTAATGACTGTGGGGAGAAGATGTCGGTGCGAGTAGAATCGTGTGTAGAAGATGTGGATGTGCATGGTGCACTTGAAGAAAAACAACCTCGACTGGTGTTTTGGTCGGGCATGCATGTACTGAAGTAGTATAGTTTCTTGTCTTATTCTTGGATAGCTTCTAATATGATTGAAGAATCCGGTGTGCTCTTTGCACTTATTGAATTACGCCGGGTTTTGCCCGTGGTAAAATCGCAAGGCACGTGCGATCGGCGTATGTAGAGGATTAGTGATGTGCGGATGTTGAATCCGAATTTACATTTATATTTTTCCTGCCTCTGCAGCTGAAGCCGGATTTCTCTCTGGATTGCCTGGAATAGAGTCTGTCCCTGGCCCAGAATTGCCTCAGATTGAGTTTCTCGAGCGATTCAATGGTAATTATCTTCGCTTCACTGCATACTCTGTTTTATCCCCTTGACCTGGCTAATGCCGCGATTAAAAGATGTTGAGGTGTGCTTTGGCAGAAGAGAACCAGAAGAAGTACGCAGAATTTGATGAACGGTTCAAGCAGTCTCCTCTACTCAAGAAGCTGCTGGAGAAGTCGGAGCTCAATAGAGAGAAGTAAGCTTTCAGTCCCGATTCTCTTTTGGAATTCCATAAATTGCGATCACGCGACAGTGAAAAAAGGCAGGGTGGGGTTGGCAAATTTGTCGGGGTCATGTGGTGATGAGTAATGCTAGGTGTAGTGGTGAACTGAGACTATTTCAGAAAATTAGTATATAAAGTGAAGTGACGGAAGAATGCCGCAAATGAATTTTGGAAGCCGATCTTGTTATGTATTGATATGATTATAAGCTCAAGTAGTAAATCATCACTGTGGTTGCCTTCACAAATCAGATCTGTCTGAGGCAGTTGTGTAGATAATTGGAGGGAGTGAGGAAGGGAGGGAGGGAGAGAGAGACTATGGATTGATGAGCTGATGAGAGGGAAAAGAGCTAGAATCACTCAGCCAGTCGTTCTGGTGGTTCCTTCTTTTCTTTATATTTCGTAAGTGCAAAACCAATTTATGTTCACTGGGCTGTCTCTATTAGAAGCAAGCTCTCTCTTTCTCATAGACAGTATCCACGTTTCAGGAACAAGCAAGAGATCCAAGACAAATACTGCATCCGCGGAGCCGAGTGGGGCGTGGGAGATTGTTCAGCGGAAGGTATGTCTCCGGAAGAACGAGAAAACTTCATTGCCATGTTAAAGCAGAAGGCCGGCGTAAAATGAAGGAGTCCCAACTGGAGATGAACGACCCCGTTAACCATTCAGGTCATCCTTGTTTGCTCGGGCCACCCGGATTCACCGCAAACACCATCTTTTTTTTGTTTCCTTTTCTCTTCCTTCCCTGCAATGCGTGATGCGGTTCTGATTCAGACGAGTAATAACTAGTCATGTATAATGGTGATGAGCCCATCATAGCCTCTTTTATATACGCTGCTTACCGAGCTTCGAGTCATGAATTCAATGCAACTTCTTCCAGCACGACGAGGAACTGGATATGCTATAAGACCACCATCAACACTAAACGTTTCTCTCGCTTGCCAGTCCGGTACCGCACACGGATCGAGTTCTATGGCCCCGTTTGGTTCGACTTTTCAAGGGGCTTAGGGAAAATATTGTGTTTGGCAAATATTTTTGGAAGCTCGTTTACCAAATATGAGCATTCACAATGCTGAAAGTTGAATGCTGGGGAGCAGCTGCTTTGAGCATTTGTATTTTGGAGATGCAATTTCCACTATTCACCGCGTACAGTTCATCTTCTTCTTCTCCGCCCATTTCTTCCACGCCTGAGAGTCGAGCTTCTTTGGCAGCTGCCACCGCCACCTTCGGGTCGCATGGCCCCGGTGACCACCGCCTGAGGTGGCGTGACCTACAACCCAAGCGACATCGCGCAACCTCAAGTGGCCAGATCTAGCCGTCTGGCAGTTGACTAGCAGTTAGCCAGCTGCCGAATTTGATTTGTAGATAAAAAATATATATATATAGCAAAAGCCCATTACAAATGTGAGTCTTGCATTCTCTTAAGGGCATTTCCCCAAAACCGAACCAAATGGGCTCTATATCATTTTTAGGCATTTTAAGCTTACCCAGTAAAATAGATTTCTTAAATTTTTGGTATCTAAAACTTACCCTGCATAATCATAAATTTGAAGTCTATCCTATCACAAATTTTAGGATCGGTTTTAAGATATATTTTAGGTTCTACCTATACTTTTACTTAAATGATTGCAATAAGTTACCACATTTAATAACTATCACTAATTGTAATTCATTAATCACAACTCATGTTTAAACAAACGAAAATAGTCATGGATATTGTTGAAAATGAAAGCACAATCTAATGGACGTCAAGATCATGCAAAGATATGGAACAAGAAAAACATAAATTTTTTCAAGTTTCAAATTCTCAGTTCTATCTAGAGCCTATGGTGGAACCTAAAACTTATATTGCACATCCTAAAACCTTGAATTAGGCCGGTTCCCGTTTTACCTTGAAATTATACTTGGCCCTAATCATTTCCCTGATGAAAATCACAATCTCTTATCGAATGTGTAATCCTTCGCGTCGGCGGAGCATTACAATTAACCAGGCGAAAGTAGCCGTGTCCGACCATGCCTCTGTTTCTCAGCCTCCATGACCGAGACCAAGCAGAGATTCGATTCGCATATGCTTTTGCTGACGGCGAAATCAGGGTCGACCCTAATTCGGCATACATCGTTTTACAGTTAATTTTGCGGATGGACGTGGCGAGGAGGTTCCCTAAGAATATTCCCCATGATTTGAAGCGACACCTCCCACTTGTCCTGCCGGGAATAGGCTCCTACGCTGTAAATGATCCAGTCCTCATCACGCTTTTCGATGATGCTTGCATGGCCTCCCCATTGGGCGATAAAAGATCGTAATAGAAAAGGCATTTTTTCGGCAAATGTATAAGCCTTGTAGGGTCCATCCCAGTATTTGATTCCAGTCCCTTTTCTAGTGCCTAGCCAAATTGCATTACTTTCACGAAATAATTATGCTCCCGCTCCTTTGGCATCAAGGAATCGGCATCTTATCCTATACTTGATCCTAACCATTCATGAAAATTTGTGCAGTCTCTCAAATCATTAAAAATCAATCATTATATATATATATATGGAGGGAAATCGTCAATGCAAAGGTAAAGTACAACCTCAATGAAACAAAACTTCTTATCCCAAAAATAGAGTAAGATAATTTTTCACATTTAATAACCCCCCAACTCCAAATTTATTGCTTGCTATGTGGAAAAACTAATCACAAAACAAAACCTGATTGCACGCAATGAAAGAGCTGTCCTATGCACTGGGATTTCTAAATAAAATAAATTAAAATAAAACAGAAATCGACAAAATAAAAAATAATAATAATAAGAAGAAAATCCAGTAATCGCGAGATCGGTCGTTTTCGCGAAATCCGAAAATCATTCAATGTCGCCAATCCGCTCTGGTAAGGAAGACGCATTCCTGCCTCGCTCGCACCTTCGTTGATTTTTGCCAATCGTCCGCATTCCATCATTCCGGCTCTCCGATCTCGCGTCGTCTCCGCCGCGCCGCTCGGCGCGACAGCCGTCGGACGGGTAACCGCACGTCGTTCGGTCCTCGGCGCGCGCAATTTCGCTCGCGTCGTCGTCGTCGTCGAGTTTCGCATTGTCCGCGTCGTGATTTCTAGAGATCTCGAGTGCCGGAAGTTCGCTGTTTCGTTTGATGATTGCTCTCGATGGCCTGATCCTGATCGCGTGCGCGCGCGTTTGTGATTGTCTGCAGGGATGCGGAGATTTTGACTGGTCGGCATCTGGAATTGTCTGGTCTCACCTCTGGCGGGCGGGTGAACGCGGTTGGATTGACGGTTAGTTGGGAGATGGAGGGGGTGGGAAATTGACGACGCCGTTCGATTTTTCCTTCCGCGGCGGCGGCGGCGGAGGGGGAGGGGTTTGCGATGGAGAACGGGAAGAATGTGGTGAGCCTGGACAAGATTCCCAGGTGGATCGACGTGGAGAACGGGTTTTCCCTCGATGAGGAGAATGGAGACGCTTCGTTCTGTAACCCGTACTTTGGCGATCCGCTGACGTCGGTTTCCGGGGCGGATGCGGCGGGCAACGGGATGGCTTCTCGGTTTCCGGTGGACCGCGAGGTTAACGAGAAGATATACATCTGGAGGGGCACCCCGTGGAATCTCGACGTGGATGCGGTCGTGAACTCTACGAATGAGGTGATCGACATACTGTGTGCTCCCAGTCTTTCGAACATCTTTAGTAGGCCACAAATGGATTGCGAATCGCTTTTAGGTATGCCTAGGTTGTATTAGATGCGATTCAGCTATAAAGCAACCTGCACCCTAGGAAATTCAAAAGCGTTGTTGGATAGAGATCAATGTTTAGGTCTACTTCTGGATGATCCTACACCTTTGCTGAAAAGTAATATAATGAATGATTCCTTCACCATTTAACTACCTTGAAGAATGCTTTATTTACATGATTTTGAAGTTGTTGCTGCTTAAATTGCTTAAATTTTGCATGAGTCAAGGGATACTCTAATTATTCCTCGCTTCATTAACTGGAGAAGGGAAGCATTAGCAGCCAGTTAAAGCCAGCGAGAGATGAAAATTAGATTTGTGAACTGCACTGTAGGTATCTGAATCCTATATTAATATAAGCCTATGACATTATATACACCGTGTGATTTTCAGAAGCAGTAGTGTATGTACGATTATATTAAATAAAATAAAAAGTCTGAAATTACAATTACTTTGGCTGTTTGCAGAATTTGGATGATGCACACAGTAGTCCTGGTTTACATGCTGCAGCTGGACCTGATCTCGCAGACGAATGTGCTATGCTTGTGAGTAATTTTTTTCACCCATTTTGATGTTCAAATTACACTATATATGATGTTAGAATGACCTCTTCTGGAGAAACGTTGCTGGAGCAATTGAAGTAGCATACCAGTGGAAGCGTTTAGCTTTTCGTATAAATATGTGAAGAACATTACATTTGGTTGCTTATTTTCTTCGTGAAGTACGATCAGGAGATCTCCTTTTGTGAAAAGAAAAAGAATTGCAGGGCTAGATTGACCCATATCTGGCATTTCTTTTGTGATCCAGGGTGGATGTCGAACAGGGATGGCCAAAATTACAAATGCATATAACCTTCCTGCTAGGTCAATACTCTACTGACCTTTTACGTTATTGTCTTCAAGCTCTTAGTGAAAAATCATAAAGAATTTAGAGTAGAAACTCGAAACATTCTCCATATGGGTATCAAACTCGCAGAGAAGCTAAAAGCAGAATTTCTTCTGGGTTCTCAGGAGGGTGATTCATACTGTTGGTCCAAAATATGCTGTAAAGTATCATACTGCCGCCGAGAATGCTTTGAGTCATTGCTACCGGTCTTGCCTCGAACTTCTCATTGAAAGCGGACTTCAAAGGTTGTTGGAGATAAGTCTTGCTGAATTATAGAGTTTTCTGATTTGTTATACCTTTCTTTAGGTAAATACTCAACTAGACTTCATCTTACATGAGTGACATAACCATGCAGCATTGCTATGGATTGTTTATACACAGAGGCAAAGAACTATCCACGGGAACCTGCTGCACATGTCGCTCTAAGTGAGCCATCTATCCTGCATCTTTACCCTTTTGATAGGCTTTAAAGTTTTTTTTTCTCCTTGGTACTAAGGACATATTTTCACATCCCTGAAGTATGCTTGTCTAGGAAAGTTTCAAGATTGATCGTGGCATTTTATTCTATTCCTTGCAACTTAAAGACATATATATCTTTAATTTCTTTCCTCAACTTAATATCCCTGTTTTTTAATTTTCAGAATTCTTTATGCTTTTTCCTGTTCCTGGGGATGTGGTATCAAGGGGTATTGAGTTGATTCTGTCTGGATATCTCTAGAAAAAGATGTCCAGTTCAATATTTTTTCCCCTCAATTTAGGATAGTCTCTGCACTCACACATGCTCCCCACAAACCCAAAATCAAACCCCTACCCCCCCAAAAAAAATAATAATAATAATAATAATAATAATAATAAAGAAAGGTAGTTCTTGGAAGAGTAATGATAGTGTCATTAATCATCATACTGAAATGGGGAAGCTGCTTTTTTAGAGAGAAATCTCCGTTTACTCTTATCTAATTCTAATTGGGACTTTTTTTTCAAATTTCTCTATCTTCACAAGGTTTAGAAAATTTGGAGGGATGCATTATTCTGGTATATCAACCGTGCAAGAATTTTGTAGTAGTTTAATGAGGAGCTATTTATTTGCATTAGCAGTGCTGAAAGTTTTCTTGTTTTTTATCAGGAACCATTCGTCGTTTTCTTGACAAGCAAAAAGATGAAATCACAGCCGTTGTCTTTTGCACAACTACTGGATTTGACACCGAGATCTACAAAAGGTACATAGTACTTGTCTTCTTTCATTGATAGAGGTCAGATTAAGAGGATAGGTATATTAGTAGTGTGGATTTAGGCTGTCTTTTTTGTGGTAATTTTGGTTTATGTTGTCTTAAGTTTTTTTCTTTTTTCATGTAGATTGCTCCCTCTTTACTTTCCTCGAGATAAGCATGAGGAGGAGGTAGCCATATCAAAGCTTCCTGCAGAATTGTGGGATGAGAATGGTGAAACAGTTATAGATGAACGTAAAATAAGAATAAAACCTTTGCCTAAAAAGGCTTCTAAAGATCCTCCTCAGGCCCCAGTTGATGTTCCTGTCAGCAATGTTGGTTTGGTGAGAAGGTTAGTGGGCATAGCATTTGACTGCCAGACAAAATGGTTTATGTTTTAGTTTTTTCTAGCAGCAGAATTAGAAAACTCCATTGTGATTCTAAAATGTTTTTAAGGGCATTTGATTACGTCATATTTTTTATTTTTATTTTTAAGTTTGGGCATTGATCATTTTGTGTGGTAGGGTTAAAGAATAACATGGTAAAGTTTACCTGGGGATCTGTTAAATGTAGTCACTTATAGGTGCCATTCATTTGAGGTCACTTTTATTTTGATTTTCTTGATTCTCATTTCACTGCTTTGATCACATTCCTGTGATTTTATGGTGATATGAAAGTGATGCATAAGTGACATGGAGTCTGACTTGCCTTACTTTACCCATTCCCTCAGCACATCTTGTCTTGATGTTGAGGTGTTAATCTAGCACAGGTTAAAGTTTTGAAGAAACCGGAAGTATCATGGGTATAAACAGGCATTTCTTCTTCCCCCATTATCTGGAAGTTACCATTTATCTTGCTTTTCATTGGAAATGAAAAATGATTTGGCAACAAGATGCTTATTGAAAGCTGATACCTTTGCTGCTTGTATACATACCAATTATGTTTATCGTCCACGGTTGCTGTTCCTTTACTCTTAGTTTTTTCATTTCTCCTCCAGGCATTATTGCTTTAAATTGATTATCAATGCAAAAGGTGGACCATCCAAATACTAATGCAATTTTTCATAAGATGAGGGAATAATATTTCGCATTTTCTGAAAAATAAGACTTTTCCTTGAATTTCAGAGGACAATATCTGTAAAGGAAAAGATTAATCAAGCAATGTAAAATGGCTGTTGGAAACATCTGACATGAGTGCTCTTGCTTTTTCATGTGAACCTTCTCCTCTGCTGCTTGTTTAAGATATAAACTGTTGAGAGATAAGACTCGAGATTGTTCATCTCCAGGAATTCATCGTATTTGGCTTCATACCTGGATCCTGCTTTCATGTCAATAAGTAAAGATCCAGACCAGAGGAGGAAGGAGCAGTGGGATAAAAATGTTGAGGTACGAAGGGGATGGAACTGGGCCAAAATTCTTGGGTTTGGTGACCTTGCAGGACCCTCTTTGACTCCTTCCGAAGAGTATACGCTTCATTCAAGTTACCTCTCTAAAGCTATTTCTCTTAATCTCTCTGACATTGCCGACATGAAAATTGTGTAAGCATCTCTTCATTTTCCTTTTCTGCCTCCTCCTGCATTGCATCTAATCTCTTCGGATTGTAGTCAGACTCATATCTGAATCATGTCAAATTTCTAGCTTTTGACATTCTTTTCATTGACGATTGTAATAATGTGGTAGCGGATCAATAGTATAAGTGTCTTGATATCATTACTTATGAAGCCGGAGATGGCTCATTATTTCTTGGTTTATTCTCTTTCACTGGCTCATGAACCTTATGTTTGGTTGGCTTTGATTGGCACTTCCCAGTGTTCCCTCATTAGTGTATATCTAAAAGGACCACTTTTTGTTCTCAAAGATCTTTTCTGTGAAAACGTCTAAGTCTGCAAGATTGTGTGACGACGTTAGGATTAATTATTGATGAATAAACTTTGGTGCATATTCTTTTATCATTAAAAATCAGTCTAACTTGGTCTTTGTTTCTTTATTAGATACCGTGGTGGTGTAGATGGTGAGGGTCGCCCTGTAATGGTGGTCGTGGGAGCACATTTTCTTCGGCGTTGTCTTGATTTGGAGCGATTTATTTTCTATGTAGTAAAGGTATGAAAGCTCCAGTTGCTTCAGTTTTAGAATTATGCTTAGATTTAGTCATATTATTTGGTGATGTTCTAAGTCTTGACTAAGTGTTTACTTCTCTTGGGACCATGGCACTGATCCTGGTTTTGCCTAGTTTGAGTTATGTGCTCACTGTGGAGTTTCTCAAAATGTTAAGGGAGGACACGTTTATCCCAAACTTTTTTTGTGACACCAAAAATCCTAAATTATGCCCACCGCGACACATTTACCTTCCATCACCCTTCCATCCAAAATCACTGTTAAAAAGCTAATGTGGATCCATTGTGGCACTTTTAGAGGCAAGTGGCTCTGATGTGGGATAAATAAATAAAAAGTAAAAAGAAAATTGCACTGTTCTTCATCTTCTCTAGTACTTCGTGAAGTATTATTGTTCATCGTCTTTAATTGCTTGGCCAAACTCCTCCGGCGTTCTTGCTTTGCTGCCTACTGCTACCTGGACATCCAGCAGCACCTGGTTGGCACTTGCCTGACCACCTGCGAGCCTCGAAGATCAACATCAGATCCTCAAGCCAAGCTTCGAGCTCGAGTGGCCATGGCGGCTGCGAGCTTCGAAGCTTGGCCTTGGCGGCTTGAGACCACCTGCAAGCTTCAAAGGTCGAGCTAAGATCCTCAAGCCAAGCTTCGAACTAGAGCGGTCATGGCGGCTGTGAGCTTTGAAGCTTGGCCATGGCGGCTTGCGACCACCTGCAAGCTTTGAAGGTCGAGGTCAAATAAGGCAAGCTTCGAGCTGGAGCGGCCATGGTGGCCTGCCACTAATCTATTGTTCTTGAGCTTCCCACTAATCAATGCGCCCAACCTGGCCCTGGGTTTATCCTTATTTTGCATATTATTGAGAGTGTTCCCAGATGTGAGTTATTCATCAGCGTGCCTAAGTAATGAGATTTAAAGTATTGCCAATAGGTCAGATGTTTCCATTCTTGAAGCTTTGTTTTCTGGACAAGAAAGTACTAATCTTCCTCCCCCATGAAGACAATGAATAGTGCAATTTTTTTCTTTTTTCTTTATGTTTTTTCTTTTTGCCACTTGTCCCTAAAAGTGCCACATCATATTCACTGACAGTTTTTTAATGGTGACTTTGGACGTAATGAATGGTAAATGTGTCACAATAAGGATAGTTTGAAGTTTTTGGTGTCACAAAAATAGTTTGCGGTAAATAAGTCACAATAATGCGGGGTTCTTTTGTGGCTTTTCCAAAATTTTCGTGACACAAATATATTGCCAGCATTGATGAGAAGTAACTGCTCAGGGAACAAATCAGTGCTCAAATTTCAACATTTCCTATGCTGCAGGTTCAAGTATTTGGCATAGTAGGACTCCCCAGAATTGTATCTTGGTTATGTTAAGGGCCTTATTCCTACTATCTGATATATATTTGTAAACCAATTGGCCAGTAGAATGAACGATTTCGTTTGGGTTTCATTAATATAGCTTTTTGACTTTTCTTTTACGCATCTTATTCATAATTCTTAGTAGATGTTTCAAGTTAATTCAGTTTTGAAAGCTGAAGAAGTTTCTTGCTCATTAAATTTCAGGAGTTTGAACCCTTGATACAGAAACCTTATTCTATCATTTACATCCACTCGGCTGCATCATTGCAACTGTGAGTATCCCTATGATCTCAGTAGCATAACTACCTCACGATGATAGAATTTGCCTGGTCAAATTGCTTTATGTTTCAGGGATGTGTTTTCATCGAAGAATTCCTATGGCTACTACACTAATTAAAATAAGCTTAGGAATCATCTCCACGATCGCTGGCTGGTTGAGATCAAGAGCTTGCTATGAAGTAAACATTAGCAAGAGAGGGATGAGATAATCTTTGACTCATCAGATCATGATAATGCTAATGTTGCTCCTACCCTGCAAAATGGCTTGATATCTTCATTTTTGTACTTTTGAAACAGTTCAAGGTTATTAGCCCCTCGACCTTGCAAAAAGCTCCAATTACCTTCTTTTGTTTCATTCAGGATCACCAAGAGCATAGAAACTGTATGTTTAGTCATCATCTGATATGTGAGGAGAGGGAAAAAGAGTATTTGATAGCTGCAGGCTAATTGTTTGTATAATTGTATTGGGGAGTCTGGAAATCACCTCTTTGGTTGGTTTAGACATTTTGGATATTTCCTGCATGGTGTCTCTCGCCACTGTGCTAGAACCTACCTTAACCCTGTCCTGTTAGATGTTGACTTAAATTTTTTGTTGTCATTCAATAGGGAGTAACTTCTGGATGAGACTATATAAAACTTCTAAATGGATTTATGCATGAGGGAATAAAATTCTTCTGCAAACAGACAATAACTTGAACAGACATATACTGCTTTCAGGATAATTAATTTCATGCAGCTTTAGCCATGATTACTATAGTTACGACACCATGTCTGTTCAATTAGTTTAAGTTACAACACTTTGGTGATCCGACGCTAATTTCTACTTCATGCTTCTTTCTGGAATAAGCAGTATACCAGATTTGGGATGGATGAGGAGGTTGCAGCAGATACTTGGTCGTAAACATCAGCGAAACCTGCATGTATGCAACTCTTGAGTTACTTTATTTGACCAAGTTTACTGTCAAGCAATGCCAATTGCTATCTGTTTCCCTTTGCAGGCATTGTATGTTCTTCACCCAAATTTGCATTTGAGGGCTTCAATTTTGGCACTGGAGTGGTTCGTTGACAATGTGGTATGTCTGAATCTTTAGTGTTGATGCCCCACTTAGGACTGATCCCTCTGTGGGAACCCAATTTTATGCAAGGCTCTCAATATTTTACTTTTTAGGTGTGGAAGAAAGCAGTATATGTTGATCGGCTGCTCCAATTGTTCAGATATGTTCCTCGTGACCAGTTGACTATTCCAGACTTTGTGTTCCAGTTGAGTGTTCATTGCCTTTTCATTTCTATTGCATTTTCTATATGTTACAGATGGACCGTATTTCATTTCATCATTATTCCTTGTTGAGACAATTGAGGGCAAATCTGATTTTGAGAGGTTAGAAACGATCAAGTTGCCATACATTTGGCGCTAGGCTAAGATATGTTTTCCTCTAAACACGATCCACATCTGCCACTATTGCGCCTATGCATTTTGAAGTGGAAATGAAATTTTCATGCTTTAAATAGCCTCGTTATTGCAGGCATGATTTAGAAGTGAATGGAGGAAAGGGCCTTATTGTGGATCCTGGGAAAAATCATGTACAGCAGCAAACATAAGCACAGCCAATTTTGCACCATTCTTTAGGAGATAAAAGCCGGCCTCAGCAAAAGCAATCGAGTTTCTTTTTGCCTTTTACGCAGCACCATGCATTGCGAAAAGCAGGTCAATTTCTATATCACACACCATCATTCTTTTCACTGTCGTGATTTTTCTCATTCTTTGCATCTCTTGTATCTTAAAAAATATTTGGGGCACTTCTCAGTACAGTAGAAATAGTAGAACGAAATCCCCCATTTCTTTTTCTTCCTTGCTCATCGGGACATCTCGGACAGCATGGAACTTGGTTCGACCTTCTGAAGAGATCGATCTTCTAATTGTATTTATTAACATTATTGCCAGAAAAATGAAATTGTCTCTCATGTCTGGAGCATTTTTATATTTCTTCTCATGTTGATTTTCACCCGAGTATGAAGACCGCGAACTCGGCAACTTTTTTCCCCCCTTGATCGCGTCGGACGATTTACCCAGATATGAGAAAGAAGGCAGACAAGTCATGGGATGATTTGAGTGAAACCATGAAATGGATGGTTCAGTTTGGTAACTCCTCATGGCGCAATGAGCAAAATGATAAAAATCGAGAAAGAAAGGGCAAGAGATGCAATGTAAACAATTCATACCATGAATTCACTGGCTTACATTGATGACTGAGGCAAGAACGTTAAAAAGGAGTTTTTACACTCGAAAAGACGAGAGTTACTTACTATATGTCAATTTTTCCCGAGAAATTAGATTAAAGAAAACGCTCAAAAGACCCCAATCTATTTACTAGATCAAATTTAAGTCATATATTCACGCAAATGGTGGATGATCTTCTCATCACTGGATTTGTCGAAGCTTTTCTTTTTCTTTTTTTTTTTTTTTTTTTTTTTTTTTGGAGGGGGAATAATCGCATCGGTAAAGATGGTCGCAATTTCTCTATTGTTCTTTAATTTAAATTTTAATTAATTTTCAATGGATTAAAAAATCAATTAAAAGTATATCCACGCCATATTGAGCAGGTGAATTGTGTCCTGCTGCTTTCCTTTTAAACTTTGGATTTTTTTGGTCCTTAAATTTCGAATTAATACTATAAAAAAATCTCAAACCGATACACTCATGTCAATTTTACATCAAACTAATTTTTTATCACAAAAAAATCATAAATTAATGCATTAATAACAAATTTACTCTCAATTAATTTTCATTAAATATTACCATCAAATTAATTATTTGGTTAATAAGTAAGGTATTGATTAAGGGTAAATTTATGATGGGAGAACTAATTTAAGATTTTTCGTGATACTAATCCTTGAATTATTTAATTTGTAAAGAATTTTTGTTTTCTAAATTATGTGATCTCTCCATCTGTCGTTTCCCCCAAGCTATACTCCTTTTTCTATCACGGGAGAGCTGTGAAGTGGCAATCTCAAGTATTTTTCCATTTGCAGTTTTGCACTGGGCCAAAGGGAAAAGCTATTTTCTTGAAAATTAAAAGGACCAATTTTTATTTGGTTATTTGTGCGGACGAAGAAGCTCGAGCTCGCCAGAGCTGCTCCTGGCTTCCTGGTGAGTGCTCCTGTTATCAAAAGTTTTTCTTTGAATTGATGCGATTTTTGCCCCCTTGCGTTCCGTACGAATTCTGGGTTTTGCTTCCCATTCCGTTCGGTTTAATCACGGTTCCGTTTGTTTCCCGGAGGAAAAAGAGATGGGTTCGGTGTAGAATGTGAAGTTACCGTCTCTGGTGATCTTTCCTTAGGTTCTTGATTCCTTTTCTTTCATTTCTTGGGTTGATTTTTAAGGTTTCTTGATTCAGCCAGAATGTAACCGGAGTTTTATAGTCTTTCGCCTCTGTTTGTTAGAATCCGAGGATTGGTGTCGTAGCATTTGTGTAGGTCTGGTATGTGTCGGGTGGTGTTCTCGGCAATTGAGTGCACTCGAGTCGGTGATTAATGGAGGAAAGTAGTCGAATTGTGATGGATTGAGGCTTTGTGGCTGTGTCAGTATCGGTTTCAGCTGCCTGTGAGACCAAGATACGGCGATGATTCGCTTTGAGTTTGAAAATTAGTTGAATTGCAAATGAAAAATGATAGAATTCTCTGTGCAAAACTCGGCTGGGCTGTAAGGTTGATACTGGAATGAGGTGAGAGTTGAGGTGATTTTCGCACGGTCTCTTACGTGGTTTCTTTTAGACTGCAGGTACAGAAAATTCTGTGTGACGGACCGGATTAGGTGCTACACTTGCCTTGTGTAGCCAAAAGAATGCTAGCACCGTCGCTGAGCCCTGCGACGGCATCGGCGAAGAGTGGAGTTTATGCAACAACTTCATCATGCAGGAGGCAATTTGGCTTGACAAAGAGAACATTCGCCACTTCAGGGTCAGATGGACAGTCTCATCAGTGTCGGAGCATGCAGAGTTTTTCCTTTTCTGCCAACCTTATTGCAACGAGGCAAAGAGAAGTTGCAGTCAGAGCTGGATGGCTGTTTAAGGGGGGTGAAAAGGGTTTGGATGCAAGCGCAGAGCAGAGTGAGAGTGCCAATGAAGATATACTCATGTTCTTTTTCCAGATGGACCTGGCAACTCGTGTACAGGTGTTTCAAGTTCACTTAAGAATTTGAATTGGCAATACTTTAGTATCAGACTGCATACCAGTTTCAAATGACAGTTAGTGGTATCTTATATATCATTGCTTTCTTGTTTAGTATGAAAAAGGCAGTTGTTTTAGATGCAAATTGGCACCAGTAATACATTAGTCATTCTGAAGGGTGTTAGAAAACAGTGTGAGAAATCATGTGATTTATTTTAGCACATTATGATAAAAGTTGCCGAGTGGTCTGATGATATGTCACTGAAGATTTTGGTTTCAGAGGTCAGAGATTCAAGATTGGGAATATGGGATGTATGAAGCATGATTTTTCCGATATGCTTAGTTGAAGAAATCACTGATCATTCTGCAACTCTATTGTTTGCTGAAAAAGAAAAGCTTCAAAAAGACGTCTGATATTTAGATCTGTACAGTCAGTAAAGTAGTACTGCATTTTCTGGCATTTTAATATTTCTAAATATCTGTGTTGTCATATGGCAGTATGCGCTGAATTTGGAGCAGTACGATATTGCACAACAACTGAGAAACAAGCTTACCGAGGTTGAATCTTTTCTCTGGTTATGTATCAGTTATCTTAATGAGGAAATCTAATTCCAATGATTGATTATAGGGAAGAAGAATATTAGTTGTGCAACATTTTTTTCATTATGACCTTTTAGACTCTTTCATCATGAACCCTGTACATTGAGTTCAGCCTGTGCCCGTGCGTCCTTGTACTGATATGAGCAAGGCATACTTCTTGGAAGGTTGAAGCAGAAGTTATCAAGCAGCAAGAAGCTAAAAGGGGATCCTCTTCAAAGAGTGAAGCTCAAGATAAGGCCATAAGCATCATCCGTTTACGGTTAGTTTGATCTATCTTTCTTTTATATTCTCTTTAGGGTGTTTAAGATTCTCCTCCCTCCTAACTTTATGTACTTCAGAATTGTATCATTTGCTCTGATGCAGTGCAGATTTGCAGAAAGCAATTGAGACAGAGGATTATGCATTAGCGTCTAAGTTGCGAGATGAAATTTCTACTTTGGAGGCAGATTCATTGGCTGCGTCAGCCAAAGCTCTGGCTTATGAGAATGCACAATATGCTTTTCGTTTGGGCCAGAAAGTGAAGCATAAAGTATTCGGTAGATGATCTGCACACCCTTCATTATATTGTTATTTATCTTTCACTTTAATTAAGTCATGTGTGAACATTTTCAATTCAGGTATGTAAAACTGGTCACTACCAAAGCATAGTACTTGCTAGATGAATGTGTCACATGAGTTTCCTATTAACTATGTGCTCTAGACACATTTACAGTAGCAAATGTCAAGCAGATTGCTAGTTCTCAATTTTTGTGTGTCAAGTATGTCGCGCTAAGAATCTAGTTACTTCAATTTACGTTTCCTTCAACTTTTTTTTTGCCTTATGCTGATTATGTTTCTGAAAGTTCATATTACGGTATCAGGATATCGAGCTGTTGTCTGTGGAATGGATCCTGTGTGTTGTGAATCGAATTCATGGATGGAAGCTGCCCAGATTCAGAAGTTGGCTAGAGGTTCCAATCAGCCATTTTACCAGGTTATTAGTCTATTGGTGGTGCAATATCACTGCACAATGGAATTTCATGACTCTTTCCAATAGTAATTATGAGCTTATGGTATGGTTCCCAAAATACAATTGAGA
The DNA here is from genome assembly GCA_014182725.1 of Eucalyptus brandiana. Lineage (NCBI taxonomy): Eukaryota > Viridiplantae > Streptophyta > Magnoliopsida > Myrtales > Myrtaceae > Eucalyptus > Eucalyptus brandiana. The sequence continues at coordinate 39,608,184 of CM024674.1, forward strand.
GAAGCCATATAATGTCTTTACATGAGTGTAACCTGGATTGAGAGTCTTGGTGTGCTCAAATCAGCTCTTGACCAACAGACTTTCCTTCATGTGCATATTCCTCCAAACAAAAGTCTTTTGGGAGGCAAGTCCAACGACTTTCTTGCCTATTACATGAGGCATTTTTCCCCCCATGAACTTGAAACGAGATAGCTGGCTCCATGCTAAGGCATTTGTTCAGACTTTATTTTAGCTAAGTCATGCTCCATTCTAAAGTATGAAAACAAATGTGTTTGCCAAAAAGAAATGAATTGCAGTCATCTTCTGCCCAAAAGTGAAAAGATTATCTGCTATCTAATTAGGTGTTGATGGGACTAATTTTCAACAGGTATCTAGATATGAGTGGTCTGGTGTATATTTGTCTATGTTGATGAGCAGGCTTGCAGCACGTGGATATTGTGAAGCTTGGCCTATTTTTCTGAGTAATTTGCACCACCTATCTAACACCATTTCAAACTCACTTTTGTGATGAAATTAAATAATGCTGCACAAAGAACCAAGAAGCAAGTATTTGAAGCTCAAATAATTCTCCTTATTTGAAGTGGGGCATGAGCATTGTTGTTGTTAGCTTTGCAGCCACTAATTATCTTTGTTGAATATCCGAAAAAAGGCATGTAACATATATTAAGTTATAAGAAGGGTTATATTGCCAGTGAGTTTCAGTTTTGTGCAGAGTCTATAGAACAACTGCGCATTCATACTATTGTAACCTCTGCCATCGGCAAAGTTACTTCTCCGACTGTGTCCTTAATCTTAATTGCCTGAACAAGAGTTGGTAATATGATAGATTTAGTGGATATCTTTATATTGGATGCTCAAAACGGGAGCATTTTTGGTGCCTTACTTCAGTTACTTTTCTTGTTCAGGTTTTGGTTGATGTATACGAGGATCCGAACTTACTAGTAACATATGGTACTGCTCAGTTATATAAACCACATTCAGTTAAGCAATAATTGATTTCTGTTGATGGCATCTCATTTATGAAGTGCTTCTGCTGGTCCTGCTCTGTCCCAATACTGTTGTTTCTGCTCTTGATGCATCCTTGTTGCCTGCCCACTGATGAAAACGTTGCCCTATGTTGCAGTACCTGAGGAGAATTTGGTAGCTCCTGACCAGCCAGACAAGGTAAAGTGTGTGCGCTTGGAATCATGCTCACACTGCATATTTGATGGCCTTTCAATTGATTTGTGTTGGCTACTCTGATTTATCTGCAGGATAGGTTTGACCATCCCTATATTTCCATTCTGTTTTACGGGATGGATGGCGCTGGAGATTTCATCCCAATCAAGCAGCTGCGTGAAAAGTACAGTCAGCCCCGTCATGAATTGCCCGTCAATCCAGAAGATCAAAAGGATGGAGACAATGCCTGAATGAGTGATGAGGAGCTGCTGCTTGCCACTGTATCTATCCATTCGTATTCAGGTGACTGAGACCAAGAGGTCAAAATTAATGCAACATTAATGAACTCCTCAGTGTCTGTCACCAGGTGATCTCACTCATACGGACTTCGTCTTCGGCAGGTAGCTTCATGTACCTCGAGTGGGCATAGACCGTGTTGATACGGAGCTCCCAGTGCTGCGGGTGTCATACTGCAACCATTGGGGTGAAGTAGGATGCTTTTTGCTCTTAGCTTGCGGTTGTTTCACTGTGAGTAACTCTGAACGGCGTCAACAACATTGGTTTGCTAGTTGCTTGCTTGTATGTAATTACTACTTGAGCGTCGGTGCTTTCGTGTTAATGAGAAGTAACTTCTTTTGTTCAGACTTGAATGTCGAATATCACTACCTTCGCCAGAATTAGTATGTCATCCAGAGCGCGAATGGTTGTGTATGCATCATGGAAAGTAAATTTAACAAATTCATGACAAAACCTACGTTTTACAAGATTGCAAAAATGAGTCTTGTATATTTCAATTTAGGAAGCACTACCATACATTTTTCTACCTCAATTATCAGCATTTGGACTCTCAGAAAATGTCGAAAGGGGAACAGGCTTTAGCTGTTAGATCGAGCTCCGGATTAGGGATGCGGCAATGCTAGAATGATCTCTAAGGTGATGCTAAAGGCTTTGATTAGAGATACCAAACTCGACTGACAGCGCTCCTTAACATCTTAAACGTCAGAAGTTGATAACGTAATCGTCTATCCTCATCGACCTGATGGCCCATGATGACACGCTGCGCGTAATTGGTAAGGCCGGTAGTTAGAAGTTAAAAGGAGACTCGAAAGTTATCCGAGGACAGCCGATGCACAGATGCGTTCCTTTTATCTTTTATATAGCAATTTGTAGTTTCTAGTTTTTTTTGTTTTTCCTGTCTCCAGAGTCGGTCTAAATTGAGGTTGCAAAACCGTCGTTATTGTTGTGGTCCCTTCATTTTGTAGTTTCTAGTTTTTTTTTTTTTTTTCCCTGTCTTCAGAGTCGGCAAAACCGTCGTTATTGCTGTGGTCCCTTCATTAGAGAGAGAGAGAGTTTTTTTTTTTTTTTTTTTTGAAGTTTTGAAATTTAATTAGGGCAAATTCCATAAAAAAAAAAAAAAAAAAATCCTAAAAACTATGCTCATTGCAATATAAATATCTCAGTTTTTTTAACCAAAAATCCTTAAGTTGCCCACTATGATAAAAATTCTCTCAAATTTGTCACAAAAAAACTCAAATTTATGTATGTGATATATATATACCCTTTATTTCAATTTCATCCAAGGTATATATGTAACGATTATATAAATACAGACGAAAAAAAGTTTAGGACACCTATTTTAGTAAGAAAAAAATTCAAGATATTTCCGTCAATTTTGGGCTTTTTATGGTGTTCCCTCATGTAATTATAAATGACGAGAGAAAGCAACGAATTGGAAATTATTATTAAATTTGGTCATTTGTTTTTTTTTCCACCTTTTGCTTGAAGAAAATCCAAAAAGAGAAGGCTACTAGATGCCCGGAAGAGAGGGACAGATAATTTGAGGGGCCCACCCCACCCCACGCCACCCAATCAAATTTAGAAAGAGAGAGATATTGGGGTTGGGATTGGTGGAGAGAGAATCTGTTTTGTTGGGGGGGGGATCTTTTGACCGTTGACCTCCAAATGAGGGGAGGGGAAGCGAAGGAAGGAAGGAAGGAAGGAACGACCAGATGCGATCTTCAGACGCCGACAGAAACGCATCTTCTTTTCTGACTCCCCAACATCCTCAGATTCCCCCCATCCAGTTGCCTCCCTTGGTGTCCCCCACGCGCCTTCCTCCCGCGCGTTACCTCTTTTTCCCCCCTTTAAAGAAAAAACTAATTTACTAAAAAAAGAACTTTCATTACACACAATCCATCATTATTCATTCGGATAATACATCATGGATTTGTATGGCGACGAGATAGTTAATTATTTTACATGTCGATAATTATATATATCGAAAAATTAAAGATGTTTCATAGTAAATGGTAATTTGATTGCCAAAAGCATGAGTTTTGAAAAATGTAAAGGAGAAAAATAAAAAAGTTACTTCGAACGGACTTAATTGTGATCCCCGCATTAATGGTCCACCCAATGGAGATTTGTCAAGCGCTCAAAGAAACATGAAGTGAACACGACCTTAAAAGTTTAGCCACGAAAACTAAAAATCTCTCTACGCCGTCTACTTAGGTCTCGACAATTGTTTCATTTCTTTTACATGGACTAACTCTTTCTTGTAATAATGGCAAACATATATGCATTGTGGATGGAACAACCTAGATGAGGGTAGGGAGTGATCTTTGGTATGAGATAGGTTAAAATAGATCATATCTCGAGTAAACTAATCTATGAGTGTTATGGTAAATATTTAAGAAAGGTACCTCATAATGCAAGTTGAAGTTGGAGTCCTTTAAGTGAGTATAATACAATGTGAAGATTTCACACATGATTTAGTTGGGTCTCATCCAATGCATGTTCTTTTGATATTACAGCAGAGCAAAGTATTTCTGAAAATCGTACGAGATTCTGAAAGTCGCTTAGTCATCGAACGCGTTTGATCCATCCTAACGTTCCTCAAAAGGAAAGCTTATGCCCGGAAGTTCCTATCCATGGAGGAGTCGCTCTCAGCGGTCGCGGCTGAAGCTGGGTGGGTTCACACCATCGCATTGGGTTGGCTCGACGCCAGAAAAATCGATCGCGTTACATCCTTCATACGATGCAAGCATAAAGTAGAGAGCACAGCAAAATTACACTCGAAACAACCATGAAAATCGGACAGAAAAGAACTCGAGCAAAGCAAAACTGTCTTCAGCAAAGATAAAATTATAAGACAGTCCAGCAAATGCTTCGACACAAACTTAAGCACTCGTCCTGTAATATACGTCCCATGGTACAGATACTGTTCACCTCATTCTATTTCTTACATCAGCAGGACATCACATCCCAAAACGCAACATGCAATAGTCAAAAGGCCATGGCTTGACCTTTAGTATCGAACAGGCCCTCAATGCCGTCCTTACTGCTGGAAATGCCTCTCCCCTTCCAACGCTCTCATATACAGGACAGGTTTGGCACATCGACCGCAGGTCGCAGGTACATCACATTCATGATTTGTCGAAAATCAGCACCGCCTTTGCGAGAATCGCTTTCAGCAGGGGTGATCGTGAGCTACCCACCAGGCACTTCCTTCCCAAGAAAACTCAAAAAAAAAAAAAAAAAAACAAGAAGAGATGGAAAAACAAGAGGAGAAAAACACAGGCATGGCAAACTTAACAATGCCAAACCCATCCTCAAATATCGGGTAGGGTCGGTTTCGGACAGCAGTCTCTTGCTCTACTTTACTCTTTTTAGTCCAGTCCCTTTCTATGATCTACACAATAGTAAAGAGAACGGAACTGAAACAGCTCAAAAGAAAAATCCCACCAGAAAAAGTTTCTACAGCTTTCAACTCCCAACTTCCATGTCTTAGCATCCTGTATTAAAGTCTCGCTGTTCATCCAGGCATCACAACCCAATCGGAAAAGATGAAACGAATCGCCAAGAGCCAGTACACTCCTTCATTACAAGAAAGTCATCCACTGAATCCAAGCACATGGTCTTCTACTGTGGCGACAAACAGTGGAGACGCGAGCGATGAGATGCCAATGTTATCCCAACAAGAACACCGCAGCATTATTCGCAAATAATACAGAGTTTGGTAGCCAACAATAGACTCCACGGAACCAAATTTTGGGGAAGAATGTACAAACAGAATCCTCACGACCATACCATCCCTCCATCTCCCAACCATGGAACTTACTCCGGCATTCCATCTTGAGTAATTAAAGCGAGCCTGTTATTAGGATTAGGTTAAAGCAAGTGACGGAGGATTACCAGCTGGACATCTTTGCCGACGAGGTCGCCTTGTAGTCTTTCCCCATCCAGTTAGGCTCCTCTCTTCCAACCCGACTCCCACCTCTATGTTGTTCAGCTGCTGTATCAACGGAGCACAATTGGGACCCACAGATGTTACAGCAGAGAGGCTACCAGTAGACCGCCGCCTCCCCCTTGCACAGCCAGTTCTAGAGTTCCTTCTCGTCAATCCAGATTGCCACACGTGGCCAGTTGCTCTCATAAGCCCTCCAAAAGTCTGAAGATCTTCAGTTACTTCATGTCGAGAAAGAGAAGCTAGGCCCGGAAGGATATCCCTCTGGAAGTCCCTCCGCTGCCTCCCTCTTCTCACCTGTCCCCGCCGGGTACGACTTGGTGTCGAAGTGGCTGCGGCAGATTCATCGACGTTGAGGGTTTCGGGGATGAATGGTTTAGGCAGGTATTCATCCGACTTTGTTTCTGTCAATTTCAGTGTCATGGACTCGAAGTAATCTGTCTCTTCTGATGAGGAATCTTCGTCATACCGTCTGTTTATAGCTTTTGAAGCAGCTTCTAGCCTGCCCCCCGTACCATCTCCACAAGAGAGAACAATATCAGCAAACCAGTTGAGTGGGTCCTCCAGAGACTCAGGTGATCTGCTATTTATCTTGTTCAGATAATTTTGATGGCTGGCTGATGAGATGGCAACTATCGTCTCTGCTGCTACTTTCTCAATTTCATTCTGTTGATGTCCATTTTCCTGCTGTGAGGAAAGCATAGATCTTTCACCTTCCTTTTCTGCAGCTTCTACATCAAAAATCATGTCCTCACTTTCTGGAACCAGAGGAGCCTCCAGATCTATCCCAGATATCCGCTTTCCATTGGTACAAGTAGTGGAAACCGATGGCATCGCAACAGTTTCATCATCACTCACACATAGATTCAAATCAATTTGATGCCTCACAGAGCTCGCGGTTGAACCTATTCCTTTCTGCACGGCAGGGGTTCCTGTAGGAGTCGGCTTACCCAACTCAGATACAGAATCACAGGGCAAATTAATGTCGAGTAATCTCACTGTCTTCTCTTTTTCCACAACTTCACCTTCAGACATACGAGGAAGAGATGCAGACGGTGAGTTAAGAGAAAATGAATCATTCTTCGAAATAGGTGGCTTTCCGAATAATGGAAACCCAAGAATCTTTTTATTACTTGACAATGCAAATGCACCACCATCACTCCTCTTAGCATCAACTTCATTGGAACACAAGTCCGATCTTGTACTCTGAGATAACATTTGAGTCAGCCCTTTTCCAGCTTCATTATTGCTGGTCAGGCAAATAGACGATGAAGGTTGATGCAAATTTGATCCTCTAGAATTCAAATCGCTTCTCACAGTGACCTCATTCTGGCTAGCCGTTTTAGCCATCAACCAAGGCAGCATCACAGCATGGTCCTCTCTTTTGTTCTCTGCATCTGTGATTCCACCCCCATGTGGCAGAACCAAGCTACTAGATGTACCATTTCCAAGTACTCTGTTCAGATCTACCTCTCTTCCAGTGTTAGCATTAACAGAATTTGAACATCCATCATATTTAGCAGAAGCACGATCGACAAAGTCCTTTGAGGGTAGCTTCCTATCGCCAAAAGACTTAACATGATCACAGCTAAGACCCGGGAAGCGGCTGGTTGGTTCCTTGGAATCCAGAGAGGACCCACTGCTAAAGCCATTCTGATTGAGCAATTCCTTCCCAAATCCTCTGTTGGGTCTAACATCCCTATCATGCCACTTGCCACCATAGATTGCATGGTTCCGATCTCCTGGATGAGTACTTGCACTGTTGGTACTGGATGAAACTATGCATGGAGGCATTTGAAATGGAAGTGACTTCTGGCTTAATTTGCCTGCTTTTTCCAAAGATGACATTACTGATTCAGGACACTGAGCATTTACAGAGGTTTCTAAGCCACAAGTGGTCCTCTCCCTGCTTTGACTGACTGTGCTTTGATCAGTTTGATTGTAAGGAGCATCATGGACTTGATTGCGCAAACCATGGATATGGAGACCATGAGAAGTAGATTTCTTGCCCTTGATGTCCCCTGTGAACAAAGAGATCATTGACTCCAGAATTACAGCCAAAATATGTAAAAGATTTTAAAGTGAGAATGTCATTCAACTAAAAGCACTTGAACCTACAATCTTACCATCCACATTCGCGTATTTGACATCTTACCCACAACAGCCATGCACAAGTAGCCTGTCTAATCACGATAGTCTATATGCACATTCTCTAGCATTTCAATGATCAAACCACTACTTGAAAATCTGCTAAAACAGGAGATTTCATTAATCACTGCTAAATTTATTTTGGAGGCAACCATTCCAGGTAAGCAACCATCTCTGTTACTGTAGTCTGTTTAGCAAAAATCACCAAAACCAAAGAAGGCCATCTGACATTTGACAAAGCAGGCAAGCATACGGAAAAAGCAGTATGAAAATTATACAATGCAGATGCTTTTATCCAAGAAGAGAAAATTTTAAAGATAAAAATGTAAAAAGTGAGAAAATCATGAGAAGAGAAGCATAAGCATATGCAACAATAAGCCCGATGGCTAGACCAAAGAAAACCTTACCAGCTTCCAGCATGTGCGAAAACAACCCTCTTCTGTTGCTCTCGCTGACCTGATGTAAATTGAATAGAGTCCCATTATTGCTTCCGCGATGAGAGCTTTGAGCATCATCATAAGGTAAGCCTAGATTGATTGATTTTGGCTTAAAAGAGTGTTCCTGAATACGGCTCTCCCCATGAGGCAAACCATGACTCTCAAGATCAATATATGGTGAGGCATTAGTTTCATCAACCTCAATAGGTTGATTCAGGTCAGCCACATTCAATTTTTTCGCATGTAAACCAGACTCCGAAGCATGTCCCACACTATTGGTCTTCCCACTATCTCCACGAACAATATTTACAGCATTGGGAAAGCCAAATTTACAATCTTGATTAGGAAAATTTGACATTTCTTTCCCACAGTCAACTTGCTCTTGGTCATCAGTGTCAATGTACTCATCAGCTGGGAGTTGAAGGTCAATCATTTTTCTCCTAACCTTTGAGGGTCTGCAATCAGGCGCCTCAGAAGTCTTGAAGATACCTCCATTTGGAGAAGCAAAGGTAGCGGGTGGCGTGCTATGCCCCTTCATAGAATTGATAGGAGAATGGATTCCTTCCATAGATGGCCTTGGGTAATTGGGGTTTGGAAAGGGGAAGCCCGGGATTTGCCGTCTCCAAGTGTCTTCAAATGTAATTTGAGACACTAAAGGGCTTGATGCTAGCGATGTTTCAACAGGCATACGAGTTTTTAGCGCTTCTTTCCTTCTAACTTCATCCATCAGGTCCTTCTGTATTTTGTACAGACGATGTAGTTCATACACCTGGATGATGACAGAAACAATTAATTTCTTAGTCCACGTGTTCCCAAATTGGGATATACTTAAAAATTTCAAAGCAATGCGTGACCACAGTTTGGAGCTGTAATCCATGATTTCTCTAATGTGAGGGCCAGTAATCCACAATTTACCGTAAGTTTCATTTAAGTAGTCAAAATTCTTGAACCGTCTGCATGAGTGGTAAAGGCCAAAATCACTTCTGCCTTATCTAATGAGAGGCTCTCTAAGCATGAAAATTAAATAAACCAACACATGTTTGTAAATCAAGTAGTCCATTCATGTTACAAATGAAGATTGAAAACGCGGCATATCAATTGAAAATCCAAGTTAAAATCCAAGTATATCAATGATCATACCTGATTCTTGAATATGGCCTCATGCTCAAGCATTTTTTGCTTCACCTTATCTTTACCAAATCCAGTATAATTATCTGCAGCTGTCCCCGGCAAAAAGCCATTGTAATAATGCCCATTCTGCAAGGTCCTTTCTCCATTAAACAGCGACCAGCTACAACTGTTAGAATCCTCATTCAGATCCCTCATTGAGTGATGTCCAGGAAGATTGCTTTTCAGTTGGATTTCTGTTCCCATCACTGCCAGTAGATAAAAAAGAACACTTCAAATAAATAAGCAGAATAGCAAATTAAGGATGTAGAGTTCTCAAGAGAAAAGGAGAATCGAGATAAAATCCAAGGACAGACTAGTAAAAGGAAAAATAATTATCTGCCATACCAAAAGGAGAAGAGGAATTGACTAAAGCTACATACTTGCAATAGGAAATCCCCAAAATCAACTTAAAGTAGAAAATTTACACGCCACACCAACCAAAGCACACAATACAGAGAGAGAGAAAGAGTTCCACTTGTTCCATATCCAGTATAGTATTCAAAAAGCACAGATTCTACATAGTTAGCCTCCCTTAGTATAACGATAACTAGATTCGATCAGACTTCAGAATCTTAGATGGACAGAGATATCGATTGCTACCATTTTGGAATGGAAATTTCTTAATTCCCAAGAATCTTTCAAAACTTTCATTCCTTAGATTCTTCCGTATCTGAATTTACATATTTACCAAATGAGATGCAAAGAAGTTTATATTGTCTGTCTAGAGCACCACACTCATCAAAATTCCAATGCAACCCAAGGATTATCCCAGAAACAAGCAACATTACCTCTCTATCCCCATTCCATTATCTAACTATATCTCAGGTGAGAAATGTGTCCATCCATCCAGTATTAGAGTTGCAACACAAAAGAGTATCAATTATCTTGATCTGGGATCAGGCTAAACATTAATCAATCGACTATATACCTTATTCTTTCAGATGCCATCGGTTGCTATTAATCGGGGACAAGTTGATTGAAATTGCAAATTAGATTCCACAAGGCATTCCCATAGTCCATGTTAAATCCAACAAGCAATTGTAACATCACATTTGTAAATTTGTATCCAAATGTTTTCCCAAAAATTTAACTTGAACAGTGGAACTTGCTTTTGTCAGAAAAAAATCAAAGAGCAGAACACCAAATTCCTTGGGAATGGCCAAGCAAACGAAAAGAAAAAATTAGGGTCCAAAAAACAATCAGTAAATAACTTGGTGAGACAAATATTAAAAATGGTCCAAATATGTTGCCCACCATTGTCTTCCCCTTTCACTTCGCTTGGTGCAGGTGTGCACAGGAATATACGAAAATGGGCCACACAGAGAAATGCAACCTTTTAGTAAAGCACTGTCTGAAGGATTCTATAAGCTAAATCAGCAAGCATACTTTTATCATTTCTGGATGCCGCTAACCCAAGAATCCAGAGAATGTATTTTGCAACAAACTTAAAATGCAGTGCATAAGACTAGACTACAAATGCATGCCACAAATTTCCTCAATCTACAGAAGCACTTCAGTTCACCATAACTGCACTTCACTCACTTTAGAGTAAGTGAACACACTGTCCCACTACCACTAGATCATCCCCACAATCTCTTTACCAATCCAAGCAAGAATCCGGCCACTTCTTATCATTAACTCAAGTTCTTCCACGAAATCTACAAAATGACATTAGCCGTATCATTAAAGAGTCGGGCCACATTTCGGGGAGATCACTGAGGCACTGAGCTCAAGTGAAGTCTATCATGGAACAGCCCCTCCAGGTACTCTTTAATTAGTCTATCAAGCATAAAAAAACTCGAATGAGGTAACAAAAGATAACCCCACGGGCATGAGCCAATTTGCACTCGAAACCGATTCCGAGTCGCCAGGAATTACGCCCACCACACACGGCCGCCCCGAATAATAGAATTACACAAAATTAACAGCAGAAAGTGACGAATCGACTCTGAGCTCCGTCCAATTCGACAGAGTGGCAAGTCAGAAATCAAATGACAAAGGCAAAATCCGTACCACGAACCAAATCAAAGGACCTGAAATTACGACCGAAGAAAAGGGGACAAGAACGAGATAACCAAGAACACAATCAGCAGCATCGGGCGGAGACAATCAAGAAAACGAATTCTGCGATGATGGGAGGAAGAATTTTTACCTCAGCGCAACATGGTCTTCGTCAGCTCCCTCCTACCGCAAGAAATCATCCATGGATCCAATCACTCCAACGGAGCCTCCACATCAGACGAAGCGAACGGGAAACAAAAATCCCACTAAAAGAAAAGAAAAAAAAAGAAGAAGAAAAAAAAAGGAAGAGGACCCAACTAATAAGACAGGACAAAGGGAGGATAAATAAGCTAAAAACTGAAGATTGGGGAAGGAAAAAAAAGGGGAAAAACGAGAAAAGCCAAGGAATTTGGTAATTACACGAGAAATAGCGAAGTGGGCAACGTTCGCAACAACATTGGACGAGCTTAGATCCTCATCACTCACACTGAGGAGGAAGAAGAAATAAAAAAATAAAAAGAGGAAAAAAAAGAATTTTAAGGGAAAACGAGATTTGGGGGGGAGCTCTCGATCTGCTGGGCCACTGTCGTCTCTCTCTCCACTCTCTCTCTCTCTCTCTCTCTCCTCTTTCTCGGGCGAAGAAAGGAGTTTTTCGTTCTAGAGAGAGAGGAAGGGGTAGAGAGAGAAGGGGGGGGGAATGATGAGAGAGAAAGGGAGTCTTTTCAGAGAGAGAGAGAGAGAGAGAGAGAGAGAGATCCCAGATAAGAAATCTTCACACAAACAAACGACCTTCTAAGAACAGTGACATGAAATTTGTCAACATCCGGTCTCTTTTTATTCTCTGCTTTTTCTTCACTCCTCCTCTTCCTCCTCCTCCTCTTCTCCCCCTGAACACCCCTCTCTCTCTCTCTCTCCCTTTCTCTCTCTAGCTTCTCTCTCTTGCTTCTCTCTCTCATTAATTATCTCTTTTCCCCCTTTCATTTGCTGTCATGGCTTGCTGCGCCTTGTGATTCATTATCGTTATAATTATTATTATTAGGAGACTGAACAGGGTAATTAATATATATAGATATATTCACTTTTTCCGGGGGAAAATATTCTTTTTCTGGGTCCTTTTTTTAATTGTTTCGAGGAAACGGGAAAAAAAAGGGGAAATTGTAATGCATTTCTAGATTCTCTCCACCTTCCTTGCTTTTCGTACAGGGCATTTAAAAAAATCATTGAAAAAGCTTTAAAAAATCCCGATGAAAAGAAATTTGTCAAAACCCCTTCTCTATTCAATGCTCCTTCTTCCCTCCCCCCTCGCGTTACACGTTACGAAGCGTGCGAGTTTCCAAATCCAAAAAAGATAAAAAGAAATTGCAAAATCGGATTTTAGCATTTCTTTTTTTTTTTTTTTTTAGGAAATGGTAAAGAAACAAATTGCCCTTCAGCCAGTGTCGTTTGGATACTTATTGACATGACCCACCCGTGGAATTTGGAACCCATCGATTGCACGATTACGATTACACTATGTTTTTCCAAAAAAAAAAAAAAAAAATATATGGCAAAGTAAAAGACTGTCGAGCTTTTGTTGACTATAGATGCATTTGACACAATTTCACAATTCGTATCAAATTTAAGAGAGGAAAAAAAAAAAAAATTAAGAACTGAGATTGCAATTAACTTAATGTTATATATATTTTATATGCATACCTTTCAAGTTTTTTATAGATGCAGGACGTGGCATGAGATCACTTCTTTTCATTAACAATGGTGAAAATGAGTTATTAGCGTCAAAGAATCATGAACACAACTCATTCTCAACAAGTCCATCGCCGTCAGTGCACCACGATGCTAGTGGGAACAAAGCCGAGGTTATTCCACACCATGACAAAGATCAAATCTACGTCGCAAACAAACCAAGACTTTCCGTAATTGATAAGTAACTCAAAGGTTACAAACCATCGACCATAAGGATTAGACCACCTGGAAGTAAGCCCCATGTTTCCACGGTGGTAATTCAAGACGAATACGACTTGATGTACTAGGAGCACAAAAAAATAATAATAATAAATTCGATACCATCATACGCTCACCACTCAGGATATTTTGGCATCTGGAATCTATCCCGTCAAAAAGAAGAAAAAAATTCCTACCTAACATCTATTTCATTTAACAAAAGCAAGAAAATAATTATATGGTCTATTGCAATTTTTCGGAAATGTATATAGGTGGTTTGATTTATCCGATGATAATCGATAAGGCGCATGAAGACGATATGCGGATGGTTGGCCGATACGACAACGGACACAACAACCTCGCGAGTTGCCTGCCCCCCTTTAAAAAAAAGCTCGTCGTTAGTCGCTATAATAAATCTAAAATTTAATTAGGGCCCAATCCCCATTAAAACTTCCACTTTAAGCAGGGTTTAAAATCCGGTTTTAATACACGACCGGACAGCCGGTGGGCCCCCGCCCGGCGTGAGCAGGATGAGGTTTCTTTTTTCCTCTTTCCTATATATCTATAAAAAAAAAATTATTTTATTTTTTTGGGGGGGTTTGATACCGGAAAAAGATGCCCTCGGTTGTGGCCGTAATTACTGGGGGAGGGGATCGGTGCTGACGCGTCGCGCTCCCATTGGGGGGCACTCCTGTTTCCCCAACGGCGGAAGCCTACTACTTTGCGTGAGTAGTCGCGAGATCGCTGTTGGCTGCGTCGTTTAGAAAGGCGAATTAGTGGGGAGCGGAAAAAGAAAAGTAATAAAGAAATGGACGCGAAAGATCCTCGGACACGTGGCCGCTTTTAGCGGACCATCAAAATATCATACGACGCGCGCATTCGGAATGTCTCGAGTCTCGACGCTTTGTCCACCACCGTGCGTTTGGATCTTTTCCCCCTTTTTTTTTCTTTTTCTTTTTCCTTTATTCTTTTTTTCTTTAATTTTTTTTATTCTTCTTCTTTTTTCTTTTTCTTTTTTTTTCACGCATGTTTGCGTGCCGTGTTCCTTTAATGGGTACGATCTGTATTTTACTTTCGTCGGAGAAGTGCAGTCGTCAATCTCTCTCTGCCAAGCTACTGAGTTTTTTTTTTTTTCTGAAATAGGTTTGGATTTTGATAATCTGAATGTTCCCGTTTGAGCGAGCATATGTTTGAATAAGTCGGAAAAGGGCCAGGATATGTTTGAATTCCGTGCAACGACGTGTTCTCGATTTGTATCGTTGATAGAAGCATTTCTGGTGCAAATTCTACCACTTGGCAAGAATTAGGGGAAGGATTTTATAAGTTCAACGCGAAAGTTTAAACTCGACAAATAAAATGGATAACTTCAACCCACAAAATAATCCCTGACTCTAGTATCATATTAGAAAACCTTAAGCTAAAAAGTCTACGACACAAAAAAATAAAAAAATTAAATGGTCGATGAAGAGAGATCACGTGAATATAGAGAGTATATAATTTATTTAGACAAGTAATGCGACATACTTTAACACTATCACTTTGAAAATAAAAATTTTCATTTCACAGGCACTAATTAAACATGAAACACTAGAATTAGATACATTCAAAGTGGTTTCAATGAATATTGCTCTTTGATTAAAGTTACGTTGGAATGTGAATTGTTCTCTTATGTGAATTGGCCTCCTGAGATGTAGGGATGAGCAGCTTTAGGGTTGGTCCAGGTTCTTTGCAACTATGGATCCTACCAATTAGAAGCAGTTCTCAAATTTTTAGAATTTATAACCAATCTCGTATACCTTAGAAGCTAAAACTTACCTCATCACGTGTTCCAAAGTTAGTTTCGAGAATTACCTAGGTTCAACCTGTAATTTTAATTGAACGGTTGCAATTAATTACCATCTCTAATTACCATTATTCGCCATTACAATCCACTACCACAACTCACATTTAGACACACAAAAAAATGAAAAGATTAATAAAATAAAAGTCAAATTTATAAATATGGCGGAAATGGTGTTCATACCAGTAGTTTTGTAATACACATCAAAATACTGAAAGTTCCTTAAATATATAAAATAAGAAAAATACACAGACTTATTTTAAATTTCAGACTCAATAAAGGCTATCCCGCATATTGTGAAATCAAGACCTAAACCCATTTCCTTCGATCCAATTATCCAGTTCCCAAATTTCATCATGAAACCATCTGCGCCTCTTCTGAAATGTGTCAATGTATGGGCGGCACATGATGCTTAGCCATATTTTGTGGATCTCTCTGTCTTACTTGTCCTCGCTTTTTGTCATTTCAGTCATCATTTTAAGTCGCTAATTTGAATCGCGAAACATCTGCTCTTCTTACCGCATTCAGGGCTAAATGTGGACCAGACAAGTTCCCTGACTTGTTGCCGTTGATCGTTGCTCGCCTCTCTCCTCCTCAAGTTCCCCCCCGCCGACAAGGACGGCTACCCTAGATATTTCTTTCCACACCGGTGAGATTACTATTACATAATTTCGATCCCTCGTACAATTCCTTTTGTTTCGATCAGATAAAAACTAACTTTTTAACCCCGAAGCACATGAGCAAAAGGCCGGACTATTTTTCACAACCAACAAAAGTCGACATTCTGCCATCTCAATATCTCGGGGTGTTTACTATCTTATATGAAGGAACTTTCTGACTAACGACGAACCAGTGAAGTTACGATTGCGAGTTCATCAATCTCAGAGGTTTAGATCATGGGCAAAGTGAGTAGTTGCAACTAGATCGAGATGTCCGCAAAACACTGTTCGATGAGTTAATTGTACGAATTGTCTGTCTCCATCACGTCGTGTTAGAATATGGAAATGAGGATCGCATATCATCAAAGCATGATATCTGTCAAGTTTGTTTTTATGAGATCCAAATAAGCTCATGAGAATATTTGCCATTTGGAGGTGAGACATCAATTTTCATTTCCAATTAAGATTGTCAGCTGCCGCGGGCCACCACAATTAAGCTATAGATATATCTCAATAGCGAGATGCGAACCAAGCAAACCTAACCACATCTTCACGTAGAAAACAGACTTTTTCCCCCCTTTTTTCGTGGGGGAGAGAAGATGGCGTTTTCGCGATTTCCTATGCGATCGATTCCCTCGTCTCCATAATTTACCGTGTCTTAATTATCTTTTACCGTCGAATTCAAGCCTTATATGTATTAACCATTCAGCAGCAGACATCCTCGACGTTTATAATTATTTTATTTTTCGTTCCAATGGTAGAAAATCCAGAAGTCGCCGGTAGTTTTATTTATGGCGTGCTCTCTGTTCGCACCGGCTATATGTACGTTTTGGAAGTGATCCTGCCCCATGTGGGTAGACTAAGAACATGATCAGCTCTGACCTTTGCCCAGAAAATCAGAAGTCAATTAAAGAATTGGATGCAATATTCCCTTGCCGGAGGAAAAATTAAATAAAAGATTTATTAATGATCAGATCTCGATCGTTTTTTTAATTCTGACTGGTGTCCGGATATGTGATTAAAGCATGAGCTCATTTACTCCGAATCTAATGGCCATCGATGGTGGCAAAGTCAAAGTACTCGTTAATACAAGGGACAGAAATAGAAGATAATTCAATGTATTTGCCAAGTAATATACAATTACAGACCTCCCAAAAAAAAGTATTACGTACTTACATTTCATGGATTAGGGATTTAAAACTTCATCGTCGCAAAAAGAATGAAATTGCCCAATTCAAATCACTTCAATTAATTGGTAGTGTACCTTGCCGTCTCGTGCTACTTTCATTTCAAATGGAATCGAAAGAGCTGTTTATTATCAATACGTCACGTCAACCAAAATTAACTAGAAAAAATATATTAATGAATTGTTAAAAGTTTTAGGACTAGATTAATCGATTTATAAAGTTTTTTGACTAAATTGACTATCGTACTATAGGTTTAGAACTTTATTGGACAAATATCCGTACATTTTGCTATCTTATGCTATATTTATTTACACTTGTATCGAAAGAGATTTTTTTTTTTTATTAACGAGCCTCGAATCCCCAAAAAAGATAAAATCATTTAATGTGCTTCCTTGCATCTATAAACTTATCCGATAATAGGCACCGCATTAATTTACAATCGAATCGAAAGAGTTTTGCTATCCGAAAATAGATTTAGGACTTTATTGACAAATGAACCCAACCGTTTAGATAGCAAAGTATATGAATATTTTGCTATCTTATGCTAAGTTTGTTTACAATTGTATCAAAAGAGTTTCTTTTTATGAATAAGCCTTAAATCTCCCCTCCCCCCCAAAAGAAAAAAATAATTTAATGTACTTCTTGGCATATGTAAACTTATCCGAAAATAGGCACCACATTAATTTAACACTAAGAGATGTGTTTAGGTGATTTTCTTAAATGAAATTAACGGTCAAAATTACAAAATCCTAACGAGAAACTCTTAAATTTCGGGAAAAAAAAAGAAGAAGTAATGCACACGGCGCGGATCGAAACGTACCAAAGGGGCTGAGCAGGTAGCATCCAGCCGTTCTGTCCAATTGCATCAATGAACACTCGAGTTCAACAGCAATAAGGAGTTAATTAGCAAATCTGTTTTCCTCTCGGCGGGTGGGGGTAATCCACTCGTTGTCACGAACATTGACTTACGAAGGGGGGGATCGGAAGTCAACTCTACTCTCGGCTCGAGATCTAGAATTTTTCCAACTCGACAAGATTAAGGAAAATATCTGGCTGGCCGGGAGCGAGAGAATCTTTGATTACGCGGGGCATTTAAAGGGGAGAGGGGGACAGAGGTTGACCAGACGAACCCCGGAAACGAAATGAAACATCGTTCCAAAACCCAAAATCCAACCCCGACGGCGACGCTAACGTCAATGTGGTTCATTCATTCGACACCGATCGATCCAATTATATAATAAAATCGCGATTTCAGTTGAATTTTTCCAACTGACAACGATACTCCAACAGCGACATTCATCGAAGCGTAGTACGGAGCTATGGACGGCACCACTAAAATCCCCCCCCAAAAAAAAAAAAAGAAAAAAAACCTATTTAAAAAAGCCCGATGTTGCGGCATTTATTTTTCACCGAAAAATTCATTCCCGTGATAAAATATAAGATAGACCTAATTATGAGTCGGGAGGCATGTTAAAGGCCATCGAGACTGAAAGCAAGCTGGGAGGCTCAAAGCGGGGGTCCTCACCTAACATGCCTCTGGAGAAGGAAATATATGCAGCTGTGGTTTTTCTTTTTTTCATTCTAAACTACCCTTAGCAAGTTCGATCTCAATTCTACCTCAGAATTTTTATTTTTTTTTAATTGAAAAAAATCTCGAGCTTTCACTATAATCTAAAATTTGCCCCCATATATCCGTTCAAGTATAATCCATGGACTTTCGGCACGCGTGTTCAACTTAATCTCTAAATTATATGAAAAGATAAAATGTTATATCTAAATTTGAATTAATAGAATAGTAATATTTGGAATTGGGTCTAAAGTTTGGGATTTTGTTTTAGATAATCAGGCATATGGCAATGAATTACTTCTTCTTTTCATGAGTAAGCTCGCCTAGGGCACAACAGATCTCGAGCATGGATCGGATAAGACCCACGTCAAAACCCAGATGAGCGGACCGAACATGAGGTCGTTCGCGATCGTTCCGATCTGTAGAATTGGCTCGAAAAATTTACCAAAAAAGGGAGAAGAGAAAGGAAAAAGGTCTACTGTGGAGGGAGAAGTGGGGGGAGTAGTCTTTTCTGTGCGTAGCCGGTCGTACCAACACGAGGCCCTCTTTTTCTTTATTTTTCTTTTTCAGTTGAGTCCTTCTTCGACGAAAGCTCCAATCCTTTTCATTTTTCCATTAAATCATTCGGCCACGATCCGTCCGATGTGTACCACCATTCTCTTATTAGCACGTAAAAACAAAACCAAACCCAAAAAAATATTTTAAAAAAAAAAAACCCGGAGAATTGACAAGTCGGAATCCGGATCGCAAAATGACCCATCTGCCCCTACAGGTGCAATCCCCATCGGATTGGGGGGGGTTTTTTTTATAATTATTATAATTAGGGGTTGTTGAAGAGATCATAAGACTGGGGGAGGGAGAGGGACATGATACGAGGTGGGGCCCGCGTCATTATCGAGAGAGACGTCTCGCTTCATCGGCAGCGGACGGGGTTGGAATGGATTGCCAGTCAAGCAAAGGCAGAGCGGGGTTTATCTATCATTAATCAACTCTCTTATAAAGGCAGATTTTTTTTTTTTTTTTTTTTTTTGCCTCCCTCTTTTTTGGGTTAGTGGTCGTGTAGACATCACGATCTCGATCCCTACCAATGTTCCTTTCTCGGACCCAAAAGTTATCACAGGTGGAAATATTTTTTTATATGTATTTCCGGCCGTAAGTGGATCGTGATCAATCGAATTGGAGATGCGGGTTTTAGTGTTGGCAGTTTTCTTCCCCATCCTTGATTGGAGAGTTTTTTTTTTTTCTCTCCGTCGGTGCTTTGTTTGGTGGGGGGACGACCACCGAGATTGTCTGGAAATTTGCTTGAGGGAGGACTTTTTTCCCGAGAAAATTGTTCTCTTATTTTCCGATGTTTCGATGATGGAAAATTAATTCATATATAGAAAGGCATTCTCCATGAATTGAAAACAACAACCTTAGATTGTGTCGAAAACGACTCCCTTTTAATATTAATAGCCCACCAAACAAATGAAACAACAACCATTTCCATGATCACAAAATTCAGATGTAGCTATACTCCTATAATTTGTAATGAGCTATCAGTTAGAGATATCATGGGGAGTTGGCCATCTGCTCCGATTAGAGACGGCAAGGGAAAAAGGGGAAAAATCGGCCCCATAGCTGGACTGACCGGAGATGAATGTTTGGCGGGGCCGCTGCTCTGGTCGGAGACGGTGGCAGGAAAAGGGAGAAATCGCCTCGGTAGCTAGACCGACCCGGTGACGTCACGTCGGGTCCGGACATTGGAAAAGTATAACATGGGAGGGTGGGGAGGGAAGACCTGACCTGACGGTGGTCCCCTGGAGATAGAGAGAGGGAGAGGCTTTTCTGCATGGTCGCGATCATGGGAAAATATGTGGAGCTTTCGAAAGTCCCCCCCAAACTAAGTGGAAAGATTTGGCTAAAACTAGATGTGCTGGGCCCCACGGGGCGCACCCGAGGGGAAGGAAGGGGAGTGTTTTTTCTGCCCCCTTCCTTTCAAGATTAAGATCCGATCGTCCCCGCCCGGGAGGAGAATCCCCCCCCATTTGACCCGAGATTATTTATTGACAGAAAAAGGTTAAAAAAATCCATTGGGGGGGAGGCGTGGAATTCGCGTTGGCGCATGAATGCGACGGGGAGATCTAAGACCCGGGACTCGTTCGCTGCAAGGATTCACCCGCAATGCGTTCCCCCTAAGTTTGCCAAAGCTTCCCTCTGAAGAAAAGCCTCGTCGACTCACTTTTTCCAATCCATTTTTATTTCATTTTGTCGCCTCCTTTTTCTTCCTTTCTTTTTTTTCTTTTTCTTCCCGGGTCGGGGGTAGGGTCCGACTTTGGATCGTCGACCCGGGTTCGGGATTTCCGGGTTCGCCAGTGATTGGCGTTGCTTGAGTCTTCTTCTTTAGTTCACATCGGATCGGGTCTTGGGTCTTCTTCTTCACGTCAATCTTTGCTGTTGAATTTTCTGATTCTTTGGGGTATATATGTAGAATCCCGATCGGAATGAATGGCGAAGAGGCTAAGGTCTAAAAGTTGGTTTGACTCGAACAATGTCTGGGAAGCTTCGAGTTTTATTTCTATGACATTCTTTCGTGTCGGAAGCTTCAACTTCTGTGCGTCGTACTCGCGCAACGATGATCCAGATGTGAGAGAGAAATTCAATCTCGAAGCCAATGAATCCCTATGATTAAGCTTAAAAAATTTAAATTTTTTATGGATAGATGATGTGTGTGTGATGATTTGAAAATCTAGCTTATTTATATATAAAACACGCCCGTCGGGACGCTATAGAATCCACTTACGATAATCGAGATATAATTTCATAGGAGCTTTTTCTTTTATCCATTCCTATAATCGGTTACCAACCATGTCACCAGCGCATATTTTGGGTTAAATTTGCAGGCGGCTGATTTTATTTTATTTTATTTTATACATAACTAGTCAATTAAAGACCTTTCTACAGTGGAAACCTAATCCATCATTACAAGGCAATCGCTTGCATAGGCCAACTCCAATTTCTTGTGTTCACAATGGAAAATTGGGTTCAGCCCATATTTTCTGAAATTTCCCCAGAATTACAAAATTGTCTAGAAGAGGGCAATTTGCCGGCCATATGCTGCACGAGGATTTTTTTCTATTTATTTATTTCCTCAAAGAGATATTAAAATCGTGCCGCGAATGTGCGAGGGACAAAAAAAAAAAAAAAAACGTTTTTCCAGAGGCAAGAAGAAGACACGGACAACTTTTGGGAGGAGCAAAAAGCTCATTGGTCCCAGGAGAGAATCCTCTTAAAAACTCTATCGAAAAATAAATAAATAATACTAATGATATTAACAATAAAGAATTCACGGTCGGAATTAAAAACTAGTAGGTGGAATTATTTTTTCCTGTCTTCGTTATTTATTTATTTATTTTTTTAATTTGAATATTCAAAGAATTACATTGCATGCACTTCACAGTTGTTATCATCACCGGGCAACGATGTCAATAATTGCTATTCCCCCAATAGCTGTCACCGCACGAAAAGCACTGCCCTTCTTCCTTCCCCTCCTTGGGTGCCTCTCACATGGCCTCCCCCTAAATTTATAAATTTCACCTCACTTTGGAAGTGACTATTAATAAAGAAGACCCTCGAGGTAGCTACGGTGTCATCAAGTGTGCCGAGTTCCATGAACTGGGGTCGGGGCGGATCCGGCATCAATGCAGTGAAAAGAAAAGAAAAAAAATCAACGCGAGACCGTAGATATGGCGAATCTTGAATTGAGTATAGAAGTTCAAACCCATTTCATTTTTTTTTTTATCTAGAAGTTCGAGCCCATTTCGTTCGCATAAGAAATTGAATGTTCCTTGTGGAAGTTCGGGGTATAGAATCAGGACATCAGAAAAGCGAATTCTCTTTGAACTGAGTCAAGATTCTCTCGCCCCCCCCATCTCTGCGCCCACGAATCTTTGGGCTTTTTCAAACCCATTTGCCTAACGGAACCAAAACCCATGCTCATGCTGAAGTGCATCCAATGACGAAATTGCCCCTCGCTGCCACGTAGGGTCAAGAGATTGTTTGTATTGCAAAATAAAAGATAACGCGATAATGAGTAATATGTTGGAAATTCTAATATAAAAAGTCTAAATTAATAGGTGGATGGAGACTACGTTAATATAAAGAGTATTTATGATCCATTTGTCAAGCGATGTGTGATAATATTTAGACGTACTAGAAATAACAAAAGACTATAATAAAAAAATCGGCCAAGCAGAAAAAAATGTAGCGGCCATGCAGATCGACTTGGGCCTGTGCCTTCAAATAGAGAATTAAACAATTCCACAATGAAAACAGTTGGACTTGCAACCTTGATGATATCAAGCAAGGACGTGTGTTGTGAAATATACTATATATATTGTTGACCCATTTTCCTATTGGGATAAAGTTTTTATGAAATACGGCTAGTCTAGAGTTACACCATCACAGAGCCAAAATACATGTAATGTAGAGCTGTAAAGGTGGATTTGATGGGTTTCATTTGAGTGCCACGTCTTTGATGACTAAATGTCAAACCTAATAAGAGTAAGTATCAATGTCAAGAGTTTACCAATTAGCATTTCGCTCATCTGTTTTTTTAGCACCCAACAATGTCCTCACTAAGTTTGACTTGATTATCCTCTCCTTTCTAGAACAAACCAATGAGAAAAAGTAGGGGAAATGTTAATGATCTCACTATTATTCATTAGTTAAGGACTTCGACGAGACTTTAAAATTTCTAAACAATCTCTCAGATCCCAAAATCACAAGATATTTCAAAATTCTTGTATTATGAAAATATCACTTCTTTTCACATGTCAAAATTTGATATGACACTTGCATTTCGGAAAAGTTACGGAAAAACCATACGTCAATATATGGGTCTGCATTCATATACCGTAAAATCTTCACGTATTCTGGATTAAAGAAAAAAAATTAAAATACGAAGTGAAAATGGCAGAAGGTAAAATATCGATATGCATAACTATAAGTCCGGCCAGGCGCTGACCAATGAGAATTCGGTGCTTCCGTCTGGCCCGCGTGACTCCCGAAAGATTCCGAGGCTGTCTCGTCTCGTCTCGTGTGGAGCCTTTTCTTTTTTTTTTTTTTTTAATTTTCTCGTCCCTTTTTTCCGGGAAAAAGTCCACCCCCAACGATAAAAAACCTCGTGTCGCCTTCCTTTTGCGTTCTCATAATGACCGTCCTTTTAAGGAAAATGTCTCATGGGCAGATAGATCGGATAGATGCTCTTGTCGCTTTCTTTTTCTCTGTCTTCTTTTTGCTTTTTGGGTCGCCGCGATCTTGACGTTTCGGCACGTGACGTACGGGTCGCGTTTTGGGCCGGGCCGTGCCACACGCGCCGGACGAGGAGGTCTTTCGATGTTCGACGACGGATCCTTCCTGTCCAAGGACCGCGAAGTCGTCGCTAGGTTTTATTGTCGCTTACGTTTTCGGTCCGCGAGGGGTACGAGTTCATTTATGGTTTGCGACAAACCCTACCGGCCACGAATAGACTGATTTTTAGGCTCCGTGAGAAATATTTAGGGATACGATATTATTTTAATGAGTCAATAGAAATATTTTCCTAAAAAATAAATATCAAGAAAATCATTATCTTTTTCAAAAATAAAAAATCATTTTTCAAATTCTTAATTAAGTATTGGTGCTTGGATCAAAAACTCTTAATTTGGGCATAGGAATCCCAATGCTCATTCATGAGCCCTTGGCAAAGGAGTTGGATCTTGACGCTCAAACCTGGGTTCATCAAGGGCAAGCTCGGAACTTTAACGCTTTGGCCGAGGTCCATTAAGGCTGGACTCGGGACACTGGAGGCGGTAACATCAACACTGAGCTCGGATCCTTGATGCCCCTCAACCAAATTTAAAAAAATAAAGATTTCAGATATTTTAATTATTTTGTTTATATTTATTTTTTCTTTTCTTATTACTTCTTCTTTTGCTGGTCTCCGAGCCTTGGCAACGATTAGCAATCACCCATAGGAGAGAGCTCAAGTCTTGTCATATCTCAGCTGTTGGCCCTCACTCGTGCCTTGTTGTCAACGGTTTGCCAATGCCCAGCAACCAATGGATGAAGAATCAAAGAAATTTTTTTTTTTAAAACATATTTTTAAACTACGAAATTATTTATGTCAAAATGTTTATGCCACGTAAAACAACTAGTGTCAATGCCAACAATTTTCTGGTCAAATGAGATTTTCTTCACCAAATGATAAAAAAAAATTTCCAGTTAATTTTTGGATTTTAGCAAAGTACTATAAAGTATTGTCATTTTTTTGAAAAATGAATTCTCAAAAAATATTTTCTAGGTATGTTACATTTTTTGCAAAACAAAACGAAGCCTTAGAGTGTGCTTATTTTGCGGAAAATTAATAGTCCATAAAATATTTCCCAAAAAATAATTACTTCGTATCACTAACATAATTTATTTTCATTGCCTAAGAAAATATTCAAGCATATATTACTGTTGATAATGAAAATATTTTTTATTAACTAATTGTTTCAAGCGATTATTCTAAGAAAAATATTTTTAAATCTTTTATTTTCTGCGAAATAAATGAAGCTTTAAAATATAATGGATAATCTTTTGAAGGGTCTCCGGTGCCCGCAGCCATGACCTTAGTCATTGGGCCCATGAAGCCGGAACATCGGGACCTGGAGTTATACTCGTATCTCATGATTTTTTTAACCAACGTCAGAAAAATGATTTTCATATTATTTATAAATGCGATAAAATATAAGAAAATTCAAATTCCTGGAAAGTAAGTCCGTTTTAAAAAAGTTTCCTTGGGAAAGTTGAATATCCGTTCGTTGAGAACATTTTTTTGGGTGGGAAGGAGGAGTAAAAACAAGGCGCAAAGCAAAGGAAAGAAAGGAATAAAAGAAAGGAAAATGGACGGAAACACGACAAAGTGCTCGAATTAAAAAGGAATAGCATTGAATGGAGATAGATTTCATTCCATGTATCGCGAGATTCGCGAATCCCGACCGAACTGAATCTCTCGATCGATCGATTGTCGTCGTCAGTGGCTTCGGAGATCTCCAGATTCGTTTATTAGGACATCCACGATTATCGCTGCCGTACGACGCTCGAGCGACTTGCCGTTTTGGCCTCTCTCTCTCTCTCTCTCTCTCTCTCCCTCGTTGAGTGCGCTGCTTTCCTCAGATAAAAACATAGATAAGGTTCTCGAAAATCTGAGGCAACAACAGTAAAAGTGCTGGGGCGTCATTTAATGAGGGACTTGCCTCTTCTTCTGTTGCCGTCCTTTTTGCTCCTGCTTAAATGTGCGCGTGAAAGAGGAGCCAGCGTCGTAGTACGAATCGCTTTTCTTTTTTTTTTTGCCTCTCCAGATCCGTGTTGCGATGCGGACCGCGGGGTGATTTCTCGGTGCATCGCGGTACGTTGCGATTGATAGGGACGCGGGACGGGGGTGGGGGACCAGCACGGTGCGATGAGGATAGCCAGCGCGGTCGCGGCGGCGGCCTGCCTAGGGCTGCTCGTGATGATTCTGGCCCTCGACATCAAACTAATGTCCTTGACGAACTTGATCGGGATTCAAGGTATCTCTCCTGAATTTTTATCATCATTGGTTTCTCGGCTTGGTTAATCTATTGGTAAGGTGCGCGGTGGATTGTAAAAGAAAATTACGAAAAACCTTTTAAAATTATTATACGAATATTAATTCGATTTTAAATTTTGATCAATTTAATTATAATTTTTTCGACAATTTGCTGATGTGATACTTTCGATTAATTTTGGCTAAAAACCATTGATGTGAATAATTTTTGCACTTTTTAAAATCTCTTTTTAATTTTTTTGATAATGTTTTTCCTTCTTCCTTTGCTAATTGCTTGAGTCTTGGCCATGGTTGACAACCGATTGCAGATGATGACCTAGCCCAAGGCTAGTGAGGTTGAGCCTTGCTGGTTGCTAGGTTTTGGAGAGCTTGAGCCTTGCCTATAGTTGGTTGTTGGCTAATGTTTAGGCCCAATCGATGAAGCAATAAGGGGAAAAGAAAAGGAAAAGAAAAGAACAAAAAATTCAAAAATTCATCCTTTTAAAAAGTTGGAAAAATTTTCTACATCAACACCGGCAATAACTCACATAGAATAAATATCATATATATCGATAGTTTAGCCAAAATTAATCTTAATGATTAAATTAAAAGGTTTGGAGTTGAATTGACATTCATATAATAAATCTCTATTTCTTTCATAAAAAAATGTATAATTTGAAAAATATTTCTCAAAAAATAATTACTTATATTGTTTGAAGTAATTAATTAATGATTATTCACAACAATTTATGTCTAATTTTTTCGTGGATAGTAAAAATATTTTTCATTAATTCATATTTTATAAGTAATACAAGTGATCATTAAAAAATATTTTTTAAATAATTTATTTCTTCGCGAAACAAGTGTAATCTAACTTCATCACTCCTTAATTTTCCCCGGACCATATGTTATGCACATTCGACATGCTATTGGGAACGAGGAATTTAGCACTGTCTTCCTTTCGTGCAGTGCTAAAGGGCTGCGCATGGGCTGTCAACCCGAGGGCCTCGGCCTCGTCGTCGTCGGAAATCCACGCATCGCCGGTCTCCTGCGACCGATCTCATGCCACCTACGACCTTTGCACCGTCGACGGCCCTGCTTTGCTGGACCCCGCGACGGCGACGATCTCCTCCTTGGACCGGACCTCGCCGCCGCGCGCCCCAGTAAAGACCCGCCCTTACACGCGGAAGAGGGACCGGAGCGCGCTCTCGCGGGTCAGAGAGGTGACCATAGCCTACTCGCCCCCGCCCAACGCCACCTGCGGCGCCACGCAGGCGGCCCCCGCCCTCGTGTTCAGCGCCGGCGGCTACACCGGCAATTTCTTCCACGAGTTCAGCGACGGCCTCGTCCCGCTCTTCATCACCGTCGAGTCCATATTCCCCGACCGCGACGTCTCCCTCGCCGTCGTCGACTGTCGTGACTGGTGGCTCCGCAGGTACGCGGACGTGCTCTCCCACCTCAGCCGCCGCCCGGTCATCAACCTAGACAGGCAGAAGGAGGCGCTCTGCTTCCCGTCCATCACCGTCGGGCTGATCAAGCATGGCCCGATGACCATCGATCCCAAGCTGCTCCCGCATCCGAAGAGCCTGCGCGACTTCGCCTCCTTCCTCGACGGCGTCTACGGCGGCGGCGGCGCGGCGGCTCCTCTGCCGAGTCCAGCGGCCGGGGGAAGGCCGCGGCTGGTGCTGGTGAGCCGGCCGAGGAGCGCCGGGCGGGCGTTCTTGAACCTGGGGGAGCTGGAGGCCCTGGCGGAGAGGATCGGGTTCGAGGTTCGGCGATTCGCGCCGACGCGGGGGGCGCGGCTGGCGGAGTCGTACAGGCTCGTGCGGGGGAGCCACGCCATGGTCGGGGTGCACGGGGCGGCGATGACGCACGCGGTGTTCCTGAGGCCGGGGTCGGTGCTGCTGCAGGTGGTGCCGGTGGGGACGACGTGGCTGTCGGAGGCCTACTTCGGGAGGCCGGCGAGGGAGATGGGGCTGGAGTACGTGGAGTACAGGATCGGGGCGAACGAGAGCAGCCTGGCGGAGGAGTACGGCGCCGACAGCGTGGTGCTGAGGGACCCGAGGGCGGTCGTCGGAGGGGAGTGGAAGAACATGCGCCTGTATCTGAAGACGCAGAACGTGAGGTTGGACCTGGGGAGGTTCAGGGCGTCCCTAGAACGGGCTTACGTCAAGGCCAAGGCGTTCATGGAGACTGGAGAGTCGAGTTAGCAAGCGATTGGGTTCTTCTTTTCTTCTACTTTTATAGGAAGGCGAAATCAAGAGGGGTGAGCGTGGTTTCAAATCGAAAGAAATTGGTCTAGTTCCGGGTTTTAGAATATGCGAGGTGGGTTTTAATTTTCGAAAATTGAGAAGCCAGCTCTGAATAAGTTCAACCTGCAAGTATTGGATAATGTGTAATCTAAAATCATTAGATCGAGCTTTCATTTCAGACAAATTCATATGACTAGGAATTTTACTTTGTTAATATTTTATATATTTCGTGTGTCTAAAAATGAGCTATGATTAGTGGACTATAGCTCATTCCAATTGTACATGTGGCACCAGAGCAAATCCTGAAACTTCGATGTTTACGTTTCGGGTACAGCCACAGGTTCCCGAGTTCAAAAAAATATGGGAACTAGTTCGGAAGGATAGGCTTCATAGTCCAAGTAGAATCTGGACCAATCCTGAAACCGCCGGTACCAAAAAATCTGGAGAATTCTTGTGTAGATCCATTTTGATTAAAGATGCAAGCCAAAGTTTGGGCCGATGAGTCGGGCCATTACCGTTCTCGACAGGCGTGTTTTTCTCGGTGCTGGGCTTTGAAGGGCACGAGGCTTGTCCGGTCCGGCCCGACCCACGAGCACTTCCCAGGAACTCGTTTTTCAAAGCAGAGCGGGAAGTCGCGAGATAGAGCTTCAGGGCAATGTTCATACCTTCTCTCTCTCTCTCTCTCTCTCTCTACCTGCATCTTCTTCGCCTCGCCTTCTTCACCAGACGAGCTCTCCCGCTTCCGTCACCGACCGCGCGCCCCATTCCGTTTCCGGGTTTCGATCGCCTCCCGAGAAGGAGAAGAGCGCGCTAGAGCGGCGCCCGACCCGAAAGCCCGCCTCCGCCTCCGCAATCCCTGCGGCGGATTCCGGATCTGCACGGCGGCGCTCCGATGATTGCAGCTCGCCGGAAGCTCGAGAGCCCCGCCGGGGACGCCATCTCCGGAGTCCGGTTCGCTCCCCGGTCCAACAACCTCCTCGTCTCTTCTTGGGATTCTGTGAGCGCGGTTCCTCTCTCCCAAATTAATCATTTTTTTCTTTTTTTCGCGGTATTTTAAGTTTTGTTTTCCTTCATTCGTTTGGGATTTGATGAGCTGTGCTCTGCGCAGTGCCTCAGATTGTTCGACGCGGATAGTTCCGAGCTCAGGTTGGAAGCTCCCTCCGAAGCCGCCCTCCTCGGTTGTTGCTTCCAGGACGAGTCTGTTGCTTTCGGCGTCGGCTCTGATGGTTCTGTGATGAGGTGAATCCGATTCGCGAGACCGTACCGGAAGCCGAGTTCTTTTTTTCGCCTTTCCGTCTTCGATTACTGCGTTCTTTTTCCTTTTGCCCATCTGTTGATGCTACTGGTTCGTGTGTTTGTGCCTCTTCGCTGCTCGAGCGAGTCGATTGATAATTTTGTGGAATTGGGCTTCTAAATTGGGGAGATCAACAGCTCACCATCATCAGGAACTTGGATTTTCTTGCTAATTCGGGTGTTTGAAACTTGGTAGATGCTCTAAACTTAGGCTTGCGAGCGTGGCATCTTTCAAAAATTTAGACTTTACATGGTCTTGCTCTAAACTATGAGCACAAGGTTGCGTCGATCTGCCCTTTTGAAGTTCTTGGCGGTTACTTCTTTGTTCCCTACTCTTTTCGTGCAGCCCTTAATTTTAGAGTCAGGCTTGTTGGGGTTGCTAACATGAATGTCTTGTCGGTCAGTACATCAGATTCCTAAACAATGTGTGGTTTAAGTTGTTGCTTGAATATTTGGGAGGAGTGATGACAAGGTTAATGCATGGGAAATGAGTTCTCTCCCTAAAAGGCGTGGTTTGCTTTCATTTGGTTATGTAGTTTTTCCATGGGGCCTATTATCTAAGCGGTATAGCATCTTATAGATGTAAGGGGAGTAATTTTTCTTACGTTTGACTGCCTCATTGGCTGGATTTCGTCTTTAGTCAGATCCTTTCCCCGAATCATTTTGGAAACTGTATATAGGTACGATTTGCACTCTGGAGCTCAGGACACGATTGGAAGTCATGCTGATATAGCAACCTGTATTGAATGCTCTGATCAAACTTGTAAGTTCTCAACACTATCTCACCCTTGATGTATCAGATACTGAACATATTTCTTCCATTAAAGGTAAAAATCTCTTCAATGAAGTCATTTCCCTGGCATCAATTTATGGCGTGGGCTTGTAGAGAGGTTTAAATCTGGAACCTGAAGCTTGTTTTGCACACGAGACATCTGGATCTAAATAATTATGTCAATAGCAAGTTTGTTGAAAGATTAAAAATCTTCCTTTGTGAAGAATAAGATGTTTCAGGCTCTCGGTTTTTAAAATCTCCTTTTCCTGTAAGTGACACTTAGGCAGGGGGACACAGATTCCTAGTTGTTATGAAGTGTTCTTATTTCATCTTTAGCTTAGTGCTGATCATCAACTGTGTGTTTGGTATTCGACAACCTATGTAAAAGAGAACTCACAGACAGCTTACTTCCTGATTCTATGCCAAGTGATTTATCCCCAGCACTTTTGGAGGTGCACATACAGGGACAATAGAGTAGGGCCTTTACAGGATTCTGACAAGTAGCTAGCGAAAAAGGAGATCAAAATGTGACGTCAGATTCTAATTTTTCTGGTCACTCATAATCACAAGATTTTCTTGTCTACTTATGATATTCTTTTGCACCTGCTGTTGTGTCTTGGTGCAGGTCAAGTGATTACAGCTGGCTTAGACAAAAAAGTAGTTTGTTGGGACATCCGCATCGATAAAGTTATTGCAAATTTAATTAATGCAAATGGAGAGGTGGAGTCCATCTCACTATCTGGGTGTAATCTAATGGTTGCAATTGGAAATTCAGCATATGTGTACGATTTGCGCAATTTAAAAAGACCACTTCAATTGAAAGAATCACCAGTTGATGCTCGTATAAGATGCATAAGCTCGTGTGTTTATTTCAAAGGTATGTCTAAGGACTACCCTAGGTATGAATATGGCTCGAGTGTTATACCCTATGTGAGATCATGGAAGGAGTAACTTTGATGCTTTAAACACACCTTCATGGTGGTGTCTTTGCAGGATTTGCCGTTGGATCAGTTGATGGACGTGTAGCTGTTGAGATTTCTCCGTCATCCAATTCAAATGACAGCAGGTCAGTAGAATGCTGCACTTCTTCAGCCGTCAATACGTGGTCATGCAAACATTAAAACTCTAGGATTATAGGATAATTATATAAAGTTTCATTAAACTAAAATCTGTACTGATTGTTCTAGTCTGACAATCCACGTTATATACCAGAGCCATTGTGCATCAAATTCTCGGAAATGCACCATATTTGTGATCGATGACTTTTTTTGGTAGAAAAATTATTATTTAATCATAATTAGATTATTTCACTATGAGAATTCTGAAACGTTACTGGACGTTGTATATGATTTTGGTTAGGAAAGCCTACTTGAATTTTCTAGCATCAATACAGTGTAAAATTGCACTTGTCTTTTGTCTTACACTGACTCAAAGTTCCTTTATTCCCCTTTATGTTTCTCTTGCCAGACTGCGGCATATGTATGGCTTAAAATACTGACTTGTCGAGTTATATGCCGTTGTAGCTACACATTCCGGTGCCATCCGAAGGCAAAGAATGGAAGAAATCACTTGGTATCAGTGAATGACATTGTATTCAATCCGCTGTATGTGAAATTCCTTTAGTAGCTGATCTTAGCAATTTATGTGAATTCATAGTCGTATGGATGTTTATGCAGGGGCTTGGGTTCTTTTGTGACTGGTGATGATGAAGGGTATGTGGCTATATGGGATGCTCGCAATAGGAGAAGACTACTCGAGGTGCTATTCATGTGATCCTGTATTCTGTCCAGGCGAATTAGTGAAATTCTTGTCATTACATGATTTGGTAATTTTTTTGGAATGTGCCTCTGGTGATACAGAGGTCAATACATCTACTATGATCAGGGAACTGATTTTCCACCTTGGTAGATTGTACTGTATATGTTCACCAGAAATTTGGAAATGGCATTTTTATGATGGTTGAAGACTTGTTTTTGTCCATCTTATGAATTGTTGGCCTGCTGTATCCAGATTCAAGTTAAAAAGAATTGCATCATGTCTGGACCAATGCGTATCTGCACCTTGCCACATGAATTTCCTCCCATTTTCTGCTGTTTTTGTGCTTGCCCATTTTTTCTTTCTGTTAGTAGCAATGGGCTATTTAGCATATCTCACTCCAGCATATTCTGCTTTCAGCTACCCAGATTTGGAAATAGCGTGGCGTCTTTGTCCTATAGTCATGGGGCTCATCTCTTGGCAGTTGCATCAAGCTACACATACCAAGAAGCTAATGAACTGTAAGTAGAATTCTTTTGTCTCACTGTTCAGCTGAAGATAATGGAGCTTGATTAAAGAAAAAAAGGAAATATATATATTGGCTGAAAGACGGGAAATATGAAAGGCATCATATCAGATAGAATTGTACATGCATATTGGACCTTAACTGTGCAAAAGAATCGAGCTGAAAAGCGACTGGATCAGCTAACGGAACTTTCCCTCTTATTTATGGTTTCCCTTGATGACATTATGTTTGCCAACCTAACAGCTAAGAGCATTCCTTGTCTTCTCCTGGCAGAGAGGAACTTCCTGAAATACATATATTCGAAATGAATGAGCTTCGCCCTGGATCAGCTTCTGCTGGTAGTTCAGGCACCAAAATGCAGTCTATTTGATGCCAGACATGGAGGTTATGGGAATTATCTACGAAGCGTTCGCCGTCAGTTGTTTGGACAAGCAGCAATCTTTGGCTTTTGCTATTGCTTTTGTTGTACTCTTCACGTGTTGTCCCGTTGTATCATTACTGTACTTCCGGATTATTGATCAACATGGTGCGCAAATGATCGCCGTGTGCCTCGTGTTTCACTGTCCCTTGTTTACACAGAGACTTAGACAAATTTCAGAGAAACAATCTGAAATGAAGGAATGGTCTTCTAGCATTCTGTGTAACAAGCTACACATGGATCTTCAACTGGGTAGTTCAGTGCAAGATTTAGTTCGTGATATCTTGTGCTCTAGCTCTCAGCAAGTATGATTTCTCAATCCAATGGTTAGCGAATAGATTAGCGTCCACTCACGTGTCAATCGCGCGCTATGAATTCCACAAACCAAGCAACATCATTTCGTCTTCGGATCTTGCATCTGAATGGACGTATGAACCATTAATTGGTACGACATTTGACAAAGTGAAGATCCTTAAAAGAGGACAAAAAGAAAAAAGAAAAACCCACTTCGGCCCTCACAACAGCTTTGAACTGAAACTTGATTTTACGGAGCATCATCGGTATCCGGCCTCTCGTGGCTCCGACAAATTTGGACTGTCAACATGACATATCTCCACGTGAATCTCGAGATTGATTACATATTACTGACCTTGACTCTCTTGTAGTTCCGACAAATTTGGATCGTTGATATGACATATTTTTACGTGAATCTCGAGATTGATTACATATTACTGACCTCTCATGACTTCGATAAATTTGGACCGTCGACATGACATATCTTCACGCGGATCTTAACATTGATTACATATTTGGATAGGTTGAATTTGTGGTAAGTCCAACCAATCACGATGATCACAGGTGCTTTAGTCGCAAGAAAGGAGGAGGAGGAGGAGGGGTTCAAATCCCCACCTTCTCAGGAGGGGATGGGGGGTAGGGACGCGTAAGTTTGAGAGTGGGTTGCGACTCCCACGCCCTGCAAGAGGCGGGCGCGAGTCTGCAAGTGAGTGTAGAGTAGGAATAGAGTAGGACTGACCAAAAAAAAAAAAAAAAAAAAAAAAAAACAGCAGCCCACGTACGCTATGTTTGGCACCTCCTGTTTTGTCTTTTTTATCCTGCGAAATAGTGGAAGAGGGGGACAGGAGAAGATATTTTTTGCCATTTCGCTGAAAAAAAGGATCCAACGGTGGAAAACCGACCCGATCCAAATCGAGCAAACCCTAGGGCTCCTTCTTCTTCCTCCTTTTTTCCTCCTCCCCCTCCTCTGATTTTCCACATTTGCTCTCTCTCTCTCTCTCTCTCTCTCCTCTCTGCGTTGCGATTCCAATTCGGCGGAGCCGCCATGTCTGACGAGGAGCACCACTTCGAGTCGAAGGCCGACGCCGGGGCCTCGAAGACGTACCCGCAGCAGGCCGGCACCATCCGCAAGAACGGCTACATCGTCATCAAGAACCGGCCCTGCAAGGTCTCCCTCCCCCTCCCTCCCTCCCCCTCTTTCCCCGACCTCGAAGAAACGGCGTGCCGTTTCTCTTCCTCCGTCGCGTCGAGCCGATCGACTGATCGGTGTTTCGATTCGCGTCGATTTCGCTGTGTTTCGGTCGATTTTCTGCTAATCGTGCGCTAAAAATTTGTTTTTTCGGGGGCCTCCTGGTGCGCGATTGCTGTCTTTTTGATATTGCTCTGTGGAGGAATTGGCGATTGGTTGGGGTTAGATCGGCTGTTTAGGAGATCGGGAGGCGGTAATCTTCGCAGATTTTAGCGGTTTCTCTTGCCGACGCGCCGCGAGTTTTGGTCCGCCGAGCTCGTATTTCGGTCTCGTTTCCTGACAATCATGATCCTTGTTGCTCTACCGGTTGGAAAAATTCCCGCTTGATTGTGTGTTTGCATTGATTTTTCTCTAGCAAAGGTGGTACGCCGGTACTTGTCGAGATAATTATGGACTGGCGTGTTGAGACGGAGGATCTTGAAAACGTTGAGTGAAATACTGGGGACGAATCTAACAGGAGGCGCGAGCGCTGTAAATTGATTGTCTACATGATCTGACACGTTGACCTCCACTTTGGAATAGTCAGCATCTAATCATTTTGCATTGGCATGAGTTGCCAACACAAGTAATACCGTACGAATTACCACCTGTATCGAAAATCTGAACTTTTCTAGTCATATACCCCTCTTCCTGTCTTTGAAGTTTCTGTGCAATACTAGTTTTATGAGCTGCGAGAATGTTTATGTCAGCTGGCTAAGTAGCATCCTTACACCAATGTTTGTTGCTTGCAGATTGTTGTCCCGTGCTTATGAGTTGTTTGACTTTGATTGGGCTATGTACCCATGGCCGTGGCTAATCTTTTGGCTTCACTGTTTTTGCTACAGTTTGTTCGCATTTGATGCGAAGTTGTGAACTTTCTGGTCTGATGATTGGCTTTGTATGGATATCTCCATTTTCACTGCAGGTTGTTGAGGTTTCTACTTCCAAAACTGGCAAGCATGGCCATGCTAAGTGTCATTTTGTTGGAATTGACATCTTCAACGGCAAGAAGCTTGAAGATATAGTTCCATCATCTCACAACTGTGATGTATGGATTTTTTAATTCTAGTATATGTTCCTTATACTTAAATATATTTCCTATTTCTAATTAGCCTGATATCTTTATACTGCTTTTGTAGGTTCCCCATGTCACTCGTACTGATTACCAGCTGATTGATATTTCTGAGGATGGATTTGTAAGATCATATTTAATTTGGTTTAGTCTGCCTTTTTGTTTTTATATTATATGGAGCCACTCATGGGGCTCTGCTAATTTCAGATGAGTCTGCTGACTGAGAATGGGAGTACAAAGGATGACCTGAGGCTTCCAACCGATGAAACTCTGCTTGGACAGGTCAGTCTACTTCAATGTGAAATAGGATCTTGAGATTTTCTAAATCTTCTTCTTGATGGGTGGTTGGTTCGCATATGAAGTCAACATTTCCATTTCCTGGACCGTTACTTCCAACCTATTGCAATCAGCCTTCTGTAAAGTAGTCTGTTTCTGACTCGATGCTGTTAGTTTACATGCTTCTTTTTGAGTAAAGATTCTTCAAAAAGATGTCCCAGCAGTCTTTGGTACCGTCGACCATTGTGTTCTCTAGATTTCCAGCAACCTCATGATTTCTTCTTTTTCTTGTTATGTCATGTTACCTTTTGTTTACGTATCACTTATTGGTGTTTATAATGTGTTTCTCCATGAGCTCCACAGATCAAGGATGGATTTGCTGAAGGAAAAGATCTGGTTGTCACTGCTATGTGCTCCATGGGAGAGGAGCAGATCTGCGCTCTCAAAGACATTGGTCCCAAGTGAATGTACCCTAGTATATTCATAATATGCTCAGAGCTGATTAGATGAAGGTTTCAGCTTTGCTTTTATGTTGGTTGGACAACTAGCGGTTGAGATCTCTGGTGATGGGTTAATGAGATGTGACCCCTACTTATAAGAAGCATTTTGACATTGATTATTTTGTTTACGTGACACTCGTGTTCTCTGAAGAACTATGTGTGGATCATTTGCCTGTCTTATGTTGTGGAGAATGTTAATTAAATGGCTAGCAAAGGCTGTATAGAGGCATTGTTGCACCACATTCCTCAAAGTTTGTCGCAGTAAAAGTTAGTTGTTACGCACTGCATTGCTGCCTTTTTTTAATTCTGTTTGCTGTATCTTTTGGCTGTATCTTTTCGCCAAAAGATAATGCAGTAACTTAAGTTTGGTGTTTTGGAGCAAATGCCTTATCCATCGTTTGAAAGCTGATTTGCAGATGGGCACCAGCTGGTGAGCCCTAGCTGTTTACTTGACTGCTAAATGCAGGAAAACTATTCAGCCCATGATGCTAAAGAAAATTGAAAATTGCTTGGATACGGCTAGTTTATGACATTGGCGTACTGGCTGATTTGGTGTGAATAGTTTGTAACTAGATATTTAAATAAGTGGATTGTAATTGATACTTAGTAAGAATTGCCACATTATTTAACATGTTTAGCAAATTAGACTTAATATACAACTGAAAATCTCAACCGGTAGATGTGAACTCCGAGTGTTTACTCTGATGAGGCTGTTTTATGTTTAGCACCGTGACTTGGTTCTACTGCCAGTCTGGCATGAATGAGGGTGTAGGGAAAATCTATGCCGAGGACGATACTGAAGCCAATTAAAGCTCAGTGGTCTTTTTATGAGAGATGTCTAATTAGCGTTTGATGGGTCTGCCCCCTTATAAAATTTATAGGAGCAGCTGCATTTAATGGGGCTTGAGCTTCTGAAGTTGATCTTTTGGTAGGATATCTCCTTTTATTAAGGTAGTAGATTATGCATGCACAATAATCGGCACTGTACATCTGAATTGTTTGGATAGGATGGGGCTCTGGTTTTTCTCTTTTCAGTAAACCCCATTGTCATCTCGACCCCCTTTGCTTAAATGATCGAAACCGGGTGGCGATTATTTGGTAGTCTTGAATTGCGTGGCCACAGTGTCACTTCTCCTCAGCATCAAGCGCGCATCCCTGGCATCAAATTCGCTGCTATACAATCTGAAGTTATTGGTCTGGCTCGGGCTAAAAGCCAAAATCCTTGGTACGTGGTGTCCTATTTGTGAATGTTGATACCTAGCAAGAGGTTCGGCATAGGTGACACGGTGTGGAGCGTCGGAATGTGTCATCAGTCATTGAGGCTCCTGCCCTCGAGTTCGGATCCTCCCCCTTTCACTGTGGGAAAAATATCCCAAACAACTTTCCCATAGTGCTCGTACCCAGATGCGCAGTTTGCCCCAGAACGGAGGCAAGACATGGGGAAATGGTGTTTCAGTGGCCATCATCTTTGCCCATCGAGTTAATTCTCTAAGGTACAACGATCACGGGGGCCGATGCAAGATCCTCTCTGTGTCTGTCTGTCTGTCTGTCTGTCTGTCTGTCTGTCTCTGTATCAAAGTAAATCTTGAATCCGGGCCTACGTGGTGGCACGAAAGTAGTCATGGCGTGAGCGCAAATAAAAGCTCACTTCGATTGCCAGTTTGTCGTTGTTAACTGGGTGTACGGAACCCCAACCCCACATGACCCCCATATCTTAAATGCAATCTTCTGCTCCTGGTCCCCAGAAGCGCTGCATATTCCCCAAACCTTAATATCCGGGCAGCTCGGAATATCTGAGCATGAGGATCTTCTTTAATTTTATCGCAGATGCTCGCCATCATCTGTCGTGTCAGTAGGAAACAGAGGAAGAAAATTCCTCACCTTAGAAATGGCGCTTCCACCTTTAGGAATATGTTTCCACTTTCGGGCCTCTTTTTTCCTCTTCTTTTTTTTGCCGTCGGGTGTACCGTTGAAAAAGAAATGCGCAGATGCCAATCATCTGTTTGCGCGAGTCCAAACGCATGCCACTGCACGATGTCATGCCGTCTGTGGCCGTCGCGATGATGTTGTGTGGCCTGAATTTAGAGATTTTTCCGTGAGACCTTCTCGAACACAGAATCTATTGGATCGGATCCGAAGCTCTGTGAGCACGCCTACATATTTTAGTTGTTCAGAGATTAACAAGCCAAATGGCAGTCCAATAGTAAAAGGCGTCCACTTCATTCAATTCGGTCACGCATTTTTATTTACCCTTTTGAGTAAATTTCGGAACGGCTCATACTGCATTCCTTGGAGATTTTATGGGTGCCGCCGGCAACTGAGCATGACCGGACCTCCGAGTCGCAAGTGGTGCAGACATCCCCACGGAAGGATCGGTACAAGCTTGGATCGGAAGTGATCATTTCTAATCTCTCTCTCTCTCTCTTCTATAGCAACATCAATCCCCGCACATCCCCTCGTAAAGAATTAGGGGAAATGGGCAACACGTTCTGAGTGTGATTTTTGCAGTAACTTTTACAGATTACACAGCCGGAACTAAGTTAAACTCCGTGCACGGGCGATGACTTTAGCTCGGCTCCAAAAGTCCAAGCATGCCACGCCATCATTTATCACGCCCTAAGACTATGCGTAGGCATGTTCAATAAATGAAAAGAAAAGGCTATTAAATTTATCTTGGAACAAGCCCTAAGCGGCTGCTTCCCTGCAACTTCTCGATGCTAACATATATATATATATATATTTTCCCCCCCCTCGAGAGTCTACGTGCCCAAAAGTCCACTCGTGCATCGAAGTCGTCGGGGACAGGGTCGTAAATTCGACGGGGATGGGGGTTCCCAACTTGCATGGCATTCGCCAATCACGTCCCGCTTTGGGCGCACGCTCTCGGGATATTTCCGTCTTCTCGAGAATTGTTTAGTATTTCGCAGTTTGATTCTGGAAGAAAGTAAAGAAACTCGAACAAGGCAAAGACAATCTCTCCCTCTCTCTCTCCCTCTCTCTCCCCCCGATGCGTCGTGGACTTCTTCTTGATTTTCCTTTCGATTCCGCACGACAAATACCCAAAAAGGTTAAACTCATCGAAATCTTGGAAAGTAGAGGGGGAAAAAAAGGTCGAGCAGACATTGTCTTTCCCTGCCTTTCCAGACATAGAAAGTACGAGAAAACAAAAGGG
Source organism: Eucalyptus brandiana (assembly GCA_014182725.1). Lineage (NCBI taxonomy): Eukaryota > Viridiplantae > Streptophyta > Magnoliopsida > Myrtales > Myrtaceae > Eucalyptus > Eucalyptus brandiana. The sequence continues at coordinate 39,647,666 of CM024674.1, forward strand.
AAACGACCAAAGAGAGAGAGAGAGGGAGGGAGCGAGAGATTTTCGTTTCGCTTGTCAGGATGGCGGGCAACGACCAACCGCCGCCGCCGCCATTTCATGCCAGGCCAACGGCTCCCGCGCGCCCCTCGCTCGCCCTCCCCACGCACCCCTCCGTTGACTCGCTCTTCGCCAGCTCCAGCGGCGGCGGCTCCAGCAGCGGCGGCGGCGGCGGTGGCGGGGGCTGGCTGGGCGGGATGGGCTTGGGTCTCAGCCCGGGCCCCATGACCATGGTCTCCCACCTCTTCCCCGACGGCGAGGACTGCAAGTCCTTCTCTCAGCTCCTCTCGGGCGCCACCGCTGCTTCTCCCACGGCTCAGTATCTCGGCTTCTCCTTCCCCTCGGCCGGCAGCGCGCCCGAGAAGACCTCCGTCATGCCCCCAGGAGAATTGCGTTTCAAGCAGAGCCGCCCGGATGGATTGGCGGTCACGCAGCCGCTGTTCGCCGTACCACCGGGGCTGAGCCCGGCGGCTTTGCTCGACTCCCCCGGGACCTTCCATCCTGTTCCGGTAATCATTTTTAGCGTAATAGGTCTTGTGCGTTTTACTTTTTCCAGAGCACATGGATGTTTACAGCTGTGGCTAAGCTTAGTTGGATTTCATTCGTCTTGCTGAGTAACGTTCGGTGCAAATTTAGATTCGTGGCTAGTAAGGAAGACAATGTTCCTCCATTAGAGATCCAGGATTTGGCGAAAAGTCTCCTCTAATGCTCAAGAGAGGCGCTAGTATTGTTCAGCCTTTAATTGATGATCTTGTTTCGAACACTGATCTTGACATGTAAATTGCCATTTCGGCTAACTTTTTAACCCATTGATTTCGCGGCTTTTGCAGGGGCATCTAGGAATGTCATACCAACACGGCTTCCTCCGCATGGGCACTCAAGGTTTGCAAGCCCAGCCTCATCACGTCCTATCCGGGTATGCATCGGCATCTTCCTCGACCGCTGCACTATCCTTAGGAAGGATGCAGTTTCCGCCCTTTGCAGTGAGCACGTCAATGATGAACCAGCGGAACTTGTCCTTGGAAGGACCGAAAATTGCCGAGTCAGAACCCATCGACTTCTCTCGCCCCGATCAGAGACCTCCCGTGTCTTCATTTGCCGTTGATAAGCCCGCCGATGATGGCTACAATTGGAGGAAGTATGGTCAGAAACAGGTCAAGGGAAGCGAATTCCCCCGGAGCTATTACAAGTGCACGCACCCTACCTGTCCCGTCAAGAAGAAGGTCGAGCGCTCTCTGGATGGCCAGATAACTGAGATAATCTACAAGGGACAGCACAATCATCAGCCCCGCAAGGGCAATAAGCGCGCGAAGGACTCTGGAGCTGCTAATGGGAGTTCAGACGTTGGGGAAAGTTCTCAGATTCCCCTTGGATTGATGCCTCAGGATCAGGACTCTAGCCAGGTCACACCTGCACAGTTCTCCGGGACAAGTGACAGTGAGGAAGTTGGCGATGCTGACACTGGAGCCGATGAAGGAGATGAGGATGAACCTGAACCAAAGCGACGGTACTAACACCAACAATACTAATGAGTATTATTAGTGTTTCATGATTGAACGGTTTTCGTGGGATGCTGATGAAGACGTTTTCATTTTTGTGCTGCAGAAGCATGGAGGTAATGGCTCCGGATGCAGGATCTGTGCATAGGACCATCACAGAACCGAAGATAATCGTGCAAACGACAAGTGAAGTCGATCTTTTGGACGACGGCTATAGGTGGCGCAAGTATGGGCAGAAAGTTGTCAAAGGCAACCCTTATCCAAGGTGTGATGATGACTTCTCTAATTATCATTTGTCTATTCGAGCTGAATCCAAATTCCGTCCGAGATAGTCCCTCTGTTCTCCTTTTTCCTCAGTCCAGATGATGTTGCTAGTCGTTATACTATTTCCATGTGGTTATGAACTGATTTTCAAATTGCGCAGCAATTTCCGATACTCTAACAGACTACCAAAGTTCACCAGCCATGGACCATGGTTACACTGTCCTCGTCGATCATACTTGCCATGTCCCTCGCTTATCAAACAATATTTTCATGCCGCATAGTGGATCATTCACAGTTCCGACCTTGCTGGACAATAAGGCAGCATGAGCATATTTCTTGAAGCCTGAATATTGTCATTGATGTTACATAACAATGAGCTATGATGGCATGCTAAATCCCTGGTTACCATTTTTATCTGTTATTTTCTATTTAAAAGTGCGGATTTTGACAACTTTGAATTCACCTTTTGCACGAGATTTTGGTGAAAATGATTAAGTAAACAGGTGATGATTTAGGTATACAACTTGTCGCTACTGAATCCTGCCTGACCCTTCTGTTCTACTTCCTTCAGTATCTTCCTCGTCTGCAGATTTTAGACGGTAAAGAAGTATCAGCATATGTTCCATAGGCTGTTCACACTGAAAATGATTGAGGCCACCTCATCCGGTTTTTTCCTCTCTTTCGGGAGAGGCGGGTGTATGAAGTGGAATTCATAATGCAATTGAATTTGTGAGATCATTTTAGCGTTGCAATGTAAAATATAGCATATTTTACATTTGATGCTGTAAAATTAGAACTTCAAGCTACGCATTTGCAATGAATTGCCGCTTTAATTATGGTCACTGACTTTTTAATCTTCTCTCTTTAACACGTAGGAGCTACTACAAATGCACAACTACAGGATGCAACGTCCGGAAGCATGTCGAGAGGGCTTCAAGTGACCCTAAAGCTGTCATAACGACATACGAAGGCAAACACAGTCACGACGTTCCGGCTGCTAAATCAAGCAGCCACAGCGTCGCCAACAGTTACGCCTCACAATCAAGACAGCAACAGAATGCAGAACTGGAGAAGCATGCCATGTTCGGAACCGGCGTGCAACAGCAGCTGACGTCCCGTTTACGTCTAAAGGAAGAACAGCTAACCTAGGTTTCCTCGTCTGTGACCCCCGGAATGTGGTGCAAGTAGCGCAGAGATCTGTTTTTGAAGGAGGCTATGACCGAAAGTTAAATTTGCTTTGCTCGATTTTCCTTTTCATACTGGGAGGCTGCAGATTTTGGTCAATGCCGATTGCTCTGATTTTTGCACATATTGAATAATACATCGGGAGAAAAGTCCTGAAAAAAGCCGCTTTGACGGCGAAGCGCCTGGGTCCGAGAGCTCTGGGGTACTATTATGCTGTAGTGTTAAGTGGTTAGAACCCGTAGGCTTTTTTAACCTGACTTGATTTGAGATTGTTTCACTTGGCTGCGCATTCTTTCTGTACATGGAAACGTAAGTGCTGTCCACATAATATGTTTGGTGTTGCAGATGACTCTTTGAGTGAAATTTCTGGTGTTTTCTCATTCAACAACTTCTTCTGAAACTCATGATATCCAGATGGAAGAGTTCATTCATGGCATTTAGAACGTGGCTATTCCCGAAGTGGCAAGCCCAAGAGGCTGAGAAACCCAACCCCAAAGTTGGAAAATCCAATTTGAGGTCACGATTTGAACTGCAGGCCCACCACTAATATTCTGCATCTCTCTATACACAAAACTCTTGAACTCTTTGTATGACTATATGGGATGGAACTGTAAATACACAGGTACAAGAAGCATAGAAGGTAAGAGAGCGAGTGCACAGAGATCGACACGTCAGTTTCAAGAGAGTAATCGACCGTCGTGAGCCGCTTTAATCATCTTCGACTCACTGTTTCGTCTAGGGACGGCATGGGCCTGACGAGAAAGCTAAATTGGTTTTATTGCAGGGGACCCGTTTGGGTTTGGTAGATAGATTGATGAAGAACAGGTAGGAGAGAGATAGAGAGAATGGGACTGCGTGGGACCATAGCAATTGTTACATGGAAGGAGTTTGATCATCAATGGAGTCACATGCTTGCCCCAAAGTCGAATGATGAAAGTCATCCCCACTCAAATATTCCATGCTTTCGATTTCACAGTGGATGAGAGAATTGCCATCACTTCCGCCTTTAATTCCCACCCGATGGCCCTACAAAATTGAGAGATTAGACTTCTCTTTTTGTTTTGCTAAAACAAACCTTCCATTCCATCGTGGCAGTCTAAATATCACGAGGAGGTACTAGAGCCTACACGAAGATGATAAATTAAGGAAAACCTTGCCAACACTATATTTTTTAACTCTAGATGGGAGATCGTTAGAAAGAAAAGAAGATGTGGTTTCTATCTAATGAAAAGCCCATTTTGCATGCTTGTGAGTAACGACGTTACTAATTCTACCGGTTCTCTTTGAGCTTCATCTTGGGTTGTTGCTAAATAGGAAATGAGAATTTGAGACGAAATGACGAATACACTAAGGGCAAAAGCTCTTTTCTTGAATAGCATCAATTAACACCTTGCAATCACTTTCAAAGACCGCTTTGTAAGTATTGAGAGATTGAGTAGCTTTGCAAGTCAAAAGAATCCTTGTCTTGTCCACACTTCGAAAACTAAGCCCCTTTTCGATCGTGCAGTAATACCTATGACCCTTTTGTTATCCTTCCATACATTGAACTTTAACTCTTGGTTTCATAGAGGAATCCAAGAGTTTGTCCTTACCCTAATAGAATTTAGTTCCTTGCTTGGCTCAACTTTGTTCTCCTTCTGAAATATATTTGAATATTTCCATGAAATCTTGTATGACCAACTCAACTGCCCTAAAGAGAATTGCTGCATTGAGGGTAAAGAGTTTGTAATCCAATTCCATTCTTTATGATACTTTTTTTATGGATAAAGAAAAGTGATTCGCCATCTCTTCCGGAAGTTCCAAGCAAATGAGATGATACCATATGAGCTTTGTCTCCCCAAAAGTTAAAGTTGGGCTAGAGGTAATGTTGCGAACAAGTGTACCGAATTTTCCTCCAAGGATCCACACGACAGGTAAGAAAAGCATGGGATAAGGAGCAATTGAAACAAGTTAGCTCCACAATGCGAGACATTAACTGTTGTCCTCCACAACATCATTGCATCCCGCTAAAGAACTCCACCTTTCCAGATGTTGTTCCAAATTCTAGCTGACTTAGAGAGATATTCCCGGATGGCAGTACTCTTTGTCTGCCAATCTCTTCCCGATCGGGCTAGGTTGGATTGGGGAAGTTGTTGCCATTTTCAGTTTGTGACCGGACGAGTTTGTAAGCGGATTTAACGGAAAATATTCCATCAATAACTGGATGCCAAATCGGTTTGTCCACCCAAATGGAGTCCGGCACATGAATTTGAAGAATGGGTTATACTGAGGCCGGGCGAAACGTTGGATTTAAGACTCCTCAGTTGTGGGGTAATATGGCAAAAAGAACAACAAAAAGGAGAGAGAGAGAGAGAGAGAAGAAATGTTTCTTTTCCCTTTTTGTTCTCTTATATTTTTCTTGGTCGGAATGAAAACGAAAATCCAGGCAAGTCCACGCTGGCTCGTAGCGGCGTCGCCAGAGGTGGGGGAGACGGATAGCTCGCGAGGGGTACCCTCCAATCGAGTCGCTCCAAGAGGGTGGTGGTGGCCGCTCACGGGTTCGAAGAAGTTGCTCCGTTCCGGACAAAAAGACGCGGCGTCGTATACGGTTTGGACGACGCGGGTCGTCGCCATTGGCGTAGAACACCGCTCCTGCAACTTTTATTTTTGTACTTAATATTAAAACGACGTCGGATTCCTTGCCGAGGTCAAACGTAACCCTCTCTCTCCTGATGTTTTGTTTGGTCTTCAGCTCCTTTCCTGAGGTCTGCCGATTCTCTGTTCCCCCCCAAGTCCCTTTGGGCCTGCATGGTTGCAACTTGTTTCTGTTAAAGAACAGTAAACGCGTTGTGTGCGTTTTACCTTTTCGCTTTTTTTGCTTCCTGCGAACAAAAAGCAAAAAAAAAAAGCAAAAACAAAAAACTTGTTTTTGCTTTGTTTAACACAAATCGAAACACTTTTTTTTTTTTTTTTTTTTTTTCTTATTTTCTTGTTCTTCTTTCTTTTGGTAGGTGCCGCCGGCCTCGGCCATGGCCGGCGACCGCCGACGAGGGCGGCGGCCTCGCCCGGCCACGGCGAGGCTCGCCGGCCCCGGCGAGGCCGAGGCTCGCCGTAGCCGGGCGAGGGTCGGCCTCGCCATGGTCGGGCGAGCTCGAGCTCGCCCGGATCCGGCGAGGCCGAGGCTCGCCGGCCGCCGGGCGAGGGTCGGCCTCGCCGGATCGGGCGAGCTCGAGCTCGCCCGCCCATGGCGAGGCCGACCTCGCGCCGCCCGGGCGAGCTCGATCTCGCCCAGATCCGGCGAGGCCGAGCTCGCCCGGCGGGCCGGCGAGCCTTGGCCTCGCCCCGCGGTGGCCCGGCGAGGCCGCGGCTCGCGGCGCCGGGCGAGCTCGGCCTCGCCGGATCAAGGCGAGGCCGGCCGACGCCGCGGCCCGGGCGAGCTCGATCTCGCCCAGATCCGCCTCGAGCTCGCCCAGGCGGCGAGGCCGAGCTCGCCGGCCGGCCGGCGAGCCTCGGCCTCGCAAGGTGGCTTGGCGAGGCCGTGCCTCGCCCGCCCGCCGGGCGAGCTCGGCCCTCGTCGGCCGGGTCGCCGGCCAAGGCCTTGGCCGGCGACCGGCCAAAAGAAGAAAAAAAAATGAAAAAGAAAAAAAGGAAAAATAAGAAAAAAATAAAAAAATAAAAGAAATAAAAAATTATCCAAATTTACCAAACATGTTTCGTTTATTTTTATTAGAACAAAGTTTTTACCAAACGCGTATTTTGTCAAAATGCTGTTAGGAGTAAATACTTTTTTCTATTTTCGTTCCCGGAACAATTTTTTTTAAATAAAAACACAACCAAACGCGCCCTTTCTCTCTCTCTCTCTCTCTCTCTCTTCTCGTGCTCTGCTGTTGCTTTCGCGATCCGCAAGCGTCGCGGTGTCTTTCTGGATTGCGTGCCGTCGTGCCGGACCGAACGATGAGATGTTTCCGTAGGATGAAACCGGGACGATGGAGCTGCTGGGATGCCAGGTACGAGCATGACCGATTTTTTTTTTTTTTTTTTTTTGTTCTTCCTTTTTTTAAAAGCTCAAGAAATGATTTTTCCACGGGAAAACGCCATTCGAACCGGACAACATCGGTCATTTCAATAACAAAAACCGAGCTTATCTGTTATCTTGGAAACCCCCCAAAAAAAAAAAAAAAAACAAATGAATTTAAGTTTCGGGATGTGATTCTTGTTTAATCTAATTTTACGTCGATTGAGGGAGAGTTCTGTGCCGAAAGGCCCCAACCCTCTTTAGTTTAAGAACACCTGCATTTTCTACTTCTTTGCAACGAAAATTGACAGCGATTATGAAAGTTGTATTAAGAAAAACTACAAAAAAAAGAAGAAAGTAGAAGTCTCTAAAAATTCTAAATTATATTGTTACGCATTTACTCTAAATTTTTTTTGTGATGCAAAAGTTTTCTAAACATGTACCCATATTATATTTTTCTTTTTGACTTGTACTCTAAGAATGGATACACAACAACTAACTTAAACTATAGGCATCAGAGGGTGGATCGAGATTTCAATCATGGCATTCCCTTTTCGATTTTCTTGCATCTCAATTCAAGTGATTATGTCTGTTTTCTAGTTCCGCGAATTATCTCATGGGTGCGGGTTTATTGAAACCCCGTTTTCGCGTTCGATAATCGACTATACATGGGGGAGCGCTAGAGTCGGCGTGCTTTAAAGTCGTTGATGGCATGCTTGCTAACATATAAAACTTTCTGGGGATAAAAAATAGAACGATTCGTCAATTACTCAACATATTAAACTTTTGCTAACATATCTCGTGGGTGCGGGTTTGTTGACACCCCGTTTTCACGTGCGATAATCGATATTACACGGGGAAGTGCTAGAGTCAGTGTACTTTAAAGTCGTTGATGGCATGCTTGCTAACATATTAAATTTTTGGGGGATAGAAAATAAAACGATTCGTCAATCACTCAACATTTCTTTTTTCTTTTTGGGCGTTTGGATTCTAATTTTTATATTCGGACAAAGGGTGTTTTGGGAATTTGGGTGTGCTCTCGGACCTGTCCAAGCGGCGACAGAGGGTGATCCAAAGAAGTTAATGCCGCCGAAGTACTGCGTCAGTAAAATACAGTTGGCTTTTTGAAAAGTCCACTCACTTTTCAAGTAACATTAAAAAAAGGTGCAAACTAAATAAAATAAAATAAAATAAAATAATGGATGGTCCACCGTAGATTTCGTGAAAATAAAAACTCAGGATCACGTACTTATCTTCTATTAAAAAAGGGCCCCAAATATAAAAAAGAAAATAAAGGAGGAAAAATTAAAATGTTAGGTCAGAGCTTCGGGCCAATCTGGCTTCAGCAAACAAGTCATATTTTCTATTTTGATTTCCATACATCATTTGGAAAGAGAAATAGCACTGGAAAATAATTATTTCAAGTTTGAATAAGGAAAATCATTCTCCCTTTTTTTGTTTGACTATGAATGAGAGAGGAAACATTTTTCATAATTTTCATTTTGAGCGAGAATGCAACAAGAATACCATGACTCAATATATTCCAAATTCTACTATTTAAGGTGAGTTTGTCTGACTAAAAAGTTTTTGATGACAGAAAATATTTGATGATTGGGGAATGTGGTTTCTTTCTTAATAAGAGAAAGTCATTTCTCCCTATCTAAATTTCTCTTTCTTTTAGTTTATGGAAAACTCTTTTGTATGCTGATTAGTTTTTCGCCATCTAAATATTGAAAAGTCAAAAAATTATCTTTAGAAAATAGTTTCCTTTTTTCAAAATAATTAAGAGAAAATTTTGTCAGTTTTCTATTTGAAGTTCGAAACTTTACCATCTAATCCCGACAAGAAAATGCCAAACGCATCTTATCGGGCCTTTCAAAAAGCCCCCCCCAACACAATCTCGTCACTGCACTACCCACGACGCACCATTAACCCTCTATCGTCCTTTTCTTACGTAAAGTCGCTCTCCCCCTCTTGCGATTCTTTTTTTTTTCTCTTTTTCTTTGGGGGAAATAGATAAAAAGATAATTAAAAAAAACAATGTTGTAGCTATTGATACGATATACTCTTCTCCATTTGCTCTTTTTCTTGCACGAAAGCATAATAGTATTTGACGATTTCGATGTCTTTCCTTCTTCTCCGGCGACCCATTTTCTTCTACGGGCGAGCGACGGGATTTCGGCAAACATGATGCGCGTATTGGATAAAGTGTCGACAATCTCAAGTTTATTTTTATTTGAAAATGAGACATTTCATAGCAATATTAAAGCATATGATCAGTTCATTTCACACATAATACCATAATATTTCAATGACTCTAAGCACTTCACATCAAACCGAGCACCTCTTGTCATGAAAATTTATGCTCACAACACATATGAGATGAGATCTCCACCGACCAATTTCTCAAAACATTTGAAAAACATTGTTGTTCGTCTCTTTTAGACCAACCATGTAAATGGTTACACTCATCTCACCTAACCTTAATTTGCTTATTTACATAAGATATTTTAATCGACAATCCAATATCGATTGTGAAAGAAACCAATGGTCAATTTATGAATTAGTCTTTGAGGCGAGAGATATTTAAGATTACCCAATATTGATGAAGATAAGTATGTCGATGAGTTTGGACTTGGGTTTAGTCTTGGCAATCACCTTGAGTAAAGGTATTGGCTGCCCAACACTCACGTGGGAAATACAAGTTGTTGTTGTTTCGACCCGGGCCTAACATGCGAGAGAGGGATTGTTAAGAGTTATTGTGCATCGATTGTGAAAATACTTGGTACTTAGTTTACAAATATAAAGGAAAGTATTGTAAAAGATAAGTCCAAAACCACCCAACACCCATCCTTGCTTTCATCTCATCCTCCATTTAGGTACGGATCAACTACCCTAAAAAATATAATACAAGAATTGATCTCATCTCACTCGCCATTGAGGCTCGGATCAACCACCCTAAATATAATTCAAGAATTGACCAGCTTGACTCTAACGACGGAGCCGTGTCTTTTTCCCCAAGTAGCAATTCAAGTCGGAGAAAAACTCTCGTCCGAAGACAAAAGTGGTTGGACAAGGATCACATATTTTCTTGCAAGCAATCCCTTCGGATCCAAATCACGGAGCGGATGGAAAAAGGGGCTTCCTTCATAGAGCCTACGAAACCCCCTCGCCTGACTTTCCGCTGGTGACGATTTAGCGCCCACATCATTGTTGCTTAAAAGAAAACTTTCCCCCACGGTACTTGCAATGCGTCCCAAATTTTCAAACTTCCGAATCGAACTTGTGACATCCCCCCGCGATCCTGACCCGTGGAAAAATACATTTAGAGAAAAATAATCCGGTAGGGCCGACCGAGGACGGGCGTCGACCGGGCTCGGCTCCGCCATTGGACCGCCCTGCCCGTGATCGAGAGAGTACGGGGAAAGGGCATTAAATGAGGCTTTTTCGGGTGTGGCCTGCCGGCAAGCGGCGAGCTAACCGGTGGGATGCGTTTGGTTGCAACTTCCCCTCCGCCTCGTTCAATGATTCACCCACCCTCCCTCCCCCGACACATGGCGCAGCTACAGACAAGGAACCGGGAAAAAGGAAAAGGTGAAAAAAAAAAAAAAGGAAAGGGGGGCATGCCCTCCCTGTAATAATGCCCCGTTCACGAGCATGGATTGCTGCAAGCCCCAAAGCCAGACATCTCTCCCTTTCTCTTTCTTGGCAGTTCACTCACAGTCCCCCAGGCTCTCTCTCTCTGCCCAAGTAAAAAAAAAAAAAAAAAAAAAAAGAGAGCTTTTGCAGAAACGCAGAAGAAAGCGGAGGACCCTTTTCGATCTTTCGTCTTGCCCACCTTCCGTTTAGCTGTAATCTGGGTCTGTGGGTGAAGAGCACCCAGCTCCAGCTGCTCCTTCTGATCTCTGTTTTCTTCTAAAGTTTCAGTTTTTTGGCTCCTGAACCGTTCCCGCAGTTGTTTTGGTTCTGTGTCTGATGAGACCCGATTGAAATGCCAATGCGAGCATCCGTTTTTGCCGTACCCTGCTGTTAAAAATCGTTGCTTTTGTTTTAATTTATTATCTTCCTTTTGCTTTTCCCGGAAAATGAGGGAAAGTGGAAGGAATCTCTTTGAAAATCAAGGAGGAGACAAATCCGAGTGATTAATGTTTTCTTCTTTTCTGGTCACCTACATTTTCGTCTCCGCATTTTGTTAGCTTTTCCTCCTCCTGGTGTTGCAAACATTTGAAGGGGGAGATGAGAAAGCATGGATGGCAGCTTCCTTACCACCCTCTGCAGGTACCTTCCTCTTGGATTAGCTGTGTTCCAGAGGCGTGGCTTTTGCGAAAGATTTCATATTTTTGAAGATTTTTCGCTGTTTTCTTGGTTGCATTGTGAAGGTGGTGGCAGTTGCTGTGTTTATGGCATTGGGGTTTGCCTTCTATGTGTTCTTCGCGCCCTTTGTTGGGAAGAAGATGTTTCAGCACATTGCGATGGGCATCTACACTCCTCTTGTGAGTGAAGTACTTCACTTCTTTCTTTTTCGGCAAAGAATTTGTGCCTGCTTAATGAGTTTAGCTAAAGAGGGATCCAGATCTGTACCATTTTTGCGGGGTTTTTTTTTTTTTTAACTGGGTGTTATATACTAGTCCTTTCTTTTCATGATATGCGCCTCTTCCTTTCTTGGTTCTTTCCATTCCCGTATACATTTTTTCTTAGATCCTTCGGAGTGTGCCTTCAATTCGTGGCGCTTGGCGTCACACTCGTCAAAAAGCCTCGAACTTTATTATGCGATTGACCTTCCAATTCATTTGACGATAGCTTGTTATGCAGACTGAACAGGTTATGGTTAACTTGTCCATTCGGTGGGTGGTCTGTAAATTTGAATACGTCAGTTCTCGAGTTAAGATTTGGAAAGCTGTCTTTGACTCTCTTTAAGTGGTTGGAGATTTCCATTGTTTTAGAACTGCTTTTGGTTGGGATCGTTATTTTGAGGTTCACAAATAAAGACAGATGATTACTTTGTGCCGCCACCAATTTTTGCCCGGAGAAAGTTAAAGACCATAAATAGAAGGGTGCTTGTGAGGAGGCTAACTGGGTTGTGTGGCGCCACTGTTATAGAGCAACTGCCGGCTCTTCTGTATCAGCAACTGAAAGTTAGAGGTTGCTGGGTTGTGGCATGCCCTGTTGTAAGTAAATGACTGGCAAAACCTTGGATTCAAGGTTGCTTGACATTGCAGCAAGATTCTACTATCCAGATGGACGCATATACGCTGAGCAAGATGCAGACTGGCTTACAGCATAAATCACCATAAATTAGGCTTCTCTGCACATTAGATGAAAATTATTGTATTGTAACTTCTCGTAGATGACGAAAGCAGATGCCCCACCATGTTATCATTAGAAGTCTTTCAACTCTGAATTTCAATGATTCTTGGCCTTTAATTTAATATACAATGCATTGTCTGCTATTTCTGATCTGATCCAATAACTCCTCTGGCCTTTCAGATTACGTGTGTTTTCGGCCTGTACATTTGGTGTGCCGCAGCTGATCCTGCAGACCCAGGGGTTTTTAAGTCTAAAAAGTATCTCAAGGTTTTAGATAATGGAAAGTATGTCCGACAAAAGGATTCCAAATTAGGAGGTGAATCAACTTCATCTATACATGATGCCAATAATGCAGCAGCTGGAGGCAAATCTCTTGACAAGGATGCAGAGATTGCGGCAGCAAAGGAGTCCACTGCTGAAGCTGAGAGGAACAGTGCACCGTCAAAGCATACCGCTTGTTGCGCATTAGCATTATTTCCCTGCGCTTTAATGTGCCAGTGCTGTAGCTCGAGTGACGAATCTTCTGAGAAACACATAAGTGAAGATGGCATGTTCTATTGCAGCTTGTGTGAAGTTGAGGTTCGTTTGAACACTATTGTTCTTCGTGACACGAAATGGCCTTACATTGTCGATAATCATTCCTGAAAGTAGCATCTGCATGCAACAGTTGTTCCTTTAAGGAGTTTGCATCATAAACTTGTCAATTTGCTAGATCATAAGTTTATAGATGCATACGAAAGTTTGTAAGATCATAAGTTTACACATGCATCTGACAGTTATTATAAACTTATGTAATTCATACGATGTTCTGTTGCAGGTTTTCAAGTACAGCAAACATTGTAGAGTTTGTGACAAATGTGTTGATAGATTCGATCATCACTGCAGGGTATCGCGAGATCCCAATTATTGAGACATTCATGCACTCAATATTTTTCAAGTTGGAGCTTATCAAATCATCTCACTTGTTTTTTCTTTTTCTTTATAGTGGCTGAATAATTGTATTGGTAGAAAGAACTACAGGCAGTTTTTCACTCTTATGGTATCTGCTCTTCTCTTGGTAAGCAAGAATATATAAACATTGTTTCTATGTAAATCCTGTTTATTAAAATGTCATTGAGATCCTGGCTTTCTTATCCTCCGTCTCCCATTATCTCCAGTATGTCGGATGCTTCACTCTCCTGCGTCCTTGATATGTATTGCCATCATGATGCATTTCTCAATTTACGAAGTGTAAATCGAGCTGAAAGTTCTCTAATATGCATAAAAGCTGGATGGCCCTACATTAGCTCTTTTACATCTATAGAGTCTGAGGAGTTCCTGTTTGGTTTGCCATTTGTCTTAGGTCTGCATCATTTACTCGGTATTTACTAGACTGTTCGTCCAAAATAAAGCAATAATAATTCTCACCTCAAGTGAACGTTACTTGAATTTGGTTTACGTTTTGGCCATACTGTGTCATGACTTGAAAATGACCTCCTGGGAGTCTTTTGTTTTGTTTCCTTCATGTTAAATAATTATTGACTTGTAAATAGCTTGATTTTGCATCTTGGCCTTGAGACTGCAGCTTATTCTGCAATGGTCTACGGGTATGCTCGTGCTTGTATGCTGTTTTCTCGAGAAGAAACGATTTATGGTGGATATTGCAGCCAAATTGGGGAGCAGTTTTTCTTTAGCGCCCTTTGTGATCGTAGTGGTAAGATTGTTGCTCTTTCATAATCTAGTAGATTTATCCGGACTTGCTTGTATATGTACTAAGATTATCTGCATGTCACAACTTATTACATCGGTGTTAATTGTTATATACAAACTATTGAATGAATACTTAGCTACTGGAATTAATCATGTTGCAGGTGGTGTGCACCATCCTGGCGATGATTGCCACCTTACCTCTAGCTCAGCTTTTCTTCTTCCATATACTTCTTGTAAAGAAGGTAACTCGCCACCGACCTGCTCTAAAGTAGTACATGAGCACCTCTCTTGATTGTTTAGATTTAGCCCTTTCCCTTCTTTTTTTTTTTTCCTGTTTTCCTTCTTATGCCTAATAGATTTTTCTTTTTTCTTTTTATTAAGTTTTATATTCTAATGTATCCTTCCTCTTCTTGCACGGACTGAGATATGATCACTTCTGGCCCTTGTTTTGGTTTCGAATTGAGTATTTGCTCTTGAAAATCTTTCATAAACTGGTAGTACTCGGTTATGATATTGTATCATTAGTTCACTTCCAACCTTCACTTTAGGACATGGGTGGTTGGCTGGCCATTGGTTCGAATATTGTCACCTTTCTTGTGGATTATCTGTGGTTACCGTTCTATTGAGTTTTTCCCTTTTCACGAACAAAGTGCATTATACTTCCGGTTGTCTTGTGCCATTTGCTTCTGTGATGAAAATAATTGAACTTTTTTTACATAGTAATTTGCCTGAATATTTCATGTAGTAACATAGCCTTGAATTGAATCTCAGGGAATTAGCACATATGATTACATCATAGCTCTGAGGGAGCAAGAGCAAGAGCAACAAGGAGTAGGCCATCAAAGTGCACAAATGTCTCCTGCCAGCTCACTTACTGGAATGAGCAGTGCGAGCTCTTTCACAACTTTCCACCGAGGTGCATGGTGCACACCGCCGCGATTGTTCCTTGAAGATCAGGTACTCATTAAACTTGTGGAAGTATGAATTGTTCAAAGCAGATTTTCTTATATTTGATCACGCAGCTCTGGTGTGTTAATTCATCTCTATCTCTGGAAAGTCAAGATTGTCCTCATTTAAATTCCTTGTTAAAAATTAGACCTCCCTCCCTGGGCATATTTTTGGGCAGATCTGAGGCAATTAGCCAGCGCTACTTATGATGTCTCCACAAAATTTTCTCTTATGAGCATTATGAACTCTATTTGCTGAAGTTACAAAGCTTATGTTTATGTCATGTGTCGTGAATAAGCTATTTTTATCCATCCTCCAGTTTGATGTTGTCCCTCCAGACACTGGATCTGTTAGTTCTTTGGGCAAGAAGACGGTGGGAGAGGATCCACCAAAGAAAAAGAACCCTGGAGCAGTGAAAATCAGTCCGTGGACACTTGCTCGCTTAAATGCAGAAGAGATCTCGAAAGCTGCTGCAGAGGCTAGAAAAAGATCTAAGATACTCCAGCCTGTCGTGAGACGAGAATCCCCCTTTGGCCTAGAAGCTGAAAGGAACTTTGGAAGCAGTAGCCGACGTATGATACCGAGGCCTGATAATAATAGGAAGCGGCCAAGTAAGCGGGTGAGGCTCCCAGCTGACTTGGCCATGGAGCCAATCACAAATCTCTCAATGAAAAGTGCAGAAAAAGGTATCCCCGAGACATCGACAAGCTTCGCTCCCCTTCAGCTCGAGGCTCGGAGTGCTTTCCAAACAAGCCGGGCCATGTCTAGCTCCAATGAAATTGTGGGGTCCTCCCCTGACAGCAGCCTGGAGTCTCCTGACATCCACCCTTTCCGAGTCTCCTCCTCGGGGCCTGAAGAGGGTAGGCGGCTGACTGGACTACCTGCTGGTTTGGCTGCACAGAGAGGATTACCTCTCTCGAGATCAACCAGTGATGGGTATGAAGCATCAGGTGGGGAAGATAGCGACAGGGTTCCTTCTAGGTTTGTTCAGAGGTCAGCAAACTGGAGTAATCTTCTATTGGGGTTCGATCAGGATCAGAGGGTTGCAAGATTAAAAGCATCGTCGTCGTCATCTTCTCAGGTCGATCACAGAAAGCTTTGACCTGTATTAAGTCTTGCTTCGGACTGATTTGATGAAGAAGCGATGGAGTTCACAATTCTTTCATTCATGGACAAGGGTCATTCGGGCTTCCGAAGACTAATAGACCCATCTTGGCTTTTACATTCTAATGCTGTTCATTGCCTCTGATATCCTTAGATTGAAGGAGTTTCGATAAGCTGTAAAAAAGAGTTTTTGAATTGACTATTTGGCAAGTGGGATTGGCTGAAAAAATCTCTCTTCTTAACTTGGCATATTTTCTTCTAAACCCACAGAAATGCAAGTTAGAGATTGAAGTTTCTGTAATACTTCACCTGGCAAGGAGTTGATGGCGAGTACCATTTTCTCTCTTGCAAAGGTGTTTTAATGTGCAGATGTTGATTTCTACATTCGGTTCTTAACTGTTTATGTCAAAAACTTGAATCGGAAGGCCATAATCAGGAAGGGAAGTGGGACTTTCTACTGAAGATTTAGACATGAGGATTCGTAAGTGGGGCTTTCCACTAAAAATTAGACATGGAGTTTTCCCCCAACCAACGTAATGAATTGGCCAGAATCCGCAATGTATATTGACAAGTAGGCCATGAATACCTTCATTTGAATGGGAAAAGAAAGTAGGGACGGCATTAGTTTGCGAATAAATAGCGGTTGTATAACACTTTACATGCGCAAGCTAAGCGAACAAACAGGCGAACAAAATGGAAGCAAGATAAGCTGTATGCCTCTTTTCGTTTAATCTCAAGTTTATAAGGATGACAGAATGAGTGTCACAACGTATATGGCTACAGGACCAACTGCAATCTAAACCAGTTTATCGTTTTGCAGTATCTCTTCGATCGATGGCAGAAATTTAAAGCAGATTTAGCAGCTTCAATGTGTGTTTACCAACGGAGAAGCTTCTGCCTCTAGTGAACCGGTAATTCAACAACCGTACGCGGAAGGCTGGTAGCTAGCATGCAGATTCGCACGGTAATTCAGTCAGATGACTGACTAGCTAGGGAAGGGCGAAGAGCACAGTAAGGCCTAGGTATTAAGCTTCAGTCTCAAACTAAACGCCTCCAGTTATATTATGAGAATGAGACGAAATAGTGTATTAGGACAACAGAAATGAACATTCGAGCAAATCAACACCTATCCATGCCCAAGAATATTGATAGAGTCGAAGAGGCGAGAAACCGAACATTGTTTGGCACGTGTGCTCGAGAGAAAGAGAGAGTACGGAAACAATCATGGAAGGCTGCACACATAACATATCAGTTTTTAGAAACTCTGAAGAGTCCGTCTTACCAATTCTGAAGGGATCCTAGTTTGTTCTTCTTGAGAATACTCCTGCCAAGACGTTCTGCTTCCCCAGCATATGTAACCAAACAAAAGCGTACTCATAATTCTCCAACGACAATCCTCAATGACCCTTTTCATCTATATCTGCAACCTGTAAGTTACTCATGACCTATTAAGCACCATACTGCATTTTCAGCCCTCCAGTGAATGATGCTTTACCGACCGAAAAAGATGAATGATGCTTTGTTCCGAAGAAAGCCAAAGAACACTGCAGTTTTTTTTATGTCCAAACAACTTAAACATCATGTGCTGAGAATCAATTCCACAACATCTGAACAGCAAAAGTGAGTCCAAATAGCATCCCTCCCCACCCTACTTAGAAAGTGGCGACACAATACAACGCGACAATGTTTTTACTCCGTACACACGGGCGTGACTTATCTCACTGCAAGAAAGACAAGGCACATCTCCATCTATCGAATTGCAATATCTTTATCGCGTGTCATTAAGTGATTACACCGAATCCGATCAGATTCTAACTGACGTAAACTGTATAGTTGCTTGTACAATATACGTGCCTCTGATTGTACAAACAAAATTCAACACCTAGAGGCCACACGCATGGGCGATGTCGAGCTACACTACAGTGCTACGAAACAGAGTTGCAAAGGAAAGCAATCTACCCGAGTCAATGACTGAGCGAGCCGTCGCACCATCGCCAATGGATCAAGCATGTGCGACATAAACCACGTGAGGGACCTTCTCGTCATCGAAGGGCAGACTAACGTACTCCCTCGCGAACTCCTCAGCAATCTCCATGGCCAGCTCTCCGTGCAGAGCCTTGCAGTACATGTACAGCACCACGGTCGCCGCCAGGCTGAGCAGCAACAGCATCGTGAGGAAGCTCGACGTCGACACGATCTGGGCCACGAAATACCAGCGCCTCCATTCTTTCCCATCGATTACCGATTCCGAAGTCGACATAGTACCAATACACACCACAACCCCCGACAGAACTCCGAAGAGCAGCGTCAGGAACAGCGCCACGCCTCTCATCCCCTTCACCAGATAAGCGCTCCGCCGCAGCGGAGCGAACCCGTAGCTCGACTCGGCCACGACGACCACGTTCGCCAGACCCCACTGCACTTGCAGATACGCCAGCACCAGCACCAGGGCCACCGCGATCGCCGCAGCTACTCCGAGAAAGTAAGGCGAGGAATATCCGATCTCGTGACCGATAGCGAGTTCGGCCCCTTTGAGGATCAAGAACCCTAAGATTCCGGAACCGACCACGATCGAGGAGGTGATGGCTTGGGTGCAGATGAGCGTGGCCAAGAGCGGGAAGAAGGACGTCCCGATGGACTTGATCGCCGCCCGGAGCTTGACCGGCCGGCCGTAGAACCCCTGGACGACGCTGTAGGTGATGGAGCACGTGGCGCAGATGGACAGGAGCGTGAGGAAGCAGGTGTACCCCACGGTGACGAGCACGCTGCTCGCGTCGACGCTGCTCTGGTGGTGTTCGGGCGGTTGATTGAGGAGGGGAAAGCGCCGGAGGAGGGCCTGGGCGTGGTACGGGTCCGAGAAGGAGGAAAGGGAGCTGAGGAGGAGGCGGTGGAGAATGGGGTAGGCGGCGACGCAGAAGGAGAGGGGGAGGAGGAAGAGCACGGAGAGGGCGAGGAAGTGGCGGGAGTGGGCTTTGAGTATGCGCCGCGATTCCGATAACACGGTCCAGAAGTAAGCCGGCGGCGGCGGAGGAGGCGGTGAAGGTGGTGGTGTCGCCGTCGCCATGGCCGAGAGCTGCAATTCAGACGGGTAGAAGGTGATGGAAGGAGATCGCTACTTATGGAAATAATTAAGCACGTAAAATAAATAAATAAATAAAGCAATTTTCTTTTTAACTCCTTTTCTTACAAGGTAAGCATGGGCCAAGTATTTGTTCAAAAAAAAAAAGAAAAAAGCATGGGCCAAGTGCACGAACGGTGGAGAGTTCAGAACTTTTTTTTTTTTTTGGGTGGGAGGATTGGACTTGCAATGTAACATATAATAATGCTTATAAAGGCTTTTGAACTCTTCCTATGATGACGTAATTTGATTTGGAAGAGTCATCGAAAGGCATGTTCAGCATTGCTAGGATTGAAAATCAATAGGCTCTGCTAGAGGAAGGATTTCAATAGGTTGTTAAAGCAAGACACATACGTTGGTGGTTATAATATTGGTATGGATCCCTCTGCTATGAAATGGATTGAGCTGGGTTTGAAAATCAATATTCTCTTCTAGTGCCTGTGCCTAATGCCTCGACACCAAAGCCTAGGTCATAAAGGCAGTGTTGGAGTCCTCAATGCTCAAGCTCTAGTCCCTAGCCCTTACACCTGGCTCCACGAAGGTTGTGCACAGTTTCTCGACGCTCAAGCTTGGGCCATTTGTTAATGAAATGTTTGTTTTTATAAAATATATTTTCTAAAATATCTAATTTTTAATTACTTTTAGTCTTTCATTGGTTGCCTTGGCTAGTGAGGTGGAGCCTCACCGGTCTTGGGCGACCTCATCCTTCGCCTGTGGCAGGTTACCGATCGTTGGGAAAAAAATTAAAAAGTTTGTACATTTTGGTAATTTTTCCCAGATTTTCTATCAAATGGTGGAAAACATTTTCTAATTCATTTTTATTGATACTCAAATTTTGCTGACCTATTTAATTTTTTATCACATAAAAAAATTAGGGATCGACCCTGGATCCTAATATATATATAGATAATAGGAGCATTTGCATTCTTAGTGATAGACACATATGATTACGTTGGAATCAATGGACTGGTGCAGGCAGGTTTTGAGCCCAAGTGAATTGGACGAAGCCCTTTGAAATATGAACTCGGCCTAGCTAGCCCATTATCCCCTAAGTGGCTGAAAAGTGGGAGTAGCAAATGCGTATTTCCGAGATTACTATGAAAGGGTTTACATGTCCTGCCCCGCAATTCAGTTCCGAGGGGCTAAAACCCATTCAAGAAACCGGGAGCAATCTTTGTCCAGCAAGGGCATTGAAGTCTCTCTCTCTCTCTTCGCGCTCTTTCTCCTCTCGGCATTCGGCAGAAACAAACCAACGAATCACATCGCAGCTGCTCTGCGCACTGATTCGCTCCTTCGGTAATCTCTCTCTCTCTCTCGATCTCGATCGATGTCGATGGACGAAGGTTGGACTCCCGCTAGGTAGGATAGGAGTCAACATGTTTTCGGAACGCGTTTGGGGCTGACCGTTTTCTGTTTTCGCGCACGCCTCTTGTCGGAGGAAGGGATTGGGATTAGTTTGAATCATAGGTTTTCTGTTTACCTCCTCTCCGCCCGAGAGTGTGATCAACGATGATTCGGCATGCTGCGCGCTTCCCTCGTGCACTGTAGAACGCCTGCATTCCTCGTTTTTCCATGATCAAAGGTATGTTTCGGATTTCGAATACGACATTGGAGCTGTGGAAGCTTTTGAGAGTGTTGTGGCGGTCGATGTGCGGATGCGCGGTCGGCCAATGCCTCTTTGAAACGTCTGCCACTTTCGTTAGAAGAAAGTGGTGAACTGGGGCTCTAATATTCGAATGCGGTTAATTCGTTCGGAGCAACTTTATGAGGCACGCGAGGTTCCTGAATATCGTGGTGGATTGTCTCAGGACTAAACCTGGGTGAATCAGTAGCCTTCTTAGGTTTTGATGTTCATGTTTTCTGAGGATGAAATTTGTGAGTGAATTTCAAAGGAAGAGTAATGAGGGTCGGGTCTTAGATTTTCGCTGAGTACCAAAAAAGATGAATGATGCTTTGTTCCGAAGAAAGCCAAAGAACACTGCAGTTTTGTATGTCCAAACAACTCGAACATGTGCTGAGAATCAATTCCACAACATCTGAACAGCAAAAATGAGTCCAAATAGCATCCCTCCCCACCCTACTTAGAAAGTGGCGACACAATACGACGCGACAATGTTTTCACTCGGTACACAGGCGTGACTTATCTCACTGCAATAAAGACAAGGCACATCTCCATCTATTGAATTGCGATACCTTTATTACGCGTCATTAAGCGATTATATATGCCAATGCCACTGATTGTAAAAAAAAAAAAAAAAAAAATCAACACGTAGAGGCCACACACATGGGCGATGTCGAGCTACACTACATTGCTATCAAACAGAGTTGCAAAGCAAAGCAATCTCACAACTACCCGAGTCAATGACCGAGCGCACTGTCGCACCGCCGCGAATCGATCAAGCATGCGCGACATAAACCATGTGAGGGACCTTATCGTCGTCGAAGGGCAAGCTGATGTACTCCCTCGCGAACTTCTCGACGATCTCAATGGCCAGCTCTCCGTGCAGAGCCTTGCAGTGCATGTACAGCACCACGGTCGCGGCCAGGCTGAGCTGCATCAGCACCATGAGGCAGCTCGACGTCGACACTATCTGGGCCACGAAGTAGCAGCGCCTCCTTTCGATCCCATCGATTACCGATTCCGAAGTCGACAGAGTAGCAATACACACCACAACCCCCGACAGAACTCCGAAGAACAGCGTCTGCGACAGCGCCACGCCTCTCATCCCCTTCACCAGATAAGCGCTCCGCCGCAGCGGAGCGAACCCGTAGCTCGATTCGGCCACCACGATCACGTTCGCCAGACCCCACTGCACTTGCAGATACGCCACCACCAGCGACAGGGCCACCGCGATCGCCGCAGCTAATCCGAGAAAGTAAGGCGAGGAATAGCTGATTTCGTGACCGATAGCGAGTTCGGCCCCTTTGAGGATCAAGAACCCTAAGATTCCGGAACCGACCCCGATCGAGGAGGTGATGGCTTGGGTGCAGACGAGCGTGGCCAAGAGCGGGAAGAAGGACGTCCCGATGGACTTGATCGCCGACGGGAGCTTGACCGGCCGGCCGTAGAACCCCTGGACGACGCTGTAGGTGATGGAGCACGTGGCGCAGATGGACAGGAGCGTGAGGAAGCAGGTGTACCCGACGCTGACGAGCAAGCTCCTCGCGTCGACGCCGCTCTGGTGCTCTTGCCGCGGCGGTTGATTGAGGACCGGGAAGGGGGAGCGCCGGACGAGGGCCTGGGCGTGATACAGGTCCGAGGAGGAGGAGGAGGAGGAGCTGAGGAGGAGGCGGTGGAGAGTGGGGTAGGCGGCGACGCAGAAGGAGAGGGGGAGGAGGAAGAGCACGGAGAGGGCGAGGAAGTGGCGGGAGTGGGCGTTGAGTATGCGCCGCGATTCCGATAACACGGTCCAGAAGTCAGCCGGCGGCGGCGGAGGAGGCGGTGAAGGTGGTGGTGTCGCCGTCGCCATGGCCGAGAGCTGCAGCTTGCGTCGCCGTGGATGACGATTCTAACGAATAGAGAATGTAGATTGCTATTTATATAAATAATTATGGTCCTAAGCAAGACCTTAAAAGGCTTTGACCACCGGGAAAGTCCGGGTAGAGGCCGGGATCCAGGCCTCGAAAAATATACCGGCCCACTTGGTCACCCCCACAATCCCTTTAAGGGATTGGGGGGCCGCCGCGGCGCGATCCCGTCTGAGTAGTAACAAATGATGAAGTACGGTGATGAACCAGCCGGCGGCGGAGGAGGCGGTGAAGGTGGTGGTGTCGCCGTCGCCATGGCCGAGAGCTGCAGCTTGCGTCGCCGTGGATGACGATTCTAACGAATAGGGAATGTAGATCGCTATTTATATAAATAATTAAGCAAGTAAAATAAATAAATAAATAAATAAATAAAGCATTTCTCTTTTTAACTATTTTTCTTACGAGGTAAGCATGGGCCAAGTCCACGAACGGTGGAGAGTTCAGGAAAAATTGTTTTTTTTAATTTATTTTCGGTGGATGGATTGGACTGGCAATGTAACGTACAATAATGCTTATAAAGGATTTGAACTCTTCCTATGATGACTTTATTTGATTTGAAAGAGTCATCGTAAGGCATGTTCAGCATTGGTAGGTTTGAAAATCAATAAGCTCTTCTAGAGGAAGGATGGATAAATTTTCGACGAATTTTCAATAGGTTGTTGTTTAAAGCAAACAAATATATTGGTGGTTATAATATTGGTACGGATGCCTTTGTTATGAAATTGATTGAGCTAAGTTTGAAAATCAATATTCTCTTCTAGAAAAAGGATGGATGCATTTTCAATGTACTGCGTTTTTAAGCAGACAAATATATTTATGGTTATAATATCGGTATGAAATTGATTAAATAAGTGGCTAGACTTATTTGATTGCGGTGGATTCAAAATGTTTAAAACTCAATTGAACATTTTTAAAGACGTAGGTAGGTTGTTTGTGATTACCTAGACTTTTTTATCGGATAGGATAAGGTCGAATTGTATAAAAATGAAATTTCTAATGTCTTATATAATGTTTAGAAAATATAGCGTTGCCCAAAATGAATTGAATTACAATCCTTTGATTGCATGTTATGTATTGTCATTGGCAAATCCTACCCTATGAAGCACGGACACGTTGCCCGTGCTTACGTGTCGTGTCCGACACGTGTCGGAGCGTGTCGGACACGTTGACACGCTTGGACACGGTCAGACACACGGTCAATGCGTGTCGGATTTTCGGACACGTGGTCAAACACGTTTTGACACGTGTGTCCGGAAGATGGAGGGTGGAGGCGAGGGCGAGGGAGCAGAGACAAGCTGCAAGCAACCGCTAGTCCCTCCTCCATTTTCATTTCTGGCCCGCAATCTTCAACAACGCTAGCGTAGCTGCCACTCGACGTCAAGTTTGGATGAAGCTGTTGTAGATGAAGGTGTGGCTGCTCGTGGCTGAGGTCAAGTTAAGCTCCTATGTGGCTGAGGTGCAATCGAGCTTTGTCGAGTCAAGCTCAGCCATGGAGGAGCTCTAGATGTGGCCATGGAGTTCGTCCCAGGTTGAGATTGACTGGAGCCTGTAACAGTGATGAGCCTCATCGGTGGCAATGAAGACGGAGCTAGGTGGACAGCTATGGGTGGAAGGAGTTGTGGTTGACGTTCATGAGTGAGTTGAAGTGTCAAAGAAGAGAAATGAATGTGAGACATGTTTTATTCACATTTATATCACGCCCATATGAGACTTTTTCATTCAGATTATATCTCTCTTGTATTGAATATTATCTTATCTTGGACATCAATCAAATACATGATATGATAATATTAATTACATCATGACTTTTTATCATGGTTTGCAAATGTAACTTTAAGTTCCGTTTATTTTGTGGAAAATGTTTTCTTAATTTTACGTCATTTGGTTTGTTTAAAAAATGAATCAATGAAAAATATTTTTCAGTCAATGGAATACTCAAACTTAAATTCAGAAATATGATTTCTTTTTTTAAAAAAGGGGATTTTTTTTTTTTAAAATATGATTAAATATTATTACTTGGACTTGAGACTTTGTACTTATACATGGGAATCCAACGTTGGTTCTAGGTCCTTGACATTAAAGACTAGATGGTGCATGAAAGCTAGAATTTTTGTTCTACAAACAATTTTTCTATTCCAAACTTGTTTTTGGAATAGAAATTTGTTTGATAAAATTATTTCATTTTTCAATTTCTGAAATAATTTTTTATTCTAAAAATAGGTTTGGAATAAAGATCGAAGTAAAAGTTTTCTACTTTTCATTTCGGGAAACGAAATGAGAAATAAAAATTATTCTTATTGTTCGTCCTACAAACCGGTCGTCCATCCATCGCTGCCGACCATCATCCGCCGATGGTTGCTGCTGTTGTCGGCTAGTTGGTTGCCGGTCATCGGCCGCTGCCGCCGCTGACCGCCGCCGCCAGTCGCCGTCGTTCGAAAGAGAGAAATTTTGTGTCATTATCAAACGAGTATTTTCTTAGAAACTCACCAGAAATAAAAATAGAAAAATCTATTTCTCTTCAGAAATCAATTTCTAGCCCAAATGGTTATCATTTGCGCCCCAGGTCTTCAACACTCAGGTTAGAGCTTGGGCCTTAGATTCCCACACTTGGGTCCATCAAGGTCGGGCCCAAGGCCCTAGTCCTTGTGCCCAATACCTTGACACCCAAGCCTAGGTCATAAAGGCAGTGTGGGGTCCTCAATGCTCAAGCTCTAGTTCCTAGTACTTATATTTGGCTCCACGAAGGTTGTGTGTTGGTTTACCTCAGTAGCCACCCTTCCAACATAGAATGGGGAGGTGGGAGGTTCGAATCCTCATGGGATTGGAGTGAGGACGAATTAGTTTTAGGAGTGGGTTTCAACTCCCACACCTTGCATGGAAGCAGGGCAAAAGTTTGAGAATGAAAGTTAGAATATGAGTAGAATAGATGATCGAACAAAAAAAAAAAAAAAAAAAAAAAAAAAGCTCAGGCCCTTTGTTAATGAAAAGTTCGTTTTTATAAAATATATTTTCTAAAAAATCTAATTTTTAATTATTTTTAGTCTTTCTTTTTCTTTTTCATTGGTTGCCTTGGCTAGTGAGGCTCCACTTCACTAATCTTGGGGGAGCTCATCCTTTGCTTGTGGTTGGTTGCCGGTTGTTGGAAAAAAATTAAAAACTCTGTACATTTTGGTAATTTTTTCTACCAAATGGCGGAAAATATTTTATAATTCATTTTTATTAATACTCAAATTTTGGCGACCTATTTAGTTATTTATCACAAAAAAATTAGGGATCGACCTTGGATCCCAACATATATATATTCATGGGCATCCTTCTTGTTTCTACAGAGTGGTTCAGGCCGTAAGACCCTGAGTGGCTGTTAGACCGTTGGTTTATCTCTGTAAATGTTCTAAAGAAGGAATAGTTCCGATCTTAAGTATGAGCTTACATAGAAGATCTACATCTTCCTCTAGTTCTTTATCACAAATGGACTCAGATCCAAGTCCTATACATAGAGAAGAAGTAAGAATAGAAGATTTCAAGAAATCTATAGAAAATTGGGAAATTCCTAAAATACAGCTTAAGGAAATATACGAACAATCAAAATTGAAATTCTTCAAAAAATCAGACTATGTCATAACCACTGAAGAAAGAGATGTTCCTCTTTTTAATTCCTATGAAAAAATACATCTTTTAAATAAAGAGTCCATCCAAAAGCATAAACAAAAATACAATTACATTCATATAGGACTAATCCAAGTAGGAGTCAAACCTCTTACAAAAGAAGGTCTTAATACTTCCATTCTCTTAGTTTTATGAGATTCACATCTCTTAAACTATGATGAGTCCATACTCAGTACTGTGGAGACAAGCCTCTGTAAAGGACCTATACATTTTGACTGTTATCCCAATTTCTCTGTGTCTCTCAAAGATAAAAACATTCTTAGAGCCCTCACATTCCAAATCAAAACCCATAATTACAAAGTGGCAGATGGATCTATTCCTTTAGCCCTTGTCTATAGAATTCATTATAAAGCCATGTCCTCCGCTTTTGGAGAAAATGCTTTCAAACATAGTCCATGAGGAGAAACACTTCTTCTCCAAACTGACATTTCTAGAGCTAATACGACAATTCCTAGGTCTATTAATTGGAATCAAATTACTTTACCAGAGCAATGGGAATTAGAGAACCAAATTCCCCAACAAGTTGTTCAAAATACAGATCCTACTAATGTCATTCAACATCCAAAAGGAAGAGTGACCATTAGATTTCCTAGAAAATCTTTCGATTCAAAATCTAGTCCTTCTTTTCATACTTCTTACACAAGGTCCATAGATCTCAATCCCAATCTTCCTCCTATAATCACCATTCCTCCAAGTACGCATAGAAACACTCCTACACCTTTACCTCCTTCTACCAGTAGAAGTAATCATGAGACATCACTTGAACTAGAAATTAGTGGTTTAAACAATAGATCAAGGATTTCTAGGCTTGTTTACCAACAAAATCAGCCTGAACCCGTCATAGAAAATACAGATTCTCCTCATCATTCTCCTACATACTCACAGATGATAGATGCAGAGCTTAATGTTTTAAAAAAACAATTTGAACCAAATAGGGCATTCCTTAACAAAAATTTTAACTCTGAAGACAACAAACAAATCAGAGAATGATTCTTCAAAACCTTTACTGACAAAGCAAAAGACGTCAAACAAAAATATTACGACTATATATACAAATATGAAGTCCATATATTTTTCTTTGATTGGTTAGAAGAACAATTCTTCGAACCAAAAGAAATAGTTGTTTTAGATTATCATTATAAGTGGGAACTTGATAATGGTGAAACCATAGAATCCAATCATCCACCTCTTAGGAGAATAAAAATACAACATGGAGATAGTAAGGTAATAGCTACTCCTTTTAGGCTTCCAGACAAATGAAACTCTCTTTCCACTCACAAAGTTATTGAACATAACAATTATACAAATCAACATTTGGTTACCATAGGAAAACAGTTGAAC
This sequence comes from Eucalyptus brandiana, assembly GCA_014182725.1. Lineage (NCBI taxonomy): Eukaryota > Viridiplantae > Streptophyta > Magnoliopsida > Myrtales > Myrtaceae > Eucalyptus > Eucalyptus brandiana. The sequence continues at coordinate 39,675,345 of CM024674.1, forward strand.
ATGATAGAATCCACCATATAGAATCCTACTCAACTCATCACACCACAAGTCGACACACTCAAAAAACCCATTTTTAAAGCTTTTGAATTTCCAAAAAACCTTAGTCCTGAGTTTTGCTAAGGCCATAGAACAAAAGAAAAAGCTTTTGAGGAAATCAAAACTAGAACCTACACCTATATTAGACACCCCTAAATTCCAAGGACTTATTATTAACGATACTCCAGATCAACCTACTATTAGTACCTTGACTAAACCCTCTAGTGACTCTGATAGTGAACCGGCCGCTGAGGTAAACAGACTCAATTGGCGACAACCTCAAAAACTTTATTATAGTAAAGTCATCCCACCAGACATTGCCCAAGAAGAGTCTTCGCAAAAAATACAGAATAAATACTCTCCAGACGCCATTTATGAATGGAATATAGATGGTGTTGCCGAAACCAATATCATGAATATTCTTAATAACATGGTAATACTTGCTAATGCCTATAAAACACAGCAAGATGTTTTTGATCATGCTGTTGCTAATCTTCTAGTTGCCGGATTTACTGGACAACTAAAAGGTTAGTGGGATAACTATTTGACCGATGAACAAAAAAGACAAATTTTAACTACCTATAAAATAGATGACTTTGACAACACATGGATGATGATCAAGGACATCTCATTCAAGATGCGGTGAATACACTCATTTACTCCATTTCACAACACTTTATAGGAGATCCTTCACATATTAGAGATAAGAACCAAGATCTCCTATCCAATATGCGTTGCAAATCCTTAGGGAGATTTAGAGAATACAAAGAACTTTTCCTTCAAAGGGTTCTTGTTAGACCTGATTGCAATCAACCCTTTTGGAAAGAAAAATTCTTAGCAGGTTTACCCCAAATTATAGGTGACCAAGTTAGGGATAGAATTAGAGAAGAATACAGTGGTCAAATTCCTTATGATCTTCTTTCATATGGAGAAATAGTCTCCTATGTTTATAGACAAGGAACACAAATGTATAATACGATCAAATTACAAAGACAACTCAGGGAAGAACAATCTCTCACCAATAAAAGCCTAAGAGATTTCTACGCTCAATACGACCCCTCTTATAATGAAAAAACTATATATATATATATTCTTGTATAGATAGTAGGAGCATTTGCATTCATAGTAATAGGCACATATGATTACGTTGGAATGAATGGACTAGTGTAGATAGGTTTTGAGCCCAAGTGAATTGGACGAAGCCCGTTGAGATTATGTTAAAATTAGTACCAGGACACTAAACTTGTTTAGCTTTAGTTCTCATGTAATTGTATTTGGAGTGGGTGAAAAAGGCATGAAACTGAGTACTTGTTATGTGAAAATAGGCGATGTAGAGTCTGTTCCTCTGATGCTGGTTCCATTTTTCTGGTTTGTGGTGGCTTTTGAGGTTTAATACAGTAATGCCACACATTTGCAGGCCAGATACGCAACGCATTTTTGTAGATGTTGGACTAGGATGTGTTCGATCGATGGAAGAAATTTAAGGCAGATTTAGCAGCTTCAATGTGTGTTTACCAACGGAGAAGCTTCTGCCTCGGGCGAACCAGTTAAGCTGGATATGCCTCGTGAGACAACAACGGTACGGCGGAAGGCTGGTAGCTAGCATGCAGATTCGCACGATAATTCAGTCAGATGACTAGCTAGTGTAGGGCAAAGAACACTGCAGTTTGGTATGTCCAAACAACTTGAACATGTGCTGAGAATTAATTCCACAACATCTGAACAGCAAAAATGAGTCCAAATAGCATCGCTCCCCACCCTACTTAGAAAGTGGTGACACGATACAATGCGGCGATCTTTTCACTCGGTACACGGGTGTGACTTATCTCACTGCAAGAAAGAAAAGGCACATCTCCATCTATCAAATTGCAAATACCTTTATTACTCATCATTAAGTGATTACACCGAATCCAATCAGATTGTAACTGATGTAAACTGTATAGTTGCTTGTACAATATACATGCCTCTGATTGTAAAAAAATAAATTCAACACGTAGAGGCCACACACATGGGCGATGTCGAGCTACACCACATTGCTATCAAACAGAGTTGCAAAGCAAAGCAATCTCACAACTACCTGAGTCAATGACCGAGCGCGCTGTCGCACCGCCGTGAATCGATCAAGCATGCGGGACATAAACCACGTGAGGGACCTTCTCGTCGTCGAAGGGCAAGCTGATGTACTCCCTCGCGAACTTCTCGGCGATCTCAATGGCCTGCTCTCCGTGCAGAGCCTTGCAGTGCATGTACAGCACCACGGTCGCCGCCGGGCTGAGCTGCATCAGCGGCGTGAGGAAGCACGAAATCGACAGGATCTTGGCCACGAAATACCAGCGCCTCCATTCGTTCCCATCGATTACCGATTCCGAAGTCCACAGAGTACCAATACACCACGAAACCCCCAACAGAACTCCGAAGTACAGCGTCAGCGACAGCGCCACGCCTCTCATCCCCTTCACCAGATAAGCGCTCCGCCGCAGCGGAGCGAACCCGTAGCTCGATTCGGCCACCACGACCACGTTCGCCAGACCCCACTGCACTTGCAGATACGCCAGCACCAGCACCTGGGCCACCGCGATCGCCGCAGCTAATCCGAGAAAGCAAGGCGAGGAATAGCTGATCTCGGGACCGATAGCGAGTTCGGCCCCTGTGAGCATCAAGAACCCTAAGATTCCGGAACCGATCACGATCGAGGAGGTGATGGCTTGGGTGCAGATGAGCGTGGCCAAGAGCGGGAAGAAGGACGTCCCGATGGACTTGATCGCCGCCCGGAGCTTGACCGGCCGGCCGTAGAACCCCTGGACGACGCTGTAGGTGATGGAGCACGTGGCGCAGATGGACAGGAGCGTGAGGAAGCAGGTGTACCCCACGCTGACGAGGACGCTGCTCGCGTCGACGCTGCTTTGGTGGTGTTCGGCCGGTTGATTGAGGAGGGGGGAGCGGCGGAGGAGGGCCTGGGCGTGATACAGGTCGGAGGAGGAGGAGGAGAAGGAGCTGAGGAGGAGGGGGTGGAGAGTGGGGTAGGCGGCGACGCAGAAGGAGAGGGGGAGGAGGAAGAGCACGGAGAGGGCGAGGAAGTGGCGGGAGTGGGCTTTGAGTATGCGCTGCGATTCCGATAACACGGTCCAGAAGTCAGCCGCCGGCGGCGGAGGAGGCGGAGAAGGTGGTGGTGTCGCCGTCGCCATGGCCGAGAGCTGCAGCTGGCGTCGCCGTGGATGACGATTCTAACGAATAGAGAATGTAGATCGCTATTTATATAAATAATTAAGCAAGTAAAATAAATAAATAAATAAATAAATAAATAAAGCATTTCTCTTTTTAACTATTTTTCTTACGAGGTAAGCATGGGCCAAGTCCACGAACGGTGGAGAGTTCAGGAAAAATTGTTTTTTTTTTATTTTTTTATTTTCGGTGGATGGATTGGACTGACAATGTAACATACAATAATATGCTTATAAAGGATTTGAACTCTTCCTATGATGACTTTATTTGATTTGAAAGAGTCATCGTAAGGCATGTTCAGCATTGGTAGGTTTGAAAATCAATAGGCTCTTCTAGAGGAAGGATGGATGAATTTTCGACCAAATTTTAATAGGTTGTTGTTTAAAGCAGACAAATATATTGGTGGTTATAATATTGGTACGGATGCCTCTGTTATGAAATTACTAAAGTTAGGTTTGAAAATCAATATTCTCTTTTTAAAAAAGAATGGATGCATTTTCAAGAAATTTTCAATAGACTGTGTTTTAAAGCAAACAAATAAATTTATGGTTATAATATCGGTATGAAATTGATTAAATAAGTGGTTGGACTTATTTGATTGCAGTGGATTCAAAATTTTCAAAACTCAACTACACCTTTTCAAAGATCTAGGTAGGTTGTTTGTGATTACGTAAACCTTTTTATTGAAGATGATAAGATCGCATTGAATAAAAATAAAATTTCTAATGCCTTATATAATGTTTGAAAAATATAGCGATATCCAAAATGAATTGAATGACAACTCTTTGATTGTATGTTATATATTGTCATTGGCAAATCCTACCTCATTCTCATTACCGTTCTCCTTCTCCACCTCCATGTCCACCTCCTCTTCGATCATGCTGGATTGAATGCTGACCGTCTAGATCTCCAAGCTATTGTGGAACTCCAAGCTACCTGGGCATCGTTGTTGTGCAAGATGTTCAGCAACCACTAGTCCCTCCATTTCATTTCTGGCCTGTAATCTTCAACAACGCTAGCGTAGCTGCCACTCTTACCCTCATGGCCAACGTCGAGTTTGGCTGTGGCTGCTCATGTGGTTGAGGTCAAGTCAAGCTCCTACGTGGTGGAGGTCCAATCGAGCTTTGTCGAGTCAAGCTCAGCCATGGAGGAGCTCTAGATGTGGCCACGGAGTTCGTCCGAGGTTGAGATTGACTGGAGCCTGTAACAGTGATGAGCCTCATCAGTGGCAATGAAGATGGAGCTAGGTGGACTGTTATGGGCAGAAGGAGTTGTGGTCGATGTTCATGAGTGAGTTGAAGGGACAAAGAAGAGAAATTAACGTGAGACGTGTTTTATTCACATTTATATCACGTCCATATAAGACTTTTTTATTCACATTATATCCCTCTTATATTGAACCTTATCTTACCTTGGACAGCAATCAAATACATGTTATGATAATATTAATTACATCATGACTTTTTATCCTGGCTAGCGAATGTAACTTTAAGTTCCGTTTATTTTGTGAAAAATATTTTCTTAATTTTACGTCGTTTGGTTCGTTTAAAAAAATGAATCAATGAAAAATATTTTTTCAATCAATGGAATACTCAAACTTAAATTCAGAAAAATGATTTCTTTTTTGAAAAAAGAGGAATTTTTTTTAAAAAAGAAAATATGATTAGATATTAGTACTTGGACTTGAGACTTTGTATTTATACATGGGAATCCAACGTTGGTTCTAGCCTTCTAGGTCCTTGACATTAAAGACTAGGTCTCCAACACTCAAGCTAGAGCTTGGGCCTTAGATTTCCACACTCGGGTCCATCAAGGTCGGGCCCAAGGCCCTAGTGCTGGTGCCCAATGCCTCGACACCCAAGCCTAGGTCATAAAGGCAGTGTTGGGGTCCTCAATGCTCAAGCTCTAGTCCCTAGCACTTATATTTGGCTCCACGAAGGTTGTGTGCTGGTTCTCGATGCTCAAGCTTGAGCCCTTTGTTAATGAAAAGTTCGTTTTATAAAATATATTTTCTAAAAAATCGAATTTTTAATTACTTTTAGTCTTTCTTTTTCATTGGTTGCCTTGGCTAGTGAGGCTCCACCTCACTCGTCTTGGGGGAGCTCATCATTTGCTTGTGGTTGGTTGCTGGTCGTTGGAAAAAACTTAAAAATTTATACATTTTGGTAATTTTTCTACCAAATGATGGGAAATATTTTATAATTCATTTTTATTAATACTCAAATTTAGGTGACCTATTTAGTTATTTATCACATAAAAAAATTAGGAATCGACTTGGATCATAATATATATATATATATATATATATATATATATATATATATATATGTATATTATCGTACAGATAGTAGCAGCATTTGCATTCATAGTAATAGGCACATATGATTACGTTGGAATCAATGGACTGGTGCAGGCAGGTTTTGAGCCCAAGTGAATTGGACGAAACCCGTTGAAATACAAACTCGGCCTACCTGGCCCATTATCCTCTAAGTGGCCGAAAATTGGGAGCAGCAAATGCGTATTTCCGAGATAATTATGGAAGGGTTTACACGCCCTGCCCTGCAATTCTGTTTAGGGATGTGCAAATTACCCGAACCGCCCAGACCGCTCGGAACCGCATCGGAACTGCCCGGAACCGGCGAATCTTGAGGGAACCGGTCCGGTTCCTAATTCCAATTTATGGGAATTGGTGGGTATTGGTCCGGTTTTCGGTTCCATAAGCAGATCCGCCTGTCCACCCAGACCGGACCGATTAATTTTTAATAAAAAAAAAAAAAACTAAAACAAACCCTGGGTAGCACCCCGTCTCTCCACTTCCGTCTCTCTCCCGTCTCTCTCTCTCTGTCTCTTATTGAAGTGTTCTTTCAGTCTGGAGCTTCCGCAAACCGACCGCCCTTGACGGTCGTCTTCTCCGTCCAGCAGCCGCCGCGAACCGACCACCGGACGTCGCAAAGCAGCTCACCCCTCCGACTTGCGGTGCTTTGCGAAGGCTCGCGGCCTTGATCTCTTCGCTGCCGCTGCCGCTCGCGCTCGCGCTCACTTCGCTGCCGCGGTAGTCGGAGGCCAGGGAGAGGCGCAACCGGAAGGCCATCCCTCTCGAGGAATACGCCACGACCTGTGAGTCTCCCGAGCCCTCCCGTTTGTTTTTCTTTTTTTCTTTTTCTCGTTCTTCGGTTTCTCGTCGCGTCGAGAGCGTGAATTTGGTCGTGCTCTGCTGTCGCGCGTGCCAGGACATGTTGCCAATTCCCTTGTTTGTAGTTGGACACGATTGTCGAAAGCGAATGCACCACCAGAACGATTCAGTACCCGGATTCGCTCCGTCTGCTAATTCTCGATATGTAGCATTGATTTGTCTATTTCGGTGATCTTTGAACGTGGTATTTACTACCGGGTTTTTGCCAAGTTCTTCGTTTGAGTTCGGGAAGTTGTGTAATTGTAAGTTTGTGAGTTAAGAAGATATCTTTGTACCATGTGAGATGTGGTTGGGAATTTTTTATGCAGCTAACCTGTTTGATGGATAGAAGTTTTAGCTGGGTGTAATTTTATGAGTCAGTGTATGTGCCCGCAACGTCAACTTTATGTTTCCGATTTGTGGGTGCGGAATGCATTTTCTTTCCCTGCTAAATTCATGGGGTTCGTTGCTTCTTAATGCTGAATTTGTTCCGCAAAGTAAGTGAAAGCGGTTTGTCGATACGAAGATGAACCGGTTCCATGGATCCACCCAGGAACCGGACCGGACCGGCGGTTCGGTTCCCGAATGAATCCATGCAACAAACGGGTGGATCCCGGTTCCAATTTTTCGGAACCGGTTCTTAGCGGGCGGTTCCCAGTTCTAGGTCGGGAACCGCCCGCCCGGACCATGCACACCCCTAATTCTGTTCCAAGGGGCTAAAACCCATATAAGAAACGGGAAGTGATCTTTGGACAGCAAGGGCATTGAAGTCTCTATCTCTTCGCGCTCTTTCTCCTTTCAGCATTCGGCAGAAACAAACCAACGAAGCACCTCGCAGCTGCTCTGCGCACCGATTTGCTCCTTCGGTAATCTCTCTCCCTCTCTCTCTCTTGATCGATCGATGTCGAAGGACGAAGGTTGGACTCGCGCTAGGTAGGATAGGAGCCGACATGTTTTCGGAACGAGTTTGGGGCTGACTGCTTTCTGTTTTCGCAAGCGCCTCTTGTCGGAGGAAGGGATTGGGATTAGTTTGAATCGTAGGTTTTTGTTTACCCCCCTCGGCCCGAGAGTGTGATCAACAATGATTCGGTGTGCTGCGCGCTTCCCTCGTGCACTAGAATGCCTGAATTCCTTGTTTTTCCATGATCAAAGGTATGTTTTGGATTTCGAATACGACATTGGAGCTGTGGAAGCTTTTGGCTCGGATGAGAGTGTTGTGGCGGTTGATGTGCGGATACGAGGTCGGCCGATGCCTCTTTGAAACGTCTGCTGATTTCGTTTGGTTGGGGAACTCGAGTTAGGAAAGTGGTGAACTGGGGTTCTAATATTCGAATGCGGTTTATTTGTTCGGAGCAACTTTATGTGGCACACGAGGTTCCTGAATATTTTGGTGGATTGTCTCAGGAATAAACCTGGGTGAATCAGTCGCCTTCTTAGGTTTTGATGTGCATGTTTTCTGAGGATGAAATTTGTGAGTGAATTTCAAAGGAAGAGTAATGACGGTCGGGTCTTAGATTTTCGCTGAGTACTTCTTGTCGTTTTAGAGCAGGCATAGCACCCAAAAAGCCAGGAATGAGAATTTGTGGGTTTTTTTTTTTTTTATCTACTTGGATTTAAAATGTTGATCTGAAAGAAAACATACTTTACCTTCAATTTAATGTGGGGGAATAGAACTGATTATGAATTTGACACAAAAGCACGAGAAAAAGCTTTGTGCTATTTTGGTAGTTAGATCACCGCGTCACATTACTAAGTGGCTTTCAAAATATGTGAGCACTGGTGTCAATAAAATGCTTTGTACAATCCTTTTTTTGTTTTTTTTATAAGGCAACTTTATAAGGCAAATGGGGTTCCTGAATATAGTCTTGATTGTCTCAGGACTAAAGTTGGGCGAACCGTTTGCCTTCTTAAACTTTGATATGCATGTTGTCCAAGGATAGAATTGGTGAGTGAATTTAAATTGAAGAGTAATGCTGGTCAGGTTTTAGATTTTCACTGAATACGTTTTGTCATGCTGGAGCAGGCATAGCGCCCAAAGAGGCATGAGAATTTGTGGAATTTTTTTACCTACTTGGATTTCAAGAAGGAAAACATACTTTACCTTCAGTTTTATGTGGGGAATAGAACCAATTATGACTTCGTCATGAAAGCATGAGAAAAAAGCTTTGCGCTATCTTGGGAGTTAGATCACCAAATCACATTTTTAGGTGGCTATAAAAAGATCTTAGCAGGTGTCATTAAAAAACTTCGTACCATCTTTTTTATATTTGAAGGAAATATCTGCATTTTCTTGTTTTGCCATATTGATAGTTCCTCACTCTTCCTTGCAGGAACTTCTTCCCATCCTCTCCTCGCATTTCATTTGCATCTGCGCAGTACTCAAATGGACAACTACCGCCTAGATAAAGTTCATAAATTTGAGGAGTTTGTTGATCGACGTCTGAAACCAGATCTTGTTCGTGCCATATCCGAGCGGTATCTGCTCTATTCTACTTAACAGTTTCTTCTTTGATTAGTGCGGGGGAAAAACAGTATCTTTAATATCTTGAGCATTTTTAAGAAGACATTTATCTGTGAGTATGGAGGCCGGAAGTCAGGGATGATTACTGTGAGGGGGAAGTGATGTGAGATGCCAGAGACTTGATAGATAGATGGCAATATCTTCTTGAGTGGTGGAAGCTGATTATTCTGGCCGAACAACAAGTACTCCCCTACATTTAGGCATTGCATATCATATAAGTCTTCTGTGCGCTCATTTCATGAATAGAAGATTCTATTTTTTGAGGACTCCTTTTGTTTTGCCCTTTCTTCAATCTGCAGCTTATTAACTTATGGTTACATTTGTCGTTACCAAAAAAAAACTTATGGCTACATTTGACTGTCGAAGCCGGGATCGTTTAGAATTCCCTCTGCTTCTGAGGCTTATGTCTCTGGGCTGTGACATAAGCATGGATGGCTGTGATGTATATGTCAAGTTGTCATATATCATCTGGAAGTTGGAATTGAATCCCCGCATAGCTCCTCTTTAGATTCCTGAGAAGGTTGATTTTGGCTTAATTTTATTAGATTTATCTGGGTTATGGCTTATGAGTACTTTGTCTAGAGGGGGCTCTTCTAACACAAAATGGTGGTATATTATCAAGCTGAAGCATGCCATGCATTAGTAAGCTGAACAGTGGATCAGTGCAATTATTTAGCTGATGCGTGGCTGAGTTGGCCCTTGTTTTTATACAGGGATAAGGTTTTCGAACAACAGAAGACTTTGTATCCTTTTTTAAGTAAATGGATTCCTCATCCTTATAGGGAATGATTGGTTTACTTATCATCTGGCATAATCCATTGTCATACACACTTGATTTACTTACAATTTTGATTATGTCCTTTCTTTTAGTAGTGTTTCAGGAGCATTCGCCAGTTTGAATTTGCAACTTTATGCTTCGATAGTCTTTTGATTTTCTTGACATCGTATTCCTTTTAGCTCAGATTTACGAAAGAACATTGAGAATCTTCAGAAGAATAGTGTAACTAGCCTTAGGACATTGGTCAACCTTGGTTCTGAGGTATACATGCAGGCGGAGGTGTAAGTCCTCTCTCTCTCTCTGATTAATCCCTGGAACCTTCAAATATTCTACCTCGTAATGCTGGTAGGAGACAAGTCTTGGGCTAGTCCATCTTGTCTTGCTTTTTAGTGAAGTTACTGCTTGACAAGCAGCGACATATTCATACTCGATATGCTTGTTCTTTTCTGTTTATGTTAATGATGGTAAGTTATGTGAATAGAGGGTGCTTGTGCAAGCTGTGCTGAGGCTTCGATTATGTTAAAATTAGTATCAGGACACTAAACTTGTTTAGCTTTAGTTCTCATGTAATTGTATTTGGAGTGGGTGAAAAATGCATGAAACTGAGTACTTGTTATGTGAAAATAGGCGATGTAGAGTCTGTTCCTCTGATGCTGCTGGTTCCATTTTTCTGGTTCGTGGTGGCTTTTGAGGTTTAATTCAGTAATGCCACACATTTGCAGGCCAGATACGCAATGCATTTTTGTAGATGTTGGACTAGGATTTCATGTGGAGTTTACATGGTCTGAAGCTCTGAATTACATATCACTAAGGGAAGAGAAGTTAGCCAGGTTTGCACTTAAACTGATGTGATTTCAAAAGTCTAAATATAATTGCCACTCTGGAGATAGGGACTTCTCTTTCTTATCTCCTTTTTCTTACTCCGACAGTTCATTCTGTCTCATCTTGCAGGCAAATAGAAGAGTACACTCACAAGATTGCATCAATTAAGGCACAGATAAAGACAGTATGTATTATGAGGAAATATGCTTATGCTTTTGCATCTTTGCTTAACCGATTGAATATGCTTGTACATCATCTCCAGCTGAAATTTGGTACCCTTAGAGCAAATAAACGTGGACAATACACAATGCTAGGAGTACCCTTTTTTCTTGGCCAGACAATGCTAGGGGTTCCTTGTCTCTGCAAACTTCCTTTCCTTTTCTTTTTGCCAAAGAAGATGAAAATGGCACTTATCTTACTGTCTTAGGTTATGCAGAGCTTATCATCCTTACACTATACTCCCCTGCTTGGGGAACACCCATCTCCAAACTAATGCGTTGCAATGATGACGTGATTTGTTTGCTTCTTGATATTAAAAGTTTAGACTTGTCCATACATAATGTCAAGATTGACACTCACTAGAGTGATTGGAACATAAATCTTTTGGAATCCTCATGATTGTCATTTCGTTTGGTGGGAGTGAAATAGCTGGATGGTTATTGTGCAGGTATGCGAGGGAATCAGGGAGTTGCTTCAACTTCCTGCCGAAGCAACCCTACACGAGCCTGTATTCTGATGCCAAATTAAAATTGTCTAGGTAAGCTCTTATTCTCTATGAATATCTTCAATCTAATGAGAGGAAGATGAAAAAATAGGCAGCCGACACATTCTGCTAACTTTTTATGTGGAAGATACTATGTTTCTGGGCTTGGGTTTTCCTGTCAAATGATCTTAACTTCAGTTTTCCTTTAGAGCTAGGTACAAAGAACGTGCGTGGTTAAGAAATGGCGCCACAGATAATTTACTAGAGATGAATTTCCATGCAACATGTAAATCAAGATTTTAGAGCAGCTATACCTTGTGCTTCTACCCTCTAAGTTCCAGTGTGTAGGATTGTTGGGGCCATCAGCATATTCGTTCTCTGGCCTTTTTACAGCCTGACTACCTTCGCCACTATAAAGAGCGTCCGAGTGAACTTGGAATCTGCCTCGCAATTCTATGAGGCATCGATTTAAAGTTTTGGCATTCTTTTATCGTTCCTGGTCACGTCTTTGAATACAATGAGTAGCTATGGTGATCTGATAAATACTACGTTGGTAGCTTTAATTAGTGTAAACTTGTAGCAAGACATTTTCATAGACTCACTGGTTGGGCTTTCGTGTGGGCCAGAAAGGTTCTGGGCTTTGTGCAGAAGCTGGGCCTCGGGATATTTATGTGAGCGAATCCGATAAAGCCAGGATGGGACACCGGTGCAGTAAACCCCCACACACAATGCACGTTGCGTATTATTTGATGTTGCTTTGTACAGACAAATACTGGTGAAAACAGTGGAAATCCATGAATGGCTGGGATGAAAAAAAACAAGAGGGGTTGGACGAGGATTGATGAGACGGGCGGATGCTCCAAGGAAAAGGGGTGTCGTGCTCCTGGATGGTTTGTGTCGTGGGGTGGGGAGGGATGGGATGGAATGGCATTGTAATGCTGTTGATATGAGGGGTCCGTCACTTTGGGGGTTCCATCACCACACACACAAGGAATCTCACTTGTTTTTCCTTGCTGGGGAGAGAGAGAGAGAGAGAGAGAGAGAGAGAGAGACGCACACACAAACATACAGACAGACGGAGACAGAGAGAGACAGGGAGGAGCAGAAATTTACGAATAAAGCCTGTTTGGAGTACATGCGAGAGTTGCTGCCAATGCACTTGGTATCTCACCGACATGAGGAAACATGACAAAGCAAAACTTCTATGCACAAAATTTTCGTAGGATTGGCAAGGTCAGTGCTGGGCTAGCGTTCCCGCCTTTGTCCGAGGCCCTCTGCTTCACCGACAAACTTCAATCTTGCGAATTATTATCAGATTGGGTGACAAACTGAGTTCGCCACAAAAAATTCACGCCAAGCCATGATCAACAAGGCAAAATAAGATATCATGTTTTTAAGTCATGAGCATGAATTAAGAGAAGGAACTCCTCTTTCACCTTCTCTCCATAAAGCCGCTGAAGTCCATCAAGAACCTTACCACCTCCACCTTGGCCTCCGTCGCCACCTTCGCCATTGCTACTCAAAGAATATGCATACATTCGAATTTCTGTTGCATGCGCCCTTAGTACCTGTCTCTGCCCACCTCTACATTCTTCTACACAATTATGCTTTTGATCTCCATGTTCAAACTTTGCCGTTGCCAAGATCGCCTCCATCCATGATTATGTCTATAGACAATGTTGCGCATGTGACATCGAATGCGATCCGTCACTTGCGACAAGTGTAATTGCTTTTATGACATGGGCAGTCACGAAATCCGAGGTAAAGACACGTTCGGCTTGTCGATTAAGGGCAAGTGGGATGGAATTAGAATCCGACTAGGAAGCCGATAGCGCGAGCTGAACAGATGATTTACTTCCTTGTCGTCATCCGTTGACCGCGATCCGAAGATAGGATCAGGAGCGAAGAAGAAACAAGACCAGCGGATACAAACAAAAAACCCATCTAATCTCCGGTCCGCATCTTGTGCCGGCTCGAAGCACTAAATCACGATCATGCATAGACCACACAAAAACTTTTTAACAAGAGTGCAATGAGTGTCGGGTCACATTGAATTGCGATAAGGCCGCAATGCATCACATCACCTATCCTATTTTTCAATCGACCTTGTGATTACAAAGACAGAACCCGACAGATGTTTGACCCATGGAATAGGAAAAAGTAAGCTCAATTTGTTTCTCCAAAACTAAATGAGTTTGGATATTTTTTTTTTTTTTTTAAATTAATGACTTATATCATTTAAAATAATTAGTTAGTAACCATAGTTTAAGCCTAAATGTTTTCTTGAACAGAGAAAATATCTTCGTTTATATTATTTTTAGATTTTTAAAAAATTATTTATTCTTCATAAAATAAACGAAGTTGGAGAGGTCGTATTTGGACATTCGATTCTCTTTTCTAATGGAAGGCTTACAAACGGGGACCTCTCCTTGTCTTGTCTCGCGTTTTACTTTTGTTTTCCCTGTCCTTTCCTTCGTGTCCACTCTACCACGCCCCTTGCGGAGCTTCTTCTCTCCTCTGATGCCAGACCCCCCACACGGTGAAAAAGCAAATTTTGCTCATGTGGAAAACCAACGTTGGACTGAGATAATAATATTCGTGGGGTCAACTTCTGACAGGCAGATTCCCATTCAACTTGGTGAGGTGATCTTTCAGTTCGATTTGAAGTCGGGATTAGTGATGGAAAATTGAGGAGTAGGAGAAAAACCTTCTAATCCCACCTCCAATCCCAGCCTCAACATCCCAACAATCTTATCATCCCTGTCCTGACTTTTGATGTCTTTGATTGTTGGGAACGCATGTATGAAGCAGATGTTTGCGTCACGGCACGTGAGGGCGCGAGGAAAAAGCCATCCTGGAGCGTCGGCTCGGCTGTCCACATGCGATAGCACCAGGCACTTAGGTTGTGGTACAAGGATGTGAGTACGCAGGTGCAGTCCGTTTCTATGATTATACTCCGACCGTGGATACAAAATGGAGTAATAGGGATCATGAATGCATGGAATTCGCGTCGGATCGGCTCGTGCAATTTACTCGAGTTGAGCCGGCCTCACAATGAATTGATTATTAAATATGGACCTAAATTTTTTTATATATGTGTTTTTGTCAATCAATTTATTTGATCATATAATATGAATATTGAATTTTTTTGTGTGATATTTTTATTAACAAATCTTGTAGAATTGTTTACATGACACCTACGTCGACATCACTCCAGGAGTTCTCTCAATTAATTGTTGTTATACAATAACGAAATAAAAATTCGAAGATGCGTTGGTGGGGATTAGCCATCAACGAGGGTCTAATGGCCCTCTTGATGGCGAAGTGTGCCGCCGCCATCTCTAACTATCAACAAACACATACGATGAGGGAGGGAGAGGGTGGAAGGCTCGAGGGTCGACTCACACATGCCATCACGTGCAAGGCACCATCCCTTAACCCTTCAAGTGGTGGTGATGACCGCAAATATGAATTAAGGGCAAGACCATATCCTAGATCTAAGGCAAAGGTTCTTAACCTCACCCTCCCCCCCCCCCCCTCCCCCTCCCCCTCATTAGCAACGAGGGTTAATGGCCCTTATCGCCAAGTGGCCAGGCAAACCTCCTAGAATTGCTGACGTGAATTCTATGTCAACATCACTTCAAGGGTTCCTCTCATTTGCATCAACGTCACTTCAAGAGTTCTCTCAATTAATTGTTGCTATATAATAACAAAATGAAAAATAAAACCTCAAAGATGTGGTGATAGGGGGTAGCCATCGTCGAGGGTCCAACAACCCCTCTTTAGTGGCTAAGTGTGCTATCTCTAACTATCGACAAACACATACAATGAGAGGGAGAAGGTGGAAAGGTCGACGGTCGACACACACATGCCTTTTGGTGCAAGGCGCCATCCCTTAACCCTTCTATGTGGTGGTGACAACCGTTGACCGTTCCCACAAATATGAGGTAAGGGCGAGACAAGATTCTAGATCTATGGCAAAGGTTCTCGCCCTTGCCCTCATTACCACCAAGGGTTAATGACCCCTGTCGGCAAAGTGGCTGTGGTATGCGGGTGTAGTCCATTTCTATGATTATACTCTTGACTATGGGTACAAAATGAAGCAAAAGGGGATCACGATACAATCATGTCGATGAATCCATGAGTTCATGCCAGGCTGACCTGTGAATTTCACTTGAGTTGAGACAAGCTCGTAATGAACAATAAATTTATGTTTGTGTTTTCGTGACGTGTTTTCGTCGATCAAAGTGTAAAGTTGAAATTTATTCAATTATATAATATGAATATAGAATTTTTTGCTTGGTCATTCTATTAACCAACCAGGTGGAATTGTTGACGTGACATTTACATTAGCATCACTTCAAGGATTTGTCAAATAAGAAATAAAAAAAGTGGTGGTGGGGGAGTAGTCATCAACAAGGGTCTTAACAACCCTCTTGGCGGCTAACCGTGCCGCTGCCATCTCTAACCATCGACAGACACGTACAATGAGAGAGGGCGAGTGCGGAACGCTCAAGGATCGACACACACGTGCCATCACATACAAGGTGCCATGCCTTAATTCTTCACGTGGTGGTGCCGACCGTTAAGCTTCCCACAACCATGAGGTAAGGGCGAGACCATATCCTAGATCTAAGGTAAAGGTTGTCGCCCTCGCCCTCGCCCTCATCAGCCACGAGGGTTAATGGCCCTTGTTGGCAAGGGGCGAAGCAAACCTCCTAGAATTGTTGACGTGACATCTACGTCAACATTACTTCAAGAGTTATCTCATCATCTACGTCAACATTACTCCAAGAGTTCTCCCAATTAATTGTTGTCATCTAATGACAAAATAAAAAAATGAAAATTCAAAGATGTAATGATAGGGTGGTAGCCATCGACGAGGGTCCAACATCCCTCTCGGCGGCCAAGCGTGCCGCCACCATCTCTAACCATCAACAAACGCATAGAATGAAAGAGGGAGAGGGAGAGGGAGAGGGTGGAAGGCTCGATGGTCGACACACAGGTGCCATGTAGTGCAAGGCGTGTTCGACCATCAACCCTTTCCACAACTATGAGATAAGGCCGAGACCGTATTCTAGACCTACGACAAAACGTTCTCCCCGCCCCGCCCTCATTAGCAACCAGGGTCCCCCCCTCCCCCTCTCGATGTTGGGCTCCACTAGCGCCATCACATTAGCCCCAAGTGCTGCAACCCTTGCCCCACCTACACCTCCTCCTTTTGTGATTATATTGATGCACTCGGCTCCGCTAGTGCCATTACATGAGCCCTACAGCCACCTTGTAGGGCGTCGACGTGACGTTTAACGACAATGCCATCACTTTGTTAAGCGCTTTCACAAAAAGATCAAGGTGAACAGAAAGTATATAGTTGGATGACTCGATTCCATAAGAAAAGAAAAAATCAATGACATTGAACGATTAAAAAAAAAAATCCAAATATTCACCGTGTCGTCATCCCAAATTAAAAGAGTCTCCCAAGTATTTAGGATTTGCCCCATAAGACACACTACAAATTACACGACGGCAGTTAGGGATGCTTTTAAGAATCTGTGAATATGTAAAACTCGTAAAATTTATATGATTTATTAAATTTTCGAGTAGTTACTACGGGTCAAGTAAATAGATTTGACATTTCATTAGTTTGGAACTGGCACATATACGGTAGATTTCAAGGTAATATATATGACATATTCACTTTGGAATGTATTTTTGCCTTGGTGGTATTCATATGACTCAATACCATATAACTTAATACCAATAACATTTTAGAAAGGGAAAAATTGGTTAATGACTGACTCACGGTTTTTTGGTACATAGAGTTTTACTAGCATAACAATCATTGAGGCACTTTGAAAATAATAATTTATTATAAATCACAAATTCTTGAAAAAATAATTTATAATTTTTTGTAATATGATTTTTTATGATTCAAAATAAATTATTATTCTCATTAAGGATTTTATTGTACTTAAATTGTCGATTATTATTGTGAAATTTGTAATAAACGTTTTGAGGAGGCTTTTGAAATGATTAAAGATTGTTATCCAATTAATTTTTAAATGGAGATGAGTTGCTAATAATCGGTTAGCTAAGTCTGAAGACAAAAAAGGGAAACCTTTTCAGGGTCATCTTGCTTCCATCAGATGAAGATGTGCGAGTGAGTTTTTTCCTGTTTATCTGTAGCGATGTCCGATGAGTTACCTGTTCATCTCTTGAAATGACGTCATTTCTTGAATGTGACAGTACATGGACTGGAACTGGAGAGAGAGAGAGAGAGAGAGAGAGAGGGAGAGAGCTGAAGAGACAAAAGGAGAAGTCGGGAAGTCAGAGCCTTTTGCTGCAAAAAATCCCATCTTTCTCTTGGTTTTTCTTCTGTGTGTCTCTCTCTCTCTGTGACTTCGTACGAAAATTGGTTGGCACACTGAACTAAGTGGGGCGCCCCAGCGAGGTAACTCGGCTGCCACTCGTACTGTCGACTGGCGTCGGCGGGTCCCCCAAAAGCTGGTTTCTCTCTTCAATGTCGTCCTCCTCTCAGCCTTCTAGTGTCTCGCTCTGTCTCTGTCCGTCTCTCTTTCTCTCTCTACATCTGCAGTAGCGCCTGTGTCTTTTCTTTTTTCACTCCTCTGCATTCCCTCTGACACTGCATGCATGGAAATTTGGTCTCATACACTCGGCTACGTATGCCCCCTTCTTCTCCGTTTATCTTTTCTTTCTTATGATATTTATTACATGCGGCCAAGCCAAGAGAATTTTAAATCTAATTTTGATGAATTTCATCGGATTCGATGGAAGAATTCACACGTATTTTTCTTTATCTATCATATTCTTTTTTAGTACAGCTCGTACTCTTTTCCTTGTGAATCTTTCCTCTCTCTCTCTCTCTCTCTCTCTCCGCTTTCTTTTCCATCTTTATAGTCCCCTCTGTTCCTGGCTCGTAGCTTCGTACCCTGTTTACGCCCGCAGAGAATTTCTTGGGACCGCCATCGTTTCTTTCCAAAAGCTTTTCCACGGTATTACAGCCTCATCATAACTGACTTGTCGCCGTCGTCAACTGAGAGCAATAAATGAGGTGAAACATACAAAGTTCCAAGAGAGGAGCTCGCCCTCGCCCAGAGTAAAAAGTCGATTAACTGCGAAGTTTGAACAAACCCAAAACTTGTTCTCGTTCTTCGTGACGACGGATGGTTGTAGTGAAACTAGAGAAAAAGAAATCAGCTCCCAGCTGGAGATTTAGCTCCTAGGCCACCCTCGGTTCTGGTCATTGATGGCCCGTCAATGGCCCTTAACTACTTACACTTTTCAGCCACATTCATTAGTATGCTCAGTGACTGGGTGATTAGGGGGGACCGAGTCAGCAGAAGAAACGAATAGGCAAAAGAAAAGGGAAAGCCTTGTCGTGAAGCAAGATACATGAAAGAAGAGGTTAGCTAGCATTTAAAGGCAATATGTGAGCATGGGCAGCAACTAGAATTTCTCGGATCAAGGACTTTGTACAAGTTTTGCATTGATCTAAGCTACCGTGACATTAACCTTAATATGATTTGATTAGCGCAGTTGAAATAAATAAAGAAGCTATGATCTAGGGTGATAAGCTGGTGCTATATCTGGACATCTCTCTGCTAATCCAGACAACTAACTCTTTAACTATTCGGGAGCCCCGGAAATAACTTCCTAGAAGGGAGGAAATCGATGATCAGCAGTAGAACATAAGTTTCTTCACATTTTCGCTGAGTTTCGGTAGAGGCGTGGTTTTCGGAGGGGCGTCTCGGGACAGTTGATACCCGTTTCTCGTGTGGGCTGACATCTCTGACCGCTCGAGGTATAGCCTGCCTCTGTAAGCAGCCAAATGGGCGTAGTAAGCCGGGGGCACCAATGACACCGGCTTGGTGCACCTCACGAACGTGTAGCACAGGTTGTAGACCAGCTTCTGGAGCTCGTCGGACGTGAACTTGTTCTCGTCCACCAGTACGTGGTAGTGAGCCGGCCGGCTAGTCCCTTTTACCCCTGAGTGGCTACACAAGTAGAAATCGAACTCCTTCGGATGTGTTATTACCGTGTCCACCACGGTCCCGGGTGGGATGTTCTCGTCAAAGACCTGGCTTTTGGTGGAGGAAAAATCGGCATCCTCCGGAAACAGCCTTGTGTGGTGCCGCTTCTGAACGACTACGAAGGTAACGGTTGGCCTATAGCCAGGGAATCGCGCACAGCCTTTCTTAATGGCGAGTAACTCCTCTTTAAGGACTTTGTGGAACTGAGTCTCGCTCACACCGTCTCTAAAGAAGATTATTCTCCTGGGCAGCTCCTTGACTTCGAGTTGGAAATCATCTAGTAGTTCTCCCACCATGTCGCCAAGATCCTGAATTATTTCTTGTCTATGGGTTTGAGACCTCATTCTGGATGCATACTTGTTGGCAGCTGGCCAGTTCATGCTGCCTACGACAGCAGCAACAGACGGGCTGAAGTCATCGAGCGGGTGAGGATGAGTCACGTCCGCGCCCATGAATATCACCGGCTCATTTTGATGGAGAATCCGGGGTATTTGGGAAGGTAATGAATTGTAAAGCGCGACAGTGCATCCTCCTACTTTGGCATTTATCTTGAGTGCCAAGTTCGCGAGAAACTGGGAATTCAACTTTCCAAGGTTGGTGTACAAGCAACACTGGCTTACTACTCCGATGGTTGTCTCGGCAATTCTCTTTAGATCTGCATATCCTTTGTGTTTCTTCTCCATTATGCATAGGAGTAGTCGGAGGTTGTTATCTGCGGCTTTGTGGATCTCCTTGAGCTTAGACTCCAAAAGAACAACATTGTTGAGGACGTAATTTGGTTCGAATTGAGGGGTAATAACTGGATTCTTGCTGAGATGTATGCCTAGCTGTTCGCATCTCTGGGAGAGCTGCGAGATGAACTTCGAAATGCTCGATTTCTGATCCTGGGTTCCACCAAAGCTTATGAGGGCCCATTTTTCTATCCGAATTCCTTCAAAAACATGGCTATCCATGAGATTCCACTGCCGGTCTGGGCGAGACGGAACTAGATTCCTTATATGGCCATGCTCACCAAGTTTTAGCTTCGGAGGTTGCAAGATTCGACCATTTACTCGTGTCATCTCCCTTGAAATCTGGAGATTGAATTCTCTTTCCTGGTTGCCGCTGTCAGTTAAGCAGACAACTCGATGATTCAGCAATGGAGTCATAAGTCAATGAAGATTAAAAATCAGTTGAATAGAACCTTCAGGTAACATAGATTGACACTAGTTCACTCCACAGATCTCAAAATTTACCTGGTTGGGCCGACAGGTCCTCGCATCACTCCGTCGATGATTGCTTTGCGCTCTTTTGGCCTTTGGCAACCCATCTTGAGTATTCTTGCCGTCTGATCGTCGGAAAGTTTCCCAAGAAACTTCTGGCCCTCGCAAATCACGCATAGCTCCATCGGAAGATAACATGGCTTGCTTCTACTCGTCTGCAGGCACGGCAAGTACCTGAACTCGATTTCATAGTTATATTGATTCTTGAAGTAACTCACCAGCTTCAGATTTTTGCCATCCCGGTCCACGAACCAGAGATTTTCGGTCGGCGCCTCGGTCAAGCCGTAGACCCGGTATCTCTGGACGGTTTCTCTATGGCAAACGAAGATTCGGATGTTCTTCAAAGCCTTCTCGACTTCCTTCCTTTCTTCGACGCTCAGGCTCCTGGTCTTCCTCTGAGAAAGGTCTCTAAGGAACTCGAGCCGCCTCTCCAAATAGGGGATCACTCCAATGCTTTCATGGAATGCCGTCACGGAGAAATCCACGTTGAGCGAGAGACCTTGCTGCGTCGGCCGCAGGCTCTGGAAGAACCCCCTGACTCCGACAGCTCCTCCCCCGATTTCTTTGCTCCCGCCCGTGGAGCTCGAGTACATCGAACGGCCCACGGGTATGCACTTCTCTGCGGGGCTCTCCCGCAGCACCACGTCCAGTGCATGGAGGTAATCCTGAGGAAGCGGAACCCAGTCATCCTCCTCCTTGCTCAAGTAGCTGCTCAATCCCTTCCCGTCGAGCTTCGACACGAGCTTCATGTTTATCCGAAACAACCTGTGCTTGTGATGCTTGCCCTCCGAATTACTGCACGGCAGCATCGACTTGCTCGCGGGAATCGGCAGGTGGATGTAGAAGTCGAGCCTATCGTTCTGGAATTCCACCGGGCTGAAGAGATTCTTCCGGCCATCAAACGCGGGAAGGGCCCCGGAAAACATGGCCGAGTTTTCCTTCACTAGCTGTCGCTTGATTGCCCGGGCAACTTCCCTGGGTGCGCTCGGCAAGATTTCAACATTGTAATGGTAAATTCTTTGGGCCGGGTCGACCTGGACTAGAAAATGGTTGGCAAGAAGCGAAATAACCGGGCCCTCCACGCCGCCAGAATCTGGTCTCCTGGCGATGGCCACTACTTCTGGGGGTACCCTTCTTCCATTTTCATCCTTCGCATTGGTTTGCCTCTGAACCCTCTGTGGAGCTGTTTCAAGCATTCGAAAAGACAGCGTAGTGAGTTATATAACTCTCATCTTCTCCACTTGCATAACCAAGAACAAGATTCTAAGCCTCTATCATTGGGAAATAAACAATCATTGACCACGATAATGTTAATGACCCCTACGACGAGCTGCTCAATTTTCGGACACTCGACCTTCTTCTTTTTTTTACCGCAAGCACACGCCTTGCTTATAGAGCCAACAGTACCCACAAGAGCCTTCTTGACTGATGGATGTCGGAACGCAAAGAAGCACGAACAGGACTTGTAAAGGGTGAATAAAAAGGAACCAACTTCGCATTAACATGTGGGCAGAGCAAAGATTGAAAGCAGAGCACACATGCAAGAAGAGCGAAACGAGAAAGCAAGAAAAGCAAATGAAACAAGCGGGTCACCGATTTCTCCTCTTTCTTTTGGCATTACCTGAAGTGACTGTGGCATTTGGGACCTGGGTCTCGGAGGACGTGGCGAGAGGAGGAGGGCTATTGAGCTTGTGCGGCGACTTCTTCGCCAGGGTCTTCGAACCCAAGCACTGGCTGCGAGTCCGGCCGTGAGAGAGCGACGGAGGTGAAGCGAGGCGGGGAAGCGTTGGAGGAGGAGGAGGCAGGGGAAGCAGAGCGGGATAGTAAGCCTGGTAGCACTGGGTCTGGTGGCTACACAGTCCTCCGAGGCCGAACTGATTGTTGTTGGAGCGCTGCAACAGCTGAGGTCGAAGCTGGTGATGATGGTTCTTGATGGGGCTCCGGAAAGTTCTCGTCTTGGTGCTGCATTTCTCGTTGGCCTTCGACTCCTCAGTCTCATCCATGGCTCGATTCGCAGCGAGACAGGGTGGTGAGAGTGAGCAGAAGCAGCAGATGCGGCATACAATAAGGAAGAGAGAGAGAGAGAGAGAGAGAGAGAGAGATGGGCTTTTGGTTTTCTGAGGTCTCTGACCTTCTTTGTTTCCTTTCAAAGGGAAAGGTGCGAATGACCCTGTGGCAAGAGCTCGACAGCAGACCGATGGTCCTAACCGGGCGTCTCCACCTTAAAAAGTGAGTACATACTGTGAAAAATGTTACTTCGTAGACTTAATTTATACGAGTGATAGACCGCGTGAACCACGACAAGGCCGCATTTCACAGCAAGCTACAAGTTCTTGCATGATTTTCACATTGCTCCTGATTTCCGTCGGCCAATATGAATAGATGCGTATGGAATGGAGATACTGATTTCACTCTATTGAGCCACTGACTACAAGTCAAACATGTGAGGCCAACGTAGCCCTTTCGTTCTTGGTTTCTCGGGGGTTTAAAAAATAAGGGAAAGGAAGAAACTTTATTGAAGTCAATGAGGTGGGGGTAGGGGAAAAGTACAGAAAAGGTTTAAAGCATGCTATCAGCACCTGTGGGAATTATATTTGTCTGATAGGGATTGGACCTCCATGTGCTCAGCCTGCAGTCCACACCGCATTCACTCGCTCTCATCTCCATATTTCCAGTCGAGGTGTTTCGTGCGAGAGAAAGGAAGATAAAGGTCCCATCTTTGTCCTAATCTCGTATGACCCTATTCTTGATTTCACGGAACGAGGGACTCTTCAGTGGATCCATCTGGAGAGACCTCCGCTGGTCCTTTGGTGGGACGGGGAAAAGATCATTGAACGCCGCTAAACGACGAAAGTCAATTCTCGGTTCTCGTCCTAACCCAGTTTTCATCTCAATGAAGAAGAGCCAGCCAATCGTTTGAAAGTCTTAAGCCCTTCTTCATGCCTGTGGTTTAAACGAAAGAAGACAACAGCGGGCATCAGGAACTAAGAATCTTCTTCTATTTCCATATTTCTATGAAGCTGCTACCTAAAAACTAGAGGGGTGATGGGTCCTCCCTAAGCTGAGGATGACTTAGAGTTTCCTCATTGACTCTCCTATTAATTCCTTGCGATTATTTTATGCTAAACTTTCTAGCTCGCTAGACCACCTCTTTGACCCACTCCATTTCTCACTCGGGTAAAATTCCAATGAAAAACCATCCTTCTCTCCCTCTCGAACATTGGTCTATCCAGTATTACTTTTAGCCTCCCTTTTGCCTCATCTTTCTACAACATGATTAGTGGAAGTGGCTGCGAACATGGGGTCCTTCTTAAAAGAGAATTTTCCATCGGATATGAAACATGGTGTTGGAATGCGGTGATGGGGACACCATGATTAGGAGTGGAGCCGACGGGAGAAAACACACTATTCAACTCCTAGTTAGGATTGTGGACCACATCAGTTACCCCATCAGATAGAGGTCCGCTTGTCCCTTTTTTCCATATAGAGAACATTTTCCAGCGGATGGACCGATACATCGGATTGAGCAGACCCCTAAACAGTTCCCAAGACTCGACAGCAGCTTGACACGTGGCTCGAGCTAGGCTATTATTTTACCCCCCCCCCCTCCAGTTTCCATAGCCATCATTAAGAGCAGCTTGTAAAAAAAAAAAAAAATTATTGTTTAGCCTCCGATGCAACTGGGTAAAAATGAGGAGGGGTTTAAGAGATAGCCCATATCTTTGAATCTCGGGGATGGGGTCTATACCTTTGCTAGCCTTGTTTTTTTTCTCCAATTGCACTCATTATCATGCTGAATGGAAAGGCTAAAAAACAGAGCTTTGCGCGGAGATATGAGACTGTTTTCCCCCCCAAAGGATGATTTGATGTGTCCTAGTTGGGGAATAAAGAGGGATAGTTTTTCTGCCTACTTAGCAAAAGACACGTGCCACATGTAGTGTTTTTCTAACTGAAAATTTCATGTAGTAAATGTAAAAGATGGAGGAGGTTAATGCCCTTAGTTCGATTAGTAATTGAATTTGCGGTTAAACACAAGGCCCTTAAGCTGCAATCAGATATGCAAGGAAAATCACGCCTTTATTTTTAATTCCTAGTTCTGTGATTAGTTTTATCTATTGAACAAATGATGAGTAACTTAGTGATATTTAGTAGCTTTCGGTTTCACGACAATTGCATAGTCAAAAGTCTCGTGGGCACTTTTTGGACACTTTTTTTTTGTTTGTATTAGCGAAATAACAGCGCATCCGATTAAATGATAAATTTAAAAAGTCTCTAGGCAGGACAACTTTTTTCAAGGGTTTTCTATGAAGCAGTTTACAATTATAATGGAAGAAGTCATCTCTCTCCTTCTCCACGGATTGACTAGAGCTTTTGTTTCTCTAGTTAAACCGATGATTTTTACCAAACCTTCTGCTCATTTGTTTACTGCTTCAAAAATTGACTTTCTACTGTCCTTTACAGTGGCTCTTGTTCAGTAGCAAACGATGAAGCAAAATTGATATGATACTCTACTCATGACGTGAATTCCCCACTTATCTCTCACTTGAGGGACAAGTGGATGATGAATTCATTCAGAACCCTATATCTAACAAGATAGCCTAGGCCACCGTAATCTTGTTGCGTTTGCTTATATATAATATTCAGACAATTCAAGAAAGACGGAGGAAAACCATAATGAAAATCTGGAATGAAGGGAACGCAAATCTTGGTTTGTCTATATGTTGGAGGAAAGGAAAATAAGTGCATGCTGAGGCGGCTTCAAATAGATTCTGGATGCCATCAGATCACACCCAATGGAGTAAGATAGTGATTTTTTCTGGGTTGTTTTTAATTCCCCCGCCATTATTAAATTCAAAGACATTTTAATAAGAATTGAAGAGGGGGACATTGATAATGATTCGCGGATAAAATAGTATTTATGAGCAAATCTCAAGATTAGGACATGGATTTTGCTGCACTTGTCATTTGAATGATTTGTTTAAGGTTTAGGGTGTCAGGAGTCACTTCACCTAGTGCTTCTGACCGAGGTTTGGGTGCCTTTTCTCAGATGGTCTGTCCTTCTTTGCAATGCGACAGTGACAAGTCATCTCATTACAATCAGTCTTATATCTATAAAGACAATTTAGAATCTCAATTAACACTACATTGAGTTAAGAGCAAAAAGAAAAAAAATGTCAATAGTTTCATTTCCTGAGATGTAGCAATATTTTTGGCTTAATCCGGATTGGGGATTCGCAAACATTTTAAACTTGCGGAGACCTCTGATCAGAAGCCATTCACTCATTCTATTTGGGACAAAATCCTAACCTTCTCACTTGAATGATCTTCCTGAGTTACATATGGCCAACGGCAATAACACCTGCCTTTATCCCGCTCCCTCTCGCAGAAGGCGAGGAAAACGCGGCACTTTCCCATGTACAGGTTCTAAACCAAACATTCTTGAGATATTGCTCCCTTGTGTAGAGAGGAAACCTCAGCAGCTATGTTGAGCTCTGAGCTTTTGTTGAACTAAGCTTGTCAGAGTGATAAAAAGTAGAGTCGAGTAAGAGGGTCGAGCTGGAGGAGAATTGGGAATCTCACAATGCTTTGGTCTGCGTTCTAACAGATGCAGCCAGGAGATAACACAGTGAACGAGTGCATCTGATAGTTGCGTCAATTGATAGCTAGTATCAAAAAGAGAACAGGGACGGCTTCAGCCTCACCACGGGCTGGAATTCTTGCCGCATACCGGCATAGCTGACACTTACACCGGGATAAGCACAATATTTTTTGTAGACACGGGTATTATCATGCATTTGCAACTTCTCTCTCTCAACATCCGAACTGAAGTGCACTGACTAAGCAAACATTAATGTTATAGTAGTCTACAAGATCATTGGATTTTGACTGTATCCAACCGAGTAGCGCTCAATTTATTCAATGCACAGGAAGTATGTCATTCATCACCACAGCTCAGTTGCTAGATACAATAGCCCTTGGCTTCTGCTAGGGGACACTCTAATGATAGTAGTAGCAAAACTGAAGTCTGACCAGGAAAAAAGAAATAGGTGCCGTGAAACTGGAGGTGGCATTCTTGTTCAGCAAAGTTCATACCAACAAACTGAAGGACAAGAGGCAATATTTTCATCAATACCAACCTGGAATGCAATTATACAGGATGGCGCAATGAAGTCCCCTTGTGGTATGATGCCAGTTGAAGTTATCTAGGAATTCCAAATGGATTTTGCAGTGTAATCTCCTGTTTGGTCCTTTTCAACAAACTGTCTAACTGCACGTATGATACAAAGATTAAAAAAAAAAAAAAAATGCTAAATGTCATCCTGATATCTAGATGAGCTTCTTTTTCTCGAAAAATGTCTTGAGGTGCCATAGTTGCAAGCCAGCCACAGACAAGCAAACAAAAAGCGAAAGGCAGCTCAGCCACGCCATTTTGGAGTTGGTCGCTCGGTTGAGTTCCTGCATTTCTTCTTCCCTGAAGAATTAAGTAAAGAAACATAAAGTTGACATCTTCACGAAGGGACTCCAAAAGAAACCCTAAGAAACCCTAGATGCTACTTTAAAATTGGAAGTGCAAACAAAGGTATCCCACCTGTCGCGAAGATAGAACATCTCCTCATGAATGGAGTTGATCGTGTCCTGCAACTTCTTCAGCTCCAGTTCCATCATCTGATATTCAAAAGATAAAGAAAGGATGGGTGTAACTTGGATGAGTATATCAACAGATAACTTAAGATGAAGAAATGGACAATGATTGCCAAAAATAGACAGTGTATGAACAAGAACAGACGATAACTATTCATATCAGATAAAAAATTATTTTCCTCAACCTCCTCTTTGAGGCCATTATTTTTCCTCAACCTTGCTAACTCCTTCTGATAATGTATTATTGTCCATTCTTTAAGCCAAAAAAGAAGATTTCTTGAATTCCAATAAATAGTCCATTGCAAACTAGGGGACAATATCCTTTTAAAATACCTTCTGCCTTGAAAACGCACCCTTGAATTTCAGTGGGCAAAAATTGTAAGGCACCTTTATGAAGATATAAAGCATAAGCAGGGAACCTCACTGTATTGACCAAATTATCACACATAGGGTAGACAGTTTCTATGGGGCATGCATCTGTGCCTCACTGCATTTCAGCACTATTGCTAAGGTTAAGCGATCCTCTTTGCACCCAAAGATAGCTATGCCCATTCAATGACTTTCGCCCTGTACGTTCCCCAAAATGGGAGGTAAACAGTCGCCTGGGTCTGAATCATAATTAAACCCTCTGCTCTCGCTATTTGATCCATTTGAGTGAAAAAAGTTATACACCACAACAAACCCGTTCATCAATGACCAATTATTTAGCTTTCTATACCTTCTTAAATTACTACTCAGATGGTATCATCCAGAATATAACTTTCAGCATACCGGCCTACGTAATTTTTGAAGTCGATAAGGAAAGAATAAAAGAGATAGGACCACAGAAAATTTTAGGGCAAATGGTCTCCATTCAGGAAGAATTCCCACACTACATTGAGACTTCCAGGGGATTAAATTACTGCGGAAAGACAGGCAAAACAAAACATGATGCAGAAGGAAGGATATGAGTTATGCTTAAGAACTTTTTGGCCGTTCTTTCAATAGTAATCCTCGCATACACACAGATGTTGGTGTTCTTTTTTTTTTTTTAATCAATCTTAATGCCAGTACTTTTCTCATCTGCTGGAACAAGGCAATGGTTATGGTTATTGGCTCTTTTCCACATAAACAAATTAAAACAGTGTTTAAGCTAGAAGTGCAATATCGTAAGTGAATTATGATACCCCTAACATGATGGTTTCTTTGAAATTGTTAAGTATTCTTGGTGACTGGTAAAGACAAAAAAGAATTGGCAATTTTCTGCTTAAGGCATGGTAGAAAAAATGGTACTAACACAATGTCAATAGAACTTTCTTATGTGGTGCAGGTTGATAGGAGGTGTTTCAATGTAGATTCTGTTTCCAGATAATAGGAAATATGTTCTTCCAATAGACATAAGACTCTTGCTTTTCCCTTATAACTTTACTAACATTGATAGCCATTCAAACTCCTATCCCTATTCAGCACTTCAACAACAGTAACTAAGGTATTTACAACACATTCATCTACTATTTTCATGCTAAACCCATGCCATGCGTTACCATTGCTTCTTGAAAAAGGGAAGCATGCAAAGTTCGAGTTCAGGCAGGAAGAATCAGCTGGCTTCTCTTTCAATGCATTCATTTCAGATTACTTCATGATCCTTATGCTATCAACTAGGATGGTCCAGCGACCTTCAGAAAGAGTTTGCTTACTCTGTGTTCAAATCTTATCTCTTCTTCCGTCAACTTAGAATTTGATTTTATCCTGTAGAGTTGTTTAAATCATAAAATACGGAAAGTCCAAAGCAATTTTGAATTTCCAATCCCCCACAATTGTTCCCTATTTCTTGTCGAAAACTTTGAGTGACACATATAAACTATTGTTCTTGCCACATTTCACTTCAAAAGGCCAGTTCAAACTCCACCACGTCCAAGATCTCACTTGAAGCTACAACTTCTTGATCTTCTAATTAGGCGTCTAGTGCAACGTAGAGCCAGTGGTTCGATGACAAGACATTTGAAAAATCTAAAACCATAGAAAATTTGATTGGCCAGAAATCTAATCTCCAGGCTACATGAATCCTTATAAGCAGAAAAACACTACTTCATCCCAAATGACAAACGGGTTGCATTATCCCATAGGCGACACTCACTTGCTTCTTCCTAGCTCTGGAGCATATGTAAATCAATCAGGACAAGCAAGCTGACATGCAATTGTGAGTATAGGCATTATCTCTTCCCAAAGAAAGAAACTTTCTCGCAGAAACGTATAAACCCAAGAAACTTTTGTAAGATAACAACACCTAAAACCACATAAATATTTGGTGCTCGTAATGAACAGCCATTGAGCTATGCTGAAGTTATGGGTGTCTCGTTTGACAAGGTACACGGTGTGCCCCATTCCCCCGGCGCTACTTTAAACAGAGGAATTAGAATTATGGCACTCGACTACACCCACAAACTCACGATTAGCTTAATTGATTCCTCTAAGTCCAGCACACATTACCCCCCCCTCCCCCTCTTTCTCTTCCTTTCCCCCTGAAACAAGACATTACCTTGACCAAGCCATCACTTTCCGCAATCCATCAAATTTCACCGTGAAATATAAAGTAACCATTAAAGTCCCCTAAAAACCCAAACTTAAAATTAGCCAATAAAAGCATCTCATCGAAATCACAAGCAAAAAGATCTGTGAAGTAAGCTCACATCAACTTGGCCTTTCTTGGCGACACTGCCCCAATCCTTAGACGCCACACCGGTCCTCCAATCAAACTCGACGGTCACCGTGGTCGGCGGCTGGTGATCCGGGGTCCAGAAGCAGGCCATGTAATCCCCAGCCTCCGCGGCCGTGAACGCGAACTGGCCCGACTCCACATGGTCCGCGTAGTGGTAATTGTTCCCGTAAGTCGACGTCACCTGCACCAAAGCACACCCAAAAAAAAAGAAAAAAAAAACACCATCAAGACCCCGCGAACCCAAAACCCAATAACCGGATTCGGGAACGCGATCGAGCATGCGATGGGGGCGTTACCCTGGCGGTGAGCTTGTGGGACTCGGGCATGGGATGGCCTTCGTTAGGGTTGACGACGCTGTACTTGCCGACGGTCATGGAATTGCTCTTGATGTCCTCGGTGATGCACTTGGTGTGCCCCGATTGCAGCTCGAACCGGATCGATCGGCACGCGGCCGCGAGGGACAGCAACAAGATCGGAAGCAGGAGCGCACGCGATGGGATCATCGCGACGGTGGTGGGGACGACGAGGAAGAGGATCGATGCGGACGATGGGAAAGACCGGCTTCGGATCTTCGGAGGGAGGTTGCCCCGATCGAAGTCAAAGGTTTTGGTTAAAGCTTTGGACCTTGCTTTGAAACTGAAACCGGTCGTCCGCTAAAAAGGAACAAAAACACCGATGCGCTTTTAACCCCGGAAAGGTGACGTGGCAGATGGAAGGCACGGCCTGTCTAGTTTGCGTGACGTGGCGAGCGCTGATTTGTTCTAGCACGTAAGAGGGATTCTTTTCTCGCTAGGTGAAAAGAACGGAGCCATAAATCAGCACGGCAACGTGGCAATTTTCCTGTTTCTCTATTTTTTAAAGTATAGATATGCCTTTAGTAATATCGAATTATCGATTAATTTTCCTACTCTCCGAAATAAAAAAAGTGAGAAGATAATAGAATTGGAACAAAAATAAGAAATAAAAAAGAGTAATTTCTTGTTTTTTGAAATAATTTATAAAAATATTTTTTTCTTATTTCCTTTTCTTCTTCTTCCTTGTCGCTTGCCCCCATCCTCTACTGTTGCCCTCCACCACTTGTCACCGGTCACCACCCACCGCCCCTTGCCGCTTGACAACCGACTAGAAGAGGAAGAAAAAGAAAAAAAGAATTATTAAAAATTAAAAGAAATTTTACATTACAAAAAAATTGTGGGTCATACTAAATGCATTTATGTTCTTTTTCTATTTTTGGAATAAAATTTTTGTATAATTACTAAATGTGTTGTGTTACTCAAAAACTATTTCGAATAATAGAAATAGAAGAAAACTATTTTTCAAAAAAAATTGTTCCAGTAATAAAAATGTTACTAAATACACCCACAGCTGCTATGAGCTTGGTATGGCATAACCAAGGGCTATGTGCATGGGGTGCACTCGAGATGCGAATGCACAAAGAAGTGCAATGTACAGGTTAGTGTGATGGTCCAAATTCTCTCGAACATCCCCGCACGAAAGAGTGGAGCTTAGTGACGGGATTTAAAGTGATTGATGTAGAAATGATGATATAGAATGCTTGTGAGAATGGTGTCATGACGTTTGCATTAGGAATCCTTTAGTGGAACAAATACCATATTACCTCAGATATTCTCTATGGCATTTTGACTTCCCATGCGTAAACTAGTTGAGAACTAAAGCCGTTCTTTTGATAAGGTCATTGCATATTAAAACCATTTGTTTTATTAAATTAATCCGTATGTGTCTCACCCGAGGGACTATATGCTCGAGTAATATGGGGCGTGGTGTTCTTGCTCATCAAGCACCACGTGGGCTAATTCCTCAACCAAAAAACTGTTGGCCCGTGACACTATACATGAATGAGAAAAGAGAAAATTTAAGTTGGTGGCTGGTTCATGTATTAGCATAAGCCAAAGTGTGTTAGGACGATGATGAACCTTATTAGATGTAATGCAGCATATTTTGAAGCATCTAGAGGGTTATGTATATAGTTGTAGCATTCATGTACTAAGAACAGCAGTGACACTAGAGATAGGTTCACTGGAGTCATTTGTAATTTATCCTCTGGATCTTTGAATTCTTTGATCAGCGCAGTATTCCCTTCTCCCAAGCTCGTGTGCAAGGGAAGGGTGATCTTGGAGAGCTACTCTTTTTGGGTGAGCGCGCAAGGTCCTTCTCGGTTGAGTGAGGCGGCGCGGACACGGTTGTCTTGTGTAAAAAGCGAGACACGAGAGGAGAGGGGATCGGAAACGCGAGCGACAGAGCGAGCGACGCGGTCGGAAGCCGGAAGCCCCATTGCCTAAAAGATTGCATCCGTTGCCGTCCGGACCGAGCGATGTGTTCGTGCTAGGGACCAAAATGCAAATGGTCAGGTTTGAGCGCGCTGTTTCCTTTTTGGCCTAGCCCATCGAGCTAGGCCCATTGAGTCCAAACCTGCTCTTGCATGGTAACGTCAATTCTCTTTCTTCATCCCGGGGCGAGATTGAACGAAGGTTCTCAAGCTCGGCGGCGAGCCGCTTTTGCTTTGAAATGCAAAGGAGGGGATTCGAGTTAGGAGTTCTCTCTTTCTGGATTCAGCCTGCTTGGCTAGGCCTTCTCGTAGGCTCACTCGACCTTCATTTTGAAAGTGCAAATCTCAGCGATGCGTCTATGGTCACTAAAATTAATGCCGAGTACTTAAAAGAATCTATGGCTAATGACTAACTTCCCAAAAACAACTCAGAATCAAACACGGCTGACAGCCCATTTCAATGAAGAAAATGCAGTGTGATTTTGAATGCACTGTTTTTCTCGTGTCATGTGTCTATCGATATATAGAAAATATAGAATTTTTTTATTAAGTATGATTAAAAATGTCTTGAGATCACGTTATACGAAACTCTTTTTAAGTATTTTTAAGTCAGCCTGGACTTTTTGATGCTGGAACTCCTTGCATGGACTCAATTAATCGTAGACCAAAAATGACAATGCATATCATCATCAAATCAGTTAAGATTTGCCTGGTTCAAAAAGCTTGATTTATTCAGGCCGCAATAGAAAAATTCTACCTACTTGACCTTAACCGGTTTGAGTTTTCGCGCGTATAATGTGAAGGGCATGTGTCTTGAACAAAAATAGAATGAGGACATTACATGCTTGCATGGACTAAAGTTCAATGGAAGATAAAAAAGAAAAAAATTGTCTCTTTATCTTTATGCTACTACTTATTGATCACATGCTTGTCTTTTGGGTACCACTCCCACCACTCGAGTCTCGTGCTATATAATGCAAAATGCTGGCAAGTGGCAAGCATGAGGCTGGCTTGCTTCACTTCAAAGGAAAGCTTTGGATTTTCTCAGACTTGCGTTTTGGTTATGGAAAAGGTTGACGGAGAGAAAGAGGACCACCAAAAGTGATGCTCAAAGAGTCAAAATCCTAGGCTTGATCAAAAGCCTTCTTTTGCTACCCAACCATTCTATATTATAACCCTAAGGCTGTATTTGATTGTCGGGATGAGGACTAAGATAAAGTCGGATGGAATTAAATAAGAGATCGTGAAAGTATTTTTATAGCTGATCATCCATAGAGATCGACTTTACATGAAAGTCAAATACAAACATATTTTTATCATATAAGCAATTCAGAAATTTAAAATACCCAAAATTAGGATTGGAGAAAATACTAAATAAAACAATCAATTAAGTGCCGGCGGACCTTTGCTGTTGTGGTGGAGACCCTTATCGTAAGCAATCACCACAATGGTGGTCACGAGACTATGGAAATCATGCAGTGATGGCTGTTTTTATTGCAGTGATGTCCAAATAAATCTTAAACCTTTCTCTAATATCTCCGTATTCAATTCATTCAAGAACTATTACATTTTTTTCCCATTAGATATGCGATCCATGTAAAGGTTTTGGAGAGTCTGAGATCTGGTCATGGTCAACGCACGAATCTCCGACTTAACACAAAACAAAAACTTTTCTTGTCCATATTTAGTGTATGGATCCTTCAAATCTTCTTCCCTTTTTGTCGCATAGGTGATTTTTCTTTTTTTAACCCAGTAAGTAGAAGGTTTTCTCTTTTTATCATTTTTCCTTACTATTAAAAGGATATTTTGAACGAGTTACCCTGATAATTCCTTATCCGACAGCGACTCTATAGCTGAGGACTCAAGGGCGAAGAGGCGTGACGGGAGAACATGTAATATCTTGTAAATTACTCTTTATTATATTATAGACACGACATTGATTGCTTTGATTCTTTTCTCAGAATTTGTTAATATTTCGAGCATCTCGAGATTTTCTGATTAATTTAGTCGGACCCAGCTGCGAGATGAATTCAATATATGAACTAGGTCAAAGAAGCAGACCACATTAAAAAAAAATGCAGAGCAGAGCAGTTAATGCAGGAGAGTTTGGATGATATTGTAATTAATTCATAGATTAGGGGATTGGAATACATTCTTCCATCACATGCCAGGGCACTGCAGAAATAATAAAAATATGGATTGGAAAAGATTATCAAGATTGTATTTTATAGTTTTTTTCACAAATGTCAAAGTACTGATGTGGAGACCTAATTACCTGAAAATCTATTAAAATACAGTACAAGCTTATGAATTGATTAAAATCTAGAGACTTTTAGCCTGTGGAAGTAACATTGACCTAGAATAGTTTGCACGCGATTTGAAATGATTCAAGTATATGATTTTTAGTTCATGAATTGGAAATCCCATCCATTCACCGATTATGTATTTAATAATTTCTTATCCTTCATCCATCAGTTTATAATTTCATCGGCTCCAATTCTTTTGTGATATATCCAAACCATATCGAGCATAATAGTCTAGTGACAAATGTGCCATATTCATGAGGTCACAAATTCAAACCGTAATATGATCAAATATTTAGCAAGTTTGTGTTTTGGATATTTGCTATTCCGTTTTGAGAGACAATATGTTTCCTAGCAACCCGGTGTGATGGGCTCGTGCATGTACGAGTGGAATGAGTGGTAATGGCTTAAATTGAGTATTCTATAACTTATGTGAAGACCTTGTGATAATATTTGGAAGGAAGTAATTGTGCCAGTTACCCTTGCAATTGTTATTTTGATTGGTATCGAAAGACGTGCATATATAACATAAGTTCATTGAATAAGGCTTCACAAACAGTGATGCATGAACATGTAAACTTTGCTTTCTTGTTTCCCTCCTAAGTAATTAAAGAACCCACCATAAATAATCCAATTTACTCACAATCTTCTTCTCCATTTCTAACCACATTTTTCTAATATGGCTCCTCCCTCTTTACTTTGGGGTAGAGTTTCAAGAGCTCTATTCATTATTTTGACTGTCCCTGTTTTCCCTAAGTAGCTCCACTAACTTCAACTACATTGACACCCTGATTACTGTCTGAATGAGCGAACCCAATTCTTCTTGCATTTCAAAAACTCCATTCGTAATCATTGTCTACATGCCGATTATACACTTTCCATTCAAACTAAAGCTGTAATTTACACCCCATAATATTCTCATTGACCCCAAAATGATTAAACAAAAAGGGGCAGAGAGAAATTCCCTGTAAACAATGCACATGCTGCCCCACTCAATTAAATCAAGTATTAAATTAAGCAGTTTATTAATCATGCCTGAAATCAAGAAAAAAAGACAATTTTTTTTTTATAGGTCTGAGGAAAATGGCAAATTATTATCAATATGGGGAGAAGGATCGATCTATCAGAGCGGGTAAATCACGGCATCAATGAGCTCTCCCCCATCTCTTTCTCCATCTCTTCCTCTACAGAGAAAAGATTGAAACTTGCCATTCCCAACCCAACCCAGGTGAAAAAGCTCTGATTTTTATTCTTGGGTCAGGCGGCTCACGAGCAGCATCGGAGGTCGATCGAGCATTGGGCATTGCGTTCGAGGATCGAGGAATGTTCGGATCGTTTCTGGGTCTCGCGATGGAGAGAAGATCATGAGAAGCTCGAGCATGCGTTTGGCGGTTGTTCGTGTCTTCGGTGGGTAACCAGTAACCACTTTCGGTTCCCGTCCTTCGCTCGTGATTTCCGTTACTTTTGCTGTCCCTGTCCCCGCCTCTCTCTCTCTCTTTCTCTCTCTATTCTCTCGGTTGATCTCCGTCGGAATTACCTCAAAGTCCTCGCCTTTTGTCCTTTCAGGCGAGAGCTCGTTCCGATTCCGATAGGCGACGGGGGAGGAGAGCTGTCGCGGTGCCGTGTGCTGGCTAGGGCGTCGCTTGTCGAGGTCTCGAGGTCCTTTCGATCGGGCAATGCGCGGCGCGTTGCTGGGTCCGTTCGCGATTTAAAATATTGCGGTTCGAGAGTAGTTTTTTTTTTTCTTCCCGGTGATCGATGAGTTGGCGATGAGGTGTGCGGGAGAGGAATGGAGGTTAGATCGGAGGGCGGGATTCAGGTGAGGTGCGACAAGCTACCGGCCCCGGTGATCCCGAGGACGAGGTTGCAGGTTTGGTTCATATGGGTGTGCTCCAGCATCTTGCTGTGGACCTGTTTGGTCCAGCTGATCACGGTCGGGGAGCTGTGGCGGCCGCATTTCTTCGAGAGGATATCGAATCGGCTGTCGCATTCTAATCCTCTGCCGCTTGTCATTGAACAGACGGCTCGGTTGCCGCCGCCACCGCCGCCGCCGCCGCCGCCGCCGCCACCACCGTCCCTGCTGCCGCCGCCGCCGCCTTTGCTTCCCGCAAGTGAGTTCTTTTCTAGATGCTACGACTGTTGGATTGTGCGGAATGTAGCTCGAGTGGTTCAGGGGTTCTCGCGTACTCCAAGTCCTTTTTTTTCTCGGTAGGAGTTGTGATTCATACATCTTGTCGTGTATAGTGCATGATGGATTAAGTTCTCTAGTTCTGGGTGCTGGTTATATTGAATTGCTTCGTAATCCTACTAGTGATTTTAAAATCTCTTTTCATGTCTTGTTTAGTTCTGTCATGGAACTACTAGAGCATATGCTTCAGCTGAAGGGAAAAGTAATGGGTGCTAAAGGGAGCTCTAGAACACAGCTTTACAAAGTCCATCAATGCAAATAATAAAGCGATTAGTGTAATAAACCTTTTATGTTTGGAAGGGTTAAATGTTGCTTGAGACAGGGATGGGTAGATCACATAGGGCAGTGATAGTGCCCCCGGAGGGACAGATAATTTTTCTTGAGTCTCGATGAAGGAACTTATGAGAGAGATTTTAATGTGACTTTTCTGCAGTTTTTGGTAGAACTGGTGAAGTGAAGTCAGATTTCTGGCTTCTTAAAAGTCAACTTGGCTATTTAGTATCACTATCTGTTTTGTGAGTTCTTTCTATTACAGAAAATCAGTAATATAAATAATTTGTGTTTTAAATGGTATTCTGAGCATTTATAGTTCTTTTCTTGAAAAATAAGCAATGCTAGTAGTTCTTTTGTGATTATGTCAATGTTATCATTTTCCAACGTCAGTGGTGATAGGTCTTTTAATTTGCCTGTTTCCTCCCATTTTTTTTTATCTTTCTTCTTCTTATTGAATGCAAGTAGTTGACACTTTCAACTTCTAGGGAACTATACAAGCAATGGTTTTCTGAAAGTGTCTTGCAATGGGGGTCTAAATCAAATGCGAGCTGCGGTAAGCACATCTATGACTTGTTTTTCTTCAGTAGCATGAAGTCACTGATTTAACATGCAATTTCAGATCTGTGACATGGTGACTATTGCTCGCCTTTTGAATCTCACTCTGGTAGTGCCGGAGCTCGATAAAACATCATTTTGGGCTGACCCTAGGTATATTCTGTCTTTGGAATAGCTTTCGTTCAGTGTGCTTTTATGCAGCTGGTTCAAGGTGTGTAATTTTGTGATATTGCTGCAGTAATTTTGAGGATATCTTTGACGTGAGACATTTCATTGATTCCCTAAGAGATGAAGTTCGGATTGTAAGAAGGCTGCCAAAGCGATATCAACAGAAGTATGGTTACCAACCCTTGCAGATGCCCCCTGTTAGCTGGTCAAACGAAAAGTATTATTTGGAACAGGTTTGGCAATATTTATCTGCTTGTTACAGATAAAAAGGATTGAAGTATGGCTCTAATAGAGGTCTCGTGGGTCTAGCCGATAAATAAAATTGGACATGCATTCAGTAATCTAATGATTGGTAATTGGTATATGCTGTCATAGTTGAAACTTGGATCCACTTTCAGTCGAATCCAACCATGTTTTTCTGTACATGTCTCAATTCTATCTCCTTTGCCTGTGCTTGTGCATATGCATCGTCTTTTGACCCATTAGAAAAGGCCTCAGGTAGGGCAAGGTGCTACCTAAGTGCGTGAATCAGTTGGCCATTTGTGTAAGTCTTCATCTGGGCAGGGCATGGCCTTCAATTGGTTGTGCATTTGCATCTCTGTTTCCTGATGGCCTGCATCCTTTTCTCCTTCTTCTTTAAATTTGGTTGCTTTAGATTGTAGTGTAATGATAGCATGCTTATATTGGACTTTTTTCCACTTAGCTTTATGCTGATGGAGATTCACTTGGCCATATATCTGGCCTTTTTGTCTGGTTGTGATTTAGCCATTGATCACAATTTAAAAATGAGATATTTGCCCTGCATGGCATGCCGTTCTGCATACAGAGAACTTGGCAGTTGTGTGCTTTAATGTAGTTTTATGCCATTTACATATATGTTCCCTGGGTAATATCTTTGCCTATGCCATGCAGATTTTGCCACTATTTAGCAAGCATAAGGTGGTACATTTCAATAAGACAGATGCTCGTTTGGCAAACAATGGAATTTCACTAGATCTTCAGAGGCTCAGATGTCGAGTCAACTTTCAGGCTTTAAAATTTACTCCTCAGATCGAGGCTCTGGGGAACAAATTAGTCCACCTTCTTCGAGATAAGGGGCCTTTCATGGCTTTGCATCTGAGATACGAGATGGATATGTTGGCTTTCTCTGGATGCACCCAAGGTTGTACAGCAGAAGAAGCTGAAGAGCTCAAGCGAATGAGGTTTGTCTTGACATGTGCTTGGTTTATTGTTTGCCATTGGAATAATTTTCACTTAACTTAGGGTCCGTTTGTTTTGCCGAAAATAGGCCATTTTGGAAAATATTTTTCCAGAAGTCATTTTCCAGGAAAATGATAATATTTTCTGATCTTCGGCTAAAATCTGAAAATGTTTCGGAAAATATTTTCCGGCGTTCAGTAAGGCAAATATTTTTTAAGACTTCACTGTTTAGGCATGCATTACTTACCGACCTATAAATCCATCAAATATGAACTCATCTTTAAATTCGGGCAAACTTGCTTTATATCTTTATTCCCTCATTGTCATCAAACGCTCATTTACTCTAAAAAATGTTCGTATGGATTTTAAAAAGAAGTAAAAGAGAAAAGAAGCAAAGCATGTATAGCCCTAATGAGAATTTTCCAGTTGATTGGCTTGTTCTCCTCCCGCGTCTTTTGTGTTCTAATAAACATAAAAAAAAGAAGCAAAGCATATAGAGCCCTTTGCTTGAGCAATGTACAACTGTAAGCAGGGTAGAGTAAATAAAGAAAATGATAAGCAAGAGTGTAGAGCGTGAGCTTGAGATCGACGAGCTCAAGTTTCGCCTAGCAATGGCCGACGACTAGCCAAGAAAGAAGAGGATGGAAAACAAAGAAAAGAAAAAAAAAAAAGAATAGAAAAGAAAAAATAAAATAAAAATAATTCGAATTAAAAAAGAAAAAGAAAATTAAAAAATAATTCGAATAAAGAAAGAAAAGAAGAAGAAGAAAGGGGAGGAGGAAGTGAAGATTTGTAAAGGTGTAAGATAAGAGAGATCAAGTGAGAAAAATGGAAAACATTTTCCTCTAATTTAGAAGACTTTTTTCCTTTCATAGAAAACATTTTCCCTAGGAATTCATTTTCCGTGAAACGAACGCCGGAAAATCCGGAAAATGTTTTGCCGGAAATTATTTTCCGCAAAACGAACGGAGCCTTCATCAGCTGATGTTGTGCTACTTATGCCTCAAGGAAAAATCACAAACCTTTTGAAACCTCAAGGTGCAAATTATAGGTTCTTGAACAAAGGTGTAAAATGTAGATTAACTAGAGATGCATATTGTATTTAAGGGAAAGTCGATGAAGTTTTTGTATATTTCTCTGTACTTACTTATCTGATATTTCGCTCTAGGAAGGGATATGTTTTTTAAGTCTTTAAGTTCATGTGACTTTACCTTGAGATGGAACTCTATAATATTCCGTGGCTTATGCTACATTTTAGTCAAATCCTGTGGCTTTAGATCTGAAGCTCTAGGTGTCGCACCTGGGCAAAAGTAAGCTTGATTGAATTCGAGGAATGTGGCATTAGGCGTATTTCATCCTTTTATTTCATCAATTTATCTGTTTTTCTCGTTTCTCATATGTAAAATGTGTGGCC
This sequence comes from Eucalyptus brandiana, assembly GCA_014182725.1. Taxonomy (NCBI): domain Eukaryota; kingdom Viridiplantae; phylum Streptophyta; class Magnoliopsida; order Myrtales; family Myrtaceae; genus Eucalyptus; species Eucalyptus brandiana. Next base: position 39,715,640 of record CM024674.1, read on the forward strand.
ACATGAATTGTGCTTTTCATTCAGGTATGCATTCCCCTGGTGGAGGGAGAAAGAGATTGTATCTCAGGAAAGGAGATCACAAGGTCTGTGTCCTCTGACTCCGGAAGAGACATCATTAGTTTTACAGGCACTAGGTTTTGACAAAGACACGCAGATTTACATCGCATCTGGAGAAATCTATGGCAGCGAACGGAGATTAGCCGCATTAAGGGCTGCATTTCCACGGATTGTGAGTTAACATATTAACGTGCTGTTATATTTCTAATTCAGTGACCAACATCTTCTGATGCTAGCGGTGTTGAACTCTCTGAAGGTGAAAATCGTAAGGAGAATGTTAAAAGTTCCATCTTCACCTTGAGGGCGTATGTAAAAATGATCCAATAACGGTAGACAGTGTATATAAAAGGATGCTTTAGCAGCTGCTAATGCTTGGAGCGTGTATTAGAACATCCATTGATGCTTTGCAATTGGCACTGCGATGAGTCCATCTCCATGTAATCTGACACTTAGTTCTTCTATCTTTTTTCACAGATTTTACTTTTATGTCAGGTTAAAAGGAGATGCTGCTGGATCCAAAGGAGTTGCAGCAGTTCCATAATCACTCGTCACAAATGGCGGCTCTAGATTTTATGGTATCAATAGCCAGCAATACTTTCATCCCCACATATGATGGAAATATGGCAAAACTTGTGGAAGGTCACCGCAGGTAAGCTGTCGACTTGATTGATGTTCTTCCATTATTTCCCTTGGAAGAACAAGACAAATAGATTAGGCCTATCCCATTTTCTTTCAAAAGGCTGTGTTCAAACTGTGACATTTTTCTGCAGATATCTTGGATTTAAGAGAACCGTTCTCTTAGATCGTAAAAAGCTTGTGGTGTTACTGGATTTGTATCAGAATGAGACACTTTCACAGAATGATTTTGAACTTGCTGTACGTCTGGCACATGAGAAGAAGATGGGACAGCCAAGTCATCGTGGAGTTATTGTCGATAAGCCCAAGGAGGAGGATTACTTCTATGCAAATCCTCTGGAGTGCCTTTGCGAGCAACGTGACTGTGATGATTTGCTAGGCCCGGGCAAGAGGAACTCCAGTGAAGTCTCTAGTTGATTGCCGGCAATGATCAACTATTGTCATCTGAACATGTTCCGTACAATATGTTCACGGGCTTGGGATTCAAGTTGATCTCTACAAAAGTTGCAGTGCGCGGCATAGCTGCATTAGTTTTCCTTACAATTAGATATGAAGACACTCTTTGAGTTTGTTGAGCGAGCTGCTCTGCTTTCATCATCGTGAATGGTTTTTGGTTTGACCATGATAAGCAAATGCCCGAGAGCCTAACAAGCAGCAGCCAGCAAAGAATTCTTGTCTTCCTTCTAGGGCAACTACAAAGGCAAATTCATCATTTTTTCTTGTCCATAGTTAACGATTGTAATCTGTTGAGAAGTCCCTGAAAGTGAGAGTGTACATTTTGCCCTTTTTGTGATAACACAGAATGAAAGCTTATTTGGTTCATGTCTATAATTTTGGTTGGCTAAGAATCCATTGAGATGATGACTCGAGAGACATCTGCAAGTTCATTTCAATTTTATTTCCTAACGTCACTAGTGATGTTTTGAGTAAGATAGTAAACGAAGTCAACTGTAGCCAAACCTAAATTTATATGGGGGTCGCAACGTTCGGCAAAGCAGCATTTCTTCGAGCTTCACTTTTTGACCGTTACATGGAAGTAAGAGAGTGCACCCTGCGATTACAAATTTGTAGGGACACAGTGTGATGCAACTTAATGTGTTCTTCAAAGAAACTTGGTCAATTTACGTACGGAACCAGTGATCATTTCTTCTGGCAAAGCAGTGCCACGAACCATGATACAAACAGAACTGAGGACGTTTGGTTCTTTGCCTACTCAATGAAAATTGGCAGAACTAATGCAAATCCCTGTAGTTTCTTTTGTTCCCTCAGAACTTCATCCAAATTGGAACTTGCTCGCCAGAGTACGGTACACAAATTGTCAATTCATCTAAGCCGAGTCTGTAATGTTTAAGCCTTGATACAACAGATGAATACACTGATTATTTTGCTTACCATCCCTTGCATACTCCGGAAGTAGGAAAATGTTTCTACAGTTTGTTCCTTACTTTTAAAAACAACCTCAAGGCAACGGCAAGATTAAACTTGCGTACCGGCTCTATAAGGTGGGTATAGAATCCTTCTTAGGCTGGCAATAAGTTTCGCCTTCCTCGCCAACCGGACCAAGCTCCTTCAATCTCCTCTCATGGTAGTACTCAAGCTCATCCAATTGAGCTTCCTTTTCCTTGAAAATACCGTCAATTTGCTGCAACACCCGCTTCTCACCTAGTCTAACCGTCACGGCTATCTCAAGTTTGTAACCAAGGTTTCCTTCCTGAATTAGCTTCTCGTCCTGCAAGTCATTGCATTTGAATGGGCTAAAGCATAGAGCAATTAGGTGGGATTTGCTTCTACAGCTTTCAGGAGAAAACAAAATAACCTGATCTAAGAGTTGCCAAACTTTTTGCAGCAGAGACAAAAAGATGCATAGATATGTACAAATGTGATCATTGACAGAGGTTTTAGCGTTTCATTTTCTTAGACTTCCCTACTTTTAGTTTCACTGGGCTTAGATCGGGAAATGTGAATGCTCTGCAAATACTAGAACCGTTAAATGACTTGGCTAATTCCGACAATCTAAAACATTTTGCCACATTTGGCATTGAGACTATCATACCCTTAGCTACCAATAAAGTTTACTACCATGATTGATTTCAGGATAGAGACGACATGCTAAAGAACTCTCAGCTAGGCCATTTTGACCCTGTATGGTTCAGCGAAGTCCAACCGAACCAATTCCCCAGGAGAAACCATCCTAACAGAATTACCCAAGTGGAAATCAGAATGTTACATGTACCTGTTCAACTGTGGTGTGGTAGCCTGAAAGAGCTGATTCACAGGCATCTATGACCATCTTGCATACCAGTTCCTCATTCACATAACTAACCGGTAATTCGAGAGTTTTCCAGATAGATTTCCTGTAGACAGGTTCCAGGAGGAATGCATCTGTTTCTTGAAGTGCCACAAGCCGCAGATATGGAAGAATTGCTGGCGGAAGAGGACGGTCCATAAAAATATCGAAGTATGCTGTCTCACCCAAATCATTGGCTGCTGCAATATCAAGCTTCTCCCGATGGAAGGGATCCGACTCAGATATGTTGAATGTAAATGTATATGAGTCGCGATTAGTATTTGGTTCCACAAACCCATAATAAAGAGCCAAGTCAGCATTGCTCTTCTTTAATCCATACTGGATGAAAACCTGTCCCAGGATTCTGTTAGTCACAATGAATGGTCACAAATCACTGCCCTACCGGAAGAGGCTTGTGTAATAATACCATTTCTGGGTAATCAAATGAAACGTTCTCAACCTCTGAGGATTTCTTGACAGGTAATCAAGGTGTTAATTACTACAATTCAATTAGGTCAAGATTCATTTCTCGATGACTGACGGGAAAAGATATGTGCTTTATTTGTAATATGTCAAGTGGATCATCAGTTACTAAATAAGTTCAACAGGCTTTAGAGGTTTACCTGCTCACCCTCTTTGACAGGAATTGTTGACTTCAAACAGAAAAGGAGGTCCCAAGAAAAAAGACCTGCTGGTCCATTAATCTCCTCTGCATTATCTTCTCTTGTTATGCTAGCGCTGTGGTTAATCTGATGCACGAAAATAATATGGAATTCATAAATTTTCTGGCAGACTGATTAAGCCCGAAAGAAATGCAGACAAGTTCATTATCGATTTACAATAGGAAAGATAGATTGACTTACTAAATCCACAAGTGGAAGCATAACAAGTTGGCCCCTAAGGTGTGAGAATGCCCGCGATTTCAGCATGCTAAATGCCCAAAGAAACCCATCCAGCGTAATAGAAGATGGAAACAGCTGCTCGTGCCGTGATATGATTTCTTCTTTTACTTTATCGTATTGACTCTCTACATGCTCTTTCATCTCCCTGGTCGTCCGCAATAGTAAGGTTCCTGGATGATTCAGCGCAAAAAAAAAGTTCATTCATTGATATCCAGAGACAAGGCAATTAAACAAAGGCACATAGAGCAAGGGACGTCTGCGATGGAGAAACCACGTGGACCTTTTATCTCTGCAAGCTCTTCTTCTGACCTGCACCGGAACCAGAAAACAGAAGCACACAACTAACCACCCCACAATCTTAGACCATCCAATAGAATTAATAACAAGTCTTAAATTTTTTATAGGATTCGCAAAGCAAACATGAAACCCACCAGTACAATGTCGAGTCGGTTCGCTCTGGCAATATATCGATATATAACCTCCACGGCGAGTTGCCCCTCATCTTCTCCCTTACCAAGAAGAGAGAGACAGCCACCCAGGGCTTCAAATCGGTGCAGAGATAGCCAATCTCTGAAGCAGCAACGGTGTCCGGGTTGATCCACAACCTCCTGGGGACCTTCACGACAACTTCATCTTGAGCAATGTCTCGCCGAGCGATGAGGCCGAGGCCTTCGGGAACGTAAGCCGGGCGAACTGGGCACGTCGAAGAGACCACGCCCTCCTCGGCGAGCCACTTCCAGAAGGTCCGGACGGAAGGTGGCAATGGCGGGTCGGACTCGAGGGGGTCAACATGGAGCGAGGAACGAGTAGTTGTGGAAAAGAGAGGTCTTTTGAGGGTGGTCTTAAGGGGAGACAAGTGTTTGAAGGATTTGAAATGGAATTGGGGAGGGAATGAAGGAGAGGGTGGAGAGATGGAAAAGAAGAGAGTGGACATTTTTGTGTTGTGGAATGTCTGTTTTCTTGGATAATGTGGCGAGCCGTGCAGCCAGTGGATATGGTTTCCAGATGAGGTAAGGCGCAAAAAGTGGATAGAAAGGGTGGGGGGAGGGGGGAGAGAGAGAGAGAGAGGCACTAGATCAATTAACAGGGCATCAACAGGAAGATAGGCATTCTTGAATAAGCTAAATCAATACGACGTTTAGGATATTCAAGTGATCGATTACCTAATAATTATTCGTCCATGAGTCACTTGAAATGAATGGGTTATCTGAGTTCGTTTTCATCAGGTCTGATCAAATTCAAGTAAACATGCTAGAGCTTCTTTTTTCTTTTTTTTTCTTTTTTTTTATTTGGTCGGAAACATATAAAAGCTTGAGCAGCGAAATGTCAATTGGTGAAACAGCCTTTCAAGCTTCAACTCCATTAGTTTATTAAATGCTCACAAAATCTTATAGACTAAGAGGTGGTTGATGTTCCTCACCAAAATAAAGGTGTAGTGAATCAATGTCCTTCTCCCACAGGGCAACTCCAGAACTGACCTCTATATCTCTAAGTAAAGCAGCTGGTTTTTTATGCACCTCCGCTTTACAAAGTCAGTCCACGAAGCGTTCTAATTGGCAGAGGAAGAAGATAATTATGAAATCACGTATTTACACTGAGCACGCAAAATTTCGGTTCTTCTAGATTAACATCAGAAAGAAAGACGACCCTTTAATGTTATATCTTCGTGTTGGCTTATACAAATAGAACGAATGTATCAAGCTGATCTTTATCAAACCCAGAGTCCAGTAAAATACAGACGGGTAATATAGCACCAGGGCTGCACCTATAAACAGCTATATCAAATGGTCATTGCAGCGATATAAATACAGCAACAAACATTAAACATGGCTGCAAAGTGTCTATAATCATCTGCATGTTAACTAAGAATACATAGAGCCTCATTCAAGTTGACCTTGCACAATTAACAGAGCCCAGGCAGGTGGAAGTTGGTCAGGGTAGACAATATGGCAGAAGGATCACGAAGCAAAAGCCATGCAGAGTAAAGTCTTCTTAACATAGCTGTTGCAAGGAAATGAAGCAAGGAATATCACGTTTCTGGTTGTGCTTTCTCTGTCAGTATCCAAATTTGGTTTGGAGAGTAGGGAAAGCCACACGCAGAGAACAACATTGCTCTCTTGCTTTCTGTCATATTAGACCAGGATCCCATGGGAGTGCACATAAAGTTTTACTTCTCCCAAAAGATAATGTCGCCTTGCTCGCCAACGAGACCAAGATCTCTAAGCCTCCTTTCTTGGTAGTATTCCAACTCATCTAATTCCATTTCTCTATCCTTGAATGCATTGTCAATTTGCTGCAGCACCCTCTTCTCCCCAGCTCTAACACCGACTGCAATCTCTAGCCTACGGGTGAGATCCCCTTTTTCTGCAAGCTTCTCATCCTGCAAGATGACATCTTACTATCGAACCTTTTTCACAAGTATTTGCAATATTAAAATGTTTGGAGTGCTGAAACTTTCAATGCTAGGGAAAACCCAGGGCTAAATGAAGGCAAGAAAAGATAAGGATGGAGATGTCACCTATCAGATAATTCTATCCATTCGTTCTGTTTAAAACGTATATGACATCCATTTGCTACATAATCTCAATTAAAAACCTAGGCATAGAATCTGACTTCTGTTTCTATATGATGAAACCACAGATGCCAAAAAGTACTATAATTCTTACTTTGGTTCGCCAGATGAGTAGTTGAATTTAAATGATGTACAAGATATAACGGAATTTTACCTCTTCAATTGTGGTATTATAACCAGAAAGTGCAGATCTGCAAGCATCTCGAACAACACGACATATTAGCTCCTCATTGGCCCGACTTACAGGCAATTGCAGGTGGCCCCATATTTTGTTCCTGAAAAGGGATTCCAAGAGGAAAGCATCTGTTCCTCCTAGAGCTACTAGCCGCAAATACGGAAGCATTGTTGGTGGAAGAGGTTGACCCAAAACTATATCAAAATATGCAGTCTCACCCAGACCATCTGACTCGGCTATATCCAGCTTGTCTCCAAAAAATTGATCCGACTCAGATATTTCCAGTGTTAACCTATATGAGTTACGCTCTGACTTTGATTCTATGAACCCATAATCCAGAGCCAATTCAGCATTGCTCTTATTCAAATCATACTGAATCAGAACCTGTTCACAAATTTCTTAGCATCAGAAAAGAGTAAATTAAGCATTTGAACAATTTATGGCTCATGTTATGCCTGATTCAATGCCAATACAATTACATCTGGATTCACAAGAATTTTACTTCGCAATAGTTAGGTGCTACAACAAAATGCTAGATCCGCTTTATACAAAAAGGGAAATGTAGATCAAAGATTCACCATTGCAAAGTATTTGTTTGTTAAAATTAAGTATCTTTCAAGTCCAAGAACACCAGAAAGACCAAGATCACAAAATTTACCTGTTCACCAGCCTTGACAGAAACAGGGCTCCTCAAAGAAAATAACAGCTCTCTTGAGAAAAGACCACCACCTTTGATTTCATATGCATAATCTTCTGTGGTAATACTGGGACTGTGATTAATCTGAGAGGGTTTCAGGTTAATAGAAGTTCAAATCACCAACAAGAGGCGAATTCTCATTTAAGAGGAGAAATAGGATGAAGCGAACTGACATGTTTATTGGACGCTAAAATTAGCTGTTTGTAGAAGAACAAATCCTTACATGGGTAATAAAACATCTAATAGTAGATAATAATCAAAACTGAACATCCAAGAAGCTCGCTAGAGGATTAGTTAACCCCATGTCCTTATAGCTGTTTCCCACCATAGTTTCTTCAACGGTGGCCAATGATTTACCACATCATTTGTGGAGCCACCATTTGCATAGGAAATCAATCAAAGCATGTGTGACCTATCCCATTTAGCAGGCTATTACTCATAGACATGGATAACAAGTACCACTTAATTTTTCTGTTCTCACAAGTTCTTACAATGAACGCACTGCTAGATGTACTTGTTTAATGCTAACTGGAATAGTTAGCAATGTTAAGTGTTCTCCAGAAGAAAACACAGCGTAGTTGGATTTTTAAGGTGTATTGCTGTCATCCTGCATGAACACAGGCCAACCAAACAAAAGGCATATCAAAGTATTTCTTTGTTGTGTTATTTGCTCATATAAATTCATGCTTTATTTTTCCTAATAAATGCATATAAGCCTCGGTCAATAAGACTCCAAGCAATTTCCTTCCTTTTCATGCTACACAAAAAATTAAAAGTTGATACGACACAAGTTCCATGTCATGCCTGGTGACCAGAGTGATATTCTCCAGCCACCTGAGTTAAGATAAGGAACAACCCCAGCTGATAGAAGTTAATTAATGTGAAGAAGTTAACAATACTTACCAGGTCTGCAAGGGGGATCAACACAAGGTTTTGGCCACGAAGTCTTGAAAATGCCCTTGATCTAAGAATGCCAAATGCCCAGAGGAAGTCATCGAACGTTATATGAGAAGGGAAGAGCTGCCTGTTAGGTAATATAATCTCTTGTTCCAATTTCTGGAATTCACTCTCCACATACTCTTTCACACCTAATGTTGTTCTCAATAGCTGGGATCCTACAATGATGAGATCCACTTCACATAAAATTGGCTTAGGATCATGCCTAGTAATTACAAAGCATGAAAAACATATCATCCTTCAGTCATAACTTAGAAATGTCCACCTACTATCGAAGCTGGGACACCGAGAAAATCTAGATGTCATAATGTATAAATGCAGGGAGAAAAGTGGGAACTCCATCCACGATGATTTCAGTGTTGATAAACACGTTCATAAGAAGTTATAACGACACTGTCAAAGGGTCTAAGTCATCCCCAAACATGAATGAGTACAATCTTATCCAGTGGCTGGGGCGGCTCATTGCCCCAGCTTTTGGTTGCCAAACTATCGTGAACATCTAATAGCAAAGTATTTTAAAGTCAAGCTTGGTTCACTGCATTAAACAACTAAGGACACTGACACCAAAATCAAACACCGACAACCTTTTTGTTTGGTATGATCAGAAAGATTATAGGAAGCTCTGGTTAGGAACTTAAAGATAGTTTGCAGTGACTCAGGCTTTTGGTTGCAGCTTTTGGTCTTTTGTGGTGTAGAATTCCATTTCATAAACACACGAAGCGGCGTTGGAGTATGAGAGGATTTTTTTTTCAAAGCTGTCAAATAGGAAGAATCCAATGCGCAACTTATGAAAAACCAAGTATATTTGGCAGGACAAATTTATCACCTCGACCATCTCTAGTAACTCCTTGCTGCAGCTCACATGACATGCATTCTCATATGCACTAGCCTTAGTCTTTCATTATGTAATTCTTACACAGTAAAGGGAAAAACACACATGCACTCACTGTTCAAAGTATAAGGCAACTAAATTCCAAAGAAACGTCTCATAAAGAAGCGGTGAGAAGAAGGCAAAACGAAAAGAACATTGCACAAACCTTGCAGCTCAGCCAGCTCCTCTTCTGACCTGCGCTGGAACCAGCAAAACTAAACCAATCACCCTCCAAAATCTCAAACTCAAACACCCTCCATGTCACCATCAACATATACACACGGAGAACAAAGAACTAATATACGAAACAAGCACGGCGGAAAAAATGAAGCCAAACCCACCAAAACACAGTAGAATCGGTGGACTCCGGGAGGACATCGAGGTAGACCCGCCACGGCGAGTCGTCCCTCAGCTTCTCCCTGATCAAGAACAGAGCCACGGATATCCACGGCTTCAGCCCCCCGCACACCCGCCCGATCTCCGACCCGGCCACCGCCTCCGGGTTTATCCACAGCCTCTTGGGCACCTCCAGGACGACCTCGTTCCGGGCAATGTCCCTCTGGGCGACGAGGCCCAGGCCCTCCGGGACGACGGCGGGCTTCGCCGGGGTCTTAGCGGAGACGACGCCCTCGCGGCGGAGCCACTCCCAGAAGGCCTCCAGGGCGGGGGGCGGCGCTGGGGCCGGCGCCGGCGGCGGTTGCTGGGAGCGGAGGAGGGAGGCCGAGACGGAGGACCGTCTGCAGGGGAGGGAGGGGAGGTGGCGGAGGGCGGTGGGGCGAGGGGGAGGGGAAAGTGGAGAGAGAAGGGGGAGGATGAGGAGAGAGAGAAGAGCTTGTAGCTGTCCATTTCTCTCTCTCTCTCTCTCTCTAGGCGGGTTTCTTGGCAGCTCGATGACGGAGCTTCGGCAGGGGAAGGAGAAGACGTTGGCGAAAGGAAGAAGATAAGGGGGGGAGCTTCTTCTCTGTTTTCTTTCTTCTCTTCTTCGGATAGAGAAATTTGAAGTTTCTCATTTTTAGTCCTTCCTATTTTCACTTTATGTGAATTGTTGCCATTGAATTTTCCTGCTTCACTCGTTTACTCCTACTTCTTCCCCTCCAAAATTTCCAAAAAAATAAAATAAATTAAAAGCAAAGGTCACTAATAGTTTTTATTCGATTAAAAGGTTATTTCTGATTTAAACCGAAATGTAGTTCTAATTCTTTTGGGGGATTGAAATTATGTTTCGTGTTTTATTCGATCATTACATGAAATGTTTTAAAATGAATTTTGTGCTGCGAAGTGTAATATGCGATGAGAATAGGAAATGTCTCCTTTTATCAGGTTTGGATTCGTGCTGATGCCTTGGCAAAGATCCGCAAAATTGAGAAGGAACAAGCACCCAAGAGGCTCAGGTCCCTAATGTCATGATCATGCACCAAAGACACCATTGAACAATTGGTAAATCTGCAGAAGGAAATGATACACAGGAGGTAATCAGATGGGTCCAAGTGCAAGAGTTTCGAAAGAGAGCACACGGGACCGATGCTGCCATTGCCCATGAATCCGAAATCCAGCTCTTGCTGTACTTATGCCTAGTGAGTTGAACCAGCTCGCTGTGGACATTGTATGTCCGCACTTGACTGCTAAATGCTGATATATCAAACTCCCTTTTCGATTTTAATTAGGTGATAGTTCCTGCGATGATTAGTTTGATGAGGAGAAAATGCAGACATCCCAATGCAGAAATCACAAGCCCCATCAAAGTGAAATGAGCTGCAGCGATAATGGTTGGAAGCGAAGGACTATGCTTGAAACCAACTTGCTACTCCTGCCAGAAGCACTCATGACCTGAAGTTGACCGAGAGCAGCACCAATTTCTGCTGCCTATCTTTCAGCAAGAAATCATTTTGGATTCCAGCCCAGTTACGAATCTTTATCTTCCCCAAGTCAGCCATCCTTTTGACACAGAAGGTGTGGCCAACCGAAAGAACATTTGAGTATTAAGAATCTGGCATAAGACCAGCAAAGCAAACAACAGCAGGGCAGGCAAAGCTACAATCTGATGAAAATATAGACCACCTTTCATTACGTCGAGCATAGCCCCTTGTGCAGAATGTTGCGATTACCAGATTGTGATTGTGAGAGCATACGTCAAAAAATAACTAAAAAATCACCAAGCATTCCGTGCAGGGTGACAACTAAATGAAGTTTTGGCAATGTCGTGACAAGTTATCGCTCGAGCATGATAGTTCATCATAAGCAAATCTGCATATTCAGTAGAAAAATCAATGACATTGTCTAATGCTTTATTGAGTTCCTATCCAGACCTTCATCCAGGCAACGAGATTGACGATCCATCAAACCACAGCCTAATTCTCTGCTGTAACAACAACCTGTAGGCATCATCAACTACCGAGACATCATCACTGTTGGACACATGGAAAACAAGAACAGCACCCAAATGGCCTTAGCAAAATACGAATCCAAAGTAATACGATGCAGTCATAGATAATATGCCGAGAAATACGATGAGTCGCCGAACTGGATTTGGCAACTCAAATCTTCATTTATGCATGGAAGATCTCATTCCAGTAGCCCATATGACATGAACAATTGTATTTGATTTTCATCTCTTCCCACTCTCCCGATCAAATTCTCCTAAAACAAATAGGAAGAATAACCTCAACATCAAAAATGACCACCAGTTCCACAATCATGGCTAAGCATTGGAAAAAAAGAAAGAAAATGCAGTACAAACAAGGCCAAAATTTCTCTTTTTTCTACCACTAGACTTGATTGAGGAGTCGTGCCTGCGCCGTCATCTCTCTCCTGACCCATCTCGCTCCCTCGAATCCTCAGAACGCCCGATTCCCCCCGCCGAACCATCCGATCCGGCGACAGAACTCGCCCCCGATTCCTTCTCCTTCTCCTCCTTCTCCTCCTCCTCCAATTCCCTCGCCACCTCTTCCTCCGCCTCCTTCTCGGCGCGCAGGATGGGCTCGTAGTAATCGGAGTGAGCCTCCATGCACCTCGTCAGAGCCACCGTCGCGTCGAAGCACTTGTCCATGACGTCCTCCTCCTTCCTCTCCGCGTCCCGGATGCAAGCCTCCCACGCGACGAACTCGTCCCCGCACCCGCCGCCTTTCATGAACAAGCAGAACCCGCACTCCCCTTCTCCTTCTTCTCCTCCCTCATCTCCTTCCTCCGCGCCTTCTTCTCCACTTCGCTCCGGATGATCCGAAGCTTCGCCGGGAATGTCGCTCCCGAGGACTTCCGGGTCGGTTGCGGAGGGAGATTCGGAGGGCTGCGGATGGGGAGAGGACATGGCGGTGGTCGCTAGGGTTTGGGTAGGTGGCGGTGCAGGAAGGAGGCACATGAGACTTTTCCATGGCCGCTTAAACCCTGCTGCTTAGAACCTCCTTTGACTTTGGACTCTCGTCCATCTCCAACAACCTCGGAAATGAGAAAAAAAAAAGAAAATCCCTCAAAAACTCCAAGTACCAGGTTAAATCAAGGTCGGAATCAACTTGTCGTGAGATGTTTACCTCTCTTCTGAAATTAAAAAACTAATTATTTCATTTTTTTCAAAATCCTTCGCACTAAATTTGATTTGAAATGCTATTATTTGTATTGGGGTGTATCTTGAGATAATAAATCACGGCCGAACCAAGTCTCTCTCTATATATATCAAATAGCTAATTAATCGTGCTGCAATGATGCTACAACTTGCACCTTTGGTAATACATGTATCGTAAAATTGAGCAAAGAGCTTCCGAAAAGTCGCAATATCCATTTTCACAGCCGTGCGAAAATGCCCCAGACAAACTCTAAGCGGTACATCTTACAATGCCCATTGGAGTCGACACCTCAACATACGTGTGAAAATTGAAGTCGTTGCTTTAGCTTAGATATCTGTCTCTACCTCGTTACCGCAAAATAAATCAATGTCGCAACTCTATGACCCATCTCTCTGATTTTACCGTAATAGATATAGACTACACAAAAAGGGAATGCGCGTAGATACAAAAGTTCCTGCGAAATATGGGAAGAGCAATAGCAGCTTATCTCGTATATTCATCACATGTATGTTCTTCGTCCGCTTGACAAGAACATAAGCCAATTCGTCAAGTGATAAGATCATCTCGCTCCAAGCAGCCATCTGGACCATACTCATGTCATGCTCCCTTTCCCAGAAGTCCTTGGCATCGATTAGATGCATCATCTCCAGCTGCAGCTGTTAAAGATTCACGAAGATTCCTCCTACTAAGTGGCATCCCAAGCACACCCCCCGAGCTCAAAGTTCAATCATTATGAGCATGCACGTTAGCATTTAACTGAGGTGGCACAAGACCTGTTCGTGTCGGTAAATTTTGTCCGCCATCTTTTATTCCATATCCAAAAGTTCCTTTTCTTTGTCACGCGGACAATTACTAGATTTCAGATCTTGACCCATCAAGATGTCTCCAATGAAAAGTAATCAAAAAGCACTAATGCATTTTAAGGATAAGTTTGTCATACATTCATTGAACACCCATGGAACAAGCACCTTGCACCCAACGAAACACAGTGGCCATACACAAAAATATCCATCGTTCAGATAGACACAGGCGAAAAAAGGTCCCCATAGAAGCAGCATTCATCAATTCTTTCTCCCTTCACACAGGATAATGTGGTAGCCATGCCTGAACATTTCCCAAAAGTACGAAGTCAGAAGAAAGTCATATTCATTCATCACCTAATAAAAACTTCCAAAAGCAAGAAATCTTGGAGCAAGATTTGTCTTATACCATCAGTGAAAGTATGGAGTAACCATCGAATATAAACGAAACGGCCTTCCAATGGAATTTAGACATACAAAACCCATCGTTGTACAGCAAAGTGGCAATATATCTCACAAACAGGACAACAATCATTTTCTCATTTTATTAACATATTCATCTCATCTGCCCACTCCAAGAGAGATATTATGCTCATCATTATACAGTTCACCCATTTCATGTTTGCCATATTGGAGCACCACATAGAATTTCAAAAAGGGCTGTCTTCAGCGATTAATTACCTCAACTTCATGCAAACTTCGTGATGAAAGCATATCAGATGGATACGTTAGTAATAGCAGTCAATCTGCCCCTCATATAGTTTCATATTAAGTATTTGCATTATGGAAGTGAAAGGAAAAAACAAACAACTCATTGAGAAGTGAGGTAGAATATGTAGATACATACGTTGATTTAAATGCTGCACTTGTAGCTCCAATAGGGGTACTGAATGCAACTTCTTGAAATGGACCAGCCATCTTTCCTCGAGGAAACCATCCTAAATCACCGCCCTTCTTACCAGATGGGCACTCCGAGTACTCTGCAGCTAACTGTCAATTAAAACGAACAGAAACATAAGTCATAAAACCATGAAGAGGCAGAATAGCCAACCAGTAGCCTCTCGAGTTGCTCTAAGAGTTCAAGCACATTTTGCTATATGTTAAACCTTAATGCACGTATTTGTTAGAGCAATTAAGCACTCAACAGGAGTTAAATACAGCTTAAATTTCCTTGGATGTCATCATTTTCTATAAGGATGATCACTCCCACAAAAATTTAATTTTTTAGGTCCTCATATGGAAGGAAAACATCTTCTCTCTCACTCTGCTCTGCAGAAATGACCATGCCTAGGTTTCCTAGGAATTGGAACAAATATAGAGAGGAGGGCTAGTTGCAAAGTTGCATACATGATCCAGACATACATTTCCTTCAGTTTCAAACAAAAGAATAGGAAGAAATTTATAAAAATCCCTGAGGGATCAAAAGAGGTAAAAGACGTTGCCTTAAAGTCTTGTTGGGACATGCACAGAGCATGATTACCTTTGCAAATTCAGCTGGAGGGACCTTGTCACCATTGCCTAGCCAGCCATCTTGCAGTTTCTTGTATGCTTCATTGATTTTGCCTTGCTTTTCACACAGTATATGCCTAGCTGAACAGTATTGGAGAACCAAATTAAGAAGCTTGAAGTTACTACGAGGTGAAAGTGAAACACTGTCAGCTTCCACTAGCTAAATTTTACAAATAACTGAGGGTAGATTTCACAGTACTGAAAACAAGCGCATACTCAAGCATGGTTAATATGCTAATTCCTTAAAGTTATGAGGATTCCGTGGGCTAGCTACACCCAAAAGTAGTCGCAAGTTGTGACTGAATGAGTACCAAAGGGAAAGAGAAAACAAACCTCGGTCCGTATATATATGCAAAGTTGTCCAAAAGAGGAGCATTCACATGTCAAATGCAAAAATACCCTATACCTCGACAACTACTTACCACATACTCAATATAAACAGAGAAAGACTTGATGAACCCGACTCTTTAAGGGGAAAAAAGAAAAAGAAAAGGAGAGGAACCAACCTTTGACATAAGTGCAAGTGCCTAGCCCATCTGACTTGCTGGCCTTACCTTTCCCCTTGGAACCAGCCTCATCGCTCCCACCCCCTGCTTGCTTCGCCTTCCCCTTTCCTCCCGCCTTCGAGTCCTTCCCCATTAGCGCAAACCCCTGATTCTATAACACGGATGAGCAAATTCTTAATGCTTAAACAGGAATTCTTAACATAATCTTGATGGAAACATAAAACTAGCCGCTGGCAAACGAGCGCCAAGACGAAAACAAAAAGAAAAATCTCCAAACCCCAACAAAAATCACAGCACAACACTCGAGAAGCATTGTTCTCCTAGTAACTTCGATCACTGAACACTAAGCTCAGAAAATTTAATTTAAAAAAAAAAAAAAAAAAAAGCCTCAACAGCGCAGCCTGAAGCTAGACCTTCACCCAGAAATCCACGGAGGAAATCACCACGATCGAAATCAACCGAGCAAGTAGCAAAATAACAGTCTCCACATGACGAGAGCGACCAGACGGCACCGATCAATTCAACCAATCAACAGAATCCCAAAACGAACGACGGCACCAGACAGAGAGCATCATCGAATCAATCAGCTCCGAAATCGACCGACCGAATCCGAGGAACGAAGACACGGCCGGCGAATCACGCGAGACGATGAAGAAATTAAAGAGAGGGCAGAAGCGAAACCTTACCGATCGATCGACGAGGGAGAAGAGGAGGCAGTCGACGCACGGAGACACGCGGCATCGCAATCGCCTCGCGCTTTTGTTCCGGTCCTGTCGACTGAACCGGCGGGACTGTCGAAGCCCACGCACCGTCCCGGCCCGGCCCGGCCCAAAGACACGGTTGAGGCCCTAAAATCATGGCCCGGTTTTGCCTTCAAATTAGGGATTTTGGATTTGCAGTCGAAAATCTTGATGAAGACATCGATAGCCCAATTGGGAGCTGGAATTGCCAAAATCTCAATAGGTCAAGCTCTTATGTCCTCCAATGAATGATAGATAGCTCGTCCCGTCGATTCAGAGGAACCGATACGCGTTTTTCCCGTAGATTTGATCGAATGGTACGAATGTCGGATTGACGATCAAACTTGATCGCTAATGCCAGTATCGATCTCATTACATCCATCAAACATCGGCCAAGTACTTCGAGAAAAAAACCCATAACCTAATTCTCCCTCTTAGTAGCTCTTAGGTTTCGCCCTTTCTTCGGCTTCTTAAAGAAAAAATCAAATTCGCTACATTCTTTTTCTGGCACGAACTTGGCTTGAGTCAAGATACACTAAGGAATCGTGAAGGCAATAGATAACTCGTAACTCAAGGATTCGTACACGTGCGCCCTCGCATTGTCAATTAATCAAGAGACATTAATTACAATCAAGCCCTAGATCTACCGAATAGGTTGCTATGACATAATATGACAGAAAATTGATTCAAGATGTGACTCGACGTCGACATAGCTCACACGAAATAATTCAATCCAGTGCAATGTCATTTTCGCTTTGTCGAATTGAACAACATACTAAGAATAGATCGTATGGTTTGGGGACCTAAAGTGTACTACCAAACCACAAAGCATTGGAGGGAAACATATGTACCTTCTAGCGAGTAAATTATAGGCGGGGACCGAGACAAGTCCTAAGGCCGAGCCCAGATTGTTTTTATTGCCTACGCTCGAAAAGTATGTTTCAGCATCAAACTAGAATAACCTTTCCCACCCAAGAAACTAAAAAGAGGAAATTTATTCGAAAAAAATAATAAATCTATTACACATTTATCATTCTAATCCCAAATCTTTTAATCATGCCAATTGAACCAGAAAATATTTTTCGCGTTTTACCAATTGAGTCAATCCAACTAATTTTAGATGAAAATTATTGACATAGATGTCAACCGTCTTATGTGGTATGGTCGAGACGACCAGTGCTAACATAAATGATTTTCAATAATATTTTAAATTATTCATTTATTTTTTATTTTATTTCCTTTGTTCTTTTTTTTTTTCCAACTCTCACTTGGCTAATCACTGTTGGACACAAGTGAGGGCCTCCACGCCCTTGCCCAGATCTAGGTGAGGGCTGCGACACACGTGCTTGGTCTAGGCGATGACCCTACTGCCCTTGCTTGTGGCCAAGGATGGGCGGCTAGCAATGTCGCCAGCTAGAGTTGTTAAAAAAGAAAAAAGAAGAAGAAGAAAAGAAAGGAAAATAAAATAAAAATTTCGAAAAATATTAAAATATTACTAAAATTGTCAATGTTAGTAACAGCCGTACCACATAGGACGTCGGTATTCACATCAGCGATTTCCAGCTAAAATTGACCGAATAAACTCAATTGGAGTTACGAAAAATGTTTAAAATTCAATTAGCACAATCAAAAAGTTTATGGCTAAACTGGTTATGTCTTTTCGGACAATTTTTCCAAATAAAGAGTGCATTAGTTCCGAGAAACCTGCACCACAACAATTTATTTCTACATCAATACTTACTTTTGAAACGTGGACAAGTATATATATAATTTTGAAGAAGATGATTATTGGATTCTTTAAATAATGCCGTTACGAAATATACGTACTAACCACAACAAATTTTTTCCTCATAGTTTTAAATTAAACACAGCTACTAAGATTCGTTAGGCACGGTTCGGCAGATCCCAAGCACGGTCAACTTCCAAGTGGTCCACCCTGTGCGCTTTAGCTTCATTGGGTTTTCGTTTCGACAAAACTCGACGGATCAAAAAGCTCGCATCCATCAGCAACGGAAGGTTCGGATCACCAGAAGCCGGTCGAAACGATGGGTACAAGCATTGAATTGCGGATGGCAAGCCGATGCGCAATGATCCTCGGTCAAAGAGAGATCGTTCAGGAAGTTTAGCTAAGGGAGAAAAGGGGTTTCTCTCACATGCAGAAGTGGAGAATTCAATAATGGTATCAGTTGAAGGAAAGATTCGATTGGAAAGGGAGATATCCTCCCGTCGCGTGAGCTGGCCGGAACTGGAATGGAAAGAAAAGCAGGTCGGGAGATCCCATCAAGAGGGGTTCGAGCATGTGCAATGTGCATGGGGGCGTGGGACAGTGCTGCTCTCCTTGCTGCATGGCTTCTGCGCAAGTTGATAGCGTGTTTCACGTGTCCGGCTTCTTCTTGTTTAGGGGTCTGCCCGGTGTAGCTTCGAAACCCTGGCCACTTCCAGAGCGGTTTATTTTTCTGGACCACATCGATGATGCAGATGAATCGCCTCTGCACGTGGAGGATTCCACAACTGCCGTGGACCGAACCGTGTGCGATTAAACATATAATTTACAGCATGTCACGGCACGACTTCAGCAAACACGGTTGAAGTTCATACGCGGTTTTACCCAATGGGGGATGCATGTCTAAGGAATGCATATCTAAGGAAAGATTTATTCTCGATGCATGGAAATCGAGGGGGGCTGTAAAAGTATTCGCTGTTTAGGATCCAGTCAAAATGGGATGGTTAGGATAAGTACTAGCAGTAACGTCAGGACTCTGCTTCCTAATTCTTTCCGTGTCAGAGGATTGTTTTCAACGAGCCTGTATGGCTAAGTTCACGTATCTTGCCATCCTGCAATTAATAATTATCTCTTTCCGATCGATTGCTTTCGGATATGGTTAATCTCATTTTGGCTAGACTAGCTGGACATCATGATTTTTTTAATCCCTTTTCTCTCTCGTTTCGAGCATGTGTTAGGTAGCTGACTTGTTGGGAGAAGTTTAAAGAAAGGCAGATTCTCTTTTTTAAGGAAATGAAAGCGCTAACCACTTTGATTCTTGTTCTCTTCCGTTTGGCTGGAGATGATTACGAAAAGCAAAGATACACAAGCCGTAGAATTTCAAGTGAAACTTATATCATGATGAAAGATAACACGATATCATATGTCATGTCAACGTATCATCACATCAGTTAATGGAGCATCCGGCATACCAAATTCTCGAACGAACATGTTTGGAGAACAAGAAACCGTGGTGCTCGACCAGTACGAGGACATTACATTAGAAGCATCCGCGTATGATGTAGTTGTGCAGACTAGTTTTTCCAGTGGTACAGGCAACCTCAAAGGCGCACTTCCTCGTGCGAGGACCAAAAAGACCATGAACGTGAGCACCGATCGAACGACTCATGGTTGTCTGCTTCCTTTTCCGTCCATGGACCACGACACAGAGAGACAGATAGCTTATTGATTAGATCCCATTCAAACGTTGTGGAACAAGTCAAGGTCATCCCTCTCTCTCTCTCTCTCTCTCTCTGTCTCTTTCTCGGGTAAGTAACTAAACTTCAGCTCTCTTGCCATACGGTCGCTGACTTCCCATTCCTCGAGATCCCCTCGGAGCTCGAAGCTCTCCTTTTGAAGGACTGATGTTGACTGAGAGATGGACGAGAAGAGCGGAAGAGAGAAGGGTTTTTTTTTTAGGTGTTCACGTTCCTCTTCCACGAACGCGACAACTCTCTCTCTCTCTCTCTCTCTCTCTCTCTCGCGCGCGCGCGGACCATCCGATGTTCCAAACATAATTTGGAAAAAAGATAACAAAAAACCAGACGAGTGATGGCGATTTTCGTTTTCCCTTCTGCTATTGTTATTCCTGACCGAGGAAGGGGAAGAGAATTTAATAGTGAGGGATGGCGCGGTTCCATCTGTCCCCACTTGCCCACTTGGTTTAGCAATTTCCCATCGCGCCCTGAAATGATAATGAACGTTTCTTTCTATAGACTCGATTCGTCCCGGTCATTTTCTATCCAAATCCAGGCTGGTCTGAACCGCAGCTTCCTCAAGGCCCCGTCTGCATTCCATTACTGATAGAATGTACAGAATGGACTCTCTCTCTCTCTCTCTCTCTCTCTCTAGGGCTAGGTCTAGAAAGCTGCATGGCTTTGGTACCATCATTTCTTGCATGCAGAATTGCTCATCAAGCTAAATGCACGAAGATCTTGACTCCGTAACGTGGAATACCCGACTAACCTGAAGTGGTGTATCGTCGTCGCCCGGCATGTTCTTCTTATTTCCTTGATAAATTGGGATTTAAAATTGAATTTCACTAACAAGTGTCCCTAAACTGTAAACATGCACGCCGGGTATTGAAATAATAGTTATTTCCCTTTTGCACGTTTTGCTGATTTGACTTTTCAGTTATTAGAGTTAGTGGGGTCATCTGTGTTAGTTGTCCTAGTTTTTAGGTGTTAGTGGAGTAAGTACATTATGTAGAACATGGGTAGCTATGGGTCATATTTTAGTGGTGTTTTTACGTTATGTATTTGTCTTTTGTAAAAGACTTCGTTATTCTATACAAAAGATGAAGTTTTAGCCTCATCTCTCCTCTCTTTGGAGCTTACTACTGCATATATACCATAACAGAATGATGTATCTGAGAGGAAAAATAGAACCATTCTCAACATGGTGAGAAATTTATTGGCAAGAGAAAGAGTTCCAAAGACTTTCTAGCCAGAAGCAGTAAAGTTCCAAAGACTTTCTGGCCGAAGCAGTAAAATTAGAGTATTCATAACACTTCAACTATTTCAACAAAAATGAAAAAAAAAAAAAAAAAAACCCTTTAGTGTCCTTTTGAAGAATTTCTACTTTCAACTCCTTACATTATTGAATTTCAAGGTGATGTTTAGACATCTGCTATTGATTTTTCAATCACTTAACAAGCAAAATTAAAGGAAAAAAATAGGTCGCTTTCCATTTCTCAATCATATATAATGCGGTGCTATATTGGTACTTTATTTTGTCCAACACAACTCCGACAAGAGTTACTAAATTAGTATCTATTCTCTATGAAAACATACTCTTTTTATAGTGAATTACAAATTAATTTACGCACTTTATTGAGATAATCACCAAAAAAAAAAAAAGTTTTAAATTTATCATACAGATATTAATTCAATTCTAAACTTTTCAATCTGATCAATTTAATCACAATATTTTTTTATGATCCGTCAATATAGTCGTTCCCATTAATTTTGACATAGAGGTGTTTTTCCTTTTATGTATATAGATTTGATCACAACCTTCGTTTAAAAGCCAAAGTATCTTTCCTATTGAACTTTCATGGGGTCGTATTTTGTCGTGCATGGCACGGATTTCATTTCTAGCATATAAATCAAACTACATAAAAAAAAAAAAAGAGGGAGACAACCTTTTTTTGGGGGTCGACATGGGATTCGCTTATTGGACGTGCTCACAATCTTCGGCCACAAAGATATTAAAATGGAAGAAAATCAAATTCCAAATCATTTTCACGTTTCTCCCCGTGGAGAAATCGTGTCAGTGGGACTTTATCGCACTATTGCCAATACTTTATGTATATATATATAGCCGAAAAATACGTATATTATATAACATATGCTTGTCTAACTTTCAACTTTCGAGCCCTTTATGGTCCCGGCTTTGCAAAACATTCTAGAAGACTCGATCGTCCCTCTGGATTTTGCTAGTGTCGTATCAAGGTCGATGACACATTGTCCCTATTGGGAGAGAAACCTTTTTCCTTTCTCGGAAGAAGTTAAAAGTACATTGAACAGATCACTGTAACAAGACAAGATTCATTGAGGCACCCCCAGGCGATGTTCGCGATTGAAACGTGTTAACATCGCAGTCATAAGAGGCATATAGTTCAATCCAAAACTTTTTAAACTGATAAATGGGGGGAGGCGACATGATTATTATAACATTGATAACCATATCAACTATAAATAACACTTAAAAGACTCTTTGTCGAGTGATGTGAAACGATAGCTCGCCAGGAAAAAAAAATGATTATCGCTTATACATCAGAAAGAAAAATCCATTCTCTAGCAATCTCAAACCATCTTCTATCCGGAAAACCTCCATCGACAATGGACGAGCCGTCGATCCTGCTCGGTCAAGCTAACAGCGCATCGAGAATTTCGACCGGGGCTACCCCTGAAAGAACGTTCACCACGTTGCCTCGAGAATCGGCGCATCCGAAATTCTTATTCTAACATCGCGCCCCAGGGAAGAAAAAAAAAAAACGTGAATCAACGGGCACGTTGCTGCACAGATCCGAACACAAGTGGTGGCTCATCAAGGACAATTTTCTAGTCGGGAAACGCGATCGAGGCGGGTGATCTACCTCCCGTACACGTCGACGGTCCACAAGAACAGGCCGGCGGAACGGGGGAAAATAACGGAAGGAGGGAATCGAATTTGAATCGCGTGCTTCGATGCAGGCGAGGTAGGCAAAGTCCAGGGGCACAATAATTGGGGGGGCGAGGTCAGAACCGGCCGGCCCCAGCTGTCGAGATATTTTTGCCGCACGAGCGTTTTACTTAGCCTTCCAATCCGGTTGGCTGCTCGCTTTCCCTTTCAAATCGCCTTGAAGGTTAGGTGCCCCGCGGCACGGACGAGGAGGAGGCCCCTCAACGTAAAGTCAAGGTTTGCAGAGCGAATGTTCTGGTTCTTCCCCCCGTGGATTGAGACGGTCCAGTTTAGAAGAGAAATAAGCTAGCAATAATTGTCTCGAAAATCATACGGCAAGGAGCCCATTTTCTGAGCTAATTGTACCGATTCAGTCTTGAATCTTTTGACAATTTATCAATTTAATCATTCTTAGCAAAATTGGTCAAAAATTACTAGCATGAACATCGGTTATCCTATGTGGCGTGATCAATGCTAACGTAAACAATATTTATAAATTTTCTACAAATTCTCTATATTTTATTTTATTTTTATTGACTTCTGTATTTCTTGTATTTCTTTTTTTGTGTAGGCCTGGGTGGTTGGTGAAGGTCGCTATGCCTGTAGTAAAAAAAGGTTAAAAAAATAAAGAGGAAAAGAAACAAAATAAAATAAAAATCTATAAAAAAATTATTTTAAGAAATCCAGAAAATTCAGAAAAAATTACAAAAATTATTCATATCAATACTAGCCATCCTACGTCTCGAACATGCCACATTAGATTACCAATGTTTAGGTCAAGGATTTCCCATTAAAATTGTTCAGAATGATAAATTGATAGATCGTCAAAAGGTTTAAAACTAAATTAGCCGCCAAACAATAGAATAGGACTTTTTTGGACAATTTTCTTAAAGAGCATGCAAGCTAGCTTCCTTAATAGCGTTAATATGACCATTCGCTCCAAGGATGGGCATAGGTACGTATTAATTGAGAAAGGAAAAGAAAGAAATGAACCCAAGATAAGAACACAAACGCTGGTGAAGTGTGTCAAATGTGATCGCATGCGAAGATGCATCAAAATGTCCAATCCTATGCAACCGTCCAATGTGAGCACATAAATGCGAACGTGGCCTTGCGCAATCATGACAAGTGAAATTGATGTGCGATCTTATGCAATCGTGACAAGTGAAATCGATATGCACAAATCTACACAATGCGATAACGGTGGTGTCACTCTATGAAAAGAAGAAAATAGAAATGAAGTCGAGTCATGATGAGGGCACTGCTTAAACTTAATCGTCATTATCAGCTCTATTTAACTCGCGTCCCACGTCAGCGGAAAGTATTTTTTTTTTTTTTAACTTCTGAAGATCGTACAAAGTTCGGCATGTATCTAACTTCGTTTGGTACTTCAAGAAGGTCGAGAGCATAGAGTCTCAAATATCAGGCTAGCGGCCCAAAAAAGTTGGAAATCTATTCGTTTTTTCTCATTCAAGACTTGGGTTTTTTCCTCTTTTTTTTTTTTTGGTCGAATCATTGAAGACTCGAGCTGTATATACAAGACCAGGGGGGCAAAAAGTACTTGCTTCTGTGCTTCTGCATTGAGATGCATGTTGCACAAAAATATCCACTGTGAATTCTGGAAATGCAACACTTTTGCCAACATTGCAAACCCTGCAGAGTAATTACTATGTTAACACGGCTCATTGTGTTCCTGATTAGTAAAATCGAATGTAGAAAACCACATCCGATCCTTTGGAAATTGCGAAGTTTGAGAAAACAAAACTTCAGAAACGCGTATCTCATCGCTTTGACATTTTTCTGGGCAATTGTTTTCTTCCCTTTTTTTTTTTTTTTTTTAATTCCGCATACACAGCTCAAGAATCAACTCCAGATTGAAGGTTCTTTTTATCCAACATTTAATGTATACACAAGCACCATTGCATATCTGTCAAGGTCGTTTCTAGTTCCTCCATCCCTTATTGGAGGAAATTTTCTTTCATCCGTTTTTTGACCGGTGGGCTACAAACGTGGACGTCGCCCACAATTTATATCTGATTAACTACTACATATGTAGGTGATTTCCATAACTTTGAAACCAATAATCAGAGTTACGGGCGGAGGAAATTTCCTCCGCCCGAAAGAACAAAAATATAAGCCCTTCTATCATGGGGCATCATCCAGACGTGAACCTCTTCATTAAGAAATTTGAATACGGAAAGAGAGAGAGAGAGGTCAACTATGGATTGCAAATGGGGAATTGACACATAAAAAGAAAAAGGAAACAAGAATTGGAGTAGTAAACCAAGACCAGAGAGCCCTCAAGGGCTTGTCCCTGGCGGTTGACAGGTAGAAGCGAACCCCCAATCTCCGTTCTTAAACGGACCGCCCAAGTCATCAAGAAGAATAGTAGATAAGAATGGCAATACCCACAATGAGAGCAGGGACTGGGTGAAAAATAATCAAAAGTCCTCTCTTCATCTAATGCTCTTCATGGTGCACATAAATCTATTAACCAGTCAGCCTAATTTATGAATTAAACAAGTGCAAAATCCACAGAGAGAGAGAGAGAGAGGGAGGGAGGGAGGGAGGAACCGACACTCGTAAGGCAGAACCAGTGCTGAAATTTGGATTCAAGAGGTCCTAGGAAAAAGTATCACAGTATTTTTTGTATTGGCAGGGTGGACTTACAGGTTAAGGAGGGGTAAAGGGTCACTTCACCTGTCCTTGTGGGGCTGCGAGTGAATCACGAGGAAGCTGCATACACGCACCACAGCAATCAGAAGCCATTTTCATTTATAAATACTGACAAAAGAAGCAAGAGGTGGGAAAGAAAGAAAAAATTCCCTGGTATTAGGCCTCCTTCCCCCTCATCCCACTATAAATACGCAATAATTTTATTGGCATTGGTTTCTGCCAGTGATATTTGATCCCTCAGCTGCTTTTCCTCGACTGAGTCCTAGCCATGGACGCAGTGGCAGCATCGGCCGGTTCGAGGATCAAAACCTTCAACGTCCTCATGTCTTCGTCCACCGGTAGGAGGGCTAACCCCACAAACTTGATTCAACCGGCTTTCTCTTCCTCCAGGAAGGAAATGCTCCCCCTTTATACTTGCAGCAAAACCTTCCCTAATAGATTTCACGGCCTCAAGAGATTATATCCATGTTCCGGCTCTAAATCCAGTCCAGTCCCTCCCATCAGCTGTTCCATGAAACCACGCATTGACAAAAACAATGCAACCAACAAGAATCCCACCACCGAGCTCCATCAGAAGTCGACGGCGCCAAACCTGGACACTCCGCCGGCCAATCCGCCGGCTACATCAACTTCTTCTCAAGGTCTGGTCTTTGACTTGGGTCCTAGCAATTCCTGGGATTGCCTGGAAGTTGGTTCGCCGGTGGTGAAAAGGTATATTGGCGACAATGAGGAGAGATGGTACATGTGGTATCATGGGAGACACGGCGGCAGCAACAGCTCCGAGTCCATCGGGCTTGCCGTTTCGAGCAACGGGATCCACTGGGCACGGGGAGGTGACACAGTTAGATCTTGTGCAGATGCAGGAATGGTGATGAGCTGTCGTAACAGTTGGTGGGCTTTCGACACTGAAAGCATCAGGCCATCTGAGATGGTGATAATGTCCAGTCCGATGTACAGTGCCGTTTACTGGCTTTACTATACAGGATGTAGTTCGGACGAAATTGATTTGTCCGGAGTGCCTACCATTTCCTTTGGAAACCCAGAAAGATATAGCGGTGATGGGGACGCCAACGGAAAGAGTGCAGTGGGCAAAATTCATAAATCTCTGCCCGGCTTGGCCTGCAGTCAAGATGGCAGGCACTGGGCCAGAATTGAAGGAGATCACCACAGCGGAGCTTTGCTTGATGTGGGATCTGAGAAGGAATGGGATTCTTTGTTTATCGCAGGACCACATGTTATAGTCCACGAAAACGATGATCTCAGAATGTATTATTACTCCTTCGACAAAGATAATTGTCAGTTTTCCATTGGACTGGCAAGGTCCAGAGACGGAATCAGATGGGTCAAGTATGGAAAAATCCTGGGAGGTGGATCAAGCGGTTCCTTCGATGAGTGCGGAGTCAAGAATGCTTGCGTGGTAAGAAACAAGAAAGCAGGAAACTACTTGATGGCCTACGAGGGTGTCGCAGCAGATGGGAAGCGGAGTATTGGAATGGCAGTCTCTGAAGATGGCTTGAAGAACTGGAAAAGGCTTCAGGAAGGCCCGGTGCTGCAGCCTTCCGAGGATGAAGGATGGGACAATAAAGGGGTGGGTTCCCCATGTCTAGTCCAGATGGAGAACAGCATCAATGAGTGGAGACTGTATTATGGAGGCTTTGGGATAGGAGGAAGGACAGGAATCGGAATGGCTTTGTCCGGAGGCAGTAACATTAGGACA
Source organism: Eucalyptus brandiana (assembly GCA_014182725.1). Lineage (NCBI taxonomy): Eukaryota > Viridiplantae > Streptophyta > Magnoliopsida > Myrtales > Myrtaceae > Eucalyptus > Eucalyptus brandiana. The sequence continues at coordinate 39,742,726 of CM024674.1, forward strand.
TTCAGAAGATGGGCCGGGTTTTGCTTGTAAACTAGATGTACATATTGGTCTGTGATTACATATTTCAGCAACAGTTCCAGCAAACGAAGTTGTTTCTTACTCATTATAATAGAATAACATAAGGGCCGACCGGTGGGGCATTACAGTAACGCGAAAAGAAAAACAAGCCTTTCTTTTGATATGTTTTTACTTTTCCACCGCAAGATAATCCTAAAGAGAGCAGTGTATGCAGGATTTTACACGACGTTTCAGACAAAACAGAGGATGCTGAATCTCCAGGTAGGGTTCTCTCTAACCAAGGTAAAAAACTCAGCACATGCCTGGGAAATGTAAGCGTTTACCTTTAATCTAGCTTACAGTGTCATCTACAAGGCTGAAGGGATCACTAGGATCATCATTATCTTCTCATTGGCTCTTGATAGCTTCTGCTTCAGACTGCTTCCCAAACATCCTCTGAAGCCATAGAGAGATTCAGAGAGCCGACACATCACATGCGAAAGCAATAAAGGCGGACACAAAAATTTTCTGAATACAAACTCATTGGTTGGATAATCCAGTAATTTCTATACTAAAAGATTCTAACGATGGTGGAAAACTCTAATGCAAAGATTGATATCAGCAACAAAGACGCATTAGATGAAGTGTGTACTATGAGTATCGACATTTGATATGATTAAAAGCCTGAAATGACGCATGTCTTTGGAGAATACATATTTAGTAAATGTCGCACAAAACAAATCCTAATTTTCAATTATATTTTACTATACCTTCAGAACTTCCCATCTCCAGGAAACCAGGAGCAGGGCTGGGTACATGAATGAACCCCTCCCTAGACCGCACAGTGCGGGGACCTTTTGCACTAGGACACCTTTCTGAAAAATAGTTGAGAACTTCACAGCCATCATCAGAATTCCCTGCAAAATTCTCTTACAACCAAACAGTGTCATACACAAGGCCAAATTCCTATGGCATGAGTAAATGAGTGAGTTTGGACTAAATAACTTGATTTATAATGCGAGAAAAGAACCTAGAATAAGCTGGTAGGCGGAAACTCAAGTTACAAGGAAACAAATGATGATTAGAACTATGTTACAGAAAGATATCTCGAGACACCAGATGCATTGTACGAGGAGGAAAAATTCCACCAAATAAGAAATTTTACCCATTCTGATGAGAAACTTGTCATAAATCTTCTGCTTATAAAGTAAGAAACAGCGCCCTTAAAGTTCGCAGAAAAAGATATCTACATTTTTTAATGAGTGCCATTGCCAAACTTTTAGTAAGAAAACATATTTAACAAACTAAAAGCTATTCGGTTTGTAAACAAAAAACATTTGAAGGTGCATAGTAAAGGCTGAAGCTATCAGAATTGAATGCAATTAACTAATTCATCCAATGCAAACAGAGTTTAATGTTTCACGTGCTCACATGTCACTTTCTAACTTTTTCTGCATCAGATGGAAAAAAGAGTGATGGTCCACACGGATTCCAGCTTCGTTAGATATGTCTTCTTATGATTTAATTTCTGCATGTATTGGATGAAAGTACTTTACATATACCGAGTCGTGTAAAATTGCAAGACGAAATTGTGCATGCAGCATAGTATATGGTACGAGATGACTCTATCCCGAGTAATTCAGAATATATATGACGAATACACCATTAGCACTCAAAGGCAAAGCATTGCTCTTGTCACTACACGCAAGGAGCACTTCACCAATAAGAAATGCCACCTATCTTGTCATAAGAATTTATCCTAGTAATCAAATTATGAGTGAGGAGCACAGATCAGATGTTTTTCCTAACAATCTTCATTGAAAAGGGTGACCTCCCTTATGCTTATTACCGAGTTGACTTATACATGACTAATTTCCTAGCTTTCCACATGAGGGAGCTGAAACCTAGCAAGACTTATTACAGAACATGTCCATTTCAATGTCGGGGTGGCAAATAAATGGGAGGATGTGATGCATTTAAATTATAGTAATAATTCAGATCAATGCATACAATATAAACAAACAAAGAAAATAGACGTACTGGAAGAATCTCGACAGAACCCACTCTTATTTCGTGAGGGATGAGAACAAGAATTCAGCATGGACCAAATTAAATTCCAGAATAGACAAATGCCAAAAGCCAAAGAATGACACAAAGTCGCGTGAGGCACTAGTTCATGAGATGGTATGTTAATTTAAGTGTGTAAGTACAAATATTTTCCTCTTGAAAAATTTCACATACTTCTTCAAACAATGAAAGGAATTTTCATCTAAAGAAGGTTGACATCCTTCAAAAGAGTTGGCATTAGAAAAATTCTACCCTAGAACTCCCTGAAGATCTTTTTGCAGCCACATCTACAGGAAAAGTCCACTGAGAAAGGTGGATGTCCTTTCAGAAAATGAACAGTGGAAAGTTACATGTCCATGGGTGCACAAAAGATAAGCTACAATTCTCCCTGGAATATCAAAAGAAAAGGGGGCTGATCCTTTCTTGTTTGGAAAAGTAAGGAGAACGAATATGTGAGTGCAAAATTTTGAAGATTTTAAAATTTTTGTGAGAAGGAAAAAGAGGGAGATGAGAAAATACAGTTGTCTTCCTTCCCGTTTTCTTCCTCTCTGGCCTCCAAAACATAGTATTAAGTAAAGTTCTTGCCCTTACATGCCCATCACAAACAAACCTAAGAGGACCAAAGAGAAGAACTGAGCTTTCTGGATACAGAACTCAGAAAGAGAAAAGATATGACGATGCCTCAAACTATATAATAGTCAAAAGATGACGTCTGTGAAACCTTGTACTCACTAGAGGCAGACTCTATTTCCCTTTCTTGTCAGAAGGAAAAGCAGTAACTGCCAACAATGAAATTGATTGGTCACTTCAAACTTTAAAAAGGTATGCTCCCAAGAAAACGAGCTGAACAAGGTGATCAACATTACTCGATAAGACAGATACGCCGCCACCAAGTCCTCTTGATAACCTGAGATGACGTCAATGCTCTTACAATTCTGTGCCATAATCTTTCTCTACACCTGATCTTGACTAAAGTTGCAGAGATAGACAACTAGAAAACAAAAAGCCCATGACACATGCAGGTCAATATGCTGGAGTCTTTTCATCTACAAGCTCAAGCAAAGTAAAAACAAACCCAAGTGGGCCGTTTGAATCAAGAATAAGGAATCCATATCCAGGAAACTATAAACCACTGAACTCATCAACATGAAATGCCTCCTAAAGCAGCAAATTTAAAGAAATAACATAAAATCCTTCAAAGCCATCTACAAAACCAGTAATAGTCAGTTATTAGACGTAAGATGAATCAGTAAATAGTAATAATCTCTCTGCTGGTATGATGACATTTGATTAGAAATCTTTTCTCATTTTGTAGAACCAGGACCCGTGCATATCAGCTCCACGTGTGCTCATTTGCTTGAAAAATTGCAGACCACAGTTTCCACTAAATCATGATCAAAAGTCTGGTACTCTCGGTGATAAGAAAGATCATAAGCAATTAAGTTTGGATTAAAATAAAATTTCAGCCCTGTAAATGCAATTATACAACCCTAAGCATCAATCACCATGACATCTAAAACCTAAGGTGTTGCTAATACCCACAGCAGCACAACAAGTGCCCCAACAAAGAAGTATGTCAAAGAACGTCGATGAAAAGATAGTCCACGCATCTTCACGGGCTTCCTAACATACAAAGTATCATATCTCTCATAGGCCAGCTCCAGTAAACTGCCGCTTCCTGAACAGCAAGCCAAGGAGCCAGAGACGATGATCAAATCGTCCTCAGATTAACAAGGTCGCGAAAGGAACGAACGGGGTCTAAGTAGCTAATCAATGTCATGGACTCCGATTGGAGATGATGCCAGTTAAATACCCATAAACTGTAGCCCGGCGCATAACACTCCTGAGCATCGAATCCAATTTCCACGACACTTCCCAAAATCAGATGCAAGATGCCAGTGAACAATGCCCGACATCAATTTGGGGATGCCGGTTCAACCATTAAAGGCAGGTGCCATAACTCTCACTGTCAGGACGGATCAGAGTCAAAGCCCACTCATCAAAAGCATCAGAATGCTTAATACCAATCACAAACTTGACCAACACATTCCAATTCGCTCAGCTTCTTCTCTTCCTCTACACTAAAACATCCATCCCGGACACATTACAGCTTCCTCCGCACGAATCAGTCCGGTTTTGAGACGAATACCCATCGAAACTTCAATTCCATACCGAAAAAGGAGGATTCCGACATTATACAACGAAGGAAGAACACGAACCGAGTCGCCTAATTCGCCTCCTGTCCGGCCACGCTTCGCTTCGACTCCAACCAAAACACGACAAAATCCTAAAAAAAAAAAAAAACTTAAGAATAGATAATGTGCCATTACGCCAATCAGGGAACACTGACCAGAGATGGCGACTCGAGCTCGGAGGGGAAGATTCTCGGCCAGCCGCCGTCAATGGCTCGTCGCCGGCCACGGAACTTGAAGCTTCGCCGCACGAAAGCACGCTGAAGCAGGAACAGGGACTGAAGTGGAATTAAATAAGAGTTCGGGGGTTTGTCATTTAGTAAATTAATGGAAGATAAAAGCTCTTCGCTAATTATAATAATTCGTTAGCGACTTGGGCCTGAGGCCCAGCCTTGTTTCTTCGCTTCCGTTCGTTGGATTTTCTTGCTCGGCCCAATAACCCGGCGATTCCAAAAAAATGTAAAGGTTTAATAATATGACGAAAAACTTCAAATTAGTATAGCCATGATAAATTTATAATACACTAATTTTTTTATCACCAAAGACATCAAATTAGAACGCATATGACAAATTCACCCTCTAAACTGCTGGATTGAATTATATGTGGCAGTTGACGAATATATTTTATCTTCCGTTTATCACAAGTACACTATATTATGTTTTCCTATGGTATTAATCAAATCTAACGAAAACTAATTGCAAACAAATTTATCGCAATGCGCCAGTTTGAGATATTTAGCGATAAATTTATCGCAGATATATTAGTTTGGGATTTTTCGTAACATTAATCCAAATGTAAATAGATAAAGTACTTATGTTATTAAGAGAAAATGTGGGCTAAATGGGCATTGGTTGAATAATCGAACTCAACTCAACTCGATTTTACAGTGGCACTCAAGAAAGAGCTTGACCCACCTCAACCTGACTTGCAAGTAGATCTCAATCCATAGACAAGGCTCGAGATTAGATGTATCAAAAATGAATTATAAACCCATATTTGGGGTTGGGTTCTTAGTCCAATCCAATTCTCTCTCAATATGTTCCTCAAAAAATGCGTTTCAAGCAAATACTTGCCCCAATAAAGAGATCTTGGTAGAATTGCCACATAGCACAATTTTGCAAATAATTAGCCCACTTATTTCTTGAAAGATGGGAAACATGAGATAACAAATCCAATCTTTAACCAAGATTTCGAACTCTCAATCATGGGAAAATCTATATTTGATATATTTTTCTTCGAATGAGACTTCAATTCCAAATTAAACAAATTAAAATGATTATCATAAACTAATTTGAATTGAATATCTTGTGTGACAAAAAATTTGATGAACTTAAAATAATGAGACGATAAAATTAAATATTTTCACATATTTTTACTCAAAGTTTAGACATTACATCAAACACATTAAAACTTCAAAAACCACATTATAGATTGAGCTAGAGTTCAGAGACCAACAATTTAAAACGTCAGGAATGATATTATATATTATGCTAATGTTTAAAGACCATTTGTATAGTTATCCTAAACTAAATTTAAGTAATGAACGGTTTACTGAGACAAGACCGTCCTACTTTGCCAATACCTCATTGCATTTTAGAAATAAGAAAGCCATCTTCGGTACGAAAGCACATCGGCCGGCCAAACCATCCGGTTACTAGAGATTTTGACCATTTTGAAACCGAATTTTTCATGTGAGATATTCAGTCCGGTGCAGACGACAGTAGGTCAAAGCCGGGACGAAATCGTGTTATAGGGACTGGCTGGAAAAGAAGGGTTACAACCTTTGCCACTAGACGGCTATTTTGGATGAATCGACCTATTCCTCGTGACATCCGCAACTATATAAGTTGCACCCGCCATCAATCAAGAGATGAAAAATCACACCAAAAAAAATGACCATACGACTTTATTCGATAACAAATAAAATTAGAACCGCAAAGGCAATTAACAAATGAAGAGGCGAATATGCTCCCGAGAGCTCGAGATGATATCGCCCCTGAAGCAATGCTGAAACAGTTCCCAATCTATGGAAAGAGGAGTTTCCTTGGTCTCAAACATCAGACATTCTGACAAGCTTTTCGTAGAGAATGCGGTTGTCTCTACCAGTATTGCTCTCCCATAACGCGCACGCCACCAGTTCCTGATTCAGTCAAACCATGATTCACATGGTGCCAGGGAAATCGAGAAAAAGGTGGAAAAATCCCTACATCTAAAAGAATTGCATGCAATTTCTTACCTTGACATCTCTATGACATAGGAACTTCCCCAAGCTGTGAATGATCAACCTCATATCTTCAACCTAAAAAAGGGAAGACAACCCTTTACTCTCCCTGACTAATTATAGAGTAACACAGGAAAGCAGATTTTCTACTCACCCTTATGTATCCAACTCGGTTTCTGTCAAAGAACCTGAAAGCCTGTTCAGAATAATATAACCATCAGAGAATAAGCATCACTTGAAGAGCTAAGCGAAAAGCAGACAAAAAATATGAGGCAGCAGAACATGCCTGCAGTAATTCCTTATTGACCACACTATCCTCAACACCTGCTTGTTTCATCCCTGTTCCCACTTCCTCTCCTTTTACAGGTGCGCTAGTATCATGATCTGGCTTAGACCCAGGAGTTGTCACACTAGATTTGTCCTTTGCAGATTCCTCATCCTTCACCGGTTCCTCTGCTCCACTCTCTTTGTCCCCGCCTACCTTTTCAGGCCCAGTATTGACATCAGTATTCTCCAATTGTGTAGTTGCCTTCAAGAATCAAACTAGAAAGCAATTAGGCAATCGTATCAAAAATATCCAAAGATTGAAGTAACAAGATGCAAAGCACTGGTTCACACAGAACGATCCACAGCATAGAACAATCATCTAATTTCAGATCAAGCAACAAACAAGCATAATGAGAATTTCTTTGCTTGCCTCTTTAGAAGTCTCAAGTTGGGATGTCGTTTCCTCCATTTCATCAAACTCTTCTGGATCTTCTTCAGGATCTTCCTCAAGATCCTCATTGTTATTTGCTCCTTCATTCATTTTCTCATCATCAACATTGTCATTGGAATCATTGTTGTCCTTAGTCTTTTCATCTTCTGGTTTAGCAGAAACGTCAGCTGTCTCAAGGATAGCTGATTTGCTTTTTGGAGGCAGTTCAAAAGTCTTCGATTGTTTTGGTGCTTTTTTGTAATTTCCTGTCTCTTGATTTTCTTCTCGCCTCCTCTTGCGCTCATTTCTTTTTTTAATAAATTTTGTACGCATTTTCTTCATTTCAAATCAGCACATGAAAGGAGTAGAACATTTAGCTATTCAGTCAACTCAAGCATTTTATTCAGATGAGGTGGAAAAGGCAAAAGACCCATCCAAAGATACCTGCAAAAAGCTAAAGAGACGACATCCCATCTGATACTGGAGCATCTCATAAAGTGATTCTGCAAATACTGAAAGCTACAACAACAAACAAAGAATTGGCATTGTTGTTGTATCTCATGCATCAAAAGGAACTAGTACAAATAATAATACAACACCATTGTCAGTCCAAACTCGTACGCAAAGGCAGATCAGATAGATGTCACATGTTGAAGCCAAGGATCTCACCTCAAAGTTCGATTCTTCGGCATCCTTGTCAGAATAGTCTAAGAGTGAATCAAGCGAAAGTGATAACGAACGCAACTGCAACATTAACAGCACAACAATACCAGAAGTAAGCTGATGTTTGACATTGATACAAATACACAGCAGTCATGACAATAAGAAACTCTTAGGGTCAAACCTACTTTAGAACCCTTGGGACCTTTTGTTTGTAGAATCAGGCCTGGGCGGGGAGGTTCTTCAACCTTTCTCTTTGCCCTTGTATCTTCATCTGATTTTCTCATAGATTCATCTTTCTGATTTGCATCTTTTTTCTCCTTATCATTCTTTGATTCCACCTCTCTCAAACTCTTATCCATATGAACATCATGCTCGGGACCTTTCTGCTTCTCAGCTTTGCCCTCAGCTATAGCGCTGGAGCCAATTTTCTCTTCAACTCCCTTTTCATCCTTTTTTTCCTCCTCATTGACCACACTTTCTGCTGCTGCTGAGGTCTTTGAAGTATTCTGCATCTCAGGAACTGATGCTTGTGACTTTTTCTTGCTAATTACTTTCTTCTTCGGTTTGTTCACTTCGCTCACCTGACTTTTGGCATCAGCAACAGGCTCATCCATTTGCCCTTCCTTGACAACAATTTGTTCACCATCTTCCTTAGAATCAGCCACCCCAACATCGACTTCCCCATCCACAACCTTCTTCTTAGGTACTTTTTTAATTATTTTCCTCTTTATGGTTGTCTTTGCACCACTATCTTGCCCGACCATGGCACTATCAGGATCGGTTTTCTCTTTAGTTTCCCCTTCGGTGCAATCTGTCTCCATTTCAGTTTTCACCACAGACTGCACGCCTTCTTTAACCGCAGGAACTTTCTTTACCACCTTTTTCCTGATAAAAGTTTTGACAACAGTAGATGGTTCATTCTGCTTACTTGCTGTCTCTGATATTGTGTTACCATCTCCAGCATCCTTATCAAGCTTGTCACTCTGTTTACCATCACTTTTCTCCATTATAGCCTTCTTGTCTGCAACCTTTTGTTTTACAATCTTCCGTATAATCTTCTTCTTCCCAGTCTTGACAGTGCCAGCTGCCTGAGCACCAGTTGTTTCTCCTGATTCCTTTACTTTTTCATCCTTGTCAAACTCAGCCATTTCATCCGCATCCTTCTTCTCATTTTTGCCACTTGTTTCTTCAGTTTCACCTTCTTGGACAGAAACGGCATTTTTATCTTTCTGATCACCATCCCCATTCTCTCCAGAAGTTCCAGAGTCGTCGTTTTTCTCAGATTTGCCAACCATTTTTGAATCTTTTAAGGAATTTAAACCCTTGTCTATTAAGAAAACAAAAGAAAAACAACAGCATGCATGTTAGCGAAACAGGTGAAAACATTGGGAATTCTCGCAAATTTCACTCACCTTCGGTTCCCTCCATCCTATCTCCAGACTTCTGCAATAAAATTGTGATTTTAGAATACCAATAAAAGACTCCTCATGTTCCACTTCATTGATAATTGGAGAATAAAAGACGCTAAAGACTGACATATCAAGCTACACGAGCAATATTATACATTTATCATTACTGCCTCTTTGTACTGATGCCAAGTCAACTACCATCAATTGGACAAATGAACAGGCATCAAATACAGAATGCTTGGAGCCCACTGGACAAAACCAAACTAAGAGCAAAACCTGTCAACACTGACAACTTCCGCCACCCAGACTAAGTTCCTCAAATATGCAATTAACTGTGACTGTGACCCAAACAGCACATCTGAATTAGAATGGAAATGCGACCACAGTACTTTCTTACTTCAGGAAGAAAATTAAAGCTGTAAATTTTTCTTTCCTTTCCCTATCAAACTTTACAGGGACAGAACTTAATGATGTTTAATATCAAGTTCAATATACTAAAATCAGAACATCAGATCAGTTCATCAACAAAGCAGATGAAATCCAAACCTAAGGTTTTGATCAAAAGTGCAACTTATTTGGCACCATAATAAAGACCATTTAGGCTCAGTCAGGTTCAACCTTTATTTCCAATACCCCAAAACAAGGTACCATTCTTGAGACTTGCCAGTCACATGGTATGTGATCTCACTTGGAGTCCAAGAAATTTAAGACCGTACCAATCTCCAGCAAACCACTGTCCAAACATGAAGTGACAGAACACTCATACAATAGCATAGTCCTTTTAATTTCACCCACCAATGAAAGCATTACATTGCATGGTGATCACTTCAGTTTGATATGAAAGACTGAGAAAGTATCATATCTTGGGCCACATCAAGGAACATTCACCCGTAAGCTGTTACTAAAGAATCTAGGTCAAAGTTAAACTGAGCAAAACAGAAGGTTTGGTAAGGAAAGGACGCCAGTCACTTTTTCATAATACCTAAATCGTACATGAAATTCTTCATATTAAAGTATTATAGAGATAAAATCATAAGAGTAGCAGTAAAGTGAATAGATGACAGAGTCAAGGGTTAGTGGATGAGTATTAAGGTGGAAGAACTTTTTAAAGAAGGCATCAAGATGCAGTAAGCACCCAACAACACCAGACTTTTCATTGACAATGCATAAAGACCAGCACATTCAATTGCAAAGCAACTTCTGTTCATGTTGTGATTGTCTTATGTGAGCCATTGCTAATAAACCACAGCATCAATAAAAATACAAACCTCATCTTTTAAATTTCTTCTCCGTTCTCTGTCAGCAACAACATTCTTATGAGCAAGCCACTGCTGCCTCCACATCTCCAGTGATGGAAGACAGTCCGACAAGTCAGGGACAAAGAGTACAGTGATCTCTTTATGGCTAAAGAGGCCATCCTTCCCAATTCGATCATAATGTATCTGTAATGTCAAAATGCAAGAAGAAATGAAACAAATTTTGAGCACATGGGCGCACAAATACACTGCATGCATGCATGCTTACATATATGCATGCGATGAAGGATATCAATGAACAGAGTCATTTAACCACAAAGTCACATACAAACACTACAAACCAGGGCAAACAAATGCTTTGGACACATACACTGCTTGACAAGGTAAGTGGAGTTCAAAAAAGCTTGATCACGCAGACAAGGCAATAAACACAGTCATATATCTTTAGTATTAGAGACATGATTAGACAAAAGCATGCTCTATGGGCTGACAGAATGCCCACAGTGAACTAGAATGAGATAGGACCAATGTCATCATTACAAGCACGTGTGACCTCGGAATATTCAAATCCCACCTCCGGTTTTTTTTTTTTTGGGGGGGGAAGGGTACCATTCTATGGGCTAGGTGGGATGCAAAATAGCACCCCCCCAAAAAAAAAAAAAAAAAAAAAAAAAAAAAAGAAAGCTAGTTACCTCGAGGAAACGATTCCAATGCTGACAATTCTTTAAGTCAAGTTGAGTGATATCTTTAGCATATCTGAACATTTACAGCATTTTAATGATTTAGCAAACACGGTAATCTTAAAAACCAAAAAGGTAAAAAAAAAAAAAAAAAAAAAAAAAAAAAAAAAAGAAAGAGAAGACGAACCTAAGGGCTGCCTGTATTAAGGAAGAATCATCAACAGATGGATCACTGCCATCATTACAATTCCATGGTCCGCCAATTGCCATGAAAGAATGATCCTTCCTAAGAACAGCAAACCTTAAAATGTTACAAATATGGGGAACATGATCACCATAGCTCTTATCAGACGATAGATTCTCCAGGGCGCTCCTGCTCAGTCCACTCATCAGAATCACCTACACCAGCATCAAACAGCGCATTTTAGGGCAAACATGCAGCACTAATTGGGCCAGTATGTTCAATCCACAAGGAGTTTCTCAAATTGCACAAATATATAAATAAACAGAATCACAGACTTGACCTGTGTCTGTGTCCTAAGATACATAGCAAGTTTTGTGAATGCAAAAGAAACGATCCTCAAATTTAAAAAAAGAGTCCCAGCAAATGAGAAACCCCGTCAATTTCAAATGGAATCAAATCCGACAGAAGGTAAATTGGTATGTCTCCCCATTTGAATGTGAAGAGGGATACAAATGGTCAAATTCCATCTTACCAGGACTTCTAGGGTCAAAGGAATGAAGACTAAGGTACAAGAGTTCCTTTTAAGTAGATTGAGGACAGAGTCCTACAATTGCAGATTCAAGGGGGATGCAAATGAAGCAAAAGTGAAACTTGAAGACCAGAGGATGAAAAACGTAAGAAGAGAAGGGGGATCAAAAGAATCGTTCAGAGACAAAGAAATAGGAGAAGGAAGAAAGGCAAGGAAAAAAATGCAAAAAATGCCACCTAACCTCCAAGAGTAAAATGGACAAAAAAAGAAATGCTCTAAGAGTAAATTCATTGGCATTTCATTGAGGTTGGAATCATGGAAGGAAATGTAAAGCGGTGCCTCGTGAAGACAATGACTTAAGACATATGCTGCCACAAGAAATATTCACGAATGTAAAATGTCAAAATTGAGTATATCCAAGAGACTATTGCTGTGGCTCCCCAATACAAGTCAAACTTGTTTATAGTGGCTTAGGGAAACACTAAAATACACTGGAGAGAAGTCCAGCTACAATATATATTCAAAAGTAAATATAAATATAATATGTAAACACGTAGGAAAAGGGTATTGACGAGTTGAAACTCTAGATCAACTCATGAGTTTTGATCCTATATGCTGTAAGATATCAAATAAATGACTTACAATGGTGAACAAAAAAACTCAAGAGGATAAATATCACAAAAAGATATATTTCTTCTACATAATAATATTGTGAAGGGGAGCCTTGGCCCAATGGTAAAGTTGTCACCCTGTGACTCTGGGTAAGGCAGTGTATATTAGTGGTGGACCCCAAACATAGCCAGAGCATGATGCACCAGGCTGTCCTTATACATAACACTATTGTGCTTATGCAGACAATAAAGTTTGCTTTGCTTGCATGAACTAGAAAGTCAAGAAAACTTCAGGTCGTCCACTATATCATCAATTCATCCTGACAAGAGGTTAATGTGCAAGAAATTATCATAACATTGGCAGTTCCAAGTACCAAACATTAATCAAGTCCTAAGGATGGCCAGCTAAATAGCATATTTCAGTTAAATAGATATCAATCACAGCAACATGAAGATTGAACTTGACAAGATAATGACCTGATTCAAGAACCAACATCTGAGAGCTAGTGCTGATTAGGATCAATAGATTTTATCTTTGCATCCTTTTTCACTAGCAAACTAATCTGCAGACCTCATTTCTATTCTATCCCTACGAGTCAAAATGCAAACTGAGCACTTGAACACAAATCTGACACACTTAAGGCTTCACCGACACAGATATACAAGGAAGCATGTAACAGTATTCACGAGCCAAGTTAATCTTAATGACTAATTATTAACAGTAAGCCATTAGGCACTTTACTTGTACCCATCCTGTCTGCAGTAAACTTTGGTACTTGGCTTGGAGTGCATATCAACATAGTGAATTTTTGAGACAGCATAAAATGTACTCAATTAACTGCAGTATGGCAAATGCTACAGTCATCATCCTTTTAAATTAAAAAAAAAGTGTGGAAAATCAGGTTGGCTACAAGTCCAAAGCTCTAGGAAAAACATACCTTAGCGTTCCAGACGATATCTCGACGTACTGGTTGTTCTGAGTCATTGGAGAGGAGTTTGGTGGATGACTCTTTTGGTTCAGCTGCACTCTCATCTTCAAGAAAGTCGTGCTCAAAACTGTCCCAGTCAACAAGATACATATTATTCACACGCGCTATAAAGAGACAACCAACCATCTTTGGGCCATGAGAAAATCTTTACACAACTAAAGGAATGTTTTTACATAGTTCATAGCAATACTAATGGAAGATTATTACTTCCACAATTTCCAGTACAAGGTACCAGAAGCAAAATAAGGTAGCGTGAATAGAAAAGACAATACAAGGTACCTGACAGGGGTATGTAACGAGAGCTTAAGGCAATCCTTAGGCCAACTCACCACCACCTGAAACACGATAGGGTTCAAGTAAGAGCACATTTAATCACTTAAAAAAAAAATTTCATCGAAAGAATGACATAATAAAACTGCAAACCTTGGAAAATTCTGGAGACACAAGAAGTCTTGGATAGCGTTTATCCAGAGACATATAATCCCTTTCTACAGCTACTAAACTGGACGAGTAGACCTGCAAAAGAATATTCAAGAGCTTAATTATGAAATACAACAAATTGCACCAGAAGCCAACAAGGAAGACGCATTTATCCAAGGCTTATTAGTCTCTGAGACCATTCTTCACCAGAAACCAATCAGGAAGACACTTTTAATCGAGGCTTACTAGTCTCTGCTGCTATCTCTTTAAGCAAAAATTTATAATTCTATCGGGAGTAGCAAAAGAACCATTGCGTTATATCCACAGAAGTATACTAATACATATGCACGCGCATGCGCATATGCACGTATCTTTTCTTATGGGGATGATCAAGAGGGGAAGATAAAGAATGGTACCAAATTGTAGAGCATGTGTTTAACATGTAAGAACATCTTATGAGGAAATCTTGGCAGTCAAACCACAGTGATTCGATATACAATTGATGCTGGTGATAAATGACGCAGCTCCGCAGAGAAAATTCTCCAGTCAACAATCTATTTTTTTTAGCTAAGGCAAAGTTTTTCCTTACTGGCTAACAAGACTCAACTTAACGGGCCAGCTCCAATTTTTAGATCAATTCTCATAAGAGAGGCATCACCCCGAAAAAGCATGTAGAGGACTTATGGGACTGGAGAGGCGCAAGATAGGACTGGAAAGCATTGAGCAGAGTGAACGATGAAGAGATTTGAAGAAAAAGAAACGTGAGGACAGAGGTAAAGTGATGATGAACGGCAAAGTAGCACTAGAAAGCAGAGAGATGGAGCATTTCAGAAGAGAGGTGCCTTCAGATTCTTCAACAATCGATGTATTCCAAGTTTAGAATGTCAGAGTAATAGATAAAGCAAAGTGAGAAGCCACTTGGCCAGGAGTAACATAAGGAATCCCAAAGCAGAAGCAATCTTCCCCTCAGTAGTCGCAGATCTCTGGAGGAAGATAATCTCTTTAATGAATGATGAATAGAACAATCCTTGCATTCCTTTTCTTTACCTTGCAGACATATTCTCTCCTTATTTGTTTAACAGGTGAAGGACGCCTTCAGAATGACAGAACAGGAGCAAGTTAGTGATGAAGGCACAGGAAACCGAGTAGGAACATATTCACACTAGAGCAGGACGCAAAGTAAATCATCAAGGTCCACCTATTTGAAGCTTCATGATGTGGAGAATCTCGTCGCAAAGATCTGCCTTCCTTTGTCAAAGAAGAACCTCGTCGGTCCTTCGAGGCCCTCGGAGGAGTCCGTTCTCGTCCAGTCTCTAATAAACGTTTTCGCTCTCGTTCTTTTTCCTTGTCTCGTTTCTCCAACAAGCGTTCCCTTTCTCGAGCTCTTTCACGTTCGCGTTCGCGTTCTCGTTCTCGTTCGCGCTCCCATTCACGTACCCTCTCCCGTTCGCGTTCTCGTTCACGTTGGTGTTCCTTCTCCCTTTCTCTTTCTCTCTCTCTCTCTCTCAGCCGCTCCCTGTGACGCTCTTCCTCTCTTAATTCAAATTCTTGAAGATAACTAGCCCTGTCATCGTTGTGTTCTTCAATCCGAGGATGACTACCGCGTGATAGTATGCTACTCGAGTAATCGGACTCGCTACCGTGAAGCCCTTTTCCAGTAGTATAGTCCCTCCCAGGAGGCAAGCTCACTCCATAACCAGGATTCAAAGAACTTTGCCCATAAATGTGATCGTCCGCATTTCTTCTTGGGCCTGCCCCTAATATTGACGGTGCTTTTGGTCCACCATAAGAGGGAGCACCAAGCATCGACAAGCTTTGAGGATCGGCGTCCATTCTACGTCCATAAGACACGAGATCTTGGTCCAGATGTCGGTTTGCAGGGACTCTTGCTGCAAGATATTCATTTTGTCTGCCAGAAATGTGTTGCTACTTAGTGGCGTAAGAAATATTCCACCATTTTATTAAGTTTATTCCAACATACTTAACAATCTTTGAAGCAGACCATGGACCACTGCCTCAGTCGATGGGCAAGTAAGGTGAACTTGGGTAGTAGACCCAAGACATGAAAAGAAAACAAATAGCATATTGAACAGCAAGTACCAAGAAGGAAATTTCCTCTAAGTGGATGCAAGATGCCTAACGCAGAATTACCTGGAGCTTCCATCAAGTGCAGTGGAATGACGTGATTGAGTTTTCAGCAAGTGTTCTTGTCGAAGTAAAGATGTCTGATCCATGCGATCATACATCTCAGACTGTCAAGACAAAAAGAAGCAAAGACTAAGCCTCCAAAGATCGTTTGTCTAGCAAGAGACGAGTTTAAATTTCATCATCTAAAAAGGAAGCAATAACAACAAAAAAGTCCCTACAATAATAATCCAACAAGAGACTAAATTGAATTTCAACACAACCAAAAAATCATTTGATCCAGTAAGAATTGGAAATGATAATAAGACACCTGACGTTGATGACCAAAACCAACAGAATCAGTGAATCTTCCGGTTGGCTCCGTCTGCACATCTCTCCTGATATAGGCGCCTTGTCTTTCAGCATACTGTCGCCTTTCTAAAGAAGGATAATCAGGAACTTTTTCTGCAAATAATCCCTCATTTTTTCGACCATAACCATGGTTGGATGAGGAGACATATTCACTGGATGTAAATTTAGGAGAAGCTGATATAGATGAGGTGTAGCTGCTGCGACCTTCTAAAACAGACTGCCCAGCCCCTTTATTACTGAGTGCCGGAAGCTATAACAAGAAGATTATAAGTAAATTATAAATCAAGCACTATCAGTATCATAAAGCATGGTGGATTCAACACCTTCAATGCTAATTAAGCTGAACATTCAAAGGACCAACCGCCTCGACATTTAAAGACAAAAGAAAACTTCACGAAAAAAAATGGTGAAAAAGATTAAATTCTCTAGAGATACATCTACAATATAAAATTGATTCAATCTTACTATGTTCCCTCATAATACTCTTCTACAGTGATGCTTTCTTTAAGAATCCTAAAAAGAAGGAAACAAGAAACAAAGAAAATTCATTTACAGAATTTTAAGTATTCCACCAAAAAAAAAAGTAACTTTTATGCTTATGGTATGCAGGAACTGATAGAAACAGTCGTCTGTTCATGATTTTTGTAAATGGGATGCTTCCCCTTTGAAATTGTTTTGCTTTACAGTGACAAATTCCTTCACAGAAGGCATAGTATAGGACAATAGATTCATATTGCTCTTCTAATAAATGCATCAATAAATGATTATCTCCTTTTTTAACAGGGCCAGAAGCAATCATGAAAGTGACCGTAGATTTTCTTCATTGTGTAAACAAGATTCAGCTAAGACATCCTAAGTTTCTTCATTCTGTTAAGCAAAAAAAATGTTTCTTCTCTGGTATCATTGACACAAGAAAACACAACACCAACTCAACAAAATTGAGAAATTTCCATGACGAATAACAAAAAAAGCAAAGGAAATTAAATCTAAGAAGAAGACAGAGTCAACTTTAATCTTAAAATGGAAAAAAGAAATACAAAAAATGAAATGAGAAATCTTTGAAAAACAATCTATCAGAAAATACAATAGAATTATATCAATCTTCTAATAAGTGTATCAATAAATGATTATCTCCTTCTTTAAACAAATTAAGAACAATTATGAAAAATGACATGTCATTTAAGACTGTTCAAATAGGTAGGTTAAAACATTATAAGTTCAGTTTAAAATACAAGACTACCTTTCGAAATCAGGAAAAATTTCCAAACTGTGAAAGGTATTGAGAGAGATAAAAAATTTCTCGCCATTTCTAAGATTCATGAAAACCCAATTCAATTCAGTAGGATCTTTCATTCACATTTTTTTCCACCAGAAACATTTTATTAAATTCTTGGACCCCAAATGTAGAATATCCTACTTTCACACAATTCACAGAGTTCAACAAGACGTCAATATTTAGGAAGATCATAAAAGGAAAGGAAAATTGACACTGAGATTAAGGAAAGGACAAAATACATCCACAACAACAAAAGAATTGAAATAATTAAATAGTTCAAACCATTAAAAACCCAAGAGCATTTTATCAGACACGTCAATGCACAGGTTAATTTGATATTTGAAAAAAATAATTTAGCAGTCAGAGATTCTCATCACACACACCAGACAATTAAATTGAATGTCCAACGTCAAAAAATGAGATATTCAGGATTTGGCCCAATGAATTCATACAGCAATCAAGGAAATGCAACGGGAGGAATTGCACCCTGGTGTCCAGTGGTGCATGACCATTAAATAAATTCTAACAAAAAGGAAGCACGACTGAAGCTTAAGATCATTGAGAAGATCAGCAACAATAGATATGCATGCAATTCACACTGACCTGCTGAGATCCACTCAAACCAGCTGAGCCATACACAGAACTATACTGTCCTCCGTAATGAGCTGCAGCTGAAGGATGAACCCTATATCCACCAACATCAGCTTCCTGCAAGGCACCATGGATTGATGAATGCTGAGAGGCCAAAGAAAATTGAGAGCCCCCATCAGGTCCACCAGCAGAGCCTCCCGAATATGCAGGTCCCATCTGAAAACTATAGATGATAAGACTAGACCCAACATGACTTCATGTTACACAAGTTTAAAGTCCCTTGGATTAACATATCCTTCGACAAGCAGTTCTAATTCAAGGAAACTCAAGCATAGGACAATACCGTGAACAAAACAACAAGGTGATTCTATGAGTTTATCAGTCCAATGGTTTCGGACCAATCAAAATTCCATATCGAAAGTGACAACAACACTAAAAGCATCACAAAGGTCCCATTCCCAGTTATAGAATCTAGTAAAAAACCAATTTTTGAGCCTTTGAATCGGGCGCTCCTCTTCAGAAAACATCAGAATCTGACAAACTCTACATGGATAGTCTTTACTCACATGCCACAATCCCGACTACTGTCCGATACGCGCCATTCTTTGCCATTCAAACCTGCGCCTTACAAATTATCCCGACGGAATTCAGCGATCGAAATTCCCAGAAACTAAACGCGTATTTCCTTTAAATCCTCTAGCGAGCCGAAAAATCGACTCGTGCATTATTGCCCAATCCATTAGTCAAGGGCCGAAACATCATTACCCAACATGCCATTAACGACCGACGGAAAAGAACATCCCAGAAGCAACATAACGAAGTTACAAATTAAAGAGAACGGTGAGACGATACGATATGGAGAGACGGTACCAATATGAACAAAGAAAAATGCAGAATTTGAAACGAGAGGACCCGCGTAACTCACCTTCTGACCATATCCGGATTGGCCAGAATACGACTGTTGCCCGTACGCACTGCTCCCTCTAGAGGAATACATGCTCTCTCCCGGCAACAAATTGCTAATCCCACTCCGCGCCGAACGTGAAAGATAAGCCGACGAACGATTCTAGCAGCGCCGCAAGTCCCCGGACCAAGATACCATCCTTCGTATCGCCGGAATTCGCGCCGACAGAGGCGCCCCGCGGGAGCGAATTCGCCGGAAATCCGGAGGCGCGCCGGCGCGGACTTGCAGAGGAACAATTTGCTCAGCCGGTAATGGCCAAAACCCTAGGAAACGCAGGTGGTGCAGCAGGAGGAAGACGAAGATTACGAAACTGTTTCGCCTTTTTTTTTCCTTTTCTTTTCCTTTTTTTTTTTTTCCCCTTTGTGCAGTCGACGTGAAAAAGAAGAAAGAAAAAGGAAAAGGAAAAGGAAAAAGAAAACGAAAAAACCGGGCCAAGGATTTATCGGGCTCGAGGAGATGATTATGGGCCGGGACAGGGAGCTTCATTGGCCCGAGACCGCAGCTCGAACTCGAGCGTATGGGCTGGAAGGGCCTAAATAGGTCCGGGCTCAATTATGGGCCATTCCGGCCCATCTCCAGCGGTTCACTTATTGGATTAGAACTGAATACTGATGGAGCGTACTTTTTCAACTGAGGTCCGCTCGTTTTCGATTATTTTTGTTCCGGTTGATATTGAGAACGAGCGTTGAGGGATGGGTTTTCATGATAACCATATAATTATGCTTATATCCTGAAAAATGATTTATGCTTTTGGAAACTGCAATTTGTTTTTCAGTGTACAATTTCACTTCCAGCGCTTGGAGCCAAGCCCCCCTAGGATCCTGACACTCGGGAGTTGGACCTGTGACATCGCAACCCAAACCCAGGACCACATATGAAACATCACCAATGCTCTTCATATCATTTCTATTTTAAAGACCAAATGTTAATTAATTAATTATCCACCATACACGCATGAAAAAGATATCAAATTATCCATTCAAACACGTGGTTTGTTTGATTAATCTGAATTTATTCTTAACCAAATTTTGCTTGCACTATGAATAAAACTACTTGAGACGGTCAAAGGTCATTCGTACATCAAAATACGTCAAGGATTCGTCGATCATGAGTTTATTAGATGCATGCATTTTTCTATGGAATTTACTTTGTCATGCCATGTGTAAGGTTCGAAGAGGGCGGAGATCGGTTAAATAGATGGCTCGACATCTCCCGTGATAACAACTGCATCGGTTATATCGTGGGATCTTGATACTTTGGAGCACAGGAACGTAGATCTCAATGAAAACTATTCCACCAACCTTCAAACATCACACCTCACGCAAGGCGCTATCGAGTAACACCTGCACAACCCTCGAAGCTTCGTTTTCCATAGGATCAAACGCCAATTCAATCTCTCCATTAAACAATGCACAAGAGAGATCAAAACAATGCTTATCCTAAACAAGACAAAAAGCAACCCATGAAGCCCTCTCTCCCCCCACGTCCTTAAAAAAGAATTAAAAAGAACTGTCAGCAACACGCATGACCTGACCTATAATCCAAACTTTAATCTAATGTTCAATACCCTCGTCACCAACACGAAGAAAACACCAGCGCTGCTGTGCCCTCTTTCCGGGGTGCCTCCTTTGTCGCCGCCGTCGAATTCATCGTCATGTCATCGAATATTCCAACACCTA
The DNA here is from genome assembly GCA_014182725.1 of Eucalyptus brandiana. Classification (NCBI taxonomy): domain Eukaryota; kingdom Viridiplantae; phylum Streptophyta; class Magnoliopsida; order Myrtales; family Myrtaceae; genus Eucalyptus; species Eucalyptus brandiana. The sequence continues at coordinate 39,763,648 of CM024674.1, forward strand.
TAGTCGTCGATTCCCACAGCCAATCGCCCCCAACACGGCACGAGCTAAATGCTTTTTGGACCGACAGTACCACTTCCAACAAATCTGCCGAAGAGATGTTAGGATACGACGTGCGCAAAGGAACCAAAAGAACCCACCCGGGCGTGCAACCTCAGTTTGACTTGCCAATGGATAAACTCGAACATCGCGGGCGGGGGAATCGGAAATCTTTCCCGGTGGGATTTTCAGAGGGATTAGGTAAATCCAACTCCATCGCGGCCCAACCACAAGCCGCCCGATAGAAAACACCGCAATCGGGCCATTGCAGAGATAATCGATCCAAGTGCTCGCAGCAAGAACCCCGCGGTCGACGCGATCTTGCACAGTGGCTTCCTATATCAGGTCCCCATCAGGACCAAATCCCAGTTCGATTTCGATCAATTCGAGAAAAAGAGGTATAAAACGACCCTAGGTTGTGTTGAGGCCCGCCTGGTTTCACTAGGTAAGGGTAATCAATTATAGAGTGGGTAGATCCCATAATTGAAATCTGAAACTTTCATTGTTATAATAGAATCCTAGTTTTTAGACCCTAAAAAACCTACCATATTTACCTGGAATCGATTCTAAAACCTACTCTATTTTTCTTATCGGTTCGAGGGTTTACTCAAGAACTTGTTTTCTTCTTTTTTGGTTCCTTTTCTTTGGTTTTTTTTTTTTTTTTTTTTTTAATATAGCAAAATAAAGTGAAACTATAAATAACAAAATAATTCAAAGTAAAAGACGAATGACATAAATCTCTATATGCCAAAGACAATAATCCATAAGCCGAAGTCGCATAAAATTATAAATGATAAACACAATGACATAAAACATAAATTATAAAACTTCATTCCCCATTTATCCATAAAAATTTATGAAAAAAGAAAAAAGTGATGATGAGCACTGAGAAAGAACAAATGACAAAGAAGTATTGAGATTAGAATTTAAGATAAAAAGAAATTGAGGTTTTGATTTTTTTAACTTATAAAACTGATTCAAAAATCAATTTCAAAATAGAGAGATCCAGTCCAATTTTAAAGCCTATCTCCGGATCAATTTCGAAAACTTGGAACCTGTTCTCTAAGCAAATCCCCGGGTTGGCCCCCATGTCACGCGCTCGAGAGTCGGGGATGATCCTGAGGTGGGGATTCCTCGTTTGGAAGCTTTCGAAGGGATCTGTAGAGGTAGGGCATTAGCCACAGGGAGTTGGTGAGCGCGGTCCAATCGGAGATGCCGCTTTTGGCTTCTCTCTCCTCCAGGAGCATATTCTCTTCGTTTCTTTCTCCCCCCTTCGAGTTGCGGATCGACACGTAGTAAAGCAAAATTCGAAGTCATCGGTGCGGCCACGGCGTCGCGAAACTGTCTCTGGGTCGATGACGTCAATCGCTCGGTAATGTCAATGAAGTTTGTTCGCACCGGACGTACGAATGGTGAAGACTGCGTGAATTGCTTTCAGACCACAAACCGAGTGCTCAAAAGAGTTCGGTCGTTCGTCCAGAAATCATCGCATCTCTTTTTGGCCCGATTTGCACGAGCCAGATCTCAAAAGTTGTGCTTCTAATAAGCATATAAGGTGGTGATAATTGACATCAGATCTTGTTTTACCATCGGGCCTTATTAATCCGATTTGGGACGTGGACCATCTCAATTTTCCCTACTCAAACAAATGATGTCCTCGTCAAGTTTGGTCCGCACTAGTCAACGGTGTTTGGTATTTGAACCGTTGCTCAACCCATCCCTTCCCCTCTTCCCTATCCTAGAAGTTTTCTAAAGTCATGCGTCATCTTAACGTTTTTATCACGACAATTAATCCTCACTATCGTCAAATCAAATATGAGTCTAGTTCGTCCGTAGGCGACTAGTACAAATATAAGGAGGGTCTCCTTACAATTTGAAAGAATCTAGTCAAATCACATGGGTCGAGCTTTTAAAAGGGTGATAAATTCGGCGTTTATCTCACTTTTAAAGAACAGCTCATATTTTGTCCATCAACTACATAATTTAAATTATCATAGTTCTTAAACCTCGCGGTACCTGACCTCAGCACGAGCATCATCCAATGGATGGGTTGCAGGAAGTCTTCTAATCCCGAGCGAGACGGCGGGTTTGGTAAACGAGCTTTGGCTTAGATCGGATAGGCTAATCAAATCCGAGCTAGCTAGAGTATCGCTAACCGCAACGCAGTTTTAAAAAAATCGAAACCCACGTCTCGATGCGGAGGACCTTAAACCCACACGTGACCAGAAAAAAAGAAAACGAGGAATAAAGTATACGGACGGGCCGATCTCCACCGGGTGGGACCCGCGCGGTGAGGTGGCAACACGAGGGCCACCGAGTTCCGAAAGGGGAAGACGACGATCGTCCTCCGCCTCGTGCTTATCCGGTCAATGCCGTCGCGGAAACGTGTCGCCCGCGTGGAGAGAGAGGGGGGGGGACCGAAAGCGACGCTTGGCGCCCGCCGAAAAGAGGCGTTTCAGTTCCGCCGTTCTCTCCTTTCTTGACACGGCTTGACTTCGCCCCCGCCCCGGCCGGAGATGCGATGACCATTGGCTTGTCCCGCGACTTTGGCGGGGGGTTGCTTGACAATGCTTCGAGGAATTTCTTTTTAATTATCGCTTTTGGGCTGTCATTTTGCGGCACGAGTGCATACAATTTAATGATATCCTAAAAATCGAATATAACTGGTCGATGCATCTTGTATAAGTTGGACGTGTATATCCATTCTCGATCGATTTACCATTTTTTATTGGATTGCAAAGTATCCAATTCAATACTCCGCTCGACTTCAAAAAACCCTAATGACTGCCTTATGTCTAAAAGAATTGATGCTATCAATATAAATTTAAATGCTTATCATTTTAGTCCGATCAAATGCTCAGTGAACACATGCTATATGATCCTTAGCTCGATTTCAAAAAACCTTGGTGTTTGCCCTATATCTAGAAGTATTAGTGTGATATAAATTCAAATGCTTACCACTTTAGTACTATTAAGTGCCTAATGAAACATGTCATACGATTCTCGGCTTAACTTTGGAAAGCTTTGGTGGCTATCTTATTTCTAGAAGAATCAATGCAATCGATACAAATTCAAATGCTTATGGCTTTAGTCCCACTAAGCACCTGATGAAACATGCTAAAAGTGGTAAGGGTTATCTTATGGGGACCGAAGATGGCATTGGCAAGGCTTGACCATGCCCGATCATGCCCTTTTTAGGACATGAATTATTGGTCCGAACTTTCTTTTTTGGTTGGATTGAGAATAGTCCAATTGAGAAGGACAAGGGTTTGGACACGCAAACACGTTGCCACTTCCCACGTTCTCGAGGAAGTGGCCAGTAGTCACCCACTCAAGATCTGATTAGAACTTGAAATTATGCCCATAATGTCACCTCAAAACCTCCAAATCCCATGAAGTTTCCTCCCAATCAAAGCTCTCTTTTGTGCTCAGAAGAAGCTCCCTCACCTCAACAACGATCCCCCGCCAATTGAAGAACCTGATTTTCCATCAGCTCGTACTTTAAAAAGATCATCAAGCTCGGTTATGATTAAAGCGCATCGATACTTTTAGGCCTTCCAACCCTCCTTATCTAGATAACATATTCTATTTTCATAAAGAGCAGCAGTCAAAAGTGCCGGTTGCACATGTAAGTTCGTGTCCTAACATCATTCGTCAACGCTTTATTCATGGAACTCAAATTCACTATCGGTACGTGGCTTCGCTATCATCCTTAGCGAATCAACCTGTGCGAATTCAACTAAGACGCATGACCGATCCGAGTGTGTCTTGGAGGACCATAAACCATCACGTTGATCACCGAACATCCCCGATTCCAGCACAATCCGAATAAGGAAAAAAGAAAAATACGCCACGAGGTTTCAAAGACGTCTTGAACCTCAAGCCCACACAAATCAAATTTCCGACTATTCAAGCGCGAACAATCGGCGACGGATCCCTCACTTAATCTATTCGGACCCACATGCGATATTTAGCTTTTTTATATAGACTCCTCGATATTTTATGTCGATTCCTCAATATTATCCTAGAGGGGCATGAACCATCATGCTAATTACCAAACATCCCCGGTTTCAGCATGATCCAAACAAGAAAAAATTAAATGCGATTTTGCACCACGAGATTTCGAAGGCGTCATTTGGACCCACGTTCTATTTGGCTTTTTCTATCGACTCCTCGATATTTTATATCGATTCCTCAATATTGTCATGGAGGGCCACGAACCATCATGCCAATCACCGAACATTCCCGGTTCCAGCACGATCCAAACGAGAAAAAAACAAACACGATTTCACTCCACAAGGTTTCGAAGACCTCTTGAACCTCGAACCCACACGAATCCAGCTTTCGACTATTCTAAGTGTGAACAGCCGGCGACAGATCCTTCACTTAATCTATTCGGACCCACGTGCGATTTCGAGCCTTTTATATGGAGAAGACTCCTAGATATTTTAAGGAATCCCGTCATTCACGCCAGCTGCAGTTCCCGGTTGAAAAATACGTTTTACCAAAACTAAAAGGTAGACAAGCGCATAATCGAATATCCACCTAGGGATGGAAAGAAAGGAAACCGCTCGAGCTCTGAGCGGATAAGCTCGAGAGATTTATCCTCTGGCAGGTCAAACTCTGCGTCTGTCCTTCCGGCCTCGGTCAAGTAAAACACACCGGACGGGTTTGGATCGTAGCGAGGGAGAGGGACATCCATTGAGGCGTTCCTTCTGCTCTTGGAAGACCTGGTTGTAAAATTTTAAAATGCCCGAATATAACAAGACGTGTACAACTAGGGGGACTGCGATATTTCCCCTTTTTCTATAGCGAGGTTCTTACAGTACAGCACGAATTATATATTAATGTGGAAGGGAAAAACCAAAGGGATAGGGAGATGACAAAATGTCTTACTTCAGCAGGCTGTGGATAAGATAGAAAGCACCCCCCATTCGTACATGATTTTCAAGGGGGAATTCAAGTCAAAGCTCTCGCCAATCAAATCCATGCAGGCCCTCCCTCCCCCCCGCAAGACGACAAAATCCAGCAAGAATAAAAGGCAGAGGCCTCTCCATTCCAATATTTCAAAAACCCAGTTTCTCTTCCCATCCTTCCTTTTCTCTAGAGGTTGGCCTCTCGAGTCCCTCTCTCTCTCTCTCTCTCTCATCATCGTCATCATCGTCATCATCGCCATCCTCAGCTAAAGAATAATTTATCGAGTGTGGTGGGAACTCTACTCTCGCCAATCACCGACCGTTGTACTCCTCAATTTGTCTTTGAGCTCTTCGTGTTCAGCTGTTGCTCCCCGCTGAAATGAAGGGCCTGTCTGTTTCTTCTGGCTCTGGCCTTCCTCCCGGGTTCAGATTCCACCCAACTGATGAGGAACTCATCATGCATTACCTCAGGAACCAGGCCACGTCTAGGCCGTGCCCCGTGGACATCATCCCGGAAGTGGATATCTACAAATTCGATCCCTGGCAATTACCTGGTTGGTCCTAACTCTAGAACCCCCACCACGAAAGAAGAGATTGAATTCCATGGCAGTTTGTGTGTAATTTAATTTGATCGTGTTATGTGGTGTGGTGATTAATGAAGTTGGTTTTGCTTTCTTGGGTTTGTAGACAAAGCGGAGTTCTGGGAGAACGAGTGGTACTTCTTCACGCCGCGGGACCGGAAGTACCCGAACGGGGTGCGCCCCAACCGGGCGACTGTGTCCGGGTACTGGAAGGCCACAGGCACGGACAAGGCGATCTACAGCGCGTCCAAGTACGTCGGGGTCAAGAAGGCCCTCGTGTTCTACAAGGGCCGCCCGCCCAAGGGGATCAAGACCGACTGGATCATGCACGAGTACCGGATGACCGAAGTGAAAGGACAAGCCAAGAAACGGAGCGGGTCGATGAGAGTAAGTCAGTTATTGAAAGTTTTGATTCCGGGGCTGCTTATGTGAAACGATGTCATCTGACCCTGCCTAGCCTTGGCTGCATCTATTTCAGCTGGATGATTGGGTGCTGTGCAGGATCTACAAGAAGAGGGCAACTGGCAAGACAATGGAGCCCAGGATCGAAGAATCCAACCATAATGTCCAGGCGACCGACAAGGCCTATGCCAATCTTGATGCTACCGACCCGACAATGCTGAAATTCCCGAGGACATTCTCCCTGACCCATCTGCTGGAAATGGACTACTTGGCCCCGTTCTCGCACATCCTATCTGACAATCCCTACAGCGCAATCTTTGATTATCAAAACACCATAAGCAGCAACAACTCTGCAAATGACTCTGCTGATCAGAAACCACACGGGGGACATTTTCCCCACCACGTGGCAGTTCAAAACAGTGCCTTGAACCAGAACATGGTCATCAACCCCATCTTTGACCTCCAGTGATTCCTGGGGGGGACCCCAAAAAATGGAAAAAAAGAGAAAAAATTCATGGCTTTTAATTAGAAAGGAGACTTGAAATTTGATTATGTTGAAGAATTGAGGATTGGCAGGACACCAGCTATTCAAGAACCGAAAAAATTCTGTAATTTGATTGCAAGGGTTTTATATATATATAATTATATATATATATAAAATTATATAATGACTGTGAAAATTTTTACGTAATCCCCAGTCCTTTATTGCGTGTCTCTTTCCCGGGCTGGGGTGACGACGAAAACAGTAGTAGTCTCTTTCCGTAGAAAATTATGGACGATGATGGCAAAGCTCAGGGGGGTCAGTTTTCTTTTGTTGTGATGTAATCGGTCGATGCCAAAAATGGCTGTTCATCTTCCTTAATCTATGGCAATTATTATCATCATCTGCGGATAAGACCGGACCATGATATGTAACTCTTGAGGCTTAAGTTATCTTTTTGACCTTAGCTTCTCGAATCAATTCTCTTCTATCGCCCTGCCAACTGGCAGGAATCGGGCAGCAATCGTGTGCCGTGCGCGTGTTTTCATCTCGTGATTTCGTCACGTATTAAGACGGATTGAATTGCATTCGACCGCACAGAGGAGATACTTTTCGAGATTCTGAGGAATATACCGTTCGAGGAACGAGAGAGATCCCAAGCGTGCGCCGGAGGGAAACCTCTTCGAGTGTGAAAGATACTTGTCCTCCTTTGGCGGGACTCTAGTGCTCTTTTAACTTCCATTACAAGTAAGTTTCCTTCCATTTCGTTTGCTTAAACACTGGGACTAGGATCTCGGCTTTCTTCGTCGATCGCGGGTTTGTCTCCTTTCACACATACGTTAACCAAACCAGAGCACTGTATTTTGCCAAGTTCACGTGTACGCAGTAGCGTAGACGATTGTCTGTTCAGCTCGGTTTCGTTTCCACACTCTTTTAGCGTTTTGTGAAGTTCTCTTTGAGCACTGGATTAGTCCTATTCGTGTCATCTAAGCAAGCACCGGATTAGTCCTATTCGTGTCATATTCTTGTCATCTAAGCAAGCGCTCTCTCTCGGGTGCTGAGGTATGCATCTAGAACCATGTGTTCCAATCGAGCTCGTGGGTTTTCAAAGAAAAAGCAAGGGAGAATAATCCGAACTCGAAAGGAGCCAAAAGATCAGTCAAATGACCACGATAAATCGAACCGACCCTACAATGGAAGTCCTAATCAAGCAAGCGCTGGATTAGTCCTATTCGTGTCATCTAAGCAAGCGCTCTCTCTCAGGTGCTGAGGTATTGCATCTAAAACCATGCGTTACAATCGAGCTTGTGCGTTTTCAAAGAAAAAGCGAGGGAGAATAATCCGAACTCGAAAGGAGCCAAAAGATAGGTCAGACCACCACGATAACCGACCCTACAATGGAAATCCTAATCAACCATCACTATTTAGTAACTACGACTTGATCCAATTAATTTGTAGATCAAACCAGAGAGGGCCCCTAGACGTGGCTCGCCCACCACATCCTGTGACCCCATCACAGGGAAAATGCCAACTACTCCATGCTGAAACTTGCCTGGAGTCCTCCATGCTTTTGCACTTGGAAGCCAACTCAACTGAAGTAAGCGAAAATGAAGGAATTGACATGAATAAAACAAACAAGACTTTTCATTGCATTTGAGTGTGCGCGCGCGTATATATCTTGGCATCAGTGTGAATGTTAGGTATAAGGACTATGCACAGAGGTCCGACTTCAGCAAGTCAAAGCCCATGTTCAGAGAATTTTGAGGTGTAAATGACGCCTGGTAGGCGCACAGAAATCTTTGAACAGACTTAAGTAATGAGTTTCTCTTGCTTGTCTTTCCATTCACTAACTTGCGCATCGATTTTTGCTTCCACCGTCGCACGAAATCCAGGGTATGGCTCGTATCCGAAGAATGTCTGAAGGGCCTGAAAAATTGTAAAAAAAAGAACTGGAGAATATCAGGAACATGTTTAAATGGAAGACATTGTGCATGGAAGGACACTAGGCAAATGCTTTAGAGAAATCACCTCCAGCAACACAAAGAAGGGAGCCATCAAGAAGGCTTGAACGAGGTTGTCCAGAAGAGCTGGGGCTCTTTTCTGTACAAATTAATTCATGATCAGCTGCAGATATGGTTGCCAATTCCTAAAGCTTTTTCAAGGGAAGTATTAGCCTACCTCAAAGACCCCATGGCCAATGAACTGCCCAGTCCAACACACTATCTGAGCCACAAGAACAACCTGTTCAAGAAGAGGTCAAATGGTCGAAGTGACTAATCCTCATTCAATTTTATCATTCACCAAGAAGAAAACTAGTCAATTGGTGCCCAGGGAAAATGGGTTTTATTTGGAACATCGCCTGGACAAAAATGATGGCACCAGAGCACTCTGAAGTTTCCCCAATAACTCTAAAGTTTAATCTCTCAGAAGAAAACAGCATTCATGGGGTTGCATGAAAGGAACAAGAGAACAAAAATTAATGAATGACGACTTTTTGTTCTTTGCAGGAATTAGCAAATGCTACTAAATCTGTTTAAGTTATAAACCAACACCAAGATTGCAAGATCCTATGAATGCCAGCAACCTTCTTATCCCAATGAACGAGATGGCCCAAAGAATATGATTTTCAGGAACTATCATGGAAATCCATGCACATATACAACTAGTAAATTATTAATCCCACGAATCTTAAAACTTCCGCACACTGAAAGAAAGCCACATCCTTTTCCATCACAGGATAATCATGTGCCGTCACCCCTTTCATTATGTTGAATGTAGCAAACCGTTCAGCAGAAAAAGGAAAAGAAAAGAGTAGTGAGAAGAATTTGCTTGCAATCTTTGCAAGAGGAAGATATAGAAAACCTAATAAGCATCAGTTTCATTTGTCAGAATAAAGTGCTCTGTGCATGTATGTGTGTGCTTTGGTTTCATTTTTTTACCTGAACCCTACATGAGTAGCTAATAATGTTATCAATAAAACAGCAAAACAACAAAACAGCATCGACACTGCATAGGCCCCTCATAGTTACTTAGGCCTAATAATCTTGACCAGCCTCTACTGTTTCCACGGCAAATGGAACTTGCCAGTAAAACTATTCTATCGGCTGGCACACATGCATATATGACAACGCTAATTGATCCAAATTTGCGCTGCATCTTTGAAACTCTGATGATAATAAGAAAGAAACATAACTCTCTGGAGAAACCATATAAGTGAAAAATGAGAGCCAACATAATAAAATAAGAAGTCATGAAGAGTACTGTGATCACTATTTCAGTGAACATGAAACAATGATGCACCTACAAGATGAATATGGACAGTGTGAGTCCACATACTATCCTCAGTTCTGAATTTGAAGATCACCAATCCTCACAGATTGCACTACCAGGCCAATAATAGGGGAGCAACTGCACCAGTCTCCTTTCGTAGTTCTGAATATAATTCACAGCCGGAGCTCAAAGGATAGAGAGCCAAAAGCTCCCAAACCAAACATTCTACTTAGAACCTCACCACTACGATCGACCGAGCAACAACCAATATCGCGCCCCGATCGTCGAATGCTGGCACACCAAACACCAAAGTGCAAGAATGACGTATACAACACCAGAAAAACGATCCAATACGGCTCAATGAAACAACACTACGTATGTATAGCCGTTTTTCTGACCATCTGCCTATGTGTAGCCTAGCTGCTCTTACATTCCTAACATTTCGGGGATGAGGGCACAGCTGAAGAAAGGACTCAATTGGAAACTCATAAGCAAAACTGAGTAAAATAGAAAGCAGGCTATTCCACTGAAATGAACCCACCAAAACGAGCGAGCAGATAACAAAGTCGCGGGGGGCTTTCAAGAAAATCACCTTCCAAGCGAGAGAGAACCCGAGCCTGCCCGCGACGAAACTGGCGGCGACCCAACACATCAGGCAGAGCAGAGCGGCCAGGGAGCCGGCCCTCGGGTCGAGGAACACGTAGAACGCGGCGTAGACGAGGGCCAGCAGGCACCCGACGTTCAAGAACAACGCCAGGCCGTGCCCGAACAGGGACAGCTCGATCGGGGGGAGGCCGAAGAGGGGCGGGGCGTAGCAGAGGAGGAGCAGGGCGGTGAAGAGGATCGGCCACACGAACACCATGTGGATGGCCACGTTGACCGGGTTGCTGTGGTACGCGCCATAGAAGGCGAAGTGCTTCTCCAGGTCGAGCAATCCCGGCTTCGCCATCTCCGTTGAATCCGGCGGAAGCCCTCGATCTTTACCCTCCCCCCGGAAACGGTTGGCGGGTCGGTCAGGTTTTTCGCGGGTCCGAGCCCGGCGAGTAGGATTTCGAAGGCGGATGCGGCGGCGGCGGCGGCGGCGGCCGCGGGTCGGGGGAGGCGAGAGGCGATGGGAAGCCTGGGATGATGGCGGAGGTCGCCCGTCGCTGGGATTTGGAATACGATTGGTTTGGTTCTTTCCTTCTGGAAGCTGTGATCGGTTGAGGAGTCAAGGTCAAATTATTTATTTCATAATCAATAATTTCTTGTCATTCTCCCAAAGATATTTCCTCGATTTCGTTACAATTCTTTTGATAAAAAAAATTAAAATACGTTAAGTTCAAATTTCTCTTGAGAAATCTATCTATAAGATATAATTAAAAAAAAAATTTGGGGATCATATTAAATAAATTTAAAATCTATGAATTACATTACATATTATAATAAAGTTCGGTAACCACATTCTGGCCAAAATTCAAAACCATTTATTAGAGGTATCTAATCTAGGAACTACTTAAATTGAATCGGACCGGTCAATTTGGTCTAGTTCCCAATTCCAACAATGAAATTGGTGTCCAAATGGTTCGATTCTTGAGCTAGATTGGACCGACTATATATACTATTTTTTTAAAATTATTCAAAAAAATAATATGACTAACTTTTCTCTTTATTTCTTCATTGCATATGGCGGAAAAAAAAAATAATTGGTTCCTAATTCTGGGAACTAATTGTTCCTAGTTCCATATTGGAACCGAGGCGAATTGAAAACCGATTACCCCTATCATTTATATAATTATCTCTTTATTTTTCCATTCCCAAATTTTTAATTTTTAATTTTTTTGTAGTTTAAATTTCGAAAGATAGATAAAGGAAAAGGTATAGTTGAATATAGCATTTGTCAGATAAAAGAAAATTTAAAAGTAAATGAAATTCAAAAGAAAAATGAAAAAAAATAGTAATGAGTTAATTTTCTCATATTCTAAAACGTAACTTATTTTAGCTTGGTGGATAAATTAAAGTCAATACAGATATTAGTTTATCGTTATCATATTTCTTTTTTTTTTCTTTTTATTCATTTACTAGGATTGTTATTTCTTAAATTTGGGGTAACATTACTAAGAAATAATATAATCCGGAATTGGGGGCTACCTTAGACCCTTGGCTCGGTTAAAGGGTATCCTTGCCAAGGTAGAAAAGTTTCTTCCTTACATGAACCTCCAGTGCCTCTCCACCATTCTAGTGGGCTTATATGAATGCATTCTTTGCCCACACGTCATCCGTCCCTAGTTTGATTTGGTATCTTTTTCTTGCCCATATTTAACCAATACCTCTATGTACTTTACTTCTCAATGATCCCAAGGTCTAGAGGCCACCTAAACGAAGCCTTTTAAGGACATACTTAGGTCCATATGTTTTCTTAGCTCATAATGTAACATTAGGTCTTTTCTTCTCTCATCAACCGCATGACTCCTATTATTACAAAATTTGTCTACTAAGAGATAAACATTGTCGTCATTTAACAATTTTTCAACTAGTTCATGACGGCAGCATTGGATCATTAAAAATTGCAAAAGCACAAGCTAAGATACTAGGTGGTTTCATGTTCAAGTGAAAAAATATTAGGTGAGTGGAATACTTTATGTAGGCCATATGAAAAACCATGGTCCGACCTCCCATGGAAAATATTCAAAATTTACTGCTCTCCTATGTCTCTCTTTGTCGTAAGCCCTTTACTGCAGTTGCAACTTGCAATAGACCTTCTCTCTTCTGCAGACCCTCTCTCTCCTCTCCTCTCCTCTCCTCTCCTCTCCTCTCTCCTTGTTAGAAATCGCTCTGTTCTGTTACAGAGGAAAAGAATCGCTCTCTCAGGCTCAGTAAAAATCACACCTTTCACTCTCGTTTTTCCTCATTCTTTGAAACCTCCGCTCTGCTCTCTCTCTTCCGTGAGATCACGAGTGGCATGGGACACGGTTTTGACTCGAACATCTTTGATGTCAATGGCATTGAAAATGTTCAGCGGAGGAACTTTTTCAAAATTTAAAATCATAAAACCTATGATCTAAAAGTCAATTTTTATATATATATATATATATATTTGAATTTTTCTCCTAAACATAATTGGAAGATCTTTATAAATACTAGCATAACAGCCCCGAGCAATCATTTGTCTTTAGTTGATTCTCACAACTTATACGATCACAAAATGCTAGCTAGAAAGGTCATTAGTGAGCACCAGTCATGCATCAATGAACTCTCTTCAAACCCTACTTCAAATATTTACATTCATACTTCCTCGTGTTTCGACTACAAACCCCAATTCAAAGAGTTTATCAGTAAATAGAGCCTACATATGCACCAAAAAGCTTCCTTCAAACCATACTAAAGGCAAATGATTGCCCTAGGGGCTGTTATACTAGTACGTATAAAGATATTCCAATTATGTTCGAGAGAAAAATCAAAATACCTATCTATAAATTGGCACTTAGATCACAAGTTTTATGAAAATTTGTTCCACTAGGCTTTTAAATCTTTTAAAATTTCCTCTGCGAAACATTTTCAATGCCACTGACACCGACAAAGATGCTTGAGGCAAAATCGTATCGCATGCTACTCTTGATCTCACCACTAGAATTATGAGCAATATGATACGAGTAAGAGTGACACAGAACTGCAAGTTAGAAACAACATTTTATTGATGGTCCATAAACTACAAAAACACGTTAATCATTGACTCATCTTCCTTAGGAAAGTAAAAATGACAACGTATTGATACAAGAACTGAAGGCATACTCTTTAAGCCCGAGATGAAAAACATGTATGCATATATAAAATAAACTATAAGAAAGGACACTAGATATACTAATAATAATCTGGTCCATATCAATGATCCCTAATCTGCTCCATATGGACAAAGAAAAGATTATTGCTTGGGTGAAATTAGCAATTGGAGTTATAGATAAGAGGACCTACTTGTTAAAACGTTCCACCCGTTATTCCATCTCCTTCTCTACCATACTAAAAATCTGCCAGAGCAAAGACTTATAAGTGCAATGCACAATTTCAACAACCACAACAAGCAAATCATCTCGGGAAAAATTGCTTAAGCCCATTGAACATAACAAAGATATCAAATCACCTTTCCCAAAGAGAGCAGAGCGGAGGCTGCGAGAGTGAGGGAAAAACACAATGGGGGCGCTTGGGAAGGCAACCAGCGGAGGAGACGACACTGTGGTTCACGAGCAAAGAGCTCCAAAAGAGAGAGCAAAGCGAAGGTCGCGAAGAGTGAGGGAAATACGCGACGGCGAGGCTCGAAGTCATGGTTCAAGAGCAAAAAGCTCAGAGAGAGAGAGAGAGAGAGAGAGAGAGAGAGCAAAGCGGAGGTCGCAAAGAGTGAGGGGAACACGTGATGACAAGCTCGAGGAGGCGATAGCGGAGCAGAGGTGGCAGCATCGGCGTAACGGTTCACGAGCGGAGAGGCACTTCGTGGAAGAGAGTGAGCAGAGCAGAAGTCGCAAAGAGTGAGGAAAAACGAGAGTGAAAGGTGCGATTTTTACCGAGCGTGTGAGAATGCGATTTCTTTTTCCTTCGTGACAAAACGGAGTGATTTCTAACGGGGAGAGAGGAGAGGAAAAAGAGGGTATGCAGAGGAGAGGGAAGGTCTGCTGCAGCTGCAGTGAATAAATTTTGAACGTGATGAGCCAGGATTTTCGACAAAGAGAGATAAAGGAGAGCAGTAAATCTTGAATATTTTCCACGTGGGGTGTGTCCATCGCTGATTGGTTTTCCACATGGTTTACGTGGAGTATTCCACTCACTTAATAATTTCTCACGTTCAAATAGCGTTATTTCTAGTCTAAATTAAAAAAAAAAAAATCCCATTCTTATTTTTCTATTTCAGTAAAATTACCTCCAACATTGTTTCAAATTGAATGCACGGCCTCCAAACAATACATAAACCCATTTGCTAGACATTGTGTTCATCGACCATCTCATCCCAATTTCTTCTCAAAGATTAGCCCGATATGATGAAGTACAAACAATGTATAAGAGCACAAATTTCTATTATGATAAAGTATAAAAGTCGCCATAACACGTCCTGACATTTTATGACATCATGTTGTAATCAATTGCTAAACAAAAAAAAGGAAGTATTAGGATTGTAAAAATGGCAAAAGTAAATATACTAACATGTCTTGAAAATCTTATATATAGCAATGACATAGGCAACACTAATTGCATGCCTATTTAGGTTGGCTTTTTTTTTTTTTGACCTTTTCATTTTGCGATTTATGCTTTTGAGTTCTTTTAAATCCGAAATCCTTGACCCTTTTACAGGATTCGAATGTTAACAAAGAAATCGACATATGCTATTCTTATAATTTTTTCTTTTGAAATTTGTGTATTATTTTAAATTTTAACGGAAATGGAGAAAGAAAAAAAGAGTGGCAGCTTCATATCATACTGGGGACCGCACGTGGGAGAAACGTCACGTGCGGCAGCGATGACAAGTGGCGAAACATCATTGGAAGCTTGTCAGCACTGACCGAGCTCCTTCATCACCTTCGAAGCTGCGGAAATGGAAGGCTTCAAACGATTTTATCCGGAAAGAAGAAGCCACAGCAGCAGCAGCATACCATGAACGCCTTCACTCAATCTACATCTCCGCCGCTCCACTCGCAAGCCCCCACCAAGCCCCGCATAACCCACGACCGTCCCCACCGCCTCCGCCTCTGCCTCCAGCCCTCTCTACCCGTCGTCCGGTCGTCCCTCTCCGGCGGAGAGCCCGTCGCCTCCCGCCGCGGTGCCGTCGCCTCCACCCTCGCGCTCGGGCTCCTCACCGCTGCGGGGGCCGCGCGCGCGGAGAGCTGGGGCACGCGGTCGTTCCTGATCGAGCGGTTCTTCCAGCCGGGGCTCTCGCCGGAGGACGCGGCGGCGAGGATCCGGCAGACGGCGGAGGGGCTGCACGACCTCCGACACATGCTCGACACGATGTCGTGGAGGTACGTCATCTTCTACATCCGCCTGAAGTCGGCCTACCTGTCCCAGGACCTGAAGAACGTGGCCTCGACGCTGCCGGAGGGTCGCCGGAGGGCTTACGTGAGCAAGGCGAACGAGCTGGTGGATAACATGGCCGAGGTACGTGCGGGCCTCGCTCTCAAGCGCTCGTGTTATAGAGTTCGGATAAGCTAGCGATTAGTATAAAATGTAGCTCATGGTAATTACATCTCTAATTGGTTTTTGAATTATCAAAAGACACATGAAAATCTTGAATTAGAAATTGGAGTAGCCTATAGTAATTATTTATGTGCGATTTCACGTAGGGAGTTTAATTGAATTGATGCGGCGTGCATGTTTAGGTCCGATTACAATGTGTTCGAGCCGTGACCATTTTCTTTTCAGTTCGATTACTACGTCCGCACTCCCAAGGTGTACGAGTCCTACCTTTTCTACGAGAAGACGTTGAAATCCATCGACGACCTTGTGGAGATGTTAGCATAGGAGAGAGAGAAGGAGGCGTGCTCAGCGATCATGACCTAATTCACGGCGCAGTTCGAAGGCGTGGCTCGGCTTCGTGTTGAAGGTGCTTGCTGAATCTTGTGTGATTTTTTGGCTACATTCTTTTCCAAGTAAGGAAAGTCTTTCTTGCTTTTGAACTCATGGCTGCTCTTCAATAGCATGGAGATCAGAACAATCTCAAAGTACATAAACGTGATGTGTGAATGAAGCTGATATTTATACAGAGCCTGATTCCTTAAACTGTCCCTTTGCAAGTGTTGATCTTGACTTTTAATTTCTCAGGCACCGAATGTTCTCGTGTCAATCCTATGACCTTGGTACATCGTTTTTTTTTTACCGTCGTATCCCGTTAACCACGTCGTCCTTCTCAAAGTTCATGAACTGCAGGTGTGTTTAGGTTATGTTCTGTTTTGACTAAAGACTGAACTGGTAATGTCACATTTATTTTCATTAACAAGACAAAGAACACTTCGGTTTACATTTGAAATCCTCAGGCGCTCAATCAATGGAATCCTAGAGTACACTAACAGAAGTAAAGTTGCACTATGCACATGCTTGTGCGCATTTTACACATACGAACTGATTCAAAGGAAGAAAATTTTAACCGACAGACCCAAACACCCGGAGACACAGAGTACTGTGATGCCCTGGCCAGCAGTGAACGCTTTAGTGTCGAGAAATGACCACGGCAGAGAGAATGATCAGCAATATCATGGCGAGCATTGCTGTGAAAGAGCCGATCAAAGATCCCGTGATTCGCTCGCAGAACGAGCTGAACTGTTGGCAGATGGCAAACCAGTTTGCGCTGCTGTTGCCGTTGTGGGCTAAGTAGACGATGGCAGCGGCGGCAGATCCTCCAGCAGTGAGAAGAGCCATCATCGCCTTCAAAAAGTTCAAAGATGCGCTTTGTCAGATTAGTGAAATTTTTATGACGATGCGTGTAAAAGAAGTCTCACTTCTTTGCATGATAATAGTACGTTTTCTAGTAATTTATATGGAGAGTTTCGCTCTTTACCGTGTCGAAGATGATCAAGATGATCCTTGTGATTGTCAACTCGGGCCGCTTGATGTGGAAGATGGACAATGGGATCGAAAGAACGAGATAGCCGCAGACCGTGCCGTTCGCTATGACAAAGAACCTGCTCCACACACGCATCAAACATCATCTATTCGCTCGACCCGGCAAAACAAACAAAAAGAACGAATACAGAAAGCTTCAATCGAGTCGGCTCACATGAAAGACGGCAGATCGTTGTACTGGGCCCTGAACTGTAAGAACTGAGTGAAGAAAGACAGCGTTTGGTTAGTCGTCGCCATGGCTATGGCGCTACCCAGCGTCCCAATGGCCGCGACGATACGAAGAGCGAAGTCGACCATCGACATCCATTTCTTCAGCCCTTGAGCCGGCGGGTTCGCGTCCACAGCTTCAGCGGCTTCAACCTGTGCTGCCTTCATGTTGTCCTGTCACAAAAACCCCGGTAAAAGTGACTCTCTTTTCTAGGATTTTCCAGTGAATGCTTCAGTTTGATACAGCTGAGATTGCCTGAAACGGGTTAGAGGAAGAGTGCGTATTTATAGGGGACGTGATTAGCGAAGCTAAATCGTCCGTCGTGGGCATGCGCCTATCAAAGCGAAGCTAAGTGGGAATTAGGTACTGCCCATGTCAACCTGCTTGGGGTTTTGCTCCTGTCCTTGACCCAGACGTCACTGTGCGATAGGGTTCGTCGCCATCAGGATCGTTCTGGGTTTTGAACCAACACGATGGTGGGACTGTATCCGACTCTCCGACGAGGACGGTACCCTGACCAGTAGACACCGGAAGTCACGGACATGGCCCTTTCCTTGAAGTCAGTTTGGCCTAACTCTTTCGCTTTGTTGATTCTTGAATTCAACTTACGGATGCTGGTGCTTTTGTTCCTGCACGTAGTTTGGTACGATCCCAAGCTTTTGCTCGTGAAAAGTTAACCGAGCTCCGGCAGCATTTTTTGTCAGCGACTCCATCCTTTGACCAGAGGAAGAGGAAGGAGAGGAAAAACCAGATTTGGCTTTTGACTTTTGAATACTGCCGAACCTCCCAGATTGTTTTGACCCGAGAGGGAATTCGGGATTCGAGAGTCGTGTCAATTACGTTGAATTTGATCTATCTCTCTTATAATTTTCTGTCTCTGCGATTCAGTACAAGTGTAGAACTAGTGGATCAAGGCTATCTCGATAAAAGCCTCCCAAAAAGAGGGAAAGGGTGATGAGGGGCAATTGGCATTGGGGGGGGGGTCTTTGAGCATGTGAAGAGGCTCTGTTCAAAAGTCCAATGGGCTTGATGGACTGCCCATGTTTGCACCGGCCCGGCTCGAACCACATGGGCTCTCTCACGAATCTCTTGGCGAGTCCATGTTACCTACTTTTCCTTATTAGGCCTACTTAGGCTCTGTTTGATAATTGAACGGTTATTATTTTTGTTCTTTTATTCTCCGGAACAAAAATAAAAAATGATAGAAATCCATTTGATAATATCATTTAAGTTTTTATTCTTGGAAATAGATTTGGAACGGAATTAAGAAATATATATAAAAAAAAGTTACTTCTGGGTTCCAAGAACAACTCAAGAATCAAGCAATTTTTTTTTTCTTCTTCTTCTTTTTTTTTTTCATTTTTTTTCTTTTTTTCCTTTTCTTCTTCTTCCTCTAGTTGCTCACTGACCTCAGCGATGGCCAATGACCAACCAAACAAGAGCTGGCAACCTTGCCCAAGCCTTGTTGGCTTGAGCCTCATTGTGGTTGGGCGAGGCTTAGCCTTACCTTGGATGGGTGAGGCTACTAGGGGTCAATGAGGTCGCTAGCAACTAGCTACAAGAAGAAGAAGAAGAAGAATGTAATAAAATCATTAAAAAATTAAAAGAAATTCTAAATTGCAAAAAAATTTGAAGGTCGTACCAAACATATTTATATTCTAGGAATAAAAATTTTGCGTAATTACCAAATGTTTTCAAATGCTTAAAAACTCATCCAAAAAGCATAATAAAAAATTTTAATTATAAACAAAAATTATTTCCGAGAATCGAATAGTTATTGAACAGGCCCTTATTGTTACCTCCTCATTGGAAAATAGAACAAATAATTCACTGAACTTAAACTTTTTCCACCGGGGACCTTGAACTTGAAATTCATACAATTAAGTCCTCCAACTTGTTGTATATTTTCCAATTAAGTTTTTCCATATCATGTTCCAATGAATTGAAGTGACTTGTTCATTGGTAACACTCGCGAGTTCAATATGGAAATAATTGGTGCCGCTGTCAAACGAAGACTCGTTGAGGATCTGTTTAGCAGGGTTAGGGTATGTTGTACTCACAATCCAGCTAAAACAAACTAATCGACAAGTCATTGATTCTTGCATCAGCCTTTTGGTAGGCCTTAATGTTAAGCAGCCTTCGATTGGACCCAAACTAGAGGCCAATCCTACAAGTTCAAGAGCTGGATTGCAGTATTACAAGTTGAGGCATCGTAGATCAGACGTGCATATTTTCCCCACCACAACAAAAGTTAGAAAAGATGCCACAGCCACAGGCCCTACCTCAGACAGGAAGGACTCTTGGTCACTGTCGTGAGCTGGTCCTCCCCACGTTGGTGCAGGACAGGAGGGCAAGCGACCCAGACACATGCCCTATGTTTCCAGACAAGGGCTTCCCCCCATCAAAGTCCTTAACAGTCTTCTGGGCCAACTTCTGCCCCCCACCTTTCGATTGCGAAATCAAGCCTACTCAAAATTTATGGAAGCCCAATGGAAAACAGGGGGAAAAAAGAAAAAAGAAAACACTTTAAGGCGCAGTAGGACCGCCTTCTCTCTCTCTCTCTCTCTCTCTCTCTCTCTCTCTCTTTCTTAGTCACATCTCCCGTGAATTCTCTCTGTGCTTTGGGAAATCTTGGCCCAGTACATTGGAGCAAGCATTGGTGATTGCGCTTGGGCCCAGATGGACCATCAGGACATGGCAATTCAACCCACTAAGATGTTCAAGCGCCCGGTCATTTTCCGCCAATTTTCCACCAATTTGCGGAAGACAAGATGTTGATGAAGACGACCCGGGAGAAAAGCAGTCACTAGTTTTAGAATAAGTTTGAAGTCACGCCAGCTATCTTAATGATTGAGCCATATCCAATCCACATGATCGGGGCGATTCGCATAGATCCAAATTAATTAAATAATTTAAAAAATTCAAATATCCAAAGAAAATTGTAATTGATTTATGAGATGCATTTTTTCAAGAGCGAGCAACATTGGCCTCTTGGTATCTTCAAAAGTTGAACCATCAAAGTACAAACCTAAATAGAAATCGTAAATGCAAGGCATGTTGGCCAAATCCAAAACGACCATCAATCTAGGGTAACCTAAAATCCAAACCAAAAATTATGGCTTGAGAATGAGACATGCGAGCCATTTAGTCTTGCAAACTGCCTAAAATCAAAGGATCGAGCAGTCAAACTCGTTCTGTCTTTTCCGTTTAAGAGACCAATCTGAAATTATAGAGCTCGTGGGTGGTATATATCCCCATTCTGACACCATCACACATCACATATTTTAGCTTTCAAAGTAAAGATTATTGAATATAACTCACCTGTCATGAAGAACTTACATTTCCCCCAGCTAGAAGACGGCAAAAAGTTGGGGGGAAAAAGGAGAAAGAATTGCAGACAAACCAGTCCCCTTTCGAGACAAAATCAAAAGAGCATTCATCAAAATTCTTAACTAAAGCTCGCATGCAGTTAGGTGGGGAAACCAGGATCTGTCACTTCGTCCCCGAAACATCACCACAACCGGTCTCTTTCACATCCTAAAAATGCACTAAGTCCTTGAACAGTGAAGCCCTTGCTCCGCCTCTCTCTCTCTCTCTCTGCTCTCGGTTCTCGAGCTTTAATGATGATGGGGGGAGGTTCGTACCCAGAGAAAACTGGGCTAGACGTCCTCCTGCGACCACACCACGTGATCTTTCATGTGATGGAGGGTCCATTTGCGACTGCTGTTTTCGTGCTGAAGAAACGCAGAAGGATCGGTCGAACAGAACATAATCCTGGAAAAAAAAAAGAGGAAAAATCGAACATGTTGGCTCCTTTTGCATGTGAGGTTGTCCCTCCGCCCACGGTCGCCCCGCCATCGCCAGTCAAACCCAAGCCTCTTTTGTGGACTCAACTTTTCTTTTCTCTTTTTAAATCTTTTTATCTTTATGATTTGTGTGATTTAGTATATGATCACTGCGGTAATTGATATAATAAAGTAGGGTTTACTCTCGAGCGGTTTGAAATATCTCTTGTCATAAGCACGAATTCTCTGATTACTTCTCGATCTCAAAAAGCCTTGATTCGTCTCCTTAATGGGTTCAGCATCATATCGAGACACAATATAACCTCGGGTCTCTTTGATTAGCATTATGGGGGCACGATAGCAACGGACTGCTTGAAATTAATAGTAGTACTAGCTCAAATTGAATAATCCGTTATAGGTGTGAAATTCTGGTGGAGAAAGCTCAAAAAGAGTTGTCGACATGCTCGTCCTCTTCCCGCCCATGTTTACTCATTACTAATCAAAATATGCAAAAGATGGCAAGACCCAGCTAAAGAGTGATTAGGGGATAATTATTAGGTCATCTCAAAGAAGTGGAGTTGCTTTTACGGCAAAGCTTCATATTCTATTGACACGACAATCATTTCTTTCATTATTTTTTATAGCTAGAACCCCACAAATGGATGGACATATTTTGATGGATTTGTGTTGAATGGCAAGCTGGATTTCAAATGAGAATGTCAAAGATCCATCCATGAGGCCAAGAAAACATTGATTCAAAATGTATATTTTGGCGAGGTGGAAAAGTTGAAGTTGCGGTTTCATTTGCTTGTACCTGTAACTAGGAAAGGGTTAGGGCAGAGGAGAAGGGTAGGCGACGGCGGCGTGATGCGCCTAGATGACAGCAGGCTATGGCTGTTCGTGGAGAAAGAGCGAGAGAGGCGAGCAGGATTCCCGACTGTGGAAAATCTGAAAACAGAATTGCCAAGAAAACAGAATTGCCAAGTAGAAATCGATCGATGAAGGGGCTTATGAAAAGTTGGGTTTGCCCGGATCACCTAACTTTATTTACTATAGCAGTCCTCCAAATCAAATAACACGTGCCATGTCACGATCTATCTCCAACCTAATGAATGATAACAACAACCCCTTAAAAAGGTCGTTGAAATAATAACAAGAAAAAAATAATTTTGCGTTCCTCTTTCTCCATCGAAACTTAGATGTGAAAACCAATACGGGCGAATCCTCTCGAGCGCCAGTACGGGATTTATATGCTCTTGTAATTATCGAGACTCAGATTAGTCACGTGTCCTGACATCGAATTATTCATTTCTTTTTTTTTTTCCTTTCGAAAAGAAAAATCGGTGAAAATTTAATACGGGGGGACCACCTAATCGAGAACTGGCCCATCCTCTAGTCGGTCCATGAGCTCCTGGGCCTGGATCGAGTGCACATTGGGACGACGCTCCAAGGGCTCTCGTCGCCTCGTTCAAATTCCAATCTCTAAAATCCCAACGGTCCGTCCATTATCGATTCTTCCGTTTGTCCACCGTCACGGCCGTGGTGGATGGTCGATTGTCGCTATAAATGCGCGAAAATCTCTTCAATGGCGACCGCCACCCCATGGACAAAACTGTAATACGGGCACATGGACAAAACTGTCATACGGGACGTATCCCCAAGTTGCGGTCCGCATGTCGTATGGCTGCCCTTGCGAGAAGTAGCAACAGGAAGACCACCCGTTCGATGGGTCGCCCTCGACGCCAAACGATCCCCCGTACTGTCGGAGAAGTATGGTCGATGCGGGTTGAGTTTTTAAGGGTACCAACGAAATCTCGAGACGACCCCATCGAATTTCGGCACTCTGCTTGCTCTGTCGCTCAAGCTTTTCGACGGAATAGGTACACTCCGGCAATTTGTGTATCGAATAAATGACGTGCGCAGGCTTCTATACGCCGGTTGGCGGTGGATTGATTCGAATAAAAAAAATAAAATATATATATATACACAAGTCGAGGGATTTAATTAAATAAAATGATAAGTGTAAGTCATACAACTCATTATAAAAATGCAACTAAGTTACGATATTTTCAAAGAGTATAATCAAATTCCTAAAATTTTGAAAAAGTGTAATTAAGTCATAAATCAAGTCATACAACTTGTTAAATTGACTTAATTACACATTTTAAAAGTTCTAGAACTTAAATTACACTTTTGTAACGAGTTTTGAGATTTCAACATATTTATCCCTTGAATAAATCACAAGTTCGAGGACCCGAATCGCATGTGTAATTTTCATCGATCCGAGCTGAAAATTTTGATTAATTAATGGCCCAAAGGATCCACGAATCCAATCCTTGCTGGAATGGTCATCGAGTCTACTCGGGAAGTCATCAGAACTAATCCAATCGACTCGTTTCAAGCTGAGATTAGAATCGTGGGGCGTGCGTAGCTCGGAGACGATACGTGGGGGATACATAGATTCTTCGAAGGCGACGTTAGATTTGGTAAAAAGTACATGGCTCGGAGCCTTAGGATTTGAAAAGCTTTTATTGCACAAACAAACGTCGTTAGCAATCGCATCGTCAAAGAAAAACAAATCAATGAAAAAATAGATTGAGTTGAAAGTCAAAATTCACCGGAGCTAAGTAATCAAATCGAGAGCCCATCATACCACACTTATCGTGTAACGTCCCAATATCCCTGAACGGTTTCAAATGCGAATCGAAAAATCGAAATACGTGATGGTTACGCAAACGAGCACGATATATCCCCCTCATGCGCATCGTTTTCTCCATACCGAAGCTTTTTCGTAAGTTCTTCTCAGCCCGATTCGCGGACCCGATATCGTAGATAGGGTGAAATTGAATTTCCCCCTTTATAAAGCATGAAAAATCTCGATCGATTAGATTACTTTCATCATTTAGCATTTTATAAAAATAAAATCCCACGTTATCTTCTTCTTCTGTTTTTGGCCCTTTAGACGCCTTGGTGTTTTCAATTGCCTCCACACGTTCGTGAAAAGCCGTGAAAAGAGAGGAGGCCGGCCGGGGTCGTCGTCGTTGGTTCAATCGGACGGTTGCACCATCTGATTGTGCTCCTTTACTCGTGGGAAGACAATTCTGGAAATTTGAGAAATTATTGTGATTACGAAGAGAAGGGGATTTTTTTATTTATTTATTTTTTGTTGTATTTTCCTCTTCAGGTTATTCGTGAAGTGATTTTGTCAAAAAAAAAAACACTATCGAAAAATCTAAAATTGTAATAATATTCAATGTCTCTTGTTGTGACATGTCAATGTCATTTTTCTCACGGTATGTGTGCCAAAATAATTTCCTTATTCACAAATGGAAATCATGTTATCGAGGCGATTCTCAGTAATATTTATGAAATTGGTGTTAAGTCATTTCTCGATCAATGACCGTATTCCAGCAAAAATAAATTATCCATGAAAAATTAAATGAGCATGTCATGATTTTTTCTCAGATTTTGGATGTCCTTTTGGTACTTTCCACGTTCAAAGTGCGCCGTTGAATGGCGGATAGCTTCGAGCTACCAAAGGCATAGTTAAAAGCAAAGGCAGCGTGAATCCACTCAGATGAGTGAGTTCCATCTTTTCTAGGCAGCCCTCCCCCTAATTGCGGGCTGATCTTTTCATCTTCTACTTTTCGTCTCGAGGTAACATTCGTTGGTAGATATAAAACCCGACCCGCCTGGATCCAGCTAGGCCCGAAAAGACAATGCCGCAGAAACGAGGTTGCGGCAGCGCGGCAATTTTACGGTGCTCTAATGTTCGAATATCGATCATTCGATTATGGGTGTTGTCAACCGTTGGATCAAATATATTGTCGGCGCCGGCCATTTGAATTGAGCATCGCAATTAGATCACATTAGTGGGGCTCGAGATCACAAGAAGGGTGTAGAATTTGTACCTTTGACGTGGGATAAGGTTTGTTCGTAATTATATCGTGATTTGCCCTCAAACAATTCACAAGGCTATTCTTCTGGGTTTGATATACTTTGTGAAGATATTAACTCATGTAAGTAAAATTGCTAAGGTAAGAATTCATTCAGTCACCGTTCAAAAACAACTTCTTACACGAGTACCCCTCCCTCTCTCTCGATATTACAAAAGAAAATCCAATGTGAGAATGAGTTTGGAAAGTCAAATTTTGTTAAACAAACCTGTTTTCCCCAAAAATTTCAATTAGTTAACAAAATGACAACACAATCACATAATGCTCATCATAGCTTGTTAGATTTTTAGAAATCATACCACCATTCTAAAAGTTTAAACTATCAAATGAAAGTATAATTTTATTATATAAGTATTTTAACACATCACCTCATATTTAATCCGATATTTTTACTTTAGTTCTTCAAATTCTCACATAATTATAATGCCAAAGGTCCGGAGCTCGAATTTTTCCAGACTTTATTTATCTCTCCAATTAAATATGAGATGAAAGACCTGACGGGTACACAGATCATGGGGGATTAAACTCCAAACTCGTCCTCCTGGCGTGGCAAGCCGCATGTCCTTTTAACCCCCTCGACCCCAGCTTGGTCATTGCAAGATGAGCACCGCTCCGACCGACAAAACTAATGACAAAGATAAGGTCTACTCATTGCGATTATAGCTTTACGTGGAATTTAGGAGGCGGCCGTTAGTTGTAGTGCCATCTCTTAATCACGACCTCATTACTTTTTCTGGAAGCTAAACTTCCCTTCGTTGCGTTCCTCTCAGCTCCCTTCTTTAATCCCCCTTTTCCTTTTTGTCCCATCTAGAGAGAGAGAGAGAGAGAGAGAGAGAGAGAGAGAGGGAGGGACTTTATTGTCTTTTTATTTTATTCTGCGGTGATCTGGACTTTAGAAGATTTGATGCCGCACCACATGCTGTCGGACGTGGTGTCAACGCCGCATTAGTCAAGTATGGGGACACCTAACCTTTTTTCTTTTTATAGAATAAAAAATTCTCGACGAAATTTGAGGTTATCTCGTTTTCATGTTCCGTATAAATCCAAACGACAGTCGTTTATGGAAAAATCACTCTGCCCTCCTCGCAAACCTACTTCGATTTTTCTTTCGTTCCTCTTTTTCCAATGAGGTATATGGAGCTAGCGCGCCGCTCAAATTTCCTAAACAAAGAATTACTCTAGCCAGCTAAAGATAATTGAGATTCTTTATGAAAAGATATTATCGAGATAGAAAACTATCGAAACCTATTGGGGGTGTGACTCAATAGAAAAAAAGAAAAGAAAAAAGAGCGGACTCAATTAAGTGGGTTTTTTTCAATTTAAATTTTACTTTCAACGGCTCGGAGTATTTACCTTATTAATTCGAAAAGCGCGATGCATTGGAGTTCTGAAATTAAAAGAGAGAAAATCTCGATCCTGTATCTCAGTGATGGAGCCATTTCCTTCCCCCCACCTTGGATTCAATCGTGAGTACAGCCTGCTGTCCTAACCAAAAGAGACGTTCGACATCAAGCCAGGTCGTGACAGAGGCCGAAAAGATGATGATTAGTCGAACTAATCGTAAATCAACAACGCATAGAAGCGCGAAATCACGGAGCTTTTATCAGTCAATCCAAGAGAAACGAGGAGGACGAGGATGATGTCGACGTGAGTTATGGCGTCTTCTTTTGACTCGTAGCTGTAGAGCATTAAATCCCAGAATTTGGACAGGCGACTAAACGTAGCGGCCCACGGTGAAAAAGAACATTAATAAATCCAAAAAAATAGAAAAAAAGGAGACAAAATAAAATCTTAGTTCGGTCGCTGACAAGATATAGCCGGCCGGCCCGTCCCAATTAGCTTCAAAAGTAATGCAGACAAATAACTTCGGCGATTTTTCCCCTCTTTTAAAATTTTTTATTTTTGTTTTTGGACGATGGGGAGATTCGGACCGGTCTTAACGGCAAGTTGGTTAGTTGGTCACGAAATCTTTTTGTGTCTCCCTGCATGTGCATGTGGGGGCCCGCAAGGATCCTGCTCTGATCGTGCCTGTTCCTTCTGAATTAGGTTTTACCCTTTTTCGTCCGAAATTTTGACATAACATCTAACTCTTTCATGCTAAAAAAAAACATCGTGGACTTACGTGTCCAGATTTGAATGAATGTCGCAAAAGTTTTTTGTGTGTCTAAAATTAAAAAAAGAAAAATGTCGAAGTTCGTTCGTCGTAAAACTTAAGTACCCAGGTTTTTTTCTCGCACTCAATAGAATTTAGCCCAGTTAAAAAATTGGAGATCATTTATTCAAATCCTGCTTACTAACTGTCTGCATTTGAGGCCATCTATAGAGATCGAGGGTCTAGGTTTAGTGGATACCCGAGCCTCGCCGTATATTCTAAGGGCCCATAAGATAAGCAAGGCGTCTACGCTCGAGCCGTGGAGTTTGCTAAGAGAAGGAAGCTGAACGTTGGGTTGCAGGGAAATCCTAAAGACATTTATCTTAGGCTATGTATGGAAGACGCTAAGCAGAGGAAATTTCCTACTCCTTTCTCACGAAAGGAAATTTGAAGTTTTTGATGTTTGTCACTCGAATCTTTCATCTAATTAATCAGCTAAGAAGCGGCCTCCCACGCTTAATGGCTAATTCGCAGCGCGCAATCTTCCTGGGCATTGATTTCTGCCGAAGTTGGAGGACCGATTCAGAGCGGATTGCAGGCTTCTGGAGCCTACGGATCAAAAGGGTATTATTATTATTCACCGATTCATCGATGTCGTCGTTATCGCTTAACGATACGAGATCCACGCAGATGGGGCCGCGAAGTTTCGTCTTCCGATGCGGCACCTGCCGCCTCGTCTGTCAAAACTTGCGATAGCGCGAGATTTGTCCTCTCTCGCGCGCCGTGTTTGTTTCGTCCTGTGAGGTTTTTCATCGAGAAATCTTTCGAAAAATCAGATGGAAAGAAGGAGAAAAAAAACAAAGGAGAAAGAGGCCAAATTGGATTTGAAAAGTTAGCGCGGCGGGGTGTGTAGAGACAAAATGATGGCATGTGCAGCTCTGCTCGCATGGCTTCGAAACCGAGCGCCAGTGTATACATGGCGGATCTTTTCAACAAGGACCCCAACAAGAGTTTGCGATTTTCTAATATGTTATTTTCCTCGTGTTACATTCAGTGAAAACTGAACGAATTTCAAAATTTGATATTTGCTTAGCGGTTCATCTGACTATGGAGCAAAGGCTCTCGAATTCGAATCTGAACATCTTCGGGTCTCGTGGGGGGAATGGTGATTAAGTTACACTGGAAAAGAGATACGTTTTGAGCCTGAATGTCTGGAGTTATTGGGACCTTTTGTCACGGGTCGAGTCAGACTTCTCTCAGCACGTTCGCCGAGGCGCTTTTTGGTTACGGGGAGTCGTTCCTTCTGACGAGTTTGACCAGGCCAGGCCAGGGTCGGAAAAGCTGTCGATGGTGAATGAATGGCCGCGCCCCAGAGCATGGCTTGAAACCCTAGAGGCTAGGGCAGCGCCTCCATCAAAAGAGGCAGATGCACGCCGCGGGCAGGAGAGAGGGGGAAGTCGAGCAGAGCTTTGACCCCGGTTTGAAGCGCCGCTCTCCACACGAGATGTGGTAAAAAGCGTGCATGAATGATGGGAGGAGGTGGAAATTACGGAAAAATACGTGATCAATTTGATCTGGTAGAAAGAGACTTCATCGCATTTTCAATCTTCGACGTTCAAGAACCATCGGACCTTCGACTTCTTTAATCGAATCGAACCTACCGCTTCCGTAGCGTGGTGCCATCTGGACGATCCATTTTTGCTCGACAAAAGTTATAAAATTTTTGGAAACTCTCAGTACGTACGCGGCAGATATGGAGCATCCGATTTGTGATCTCTGACGATCTCTTCTTTGTCAGATGTTAATCAATTTGGAGCTAACTAAGCCTGCTTATATATTCGTATATTATTTGGCAAGATGCTCGTGTTTAATTTTTGCTGGCTTAGAAGCTAATAAGTATCGTTGCTCAGATCTGTGCACAAAGAAACGAAAAAAAAGCAGGGGAGGCCTTGTTCTAATGGTTGATATGATACGATACTCCAGCAGCAAGAATCTCGGCGCTGCCACTTCGCTGAATCGACACGGAATCGTCCGTACTTTCATTACTTGCTGTACATTTTTCCTTCTCCAGCTTGCTTGCTCATTAGCTTATTTTATTCCCAGTTCGAAGCCGATCGCACCGCCAAAGCAACTGGCTTAATGATGAGAGGGTTGACTTTTTTTAACGAGGTCACGGACTGGCCGCGCATGGAGAGATGAGCAGAATCTTGGCTGAGGCTGAAGCGATAATTTGCCATCTTCGGATACTAACGTGAGTGGTGGTGCATAATAATTGAAATCAAAGGTTCCATAGTAGATGCATGAGAGCTTTTCGATGATATTTGGATAGGATCAATAGCGCTGACTGTCCATTTCTATCACTTTATTTTGGTAAAGGAGAATGATTTCGGCCAATCACAATCGTGAAAAAATGAAAAAGGCTTCACATATGTAAGTCGATGTAATAGCAAAGAATGAAAAAAGCCTTTGGAATTTATCACATCCAACATATCATCATGCGAGTCATCGGCAGTCGCGAAACGACCGATTGCACAAACTTAGGAATAAAAACACATTAAAAGCAGGGTGAACTTAAATTCGAATTTCGAATTTCGAAAAATCCTAGGTGTATGTCTCACGAGTGACTCGTGACTCGCGACTCACGAGGATGGAAGGTGAAAAAAGAGTAAAAACGGAAGCAGGGAGGGGGCAAGGTGGGGAATTCATCCCAAAGCGACCCTCATCCCATGTGAGGGGTTTGTCAGCGGAAAAACGAACAAACCCCAACTGGGCCCCACCCCACCCTTTTTTTCTAAAAATAATTTTTAAACCTTTTTCAATCCGTTCCGCATGCCTGAGGAAATTTCCCGCCGAGGGAAAAGGGAAAAAAGAAAAGAAAAAAAGAACCCCAAAACGACGCCGTATCGAACCGCAAACAATAGAGGGAAAATCCTAGGCACGTGCGTCGCGCTTTTTCACTGCTAGAGCCTCCCGCAATAACTAACCAACTCCCGTCCCCTCTCTTTTTTCCGGTGGCGGGTTTTGGCAACAAGATAGGTCTGTCAAGAAAAAAATAATAAATAAAAAATAAATAAAATTGAGCCGAACAGGCCCCCCCGGGGGAAATTCTCTATATAACGCCGTCGATTCTTCCCAACTTCTCCACACCTGCCCTCCGCCGCTCATCTCCCTCGCTTGCCCTCTCTTTGTCACCTCTCGTCGCTGCTTGTTTCAGGACTCTACAGGTAATCACATTCTCGACCCTGTTTCTGAATTCGATAAATGGTTGTGAATTCCTCAAATGGGGATGTGCATTTTGTTCGAAAACTGAGGCGAATGCTCTGTTTCGTCCAGGAGGAGGGGGCGAAAAAATGGCTCTTGCTGGGCTGCTGCTCGTGGTGGGCCTTCTTGCGACCGCGGCTTCCGTCGACGGCTCCGGCGGTGCAGGCTGGATCAATGCCCACGCCACCTTCTACGGAGGCAGCGACGCTTCCGGCACAATGGGTATGATGGCTTCCGGATTCTTTTGTAGCCAGTAATAGGAAAGAAATGCTCTTTGTTTTGTGGAATTTGGGAACTTTTTAGAAACCCATCGAACGAAAAACGGGCGGTTCTCGGAGGATATTGGGCTTGGGCTGTGGAAATAGTTTCGATTTGATAAGAATATAGTTTGGTTTAAAGCTGAATATATTCTTACCTTTACCAAAAAAAAAATAGTTTCGATTTGGTACAGTTCGCGTCGATAATTTGTGAATTCTGTTCTACGCAGGCGGGGCGTGCGGGTACGGCAACCTGTACAGCCAGGGCTACGGGACGAACACGGCGGCGCTGAGCACGGCGATGTTCAACAACGGGCTGAGCTGCGGGTCGTGCTTCGAGATCCGGTGCGTGAACGACGGGAAGTGGTGCCTGGGCGGCTCCATCGTCGTCACCGCCACCAACTTCTGCCCGCCCAACAACGCCCTCCCCAACAACGCCGGCGGGTGGTGCAACCCGCCCCAACACCACTTCGACCTCTCACAGCCCGTCTTCCAGCACATTGCCCAGTACCGCGCCGGCATCGTCCCCGTCGCGTACCGGAGGGTGCCGTGCCGGAGGAGCGGAGGCATCCGGTTCACCATCAACGGCCACTCCTACTTCAACCTCGTCCTCGTCACCAACGTCGGCGGCGCCGGCGACGTCCACTCGGTCGCCGTGAAGGGTTCGCGGACCGGGTGGCAGCTCATGTCCCGGAACTGGGGCCAGAACTGGCAGAGCAACGCCAACCTCAACGGCCAGTCCCTCTCCTTCAAGGTCACCACCAGCGACGGCCACACCGTGGTCTCCAACAACGTCGCCCCCGCCGGGTGGTCCTTCGGGCAGACCTTCGCCGGAGCGCAGTTCCGCTGAGGGGCTGCAGAAGGATATATGACCCAGTGGACGGATTTAATTAGTGCACTAGGTTATATTAAGTACTATATAAATATAGACATGGTCGGTCCAAAATGAAGGAGGGGTTAGTTTTAAATGGCTCCTTCTTTATAATTTTGGGTCATTAGTGATATAATTGTTAGGGCTTACTCGGTGAGAAGTCCAGAAGGGTTATTTTGTTGCTTCTGCAATTCTGTGGCAACTGAATGCAGAAGTTTTGGGGCAGTGGTGGAGTCCTTACCACCCGCCGATGGTAATTTGTATTTTCCAATCTTTTTATTTTTTCCCTTAATTTGGAGTGAGATCAGGGCTTGGCCCAGCAAACTAATTTTTGCTGGAAATGACCTTTAAGCCCTTTGTTAGCTAGTAAAGTTGTGAATTTCCTGCTTTTGGAGTAATGATCAATGAAGGAATGGACTCTGGTTCTCCTATGTTTGCTAGTAAAGCTGTAAATTTCCTGTTTTTTGGCGTACCATTCAATGAAGGAATGGACTGGTTCTATTTTTTTGTGCTGTAGCTATCTCATGTCTAGTCCAGCTTCCGCGCTGCTGTCGATGCACGACTGATTTAAGAAGCGACCGTATGTTCTCACTTGTTGAGTAAAACCCGTTTACCATGAGATTTAAGCTTCTTCTATCCGGGATCGATTTTTCTGTTCCTTGCCCAACTGAAAAAAAAAAAAAAAAAAAAACGGCAGACGTTGCAGCAATTTACAAAATTCCGTCTTCTTCTACTTCGAGAAAGGGAAGGGAATTATGCAATCGGCACCCGAGAGAGAATTCCTCGCCCCGATTTGCAACAATTTGAAGAATGGATTCGAGTCGCTCGAACCAAAACCTTAGTGCCCGTTAATGATCTACTACTTAGTCAAACCTGGAAATTGCGCATAGACTGATGGCCAAAATTTTGTCGATTCCGGAAATTGCGACGAAGTTTCAAGTCTGCGTAGAGTGGATAACCCTTAGACCGCCCATGGATAAAAAACTGAAGCTAGACTTTCGGGTGGCTGGGAAGCCTCCGCCTCCATTGCCGGGTCCAAAATTGAAAAAGAGAACAAGGAAGAATCGCGACTTCAATTTCGGGGCAAACAAATCGGGTCGCCCGGAGTATTTATTGGGGCGCGGCGAACCCGAGGAGGGGGGTTGGCGGGTTGGTTGGTTTAGGGTCGCGAGGGCGACGGGTCAAATCGTCAGCCTCGAGCCGTGCGATCGCGCGGTACGAGATGTAATCTCCGCCGTTGCTCTCCCAAAATATCGCGGATTGCATCCGCGAGTTTTTCAAGTCCGGACAGGGGCCGTGAAGCGGGTGGGGCCCACTACCCCATGTGCTCCGCCGCATATCCTGCTCTTCCTCTTTTTTTGCTTTTGTTTTCTTTCTCCAGTTTTGAATTTTCAATTATTATTTTTTTTTTTGAGCGACTTTGGCTTAGACCTACCTACCGCTCCGGCGTCGTTTGAAGTCGGTTGAGTTGGTATTGGTATATCTGCTAACGTATTTTAAAGTGTCGAATTCAAAGGGGAAAAAAAAACCCAAATTAGGCGTGAAGTTTCCCCATCAACATAGGGCTTTTCCTTTATTTTATCGTTTTGTAGACGGCTTCCCTCTATTTGGAAAGAAAGGAATCATCCCTCGCGTCCCTTCTTACGCAAACTTCTATCTAGTTTTTATTTTTAGTTGGATAGATCAAAAACATTTATTTAACGAATAAACAAAAAATAATACTCTTTTTTCTTTTCATTTATGTAAAAGAATCCACTTACAAGTAATAGAATAAACCCAAAAAAAGGGAACTCATCGTCGGTTCTAGTGTCGGATAGGTCAATTCTTGATTCCACAAAATAGGACACGATCCTACCTAATTAGGTTCCACCCACCCTCAAATAATCACCCCTAGCAAGTAGCCTTATTCTTCTTCTTATTATTTTTTTCACTGAAATGGGGGCATCCCATGTGAACAAATTGCTGATCGCGAGCAAAGAAAATTTAGTTTAAAGTTGCAAATTTTGCTTGTGGTGGTTGCGAGCGGAAGCTTCAAGTCAACGATACAACTGAACTCAAGCTCATCATTTGCAAATTAATTAAGGTTTCCTTAGAGTTACATAATCTAGGGTATTGCACCTATAGAGCTACCTTGCAAACTAGGACTAATCGGTTTTCAGTAGATTTTGAGGTGAACTGAGAACCGAACCAGAATGACTAATTCTCAAATTCTAGGATTAGAACCAGACGATCAACTGGTCGAGTGGAACTGGTAATTTGTTGTTTGAGGGCAAAAATAAATTGAAAAATATTACAACTTGCTTCTTATTTCCTTGATCTAAGCACTGGATTGAGGTTCAAATCACTCTCCTCACACCCTCTCTGTTTTGTCACCCAACAAAGAAAAAGGAAATCATTTTTTCACACGAGTAGTTTGCAGGCATTATCATTTTCTTTAGATAAGATAGCGGTCTACTCTTGTCAACTTCTACCGCGAAGAACCTTGAGCATCGGATGGAATGCGCACAACTCATCATAAAGCATCAGGACAACAAAAAATTGAGAATACTTGTCCTCTGTTCTAAATCGCGGTTGTTGTCGGTCCCTTTAGATTGTCGTTCTCTCACAGCTTTTTTGTTAGGAGGTGAAAGCATGTAACCCATTGCAGGAACAAACTGCAAGCAAAGGAACTTGCAAAAGCTCTTTTGTGATGGGTAATACTCATGGCATCTGCAGATGACAAAATGCCGGTGATGCTATTTGTAGTTCAAGTGCCGAAGAGAGGCTTTATCAGGGAACCATTTTCTTGGTTGGACAGCTATTCTCAATCGCTTTATCACATTAATAGTCGAAACTCCAAATCTTAAATATTTAAGATTATTTGTTATCTCTATGCTAGTTATCTCTCAAAGAAGATAAGCGAAGGTGGGGAAAGCAGAAAGCAAAACGGAAGGAAGGGAAAGCAAAAAGGGCAGGAGGGTTTTTCCTGATTTGTTTTTTTTAATCAACCGATCCGGTTTGGTTGGTCTGTTTTTCACCTTGGAACTAGGAATCAGACCGACCGATCACCGATTCCAAGAATAGGAACTGGGAATTGGACACTCTTTCTAGGAATTGCCGAGAACTGACTGAACTAGTTCAATTCGAGTGGTTCCCGGTTTGGGTGGTTCCCGTTGTACACCTCTATTGCACTTGACATTGATTACCGGTATGGTTGCACTTCTCAAGGATGCCCTCCCCCCCGGTCAAATTCTAAATCCCCGCTACCCATACAAAACTTTGAAACCCTAACTCAACCATTACTAATTGCCTCGTCGCCATCCATTAGACCTATCAAATGGGCGGCTATGTCGAAAATGATTTGACCTAAATCGATTTATTTAATCTATTTTAACTAATTTTCATGCAATACAAATTTAGTTACTCATAGTCAACATGACCCATATTGTTAAAACACTTTCATATTAGATCATGTACAAACTAAGTTGAGCTTGCAAAGTGAACGAGTATAAGATCGAGTGAGGGCAAGAAAGAGTTATAGAGGCAAGTTGAATTCAAAGTAAGTTGTGAACCCATTTAACAGTCAATATTATTTTGGGTTTTACCATTCAAAACATATTTATGACACATTTGTTGAATATATATAACCCATATAATAATTTAGCTAATCAAATAGGGGTAAAAAAAATGCGTTTATAACCCATTTTGATTTGTTTATAGCCTACCATCACGATGATCTTCCCGCCACTTCACCTTCTTACTCATGGTTCCCTACCCTCAGTGCCGGCCTCTGTGTGTGTACTTGTGTCTATGGCAACCTTAGGTAACGTCGTGCCACAACACTCTCGACCTCTATTCGAGGTCATGGGTCATTCGGGCCATTAACAAAGCTCTAATCAAGGTTGCCCATAGAGGTTTGTGTCCTCGGATTGAGGTCACAGGAGAGCCTCTTCCGAGGTTATCCATGGCAGCTGCTAACAAACTCGGGGTCGTCCATGGAGGGGGAGAGTGTAGACGAGGTCACGTGATAAGGCCACTCATCTAGGTTCTACCTAGAGCTCTTCTCAAGTGGATGGGGGTTGACGTGGCGTACAAACTCAAGATTTACCTACTTTAAGGTCAGCTTATTATTATCAAGAAAAGTTTTCACTTCTACAATGTCCTAATTAATTTCCATCTTGAAAAGCTAAGAGATAAAACCAGATTTACAATAAGTTTTGGCCATAATTCATTTATTTCACTCGAACTTGAATTTTTTCGATCATTTGTACTCCAATCACGGCTCCATTAGAAATGATATCCTCTTAAATCAAGGATAAACCCGACGTATCTAAACCGGCAGATTATCATAGACTGCGAAACTCATACGAAAAAGCTTATGCTTTCCTTTGGGCCCTTTGGGCCGATTGATACGGAATTATCCAAAATAATGAGTGAAGTGTTTCGTATGGGTCCAATGTCACCATCTGCACAGTCAATCTCCCAGCCATTTAAATGGATCGATTCCATTTAGCTCTAATGGATATGTCCAACTGCCATCTGGTCTCGGGTCACCCTCACCAAGCGAATGGATCCGTATACTTCCCACACGAGGCCCAAAACTCTTTCCGAAACCAACGAGGCGCACAGGCTTTCTCGTGGGCCGGGCCTAAAGGAAGAAAAACCAAACATTCTGGTGGCCCAATCGCAGGGCCGAGAGATTAGGAGGAACCGAATCGGCCCACCTGACGTCGGATCGAGACTCGAAGCCCCGAACCGGCCCGACCCGGTCAAAACAAGCAGGAAAAACCTCAAACACGTCATCGTCATCTTCCTCCTTCTCCTCCTCATCCTCCATCGTCACCACCACCGCAGCGAACCCGGGAGAGCGGAGATGATAATCCAGCTCCACCACCACCCCTCTCCCCTCCATCCAATCCTCCACCTCCCCAACCCCCTCCGGACCCACCGCCTCCGCCTCCCACCCTCCGCCGGCGCCGCCACCTCCGGCACCTCCACCTCGGACTCCGGCCTCCTCTTCCGCGAGAAGCTCCTCTACCTGCAGAGCCTCAACGTCGACCCCCGGAAGGCCCTCCACCACAACCCGGACTTCCGGTGCGCCCCGCTCTCCACCCTCCGCTCCGTCGAGTCCTGCCTCGCCTCGTTCGGCATCCCCCGCCCTTCCCTCGGCCGCATCCTCGACATGTTCCCCCAGCTCCTCACCTCCGATCCGGACGCCGACCTCTACCCGGTCTTCGACTTCCTCCTCCACGAGGCCCTCATCCCCTTCCCGGACCTCCCCAAGTCCGTCCTCCGCTGCCCCCGCATCCTCGTCTGCAGCGTCGACGCCCAGCTCCGCCCCGCCCTCGCCTTCCTCCGCGGCTTCGGCTTCGTGGGCCGCCACGCCATCACCTGCCAGACCAGCCTCCTGCTCGTCTCCAGCGTCGAGCACACCCTCCTGCCCAAGATCGAGTTCTTGCAGAGCCTCGGGCTCGATCACGGGGAGGTCTCGAGGATGGCGATCAGGTCGCCCGGGCTGCTGACCATGAGCGTCGAGAACAACATGAGGCCCAAGGCCGAGTTTTTCCTGCGGGACATGAGGGGGAGCCTGGTCGAGCTGAAGCGCTTCCCGCAGTACTTCTCCTTCAGCCTGGAGCGGAAGATCCGGCCGCGGCATCGGATGCTGGAGGAGCACGGGCTCGAGATGCCCTTGCCCGAGATGCTCAAGATCAGCGACGGCGAATTCACCGCGAGGTTGATCGAGATGCGGTTGCGGAGAGTCGATGCCCGGGGTTAGTTTGTTCCTCTCCCTCCCTGTAGATGTGTACATGGCATGAGAATTTGTCGCTGGGAATAGATAGCCCAGTTCCGCAACGTTGAAGATTTTTTGCTCATATATGGGAATTGTACAGCTGATACATACATGATGGTGAGTTCTATTCTGCAATTTCGGAAACTTTCTGTGGCATGCTGCGGAGTATAGAGCGTGACAAAGCGTCTTTCTTGATCGATTGTTTCGAGCTTATTTACTGGTGCGTATAGCTGATGGGTTCATTCTGCACATTGGTCAGCTGCTGTATAGATGCTCCATTGAGAAGAGTTTTGAATTACTGTAACCTCACTTGCATCCTTAGGCCTTGTTAAGTATACCGGTTGATTATCCGTGTGATTACTCGTTCAACTGGCTGTGACTACATTTATAGTGTCGAATCGGTGTTGGTTGCGTATAGATCATTGGTCAAGTTGATTGCACATAGATCATCAAGTGCGCCCATGAAGTTATTTGTTAGCATTGTATCCTTTAGTGGTAGCCAGTCTGCCAGTTCTACAACTGTATAGCTTTCACATTGGTTGCCCATACTGGAACTGTGCAGTTGATATTAATTAAGCTCAATTTGGTGTTTTCCGAAGTTTCTTGCGGTGTGCTACAGAGCGCAAATCAGAGAGTCGAATAGGTGTCTTGCTTGATCAATCATTTAGGAGCTAATACATTTGTGCTACGAAATTGAAATCAGCCTCTTGTATTAGATCCTTCTGGAGAGTAGTCTTGGAATTCATTCAAAATCACTCACCTCATTTGGCCTTCTTAAAGGTGTCGGTTAAATTATGCATGCAATCACTTGTGCATATAGCTGCTAAGAACAATTTTAAGCGTGACATCGAAGCTGGCTGTGGGTAAGTCACTTGTCGAGGACAATGCTGGACTCGGAATTACATCAAACTCACTGATTAGTCTCCCTTGCCTTCTTAAGGATCTGGGTCAATTCTGCATTCAGTAGCAGCATTCTATATGAAGTGATATTAATCCTGCTCATGTGCTTTTTAGCACGAGATGTTTACTTTTCCGCCAAAACAATTGTAAGGTTAGATGTTGTTCTGGTATCACTGTCTCTCTTCCATGTACTCTAGCAATCTGATATTTCTGATGGATATAATCAATTTGTGGATTCTTCATCTGCAAAGACTACTGTGGCTGAACTATTATCTGAAGATGTCAAGAGTTTTTCATCTTTACCTGTTTTGTGACTTTCTTGTATAGTTCATTTAGTTACCAAGCAGTTATCCTCATCCTTGTTGCACGGGCATATAGCCCATTTGTCGCATACTTAGTTAAGTGTCGTTGCAGTAACTGAAGGTCTAGCTATAGAAGATACATGCATGGCTTGTATAAGACTCTCTATTGTTGTTGGTAAAGGATGTCTTTTTTCCTTCTTGCAAAGTGGTTTATAGCATAACATCAAAAAATTGCTCACATTAGCTACTAAGTTTATGTACCTGCGAGCAACCTAACATCCACTTGCACCATACATCTCCTGCTAGGGGTCGAGCCTTGACACAATCGATTGAACTGTGCCTTGTACAGAGTTTTGCTTTCGCCCTTCAATTTTTTGCATACATCTGTCGTTGTACTAACTTATGTTATTCTCTAATGTTCTGCTGGCATTTGAAGTTCTCAAACTCTAATTCCAACTTATTTAGTCTCGTAGAAGCCCCATCCTTGCAACTCAAGTCTTCTGCCAAAACCGAGGAAGTCGCCATTTTAGATCATAATGTACATATAGACCATTTAATTTTTTTTTCTTTCAACTGCTCTTTCCGAGCCAGCTATGAATGGCTTATTTGCTTTTCGATTCAAGCGGCACTTGTACTTTTGAAGTGTTGCGACTCAGAATTTTATTCAGTTGTCATAGTGCAGAGGAAGCCGCAACTCTCTTTCTATTCACAACTCTTTGCATAACAGGCATTCGAATTGCCTTCTGTGTTGCCTTTCTCTTCCCCCTTTTCTTTCCGCCCTTCTCTTAGGATCCAAATTCAGAATCATTTAACTGCCCCTTCACGCGCATTGCAAAAACCAACCATGGCTATGTGACTTGTAACACGAGTGAATTGCGTACCAGGCATCTGAATTGCCTTCTGTGTCGCCTTTCTCTTCCCCCTTCCTTGCCGCCTTTCTCTTGGAATCCAAATTCAGAATCGTTTAACTGCCCCTGCACACGCATCGCAAAAACCAACCATGGCTATATGAATTGTAACACGAGTGAATTGGATGAATTGGCTAATGGCCCTGGATCGCAAAGATCGAAATGCCAATGCAATTCTTAAAAAAGGAAAGAGAAAGGGTCAAGGGCAGTGCAATGCTAATAGTTCATAAGGCCTCGGGAGTGAAAATTTTGATGTCATGAATATCACATCAACCGATCGGTTTCCTTAAGAACTATAAAACGCGTTAGGAAATACAAAAAGAGAACGATTATCTACACCATTTTCTGAATTATCGGCCTAAACAGGAGGTGACGTGTAATCCACTGTGTTCAGGATGCAATCCATGTAAAATTCCCAACCCAAATGCCAAATGAAGATAAAATTTTGGAGCGTCCTATGATCGATGGCCTTACAACTTTGTACTCGGGGTGTACTCGGGGGGTTGGTCTGGGGGTTTTTGAGATGACATCGCATTGAAAATACGAGCCTGCAATTTCCTCCGTCATTATACGTCAGCATTTTATCTTTACCGGATTGGAGAAGAAAAGGAGGAAGTGAAAACAGGGGCGGAGAGGGAAGGGATGACTTGATGGCGAGCCACGTCCCAACAGGCGCTGCATGGCAGTGCCATTCTACGATAACGCCAAAGGGGCACGTCGCATCAAAACACTCGTACAAATCCCTCTCTGACAAGACGTTGGTGACGAGGTGCATTAATGCGTCTGGCGAAAATCACCACGCTAATCCTACTCAAGTGGACACAAAACAGAGGAACGGAGGGGAGGGACCTGCGCTGGATTCATCTACTCTCTCTGTCCAGTGCTCCCTCCATCTTCATCCGTGCCCCACCCTGTTCTTCTTGCATCGAGCGGTTAACGTCGTGCGGATCACGGGGAGGAGCGGAGGAGCGCTCGACCTTCGTGTCGACCATTTAGCAGCGCGCTGTGCTGTATCTATTCCGTGACGGATCAGTAGTGATCAGGGAAAGATGTCACGGATGCAGAGCGGGGCTTATAATGATGATTACCAGATCTTTAAGTTCCCCCCGCCCTACCCAATACGATGCGACCTCCCCCTGTTCTTTCATTCTGAATTATCTCCAGATCTGTCGTGTCCATAAATGGTTATCGCGGCCCTTTCGTATTCCCTCCCTTGTTTGCCCAAATGTCAGTGGCGTTACCACCCCGTTTTGTGTTTGTTTTTGTGGTTTCGCTGCTGTACGATCTCTCTGCCTTCTTCTGCGCGAGGAGCTATGTAGAGGGAGCCTAATCTGAGGTTTGCTGACTTCAGACAGGGTTCCTCCTACAGGTCCGTAGGCTGTTGCAGTCTGTCCAAAGCTTTTACTTCATACTTCGAAGTTCAAAACCACCATCGCCCCTTTGGCCAACCAGAAAATAGAAAGAAAGAAAAAACATTTGTAACCTACAAAAAGACATGGACCATAACGTGACTATTTTTTAATTGACTAAATAATAATTAATTCTATTTTTTTATTCTCAATTCTAAATTTATAATAGAAATTCGTTTGATAAATTTCTAATTTTTGGGAATAAAAATCCGTTTTTTTATAATAGATTTAGAATAGAATAAAAAAAGTAGAAAAAAACTGTTTCTTTATTTTTAAAAATAATTCTAAAATCAAGTCAATTCAATTTTTTTTTCTCTTTTCTCTTCTTTTCTTCTTCCTTCTATTTTCTTCTTCCATTGCCGACAATGGTGCCGTCATCGTTGACGGCACCATTGTTGTTGACCATTGTCGCCACCACTATCCATCGTTGTTGGTCGCCGACTACTAGTTTGGCAAAATCTAACAAACTCGCCAAAGGCTTGCTCAAGCAAGCAAGGCAAGGCCAAACTCGTCTAGCTGCCGACAAGACTCAACCCTGCGGGACCATCGCTAGGTCAGCGTTGCCCTTTGGTGAGATCAAGTCTAGCCAAGGGCTAGGCAAACTTGGCCTTGCTTAGCTACCGGTGAGTCTTGGCCAATAAGGTGTGGCATCGCCGAGGGTAAGCGAGGTTGCCGGTCATTTTAAGACCAACGATTAGCCAGAACTGGAAAAATACAAAGACTTATTCTAGATTCTTAATTCTCGATTCTACATCCTACTCGTCAAAAAAAGGTTTCTCAATTTTTGGAATTTCGAATATATATTGAGAGCGGTGGTGGGACTAGTCTAGTTCTAAGTTTTCTGATTCTATCATGAAATCATACTCACTCTTATCCTCGACTCTTTCTTTCAATGAACACATTTGAAATACACATATGAGTTGTATTAGAAAATTGGTCTAATTGGATATATTAATTGGTTTTGACTTATTTTTCTCCGTGGCTGAAGGTATCAGCTATTGGAGTAAAAACTTACACCCGCCGTGCTAGCAAAAAGAATCTTATCGTGCAATTTTCATGATCATCTGAATGGGGGGACCATGAACTCGAAGAATAGGGATTGAGACCATAAAAGTCATTCATTTGTCGGTGAAATGCTCGTTGAGCATTGTTTCATAAGTTCATTTCATTTTCTAAAACCAATCTATCTCGTCCTGTTTTAATTTTTTACTCATCGGAACTTCTCAAGCAAAAAGTTGGAAATAGCT
Source organism: Eucalyptus brandiana (assembly GCA_014182725.1). Taxonomy (NCBI): domain Eukaryota; kingdom Viridiplantae; phylum Streptophyta; class Magnoliopsida; order Myrtales; family Myrtaceae; genus Eucalyptus; species Eucalyptus brandiana. The sequence continues at coordinate 39,805,878 of CM024674.1, forward strand.
TCAAGCCTAGCCACACCTCGTCTTAATCAACCCTCCTTATTTTTTGTTTCGAATACAGATGGAGAATTTTCAAGCTGCAAGATTTTCGAGGAAATAAAGCCAACCCACAGACACAGGCTTCATTGATGACTAAAGGGAGTTCATGAACAAGACGGTCGTTTCCAAATTTACTCGGCCAAGGACACAGTGACCACCCTGAAATGAGGAACGTACGCAGCGTTCAATAGCGCATTTATGCTTTTTCTCGAGAGAATAGTTATCTGTCTTTCAACGACTTCGAAGGGGCTTGCGGGTCTCCGAATGGGGAGTGTTTTCCATTTACTTGCAAACCATTAAGGAACAGCGAACTATCTTAACGATGAACGGATGGTTTATGTAGCACGGACACTCTCCGGAAGCCTTCGTGTCGTGTACGACACTCCGACACGCGATCAACGAGTGTCGAAAAATCGACACGTGGTTAACTCTTTTCGACACGCTCCGACACGCGAGTCCGTAATTCCGACACGCGATTCCGACACGCACGGGGTCAATTTTAAAAGTTTCTAATACTTGAGGGGTCAAAATATAAATATACACAAAAGAAGTAATAAAATTGTTATAAATATACATATACCCGGGGTCAATTCTTTTTCAGTTTTTTTTTTAGAATTGTTTTATTTTTTTAAAAAGTCTTTTACTATGAAAGAAGTAATAAAAAATGCTATATGTGATAAATAAATATTAAAAATATCATTTCTGCATTTTTCTTTAAACAATGTTTTTTCCTCTAAGTTTTGTGTATTATTGTAACAAATTAAAATAATGAATAATATTATTTAATATTTTTCATGTAAATTAATTCTAAGCTATTTTTTTATTATTTATTTATGTATTTATATATATAATATATTTAATATATAACGTGTCGGAACGTGTCGAAATTCTCTATTTTTAAGAAATGACGTGTCGTGTCGTGTCGTATCGTGTCGCGAGTCATGTGTCCGTGTCGGTGCTACATAGCGGATGGTTTTTTTTTTTTTTTTTTTTTTTTTTGATCGGTCCTACTCTATTCCTACTCTACACTCACTGCAGACTTGTGCCGCCTCTTGCGGGCGTGGGAGTCGCAACCCACTCGAAACTTACGCGTCCCTACCCCATCCCCCCCTGAGAAGGTGGGGATTTGAACCCCTCACCTCCCCCTTCCATGTTGGAAGGGTGGCCACTGGGGCGAACCCCCAGTGGTTTAGCGGATGGTTCATACCCGCACAAACGCGCAACGCGAGTTGGAAGCAGAGAATAGTCGACTCTTTATAGCACGTGTGTTTGTGTGTCCCATCGAGGTTTAAATGCTTGTTTTTTTTTTTTTGGTAAAGGTAATAATATTAATGAGGTTTAAATGCTTGTTCAACTTCCAAAGTGAAAACAAGTACTTTCTCTCTCTCTTGCTCTCCCTCTCCCCCTCTCTCTCTCCATAGTCGACTCTTTATAGCACGTGTGTTTGTGTGTCCCATCGAGGTTTAAATGCTTGTTTTTTTTTTTGGTAAAGGTAATAATATTAATGAGGTTTAAATGCTTGTTCAACTTCCAAAGTGAAAACAAGTACTTTCTCTCTCTCTTGCTCTCCCTCTCCCCCTCTCTCTCTCCCCCTCTCCTGCTCTGCTCTATTCATGCGTGCTTGTACAGGTACAGCTTAGGGGTTCCAGAAACGGAGAGAGAGGCTGGCTTAGTGATGCAGAACAGTATTAGAAAACAAGAATTAAGCCACATCTAAGAAGTGTAAGAAGATGCCCGGATGACCCACGTTTATTTAAAGATTAATCCACCTGGTAAGGAGGGCAGGACAGTCATAATTTCATGCTGGCTGATATCCTCCCTCAGACTCGACTGAATGCCCTTGTACTGGCTTTCAAATTACGCTCCATGGTATCACTAGTTGCTGTCCTGCGTTTGTTGGAGGCTACAGAGGTTGTTGCCCTATAACAACAAAGGGTGTACACTAAATCAACCAACGTAAAAACTACGCTTCCTGTTGCTTGTATGTTCCAAGGGGACAACCCCAACAGAATCTTATACAGGGGGAACCCTGCATTTTATTTTGAGGCCCCATCTCTCTCCCCCTATGCCCTGTGAATGCGATTCTTTTCTTCCTTTCATCTAATCTCATTTAACCTTCATCTGTGTCTAGCCACATCCTTCCTCTCCTTGGAGGAGCCTGATCCATCTGCGAATGATTTCATTTGATTCATTTTCGACAAACCACATTTATACGTTTATTATATATTAGATATCTGAATGGTTCAGGTGTAGCCTCACCAAATTCTTCCTATGCTCACATCAAGGGAAATGCTGCTGAGCCAGAAAGATTTCAGCATTTGGCCTACATTTGATACTTAATTGATCCGAGAGTCGTCCCTGAGCATCATCAAAAAGAGGCATGACCAAATTTAAATCGATGCTGACCTCATAGATAACATTTTGAATCTTTGCAATTTGGCAAACAATTTATCATATAGAACAAATTTTATGGTGCTAATAACAGCACAAAATGTCTCGAATGAACAATGCTCATAATTCAACTTCTACAGTGCAATAACATAATTTTGTCGAGACACGAGTTGGTTGATCCGAACACTTCAAGTGGGTATCTTGGGGGTGCGCGTGCAAAGATCACAAAAGAACATGATTTCCATCGCCCCACCGGACACCAAAGGTGGGTCACTGATGCTAATCCCAGAAAACTGTTGAGTAGGTCACTCCCAATTGGAGAGGCCAATGCAATTATGTATATCTGTAGTAGAATATGTATAGTAGTGAGTGTGTAAAAGAAAAGAAAAAAAAAGGAGAAAAGAGAAAAGAAAAAAAAAAATATCAAAAGAGATGGGAAGATAAATCAACATGATTTTCACATCTAGAAAATTAAGGGAGATTGGAAAAAAAATCAAAGTGATATTCTCATATATACAAAATCACGAGAGTTTAGAAGATAAATCTACGTGATTTTGTATTGTATAATTCCTATTTGGGATTGTATTTGCTCCTATGAATAGGAGTCCTCCTCAACGGAGAAGAGGAGACACAGAAAGAATATCAGAGAGCGTAGCGGAAGAAACAGTTTTCTTCTTCTAAGAAAAAGAGTTATCTTTGAGTGAGTTATCCAGTTTGTGAGGGGTTCAGATCCACAAATTGAAGAACAGAGAGAGATCCACATTTGGGTGAAGTTGTATCCCATTATTTATTATAGTGGAAGTTTGAAGTGGACTACGGTCCCGTGGTTTTTCCCTTCGCCTTGGAGAGTTTTCCACGTTAAAATTCTGGTGTTATTTATTATTTGTCTTTACTACTTTCAGTTAGTATTTTATCCTATTTAATTTTCACAGAAGTAGTAGCGGGAAAAATTTTCTGGGCGTTCTCCTCAAATATTTTTCCCAACAAGTGGTATTAGAGCGAGGTTGCTCTACTTATTATTTTTCTGTGCAGAATTAAATGGAGGAAAATTTTGGCAACATGATAATTGACTGCATTCAATTATGCAATCTGGAAACCAAAGATGGAGGATCTGCTATACATTAAAGATCTTTGGAGGCCAATTGTGATACCGACGGAGGTACTAGTACCAGCGTCCGAGGAGTCGATCCCGTAGCGGAAGCCAAATTGGCATCATCTTCGGTGGCAAACCAACGACAATGTCTGATAGCGAATGGATGGTGCTCAATCGGAAGTGTGCCGCTCAAATCCGACAATGGATTGATAAGAGTATTTTTCAAAATTTTGCTAATGAACATGATGCTGGTGTTCTTTGGCAAAAATTAGAGAAGATGTACGCAAGAACAACGGCGCAAAATAAAGCAAATCACATGCGGCAGCTCGTGAATCTGAAATACAAAGATGGGAGCAGTGTCTCGGAACACATGAGCGAGTTCCAAGGTATAGTAGACCAACTCAATTCTATGAAGATGACATTAGATGATGAATTGCAGGCATTACTGCTGCTTAGCTCTTTGCCAAATAGCTAGGACACACTTGTTGTGTCGGTCAGCAACTCGGCTCCTGACGGCAAGCTTACCATGGATGTGGTAAAAGATAGAATGTTGAATGAAGAATCCCGGCGAAAAGAGAGTGGAGTCAACCCTACATTTGAGGCTCTTGTCATTAATCGACAAGAAAATCAAGAACATAGAGGGAGAAGCAAAAGCCGAAACTTCCGGAATCAGCAACGAGGAAGATCCCAATCCAACTTCAGACGAGACAAGAAGTGCCATCATTGTGGTAAATTGGGACACTTCATCCGAGAATGCAGAAAACTAAAGGCGGAAAAATCAAAAGGTCATAACGCCAACAAAGCTAACAAGAACCAGACAAATGACACTGCAAATATTGCGGATGAGGTGATCATTATTCAAAGTGATGATTCTATTAATCTTGCATCCCAAGATTCGACATGGGTAGTTGATTCTGGCGCATCCTACCATATTACGGCTCATCAAGATCTTTTTACTTCTTACACCACTGGTGATTTTGGACTCGTAAAGATGGGAAACGAAGGTACGTCCAAAATTATTGGTATGGGTAATATTTATTTGGAGACTAATGTTGGATGTAGGCTACTACTCAAAGATGTGAGACATGTTCCGGACATACGCCACAATCTTATATCTCGCCGGCAAGCTTGATGATGAAGGCTACATCAATTTCTTTAGTGATGGAAAATGGAAGCTCAGCAAAGGTAATTTGGTGATAGCCAAAGGAGAAAAGACTAACTCTCTCTATATCACACAATTTAAGCCGTGTAGAGGAGATGTGAATGTAACCGGAAAAGGAGTCACCACCGAGTTATGGCATAAGCGACTCGGACACATGAGTGAGAAAGGACTTAAAATTCTCACTAGAAAGCAACTTCTACCCGGAATAAAAGGTACACCGTTAAATACTTGTGTCGACTGCATTATGGGAAAACAACATAGAGTAGCATTTCACAATTCCCCACCATCTAGAAAAGCTGAAATTTTAGATCGATACATACGATGTATGCACAATGCAAACTAGGACACTTGGAGGTGCACTTTATTTTGTAACATTTATTGATGACCACTCTAGAAAGGTGTGGGCATTTGCCTTGAAAACTAAAGATCAAGTGCAGGAAATTTTCAAGCAATTTCATATGAAGGTTGAAAGAGAAACAGGCAAGCGATTGAAGTGTGTACGCTCTGACAACGGTGGTGAATACCGAGGACCTTTTGAAGATTATTGCAAAAACCTTGGGATCAAACTAGAAAGATCCGTACATAAAACACCTCAACACAACGGTGTCGTAGAGCGGATAAATAGAACCATATGTGAAAGAATAAGATGTATGCTCTCTAACGCAAAGCTGCCAAACCACTTTTGGGGTGAGGCAATGAGAACGGCGGTTGATTTAATCAACCTATCACCTTCACTCCACTTAACGGTGATGTACCACAAAGTGTCTGGACTGGTAAGGATATTTCTTATGGCCACTTGAAGGTGTTCGGCTGTAGAGCATTTGTTCACATTCCAAGGGATGAGAGATTAAAGCTTGATGGAAAATCAAAGCAATGTATTTTTTTTGGGGTACGCACATGAAGAATTCGGCTACGGACTGGGATCCCGTTAACGAGAAAATAATCGAAGTAGAGACGTGGTATTTCTTGAAGATCAGACGATTGAGGACTTCGAGAAGCATGAGAAATCTCCATCAACAGACGAATACCCAGTTGATCTTGGCCCAGTCGCTTCTCCTATCAACAAGCAAGTGGAATCTAGGATTGAAGGTATGACTACTTCAACTGAACTTGAACCAATTGTTGAACAGTCCCATCGTAACCTCAATTGAGGAGATCAACTCGTGAACGACAATCTAGTCGTAGATATTCTCCCAATGAGTATGTGATGCTCACTGACGGGGGAGAACCAGAGAACTACCAAGAAGCTATATACCACGAGCATAAAGAGGAGTGGTTAAAAGTTATGCATCCTTAGACGAAAATCATACTTATGATTTAGTCAAGTTGCCGCAAGGAAGAAAAGCTCTAAAAAACAAATGGGTATTCAGATTAAAGACTGAAGAAGGTAACTCACAACCACGATACAAAGCAAGGTTGGTTGTGAAGGGATTTGCTCAGAAGAAAGATATCGACTTCGATGAGGTATTTTCTCCTGTAGTTAAAATGTCCTCTATTCGAGTTGTTCTTGGCTTGGCAACAAGCTTGAACTTGGAGATCGAGCAACTTGACGTGAAGACCGCGTTTTTACATGGAGATCTAAATGAGGAGATCTACATGGATCAGCCAGAAGGTTTCAAAATCAAAGGCAAAGAAAATCTTGTGTGTAGATTGAGGAAGAGTCTTTATGGGCTCAAGCAGGCACCAAGACAGTGGTACAGAAAATTCGATTCCTTCATGGAAGAAAACGGGTTCAACAAAACCATCGCCGATCTTTGCGTTTTCGTCAAGAAATTTACCGATGGTAATTTCCTCATTCTTTTGCTTTACGTTGATGACATGCTAATTGTTGGCCAGGATAAAAGCAAGATCAACAACTTAAAGAAAGAATTGAGCAAGTGCTTTGCGGAAGGATTTGGGATCCGCAAAACAAATTCTTGGGATGGAAATCTTGCGAGACAAAGCGAGAATCGTAAACTTTGGTTATCTCAAGAATGGTATGTTAATAAAGTTCTTGAAAGATTTAATATGAATAACTCCAAAGCGGTTTGTTCTCCACTTGCAAATCATTTCAAACTCAGTTTAGAGCAGTGCCCAAAAGGTGAGACAGAAAAGAAGGAAATGGAAAAAGTCCCTTATGCATCGGCGGTTGGCAGTCTAATGTACGCGATGGTATGTACGAGGCCTGATATCGCGTATGCAGTTGGTGTGGTAAGTAGATTTCTATCTAATCCTGGTAAGGAACATTGGGCAGCAGTCAAATGGATATTTAGGTATCTTCGTGGTACATCTAATAACTGCATATGTTTTGGTGATGGTAAAACTGTGTTAGAAGGTTTTTCGGATTCAGACATGGCAGGGGATGTGGACTCAAGAAAGTCTACATCGGGATATCTAATGACTTTTGCAGGGGGCGCAGTTTTATGGCAATCTCGACTACAAAAATGCGTTGCCCTATCTAGTGCTGAAGCTGAGTATATTGCGATAACGGAAGCATGTAAAGAATTCTTGTGGATGAAGAAGTTTCTACAAGAAGTGGGCCACAACCAAGAGGAGTATATCTTGTATTCAGATAGTCAAAGCGCAATACACCTCAGCAAAAATGCAACTTTCCACTTCCGATCCAAACACATTGACATCAGATATCATTGGATACGTGATGTGTTGGAAGAAAAAGCCCTACAGCTAAAGAAGATACACACTGACAACAATGGCTCAGATATGATGACAAAATCCCTATCTACAATGAAGATGCAAGCCTGTTGAACTTTTGCAGGTTTGACACCTTCTCCAAATTGCTTGTGAGGGGGAGATTTGTTGAGTAGGTCACTCCCAATTGGAGAGGCCAATGCAATTATGTATATTTGTAGTAGAATATGTATAGTAGTGAGTGTGTAAAAGAAAAGGAAAAAAAAGGAGAAAAAAGGAGAAAAGAGAAAAGAAAAAAAAATATCAAAAGAGATGGGGAGATAAATCAACATGATTTTCACATCTAGAAAATCAAGGGAGATTGGAAAAAAAATCAAAGTGATATTCTCATATATACAAAATTACGAGAGTTTAGGAGATAAATCTACGTGATTTTGTATTGTATAATTCCTATTTGGGTTTGTATTTGCTCCTATGAATAGGAGTCCTCCTCAACGGAGAAGAGGAGACACAGAAAGAATATCAGAGAGCGTAGCGGAAGAAACGGTTTTCTTCTTCCAAGAAAAAGAGTTATCTTTGAGTGAGTTATCCAGTTTGTGAGGGGTTCGGATCCACAAATGAAGAATAGAGAGAGATCCACCTTTGGGTGAAGTTGTATCCCATTATTTATTATAGTGGAAGTTTGAAGTGACTACGGTCCCGTGGTTTTTCCCTTCGCCTTGGAGGTTTTCCACGTTAAAATTCCTGGTGTTATTTATTATTCGTTTTTACTACTTTCAGTTAGTATTTTATTCTATTTAATTTTCATAGAAGTAGTAGCAGGAAAAATTTTCTGGGCGTTCTCCTCAAATATTTTTCCCAACAAAAACTGCTGTCTGCCTCTCGGTTTGGAGAATCAACAACATTTCCAGCTCAAGTCTCACATCATGCGACAATGAATGTATCCCGTTAACTAAATGTCCGTACGTGGTCCTCCTCTTGTCCCAGCCCCATTTGGCTGGTAATGTGGAAATGGCCACGAGCATCTGTCTTCATTTACGAACAACCTTTGAGTGAGACAGCTTCTCATCTTTAGAGCGCTGTAGCTCTATATACAGGGGATGAACTAGACTGTTCCTTTGTGTAGGAAAAGGAAATTAAAAGGAGAGGGTCCAGAGAATGGATATGGATAGAAATGCGTAATTAGTGAAAATGAAAAAAATTATTTTTGCTCAACTTGTATGGAAGAGAAGAAAGTGCAGGCGATAAAAAGCCAGGGCTCCTCCTAGAAGATAATGAACGAAACAAAGTCAGGAATTGACCACATCGATATTAGATTATTATAGGCGATGCGTCGTTGGTTTTATGATCTCATTCTTGTGTGATACGTGATCTGCACAGCGTTTCCCGTTCTCTGTCTCCGGCGAAACATTGAAGCATATGATATGAAGAGGCCATTGTCACTTTGGTAGGGTTTTGCTCTGAATGGCTAGGGCTTTCCATAAGATAGAACCTACAATAACATAAACATAATTTTTAGGAGAATTTGAGAAGAAGGCGAGCGAAATTCAAAGTTACACCGGCAAGTAAAGAAGATCTTTCAACCTTTTTTACAATTATTTTTTCGCATTAAGCAGGTCTGAGACTTAATAATAAATTAATAAAAGGGCAACTTGCAATTAGGGTTTTGGGACTCATCGATATGTTCTTACTTCCAAGCATGTCTAACTTTTATCAAGCATAAGGAGATGCAAAGAAAATATGGTACGGAGCCAGGCTGAAAATTACGAACAATGAAGTTTCCAGTTATAAAATCAGTCTAATAAAAGTAACCCATTTTTTCATTTGTCAACACGCGATCGATGCCATCGAGAGTAAAAATCGTCGCCGGAAAGATCACCTTCGCGTTCATGAGTTCCCAGGTATCGGAACTATAATGTACCGTGAACCACAGAGAAGCAACCCGCTTGTCGTTTTCCCCCATTGCTCACGAAAAATTTGCAGATTTTGTACCCGGTTCTGCACGAGAATCCCCAGCCCCTGGTCTCCCGACGCAGAAGCCAAGAACCCCGTTGCCCAGATGGCGGTATCCATCCCATCATAGGTACGAAAATAGCGAAAAGGTTTTCTTTTAGGGACCAATTTCTTTTTTTTTTCCCTTTTAGCTCAAAGTTGGAAACATGTGAAAATCGCAGTGGCTACAGTCCAAAAAACTAGGACTGTACGAAGGAGAAAACCAAATGAATAGCAACCGCACTTTACCCCCCCCCACTGCTACAATAAAAACTCTCGCAAAACATTCAATTTTTAAACCTAAGAAAGGTGGAGTGTCCCCCCCACTGTATGACCCTAACAAACCCCCGCATGTCCTTTTCTAAGGGGTTGAGGATGACCAGAGGGGAGAGGCTCTCCTTCATTATTGTACTGGCTCTTCGGGTTTCAGTGCTTGGAAGGGAGCGCTCCCCCCATTGATTACTAAACCAAAAGCTCCATCGGGGATTCGGCCTTTTGGCACTTCGGCAATCGGACAAATCACTTGTTTGTAGCTTTCTCAGTTTACTGTTTTCTCCGGGTAAAGTGTTGTGGGAGTGGTGGCAAGAAAGTGACCCAACGCTTGAGATGGAGGAATACGATGCAGACTCGAAAATACACGTCAAGTCATAGATAGAGTTCGCCGTAAATATACATACATATATATGCGCGTGTTGTGAAATCCAAACCGAATATTGAAATCATGACAAAGCCCAATGTAATAGATCTCGTGTTTGGGAAAGCATGCGTGGCGTAGAATTCTCTAATATCATGTAAAATATGTTAAATCTAAAAGGATAAATTATGAGGTGAAGATCCTCGTATGTACATGTGATCCTCATAAGCTTCATATCTAGTCAACATTTTTGCTAAGTTCCGGATCATATTTATGACATCCTTAAGTCATTTGATATGATTGTTTTGTGGTTGATAATCCCCCATGTAATTAATATTGGATTTTTTTTTTTTTGATGACATAGAGAACCCGTGCACGGCCGGCAGCCGGGGGTAAACCCTGGGGAGGAACGCAGGACCACCACCCATGCACCCCGGGTAAGATCACCACGCAACGCTTCAGCCCCCCTACTTCGCAGGGGCTTCGAAACCGGGTCCTCCGCGTTGGAGTCCAGCAGCCCTACCATCCACGCTACCACAATGGGTGGTTAATATTGGATATTTTATCTAGTCATGTCACAATAATTATTTTAGTACAATAATAGTAAAAATATTACAGATAAATTACAGATCGTTTCATGAGTACTCGACAGTTGCATCTATGCAACTTTGCACTTGAGTTATGAAGTAATTGCTTGTTATATCAAGAGAAAATCCAGTACTTATATCAAAACCGGTGCTTTATTATGGATTTAATGTCCTTTTTTTTTTTTTTGGAGTGTAATCGGGCAAATTTATTTGAACGAGTATGGTCAACGACTTTGTGAGAACTACATATACACATCGTGTATGTGGACAAAAGAAGCCCTAGTCTCAAAGGTCTAATAGAAGGGGTATCCTAAGTTTCTATGAATAGTAGCATCTGCTTTACACACAAAAGAAATCTGGTCAAAAGTGACCCATGAATGGAGAGAGAGATGGCTAGGGCTCCACTCGTGTGCAGAGGATTGCTTGCAAGAGCACACGTGGTAAGGTGGAGGTACATTTCTTCAGAGAATTATTCAGCTTTTTGATTCCGGGAACGTGTGCAGAACACAGGCGATGTGGACCGTGCCTGATGAGAGCAACTTATCATGGTTTCGCCTTTTTTTTTTTTTTTGAACAAACATCATGGTTTCGCTTTTGCTTTTTAATAAAGCAGCTGCTGCATTTCCAACTTTGTTCTCTTCCCTTCCAGTTTGTTACATCTGGAACTTCAGGGGATTCTGATATGATTCGAGGAGAATAATTACGTGTCGGCAAACATATGTTTAAGCTCGGAAGATGCACGAGATCACGGCGTCGAGTGCAGAACATGCAACCGAAGCATCGATCCAATTTAAACTCGAGGAAATTAAAGTGACTGGAAAGAGGAGAACTTTCAAAACAAATGCAGGACTGTAAATTTGAACTAAATGAATCCCTCTAAGCTAAAGATGATTTCCTTGCACGTTTCCAATAAGCTTAAGATGAAATCCTCTGAGGATCAAGGGAAGCCTCCCAACTATTCAACTCGACCAAGCAAAACCATTGAAAACCAGGTGTGGAGATCAAGGGAAGAAAATCAAGTGAAAAAAGAAATATTTGTGGTAGGGCAGAGTTAGGGCTTGGTTGGGTAAGTTTGCTAGTTGAAAATTCCATGAAGTGGGCAAGTAACTACAAAAATGGAGATAGGCAACATTTTGCAAAGCTTTACCTTTTCATGACCTTTCTCTTTTCTTACTTTTGTAATGGTGGGTCATGCAGCTTGGCTTTGTTTCCCATTTATAGTTCCCCCCTGTGCCTCTCCAATGGTCACTCATCGACTCCAGTTCCTTTTATAGACATGTACAATTGGTCTAAAAGAAAGGCGTAACAGTACCATTCTGATCAAATAAAAAAGTAACAAAAAGTTCAACAGGGGTTTTAATAGAGTTACTTACATTTCCTTATTTTGAAAAGTAATGAAAAGGTCTTACAAGGGTTTAGATGAAGTTGTTTACATTTTGGATGGAAAACATGACTTGAAGAATGAATTTTTAAGAAATTGCAATAGATATTGGTTGGTGCGTTTTAGCTAAACCTGAAAGAATTGCATCTAGCGTCTGGAGCGAAGTTGTGGGGGCACTTGAGGATGACATGAAGCTGGCCTAAGATAAGGAAAATCGAGAAATTCACGATAGAATTAGATACACCACATTATTACTTCAATCCAGTGCTCTCCTCTTGACATACACATCTGCATGCAGTGCTTATTGACAATTACATGCTGCTAATAAAAACTACAACTTATACACTACTTCCACAAGGAGAACCGGTGTGTTGATGCCTTGACAAATCACGCCACATCTCGTATGGTTAACTCCAACTTATTGGAAATCTTTTCCTGATTTGTTATTGATTTTTGACTTCTTGGGAACCAAGTTTTCCCCCTTATGTTGGAGGTGTACGAACTTTTAAGATTCTAATAGTGCATTTCGCTTTGATGGGAGTAGTGAAGGCTTTGAGTACGAGGAGGAAATCCATAAACTAAAACAGAGATGAGGATAATCTCATTTCCATTAATAATAAGAAACAAGAAATAAATTACCAATATGCAAAGCTGAGGTTGTATGCAAAGCTTTTTTTCTCTTTTGCCGACATAAGTTTCGTTTGGTTTGACATTTGCAATGGGCTTTGGGACTCTAAAGTTCAATAGCCAAATGTAAATACATTTGGTTCGTATTTTTGCTCAATTTTGAGAAAATATAATTGCATCTCCAAAAGGATCTAAAGACCTTTAATATGAAGTAGGTCCCGAGGCACTTTAGAAATTTACATTCTTGGAATGTAAGTCTTAATCTTGGTTATTGTTCATCTTTTTCGAAGACTGCTGCATAGAAAAGTCAATTGAAGGTGGACGACCACTAGCCAAGGGGTCACACATGGTAGCAACTGTTGCTTGAGGGTCACCCAACCCCAGTGACAATCGCCAGACTTCAGGCGACGCCTAGGTGTGTGACCTCAAGTGACCGTCGCCTGGGGTCATGCAACCTCAAGCGAAGTCATCTGGGGGCTAGATCTGACCATCCAATGACGAAATCCAACGGCTAGATTTAGCCGATCGATGGCTAGACTTTAAAAAAAAAAAAAGTTTTAAAATATTCTTTTTTTAATTTAGTAAAAGTCATATTTACAAATGTAATTTTTATCGAATGGCATTTTAGCAAAAATTGTTTCTCAATGTACTTTAAAATTATAATTCACCAAACATTATTTATATTTCAAAAAACTCATTTAATCTAAAGATATTTGTATTTTCTCAAAGATATTCTCCAAAACCGAACCATAGGGGTATATGCGGGACAGATCCGTTCATTCATAGGCCTTGAACGCGAGTCAAGGGAAGTCAAAACTTCAAAACTCCGTCAAACCGATTCTTCCAAAAACCCTACAAAAACGCAAAACAAGTAGTGGGAATTGACCGAAGATCCGAAAGTATTCTGGAAACCGAGAAGTATGCTAAAAATTCGTTCTTTAACCGTTTGGTGTAACGCTGTAGAGGGTGCAAAATACGAAGTCTCCTTTCCGTGCAGTGATTTTACTCGGATTAGTGTCGGCACAGTGCGAGCTTTGCTCACTGCTCACAAGTCATTTCCGCCATTTATTGCGGGGTTCTGTCTGAACTCCTTTGGGGGGACAACCTCATTTTCTGTAGGAAAAAGCATTGCATCGCCGTGTGCTTTGGTTCTAGAAAATCAAATCTCACTGTTACTTAATCCAAACTTAAGAACAAGAGCGTGCGCATACGTCGTGATTTTGATATACGATGGATTTTCGTATGTTAGCGAATGCTAATGACCGTGTTCTCGTAATTCGCGTGGCTATTAATGTACATCGTAAGACTAATGAAGTGGAGCTTTTGCACGGACAAAGAGTAAGGACGTCCACAATCTGAACAGAAAGATAGGTCTTCTATGGGTGGACTTTGCTTCAGTCATGCATCATCACCCACCAGAAAAAACCAAGAAAAAAATTTGCACCAAACACAGCCCGGAAGACCAAGGGCCTGTTTGTTTGTGTTCTTTTTTTTATTCCCTAGAACATAATTTCTGTTCTTTTGTCTCGAGAAAAAAAAAGAATAGAAACACATTTATTTATACTTTTGTTTTCGAGAACAAGTTTGAAACATAAATAAAAACAATAAAAACTTATTTCTTGTTCTAAACACTTTCGAAAAATAATTTTTATCTATCTTATTTTTTCCTTCTCTTTCTTTTCTTCTTCTTTTTTCTTTGGCTAGTTGCCGACCTCGGCCATGGCCGGCGACTAGTTGTCGAGGGCCGGTGACCTCGTCGGAGCATCGTTGGCCCCCGGCGAGGTCGGCCACTACCAAGCTCACGAGTTGTTGCAAGCTGAAGCGATGGTGTCGGCTTGGTTGGCGGAGAGCAATAGCGTCGAGCAACACCAGCTTCACGGGGGCAAGGCGGAGTGACGGCGTTCGGGCAAAGGCGCTTGGTGACGGGCTGAGAGCGGAGTCTCGGTGGTATTTGCAGGGGATGGGCTACAGGCGGCGGCTCAGCGTTGGGTTGCAGGCAGCACGGCTGTTGCGAGCGAGGCAGATGCGGCGGTGCAGCATGGAGCTCCGACGAAGGGCGTTCACGAAGGAGATGAACAACCCTTTTTTTTAATTTTTTCCTTTTTCTTTTTCTTTTCCTTGTTGCACACGTCCTCTCACGTGTTCTCTTCCTGCTCACCCTTTGCCAGCCCGCGTCAGCCAGCGAACGGCCAAAATGAAGAAAAAAGGAAAAATAAAAGAATAAAAAATATTAAAAGAAATAAAAAAAAATTATATAAGTTTACTAAACGTATTTTTTTTTTCTATTTCAAGAACATAAATTTTGTATAGTTATCAAATATATTTTTCTGTTTAAAAATTGTTCTCTGAAACAGAAATAATTTTTTCTATTTCTGTTCTCTGAAATAATTTTTGAATAGAAACATTACCAAACGTAGCCTAAATCTCACAAATGGCACGAGACAAAGAAAAGCAAGGTGGGATCGAGTGGGGACTTCACTCCCGTGACGTGAAGTTCATGTATAAGGGCATCGTTTTTGGAATGTCTTTCATCTGTTTAGGAAAAGAGGAACACGCAACGCAAACCGAAAGGACAAGTTCCATTTGGTTGTTGGGTCGACTTCAGGTGGTTAACCATGATTCTCAGGTTTAATTGAATCCGTGACAGTCACAGCCCCTAAGCCCTAGAGCCCTAGCACATTATAGTTAAAACTTAGCTGGAGATTGAGAACGATCCCAAACAAGAAAAAGAGTAATCGAGGAGGAGCTGCCACGATGATGGATGGAGTTGGAGTCCCGAGAGTGTCTAGTGAATTAGGCCTGGCTATAAAGGTTAGTTCAAGTGGAGTGTGTCTTGATGAAGCTCTCGTTTTCAATGAGTTTTCCACTGGTCTGCAATGAAAAGGAAAAATGCATGTGTCGGACATGCACAAGCTCAACCCAGCAATGTCACGTTAGCGATCCTTTCTTTGTCAATGCAGGGTGAGACAGGCAAGAACCCATCAACCCCATCCTGAATTTTTAGAGAGAGAGAGAGAGAGAGAGAGAGAGAGAGAGAGCATTCCAGAGTCACTTTCAAACGCGCAAGTGAGCAATCGACCCCAGCATTGAAGCCACTCTGAATACCGTTGGTTGGAATGTATTAGTGAATGGGGGATGTGTAGTGGTCGGAGATCAGTGTAAATGCGAAGAAACAGTGCGAAAGTTGGTGTCTTTTGGCGAAGCATCCTTAGTGCCTCCATGTGCTTCGGCGAATGCTCCACTTGATCCGATTACGTTCGTCTTAAAAAAGCATATTCGTACTCGAGACGAAACTTACCAATTTGATTACTCCATAACAGCACTTGCCAATGTCGAGAAGAGCTTGTTCTTGATTGGGCGGAGGAGTGTTTGATGGTTATAGAAACTATGATCAACACACCAACACTTTGTCATGCTGATAAGAATGTCTATGCGACTGATATTATTAAAATTATCTAATTTACCTGTTCGAGAGGATTGAATCGAACATTGCAATTCCCATTTCTTTGCAATAGTTCATCTTTCGATTGCACGCGGAGGATTTGTGAACATAATGTACAAGAAACTACATCCCTTCAACCATAAATTTTGTTCATGCTAAAATATGTATAAATGTTTCACTTTTAAATTCAACTGTACTAGTCTATTTCATAACATTCCTCTGGGCAAATCTTTACTACCAACAAACCAGCCACAAAACACGCATCGAGTTTCATCGAAAGCAATGGATATGATTGCATTTTAAAAGAACAAAAACCGATTTATTTAATCAAAGTCTTTATCAAAATCAAGTCATTATGGTGATAAAAAATTGCATAATAATGATCGTCTAGAACCCCCGTTTAATACCATTAATGCAAGAAACGTATCAAGAAATTGACGTAGTTACTATACCACGATTGAAATTTGTCAGTCTGGTCATGGAGAAAACGACTCTCCCAATATTTTTGGGGACATAGGGTAGGGAAGCTAGGCTAGTTAACGTGGGGCGAGCAGTTCAGTCTAAGTTAAAACCTTCTCTTCCGTAGCGGAAGACTCAACCTTTTCTCTTCCTCGGAGTCAAATTCGCCGTCCTCTTTATCATCATTCAAAACTGAGTTCTTGAATCTCATCGAGTGGTAAAAGAAAAGGAGGATACAAAAGCAAGAACGGTAGAGTTAAGCAACTCTCTGTCACCGTCCCTCTCTGCCAGTATCCCTCGATCCCGTCTCCGTCGTCCTCGTCCTCGACCGGCATTGTGAACGCGTACATGGGCTCTCTCTCTCTCTCGCCGCGGCCACCGGCCGCCGCGGCCTCGCCGATCTCCTTGGGGCGACCACGAGCGACCCCATTGATCACCGGAGCAGGAAGGTCCACGGCAACGGCGTCAGAGAGAGCAACAGCACGAGCGACGAGCACGTCGGCAGGAAGGTCAACGGGGAAGCCGTCGGCCTGTCGAAGCTCTGCGCGAGAGGCCACAAGAGGCCCGCCGAGGACACCAAGCTCAAGGAGCTTGTCGCCTTCTACGGCCCCCACAACTGGAACCTCATTGCAGAGAAGCTGGAGGGCAGATCAGGTGAACGCCAAGAATTTTTTTTTTCGTATATTAAATGGCGAAAAGATTGGATTTTCTTGGTGACGATGACCGAAAGACCGTGTCTTTTACTTTTGGGTCGTCGTCTTGGTCGTCGATGGTGGCATAGGGAAGAGCTGTAGGTTGAGGCGGTTCAACCAGCTGGACCCGAGGATCAACCGGAGGGCGTTCACGGTGGAGTTAGAGGTTCTGCTCGATTCGGTGTTTGCTGAAGTTTCTCGTGGCATACTATAGAGCACAAACCAGAGAGCCGAACAGGTTTCTCGCTTGAAATTGAAATCGGCCACTTGTATCGATCCTTCTGGGGAGTAGTGTTGAAATTCGTTGAAAATCACTCACCTCATTTGGCCTTTTTAAATATCTCGGTCGATTATGCACGCGATCACTCGCGCATCTAGCTGCTAAGAACAATTTTAAGAGTGACATTGAAGCTGGCTGACGGTAAGTCGTTTGTCGAGAGCAGTGCTGGACTCGGAATTACATCGAACTCGCTGACAAGTCCCCCTTGCCTTCTTTAGGATCTGGGTTAATTCTGCGCGTGAAGTCATTCGTTAGCAGCATTATCCATGAAGTGATATTAATCCTGCTCGTGTTCTTTTCAGCACCGGATTTTTACTTTTCCGCCAAAACAATTCTGAGGTTGGATGTTGCACTGGTATCACCGTCTCTCTTCCATTCACTGTTAAGTTAGCAATCTGATATTTCTGATGGATACAATCAATTTGTGGATTCTTCATCTGCAAAGACAACTGTGGCCAAACTATTTATCTAAAGATGTCGAGAGTTTTTCATCTTTACTCGCTTCGTGACTTCTTGTATTGTTCATTTTGTTACCGAGCGGTTATCCTGTATCCTTGGTGCGTGCGCTAGGACCTTTTGTTGCATATACTTGAGCGTCGTTGCAGTAATGTTTTCATTTGTGCGTTCTGATATCGTTGAACTGAAGATCTGGCTATTGACAGTACATGTATGGCTTGCTTTAAGACTCTCTGTGTTGTTGTTGGGGAAAGATGTCGTTATTTCTTCTTGCGCAGTGGTTTAGTGCGAAGTTTATGTACCCGCGAACAACCTAACGTCCACTCGCACCACTCGGGGACATTATCTCGATTGAACTGCCTTCTGTGTCGCCTTTCTTCTCCCCCCTTTCTTTCCACCCTTCTCTCATGATATAAATTCAGAATCGTTTAACTGCCCCAGCACACGCATTGCGAAAACCAACCATGGCTATATGAAACGTGACATGAGTGAATTGGATAATGGCCTTGGATCCCAAAGGTCAAGATTGCAATGCAATCCTTACAAAGGGAAGGGAAAAAACAAAGGGTTAGGGCAGTGTAATGCTAAATTTAGGTTGGGCACGCCTCCTAAACGAGATGAGTGAAATGCCAGTCAACTTAAGAATTTCCCCCATATCGACCAAGTCATCGGAAGTTGCAATAAAGCTTAGGGAAGAAAATTTAGATGTCATCAATGTCACATCAATCGATTGGTTTTCTTATGGATTATGAAAGGCGTGGAAAACATAAAGAGAGTTTTTTTTTTTTTTTTTTTTTTTTTGGTAAAAGGTAAGACTATATATAAGCTTTGGACAAATATACAAAAAATTCGGTATCAAAACTCACACTCTAGCTATAGAAACAAGAAGAGTGAGAGGAAGCCGAATTGAAAGATACAGGTCAATAATAACAACAAGCTATACTACCCAGAACAAGGAAACAACCAGATTACAAACCACCGACCCTCGAGGTCCAATCCAAAGATAGGCGAAGAACAGAGAGGATGTTAGGAAGATGTAGCGGAAGCAAACGCGGAGGGATGAAAGCCTCGGCTTCTTTGGAGTCTTATGTTTCTTGGAGTAGGCGGAACGCTTGTAAACGCTAGTACTTTGTCCTTCACAACCTTGATAAGGTGATTTTTAAGAGCCGAAATCACTAAGGTTTCGCCTTGAAAAATGTTGCTATTCCTCTTCTTCCAAATAAGATGGCACATGACTCTAAATGAGAATTGAGCGATACTATGAAAGAAACTTTTTCCATTTAGGAATTTTAATGCCCGAGAGAAGTTGTCCTTCCACGATCTTTTTCTCCAAGGAAGGTTACACCTTGAAGACCAAAAATATCCAAGAGTCGCTGAAGCATCACACTCAAAGAACAAATAAAAAGAGTTTTTGTGCATCATTTTGTGAACTATTGTCCTAAGCAAGAAGGGACTTGGGTAATCCATTGTATCTAGGATGCAATCCATGTAAATTCCCAACAAACGACAAATGAAGATAAAATTTGGGAGCGTGGCATCATCGATGGTCTTACAACTTGGTACTCGGGGGTCTGGGGGTTCTGAGATGACATCACATTGAAAATACGAGCCTGCAATTTCCTTTGTCATTACATGTCATTGTTTTCTCGTTACCGGATTGGAGAAAAAAAGCAGGAGTGAAAACAGGGGCACGAGGTGAGGCGATGACTTGATCGCGAGCACCGTCCCAACAGGCGCTGCATCGCAGTGCCATTTTACGATAGCGCCAAAGGGACACGTCGCATCAAAACGCTCGTACAAATCCCTCTCTGACAAGACGTTGGCCACAAGGTGCATTAACACGTCTGGCTAAAATCACTTCGCTAATCCTTCTCAAGCGGACGGTAAACAGAGGGAGGAGGGACGTGAGGAGAGGGCTGCGCCGGATTCATCTACTCTCTCTCTCTCTCTAGTGCTCCCTCCATCTTCATCCGTGCCCGACCCTGCTCTTCTTGCATCGAGCAGTTAACGTCGTACGGATCACGGGGAGGAGCGGAGGAGCGCTCGACCTTCGTGTCGACCATTTAGCAGCGCGCTGTGCTGTATCTATTCCGTGACGGATCAGTAGTGAACAGGGGAGCTGTTACTGATGCAGAGCGGGGCATGTGATGATTACCACATCTTTAAGTTCCCCCCCCAGTTTCCCCCAGCACGACGCGATCTCCCCTGTTCTTTCATTCTGAATCATCTCCAGACCTGTTGTGTCCATAAATGGTTATCGTGGCCCTTTCGTATTCCCTCGTCCTCCCTCCCCTATTTGCCCAAATGTCAGTGGCATCACCGCCCCGCTCTGCGTGTATTTTTTTGGTTTCGCTGCTGTACGATCCCTCTGCTTCTTCTGCGCAAGAAGCTCTGTAGAGAGAGCCTAATCTAAGGTTGCTGACTTCAGACGGGATTCCTACGGTCCGTAGGCTCTTGCAGACTGCCCAAAGCTCTTACTTCATACTTCAAAGTTCAGAACCACCATAGTAAAAATACATTTGTAACCCACGAAGAAAAGACATCGACCATAAATTGACAAAATTATCACAAATAAGGGCAGACCCGTACCCTCAGATACAAGTAAACGGTTCCGGATTTATTCGGAACCTGAAATGGTTGAAATAAATTCTATAAGTTTTAGAATTTTAAATCTCCTTACATATCCCCAAACCTATCATTTATTGTATCACATGTTTCAAGGTCAATTTTAAAAACTACAAGTTCCACTTATATTCTTAAGCGGACGATTGCAAATTAAAAGTCTTAGTCATAGATATAGCTGAAAATGGAAGTTCAAATTTGTGATTTTAGATTATATATTCATTATTTGATGCTATAATATGTTGTGAGTGTGAAGACAAAGGACAAGAAAAACACAGACTTAGTTTTAGGTTCTCAATTCCTAATTATTAAACCTACCCGTCAAAAAAAGATTTTCCAATTCTTGGAACTTTGAACATACCTTAAATATATTAGGAGTGGTGGCGCCGGTCCAGTTCTAAATTTTCCGATTTTATTGTAAAATCATGCTCACTTTTATCTTCAAATCTCTCTTTCGATGAATACTTTTGAAATGCACACTGTCATGCTAATACGTGCTACTGTCATGTAAACGGTTCCGGTTTTAACTTGATTTTCTCCATGGCTGAAGGTATTAGCTACTGTCATGCTACTCTGGCAAAAACTTACACTCGCTGTGCTAACAAAAAGAATCTTATCGTGCAAGTTGTCATAGTCATCTGAATAGGGGGGCCATAAACTCGAAGAATAGGGAGCAAGACCATAAAAGTCATTCATTTGTCGGTGAAATGCTTGTTGAGCACTGTTTCATAAGTTCATTTCATTTTCCAAAACCGATCTATCTCGTCCCATTTTAGTTTTTTACTCATTGGAATTTCTCAAGAAAAAGTTACAAATAGCTTCTAGCCTAGCCACAACTCATCTTAATCAACCCTCCTTATTTTTTGTTTCAAATACAGATGGACAATTTTCAAGCTGCAAGATTTTTGAGGAAATAAAGACAACCAACAGATGCAAGCTTCATTGATGACTACAGGGAGTTCATGAACAAGACGGTAGTTTACAAATTTACTCGGCCAAGGACACAGTGACCACCCTGAAATGAGGAACGTACGCAGCGTTCAATAGCGCATTTATGCTTTTTTTCGAGAGAATAGTTATCTGTCTTTCAACGACTTCGAAGGGCCTTGCGGGTCTCCAAATGTGGAGGGTTTTCCATTTACTTGCAATCCATTAAGGAACAGCGAACTAATCTTAACGATGAATGGATGGTTCGTACCCGCACAAACACGCATCACGAGTTGGAAGCAGAGAATAGTCGACTGTTTATAGCATGTGTGTTTGTGTGTGTCCCATCGAGGTTTAAATGCTAGTTCAACTTCCAAAGTAAAAATAAGTACTCTCTCTCTCTCTCTCCCCCCCTGCTTTCCTCTATACATGCATGCATGAGGCGCAAAGACTCTGACTCTGCGGGTGAACTATCGCAGTTTCTAAGCTTTGTACAGGTACAGCTTGGAAGTTCCAGAAACGGAGAGAGAGGCTAGCTTCGTGATTCAGAACAGTATTAGAAAACAAGACTTAAAAACCACATCTAAGAAGTGTAAGAAGATGCCCGGAAGGCCCACGTTTTTTAACAGATTAATCCACTCGGTAAGGAGGGACAAGGACAGTCATCATTTCATGCTGGCTGATATTCCCCCGGGACTCAAATGAATGCATCAGACTAGCCTTCAAATTGCGCTCCATGTTATCACTAGTTGCTGTCCTGTGGTTGTTGAAGGCTACAGAGGGCGTTGCCCTATAACAACAAAGGGTGTCCAGTGAATCAACTAATGTACAAACTATGCTTCCTGTTGCTTGTATGTTCCAAGGGGACAACCCCAACAGAATCTTGTGCAGGGGGAACCCTACATTTTATTTTGAGGGCCCATCTCTCTCCCCCTATGCCCTGTGAATGTGGTTCTTTGATTCCTTTCATCTAGTCTCATTTACCTTCATCTGTGTTTAGCCACATCCTTCCTCTTCTTGGAGAACCTGATCCGTCTGTGAATGATATCATCTGATTTATTTTCGACAAACCACATTTATATGTTTATTATGTATTAAATATCTGAATGGTCTAGGTGCAGCCTCACCAACGTCTTTCTATGCTCACATCCAGGGAAATGCTGCTGAGCCGGAATGGTTTCAGCATTCGGCCTCCATTTGATCCTTAATTGATTTGAGAGTCGTCCCTAAGCATCATCGAAAAGAGGCACGACCAAATTGAAATCGATGCTAGCCTCATAGATAACATTTTGAACCTTTGCAATTGGGCGAACAATTTATCTTGTAGAACTAATTTTATGGCACTAATAACAGCACAAAATGTCTCGAACGAACAATGCTTGTAATTCCACGTCTACTGTGCCAGAAAATAATTTTGTGGAGACACGAATTGATTGATCCGAACACTTCAAGTGGGCATGTTGGGGTGCGCGTGCAAAGATCACAAAACAACACGATCTCCATCGCCCCACCGGATGCCAAAGGAGGGTCACTGATGCTAATCCGAGAAAACTGCTGTCTGCCTCTCGGTTTGGAGAATCAACAACATTTCCAGCTCAAGTCTCCCGTCATGTGACAATGAATGTATCCCCTTAACTAAATGTCCGTACGTGGTCCTCCTCTAGTCCCAGCCCCATTTGGCTGGTAATGTGGAAATGGCCACGAGCATCTGTCTTCATTTACGAACAGCCCTTGAGTGAGACAGCTTCTCATCTTTAGAGTGCTGCAGCTCTATAGTCCGTACAGGGGGTGAACTATACTGTTCCTTTGTGTAGGAAAAGGAAATTAAAAGGAGAGGGTCCAGAGAATGGATATGGATAGAAATGCGTAATTAGTGAAAATGAAAAAAAATTAGTTTTGCTCAACTTGTATGGAAGAGAAGAAACTGAAGGCGATAAAAAGCCAAGGCTCCTCCTAGAAGATAATGAACAAAACAAAGTAGGGAAATGACTACATCGATATTAGGTTATTATAGATGATGCGTCGTTGGTTTTGTGATCTCATTCTTGTGTGATACGTGATCTGCACAGCTTTTCTCGTTCTCTATCTCCGGCAAAGCATTGAAGCATATGAAATGAAGAGGCCATTGTCACTCTGGTAGGGTTTTGCTTCGAATGGCTAGGGCTTTCCATAAGATAGAACCTACAATAACATAAACATAAATTTTAGGAGAATTTGAGAAGAGGGAGAGTGAAATTCAAGGTCACACTGGAGAGTAAAGAAGATCTTTCAACCTTTTTTCAATTAATTAGGCAGGTCTCGAGACTTAATAATAAACTAATAAAAGGGCAACTTGCAATTAGGATTTTGGGACTCATCGATATGTTCTTACTTTCAAGTATGTCTTACTTTTATCAAGCATAAGGAGATGCAAGGTAAATCTGATTCAGAGCCAGCTAAAAAATACGACAAATGAAGTTTCCATTTATAAAATCAGTCTAATAAAAATAAACCATTTTTTCATTTGTCAACACGCGATCGATGCCATCGCGAGTCAATCGTCACCGGAAAGATCACCTTCGCGTTCACGAGTTCCAAAGTATCGGAACCGTAATGTACCGCGAACCATAGAAAACCTACCCGCATGTCGTTTTCCCCCCTGGCTCACGAAAAATTTGCAGATTTTGTACCGAGTTCTGCACGGGAATGCCCTAGCCCCCGGTCTCCCGATATAGAAGCCAAGCACCCTGTTGCCTAGATGGCTCTATCCATCCCATCACAGGTACGAAAATAGCAAAAAGGTTTTTCTTTACGGACCAAATTTTTTTTTTTTTCCTTTTAGCTCAAAGTTAGAAACATGTGAAAATCGCAGTGGCTACAGTCCAAAAAACTAGGGCTGTACGAAGGAGAAAACGAAATGAATAGTAACCGCACTTTACCCCCCACTACTACAATAAAAACTCTCGCAAAACATTCAATTTTAAACCTAAGAAAGGTGGAGTGTCCCCCCCACTGTATGACCCTAACAAAACCCCCAAGTCCTTTTTGGGGTTGAGGATGACCAGAGGGGGAGAGGCTCTTCTTCATTATTGTACTGGCTCTTCGGGTTTCAGTGCTTGGAAGGGAGTGCTCCCCCCATCGATTACTAAACCGAAAGCTCGATCGAGGGTTCGGCCTTTTGGCACTTCGGCAATTGGAGAAATCACTTGTTTGTAGCTTTCTCAGTTACTGTTTTCTCCGGGGAAAGTGTTGGGGGTGTGGTGGCAAGAAAGTGACCCAACGCTTGAGTTGGAGGAATACTACGCAGACTCGAACAGATAGAGTTCCCCGTATATATACATACATATATATGCACGTGTTATGAAATCCAAACCGAATATTGAAATTATGACAAAGCCTGATGTAATAGATCTTGTGTGTAGAGAAAGCATGCTTGAAGTAGAATTCTCTAATATCATGTAAAAAATGTTAAATCCAAAAGGATAAATTATGAAGTGAAGATCCTCGTATGCACATGTGACCCTCATAAGCTTCAAATCTAGTCAACATTTTTGCTAAGTTGGGGATCATATTTATGACATACTCAAGTCATTTGATATGAACCATTGGGATTCACCTCAGTGGCCACCCTTCCAACATGGAAGAAGGAAGTGAGGGGTTCAAATCCCCACCTTCTTAAGGGGGATGGGGTGGGGACGCGTAAGTTTCAGGAGTGGGTTTCGACTCCCATGCCCTGCAAGAGGCAGGGCAAAAGTCTGAGAGTGAGTATAGAATAGGAATAGAGTAGGACTGACAAAAAAAAAAAAAGTCATTTGATATGATGATTTTGTGGTTCAAATACGATAATCTCCCATGTAATTAATATTGGATATTTCATCTAGTCACATCACAATAATTATTTCACTGCAATAATAATAAAAATCTTATGGATAGATTACAGGTTGTTTCATGAGTACTCGATAGTTGCATCTATGCACCCTTGCACTTGAATTATGAAGAAATTGCTTGTTATAACAAGAGAAAATCTAGTACTTATATCAAAACCAGTGCTTTATTATGGATTTAATGCCCTGTTGTTTTTTGAACTGTAGTCGGGCATAATTTATTGGAAAGTATAGTCAACAACTTTGTGAGGACTATATACACAGTTGATGAGGACAAAAGAAGCCCTAGTCTCAAAGGTCTAAGAGAAGGGGTATCCTAAGTTTCTGTGAATAGTAGCATCTGCTGTACTTACAAAAGAAATCCCGTTAAAAGTAACCCATGAATGGAGAGAGAGATGGCTAGGGCTCCACTCGTGTGCAGAGGATTGCTTGCAGAGCACACGTGGTGAGGTGGGGGTACATTTCTACAGAGAATAAAACCAAAGGCAAATATATGTATTCAGCTTTTTGATCCGGGGTACGTGTGCGGAATACAGGTGACGTG
This sequence comes from Eucalyptus brandiana, assembly GCA_014182725.1. Classification (NCBI taxonomy): domain Eukaryota; kingdom Viridiplantae; phylum Streptophyta; class Magnoliopsida; order Myrtales; family Myrtaceae; genus Eucalyptus; species Eucalyptus brandiana. Next base: position 39,831,694 of record CM024674.1, read on the forward strand.
GATCGTGCCGGATGAGAGCAACGTATCATGGTTTCGTTTTTGTTTTTCAATAAAGCAGCTGCTGCATTTCCAACTTTGTTCTCTTCCCTTCCAGCTTGTTGCATCTGGAACTTCATGGGATTCTGATATGATTCGAGGAGAATAATTAGGGGTTGGCGAACAAAAGTTTAAGCCCGGAAGATGCATGAGATCACAGCATCGAATACAGAACATGCAACCGAAGCATCGGTCCAATTTAAACTTGAGGAAATTAAAGCGACTCGACAGGCAGGAACTTTCGAAACAAATGCAGGACTGTAAATTGAACTGAATGAATCCCTCTAAGCTAAAGATGATTTCCTTGCACATTTCCTTATAAGCTTAAGATGAACTCCTGTGAGGATCAAGGAAAGCCTCCCAAATATTCAATTCGAACAAGCAAAACCATTGAAAACCAGGTGTGGAGATAAAGGGAAGAAAATCAAATGAAAAAGGAAATATTTGTGGTAGGGCAGAGTTAGGGCTTGGTTGGGCAGGTGTGCTAGTTGGAAACTCCATGAAGTGGGCAAGTACCTACAAAAATGGAGATAGGCAACATCTTGCAAAGCTTTACCTTTTCATGGCTTTTCTCTTTTCTTACTTTTGTAATGGTGGGTCATGCAGCTTGGTTTTGTTTCCCATTTATAGTTTCCCCCTGTGCCTCTCCAATGGTCACTCATTGACTCCACTTCCTTTTATAGACATACACGGCTGGTTTAAAAAAAAGGCGTAACAGTACCATTCTGATCAAATAAAAAAGTAACAAAAAATTTAACAAGGGTTTTAGTGAAGTTACTTACATTTCCTTATTTTGAAAAGTAATCAAAAAAGTCTTACAAGAGTTTCGATGAAGTTGTTTACGTTTAAGATGGAAAACATGACTTAAAGAATGAAATTTTAAGAAACTGCAACAGACATTGGTTGGTGGGGTTCAGCTAAACCTAAAAGAATCGCATCTAGCGTTTGGAGCGAAGTTGTGTGGGGCACTTGAGAATGACATGAAACTGGCCTACAATAAGGAAAATCGATAAATCCGAAATGGAATTTGATACCATTAAGTAAAATCATGTATCCGTCGTGTATCAAGTTTCGTGGTACATTATTATTTCAATCAAATAAACTCCTCTCGATACACACATCTGCATACGGTGCTTATCGACGATCACATGCCGCTAATAGAAATTTTTCAGGAGAAGAAATTTATGCACTCCTTTCATGAGAAGAACTAGTGCGTAAATGTCGTGACAAATAACGCCTCATACCACCGCTGGCGGTGACCCGGTTGGATAGGGCTCCCATGATCCTTTGCGAGGAGAAGATGAGTTCGAATCCCGTTGGCCGCACGGGATCTTAAGTGCGACGTCGGGGTGGTGGGTCCTCCGCTAGCGTTGCCCCAGGGGTTGCCCACCGGCGCACTTACGAGGTGGTGGGTCCTCCGCTACCGTTGCCTCAAGAGTTGCCCACCGGCTATCGGCTTACAAGGTTCCTGAGTCATAAAAAAAAAAAATAACGCCTCATCTCTCATCTCGTTTGGATGACTTCCACTTATTGGAAATTCTTTTCCTAGTTTGTTGTTGCGCGCGCGCGTATGGACTTTCTTGGGAACTAAGTTGCCCCCAACTCTTGTGCTTCTAATTGTGAAGGCTTTGAGTAAGAGGAGGAGATCCATAAAATAGTATAGTAGTTTAAGAGAGACGAGGGTAATCTTAGTTCCATTAAAAATAAGAAACAAGAAATAAATTTATGGTTGGTATCTGAAAAATTACCATTAAATCAACTGCAGCCGAGGTCGTATGCAAAGCATTTTTTTCTCTATTGCCGATATACGTGGGACAAATCCATTCCTTCATAGGCCTTGACCATTATTTCGGAGAGACGCGAGTCAAGGGAAGTCAAAACTTCAAAACTCCGTCAAAGCGATGCTTCCAAAAACCCTACAGAAACGCAAAACATACAGTGGGAATTGACCCAAGAGCCGAAAGTGTTCTGGACACTGAGAAGTATGCTAAAAATTCGTTCTTTAACTGTTTGGTGTAACACTGGCGAGGGTGCAAAACACGAAGTCTCCTTTCCGCGCGGTGATTTTACTCGGATTAGTCGCGGCACAGTGCGAGTTATGCTCCCTGCTCACAAGTCATTTTCGCCATTTATTGCGGGGTTTTGGTGCGAACTCTTTTGAGGGGGCAGCCTCATTTTCGGTTAGGAAAAAGCATCGCATCGGTGCGTGCTTTGGTTCTAGAAAATCAAATCTCAGTGTTACTTAATCCCAACTCAAGAACGAGAGCTTGCGTGTACGTCGTGATTTTGATATACGATGGTACCGTATGTTAGCGAATACTAACGACCGTGTTCTTGTAAGTCACGCGGCTATTAATGTACATCGCAAGACTAATGGAGTGGAGCTATTGCACGGACAAAACAGTAAGGACGTCCATAGTCCGAACAGAAAGATATGTCTTCTAACTATGGATGGACTTTGCTTCAGTCATGCATATCATCGCCCACCAGAAAAACCCAAGAAAAAAATTAGGACCGAATACAGCTTGCAAGACCAAATCTTGCAAACGGCGCGAGATAGAGAAAGCAAGGTGGGATCGAGTGGGGACTTCGCTCACTCCCGTGACGTGAATTTCATGTATAAGGACATCGTTTTTGGAATGTCTTTCATCTGTTTAGGAAAGGAGGAACACGCAACGCAAACCCAAAGGAAAATTTCCGTTTGGTTGTTGGGTCAACTTCAGGTGGTTAACCATGATGCTCAGGTTTAATTGAATCCGTGACAGCCACAGCCCCTAAGGTTAGAGCCCTAGCCCTTAATAGTTAAGCTTAGCTGGAGATTGAGAACGACCGAAACAGGGAAAAAAGAGTAATTGAGGAGGAGCTCCCATGATGATGGAAGGGGTTGGAGTCCCGAGAGCGTCTAGTGAATTAGGCCCTGGCCAGAAGTTTTCCACTGGTCTGCAATGAAAAGGAAAAAGGCTTGTCTCGGACCCGCACAAGCTCGACGCAGCATGTCACATTGGCGAGCTTTTCTTTGTCATTGCAGGGTGAGACGGCCAAGAACCCTTCAACCCCATCCTGGATTTTTAGAGAGAGAGAGAGAGAGAGAGTATTCCAGAGTCACTTTTAAACGTGCAAGTGTGCAATCGACCCTAGCATTGAAGCCACTCTAAATACCGTTGGATGGAAATGTATTAGCGAATGGGGGATGTGCGGTGGTCAGAGATCAGTGTAAATGCGAAGAAAAAGTGTGAAACTTGGTGTCTTTTGGCGAGACATCCTTAGTGCCTACATGTGCTTCGATGAATGCTCCACTCGATCCCATTAAGTTGAGTCTTAAAAAGGCATATTAGTACTCGAGACGAATCTTATCAATTTGATTACACCACAACAACACTTTCCAATGCCGAGAAGGGTTTGCTCTTGATCAGATGGATATAGATATTATGACTAGCACACTAATACCCTCGTCATGCGAGTAAGAATGTCCATGTAGCTGATATTATTAAAACTATCTGATCCAACTATTCGAGAGGATTGAGTTGAACATCGCAATTCCTATCTCTTCGCAATAGGTCATCTTTCGATTGCACGTGGAGCCTTTGTGAACATAATAAATGAGAAACTAAATCTCTTAAGCCATAAATTTTGTTCATGCTCCCATATATATAAATGTTTCACTTTCAAATTCAACCGTCCTAGTCTATTTCATAACATTACCCTTTGCAAATCTTTACCGCCACAAATCCATCCACAAAATGCGCTTCGAGTTTCATCTAAAGCAACGGATATGATTGCATTTAAAACGGTAGAAATCAAATTTTTTTTTTACGACAATGTCTAAGTTCTCATCAAAATCAAATTACATAGTGATAAAAAATTGTAAAACAATGATCTTCTAGAACCCTGTTTAATACCATCAATGCAAGAAACATATCAAGAAATTGACATGGTTACCACACCATGATTGAAATATGTCAGTCTGGTCGTGGAGTAAACGACTCTCCCAATATTTTTGGGGACACAGGGGGAGGGGGCTAAAGCTAGTGAACGTGGGGCGAGCAGTTCAGTCTAAGTTGAACTCTCTCTTAAGTAGGGGAAGACCCACCTCTTCCCCTTCCTCGGAGTCAAATTCGTCGTCCTGTTTATTATCATTGAAAAACGAGTTCTTGAATTTCGTCGAGTACATAAAAGAAAAAGAGGATGCAAAAACAAGAACTGTAGAGTAGCAGCACTCTGTCACTGCCCCTCTCTCTCTCTCTCTCTCTCTCTCTCTCTCTAGGTTTCCGTCAAATGCAAAATTGAAACACCTACGGTTTTTGCCGTTTCGAGCCTCCTTCCCCCTCTGCCTCCAAAACAGAACTCTCTCTCTCTCTCTCTACACTTCTTATTATCTACCGAGATGATGACTGAGTAATAGTCCCGAACCAGAGTCTCTCTGTCAGCAAGAACTAGCGAGAGAGAGAGAGAGAGAGACAGAGAGAGAGAGAGGGAGAGAGGGGGGGACAGGAATGGCGAACAAGGGCGTCTATTTATCGGAAGCCAACGGCCACACCGTCATCGCCAGCTGCCAGTATCCCTCGATCCCGTCTCCGTCCTCGTCGTCCTCGACCGGCATTGTGAACGCGGACATGGGCTCTCTCTCTCTCGCCGCAGCCACCGCCCGCCACGGCCTCGCCGATCTCCTGGGGGCGACCGCCAGCGACCCCATTGATCACCGGAGCAGGAAGGCCCGCGGCAACGGCGTCAGAGAGAGCAACAGCACGAGCGACGAGCACGACGGCGGGAGGGTCGACGGGGAAGCCGGCGGCCAGTCGAAGCTCTGCGCGAGAGGCCACTGGAGGCCCGCCGAGGACACCAAGCTCAAGGAGCTCGTCGCCCTCTACGGCCCCCAGAACTGGAACCTCATCGCAGAGAAGCTGGAGGGCAGATCAGGTAAACGCCAGGAAAAAAACATAAAGTTTCCATTTTTTTTCGTATATTAAATAGCGAAAAGATTGGATTTTCTTGGTGACGATGACGAAAAGACTGTGTCTTTTACTTTTGGGTCGTTGTCTTGGTCGTCGATGGTGGCATATAGGGAAGAGCTGTAGGTTGAGGTGGTTCAACCAGTTGGACCCGAGGATCAACCGGAGGGCGTTCACGGAGGAGGAAGAGGAGAGGCTGATGCAGGCGCACCGGGTGTACGGCAACAAGTGGGCGATGATAGCCCGGCTCTTCCCCGGGCGGACCGACAACGCCGTGAAGAACCACTGGCACGTAATCATGGCCCGCAAGTACCGGGAACAGTCCACCGCATACCGGCGGAGGAAGCTCAGCTTGTCCCGGTCGCCGTCGTCTGGCTACGCCAGGCCGGACGAAACCCCCGCCGGCCACGGCGATCGGGACGACTACGACGACGCCCCTGCGAGGAGAGATTACCCCGCGTCGTTCGGTAATGTGGGGGTGTCACGCTGGGCAATCGGGACGACGGCATTCGATCATCATCATCATCATCATCAACAGATTCTTGGGTTGAATAATGGGTTGAGCCCAACTAGCAATAATGGAGAAATACTGGCGGTTCAGAATGGATTTGGTTTTCTCGCTGGTGGGTCATTTGCTGTGATATTTGCAGTTTCGTTTGGTCTCCATTTTTCTTGGTTCGAGCTGTGCTTCTTTTTTCCCTCTATTTCTTGTTCGTGCTGAGTATATCTTGCGTGCATTTCTCTTCTGGTGGGCATGTCTTGTCTGTCTGATCATCTTCCATGTCCTCCTGTGTTAGAGCAGAAGATAGGACCGATGAAAATCTTAAGCATATAAGTACGCAGATAGAAGGAAGGTCGAGACAAACATTTTGTGCCGATTAGTAGTCTTTAAATATAATGCCTGCTTCAAATTCAAAAGGAGGAACGGTCACGACTGGAGTAGAACTGAGCCACTGTTTTATAGGTCGGAACAGCAACCACGACGACACGACGGCGAGCTTGTTCCACCACCAAACGAAACCCTGCACGAACTCATACGGCGCTTGTCTCCACCCTCCCCGGTGGCCACCGCCGGCGACGACCCAGCCGTCGGACCAGGACCGCCGCGCGGTCAGGGACCCGTACGCCCAGTGCTGTTGCTCGGACACGATCGCGTTGACGGCCCATCAAGTTTCGCCTTCGCCGCCGCCGCCGCCGCCGCCCCGGGAATGCGAAGCTCCTCCGTCGCCGCCGCAGCCGCAGCCGCAGCCGCCGCCGTCGTCGCCACCATTCATTGATTTCCTCGGGGTCGGAGCCACGTGAGGGTTGGAGCTCAGAAAAGAGAGGAGCTTTTTTTCCTTCCCTTCCTTCCGAGATTGGCTGGTGGTCGGGGAATCGTCAGTGAGGACCTCGATGTGGATCTGCTCCTACATAATGGAGAGAGCCATTAGAGGTAATCTGAAAAGATTGTTTCTTGCTGGACGTGTCAGCAACCCAGGGAAAAAGCCAAATGGCACCCCCCCCCGCGCCCAGAAAAAAAGAAAAAGAAAAACAAGGAAGAACGAAAATGAAAATGGAAAACCGAAAAGACTTGGCCTTTTGTGTTTTCTTCTATGATTCGTGTCTCTAATCACTCCAAACCTGAACTTCCTTTGTGTTCTGTTTCTCGGACAGGAAGGCCTTAAACTTATAATTTAACTGATTAATCTGATGGCGATGCAAAGATTACTGCTCGAATGGAGAACAGATCGAAGTATAGCTCGAGAGCTTATGAATGAAAAATAGATAGAAGTCATTAATACGCCGTCACTGTTTTTTCAAAGTTCGATTCAGGCGCGTGCAGGAGCTTCGGAAAGGTCTGAGCTTCTGTTTAAGTTCACATGACCAATATGTTTCTCTCGTGTCAATTCGTAGTTGCAGCGTACACGAAATATTAGAGCACATCTCGTCATTACTGTTGGGAACGATAGGCTTTGCTCCTCTTTTAGGCAGGTCACAAAGCTTAGGTAAATCCACCGTGAGGCTCAGCTAACGTTTCTCGTTTTTGGGCATTTAGATTTCGAGGATCAGCTTTTGCCTTTGGGCCAGCATTAGCAAAGTTCCATTTCCTACGTAGGGGAGGCAAACTTCAAAGTTCTGGTCATGTAATGATAACTCGCTTCTCTTCTTCTTCTTCTGCTGCTGCTGCTGCTGCTGCCGCCTGATGCCATCGCCAGAGGCGCATAACTCTACTCAGCTTTGATATTTTACAAGGACCGGTATGTCCCAAAGCTGGTCAGGGGGGATGGTTCGAAATTCCACAGGAATAATTTTTGTGGAGTCCAGATGCCCACCAAGAGGCAAGAGTTCTGTGAAAAGCTTCGTACACATTCCCTGGTCGCCTTTGCTCCTCTGAAACCCAACTCCACCTGAATTACCTCTGGCTTACGTGAGCGTGAGATCTTTTCAGTTCACGGGTCCAACCAAATCGACCCTTAGTTTGTCCTATAAAGTTAAGCTATTTATAGAAATCAAGGGAACTATGCTTTATAGCTTAGCATACACATCAATATGTTATCAGCAAGCTACACCGTCATGCACCTTCAAGTGGTGTTTGTCTGATGGTCATGTGAGTTTGTCGCAACCTACCCTCGGAAAAGGGAATAGGTCTAGGGGGCATTGCCTAAATGACGGACCTAAGACACATAATTAGACAATGCTTCTCCCAAAGCTCATACCTCGCACGACATTATGGTGTTTTTAATAATTTTGCAATAAGGAGTCGTCACTAATTTATTGTGGTCGGTTAAGAACCAAGTAAGGTATGAAAGTGTACCTTACTTTTTACGTAACCAGAGAAATCATGGTTGGGGACTTAATTACATTAACTAATTAGTGTCATTTCGGTACCTAATCTTGTTTATTTTGACAATTTGACAATTTGGATTGATTTTTAAATTTGTCCACTAACATATGATATAATCATGCGGGTACGTAATCATTAAAGTAACAATCAGTAACCAAGAAAGTATTAAATAAATTACAAGGAAAAGCAATAATCTAACATTAAAAAATAAGAAAAATGACATTCCTAACTAGGTTAAAGGGAAATCACAATCAATATATTGAAAGTGTGCCATAATTTGATAGTTTGTCTCGAAAAGGGAAATATTAGAGAACCCTATTGCAAGGCCCTAAGATTTTGTTCAATTTTGAGCCCTATTTTTGTGGATGATTTTCCCACACTTTAAGAGAAACTATTCAAAAACTAATTTTTTTTTTTTTTTTGATTTTATAAAAAATAAAAACATTCGAAATTTTTTAAAAATATATATTTCTTTGCAATTTTTTATTCCGAAAATAGTAACTCGGGCCGGGCCCTCGGCCCGATTCAAATGTGGGTCGGGTAAGGACTCATGGGTTTGGGTCATGAACACTAAAAGCCTAATTGAAGAAGTGGGCTCAATGACTTAAACCCATTCGGAAAAGGGCCAAGATCAAGCCCAAATTTATCAAAGGAAAACACTTAAGCCCATTTACACTAAGATCACTTTAAAACAACTTCCAGCACGTCCGAAATAAGCCCAGCTCCGAAATTAGCCCACTTACTCGACCCATCACAAACTCCTTCTTAGACATGAAAATATTTTCACCTTAAACCCAATAAACTAACCTAAGCCCAACAACAAAATTCAGCCCGAACCAAACACAAAAATCCCCAACACAAGATATCACCCAGTTGTCGGACCGCTGCCCTTCAACAACAATGAACATCAGATCAAAAAAAAAAAAAAAAAAAAAACAACAATGAACAATCCCCATCATCACTCGTTTAAAACTCACCCTCATGGTCACGCCACCACTGCAAAGAGCCTTCACAGAATATACCAAAACACAAAACAAAAGGCAGCCAAGAACTTGGGGAGAATCAAACTTGGTAGAAATGAAACTTGACTTGAAATATATCCCCCACGGACTTTAGAAGCCTTACCCGCCAAAAAAGAAAAAGAAAAAGACACGGTCTTTGAATCATCAGCATAAGTCGGAATCCAAGACTAAAACGAAAGGTTTTAGTTCGGGCATTCCTTCGAACACGTGGTGGACACTGATGGATAAGAAAACTTAGACCTATCTTCAGAACTCGAATTCACACTGGGACTCGAGAATATAGACAAACAAAGCTCGAAAACAACAGATACAGGGTGTTTGAAGACAAATCCATGAATACTGGATATAGCAAGCCTCTCAATTTCATGGTCTAGCCAAAATTTGGTAAGGGCAACGAAAGACTCGGAGGATGAGCGGGAGTCCCTACCTGGCTCGGGGACGGCGGCTAGATGACGAGCTCGAAACGAGCTGAGCAATGGCCAGTGGCCTTGGTGTCTCCGAGTCAAGATCCTCGGGGCTAGGGAAGTTCGGACCGAAAGGACACTTACCGAATATGTGGGTATCGGGAAAGCAAAGTCGGGACACCAATTCCAGTCGAAAGGGCCGGGCTTACGCGGGGAGGGAAAGGCTGAGCCGGGCTTGGAGGAGAAGAAGGAAAAGAAGGGGTCGGGGCCCAGGCCCACACGGGGAAAGGAAGGAGAGGCGGGTTTCTTTTTTTTCTTTTTTTTTAAAGTATCTATTTGAGAAAAAATTAGGTGTCAACAGAGTTCCGTCGACATTCGTAGTTAGTCCGAGGAGAAGATGAAGAAAAGCGATTGAAAGCGAAGCAATCCTTTTATGTGCATGACAATAGGGAAAATATTCATGTATGCCATGTTGCCTGCTGCCCTCTCTGAGTTTCAAATTGAAATGGACTGGATACATAAAAGAACATGGGGTCTAGAATTCCGGCTCAAGCCCAGGAAAAATAGCCCGGAGTCAAAGAGAAATGGCCAAATTGATGAATGTCTTCACGCGACGGAGCAGCAAAAATCTAGGAAACAGTCTTACAAGAGAAGCATCGGCATAGCTCCTGACTTGTTGTATCATACAAATTCGAAGTTTGGGTGGATTCGTCTCTACCTCTCACGTGCTCTCATGGAAGTTCATTGACCGGCACAGCGCTGCGGGATTCGCTTGCAGCATCAGAGTCCTCCTGTCGCTGAAGCTGTTGCCTTTCACAGTGGACTGAAATGCCTGGGAGAGAAAACCGCCCGATTCCCCTGAATCAGAAGCTCCGTCCAGTGCCTCCCTTGCCCTGATCATCGATTGCTTAGTAGTTACTCTGCAATCATAGACATTCCCATCTCGCGAATGCTTCCCTAGTATCGTCAAACTTGGAGGACTAGTGCTCACGTTGCCGTGGCTAAGTGAGGAGGGCAAGGAACTAGGCAGTGCATAAGCCCAATAACATTGTGGCGCTTGGTAAAATGAAACAGGGAAGCCTGGAGTAGATACAGCAGTTGGGGAGTTCCATTGAACAGAATCCAATGGATAGCCTCGATAATTGCGGGCTGCCGGTTCTGGTGCGCTACAGTTGCTTGCCTTCTCCATTGAATTTGAAGCTGTCGAAGAAGATCCACATGAACGTTCGTCGCTGAAGTTATCTAACCCCCTACCAGAACATGGAATTGCTCGTCCAGGATCAAGAAATCCGTTTATAGTACTTGGCACTGGAGCTGCAGATTGACCCCAATTAGGAGAATCTGAACCGAACCTCAGGATGGTGGTTCCAGCGGTTTTCAAATCACCAGCACAATCAGCTCGAAGAGATTCAGGTACTCCCGCGTTGTGAAACAGCGCCACTGTGGCTGCATAAGAGTTCTTGCTCTTACGACGTCCAGCGCCAACAGGGATGTTCCTCATCGTTCCTCCAGCAGTCCAGTACCGTTGGCACTTTCTGCAGAGGTGCCTGGGCTGATTCAGGTTGTAGTTGTTGTAGTAACAGAACTTGGTATCCATGCTGTTGCATCGCGGGCACGGTAGTATCTTTTCAGGCTTCTTTAGAGTTGTTTCTCGTGAGATACTCGTTTCGCTCTCTTCTTTGTTCTGCGCAGAAGGGGGAGAACTTTCTCTGCCCGTTTCGTCTTTCTGGTTAATGATCGTTGATTCAGCAGAGTCTTTTGGGTTGTCCGCCGCCCAACACGATATGCCTTCTTCATATTTGTCATTCATCGGTTCTCTTTCTGATAATGCCTAGCAATTTTAAAAGAGGTATGGAGGATCAGAACTTAGTATGTTGTAGAAACAGGAAACATCTACTAGGAAAAGATAGATCCTTCTTTGAATAACACAAGACAAACAGACAGCATTTGCAGTTGAATAATACGCTCGTAGCATTTTAAACTGCGCTTCCTGATCATTTCACTGTGAGCAAATTCATCTTCAGTGTAAAATCCATGTCCAGTTCAACGAATTCAGCAGGTTTGATAAGAAGCAGAATTGAACAGAGAACAAAGTAAGATGAAGAACAGCAGTCCGAGAGATTGACATTCAATGGCAACCAACTCAATACTGGACAGTTGCTTTTTAAATGAGAAAGTAGTTTTGGTCGATTCATGGATTGTGAAGCCGCAAATTCATGAATTCAGGGGGATCACCAAGTGCTCCGATCATGTTAAATGGGAAGCAGCCAAGAATTGGTGGCGAGTGCCCAGATCTTTACAGTGATAGACCGACTAGGGTAACAATAAGGAAGCTTATCAATAACCAAGAAACCGAACGAACTAGCACCACAAGAAAAGGGTTATTTCCGACGTCTATCCTGACCAATTTGTTCACGCACCGGAGCAAACTTATTACCGATCAATGGATCCCGAACAGTTCATATGCTGCGATCTTCATGAGATTGGACGCGCTCGACTCCATAAAAGAGATAGAAATGAATCGGAAACAGAGCTTACCCTCTAACGTTAGGACATACTAACCAACTAGAAGTTTAAGCATGCACCAATCCAGGAAGGCAGTATAGGAAAATTGAAGGCAGAGGAAATATACGAGGATTGGAAAATCAAGTTCTTTCCTTGTTTCGAAAGACCAACTATGAAGGAAAGCTAATTTAAGTGTCAGACCAATACCTTGTCTCCGCGAGTCTCCCCTGCTTCTCTTCCACCTCTCTGTTCCTGCCATGCAGCATCAGCAGAGACAGAGCCACCGCGATCCCACGAGCCTGGACCTCCAGCTTCCGAAGCAAACTCTTTCCCACCTCCCCAGGACGGCTCATCAAGAACACCTCGCTTCCCCCGGAGACCAATCGTCTGCCCAAACAGCTTTATCGCGGCATCTTTCATCTCCAACATTCTCCTCGTTGCCACAGCTCTGCTCTGTTTTTTCTCTCTCTCTCTCTCTCGAGCAGTTCAAAAGGTCTCAGCAAAAGATTAGCCCACTGCCCGTCTCTCTGCTTTCTCTGTTTTCTCCACAGCGAAGCCGGGGGGGTTTCTTCTCTCTTTGTAGAAAAAGAGGCCCCTGCTGCGAGTGCAAGGTCATGTGGGAAGATGCCACATCAGAAACGGGGGGGAATTTTCTGAGCCACAAGTTCATGTGGCCTTTGAGATCTTTCATGCTGTTCGATTCCCCCACATCTCGCAAAAAGATAGTGCTCTTTTGTCCAACTTTTTCCCTTCCATGTCATCTCCCCCTCACCCCTCTTTCTCCTCTCTCTCATCCCCCACTCCTTCCTCCTTTTGTCCCTTTCCGGAGCTCCTTTTCATCTGTTGACCGACTTCGTTTGCACGAGGGCCCTTCCATTTTCACCTCTTCATCTTTTGCTCCGTGCTTCACTTGGGAATGTGTGGTTCGATTGTCCGGAAATGCGACAGCCTCGAAGTTTGCTACGAACGGAAACCATGTTTCCGAGAATGACGATGAAAACAGAAAGATCGCTCCGAATTGCGTTACAATGATTACTTGAGACATGGAAAAAAGCAAGAATTTTTTGTTCTCCTTGGCTTAAAAGGGCATAGTTCGCAAGGATAATTATTGTTTGGCCAAAAAAGAAATATGGGTATCTATCAATGCAACCACCTCTTGCGAAAACGTCATATTTAGGTAATTTTTTTTCTGGGGTCCAAATATGAAACCGGCTGAATAGACTAATAAGATCTATGTCAAAATGGTACGATAGGTTCAACTTGATTTTATATGGACTTGGCGATTGTGATGAACTTCTGTACATATCAAAATAAACACCATTATAATAACTTCGGTTATTTGTGGACGATGTCCTCATTTGTGATTATAACCTCCATTCTATCTCTTTTCTTTTTTCCCAAATGATCTTTACGTTGTGTCCATCATTTAATTAGGATGAGGCATATAACAGTTTCAATTGACTTACTTTGGTCCGAAGAAAGACATTCTCACCTTGTAATCATGTTATACTATATTTAAGTTGAGAGAAATTGACGTCCGCACCTATTCTAGTCTCACATAAACCGTCAAATCATTTAAAACCTACTTGGTTGGATGGATATGAACCGAGCTCATATCCATGTTCATATGATAGTTTAGTCCTTTCTAAATGAATTTTCAAGCAACATAAATCCGTACTCCTATTACACGATCATATTTGTTTTTTCTCTCTCTCTCTCTCTCTCTCTCTCTCTCTTTTTCCATTATCAAAAGGATATTCATATCATGTTTAGTTTATAAGTTACATTACATTGTTGTCACGTAAAGAAAGTAACGGATTGAAGAATTGAATATAAATATTAAAAGTTCACAACATGATGAGGACCAAAACTTATAGACTAAACATATCATGTTTAGTTTATAAGTTACATTACATCGTTGTCACGTAAAGAAAGTAACGGATCGAAGACTTAAACACGAACATTAAAAGTCCACAGCATGATGAGGACCGAAACTTATAGACTAAACATATAATATTTAGTCTATAAGTTATATTACATCGTTGTCACGTAAAGAATGTAACGGATTGAATAATTGAACACGAACATAAAAAGTCCACAGCACGATGAGGACCGAAACTCGGAGAAAGCATAACTAGTGGCTGCAATCACCTGGAAAATCATGGGCAGGTAAATTCCGTATCCATAAAGAGAAAAAGTTAGATGAAATCCGGTGGATGATTTGTCGGAGCGACAGCTAGTGGCAAGTTGCCAGGTGGGCTCGGCCGGTGGGACCCCGGAGGCCTTCTCCTTCTAGTGGTGTGGAGGGCGTGCTCGCCCTGCTTTTCTAGTGAGGGATTTTGAGCACTTGCTTGAGTGACTGACACGTTTCGCCTCCTCCACGGGGGGAGAGAGAGAGAGTTGTGAACTTGTGATGATCTTCCAGCGCGACTTTTACTCATTTACCCCCCAAAAAAGAAGGCAAAAAGGTAAACGAACAATGACGTGTACATTCGCGGTCGACATAGGATTTTTTTTTTCTTTTTTTTTATTTTGTCAAAGTCGACATAGGATTTCGGTTGGTGGCAATCCCACGGCTCCATAGGCCCATCCATCATCGTCCCATGGGCCTAATGTTTTTAAAAGACCCTAATTCTAACTTTACTTCTTATCTTAATTTTAAGTTATTTTTTCCCATAAGAAGCTCATAACTTTAAGTCCAGTTCTAATCTATTTAAATTTTCTTTGCTTCATAAAAAAACCACAAACTTTTACTTGAGGCCTAATTTTGTGTCCGTTAACCCTCTATCCAAAATTTATTTTGACAAACGAAAGATGGAAAATTTCCGAGTGTGAGCTATATGAGTATCTTGATCCAAGTGTCTTGAGTGCATACTCTCTAATCGTGAGAGATGAAAGACTCCCAAGCACGAGAGATAGAAGACTGAATGCAAAATTGAAGATCCCGAGCAAGATTGGAAGGAAGACTCTTTTAATAGTAAAGACAATTGACGAAAACAGACCCTAATTGCTCTAGTTTTCACTAAATTTCAGATTGAAGAAGACATCGTTTGGGTTGACGTGGAAATTTATATCCAAAAGACATCTTTTTGGATTTGAAATTTGAGAAAAAAAACGAGAGTAATGACGTGAGAATGCCACTTTAATAAAGGCAATTTTGAACGGAGGAATAATGAAGCTAGATAAAGGATTCAAGTACAAGTTTGTGGCTTTTTATGTGATGAAACAAAAATTTAGGTAGAATTGAGACTTGACTTCAAGTTGGTGTTTTTTATGAGACAAAATAAATGTTAAGGATAGAATTGAGAGTTGAATAAAAGTTGGCTTCTTTAAGAGACAAAAAAGAGAGTATAAAGTAGAATTGACCCAATTGAGACTGCAATTAATGTTGGGGTCTTTTGAGGGTATTAGACTAATCTTAGAGCACAACTTAGGGCTCGTTTGGTTCGGCTTTTGGAGAATGCACTTGCACAAATATAAATACTTTTGAGAGAATGGGGTTTTTCGAAATGCAAATAACATTTGATAAAATTTGCATTGAGAAATAACTGGCCAAAATACCGTTTGGTAAAATTTGTATTTGTAAATGACTTTTATTAAATTAAAAAAATAAAAAAATTTGTATATTTTTTTTTAAAGTCCGGCCACTGGACTGCCGGATCTAGCTGCCGGATGGTTGGATTTGGCCCCCAGACAGTCGCCGGGGTCGGGCGACCCTCAGGCGGCGGTTGCTGGCGTGTGCGACCCCTTGGCCTGCGGTTGTCGGCCTCCGATTGGCTTCTTCATACGGTGGTGTGCAGTGGTTTTGGAGAAGAACAACATTGGGGATTTGCATTCTGAATATGCAACTTCTCAAAGTACCTCTAGAGCTGCATTTAGCTAAAGGCCTTAGAGTTACTTGGAGATGCAATTGTATCTTACTAAAATCGCCCAAAAAAACAAACCAAACGCATTTACATTTGGCTAATGGACTTTAGAGTCCCAAAGTGTCTTCCAAATGCCCAACCAAACAGGGCCTTACTCATTCACCCCAAAAAAGGGCAAAAAGAAAAGACAACTGACACGTACATTTACGATTGAAGAATGATTCCGGTTATACCCGATTACCGCCTTGGCAATTTGACAACTCGGTAGGCCCCTCCATCCATCAATGTCTGGCAGGCTTCCCCAAATTGCTCGTCGTATTACTTCAGTCGGGGCTCGGAAAGTCTAAATGGTACATCGGATTAGTTTGGACATATGATTATTTTTAAAGGGTCGGGATCAGTTTGATTGGATCGGACGATGACATATTTATTCCAAGTAGTTTTTATTGGACGAGTAGACTTTAGGGTCGGCCCCGAGAAATGAGCTTGAAAAAATTCGTGAGGCGTGGCTTTACGAAAGATCTATTAGAAAGCATGGGTTCAGATGATAATAGAGCAAAAGACAACAATTCTCGATCATCAACTTTTCTTTTGGTAGTGTCAAACGGAAAATGAGGTTGATGTTGGAAGTAAGTGGAGCAACATTAAGCGACAAGTGCATTGTTGGAAGAGAAGGACGTTGTGAGGCTTTATGATATACAACATTATCTCGATCCATCTTTAACTTCGCTATCATCCAATTTCATGATAATCAGGTGCCTTTGAAATTCGAGCCTAATATCACTTGGATTCGGTTGTCGTGAATTTCGCCACTCATTTCAAAGAATGACAATCGTCGTTCGATGGCCCCTTTGAGAATTACATAGTGATTTAAGGATGTAGACCTTTTGTCCTCATTGGTGCTCTCATACGGCGTTTCTATCGTCTTAACTGTTAATCCAAATGAAAATGCGAGTCATGAAACCATCCGAGCATACTTACTTCAGTGTGTTAAAAGTTACGAGTCCTTGCAGTAATTTTTAGCAAACTCCTTATATATAATTCATGTAGTACCTAAGTACCTAAAATGTTAGCTTTTAAATAAATCAGGGAATTGTATAAGCAGTTTGGCCCAATACGGCCTTGTGGGGTTTGGAAATTTCTCTCCTATAAGTATAAATCCATCAAAGGCAGAAAAGAACTAAATCTTGAAAGCGAATGGCCCAATAGGGAAAGCCCTATTCCTGAATAAGAGCAAAATAGAGAGAGAGAGAAAAAGAGTAGACAAAATCCACTTTAGTAGGTAAAAACGAAATCCGGCGAAACCCGAACCATAACTCAAGCATTTAGCCCAAGCATCATGCTCACGGGATGATAATTTGGACGGAATGATAACTGTAAAATGCGTTTTAGATTTTATGTGAAGAGCAACGTTAGATAAATTAATATTACGTTTTAAGGTTGGTTTATTACATGATGCGCTGGACTATGATCAGCCTTTTTAATAAGTATGCCATTTCGGAGAATTGATCACAATCCAACACATTGATGAACCATTTTTTATTTTTCAATAGACTAAGGGTAAAATTTCTCTTATTTGGGTGAAAAAGGTCAACAAACAGAAATAGACAATCATTGGAACATGACTCGAATCAGCATCTCCATCTATAAACGGTCTCTCTACTTCACATAAATTGTAAATTCCACTTTGGTTGACCAATATTTCACTAGTGAAGAGGGAGAGTCTTTTCTTATTGAATCTAGTTTTCACAAGATTGACCAAAAAAAATCTAGTTTTCACAAGCGATTTTTTTTCTTTTTTGGCTTTCCTGTCCTCTGCACTCTTTTGCTTTTGTCCTATTCTTTTCTCTTTTGCATATTGATTTTTTTTTTTCCACTAGCTTTATTTTATTTTATTTTATTTTTATACTTACAAGTAATAAAAACAACACAAAATTATTTGGCAACATTCTTGAAGAATTTTTGGCAAAATTAATTGGCAAGTGATAACTGAACCTCTATATTGGTGATTTCTGGCAAAAATTGCCCAGAAATACTACATTAGACTTTTATTTAAAGATCGATGACTTAATCGATCCAATTAAAAAATTCAAAACTAAACTAACATCTCCATAATATACTTACAATCGATTGGGTAATTTTTCTTAGATTAATGCGACAAAAACCTAAGAATACTAGCACGTAACTAATAATCATTGTACCGGCAAGACATATCATCCCCTGAAACTTTTCATGAATCAAAAAGCTTCGACAAACGTGAATAACGTGAGTAGTGGACTCAAATCAGAAATTTGCGGAACCACCTTCGGATTAACCGAGGTTGATGGTAAACCACTACTAAGCTTCCATTTCCTTTCTGCTTAGATTCTTCTCCGGGTGTCATATTTACTGGAGGATTGATTGATTTTACTTCTGTCCCATGTTGAGTGGACTCAATGATTTGATAACTTCTATCTGCTTTGAAGCGTGGGTGGCAAAGAAAATCATGGCGGTTGTTCCCCTTTGTTGGCTTGATGGGAAAGATTGAAGAAAGGAAAAAAAGAAAAAAAAGAAAAGAAAAAGACAAGAAAAGAAAGGAAAATCGAAAAGAAAGAAAGAAAGCGATTTCTAAGAATCTTATTGCAATTATTATGCACATACCAACCAATTTCTCAGATTCCAAATGCACAATCATCTATCTGGCATCCAATAGAGCAGCAGATTTCTAAATATGATGAATGGGAATCGTATTAGTTTTGAGCGGAGGTTTTGCTCAATTAGTCTAAAATTTATTATATGAATATGAATATTAATTTTTCATTTTTTAATTTTACCAATTGAATCTTAAATTTTTGCATGAAATATTAATAGACTTTTTCCGGTCGATTTTCCGCTGAAAACCACTGAGGCGTGCTGTTAGATTTATAATGATTGGACAATTTCCCGGCCTGAGTGGGTATCCGAGATATGTTGATGTTCGAAGGGAGAAAAAAAAGATTTCAGGGTATAACACACGACAAACCAATTACATCGGCAGGGCAAATTTGGCCTAAATAATTGGAGGGGGAATATTTGTGCATGATACTATTTTGTCCCCATTCAGTGGGATCGTGGGGTCGGTGAGAAGGATGTTTCTCCCCTCAGTACAGACTCCAAAGACGTTGCACATCACATGATGAAGCAGACGATGTGGCCATTTCTGATGATCTGACACTCGTTTGGGAATATTATTCGGGAAATCGCACCTCTCCCCCCAAAAAATCAGAGTTTAATCCCAAACTAATCATGTCATTTTGGCACTGAGATTAGGGGCAAATATAATTTCGTGGTATGATATTATCATTAGGTTTTGTCATATCAGATAATGTCTTTTTTTTTTTGGTTAGTCGAGTGATGTACTCGCGTCGTTTACGATAACAAAAGTTTCTTTTTTCTAATCAAGAATTGATGGCCTGAGGTGGTTTAATGTTGTGATTATTGTCATTACCGTTGAGACATCATTTTCTTTCCGTTCAGATGATCAGAAATTTGCACGTAGTGAATTGTGATGATACCAGAAAACTCTAATCCCATGATTGGAAACCAATGACTCTCCCCACTTGCCACCCTCACCAAACTCCTCAAACTGAGTTGCCTCTTGAATGATTCTCGATCTCTTAGATCAGAGATCGCCAACCACGGTCACCGGTGACCTCGAGCTTCACATTGTCGACGGTGTCGGGATAGCCAGTGGGGAGAGATCCGAGTGCGCAAACGACGAGAGTATTTCCATCCCTACTTCTCGTGGGTACGCCATGCTATTGCTTCTCTAACCATAACACAGCAAACCCTCCAGGGCGACCCTGGCAAGCTTTCCTCACAGTGACATGAAGCTCACGTCACTATCGAGCGGCAGGCGTAAAATCACCCCGCGAAATCTTATATATATATATATCCATGTGTAAAAAAAGCACTAGGATTTCAATTATATTCTTTCTAGGGAGATGGTGACCGCTTCCCTTTCGTGTCTCGCTTTTGCCCTGATTCCCTGAGGCCACTATATTCTTCTCCATCTCCCTTCTTTTTCCTTGCCTTTGGACTTGTGCGTGGAGAGAGAATAATATGTGCAATCGATGAGGGGAGCAACTTTCCTTTTTTCTCTCTCTCTAGTTTTTAGATGACTTTTGATTCACCAGACCTTCTCCCAACCCACGAAAAAAAATGAAAAAAATAATAATAAGAAGAGAGGGCAGGGGCAGGGGCAGGGGGGGCCATTAGGGCATCATCCTAGAATCTACTTTACTCGTTATGGAATATATTAAAGCAAAGAAAAGAGAGAGCTTCAAGTACAGCCAGCAGCAGCCTGATGAAAAGAGAAATTGTGTGCTTCACTTACGCCCCTTACCTTTTCCTGTTTTTTCAAAGTTTTTTAGGGGCCACAAGACGAATGCATACTCGTCGACAATTTCTTATATTCCTTTCTTTGGAGTGAGGATTTCAGTTTGGCCAAAAGGGTGGTGAGGATTTTTATCACCTCGATCTTATGGAAGAAGAAATGGACCGCGCATATGTGCAGGATATGCTTATCAGTTCCCGAAGGAGTTTTGTTCTTTAGGTCCTTTTCCCCTGTGGAAGGGTAAGATGAAGTAGAAAGAGGGAAAATTGTCCAAAAAATCATAAATCTATTGTATGACAGACCAATTCAATCTTAAAACAATCAATTATGTTAATTTAGTCATAAATTTTTTGACAGAAAATTGCTGACATGGTGATCTATCGATTGTCTGGCCTCACTGATGATTGGCGAAGATCTCTGGCCACTGGCGAGAGCCTCGACGCCCTCACTTGAGTTGGGGCTGATGAAGGTAGCGACCTTTGTTAACCATTGTTGTGGCTTAGGATGGCTGATGGAGAGAAAAAACATAAAAGAAAAAGAAAAGGGAGAAAAGGAAAAACAAGAAGAAAAATTTCAGAAAATTTTGAAAATTGTAAAAGTTGTCCATGTTAGCATTAGCCGTGTTGCATCGGACTATTGTTGCTAATTAGATTGCCACATTAATGATTTTTGATCAAAATTAACTGGAATGATTAAATTGACAAATCATAAAAAACTTCATATCTAAATTGGTACATTTAAAAAGTTTAGAATTAAATTAGCTCGATTAAAAAGTTCATGATTGTATTGGCCGTTGTACAATAAGTTTATAATTTTTTGGACAATTTTTTCCAATAGAAAAAAAGTGAGAGGGCTATAAAGTCTAGAAGCTTGTTGCAAAAACTGGAATGCCAGGTGTCAGGTTAAGGAGTATTGAGTCACTAGAAGCTTGTTGCAGAAAGTTTCTAAAAAATTCGCCATTGAAGTCTAGAAGTCGACCACGGTGATACAAAGTCTAGATATCCATAGTCCAAAGCACCATCAACGAAAATGTCCCAAATGAATGAACTAACGAGGTATTCAAAGGAGAAGAATATGATGGTAAGCGGAATGGATCATACCGTGTCATAATCTTGATATACAGAATGGTTGGTGAATAGGTGACTGCATGTCGGATGGACACTAACCAATGATACTTGCCTCGTGTAAGGAGGGCATGAACTAACGCCGCATGTTAGAATGACATAAGCCAACATCAACCCTGCTATAAAGGACTAGGGAATAGGATCAAATTCCGTAGTCCTTCAAATAAAAAGGACTAGGGAACAGGTCAAACCATCCCTAATGAGTCCTACCAAAGTTCACCAAATCAAAACTCTTTAAAATATCCCAATTGAACAGAAATAATCAAGATTGTGCCACCAATTCTAAGGGCTCCCTACATATAACGATGCTCTCTAGAACAAGGCTCCGATAAATACCTAGGCAAAAGATATTTGTCAGTAGATTCAGATAATTAGCGCAGAAACTTGTAATTTCTTTTTCATAAATATAAAATGATCAAATTATGCCCCTACACTGCTCATCCGTTTGTCTCAATTCTCTTTGTCATATATTGGGCAACAATATTCCTTTCTTACGAGGCCAACAACCTGATAGAATCCTAAAAGCTCATCAAATGGATAGAAAATGTGGAATAAGACCCATGTGGCTTTTGTATCGCGCCAAATCATTCATTTCGAGACTTAGACTAGATAGTGACTATGTTTATTACTGAATAACCCTATTTGGTCGGTTGAATTTATCCGCTTGCATGTCCACTTCTATCTAATCCATATCGTATGAAAGACGACATTCAATCAAAATTATTTGCCTCTTCTCACTGATACAAAATACAGAAAACAAGAAGAGATTGTAATTATCTTTTCAATGGTGTGATATGATGCGACGATTTGTCCTAAATACAGATCTTAAATGGACTCCAACATCACCGCATACTGGCAATCAACTTCAGAACAACACAGGATAAAGCTAAAGGAAACATACTAATGAATGTAGCAGACCGAGCGAATGAATGGCACTGAGAAGGCAGTGCTTTTGAGGGTGGGGGTGGGAGTGATCAATCATTGGATTTTGATTCCGGCGATCAACACGACAACAGCTATCGGCCGCAACCCAAAGAAAACCCTTAAAGATCGATCTGATCAATTTGACTTTGACACGATCATTTGCTGGCCAATGACATGTATTTATCTTCTTTTTCCGCCCCTTTTCCCTTGGGTGGAAATTTTCTTTTGCTCGGCAGGATCCTCTCCTTGTTGTGGAATACAGGCTAAAAAAGCTCATGCACTCGCTCTTCCTCTTCCCCTTTGGAATATGTTTCTTTTTCATAATTCACCTCTTTGATTGCATTACTATATGACAGAGAAAGCGGAAAAGCCATAGAACTTGAGCCTTTTTGTCACTTCATGGAGTGGGGCTCCTTCCGGTCCCTAATCTACTGTAGATTGTGAGATCATCCTCTGTGCATCTAATTTTTGAAACCATGCGGGAGTCATTAAGAACGTCGTCTCTTTTAGGAAAAGGATCAGCCAAATAATTTGAGATTTTGTAAATTTAATGCGTATATCTCAATGTAAAAAAAAAGAAAAGAAAAAGGATTTGTCATATCAATTGAACTGCTCTGTTCACTTGGCTCACCATCAAGCATTCGCATAGGGGCCACTTTGATCATACTTCACTTTGTTGGAATGCCTTACTTAGAAAAAAGCCACATTCACCAAATATTAAGATAATTATCCAAAAAGTTTTAATTTATTGTACAGAGGCGAATTCGGTTTTATATATTTCAGTTGTATTAATTAAATCCTAAACATATTATATGACAGCCCATATAGTTATAAAACATTTTTATTGTACTAATTTAACTCTAAATTTTTTGACAATTTACATTTTGTCATTTTAATTCTAAATCTTTTAACAATTTGCGAACGTAGTCCTTCTAAGTAATTTTGGCCCAAAATCGTCGAAGCTATATTAACAAATCATTAAAAGGTTTAGAACTAAATTGGCAAATCATGAAAATGTTTAGAACTAAATTGGTATAATTAAAAAGTTTATGATTGAATTGGCCGTCGTATAATAATTTTAGCACTGAATTGGCACAATAAAAATATTTAGAATTGAATTAAATAAGTTTGGAACATTTTTGACAATTTTGCACCAAATGTTTGATTCCTCTATCCCTCTCCCTCCCTCCCCTGGCAAGGTAGTTGACAATCTTAGATCAATGTCCATTGAGGCTGATCATTCCATTTAGGGTCTACACACACATAAAAATAGTCGAGTCATCACAAATAGTGTTACATCTTTTACTTGGACATATCAGAGAAAGGACTGCTGGCGTCATAGGTACTTTTTGAGGCTCGAGCCACGTATTTAGTGCCAGATTAATTGCCTCCTCCTTGTGTTTCCGTTGACAAGTGTTCGACCATCGATAGCGGCATATCACAACGTTTAAATTCCTCCGGATCCCGGTTAACCAACGTTATAAAATCGGTAGCAGCGCGTCAAGATGCTAAAAAAAAATGTACAATGAGTTCGCGGTTGGCAAATAGAATAACGCCATCGTTTGACAGGTTGGACGAAGGACCCGGCAGGGGCCGAGATTCTCTTCTCCGTGGATATTTCACCACAAGAAAGAAAAAGGAAAAAAGAGAGAGACAGATGCTTGGCCTTCAATTTTCTACGGAAAAGAAATATGAACTCGACCAGGTTATGAGGAACTCGAGTCCTCCCCCTTCGGTATGATGATGATGATGATGATGATAACTGATTGAAGACGACTCCTTTTTCCACATTTTCGGAAGGACAAGAAAGGAAAAGAACTTCTGGGGAGATAAGAGGGACGACCCGATTCTCTTCCCCTTTTCTTGTGGCGTGAATTCTTTGTCAACAAAGAAAACATTAGGTGAGGTAAGGTAAGGTGCCATCGTACAGGATAAAATGATTAAATAAACCTAAGTTGGATTCATTCATTCTTATCCTCCTTGCTAAGAACAAGAGGAATCTGCCGACGTCACTCGTCGCTTCTGAGAACGACGGAACGGGTCCTCCTCTTCAAAAGACGGAAGCATTACACGAGAGCAAATACCCGTTTTTCCTCTTTTAGTTCTTCAAATGATGCCTTTAATGACCCTCATGAGTATCTACCATTGAGAGACGTAGAATACGACCCGTTTGTCGAAAGGGGTATGTTTGATTTGTCAATGTAAATTGATACGCTAATTTAGCAAATTGATCTTATCATACCTCGCATTAATCCTTGAAGAGAAGGGAGAACAACACAGCATCACAGCATTCCCCTCTAGTTTTATTTTGATTATTCTTGAACACTCAAGGCTTCTCAAGAATGAGGAAAGCTGTACTATATGCATTGAGCATGCATGGACTCTTGGTGGGCCAAGCCTCTCGTTCACAAGGGAATCAAGCAGAGAGAGAGAGAGAGAGAGAGAGAGAGAGAAGAGAGAGGGAGAGAGGTGGGAAAACAGCTAGACAGAAACAAACCACGTACTTTATTTTTTTAGGCCCTCTTTTCTATCCTTTTGAGACTCATCAAATTGATGCGTGTTGGCTTTCTTTAAATTTTAGCTGCACCAGAGATTCTCTCCATCCCACCCTCCCCTCTCCTCTTTCAAGTCAAAGAGGAAAGAAAGCAAGAAAAGAAAAGAAAATTCTCTAGAAAAGAAAAGTTGGTGTGGATTGAGAGAGATGGGAAAAGAAAAGGCAAGAGAGCCAGAGACCGAGTAAGCGAGGGCATATATTCCCCTACCCTAACATTGCCCCACTCGTGTTTCCGGATATGGAGTGAAGGAACATAGGACAGCCCAACAACTCCACAAATTTTATATAGAGAACCACAGACACCTCCCACCATAATCAAACCAAAGCTTAGGCAGCCAAGGAAAGAAGAAGGATCAGAGACCCAAAACACTCCTCCTAATCCTATATTTATGTTTCTGTCATCACCCATCCTCTGTCTCTCGCTCCCATCATCCTACAGACAACAGCTCAAATGGGTCTGCAAAATCATCAGAAGATGAATCTGGTGCTCTCCACTGACGCAAAGCCCAGGTTGAAGTGGACTCCCGAGCTTCATCATCGGTTCGTCGAGGCGGTCATGCAGCTGGGCGGAGCAGACAGTTAAGTTTGTGTATTCCCGATTGTTTTTACATACGTTTTTGGGGTTCAGAAATGAAAGATTTGATCATCGGTATGTCGAGTGCCGACTGATGTTCGTGATTTTATTTGGTGGACAGAGGCAACCCCGAAAAGTTTGATGAGAGCGATGGGCATTCCTGGGCTGACTTTGTACCACCTGAAGAGCCATTTACAGGCATTTCACATGCTTCGAATAGCGTTATCATTGTTACTGTTACCAATTGGGAAAGCTAAATTAAAAGTTTGCTTCTTTTTCTTCCTGCAGAAGTACAGGCTTGGAAAAAGCCAACAGTCAGAGTCCTGCATTGACACGAAGCAAGAAGGCGAATTCTATGCAACAGGTTGAGCCACTAACTAATGATCCCAATCTTTAGAGCATGTGCTTAATTGATTTCATTGATGGACCTGTTTTGCTGCTTAATTGCAGAAAACAAAGAGGTTCAGAGTGCAGACGAATATCAAAATACCGAAATAATCGATCCATCGACCTTCCAAATGAATGAGTAAGACTTACATTGATATATCACAGCTTATTAAATATTGATAGCGTGGTGATTGGAATGGTAATACAGAGGGATGTACTTACCCATCCTTTTCATGTACCAGAAGCTTGCAGATAGCTCAGGCTCTCCAAATGCAAATGGAAGTGCAGAGGAAACTTCATGAACAAATTGAGGTAAGACCAGTATGCACATTTCTCATGCAAGTCTTAACTTGCTGCAGATGCCAATATAGTTCCACTTTCCTCTCAGGTGCAGAAGCATCTGCAGCTACGCATCGAGGCTCAGGGCAAGTATCTCCAATCTGTACTGAGAAAAGCTCAGGAAACATTAGCTCGGTACAATAATTCCCCGGTTGGCATCGAAGCTGCAAAAGCCGAACTGTCTCAATTAGTTTCGATGGTTACCTCTGGTTGCCCTGGTTCTCCTTTCTCGGAACTGACGGAATTAGGAAGTTCAGACCTCAATGATGCAGCTAGGAAACAATTGAAAGGTATATGCTCAGTAGAAAGTTCGTTAACTTCTTCTGAGAGCTCGGGTCGAAACGAAGAGAAGCCAAAAGGCAATGAGCATGGTGAAATGCACAACTTTAGTCCCACTTCAATTGAGCTTCGGTTAAGTAACATACGGCCGGAAGAAGTACCTTCACAGAACAAATGCAACAAAACCACAGGGAGGAAGAGATGTGCCACCGGTGGCTCCGACGATAATAGTCTCATTGCAGAACAATCTAGCAAAAGTTCTCCAAGGACAAGTTGCAAGCTGAAAAAATGTGGACTCCCAGTGACACTCGACTTGAATAGCCAATATCAGGCCGACTTCGATCCAGGCCCGAAAAGCATAGACCTGAACTTTCAGGGAATCGAACAGGCAAATGGGCATTTCTAGTTATTTCGGAGGTCCTGGGACAAGACAGGATCGAGAGGCTTAAGGAGTGCAGCACTGTGCATTGAAATTCAATCTGAATGCTGATCTTTTCAGTTGTGTAGACTATGTATATTGGCATGTAAATGGACCCGCAAGAATTCCTCAAAGCACATTATATATATATAAAGAAAAATCAATATATGTTGTGTGGAATCGTGTTTAATCTGGAGTCTCATATCATGGCCGATATATGCCATCGAATTCTCTGTTGAAAGTACATCATCCCATTTTAAAGCTCGTCTTAACTAAATCCAGGCAAGTTGACTCCTGCACAAAACACCATCATTGTGTCTTTGTCTTCAACAAAAGTGAGGCAGGATTGTAACTTAAGTATGCAGATACATGAAAAGTGTAGCGACTAAAGAACAGAGAGTGGAGGAAACTCATCCTAGAAGCAAAATCATTAGTTCCCCAAAAAAAGAGAAGTGAATCATTGAACCAACCATGTGGTGCGCAGGCGATCTCAAAGCAAGGAGAATGCCATCAATTGCACCCGTAGCACTTAGATACTTGATTAAGAGGGAAACGGGCCGTTAGAACTAATAAATGCATCACTTCTTCCTCCCTTCCGATCAGAGCAGGGGAAGGACCAAACATGGGGATTCTGCATAAAATTCATCCGCTTCCGATAGGATCGATCCTTTTACTTCAGATTTTATCTTCATTTCCTTGTGCACTATCTCAAGGTATCAACTGCACCTCCTAGATCTTATCTTGTTACGGAAGTAACTATGGTTGCATCGATTATGTTATCTTAGTAATTACTGCAAATTTAGATCGACATTGATCCAGATTCTGATGTCATCCTTTGGTCATCTTGCTCCACCATTCTAGGAAACAGGCCACCTTACATGACTTCGGACCTCAAAGAAATCTCCGGCAAGTCTTTCGATTACATTATCGTCGGGGGAGGAACTGCAGGATGTCCTCTAGCGGCGACTCTCTCTGAGAAATTCTCCGTACTGTTGGTCGAGCGTGGCGGGTCGCCTTATGAGAACCCCTTGGTCATGGATAGAAGAAACTATGGTTTCTCGCTGCTCAATACCGATGAGTATTCATCAGTGGCACAGAGCTTCATCTCCAGAGAAGGGGTTGAAAATCACAGAGGAAGGGTTCTAGGAGGATCGTCCGCGATCAACGGTGGTTTCTACAGCAGAGCTAGCCCCGATTTTGTTAAAAGAGTCGGATGGGACGTAGAGCTGGTAGACGATGCATACACATGGGTGGAGTCGAGAGTCGTTTTCCAGCCACAGTTGACCCCGTGGCAGTTTGTCGCCGAGTTCGGATTCCTTGAAGCGGGAATTTTCCCGTATAACTTCTATACGCTGGAACATGTCGAAGGAACAAAGATTGGTGGAAGCGTGTTCGATAATTACGGAACCAGACATACATCGGCCGATCTCCTAGTGGCAGGGAACACGGAAAACTTGACCGTGCTCTTAAATTCAACCGTGAGGAATCTCCTCCTCAGCAATCACAGTGAGCCATTCAAACTTTGGAAGAACTCGATCGATGCTTCATGAAGCTCGCATACTCGTAACACTTCCATTTGCTATCTTTTCATTTTTTGCAGGTGATAGCAATGAGACGCGGGCTTATGGCATTTCGTTCATCAAGAGCGACGGGAGCTTGGAAGAATCGTATGAGGCTTACCTCAATCGCGCAAACGATTCGACATTGTCCAGTGAAGTCATCTTAGCTGCAGGGTCACTAGGGAGTCCCCAAATCCTGTTACTCAGCGGAGTCGGTCCTCCTGAGCTTCTTGAGAAGTTCAACATCTCGGTACTAAGTGGCCTCAGGGGAGTAGGACAAGGAATGCAAGATAATCCGTGCGTCTCGCTTCTCGCCGATGCCAAACCACAGAATCGTCTACCCGAGCCACCCGTGGTGGCCGGCATAGCCCACGATCTCAAATTCATCATCGAAGCGGGAATCCTCCCCGTCGGTCTCAATGCGACCAGGATGCCAGTCGCGATCAAGTACGCCTTCCCTGCATCGAGAGGCACTCTGGAACTGAACAGCACGGACCCGAGGCAGAACCCTGCGGTGACATTCAACTACCTGTCTGAGGAACAGGACATGAAGGCATGCATCGAGATGGCGCAGCTGCTCCAGAGCGTCGTGAGGTCTCCGGCCATCTCTGTTTTCCAGGGGGTCGAACACAAGGAGGACGAGCCGTCAGGCGATGAAGAGCTCGCCAACTTCTGCAAGCAGAACGTGCGGACATTCTACCACTACCACGGCGGTTGCGGGGCCGGGTCGGTGGTCGACGAGGACTACAGAGTCTACGGCGTGAAAGGATTGAGGGTGGTGGACGGGTCGACGCTCCTGGAGTCGCCGGGGACGAATCCAATGGCGACGCTAATGATGCTAGGTAGATACCAGGGCATCAAGATCCTAAGGGAAAGAGGACAATTTGATACCTCTTAACACCCAAGATCATCGTCCCTAGCAAGCTCCACGCCCAATAAAACCATGTAAAGTTGACAACTTTATGAATCTTCCTTGATGCAAAATCTTGATCTGAAGGTGCATCGATCGCGTTTCCATCGATCTCTCTCTCAATTTTCGCGCTCACGTCGGATGAGGCAATTCGTATCGTATCATCGTCGCTTTCATTGTTTCGTTTTTGAATCGATCGCGTGGCATCGAGTTTGGATTTGTTTGTAGACAAGCGTCTGAATCTGTTCAAGAATAACTACCGGCACTACGATTACCATTGAAATAAATTAAAGTCGTATAGCGCTGTACAATCTACATAGAATGAAAAAGGAAACGAAGAAAACAAGAAAGAATCTTTAACCCAAATCCGCCGCTTATCGCGATCAAGATCGCCTCTAGAAATCTAAGAAGAAGGAGGAGGAACGCGATCGTGACTGTTGCCACCACCGACGCCGAAAGCGAAGCTCACCCAGACTCCCCCTTCCCGCTTCCCGCCCGCCTCCCCTTCCTCGACCGGCATCTCGTACCTGCACACGGGGCACGTCCCGTGGAGCCCCAGCCACCGCTCGATGCAGCCCCCGTGGAACCTGTGCCCGCACGGCATCTCCCGCGCCGTCTCTCCGGCCGCGACGCCCTCCAGGCAGATGGTGCACTCGCACTCGCGGCCCTCCTCAACCTCCACGCTCGGCATGGCCTCGACGGACGCCCTCGACGCCGGCGGCCGCCCGGCCTTGGCGCCGCCCGCGGGGTCCGCGCCGGCCCCGACGACGACCAGGCTCTGGGCGAACGGGTTGATGAAGACGAGCCGCGACTGGGACCCGGCGCCGGCTTCGGCTTGGTCCGGCGGCGGCGCGGGGGTGGAGAAGCCGAGGAAGAAGGGGAGGACGAGGGTGACGGATGCTGCTTCGGGGGACGACTGGGGAGCTTCGGTGGCCATAGATGGCGAGCTAGAGGCTAGAGATAGAGAGAGAAAGGGAGTAGATTTTGGATTATGGGGGATGAGAGAGATCGAGCAACGGAGGGAGAGGTTATAAGGGGGAAGGAGTTGAGACATACTGGAAGCCTGTGGAAGGATCTGGAAGCTGTGTAGAACGTTGAAGATGGTGTACAAGGAAGGAGAAGAAACGGGACGAAGGCGAAGCAGGTTCGGGAGCAAATTTCCCCACCTCGCGGGATATTTTCTTGAGTGAGGATCGGCTGCGGACGAGAGTACGGGAAGGATTCGTGTGGGGCCGCTCTCCGCGTGTCTAGATGGGCGTTGCGGGTCTGGACCGGCCCGCTCGCTGGATTGGGCCCTGATTTGGAGTCGTGGGCGGCCCATCGAAGTTGGGTTCGTAGGAACTTTGATCCACGTGTTTTCATGGTGGGGCTACTAATGAGGGTTTGTTCCTTTGTTCTCTTTTAAGGTTCGTCTTCGACGATTAAGTAAGCTGGAAAAGAAAAGAAAACCGTGGCTTAATTGACCTCCATAATTTATGATCGAGGTGATGGAATAGCACTCGATTGGTTAGGATATCCTTACTTGGCTAAATCGTATGAACTACTCGGGCTACGAGAGGACCGAGAAATTCCTATGAATGTCTGTTTGGTGGCGTTTTAACCAATCTCCGAGATAAGGGAGGGAGGGGGTCTGGGAAGATGGCATGGGTTGCTACGGCGTTGATTTACTTTATTGTATTTTGTTAATTCCAAGCCAACCATAACACATGTAGAGTCGAATCAAGAGCACATAATCAGCAAACATTAGGAGTCATTTGGTTAGTTAAATTGAGTAGCTTTCCCTCGACTAAATGTCTAAAATTTTGACAAAATCCATCTAAGTATAAAGGAACACATATGGTTTTAATTTGGCTCACTCATACCTTAGAAGGGATGAAAATTTTAACTCACTTCGAACATGGTCCAGTATTTTGCGAGTTCTCCAATGGGAATGAAGGTGTAACACATTCTCCTAGCATAGGAAGTTGCACTAATAATTTAGCCGTGTAATTAAACATAGCCCACTGTCTCATTATCTTTATCGTTCCTTGGGTACACAGAGCCAACATTGTTATCTCCTCAAAACTATATGACGATCAACTTCATAACTTCTCATTGATTATAACCAAGATGCTTCATGTAACTGACAATACTCAAAATTTGTGAAATGCACTTCTAGTGTAAACTATGGAATAAGGAACTTGGGGCATATGCTCTTTTTTCTTGAAAGTTTGAGGTGTGCAGTAAAAGTATACCCATAAACTTAGCTTACTGTATGTCAAATCGTACTACAATTTTCTTAATATATTTCTTGGGACATATGCAAACACCTACAATCTTGCAATGCAAAATCTCAATGCATAATAATTTCTTTGCAACCCCCAAATTGCTCATCTCAAACTCAGCACTCAACACCGCCACAACACATCAACATTGGGCATACGACTAGGCACTAGCTACTATTAACAAGTCATCAATATATATTATATAACACTATGACAAATCAAAGATCTATCCTCCAATTTCCTAAGGTAAGCAAAGCTATTCAAGTAACGTGTGTTGCTGTATTAGGCTCCCAAGGTCTAAGCAATAGCAAATGGTTTGCGAAGGACCGTGGTCCAGCTCCTAGCGCTCGGTTTTCCTTTGCTTCAGATCTGAAAGTGAAGGCGAATAACCCTAAATCCATTTGTGAACCAGCTAAATTTTCATTCCTTCAAGCTTTCCGCATGGTATGTTGAAATGCTCGAAACATTCACACTAGGGTTTGCTTAGAAGTTGCGCAAAGAGAGGGTGAGACGGCACTCGCTTGGTTTCTCATTGGATACCAAACCATCCATCACATCTCTATCATCATCTAACAAGAATTTACCTGATCTCCCGCTGAGAATATCAACGCAAGAAGCATCCCCATGCTTCTTTTAGCCGTGGACTACTGAACGATCGAATGAAGCCAACCGCGAATGACGTGAAAGTTGAGGAAAAAGCTTAAAAACTAAAGGCGAGAAGGATCACGGAGACAGATGGCCGGCTAGGATTTAAAGGGTAGGTTGGGATTACCGTAGCTATCGCTACATAGGGTAGAGATGAGCTCTTTCTTAAAGAGAGATCTAGATATCGACCAACTTAATAAATCCAAAACCTGA
Organism: Eucalyptus brandiana; assembly: GCA_014182725.1. Lineage (NCBI taxonomy): Eukaryota > Viridiplantae > Streptophyta > Magnoliopsida > Myrtales > Myrtaceae > Eucalyptus > Eucalyptus brandiana. The sequence continues at coordinate 39,863,844 of CM024674.1, forward strand.
GGATTCCCACGAACTGTACCGAATATTCTTAGATCGGACGTGCATTATTTTATCTTGTGCGAAACGCCAAGCAACCTAGTTCCCTGCATAATTTAAGACTAACATGGAGCTGGGACCACGCGTGCCTTGGCGGACGGGCATGGATATCAACACATGAATGAACCTGAAGAACTATTCCTCCTCCAAAGAAAGCTCGGCCAGTGTCGTCTTTCGAATCGTTAAAAGTAAATTGAATTCATCTCAAAGATACGGCAGAATATTCATTTTTATCCATAAATTACAGTGGTTCGACTTCAACACGAAAATACATCAAGAAGTTATTCCGAAAGAAAGGCAGATACAAGTCAGTCCGACGGATGGACAAAATTATTTGCTTTGGCTACAAATCAGTCCATCAGTGCCCTGATCAAAAGGAGGGAAACTGGACCTGCGAAGCACACCTACCCCTGGGCAAAACGGGACATTCAATGAGCTCCGATCCCGAAGTGTCCACACAAACGAATATCTGATAAATCTGACTGTTGCCTGATGAATCCTTGTTGCATTCCAATCCAGGTTCGAATCCAGTGCCCTCCTTGATTGCTTCTTTCACGCTGTCTATGCTATAAAACTCGTTGTTTGGCTTGATTCCTGCACAAGAGGTTTCTCGTTAGTCACAGACTCGGTTACTTAGAAGGAATGTCTACGCAATTTCATAAACCTTACCAGCGTTTTTTAAATTTTGGAGTAGGTTCACTTTCTCTTTGAGCTTGAGGGCTGCTTCGAAATACTCGTGTTGGTCGAGTTCAGACTCGGAGCAAGTACCGTGCTTCTCCCATTCATGTGTCCAGAACCTGGTGTCGTCGCTGCTTGGGCATGTCAACGATGGCCAGTTCTTCTCCATACTGCCAATCAGATCGGAAATCTGTGCCATTTTCCAAAGACAACATGAATTCATCGGACAAATTATCTACATCAGTACCCAAAATCAACACGTTCCTTGGCTGTATTTTCTTTCTTCAATATATATATCATGAAGGAAAATATTTAGATTTACTAGACTCGCTTATGAAATTGGTTCTTTAAGAACTTAATTCCCATCGTCGGTTAGGTTTAACATCTTTGTATGATTTTACAAGTTAGTGTTTAGAAAAGTGATTGATCAGATCCATTGCGACGAACTGAACTTTTCAACTCTAGTTCACCATGGTATTATGCGATGCAAGCGACTATAGAGTTTTATATAATCGAAGGTCAGCTTCTCAATGTCCTCCTTGTTCATTATACTCAGCATATATCATTGCGTGCACCAAATATTCGTGAAAAAAGTAGCCTCAACTAGCAGTATCAAATGCCGGTCAAATAAGCAGGGAGAGACCTGCCGTTCATGACTTCATGCGGCACAGATGCACTCCAATCAGAGAATATCATGTTGTGTCAATTCCATACACTTATGTGATCTATTGTGAAGATGAAACTCGCTAGAGCTAGCAACCATGTATGAATCTTCAACTTATCCTGACAAGTGTATAATAATAGATCTGGATGGACCAAATGACAAAAGGATCGATCTCTGTTGATCAATCTACGAGCTGCATAGGCGTTGACCTTTCCATTCAATATCCAGAGTTATGTATTTTGCGATTCCTAGTTCCGCGTGACCAGCGGACAACGATTGCTGATCACACTACTTAGAACATGGGCGTGAATCGAAACATCCAGCATGAAGTGGTTGAGTGTACGATTAAAATTTGTTAGGCTCGAGCTTTCCCCATTTAGGGTCTTTCGATTTGGTGGAACCTATTCTCTTTCTTGTTGCAAAGTCCCATCAATTCTCTCATTTCACGATGCATATTTCATTTCTAGTTGCGCTGGAATTATCTACACCATTTTTATGATATGCCCTCAACTCTAGAAACCTAAAATTATTGCCATATTTTTTGTCTCAAGCTAGAGTTTTGGGTTAAGGAAATTCTTCTTGCCAGATCCATTGAGATGGTTGACTAAATTCAAGTTCAAGAACTGTATATGCATCAAGTCATGGAAAACAAGAAAAAGAGATAATTACCTCAGATTTTTCGAAAGTATTATCATTGTTACAATTAGAAGGGTAGGTGCCATCCTTGTAGTTAGGCCACAGTCCATGGATGCTGAAATCTGCTGCCGGCTTTCCTGTTTTCGGGTAGCAGCACTTACGCTTTGTATCGCAGTACGACCCCGGCCACTTCATAAGATCATACAGAACATCAAACATCAACCCAAGAAAGAGAGACAACGTGAAAAGAATCAAACAACACTAGAGACACAAAAAGTTGAGACTATCTTACTTGCTGAACGAAATAGAAAAAGTCGAAATCGTCCGCAGCACAAAGAACAGACAGACATTGTGTTGCCAAGACTGTTGCGATGATCGCAAATGAAAACGTGGCCTTCATCCTTCTCTCTCTCTCTCTCTCTCTCTCTCTCCCCAAGGTTCTGTGAAAAGAAAATGAGCTCTTGAACTTATGAAACGATAGGTCTGTCTAATGTTAAACAACTGTATATATAGGCAATAATGTAAGACCAAGAACAGGATATGCCGTAGGGTATATGCCTTTGCAACCCCATTTTTTAAATATGATTTAGGCGCGTTTAATTGATTCCACACCTTTCTTGCGTCCCGGCTTGGAATTGCAGGTAGGGTTAGCTGATAAGCTGGAATCTAATTACGTGCTGCGTTCGAGGAAACCAAGTTCAGAAGTAATACTATTTATATAACTGTAATGATCGAGAAAACTGAGTTTTGAAGTTATAATATTTGGCCTATCATGTTTTTGCATAAGGATAGGTTCCCACTTAGATCGAGACACGAAGTTATTCACACATAGATAGAGACAAAGTCGAGTGGGTTGACGTGTACAGTTTAAATTAGCACGACTCATAAATTTTTTATGTAATTTTTAATTGATCGCATTCTATCGATTATCGACTTTGTTTTGAATTATTTACAAAAAACATTAGGTTCCCACTTAGATTGAGACACGAAGTTATTCACACATAGATAGAGACAAAGTCGAGCGGGTTGACGTGTACAATTTAAATTAGCACGACTCATAAATTTTTTTTGAAATTTTTAATTGATTGTTCTATCGATTATCAACTCTGTTTTGAATTATTTACAAAAAAACATTTGATTGTTTTATTATTTGCCAACTTTCCTCATTGCTAACGGTCTTTGTTTGCATTAGTTAGGACCGCCTTCAATATAGTAGCTCAACTACCAATATCAATTAGAGCGACTTCCTCCCTGTTATCTGATTAAGTTACCACTTAGTTTTGGGTTGTCAATTCTTATAAGTTTCCAACCAGGTTCATTTTTTTATTTTTTTTATTTACCAACTTTTCTTATCTTTTACTAACTTGTACATACTTTTCTTAAGACGTCTTAAAGGAATGGAAACTTATATGAAATTCTTGACATCAATTTTAGTGATTTATAAAATTTTCTCCTGTTGAATTATCAACTAGTTACGATTTTTCAATATCCATTTTAGTTAGATACAAGGCTATTTGATTTTTTTTTCCTTTAATTTATCAACTTTTCCGTCGGATTACCTAATCGGGCGAAAAGTTGTTTTATATTTGCATCTTATGCGTGAGACCTAATTAACAAGTCTCCCTTTCGTTTGCAAACCTTCCACGTCGGGCCAACTTTCCCTTGACCCAAAAGCGGGGCATCCGATCAGAATAATCGCATATTTTCACAATATCAAACAGCTAAGATAACATGCCATCATCTCACTGAAAATTGTTATTAGTTTGCTTCTCTGAGAAGTGGTATAAAACGTTCCATATAATTTCGCCAGATCCTATCTGAGTTTGATTGCATCTAAAGAATCGATGCTCATCAGATCACATTTTTATTTCGCGAAAGATAAATGATTAGGAAAATATTTTTCTGATCACATGTATCATTTACAAAAATGGACAGATGAAAAATATTTACATTATTCATGAAAATATTTAGATATAAATTGTCATTGACAATGAAAACTTTTTTCATTGACTAATTATTTCGAGCGATACAAGCAAGTATCTTCAGGAAAACTTTTTTCGTCTTTTTGGCTGAACAAACGGATCCTGATTATATTAACCACATTTAAGAAGACTTAATCATACGGTAATTGCATCAATCGAACACGCACTTCACACATTTAAGAATCAAATAAACCACCGATTTCTTGCTGCATATTACTTCTAACAGCTAATCCCAAGATATCTAATTATTGTTCTTTAAATAATTAATTGCAGGATGAGAACAAAAATATGTGCTGCTCTCTATGATATAGCAGATATATATTTTAAGCACAAAGTCCTTGACGAAAGTATTCCAAGGTGCATATTTTCACATTTGGATATATAACCGTCGTTGATGTCATTATAGTAGTAGCTTAAAGGAGAGTGGTGTAGCTTATAGCACGAAGTCTTTGCCTTACTCCCTTTGCCTCCTTATCCGTTGGTAGAATATAAGAAAATTTGGTAATTTGCAAACTGTCAAATAGAGCTGGTAATTTCATAAAAGTGAGGATAACTTACCGAGAAGTGAGGTGAAATCAAGTAATTGATAATCTTTTTATTGACAATTCTTTTTTATACTTAAACTTCCTTTGTTTTGTGGAAATTTAATGATTTAGAAAATATTTTCCCAAAATGATCATTTGTAATTTGAATAATATTAGTCAATGAAATACGTTTTTATAATCGACAACAAGTTATATTTAAATATTTTCATGAGTGATGAAAATATTTCTCGTTTATTTATTTTTATAAGTGATACAATTGACTTTTTTTAGAAAAAAATTATTCGAATCATTCGTTTTTCACGAAATGAACAAACCGTTACTAACGATTCCTTTTCAAATTCAAGATTAAAAGTGAACTAAGGGTTCATTTATTTCATGAAAAATGAATGATTTGTAAATTATTTCCCTAAAAATGATCGCTTGAAATATTTAATTGATAAAAAATACTTTCATTGTGACAACAATTTATACTTGATACATTTCATCGACGATGCAAATATCTATTGTTCATTTATTTTAGTAAGTGATAGAAACGATAATTTTTAAGAAAATGTTTTCCAAATTATTCATTTTCCATGAAATAAACACACTTAATCACTTTTATTGCTTATATATATATTTTTCATCATCTGCAAAAATATTTAAACTTAAATTGTTGTTGATTATGAAAACACTGATATTGACTATTTATTTCAAGGAATATAAGCAGCCATTTTTTTTAAAATTATTTATTCTTGGTGAAACAAAGGTGATCTAATTTGGAGGTAAAATTATTTTATAAATTATTCATTTTTTGTGAGATAAAGGGAGTTTAATTTGGAGGTGGGGATCCTATACGTGTTTGTGTTTGTTATGGTTACGTTGGACGGTCCTTAGATCAAAAGGAACCAATTGCGTACAAGCCAGACGGCCCCAGACCCTCTTTCGTTCACGAGACGCCACGTTTCTTTCCAGCTTTTCGGTTCAAGCGATGCTCAGATGTCATATGGTCTACAGCAAGGAAAACAACAAGGACATGGCCATTTGCTGAAGAGGCTACATTAGCCATGTTATTAAAGGCCTTCTTAGGCTCGCTTCTGCAGCTTGAGCTGTAACAGTGACAATACCATGTGAATGAACAGGATGGAGTCACATCGTTCCGAAAAATTATGCGAATGAAGCAAAGAAATAGATACTTGTGACCCAACATGACACGGCACGACACTGTATACAGACATATATTTAAGTTTTAGAAAGAAGGGAACTCGATCTCCGAAGAGCATGCGCCCTTAGGAAACACGGGGCATTCGATTAGATTGGACCCAGAAGTGTCGACGCATAGGTAAATCTGGTAAATCTGGTAATTCCCAGATGAGTCCTTGTTGCACTCGATCCATGGAGTGTACCCTGCTGCTCCTGTGATCGCGTCCTTTATGCTCTTTAAGCTGTATGAGCCTCCTGGTGTTATTCCTGCAATTTACACATCAAGGAGAGATCAAGCGACGAGTTGACGTCTTAGGAAGTAGGCCGCAGTGGTCATGTGAAAGCATAGACTCCGTCACTTATGGCATGTGGGTGTTAGAATAATCGGATCAAAAGGAACTAGCTGTGTCGCACCAGACCCGACCAAAATCAAGAGGTCTGCTCCGATGATACCCAGAAATGGAATTAGCACAGCAGAGGGTTTTTTACGCAGACCACTATTGTTTAGGGTCAATTCGACCTCATCTCATGGCTTTTAAATTCAGAAGTTTTTTGGGTTGCGATGTAACAAAACAAATGATTACCTGCGCTTTTCAGTGCTTGGAGGAGGTTAGCCTTCTGTTTGAGGCTGAGAGCCGACTCGAAGTAGGCGTGTTGATCAAGGGCAGACTCCGAGCAGGTGCCGTGTTTCTCCCATTCGTGCGACCAGAACTGTTCACCATCGCCGCTTGGGCATGCCAGTGTTGGCCAGCTGTTCTGCATGCTACTTTTCAGGTCTGATACCTATGCACAACAGGGCAAATGCGAAATCTCAGAGCTCTGTTAACAATCAATTAACAGCAGTACTTGCTGATTTGCTATCTGGAAAACCAATCCATTAACTTGATTGCTGGTGTAAATAAGGAAGTTCGTTTTGGAATTTTGTAATGTATTTGCTCTGGATGTTGAACTACGTCACACCAGCCGCATGCCATACTTTCTCCTAACAAGCAGGACGGTCACTGGGTATGTGTGGTTCTTTCCTCGTGTCAAATTCAGGGACAAAGAGTCGTAGATCGTCAGGCAACCTTTTTACTGCTAGGATGTCTTTACTTCGTTGTTCTTTCCCTGATAGAGTTGTAAAGAGTCGACACCCAAAAGGACACAAAAGGAGCTACCACTTCACCAGAAGAGAATTAAAAAAACCATTGTTTTGTCCTGTTGAAAGCATTTTTTGTACGCCTTTGTTTGGGTTTTCATTGTGCATAGTAATCGTCATCTTGAAATAGCTAAATACTAATACCGGAGTAAGTTCAGCCACCGCCCTTTTTGGGTCGTGTCAACTAATAAGTCCACCTTTCCTAGCAATTTTACACATTCCAACTAAGTGTACGATATTGTCGAGAACACTGGGCACGTACCTCAGACGGATTGAAGGGGCTGCTCGAATCGCAGTTGGAAGGGTACGAGCCATCATTGTAATTAGGCCAAAGCCCATGAATCCCGAAATCCGCCGCTGGCTTCCCAGTGGTTGGATAGCAACAAGACTGCTGTGTGTCGCAGTATGACCCCGGCCACTATTCATCACAAGAAATCGTCGGTTACAGTCAGAATCATAAGCTTCTACGGGCTTAAGTGTGACTATAGGATCTAAACAAATGTGAAGTCAAGAGTCGAGACTCAAAGCTCACTTGTTGAACAAAGTAAAAGAAATCAAAGCTTTGCGATGCAACAAGGACCGCTAGGCACTGCAGTAACACGAGACTGATCGCAATTGAACATTGAAACTTCGTCATCTCCGACACCCCTCTCTCTCAAAGAGGGTGCTTGATGATGATGAAATGGTGAGATTGCAATTAGGACATGAATGCCAGGAATGGAAGGGAGCTAGATTTTATAGACAAGATAAAGTTTTTGGTAGGAGTATCCGAAAGAGCATATGCTCTGATTTCTCGCCAGAAATTTTTTTAAAAATAGTAAAATCTCTCCACCACATGATTGAGGCAACTCGTCCAATGTGTAAAGGGGTCTCCAAGATTCTTACGATTTCGGCTCTTACCCCATCATTTATCTATTCCAGTGTCATCAATGAAGAAGCAATCACTATTGTTCATCGACGGTACGATGGAATGAACCCGCCCGCAAAGTTCGGGAAATCTGGCCTCTGTTCACACGATTGACGCTACATCAATATGTTCATGTAATGTCGGAACAGGTGGCAGAAGTTCAGTGGAAGCAAAATAAAGCATTAATCCATGGTGCTCATAATGGCCATTTCGCAGCTTTCAGACTAGAGCTTCGTCTGGGATCATCAACTCAGTGTCATCTTCATCATGGAATCTTTGGACTCAACCCGTTGGCGTGTTATGGCAGCACGAAAGTCAAACTAGGCGCTGGCACAGAGCGCTGATCTGATTTATGTAATCCAAGCATCGTCATCAGCAGGCGGAACCGGTTCACACACGCCTGTGGTTGTTTCTACATTGCGAACCTGGCCGCTGAATTGGCGGATCTTCTTAACTTTCCACGGAAGTTGAAGTAGGCGCTGACAAATGGCAGAATAATCTTGATGCTACCGTATGTAATGCGACGTAGATTCTCAGTCAGTTTATTTATAATCCAAAACAATTTTATATGAATGTAGCGCTGAAAATTGTAACTTTTCTAAATATTATTTTGCTCAAAAGTATTGCACAATAGACTTTCATATTACAATTTAACAAGCACAATTTGCATTTTGAAAAACCGTTTTAACTTAAAATTCTATGAATTTTCCGAGAGGCTTTCCCAAAAATCCAACCAAACACACCCTTAATAGATCCAAAACTTGAGAATATCTATGAAACTGTAACAAATATTCTTAGAGCGACTTACTCACTTTTATCTTATTAAGTTCCCAATTAGTTTTAGGTTATCTTTTCTTGTTAGTTTCTGACTAGGTCATTTTTCTTTTGATCACCAACTTTTTTTTTTCTATTGTTTACTAAATTTTACTTACTGCTCTTAAGATGTCTTAAATGAATGAAATTTTATATGAAATTCTTGACATTAATTTTAACGATATATCAATTTTTCTCCAATCAAGTTATCAACTAGTCATCATTTACCAATTTTCATTTTAGTCAAATACAATGGTTATTTGATTTTTTTGTTTTAATTCATCAACTTCTCTATTGGATTACCCAATCCGGCAAAAAGTTGTTTTATATATTTGCATCTTATGCGTGAGACCTAATTAAAAAGCCTCCCTTTCGTTTGCAAACCCTCCACGTCGGATCAACTCTCCCTTGACCCAAAAGCGGAGCATCCGATTAGAACAATCACATATTTTCGCAATATCAAACAGCTAAGATAACATGCCATTATTTTACTGAAAATTGTAGTTAGTTTGCTTCTCTGAGAAGTGGTATGAAACGTTCCATATAATTTCTCCACATCGTATATGAATTTGATTGCATCTAAAGAATTGATGCTTTTAAGATCACATCTTTATTTTGCACAAAACGAAGGATTAAGAAAAAAATTTCCTAATCATTAGTGTCGCTTATAAAAATGAATAAATGAAAAATATTTTCATTGTTCACGAATATACTAAGACATAAATTATTATCAACAATAAAAACTTTTTTCGATTGACTAATTAGTTTGAGTGATACAAGCAACTGTCTTCAAGAAAATAGTTTCAAATCATTCATTTTTCTTTGTAGAACAAACAGATCTTGATTAGGTTAATCGCATTTAAGAAGACCTAATCATATGGTCATCGTATCAATCGAACACGTACTTCACACATTTAAGAATCAAATAAAACCACCGATTTCTTGTTGCATGTTGCTTCCAACAGCTGTTCCAACATATCTAATTGTTCTTCTATAAAGCCTTAATTGCGGAATGAGGACATGTGCTATCTCTATGAATTAGCAGACAAATATTTTGAGCACAAAGTCTTGGACGAAAGTATTCCTACGTGCATATTTTTCCATTGGATGCATAACCGTCATTGATTTCATTATAGTCATGGCTTAAAGGAGAGGGGCGTAGCCAATAGCACCAAGCCTTTGCCATAATCCCTTTGCCTCCTTATGCGTTGGTAAAATATAAATAAAAGTTGGTTAATTGCAAACTGTCAAATAGAAGTGGTAATTTCATAAAAGTGAGGATAGCTTACCGATAAATGATGTGAAATCAGGTAATTGATAATCTTTTTACCAACAATTTTCTTTTTTATACTTAAGCTCTGTTTATTTCGTGTAAATTCAATGATTTGAAAAATTTCTTCAAACGATCGCTTGTATAGCTCATAATAATATTACTTAATGAAATATGTTTTCATTATCGACAATAAGCTATATCTAAACTTTTTTATGGATGATGAAAATATTTTTTGTTAATTCATTTTCATAAACAATACAAACACTCTTTTTAGAAAAATTTATTCTAATCGTTCATTTTCCGCGAAATGAACAAACCCTTACTAATGATTCTTTTTTTCAAATTGAGGATTAAATGTGAACTAAGAGTCCATTCGTTTCACGAAAAATGTATGATTTGAAAGTTATTTTCCTAAAAGTGATCGCTTGAAATGATTAATTGATAAAAAATACTTTCATTATGACAACAATTTATATCTAAATCATTTTATTGACGATAAAATATATATTGTTCATTTATTTTAATAAGTGATAGAAACGATTATTTTTAAGAAAATATTTTTTAAATCATTTATCTTCCATGAAACAAATACACCTAATCACTTGTATTGCTCATACATATTTTCATCGTCCACAAAAATATGTAGACATAAACTATTGTTGATAATAAAAATATTTAATATTGACTATTTATCTCAAGCAACACAAACAGTTGTTTTTTAAAAATTATTTTCTAAAATAATTAATTTTTTTTCGCAAAATAAATGGAGCTTAACTTGCAGGTGGGGATCCTATACGTGGTTGTGTTAGTTATGGTTACGGTGGACGGTCCTTAGATTTTTTTTTTTTTTTTGGTCGGAACTTAGATCATGAATCCAATAGTAAATTATACGGTTAATGGTCTTGGGCACATATTCCTTGACATTGCATGTGACTAGATCCTTGAATCAATGCCGAATATGGGAGCCAATTGCATACAAGCCAGGCCCTCTTGAGAAAGTTCACGAGACGCTACGTTTCTTTCCAGCTTTTCGGTTCAAGCAATGCTCAGATGACATAACGTCTGCAGCAAGGAAATCAGCGAAGACATGGCCATTTGCTGAAGAGGCTACATTAGCCATGTTATTAAAGGCCTTCTTAGGCTCGCTTCTGCAGCTTGAGCTATAACAGTGACAATGTCATGTGAATGAATCGGATGGAGTTGTGTGAATGAAGCGGGGAAACAGATGCTTATAGCCCGACACAACACGACACCATGTACAGCCGCATATTTTAAGTTCTAGAAAGAAGGGAACTCAATCTCCTTAGAGCACGCACCCTTAGGAAACACGGGGCATTTGATTAGATTGGAACCAGAAGTGTCGACGCACAGGTAAATCTGGTAAAGCTGGGAATTCCCAGACGGGTCCTTGTTGCACTCGATCCATGGAGTGTACCCTACTGCTTCCGTGATAGCGTCCTTTATGCTCTCTAAGCTGTATGAGCCTCCCGGTGTTATTCCTGCAATTTACACATCAAGGAGAGATCAAGCGACGAGTTGACGTCTTAGGAAGGAGGTCGCAGTGGTAATGCGAAAGCATTGACTCCGTCACTTATGGTATATTGGTGTTAGAAAAATCGGATCAGGAGGAACTACCCGTGTCATACCAGACCCATCGAAATCAAGAGGTCTGTTCCAGTGATACCCAGAGAAGCAATTAGTACAGCAAAGGGTTTTTACAGACCACTAATTTTTAGGGTCAATTCGACGTCATCTCATGGCTCTTAAATTCAGAAGTCTTTTGGGTTGCTATTTGACAAAACGTATTACCTGAGCCTTTCAGTGCTTGGAGGAGGTTAGCCTTCTGTTTGAGGCTGAGAGCCAACTCGAAGTAAGCATGTTGATCAAGGACAGACTCCGAGCAGGTACCGTGTTTCTCCCATTCGTGCGACCAGAACTCCTGGCCATCACCGCTTGGGCATGCCAGTGTTGGCCAGTTCTTCTGCATGCTACTTTTCAGGTCTGATACCTATACACAACAGGGCAAATGCGAAATCTCAGAGCTCTGTTAACAATCAATTCACAGCAATACTTGCTGATTTGCTATCTGGAAAACCAAATCATTCACTTATTGCTGGGGTAAATAAGGAAGTTTGTTTTGGAATATATTGCTCTGGTTGTTGAATTACGGCACACCCGTCGCATGCCATACTTTCTCCAATGAGCAGAGCGGTCACTGGGAATGTGTGATCTTTCCTTGTGTCAAATTCATGGACAAAGAGTCCTAGATCGTCACACAACCGGTTTCTGCTAGGATGTCTTTAACTTAGACTCTTCGTTCTTTCCCTGCTAGGGTTGTAAAGAGTCGATCCAAAAGGATAAAAAAGGAGCTACCACTTGAACAGAAGAGAATGAAAAAACCATTTTTTGTCCTGTTAACTGCATTTTTGTACGCCTTTTTTTGGGTTTTTATTGTGCATAGTCATCATCATCTTAAAATAGCTAATACTAATACCGGACTAAGTTCATCAACGGCCCTTACTGGGTTGTGTCAACTAATAACTCCACCTACCTGGCAAATTTCACACGTTCCAACAAGAAAACAATTAAGTGTACGATATCGTCAAGAACACTAGGCACGTACCTCAGATGGGTTGAAAGGACTGTTCGGATCACAGTTGGAAGGGTAAGAGCCATCATCGTAATTAGGCCAGAGTCCATGAATTCCGAAATCCGCAGCTGGCTTCCCAGTGGTCGGATAGCAGCAAGACCGCTCTGTGTCGCAGTACGATCCTGGCCACTATTCATCACCAGAAAATGTCGGTAACAGTCATAATCATAAGCTTCTACAAGCACAAGTGCGGCTTTAGGATAATAAGGAAAAATGTGAAACCTCGAGTCGAGACTTGAAACTCACCTGCTGGACGAAGTAAAAGAAATCAAAGCTTTGCGATGCAACGAGGACCGCTAGGCACTGTAGTAACAGGAGACTGATCACAATTGAACATTGAAACTTCATCATCTCAGACACCCCTCTCTCTCTCTCTCTCTCTCTCTCTCTCTCACTGGAGTCTCCAAGAGGGTAATTGATGATGATGAAGCGTGATTGGAATTAGGACATGAATGCCAGGAATGGCACGAAGCAAGAATTTATAGGCAAGATGGACGTTTTTGGTAGGAGTATCCCATTAAGCATATGCTCTGATTTCTTGCCAAACTTTTTTCATATATTAATAATGAAATCCACTCGGCATGATTAATGCATCCAGTCAAGCGTATAACGATCTCTCCATGATTCTTACGATGTCGGCTCTTGCCTCTTCGTTTATCTATTCCTATGTCATCAAGTGAAGAAGCATTCATTACTGTTCATCAACGATGATATGATGGAATGAACACGCCCGCATGGTTCGGAAATCTGGCCTCTGTTCACAGAATTGACACTACATTAATATATTCATTTAATGTCCGAAAACGTAGTAGAAATTCAGTGGAACCAAAACAAAGCCTAATCAATGGCGCTCATGATGGCCTTTTCGCAGCGTTCAGACTAGAGATCCACTTGGGTTCATCAGTCCACCGTCAGTTTCGTCAAGGAATCTTGGACCACACCCGTTGGTGTGATTAGCTCCATGAAAGTCAAATTAGGTGCTGACACGTAACGCTGATCTGATTTATGCATTCCAAGCATTTTCTTCAAAAGGGAAAACCCCGTTCACACCCGCTTGTAGTAGCTGTTTCCACATTGCAAACCTGGCCACTGAATTGGCCGATCTTCTTAACTCTCCACAGAAGTCGAATTAGGCGCCGACAAATGGCAGAATAATCTCGATATCACCAATAAGAGAAGCACCAAAACTTCCAATCACCGTGAGGCTGACCTGTTTTATGTATTGTTAAAGTATCGTCTTTAGTAGGCAAAACCCTTTCACACCTGCTTGGAGTGGCTTTCCACATTGCAAACTTGGCCACCGAATTGGCTGGTCTTTTTCTGACACTAACAAGTCATTTGTACACACACCAGACCTGCCTCTAAACGACAATCGCATCTACTCATCTCCTTCAAGGAGAGGAGAGTTCTTGCAGTAGAGAGAGATGCTCCGGTTTGCCATGTGTTGAAAAACAAACTTGATTCGCGCCTCTGTATCCTGGTCCGCAAAAAAAGAACGGTCACAAAGGCAAGCGCAGTGTAGCAGTCCGGGTGTCTGAGGCAGGCATGTACCCCAGTATGCTCTTGCCTGCTCGGGAAATTTGCTTTTGTTAAGTGGTACATCACAAGGCACACGCTTGAGTGACATTCATCAAACCTCCATTAGAGTAAAACTACCAGTAATCGCCACAAGAGCATTCGCCGTCTTTGAAATGATGGAACCGTTGAATGTCTCTAAGAATAATCTGCCTGCTAAAGATCAGAGAAACGAGTTTGGCAGCAGAGTGGCAGTCCCTGCACACTCGGAGATTCTTCACCACGCGTATCGTCGTCCCCGGGGGAGTATTTAGAAGGCCGAAAGCGATGGCTAACTTCTCGCTGTGATATCTAAGGGCGATCTCTTTGTCCTTCTCATCCATGTTCGCGTGACAGACTAGAGAAGTATCAGGGACATACCCCACCAGCTTCAGCTCTTCAATTAACTGGTCGAGCGCGTGGCGCAGAGATGTTGAAACAGAACGAACTCCATCCCCTGAAAAGAATTCATGCACTACATTGTCCACCTCTATGGAGCTACAGCCAGGAACTTTAACCGCCCCTTGTTCATTCATCAGTTTCCTTAATAAATCGACCTCCTCCCATTTGCCAGCTCTAGCACACATGTTTGATAGAACCACATAGTCCCCACCATGGGTATCCTCTAGTTCGAAAATTCTCTGAATGACCTGCTTCGCCATATCAATGTTATTGTGGCTGCTACAAGCAGACAGCAATGTTCGCCATAGTATTGGCGTGGGCTTAATCGGCAACTCATGTATGAAATTGTAAGCCTCATCTAATCGTCCTGCTCGTCCCAGCAAGTCCACCATGCATCCAAAATGCTTGATCCCGGGATCAATCCCGTATACATTCTTCATATCGAAGAAGAACCTATACCCTTCCTCAACCAATCCAGTGTGGCTGCAAGCATGCAACAGCCCCAGAAAAGTAATATCATCAGGCGATACTCGGGCACTTACCATCTCTTCAAACATTGATATTGCTCTGGAGCCATGTCCATGCGATGCGTAGGCCACAATTATCGCTGACCAAGCCTGTGTATCTTTGATCTTCATGCTCTCGAACACGGATATTGCATCCTCTAAACTCCCGCACTTTGCAAACATATCTATCACCGCTGTGTTCACCTTCACGTACTCATCCAAACCGTGCCTCTTCACATACTCGTGAACCCATTTCCCGAGCTCTAATGATCCCAACAATGCACAAGATGAAAGAACGCTCAGGACGGTTACATCATCAGGCCTCAGATTGCTCGCTTGCATTTCTCGAAACAACGCTAACGCCTCGTTGGGCCTGCTACTCCGAGCATAACCAGTTATAATCGAATTATACGTAACCACACAGGGATCAGATATCTTATCGAAGACCCTTCGAGCAGCATCCACATCGCCACACTCGGTGTACATATTTATAAGAGTGGGCGGCACATAGACATTGTGGGTCAACCCGAGCTTGACGGCGAAACAATGCAACTGTTCTCCCTCCGCCAACGCCTTGGCGCCGGCACACGCCTTCAGGAGCGACGGGAAACTGTAACCATCGGGAAAGAGGCCGAGGTTCAGGACCCGCACGAACAGCGCCACCCCCCGAAGCGGGTCGTCCCCGCGGGAGTACCCGCGGAACATGGTGTTGAAGAGGGCGATGTCCGGGTGGGGAATTTCATCGAACAGCTTCTGGGCATGGGCCATGGAAGCATCGTTCGGGCATCGGGTGCAGAAACTGACGAGCTTCTTCACCACGGAGGCGTCGTGCCGGAGATGGGTCTTCAAGGCGAAGGCCTGGATTTGCTTGAGCTGCTTCAAGGAGTTGCATTTGGGTAAGAGCGAGAGCGGGGGATGATGAGCTGAGAGTGCAGAGGCCGAGGTCGGGTCCTCTTTCGGTGGATGCGACGTGCTCAACGGTGAAGGCGAAGCCGTCGCCATGATCGGAGCAGATGACGCCGGAGATTGTGGGTGGAAGACGAACGAGAAGCAGATGGATAAAGATTTTTGGGAAAGAAGATAGATCGGAGAAGAAGAAAAAAAAAAGATGGGTTAAGGTTGCTCTCGTTGAGAGTCGAACTCAAGACCTCCCGCTTACTAAACGGGTGCTCTAACCAACTGAGCTACGAGAGCTTCATGCGACCTTTTTTCCTCTTTTCTTTTTTTATTTTTGTACAGTGCCGTTTTCATATTTAATCGAGGCAATCGGTACTTTTTCCTAAGTTAGATATAAGTTAAGGTGATCGGTTTCAAGGTGAGAACCGAAAACTTCCTTTGCTTCCATGGACTCGAGAACCGAATTTGCTTCGAAATGTCTTCACTTAGGAAGAGGCATGAGACTTGAGAGCGAGCGACAAGGTTTGAGGCTATGGGCAACCGAGAGCAAGAGTGATAGAGGGAGCGACGAGGCCAGGGGTGATCGAAAGTGAGAATAGAGAGATATCAACAAGGCTAGAGGCCATTGAGAGCAGGAGTGAGAGAGGGAGATAAGGCCGCGAGATGAATGAAGCGCGAAACCAAAAGGAAACTAGGGTTTTGATATGAAAAGTTAAAATATAAAATAAAAGAAATTATATGTATGTACTGGTCCTATCCGTATGGACAGGTCGATACTTGAAACTAGCTACTGACTAGTTTTAATAAATTGGAATCGTGAGCCAAATTAGCTCTCATAGGAATCGTCGATTTTGGGCCAGTTCGGTCGGATTTTGGGTGGTCCAAGCATTTCCTTATTTTTTTTCCCACACCCTAAATATAGGGGCACACCTAAATGATTTGATACCGATGACTTTAGAAGTACTTAATCGACTTATATCAATTTCAAGTAAAAAATGTCACTATTTTATAAAGAAAAGTTCTCGATTCTCTTGCCTTTAGCTTTCGATTCCTCAAATGAGTTAAATCGTGTCAGTTTCTCAAATTTTCCATAATCTGTTTCAAAGAGGAATAAGTACCCACAACACCGACGAAAAGCCCGACCAATACGATCCCAACTATAACTCCGATCTCTATCCTACTCTTCTTCAAGCCTTTGTCGATCTTGAGATAGCAGAAGCAAGGCAACAGTATGGACACCGTGACGCTCAGGAACGAACCTGTGAACGCCATCACGTAGCCAAAGAACGGGATCACCAGCGCCACGATGACCGTGCTGACGACGATGACCGTCCTGACCAGCATGCTGATGGGCCGGCTGTCGCGCAACGGGCAGGTTTCCTCGAGCGCCGTCGCGATCGGGTTGATGATGACTGCGTACTTGGTGAGGGGATTGATCAGCGTAGTGCAGATGGCGATCTTGGAGCTCATCTTCCTGATGGGGAGATTCAGTGTCACTTGGGATTTCAGGTGCTCGCCGTACATCAGGTAGCCCAGGGCCGCCATCGACCCGTACGTGGCGGTGCTCGTCAGGAAACAAACCAGCAATACCTGCACTTGCGCATCAGGCAACGCGAAGGGAAGAGCATACTGTAATGCAGAGATAGGGAAGAGCATACTGGAAGCCTGAAATAAGCTTACATTTGTACCTTTGAGAATTGACTTCGATCTTTCATGGAGTTGCAGAGAGTGGGAAACACTGCATGGCCACAATAGCAAAACGCAAACAAGCTTATGGTAGTCGGTATTCCACTCCAATTCAGAAGCGTCCCTTCTCCGTCAAACCCCACACCATCAACCGCACCAACCCACAACACGCACAGGACCAATATAATCGAAGCCAAGACGCCTCCGACCGACAAATAGGCGAGAGCACCCAAGCTTCTCAGCCATGTCGTCGGCAGGACCACGAGGCTGGCCAGCAGAACAAACCCTTGCCTGCCCCCGATTTTCGAATGGCCCAACTTGAACTCTTGGTTAGGGAACAGCTTGTCGAGGTTGTCGCCTTCGAGTATGAGGAACTCGACCGCGACCAGATAGAGCTCGAGGTACATGAAGACGCATATTACGGCCCTTCCTTTGTGCCCGAAGGCCAGTTCGCCGATGTCGGGGTAGGTCTTGATGAGGGGGCTCACGTCCATGCAACGTTGCAGGAGTAACCCCGTGTACCAACACAGGATTGCCACTAGGAAGAGAAACGTCAAGCTCAACCATCCCCCTTGAGACAGAGCAAAAGGAATCGACAGTATCCCAACACCTGAAAATTGCGGTACCATTTATTCTGACTGAAGGGGAAAAGAACTAGGAATTTTCCTACATCTATAATTCACTCTAGGAAGTCTCATCGCTTTTTTATTTCTTTGACTAAACTTTTCATCAGAACATGTTGTACCATATTAAGCATAGTTCTTAGGGAGGTCGTTTTGGACAACCTCCGGTCGTCAAACGGGTGTCCGTGGCCCTATGGCACGACCGATAAGCTTATAACATGTCGATCACCTAGCACTCGACATGTTATGCACGAGAGAGAGAGAGAGAGAGAGAGAGAGAGGAACCTGATAAGGCATTGAGGCCATTGAAACAGGTCCGGAGGAAGGTGGTTCCTTTGCCGTGCGGGAGCGGTGCTCTATCGAGTTGAGTCTCCATTTCCTCCTTTTCTTTTTGGCCACTCTCTCAGGCTGTTTTGCACCCACTATTGGCAAAAAAATTGACCCTTATATAAAGAAACTGGAAAGAGCCTTTTGCCTTTTTTCTCGCGATGTGGGGGACAATCCACCTCTATTATTGCCTTAATACGACTCTCTAGCTCACGGGGAAGGAGGGAGATAGTGAGGATGAGTAGACCGTCATTCGGGCTCCCAGCAATTGGCAGAGATTTTCTTATTTCGTTTCCTATTCTCCATCTGCATAATTTTTTTTTTTTTTTTTTTTTGTGGCAACACAGAATTTTAGCTTATTCCCAAAAGTAGCTAACCTAACCCCACTCATAAGCTAGAATGATAGCGGAAAAATTATTTCAAAGGACACCTTTACCGGGCATCTGGTGCATATAACATTCGTGGATGATTTGGCTTGTAATGCTTATAAGACATTCGATTAAATGAAAGACGCCTTTGACAAAGTTTCCGCATTCAGAGATTTACCCATAAAACTTAAAGTTCCGAATGATTTACACATGTAACTCTCGTGAAGTGGGCTATTTTGTTGGCTTCGGCAAGAAAACAATCGGCGCTCAAGCCCTTGTTTGTCGAGGACCATGCACCGAGTTTAGCATGTACTCGGTGCAAGTGAGCTCATTCATCTGCTTCATCAAATCATGCGAGTTTCACAGAAGGATCCACGATTTACAATGATCGAAATGGGATGGACTCGCATGCTCTGGACATGTGCACAAATTGTTCAATACTTATATGTGGCTGCATAGCCATCCACGTGGATAAGCATATGAGGGTCATGGGATTGTTCATACATCATGTGCATTTCTAAATTGGGGTTGATTTCTTCATTTCGCAATTTCTAGCTGCAGTGCCGCGGCCACGGTGAACGTCATTTAGTGGGAAACTAACTCGGTGGAACACAGTGTACTCGGAAGAGGTACTTTCACCTTTGTGATTTAAAATTATTTTGAGTGATCGTGTAGCTCACTGGTGCTGACAGTGAGTACGTGACGAATACTCCACATTGGATTGTCCTTCAATTTCTCGACAATTTTATCTTTTCAAGGAAAGCACTAATTATTTTGTCTAATTCATGATTGCATGTCCTTGGGTTATGCCAATTGATTTCTCGACCTTTAGAATTATTGAGGGTTTTTTAATTGCCCAAAAAGAGCTTTGAATATACAAATAAGTTTACAATCTTGATGGAGTTGGACGTGAATGATTTCATTTATATTAGGAAAATAGAATGAATGATAAGATAATATCTCGTTGGGTATAATTAGGCATTTATAGTACGAATTGATAAGAGAGGTGATAGAAATAAATGCATTTTTTTATTAGCCTGATAAAAAAAAGCAATAAATTAAAGAAAAGGACGGTACTTTGGTTATTAATTGAAAAAAAAGGAATGTCTTAGCCAAAATAGGGGTGGAAATAGTGACAAAAAAATGATTTAGAAAATATTTTTCAAAAAAATGATTACTTTGATCGTTTACGAAAATGAATGAACCAAAAAACTTTCCGTCGTTTATAAAAATATTTAGACATAGATTGTTGCCGATAGTAAAAACATTTTCCGTTACCTGATTATTTCAAGCAATAAAAATAATTATTTTTAGAAAATTAATTTTCATATCATTCATTTTTTACGAAATAAATGGAGCCCTACATTATGCATTATTCCTTTTTTTTTTTTTTCTTTTGTGAAAATCATTTTAGTGAAAAAAACATAACTCAGTTTTCATCGCACAACAAGAAACGCACCTGTATTTATAGACATGCAGATTACATGCCCCTGCTCCACTAAAACCACATAATTATCCTTCCTCGGCTAAACATCCCAAAAACCCTAGCATCACACAATCCACGCACCCATTTCAACCCAACTTCGACTCCGCCCTCATCCGCTGCCCACCACTACCCCCGCCATCTCAGACAACATTCAATAAAAAAACATTAACTTTAGGTTGATAGACAAATCTGACCAAAACCTTTTTTTGATGTAATGAAAAAGCACAAACTTTAGGTTGAGAGATAAATTTGGCCCGAAATTTCTTTTTTTATCTTGTATAAAAGCACCAACTTTATGTTAAGTGACAATTCTTGCCTTTTTTTTTTTGTCTCATAAAAAATCACAAACTTTCACTCCTATCCAAAATCTAACCCCTACCATTAATTTTCTATTTGAAGTTAACCTTATTTTAGGAGAAAATATTCTAGCCTTGAGGTTGGAAGATCTCATCCATGGTTTTTCTTGATAAATTGTGATCTACAGCTTCATATTACGACAAAACGATAAAGTTTAGCCATAAAAAATCAATCTGGAGATTTTTTTTACTTGCTAGTGAAGTATAGGAGATGACACAATTTTACTGTTGTTCTTTAATTTGTGGCTCAAACAAGAAAACAATGGATGGTGTTAGCCAGCAAGTGCACATGAATTCATTGGTAAGGACAATCAATGAATCCAAGTTAATGGGGGGCTAGATTTAGGATTTAAGTGAAAGTTGGTGATTTTTTTTCGAAACAAAAAAAAAAAATTGGGCCAGAATTGTCATTCGACCTAATATTGATGCTTTTTTTTCGTGACAAAAAAAGTTTCGATCGATTTGTCACTTGATCTAAAATTTGTGCTTTTTTAAAGATAAAAAAAAAAAAATTGGGCTAGATTTGTTTATCAACCTAAAGTTGGTGTTTTTTTTTTTTTTTGGAATTAACCCTTAGACAACCTCATCAATGCCACCTATCACCACTCGGCGACGTCTCTCTCTCCTCTCTCTCTCCCCGCGGCATTGCAACTGTTGCAAAACCCTTTGTTAATTGGGAAAATGTCACAAATGGTCCCTATACTATTACTTAATGTGCAATTTGGTCCTTGAACTTTCAATCGGCTCAATTTGGTCCTTGAACTATTGATAAATGTCCGATTTGGTCCCTGAACTTTCAATCGGCTCAATTTGGTCCATGAACTATTTGATAAATGTTTGATTTGGTCCTCGAACTATTGATAAATGTTCGATTTAGTCCTTAGTTCTTGTTTTTCCTTTTTTATTATTATTTATTATTATTTATTTTTTTAATTTTTTTGCTTCTTCTCTTCCCTCCGCCGCCCGGCGGAGGGAAGCCGACTCGGCGAGGATCGCCCTCGTCGGGCCGGCCCTCGCCGGTGTCGAGCGAGGGAGCCCCTCGCCCGACGCCGAGGAGGGGTGCTCCTCGCCCGACGCCGATGAGGGGCTCCCTTGTAGCCCGGCGTCGGGCGAGGGCTCCCTTGCCGGATCTGCGAGGGGCTCCCTCGCCCGACGCCGGGAGGGGCTCCCTCGCCGGATCTGCGAGGGAGCCCCTCGCTCGACGCCAAGCAAGGCGACCCTCGCCGGAGCCGGCGGAGGGAAGAGAGAAGAAGAAAAATAAATAAATAAATAATAAATAATAAATAATAAATAATAATTAAAAAATAAAAAGGAAAAACAAGAACTAAGGATTAAATCGAACATTTATCAATAGTTCATGGACTAAATTGAGCCGATCGAAAGTTCAGGGACCAAATCAAACATTTATCAAATAGTTCAGGGACCAAATTGAGCCGATTGAAAGTTCATGGACCAAATCGGACATTTATCAATAGTTCAAGGACCAAATTGAGCCGATTGAAAGTTCAGGGACCAAATTGCACATTAAGTAATAGTATAGGGACTATTTGTGACATTTTCCCTTGTTAATTTGCACGGTTTGCATTCACTTAATTTGCATGAGCTGCATCATGGGCCGTACGCTCTATATGCTCGCGTATACGATAGTAGCTACTTTACTGCAGGTGGTTATTTCATAATTGGGCGTAGATAATTCAGCCGTTGCACCTTAGCAAACGTGTTCATATCCTACAAAGTCAGAGAAAAGGTCATGAGAGGACGAATCATCTACGTTTGCTTGCTCCAAAGGAAAGGGTGCCAGTGCCTATACGGTCCACAGGGCTCATAAAGTATTAAAGTATGTCCGATGAAGTATTCTGTATATCTCTTACACCGCATGTAAGAAGAAACTTCAACACTTGAAAGCATAAAATTCGGGCATGTGTCGTTAGATACGATGCGTGCCGCCGTGAAATTGGAGATTCCAATCAATTTTTATATTTCCCGAGTAGTTTTTGGATATAGTTGAAACGATGTTCCCCTCTCGAAAGCTTGATGGTGCGCCACCCACTTTCTCGTGCATCTCGTGATGTATATATAGTGGCTTTATCCATCTTTCTTTTTTTACTTTTCCTTTGAATGAGGGGAATGGACCAGCATTAATGTAGATCTTTGACTTGACTGCACGTATAGGTATTCTTTCTTGAGATAATGACATATTTGAATTCGTGTAATATGTAATGTGGTTCTCGAGTTTTGAATTTATTCCATGTCATTTCTAAAATTCTGCCAAATATTCAAACTAGCCCATAAATTATATGAAAATAACTAATGTTATCATTCTATTAATTTAGGAACAATATTGACATCTTCACATAGTTCAATAATTTGCTTGAACATGTACAAAAAATTCAGGGATTATATCAAACAAATTAAAAGTTCAAGGATCATATTACATATTGAATTATTTTGTGTTATTTTTCCCTTTTTTATTTTGTTGATTTCTCTAGAAAGGAAGTATTTTTCAAAGGTAGTTTTCCCCCTCCCTTTCACAGGGGAGAAAATTGGAGTTTTGGCAATTTACATGCAAAGTTAATTTCGTAGATAAAATAATATATGTTTGAGAAATCTGGAGATACTCTTAAACTTTTTTATGCATTTGCTTTTAAAGACATTGCTACCCTACGAGATATTAAAATTCAAGTTAGATACCAGAATATCCATTCTTTTTTAAAAAAGCCTTTTCCAGCTGACGTGTACTTTATTAGACTCATGATCTTATGATAAAGAAAAAAGAATACTTGCATGAAGGAATCTTAGCCAAGCTTTATTGCCCATTCTCGTGGGATCCTACCATATATTCTAACGTCCCAAAGCTGTTGTTTCCATGCTCGCACCATACCAAAAGGCGATAGACATGCGAATAAAAAAGGTAAAGAGAATATTCTCTTCCTCATCTTGGCTTTGGATTTATCATCAAATCAAACTTGTTTTCATTTTCAAGAATCGCACACGACGAACACATGGTGATTTTATAGACAAAGAGAGGGCGGCTAAAGTAAATTACAAGAAATTTTTACTTTCACGGGGAGAAATTTAATTGTTCATAACGATAGTTTCTTGGGATAAACTCTAGCTCATGTGAGACGAAAAAGACAAAAGGACGGAAAAGCATGATCTATTTATCTTTTTAGATCTTTCGGATTTGAAGTTAGATGTTACATAAAGTTAATTCGAAATAATTAATTAGTGTCATCCAATAGTTCGCAATGCTTGCAAGAATGATGCAATGCATTATATTTCTATGTTAGCCAGGAAAATTTTATCATAGGTGTTTTGCACATTTTTTTCTTAGTAAAAACCAATCAACATTTGTATGAAGGTGCTTGACTTTAAGGAAAAAGAAGTGAAGGCTCATATGGTCATGGGAAAATGAATATATAAATTTTTGGTAGTGGACGTTCACATCATCCCTCACTAGTTGTCGTGATTACCGTTTCATTTCACTGGTCTCTTCTAGAAGCACTGCTTAGGCCGCAACCCGTCAATTGAAATACACCAATTTTTATGTTTTTACATATCACGCCGTTAATTGACATGATGTGCAATAGTTACTATCAAGACATTATTTGTTATAAGTGAGGCGCTACTTTTTTCTTTTAACACGGAATAAAATATATATGAATAGCATTTTTGTTGCTTGAAATAGAAATTAAGCATGAGAAAGGAAAGGTGGGACTAGAAAAAGGAATAATTTCATGGAATAGGTAATTAAGAAATATATGATGATAAGTGTCCGAGTTTATATACATATTTGTCCTCCTCGATTGCACAAGAATGCCTAAGAGTGTGATGGAGGCTAGTTATATGAGTAATTTGAATTTCAATCTATTTTTGTTTTGCCCTTATTTTTTAACATAATATAAAGCAATAACAATATCACAAATTTAAGGAATATACATCATTTTTTTTCTCTTCTCCGAATACTCTCGGTTGTTTAGGACTTGAGTAGGTCTTTAAAAGGCTCAAAGAGGAAACAGGCGAAAGAACCACCTAGGGGTGAGAGACCCCGCGCTATACTTCGTATTTCCTTTCTGTTGAGAAGATAAAGATAGACAATGAATTAGATGGTCTCATGGTGGGGAAGGTAGACTCCACATCGGGGCATGTTAGCATGTATCAGCTACCGCTGGATAAGCTGGTATAGTAGCCACCCGTGTCTGGGGTGAGTGAGGGTGGGTGAAATGCCCACAACAGTGCTAGCACGGCTTACGGCAATTGCAAGAAACCGGGGGATGGTGCTTTATTTTATAGATTCTATATCGATTGGTAAACCTGTCAATTGATGATTCCATTTTGTCTCTTACAGAGTTCGAAGACTTTCTATCCTTTGACATCCTTCCTATCACGAGTGAGGTGTTGTCTTTACACGCAATTATCTGCCCAATATCTTTGCACCATCTCTAGATGATATCCGTAAAGGTTAAAAAAAAGAGAGAGTAGAATATTGAAGGATTTCTTGCAATTATATACTAGATGGATTACTCACGATATAGTCATGGCGCAACGTGTGGCTCGCACCATCTTTTTTTAACATTAGCTCCCCGTGGATTCTACGAACGAGCATGTGGTTTCATCCTCGGAGTGCACCAATAGCCAATTTCCCTTTCACGAAAAAGCTAGAGCGCCTGCTTTTTTTCTTTCTTTTCTAACTCCTCTTTTAAGGCGATCAATGCCGTGCACACTTGGAATTGACCATGAATTCTCGACCCATCCAATAAGCACATGATCAAAAATCGCCGTCCACAGAATTTGATCACAGCCGATGTCGAAAAAGCATGTGTCCGATCGCAACGTGCATCGTGTGGAGATACTCCCCCGGCAATTAGCATCTTGATGGAGCCACAACGACACAGCGAAGCAATTATAGTTCGATCCAAATATTTCATAACCGATGCAGGAGCTCCTGAAATCGCCGATGCTGTCGGGTTGCCTTTCCTCTCCTTTCCCCATCCTTCTTCTCACCATACATCTGTATGGTCCTCAAGAACTAGTACGAAAGAAATCGGTGCTTGTCGACTTCGAAAAGCTGGATGATCGAATGAATTCCGGCATCCTGAGTCCTCCCTGTCGGCACAATGTGCTACCTACCCACAAAGAAAAAACCACTGAGAAGCATCATCGATGGGATTATGCCAATGGTCTGTAGTAAGTGGCTTGACTCAGCATCAAGTTATGTCCGAGGAGCTTTTCCAATACAGCAGACAACGCGCGCACACGGCCGTCAAACTCTACCCCTCATCCAAAATAGGATCGCTCCTCGTGTCGTCAACGCCATGATTTGACTCATCACACGAGTGTTTCGATCCAGGATTCTTTTGTGATATCAAATTAGTTTAAATAAATGTGGGATAGGTGTTTCACAATTCGGGAATCGTTGTAACACCAAAATCAATTTGAGCATAAACATGGCATGGCATGACATACCGGTTAGGAATTTTTGATGGTTTTAACCTAGAATTCAACTACGAAAATATACATGAATAGCTTCAAAAATTTAACAATAAAACTATCCAAAAAATCCTAAACTTATTGTGTTTTTGCTAATTCAGTCATACACATTTTAATTCTGTCAATTGAATCCATCTGATCAATTTTGGACGAAATTCGATAATGTTGATGCTAATCATTTTATGTGGTATGGCCGGTATTGACATGGGTATTTTTAATAATATTTTGGATTTTTTTATGATTTTTTCTTTTTACTATTCCTTTCCTCTTTTTTTTTTTTTTTTTTTTGTCGGTTTTGGAGTTGAGGCCGATGATGAACCTCGTCAACTCCAGGCCATGATGCCCTCATTGACCAAAGTGAGAGGGCATGAGGGCTTGGTGGCCTTCATTAGCCCTGATGGAGGTTGCGGCCTTTGTCTAGAGCTAGTGAAGGTCAGCCGGCTTTCGCCTATAGCCAGCAAGGGTTGCCAACTATAACTCCAAAAAACTAGGAAAAATAAAGTAAAGAAAAGGGAAAAAATCATTAAAATTTCAAAATATTATTAAAAAAAAGTCAACATTAGCAATTTTCAACTAAAATTGGTCAGATGGACTCAATTGACAAAATATGAAAATGTTTAGAACTTAACTAACAAAATCGAAAAACTTAAGACTAAGTTGACAAAAACGCAATAGATAACGAACTTTTGGAACAATTTTCCCGGAATTTGACCATTCTACCGCCGCTGGACCGCCGGTGCCAGAGACAAAATGGCTCGACCGAAGCGAAGCTGTTGGACGGCCCACAACATGCCCCCGTATGGGCCTAATCAGGTTGGCCTAAAGGCCCAGTCGAGGCCCAACGCCACCGAGCTCCGAGCCCACGCTCCACCGTAGCCACGACGCCGTTTCGACTCGGACGTACGAAATCGAGTCGATCCGTGGGGAGGAAAACGAAAAAGGAAAAGGAAAAAGCGGAGAGCAAAGAAAATGGCGATCCAAAGTCGTTCGCGTCGCGAGGCGGAGGAGACGAGAGCCCGAGGGAGGAGACGACGGGCCGCCGACGACGGAGCCGACGACGGAGCCGACGGGGCCTCTGATGACCGCCGCCCCGGACCTCGCATGATCCGATCTCCCCCTCCCTCTCCGCCCCTTTCATGCGACGATCGAATGCCCGCAAAGCCGGGAGCAACAGGAAATCCTCCTCCGCCGCGGCCGCCGACGACGACGACCGCCGCGAACGACGCCGCAGCAGCGCCAAGGGCGACGGCGACGACGGCCGTGACATGGATCCGATCAAGTTCCACCTCCGCCCCAGCTCCCGATCCACCAACCTCTTCTCCCGCAACCCTAAGCACCCTCCCAGATCGAAACTCTGCCTCCTCTCCTCGGCCCTGTTCGCGCTCGCTCTCCTCCTCTGCTACGCGTTCCTCTCCCCTCGCGGCTTCTCGATCCTCGCGAGGAGGAAGTACGCGATCGTGATCGACGGCGGCAGCACGGGGACGCGGATACACGTCTTCAGCTACGGGATCGGGAGCGGGGGCAATGCGGACTTAGATTTCGGGGAAAACGGGCTGGCGTCGCTGCGGGTTAATCCGGGGTTGTCGGCGTACGCGGAGGATCCGGAGGAGGCGGGCGCCTCGCTGGCCGAGCTGCTTGGGTTCGCGAAGCGGAAGGTGCCGAAGGAATTCTGGGGAGAGACCGAGGTCCGGCTAATGGCGACTGCTGGGATTCGGATGCTCGAACGGCGCGTCCAGGATCAGATCCTCGACTCATGCCGGAAGGTTCTTCGCGCGTCGGGATTCCAGTTCCAGGATGAGTGGGCTTCGGTTATTACAGGTCTGACCACTATCACTTGGTGATTTACTGAATGCATTAGAGAGTGGGTGTGAGTTTGATAGCTAGTTGAAAATGATGGGTCTTGATTAGTTTAATCCTGGGGAGTTCTGGAACTCGTCTTTCTTTTCCTGCGGAGCGCGGAGAAAGTCTAATGGACACGGGGAGGGAGCAGGCGAAGTTTTTTCTTTTGGCTTTGGTGCTTGTTTTGCAATTTAGAAGCTCATTTTTTGGGTTGCATCAGGTTCTGATGAAGGGGTGTACGCTTGGGTGGTTGCTAATTATGCACTCGGTGCTCTTGGGGGTGATCCACGGCACACTACTGGCATTATTGAACTTGGTGGGGCTTCTGCTCAGGTGCAGTTTCATCTCCCTATGCTGATATCTTTTGATGCTTTTGGTATCCATGGTGCCCATTTTAAGTCAGATTGTTCAACTTTGTAAAATAATATGGCTATAGTCTTTCAATCTTTTCAAAGCTTAAAACAGCTTTTCTTTACTGATATGTAAAGTGTTCACTTTCTAATTGGTCCCTAAGCAATCTTAGATTGAATTACCATACAAGTTTTTATATTGGTGCTTCATAGTGTTAACTACAATGTGTCATTTTTGTTGAAGATTTGGCATATTAGCTACCAAGGAATTCCTTACCTATGCCCAAGCATAAAAAAATAGGACTTTGATTTAGTGGTACATTCTACTTTCTGTTTCAGGTTACCTTTTCATCAAGTGCGCCACTACCTCCTGAATTTTCAAGAACTGTAAAATTTGGAAACATCACATACAACCTCTACAGCCACAGCTTTCTTCAATTCGGCCAGGTACTGTCTTCTTTTGCTTCATTCTCTATTGCTAATGTGGAGTGAATAAATATTTTTGTTTGCTAACCTTTTTGACACCATATTAAAAATAATCTTTTCTGTTCTTGATTTGATGAATCCATGTGCTTTGTTTGGTTTACAATTAGTAATTTCAATATCCCTGCTTCATCACTTATCTTGTTCCTTTGTTAACTGGTTGATGTTTTTATATCTCTGTTTTTTCCTTACTACTTTTGTGGCAAATAATTCATCGGAAAATACTTACAGTGAGATGTGAAGCTTAGTGATTATTTTCATAGGATGCATGTAGAAAAAGAGGATTTTTTTTTTTTTTTTTCAAACCAAGTTATAAGCTATAATGTGGGTGGTCAATACTAAGCTGTGACCAATTAAAATTGATAACTTTATCTTTTTCCTTTTCCTAAGATCATACTTGTGCAAATTGAAATGTCATGATCTCAATTTGTAAACCAGATGAGCCGACTTTTTGTAGAAGAGTCATTCAAGTGTTATTTATGAGGGTCAATGATGAGTTATATGATGCTGGTTCTATTAAGTTCTGATGTTGCCTTCTACATCTTGATTTTGTCAATTCTTACCTCATTTGGACCTTTTATGGTTTATCTTGCTCCCTGATTTGACCCAACAATATGAAATAATAGCTTAAAACTAGGAGGCTGGCTATTTATGAAGAGGTGTGAGTTCATTTTCTAGAAGTCCCACTTGTGAAACATTTGGGTTTATGCATTACCATTACTTGAGCGTAAAGTGGGTTATAATGATGTCTCCTGTCAGCTTCTGGGAGTGCGGTAAAACTTCATCATTTTTTCCTTTCTCTCTGCCTCGTTCATCAGTTTTCTGAGCTGTTTCCCCTCCTAATGCAGAATGTTGCATTTGAGTCGTTGAAAGAACTGCTACTTTCTGAAGAAAAGAATTTGGGTGAGTTTGTCTAATTTACTTTCAGCTTATTATATATGATGCTCAAAGTTTATATTGCAGCTTGGTTTGTATTTGAACAAGCCACTTGCCATATTTTGTGATTTTCATCCAGACCCCAATGTAGTTCATATGTGTCTATATACCCGTACATCCATGAACCTATGCATCATACGTGCCTATTACATAACATGCGGATGTGTATCTATCTGTTGATATATATGTACATGTTCTCTAGTCTGTATAAAAACTTATTCAACATTCTTGCCCGTCCACTGGCATCAACATTTTTTGAAGCCTTTACCTATCAACCTTGTTTGCTGAGGGGAATCAAACAAATAGAAAGAGATAAATGGAAATTGAGTAGATCTAAAAGAATGGAACTGACATTTACTATTTAAAGATTTTCCTTTTTTTCGATATGAACATGTTATTAAATTTAATCAAGTTCGCAAGTTGCGTCAATCTTCTGACAATGGTCATTATTAAATATACGAGATTGTGGAGCAGGATATATTTCTGTGTTTCTACACTTCCTTACCATCTATATGTTGTGCAGCTGATGAGTCTCATCAAATGGGGATGTTAGTTGATCCTTGCACTCCAAAAGGGTACTCTCATGCCGAGCAATTGAAGCTCACACCAGGTGCAGTGGATGAGAAAGAGAGACTCTTGTCCACTTTTGATTCTAAGGGCAACTTCTCAGAGTGCAGATCTGCCGCCTTTAAACTATTACAAAAGGAAAAAGGTTGTCGACTCTCACTGACTAATGTTTGACACTATATTCTGGATATATCAGTCTTTGCTTGTTAGTTGTGATCCTCATCCTCTCTTTCTCTTGTGATGCAGATAAGTGTGTTTATCGGCAATGCTACATAGGATCAACTTTCACGCCCAAGCTTCAAGGGAGATTTCTTGCTACAGAAAATTTTTTCCATACGTCAAAGGTATGAGCTTTTCTATACATGGACAGTGACACTGTTCTACAGTAAAAGGTCTTGCTAAAGGGATTTAATGCTATCTGTCAGCATCAAATCCTCTGTTTCGTTAATTTGTTTGAACTAAATGTTGGGGCGTCCTGGTTTTATGTGCTGTTAACTTTCTTCTTTTCTCTGTGCTATTTTGCTTGTTTAGTTCTTTGGGTTGACACAAAAAGCAGTTCTTTCTGATTTGATGTTGGCCGGGGAACATTTTTGTGGAGAGGATTGGTCAATCTTGAAGAAGAGACATCATTTGCTCAATGAGGAAGACTTACTCTGCTACTGCTTCTCTTCAGCCTATATCGTAGCCTTCCTTCATGATAGTCTTGGGATTGCTTTGAATGATGATAGGTAACTCCTCTGATGCCTTCACTAGAGTAATCTTCTACTGTTATTGGTCCATTACTCTTCAAAATGATGAGATATTGCATTTTCCCTCCATAAAGCCTCCCTTTTATGTCTGCGCGCTTGAACATTAGAATAATTGTTATTTGTCCTTGGTTGGTGATCGAATGTGTTTTTTCTTAAACAGGATTGCATTTGCTAATCAGGTAGGGAGTGTCCCTCTGGACTGGGCCCTCGGAGCTTTCATCTTGCAGGCCACAGCTGCTGCAGATGTAGAGAAGCCCAGCTGGCCCTTCACCGTTGTCAATAATCACTCACCCATCCTACTCTCATTACTTGCTATTCTGATAATATCCATGTTCATCTCATGGATCATATCAAAGTGGAGGAAGCCTCAAGTAAAGATCATTTATGAATTAGAGAAGGGAAGGTATACAGTGACTCGGGTGAACAGGAGTTGATTGTTTCCTTTGAGCAACTAACCATCTTCTGTATCTATACAGTCGGAAGAAATGAGCCATGACTGTGCAGCACCACGATTTTTAGCTATCTTACTTCCACATTTTTTAGCCTGAAGTGACTCTGAGGACTGAATGGGGACTCTCAGATTGTATATAGTAGGATCCTTGCAGGGATTGTGCAATGACATCTTTAGGAGGTCGCGCATCCTACGTGTCCTTTACCATTCTTTCTTTCCTTTTTTTTTTCGTCCATCTTGGGTGCATACAGAAATTTTTAGAAAGCTCATTAGTCACACCACCGAACATCATCCTTGGAATTAGTGCTTTGTTGTGAAGTATAATTTTCTGGGAACTTGGGCCGCCATATTATCAATGTACAACGAATTGTTCACTAACTTGAGCTTCCAAATTATGAACTGGATCTGGATGCAATTCTATCCTCTCTTTCGGGGGTATACTCATTCTGCGTCAATTTTAGCTGTTCTATTGGGAAGGAGAAAAGGTTGAAAAAGAAAAAGGAATCCTTGGTTTTGTTATGTCGATGTTCCACAGCGGCGACATTGTTAAAAATTTTGCAGTTACCTAAATAAGGTTTTTTCTTTTTTGGTGAAAGTAAGAGATTAAATAAGGTTACTGTCTGTAGAATTCATTACCAGTTATTTTCTCAAGTGCGAGATCATAAATGGAATGAAAGAGAAGGTTAAAGCTTTTACTTGCCTACCACACTTTCATGGAGATTCATATGTACGCAGCAATGTTAAATTAGAGCTAGGAATCATCATGCTGTCAAAAACTTTCATTAGAGCATTCCCTTTGCAACTACAGCTTTTCTTGGGTGGGAATATATGTATGTCCCTTTGAGCTTTAGGCCTCTGGAGGAACTTATTCCCCTTAAAATGCGGATTCGCCATATTCTCAAATTAAGAAGAACCAGGAAGGCCCCAGACAGAGTTTGATCAGAATGATGAGATTCCAGTTCCACCAGCCTCTTGGAGATTAGTTAAGTATTACATACCCATAATGGCATCACAAGTACCAAATGAATTAATTAATTCAAGAGATTAGTGAATCAATGTTGCTTGACCTGCAGATTAAGGAGAATTAAAACTAGGCACTCTCCTATTGCGTCACCCAGCTTTGTTTTGTTAATTGAGTTGTGCAGAGTGCATATTAAAGCTTAAGATGGAACATTGCGTCAAGCATGACAACCTCGGTACCTGGATACAGCATTGGATCGGACGCAATCACAGAGACGGGCTCCCGAGTGTTTTCTTCTTGTGCAGTTCTGTTCAGCTGTCTAATTGCAGCAATAAATTTTAAATTTATTAGGATGTCTGTAGACAGAGTCGGATAGCATAAAAGACTGCGAGAAAGAAAGAACCTGTCCTTATCAGAGGCGGCTCGGTCATACGGGCACCGGATCGGTCTTCGCGGGATTGTCGATGTGGGGGCTCATTCAGCGAAATGGCCTTAGTTTAATCGTTCTTCTTTTTTAAGAAAAAGCGGAGGAAAGCCAGAGCTTTAAGACCAACCTTGAGAATCTACAAAGTCCCAGCATCGCAGTTTCTCGCTTTATTTGTTTTCCCTCCTTATGCTCATCGGAGTTGATGAAATTCCAAAGACAGCATGGACCCTCCTGAGATTCTGCTGATAGGTGACTGGATTTTAATATGTGGCATATACATGGTACGCAGCCGTACCAAAGTAAAAGTGAAAGGCGTGAGCTAGCAAGTTATTTTTTTACCTTGGTTCGGCAGCGCTCGAGCTTGAATCCGTAACCGTTCTCGAGTTCATAAATTTGGATGGTCCCTTGCTGTGAGATTGGGCGACATATGATCTAACCAGGGATGTGGATTCTTCTGTAAACCTTGGCTAAATAAGCTTTATCCGATCATGTTCCACTTTAAATCGTGACTGCGCCGACCTTGACTCTAATAGTTTTAGCTTATAAATTGACACGTGGTGATTGTCAAACGTACTTATGTTCCTGAACCGTTATGCTTGTCCTCGCGCTCACATCCTTTACAAGGTTCTCCGGAAATGATTTTGAACTCGTGTCTGCATAGAGTGGAGGCAAGAATTAGGCATGTTGCCCACCACCATTTTACGAGGTCGACAGAAAACAGAACAAGAATCAGCACACCAGCATCATGTTCGAGCTGAGTCAGGCATGTTCGGACCATGACTCGAGTTTTACCTTTTTTTCACCTCAATCTCAACCTACCATCTGTAAAACAAAGCTTAAAGAATATATTCTACAGAATGTTCCTAACCACGTGATGTGCACATAGCATAACGGCATGAAAAAAAAAAAGGAAAACCAGCACAAGAAACAATCACAGCGGATAAAGAGAGTTGGAATTGGCCGCTTTCTTATCTGAAAAACAGCATTGAATCAGAATACCGGGGGGGACACAGAGAGCAGAGAAAAGAAAAAGCATAAAGAAACACATTCAGCACAAGAAACCAGGACCCGATTCATCTCTTTATCTATTAATCTATCTTGGTTCCTAGAGAAGAGAGCTTGGAATTCTAAAGTGAGAATTAAATCCGGAGAAGCATAAAGGGAGTGTTTGTTTTCTTTAATGCGCTGTTCCATTTGTCCCCTTTTCTCCTCTCCTTCCATTTGATTCTCCATACACATTCTGCTTGCTCATGTACCAGTCCATCCACTGGTTCTTGGATGGCCCATGTTAAACTGCCGTCTGCCGAGTCACTACTCTTCCATGTACTTAATAAACGAAAAAGCGCACCTGCCTTTACTTAGTAACAAAGGAACAATCAGTCACCAGAAAACAGACTTGAGGCATTCCTTTCTCCCAATCTTACTTTATTCTTTGCAGCGGTTTAAGTATCCCGAAGGCGTGAAAAATCATGATGTGTAGGTCTTAGAACCGACGGATGTGCGTTCAGCAACATTCTCATGTTGATATAGCGGTCGATCAGTTTTAATGTAGCATAGGGAAGAAGATGGAAAGTCTAGGAAATTGGATCTGCTCCCTGGGTGAGGGCACATGTAAGCATTGCCTGCTGAATTGGCAATTTCTTAAAGACCAAAGACCATAAAGAGAACTTGGAAGTGATTGGCCATTTTCAAAGCTAGACAAGAAAAAGCAGGGAAAATGACAGATACGTTTGGGAACAAGAAGTTTGAAAAAAGATACTTGGCTTCTCAAGGACACTGTTCCACTTCCCCCTTTTTTGATTCATCCTTTGTCAGATTCTTCCATAAGACAGCCTTAACATGCCTAGATTACAATTCTAATGATGTTTTATTTTGAGGTGAATCTAAAATTCCCCACCAAACAATTGCTTCTGGGCCCCTCCCTTGTTGAATGCATCAAAATTCCCTCCACAGAGAGATCCAACCAAGACTGATAAATAGCCGCATTGCTTCTACAGGAGTGGAACAACAAGAGAAGAGGCAGGACAAGCCATCTCAAGGAAATCTCCATCTTTCCTCCGAGACAGGAAGCATCTTCTCTTTCTTCTCTTCCAGCCTTTTCTACTTCTCAAAACAATGAATGTTCTGGTACAGAGAACATTCATCTTTGTGATCCTTGTCGGTTCGTTAGCGGTTAACCCGAGTCGAGTCTCGGGCTTTACCAGCATAGAACTTCTCACGAGGAAGGCCGGAGAAGATCAGCACATAGCATCATCGAGTCGACGCCTGCTGAAGGACACCAGCACGGAATTAATGACCGGCAAGGCATCCGCAGGCAAAGCTGCGAGCTTCGATCCGAACCAGTCGAGCAAAAGAAAAGTCCATGGAGGTTCGGATCCTATCCACAACAGGTCCTAGGTCATCCCAGTCCTCCTTCAAATAGAAGACGGGCCCAATTTGCTGGAAATGATAGACGAGCACGAGATGAGCCATTTCCGGGCTCCCAAATAGTTACACTAGAATTGGCTATGGCTAGTTCGTTTCGTTCTTCTGCACTCTTCGTTCTTATTTTTTGGTCCTCGTTAAGTGTAGAGATTTGTATAGCAAAAAGCGATTAGTATAGGCGAGTTTGTTCGATCAGTTAAAAGGAGAGATCGGCAGATTGCCGTAAGTTTTGTGAGCTAGAAGTTTGGCTGTCCCTATTTTCCATACTCGATTCTGCGTGTTTTCGACACTGAAATGAAAGACATTCTTTTTTCTGCTTATCCAAATCTGTGGTCGTAAGTTCCAAGCGCCTGAGCATTCTTTCAGCTACATGTAGTAAACTGCCGCCTGCAAATGAAGGCATGATGGTAACCTGACAAACTTGAGGACATTTCAGGATCCTATTTGCTTCTGCACTGTCTCATGCTGCGACATTCCTGACGAGACTTACCCTCTATTCAACTGACGTTGCTCTGCATTCCATGTCACCGCAAACAGCAACAGTGCAGTCGAGGATTCGGATTCACTGAAAATAAAGATGACGCTGAACCGAATAGGCGAAACTCATAGCTCTAGGAACTAGGAAGTGAATCTGAATTACTGATTTACTACAAACAGACAGGGTCTGAATCTCGCCACCTCTCTCTAGTGCCGACATGAGCCGAGGAATTCGCGAGAGTAACGAGCCGAGACATTGCTGTTACTTGTTAGTGTTGCATCAGATAGCAAAATGAGCTGCTGCCTGCTAGCGGTGAAGTCCCGGGTGGGTTGGTTCCCGAGATATAACCTGGGACCGATCCTGGTCATTCCGGATTCCGAAAAATGAAAACTCGGACATTCACTCTTTCTGTTTTTGGATAAAATCTTAAAATCGATTATAGGACAAAGGCAACGCAGCTTACTAAACTAGATAACTATCTTAATCAAGTGGTAAGTGTTTCTTCACCTCGAAGACCGCAATTCAAAATTCTGAGAATGCAAAAGCTTTTTTTTTAAAATATAACAGTATAAGTACATTCAAAGTCCTCAAATATATAAAAAATAAATCAAATCCTAAAATCTATCAGATTAGTATAACTTGACTGATAAAAAATGCTTACGTGACTTTTTTTATTATTTTCTCTACTCTACACGACAATATCATGGCCAAAACAACGTCATTTTAGTCTAAATTTGATTTTTTAATAAAATTTTTAGTTAAGTCATATTTAAAAAACAATGTAAGTTTGAAAAAGAAAAAAACATGAAAAGGGAAAAGCCCCCTTCGCCGCCCCACCCCTGCCGGGGAGGGCCGGCGATGGTGGGGGATGGCCGGGCAAAACGGGCGGGCTTGGGCCTCGCCTTTTCTTTAGACGGGCCTCGTTACGTCAGCACGGAGGCCCAAATAAGCCCAAATGGGCTTTGACTCGCCAGTTCGGACTCGGACAACACGCGAA
Source organism: Eucalyptus brandiana (assembly GCA_014182725.1). Taxonomy (NCBI): domain Eukaryota; kingdom Viridiplantae; phylum Streptophyta; class Magnoliopsida; order Myrtales; family Myrtaceae; genus Eucalyptus; species Eucalyptus brandiana. The sequence continues at coordinate 39,900,705 of CM024674.1, forward strand.
GGCAGTCAACGCGAGAAACAGGAGAGATCGATTCACAGCCGTCGGATCTAGGGTTTCTCAAGCCGTTCCCGTCCTCGTTCAGCACACATATAAATAGCGGCGAACTCGCAGAACAGCTCTTCTCCTTCCTCTAGCCAGCCGCTTTCCTCTGTTAGAGAGAGAGAGAGAGAGAGAGAGGCGCGCGCGCGCGGGGCACGGACAAGATGGTTCAGCGTCTCACGTACCGCAAGCGGCACAGCTATGCCACCAAGTCGAACCAGCACAGGGTCGTGAAGACTCCCGGTACGGAATCCGTTTCATCTCTCGTTTCGATCTCGTCGAATGTCGTCGAGGAGTTAGTTTGCGTGCGTTAAGAGTAGATTTCGATGCGCCGTCTCTTGTCGGATGATTGCGCTGAGCTGATGAGCTGTTCGATTTTGGAAATTTGGAAGTGCAGGAGGGAAGCTGGTTTACCAGACCACCAAGAAGAGAGCGAGCGGCCCCAAATGCCCCGTCACCGGCAAGAGGATACAGGGGGTATGTATATGTCTGTTTGCCTCTCTCTCTCTCGCCTGAATTACGTTAGTCTCGATCGAGCCGTGTCGTGTACATCTTGATAAGTGATTTGATACTGGTGTGAATAGTTACAAGTGTAGTTGTTGATCGGATTTTTTGGGTGAATTTGTGAAATTTGTCCGAATGCTTGGTTGGCCTGCATTCTCATTGCCACAAAACTAGAGTGACGTCGAATTGGTGGTTAATGGTGGGGATCCTGTGCTTGAATGGCTATGTGAATTGCTGTGATTTTGGTAGCCATTCTAGTTTATCTGTTTTTCTGTGGTGGATGTGAGTAATCATGTGAATGATCTCCAAATATGAATTGTACGGAGCCAGAATTACGGCAGTTCCATGAAAGGTGACGGCTTCATGTTTGAGTGGGGAGAGAGAGAGAGAGGCTTGCTTGTTGTTACAGTTGGTATACATAGCCTAGTGCGTTCCTTTTGACCAGACTCTCCACAGATGCCCAGAACTATTTGATTATTAACATGCAATCAAATCAGCATAAAGCGATCTTCTTTGGCCTTTCGTGTTGAAGTGTAAAAGATTAGGTGTGGGGCATATTGTTTTCTCACATCTGTTACACTAGACAAAGAAAGATTCATAACTCCTAGCTATATCGTATCATCAAGACCTTGTTGCTTGACTGGGAAATGAATTGTACGGGCAGTTTCTTTGGCAGTTATTTGGATTTATGCAAGTTGAGAATCATTGCATGGTGTGTGATGCCATCTGTCAATGTGGGACTTGAGACTCTTGATTGTGTTAGACTAGTTTCATCACCCAACTTTGCAGTGTGATGGGTAATATTTTACCTACTTTGTTAGTAACAAAGTTAAACTGTTTTTTTTTTTTTTTAATTATTTTATAGGGTTTGAATTTTTTGAAAGTGTCAAAGAGATGAAAATATGTGGGTCAATGAATGTTGATGGTTTCGTAGTGACTTGGAAACTGGAAAAGTTAGAACAAAAAAATTAGTTTGATTTGAAATTTCCTTATTTCTTTGAACAACCAGACGGCAAGTCATTCTTTTAGAATGCTTTTGCTCTTTATACCAGCAAGTTTTTCTTCCTGTATATGCATTTTGACATTCAAACTAGCAGAGGATAGGTTTTTAAAAATCATGTGAGGATGGTTTCATAAAATTTCAATCATATTGTCTAGCTTCATGTCACTGAATCATTTAAAGAAGTTAGAAGTGGAACTAAGAGAATGCTTTGAGTAAATTAAGGATGGTTGGTGAGGAATGGCAGACTAAATGAGGAGGAATCATTAAAAAAAGAAAAAAAAAATTGTGAATGGGTTATATCTGCTTCGGAAGAAATTTGATGAATGGATGGCGGGAGCTAATGACAATATGCAATAGAATAATAGAGGTAGAAGGAGTGCTGTGCTTCACATTCAGTGGTCATCTCAGTTGCTACTTAGATGTAGCCTATATGTACAATGTTAATAATGAGTTTCAGGTTTTAATTTATTGGTTAAAAAGCAGCATGCTGACTGCAACTGAACTATGTTATACTGTCTGCTTTTTCCAGTAAGTTTTGAACTTCTTCTGCTAACCACAATGTGCTATGTTGTAGATTCCTCACTTGAGGCCAGCAGAATACAAGAGATCAAGATTGTCTAGAAATCGCAGAACTGTAAACCGGGCATATGGTGGAGTCTTGTCTGGAGGAGCTGTTCGAGAGAGGTGCGCGACAGTTCTTTCTTGAAATTTTGTTCCAGTGGTCAACATTGCAAGACGGTCTGTGATTTAATTAATCTGTATTGCTTTTGATAGGATCATCAGAGCCTTCTTAGTGGAAGAGCAGAAGATTGTGAAGAAGGTATTGAAGATTCAGAAGGCAAAGGACAAGCTTGCCTCAAAAAGCTGAGAGAATACAATAACCTGGGGCCACTTTGAGTTAGATCTGCGGAGAGTGTAATTTTGGCTTACATTTGATGATAGGGAGCCATAGAAAAGCAATGAGAGACCATTGGAGTTGATTTTGACGACCAATTCATCAAGCTGATGTTTTGTTTCTCTTTCCCTTTTAATTGCTTTTTTGGTGATACTGTAAAATCATGTACTATCTGCTTTCCTTTGATACCAGATTAGTTGGTTTTTAGCGTTTATACACGGTCCGTTTCCATTGCTCTGGATCATTTTGCAAATGCTTTATAAATTCCTTTGCCTTCTATCATTCAGTTTGAGACGTTTGAGACGCGCAGTTCCTGTTATGGAACTGACAATACTCTAGAGAAGGAACTCCAAATTTGCCGCCATTTCAAGAATTGATCATCTTGATCGTATGATGACAGACTGATTATAGACATTGCCTGGTATATTTTTCGGGAACGGACTTAGGGTGACTCAATCGAGTGATCGAGAGTAGCTCCGACCATCGCGAAAGGACCGGCTTTTTTCAACCTAGTGTTTAGTGTTTTGTAACTTCCGGTGGGCTTGATGGCTTGATCCTTAGGCCGAAACATGCACATTAGAACTTAGTAATGGGCTTGGCTTAGCTTTAAGGTGGCCTGATTTTTTGTATACTGTCCTTGGCACATGCACGTCCTCGATGCTTGAATAGAAGATGGAAGCATCTAATGGTTGAAGGTTGCTTCATGATGTGGTGAAAGGTCATTATTAATGCAGATGATGAGGAAAAAGTTTTAAATTTATTACTTTTTGCCAATTTAGTTTTAAAATTTTTAATTTTGCCAATTGAATTTTACATTTTTTACATTTTGCCAAATAAGTCCACCTACGTTAATTTTGACTGGAAATCACTAACATAAACGTCAGCTAGCTTACTTAATGTGCTCAACACTAATGTGAACATTTTTTTAAAATATTTTTTTCCTATTTTTCCTTTTTCTTTCTCTTTCTGTTTTCTCTTTCTTTCTTTGAGTAGTCAATTAGCAAGCCACAACAACTGGTTAGACTTTGCCAGCCTCTAGTGAGGCTTGACCCTAGCTATTCAACAAGGGCAAGCCCCGCCCAACCATTGGCGAGGCCAACCTCGTCAGCCCTCACCTCTGGTTGGTTGCATTGTCAAGGGCTATTAACCAACTACAGTAAGAATGGGAGAAAGAAAAAGAAAAGGGTGAGAAAAATTTAAAAATTTTAAAAATTATTAAATATTATCCACGTTAATATCGACTGCATCATGTAGGATGGTTAGCATCCGCATCAATGATTTCCATACAAAATTGGCCACATAGACTCAATTGGTAAAATTAAAAGAAAAAAAAATTAAAATTGAATTGGTAAAAGAATAATAGGTTTAGATTTTTTGGAAAATTTTCCTCATGATAGAGAAAAATAACATGGTCGAGCTTTTTGACTTAGCGGAGAATGTTAATACTCTATGCATTGGGAAACACGAGGACTGGCCAACTTCATATGTGATTCGATGTTTGCCAAAACAGGATAATTTGCTAGGGAACTGAAAATGTATTTAGTTTGTAGGTATTCATGGCGGGGACAAGTGAGTTCGGCCTGTTTTTAAATGGAGAGGTCAGCTTAGTCTAATCTGATATGCGAACGCCTACTTCAGGATTCGTTTGATTGCACCTATCACACCTGATCGAAACAAGAGAGAAGCACTCAAAAAAATCCTAAATCTGCTCGTGCTAATTCAAACCTAAACATTTCAATTGTATAAATATTTTGATAATTTATTAATATAGTCCAACCAACCAATTTTGAATGAAAATCGCCGACATGGTTATTAACTGTTTTACGTGGCACGACTAGCGCTAATGTGGATAAATTTTATAAATTTTTTATAGTTTTCATTGTGGTCAAAGATGGTCATGGCCCTTGCCCAGTCGTGGGAAAGAGCCCTTGCCCACAACTGGCAATGGCCTGGGCGAGTTGTAACCCTTGCTGGCGGCCCATAAATCACCAATCATAATTGAAAAAAAAAACAAAAAGAAAAGAAATAATAATAATAATAATAATAATAATAATAATAATAATAATAATAATAATAATAATAATAATAATAATTTTCAAATAGTAAATTTTATCCACGTTAACCATATAGAATGGCCGGCGTTCGTGTTAGTGATTTCCAATCAAATTAGCCTAATGGACTGCATTGGTAAATTGCTAAAAAGTAAGAATTTAATTAGGCCAATTAAAAGGTCTAAGGATGAATTGGCACGAGCACAATATGTTTAGGATTTTTTTAGTACTTTTCTCGAAGCAAGAGGAGGAATTAAACGAATTGAGAGCCCCACAAATAGAGATCTAGCAATTAGCATATGGGGCATGGACCTGCTGGTTGTATCTCCCCCATATGTTTCAAAGTTAGGATCTACGAAGCAAATAATCACCGAGTTAAGCGATCGTCAGGCTTCTGGCTTTACCATGAATCTTTGAAACACAAAGAAGGAAAAACACACAATAGAGCATTTGTAAGAGAGGTCTATCTTCACATTCAGAACTCGGAATGTATACGTGCTTTGACCTCTGGACAAGAACGATGCTAAATATTATATTGAGAGCCACTTGCAAAATTAGTATACTAAGTTAAATGGCAGATTGTTATTATATAAAACCCAATTATTTTGGAGTCTCTTTACACTATGTCACATCACATAACATGTCTTTTTTATATAATCTTTTAACATAACCATATTATTCTTTAATGATTTAGGAGTATAAGCTTCTCTAAAAAACAAACAACATAAAAAACCGGGGGAAATAATCGAACAGAGAATGTAATCCTTTCTTCTATACATACAGTACAATCTAAGGGACTTGACTTTTGAGGCTGTGTTTGTGGCGTGTATCCTGTAGCATGTCTCCTCTTTAGACAATCGCAAGATAAAATAGAAGATCTAGACAACATGTGCCAAACTTTCCAAAACATCAGTCCATATATATCTCCAGTCATCAGCTACATTTGGAAAGATCCAGCCAAAGAAAAACAAACGAAAAGCAAATAAATAAAAGCTTCGAAAGAAACAGCGAGCATGGGTTCAACCCCTGTCACTGATTAAAAAAAAAATAAGCATTTTTCATCTAAGAAAAATTCTCTACAAATAAACAAATGATTTCCCTTCTCTCTAAACAAAGAAAATAAATGAAAACCACCTAACTCTCTCCTAGAGAACCACGATAATGTACGTGAGTCGGGGACTACAACCTTGGAAGTCATCGACCCATTTTCGAGCTATTCTCGTATCACTTTTCGATGTGTAATTAGGTGAAGCACTTGGTGGTGGGATAATAATACGTTGACAAATCACTCATTGCATCCCACCCCAAGTTTGACTTCCATGCATCGCCCACGTTCAAATAATTGTCCGAACCGTAGGGAGAACCGCCGAACCGGACCGCCTCCCACGGCTCGTCGCGGCTAGGGTTCCTCGGCAACAAGGAAGACGCTTCTTCTCCTCCGCTGCCGCCAACAATCGCACCGTTCACTTGCATTTCGAGCGGTAGAGTCAGTAGCGGGAAACCGTCATTGAACTGTTCTTGATGGTCATTTAAGTCGCACTCGAAGCTCCTCCCGACGTCTCCGAACATAGAGGACGACATGTGCTGAAGAATGGAGGAGACGTCCGAGGCGGTTGTCTCTTGGAGAGGTGGGAAGAGGAAGTGATTAGGGTTCGGGTCGAGGTTCGACGAAATGATGGCGAAGTCTAGATTAGTCCATGGAACCGGGGACGATGAGTCGAAAACAGGAGTGATGTTGTGAGGGGGAATGCGAACGGAGGAGCTAGTTTTGGTTGGGGATGGTGAGAAGGAAGGAGTGTCTGGGCTTAGTTGAGAGTGAAAGAGTGAGTTTGCAGTCTCTGAGGCAGTGGTTTCAGATGGTAACACGGTGGAGACGTAAGAGTGAGCAAGAGATCTATGGGAGGTCGAGTTCGTTTTCTTGAAAATCCTACATATTGCCCACGAGTCCTGCAAGAGCATCGAGAATAATGGACTTGATCAGCTCACGAGTTCGGTTAAAATCAAGAATAAACTGCTAAAACTGCTTTGCGAAAAACTTATGAAATCCTAAAGAAAAAGGAAAAGTCTTTCTATACATGCAAGTGAAACTTGTTGAGCGTGCATCTTACATGGGCAGGAATATTTTGGGAAGACAAGTCGGTGAGAGAAGGGAGGCGAAACTCGTGCATCATCCAGTCGGTCTTCACGCCCTTGGCAGCTCTACCTTGGTAGAAGACCAGGGACTTCTTCAGCCCTATGCACTTGGACCCATCCGACGAGTAGATCGGCCGGTCGGTCCCGGTGGCTTTCCAAAAACCAGCCCCGGTTACCCGGTTCGGCCTCGCGCTGTTCCGGTATTTCCGGTCCCTTGGGCAGTAGAAGTACCACTCTTTCTCTCCGGTAGTCGCCAACTCTTCATGCCCCAACAATAAAATAAAATTAGAAACTTGAATCTCATTATTCTTAAAACCTAGCTAACTCTTGTCGAAGTGAAGTTTATATGATATTACTGCAAAAGAAAAGTGAATCGGTATCCATTAATGGGTTTTTAAGCCAACTTACTGGGGAGATCCCATGGATCATATTTGTAAATGTCGAGTTGCCGAATGAGCTCAATGCTAAGAGGTCGCTGTTGGATCTTCCTCTTGAGGTAAAACCCTACAAGCTCTTCGTCTGTTGGATGAAACCTAAACCCTGGAAGCATCACCTCATCCATTGATTTCTCACAATCAACACTCTCTTCCATTAAAGGACTTATGCACTCTCCTTTTCTTGAAGCACGCACACACACAGAAATTAAAGATGTAGTGCCTTTCACTTCTAACCCTTGATCTAAAACCCTAGCTAGAGTAAAAAGAGAGAGAGAGAGGGAGAGAGAGACTGTGAAGTCTGAGGAGGAGAGACAAGTGTGGTTAATATAAGTGAAGAAGCGCTTGAGTCAATTGGAAGGAGATTATATGCTACCTGAGGAGGGGTCTGCCTCCGAAGGATCAGCCGTCTTTTCTGGTGGACTTTTAATTAGGACTAAGCTTTGTGTCTTCAGCAACTGACTTCAAACCAACCAAAAGAAAAAGGAACAACTACCGATGACAACCCAAGAACTTGGTAAAATGAAATAGTTGAATAATTGAAAAATGAGACTAATACGCATTAAATGCTAACTCTTGATTTACAAATATAATTATCAAATCTCTCAAATCAATAATGGATAAACCTTCTATGTAAAATTCATTTTTTATTGATGGTATATGCTATAATTACTCACAGATTCCTTTTACATTCAATTAAATTCTCGCTTCAAAGAAATTGTTAGGTACTTATAAAGTACTGCGTTACTCATCACTAATGGACAGTGAAAAATAACACATACAGCTAGATAAATAAATAGTGCGACATTTTGAGAGCATCTAATTTTTTTTTACTTTTACCTCTTTCATTTTTTTTCTTCCTCTTCTAGAGTGAAACCACATTTTGGGTTTTGTTGAAATACATTTGCTCCAAGTTTAGGAATCTCGAGAACCACCAAATCAACAGTGTGTGGGGATTAGGCCCCATTCTTTATTTTACCCACATATTTCTCATATCTATCTCATGACAGTCTTCTCTCTATCTATCCACCGCGAATCAAGACAAGATGGGAATTGTAAATGCGAGTGTCCTTCTGGTTTGAATTGTTATTTGGAAAGTGGTGGACCAAGGTCCAACTTCCAACGCAATGGGAGCTTAGAAAACTAGGGTCTGTCTGAGTTTTAGTACCTATATTTTATGAAACTCAGTTCTCAGAATCCGAAAATCCCGTTTCTATTCCATTCTCCCGAGCTTCTATTCCCACTGTTACTTGTCAGATTGAGATGAGCCTTTTCAGTTTTCTCATTATAATTCTGAAGATACAGCCATACAGAGAGAGAGAGAGAGAGAGAGAGAGAGAAACCTGAGATGTGAATTTATGGGTCAAAATGGGACCATTTCATGATATCCGTAAATTAATCAAACCATGTTTAGGGCATCTGTTTGACCTTAGGAAGAAGCCACGATGCTCGTCTATACTCTCTTGCCAAGACAAACAGTTGGAGACAGTAGCAGATAGGTTTGGCTTAGGAGTCCCTTATCGACTCAGGAAAAACAGCTGGAAACGCAGTATCTTTTTTTTGCCTGAAAATGGCGTTTGCAAGGTTCCCTTTTTGGCTACTGCATACCAAATAAATTGATGAATCGTTTCATGTTTTCACCTTTGTGCGTAGAAGTAGGAAATATACAAAAGTATATGACCGTTTATAATTAACTTCTATGTAAGTACGCTAAACTTTGTATCTCTCCTTTGTTGAACGGTTAAGCCTAAATGGATGTGAACCGTCCTCTGTCTCGTCAGTGCTCTCCATTGGTGTCTTTGAGTATCACATATTGATTTACAGAAATTAGGCTATATTAATGATTGAGATTTATCGAGACATCAAGAGGACATTGAATCGGATATAGGATTTTCCTTCTATCTAAATAAAAAAGCGGATACCCAAGACAATTCATTGTGGGGCCACGAAGTTCTACGCTTGTTACTTGATGCACTAGACTTATATGATCTGCCTCTTAATCCAAGAGGGTCAAAATCTAGACAGCCCACACTAGTCCTCTTTGAGATCTTTGAAGTACAAACTTTCATGGGAGAGGAGATAAACTTACCCTCTAGTCACGGCTTAGAGTCCGCCAAGCTACAGAATATAAAGGGTGCAAAATATAGGTTTTGGGAAATCTCAAGATGCAAAGCGTGAGATTTAAATTAAGAGAACGCAAAATCTAATGGGAAGAAGTACGGGGATCGATTTTTAATTTTTCCAAGACTATTGTTAGGAAGTTACGAGAATCTCAATCGTAGGCAATGCTAGAAGATTCATATAAAATAGTTCTAAAATGGCCGAAAATGTACTTAGCTTTGAACTGTGTATGTGTGTGTGTGTGCATACATACATATACATTGTACGGTATGTAAAGTCTATTTTCTATCACTTACATAGAGAACCAAAAATATGTTAAAAAATATATAGCTTAATCTGTTGCTGATCGTAATTTTCTAGCCGTGGCTTCTACAAAGATAATATGTAGAAGATCTCCTGGTACAATGAATGTCACTTCAGTCATGATCATAATATGTACAAGAGCAAATCCGGATATTATGAAATGACTTCATTTTTGGAATAATTGGATCGTTATGCTTATAGTCTCTCCGTTTGCTTCCTTGTAAAACCCTTCCCACTTCCCCAGCTTATCCTGCTGAAACGCAACCTGACTGCCCAGGTTTCAAACCCACTTCGTCTTTTCTTCTGTTCTCCACATCACTTCTCCTTTCCCGAAAAGGAGAAAATGAATTTCCACATATAATAAAGAGACTTTTAACTGGGTCGTGCATGGGATTCCTCGGCTCGAAGGGGCCATGAGAGTGATAACTGGTGTGCACATTACAAGGCCGAGACGGATTTTGAAGTTTGAATTCTCCTCGTAAGTCTTTCAACTTGCAGAGACTTCAATGGCGTAGTTAGGCGCAAAACCTTTTGCATTTAGACCGCCGAGTAACGTCAAACTGGTTTAGAGAGCAAAAGTCAGTACCGTTTGCAATTAATGGGGTAGTTTCACTGAGTCAAATGCCACGCTTGGGACTCCAAATTCAGTGAAACTCCCCAAATCTAGCCCCTCGGTTCGATCCCTTTCTGTCTGTTTGTTGACCTAGGGTTTGCTTCCCCAAGCGTGCAACACATATTTAATTCACCGTGCATTTTTTAAAAGAGATTGAGGTAGTGTCAAAGTACTAGTCTTCAAACACCAGCTCCCATGCCTCTTTCTACGTAAACATTAATCCCATCATGGAGAAAAATCACCAAAACCAGAGAGTTTCGCCTACGAATAATCAATCTTTTATCTCACTAAACTATGCATTATTAATTAATGTGAATGAAAAAGTCCACTGAGCGGTCAGTGTGAAGTTAGGTCTATCCAGAAGATGATGAAAAGGATTATACGCCAGCAAAACTATTCGCTAAGCACTAAGCAGTGTTCAAGTTAAGTTGGGCTAGCTGTAAACTGTCAGTAAAACTTAAAAAAAAAAGAAAAAAAGCTTTTTTTGCGTGTAATGTGTTTAGATGACGGTTTTTTGTGCAATGAAAATTCGTTTGTGAAATGGATAATGATTCATAGGCTTCAACTCCACGTATGTTATTAGTCTCAAAGTATCATCCGTCCGGAAGACTATTCATCTACTGGGAGTAAATAGGTTAAGATTTGTTTGTAATATGCAATAAATAACAAATTCATTTCGCTTACAAGTTTACCGATGAAAAACTCTTCAAAATGTGGATCAATATGGACTTAAGCAAGTCCTTAAAAGGCTCAAGGGAGAAGAATGGCGGGAGAACCCCGGGATTCCCCAATGTCAACTCTCATATTTCTTTCTATTTTGAGACAAAATATATAAGGTGAGACTTGGGGAGTAGGAGGTGCAAGCACCAACACATTAAATTATGGAATGCATCATGGCTAGGCTCTAGGGTACCAAGCTATCGTGGGAGGCCCCTATCGAAGCTTTGGCTCCTATTGTGTCAGCTTGTGCTTCACACAAGTCTATCAACCAACTTGTTGACACAGGGATTGGCAGACTTGTACATTAACAAAGGATGTGAAGGGTCTCTTGTTGATTTTTGGATAGGATATACGAATTGACGAGAAAATAACTAATACTGAGTTTGCAGACAATCATAGTAAGTCATTTAAAAGAATACTGAAATGTAAAGATATCAAGAAGAAATCCGAACAACTGGCGTTCGTTGATTGATTGTCAGTCCCTACTACAAACTATTCTTCGTCTATTTCTATTATTACTGACAATTAACAACTTTTATAACAAAAGTAAATACATTCTACGTAGCAACATGTTTTACAAGCAGTTGCTAAGCAAACCCGCTACTTTGACAGCCATTACTTCTCCGCTCTTTCGTGTCCAACATTAACAGTTACTTTCGTAGTTCATAGCTCCACTTTCTGATAGCTACAACGGCCTACGATTTTTCAACCTTCATCATTAGCGGCCTCCGTGACCTACGACTCTACCACAACACGATCATGTTGGTCTTACTTCTCCATAGCCATATTGATTTATCCGAGCAAATTGCGTCCTAAATTATCGGACCCATTACTTAGGCAGTTACCTAGGATTCAGTTCATCGTGATTTGTGTTAGTCGTGGCCCCCTTATTGATCAAACCGAGCTTCATTCATTAACACTCGTGTCTCACAACTTAAGTAGTTTATCTTTGTTTTTGCTGTCAGTAATTACCTAATCGTCTTGTTGACTGGCTATATTAACCGACTAAGAGATCCCAACACTTAGTGAATTTTACTTCTGCCATGTTTTGATTAGCCTCTCTTAGTTCGAGTCGTCGGTCAGGAATTCGAGCATTTTTTTGGTATAAACGAAACTATTCGTGAGGACTTCGTTTGGCCGAATAAGAGTCTACATTATTGCCTAAAATAAAGGTGCTAATGTTGGATGATTATATTGTTTTTTCTTTCCCAAAAACAGTTGTTTTATGCAAGTAGATCTCTAATAAAGTTGACAAGTGATTAAAAAAATGTCAGTAAAAGAAAATTGATGATTATTTGATATCCCGTAATTTGTTTTAACTCATCGATATCCTTATGGAACCGTCATCTCTTTTTAACAGTTTGCAAATTACCCAAGTTCGTATATTTTATCAACATTTATTTGTCTTTCTTTCTAACGCATTAATTTACCAACTCTCATGAAAATTGAAATTGGTCAACTAGTATGGGAGTGCCACATAATCTTTTCAACATAATATAGGTCATCAAAAGGATCTTTGAGACCGACCAAAGTACAAAAGCAAAAAAAAAAAAAAAAAAAAAAAAAGTTCAGTTTTTTTTTAATGAAATGTTTAAGTAGGATTGGAAATTTGATTCAAATCGAATATGGCACCTAGATCAATAGCACTAAGTTAAGTTTGAATAGGCTCATGTACAGAACGTATCAAAAAAATAATTGGAATGAACAACCCAGTGATTTCTCTGCCATCTATAGCTCTCTCGCTAGTGTGCTAAGAAGCTATTGGAATGTGAAGACACCATCAACATAGTGGCCTGGGACATTAAGTGAAGAGCTCCAATGTGCTTTCCTATGTTAATAGATTCTCATAATCCTAAAGAATCCCATCCTCTCTTACGATTCATATTTATCGATAAAGAGCTGTACCTATGTATTGTCTTACCTTCCAGTCTCGTATTATAATTCAATGCGTGATGGTCCTAGTCTGACTGAAGTGCTGCTTACCCTGCTGTGATCAAATGAGAATGGATAAGAGACTCGTGGGCGGTTGATTGCCGCATGAGACACTTTTGTCATCATGATTGATGGGTGGCTCAACGATTTCTGAGTGGGAGGGGGAGGTTTATGGTGACAACAACTGGAGATCCCTTGAACGACTAGCTAGCCAACAGAGGTCTTAAGGCTTTACAGGAAGAAAAGCTCTCTCCCAAGAAGTATTCTTTGATAATGATTTCCGGGGCATCTAGGGTTGTAAATTTTCTAAATGATTTTGTTATGGGTGTACCTAGCAAATTGTGGAATTACAAGTGTTCGAGTTTATCTTTTTGTGTTGTTGAGGATGTTAGAATATCGAGATATTAAATCATGTTTTCAAATAACAGTTTAAATTTTTAAAAAGTTGATGATAATTTCACAAAATTTTATGTAGTGTCAAAATATGAGGTCCTCTATTTGCCTCTCTAATTACATATTCATTCCAAGGGAGTACTAGAAATATTTATACATTAAATCACGTTTTCATTTTATAACTTAATAATAATTTATTTTGAATAAGTAAATATTATATTTTTAATAACAAAATAAAAAATTACTAACTTTAGTAGATGGCGAAAGCAGGGAGAGTCTAACTATGTACGACAAAGTCCGAATTCATAGGCAAGGCAAGCAGGCAAATTAAATGGCACGACTACTGTTCCTCCCAAGTCATTAGACGGCTTAAATTCATGCGTGCAGAGTCCAACACATTTTTTTTTTTAATTTTTATCAAGTTAGTACAATAAATTCATTAATAAAGTGGAAAAGAGAGCTTTTCACGAAACGTGAGATAAGGAAAAAAAAAAAGAAAAAGAAGGGAAAGAAGCTTTTTTTTTTTTTTTTTTTTTAAGTGAATAATGACCGCAAAATTAAACATTCCTCTTATTCAAACTTCAGGTATTTACTTGAAGTAAAATACTTATATGTATAGCGATCTACTGATAAATACACATATTTATGGGTGTGAAAAAGTCAGGTCGGATTGAGTTGTCATGATACTTAATCTGACTTAAACCGAGCACGTGAAATTTATGTCCCTTGGTACCTAAACCCCCAAAAACAAAAAATAGTTCTTCTCCTTGCACTCAGCCATAGCTGCCATACCCATCTGATCTTCTTCTCCACTCCTTCCACTAACAACTTCTCCATAACGAGCTCCACAATTTTTTTCTGTCAAACTCCCATGTAGACTAGAAGTAAAAGGGATGTTAGTTGTTTTACATTTACGCCAATCTACATCAAAGCATATTTAAGTAAATAAGCTCAATGCCATGGCTCCGTTGATGTCCTTCCATGGCCGACTCCTCTGCCCTACATCTCCACCGTCCGTTGTATAAGTGAGCCAGAGAAGCACGCCAGCAGTGCAGCGATATCTCAGTGAGTTGCGTCATGTGGAGTAGTGTCGGTGGAGAAGTCAGAGGCAGAGTAGTCGGATGGGCTCATACCTGAAGGAGGCTTTCCCCAGCTCTGGGAGGAGTTTCGGTTCTAATCGAGTAACCAAACCGAACCGAACCGAACCAAAACCAAAACCATTACACTACCCTAATTTTTTTTTTCCTTTTATCCGAATTGAAACAGACCCGAACCGAAAATATCCGAAACTTTCTATTAGGTCAGTTCAGGCTTTTTTGTCAGCTGGACATGTACCTACCCAAGACCTATGTTTACACCATGCTTGAGCAAATGTGGGGCTGAAGAAATCAAACGCCAATCTTTCGCTTGGGCCTCAGATGCGGGCTTTAGCAATACATGTGTATTCTTTCACGGACCGAGCCCAGCACGGCCCACTCAAACCCAAGATTATCCGCTTCCATCTTAGATCTAACTACAGCTTTATGTCACCCTTATCCATCTCATTTTTCTTTTTTATTTCTATTTTTAGTTTTTTTACCCTTGAGAAAGGAAAAACCGACACACTTGTTTGTACTTAGTAGGTTAATGAAACGTTAATTTCCCCACTACTACCTAAAGGGAAATTAGGAACTAATCTAACTAACAAGCATGCCCCTGCATATAGACGATGTACTCATAACCCGAGGTTTGAAGGTTTGTTTGAAAATTATGTGTCGGCAATTACTCTAAAAGAACTCGCTAAGCACACTCATCGAAGAATGATTAGATTCTCAAGACATTTTTCATCCATATTACAGGTGTCTTGTAGATAAAGTATCTTACTTGATTCGATTACGATACAATGTCATAAATACGCCTTGCAATAAATAAATAAAAAATCGATTAGTTAGGTCATAAGGAGGATCCACATTTCTTTGAGTAGTCAGCTAAGAAGCCTCTCCAAGATCCAACACGCAGTGCAATTCACACTGCTAGATGTGGATTTCGTCGCTTCCTAGATTCACGGGCATAACGAGTGGGTCCGAATTTTGGGATTTTTTAAAAGAAGTTTATCATCCACTTCCCTAAATTCTGCCACGCGTTATGATGACTTTCCCCCCTTAATTATAGGGTCTATTTCGATATTTATGAGGACCAGGTTGTAATTATAATGCGTGAAATTAATGTTTGAAATTGACACCAGATATTTTATACCAGCGCTCTTGGCTCGCTACTTTTGGGTCGTCTCGTCATCGTCTACGGTATGATGTAGGTCGTTTGGACATGCCTCAACCTTATCAAATGGGGCAATTCGGAAAAGCAGTGAAATCGGAAAAAATAAAAATAAAAAAAAGATAAAGAAAAGAGAAAAATGGGGAGATCTGATGGGCCGTCCAAATAGTATTTTACTAACGTGTTTGTCTTTTGGAAAGTAACTTTAACACGTGAACTTATCCGTGATTTCTAAGTATGCCAATCATTTTCCTAGTCTTAATTTCCCTTCAGCTATACCTCCTATTGATCGATTACAAATCATGGTCCTCACTCATCACGAAACTTTAAATAAAAATCCAAGCAATGACTATATTTATGATTCACCGATAAATACAAAACTAATAAATGTGAATAATGATTATATTTATGCATCCACACAACACATGCAAAATGAGTTCTTCTTTCATCTATCATTTCTCTTATCCTATCGGCTTCATAAGCCCAAGAGACGAAAACAACGTCTATGCATGAGTTTAAATAAAAATGAACGTGAATAGTGATTATATTTGTGATTCACTAATAAAAAAAACAAGTAATAAATGTGAGCGATGACTATATTTGTACATGCACACCATACGTGCAAAATGAGTTCATATTTCTTCTATCATTTCTCTTATCCTATTAGGTTCATAAACCTGACAAACGAAAACGGCATCTATCGCAATGCGTGTCAATTTCTTTAATTTTCAAGTCAACGGAATCTTCTCCCCCATATAGGTCCTCAAATGGGACAGGAGCCCGATTGTCTTACATGTACATTCTATTCGGGGAGGACTACCTACACCCTTCAGAGAATCTTACCAAAGAATGAGAAAATAAGAAAGGTCTAACGTCTTAAAAAACATTCAACTTTAGCTTTTATTATAATTTTACATTTTGTCTCATAGAAAATTCCAACTTTAGGTTCAATCCTAATTCTACTATAAACTTTTTTAATTCCATATAAAACCCCCAACTGTACTCTATCTTAGACTTTTTTTGTTCCATGAAAACCCCCTACTTTAGGTCTTTTTCTAGTTGTACCCTAAAATCTTTACAAATTCGTAAAAAACCACAAACTTTACTTGAGTCACAAATCCCCATTAACCTCCGTTCAAAATTTATCGTTGACAACCGAGAAATGAAAAACTCCAAATAGCTCTCCGACCACAAGAGAAAGCACGAGAGATTGAAGAGCACAAAATCACTAAAGGTAATTTTGATGGAGGGTTAATAGAAGGCGGATTTTGGATTAAAGTAAAAGTTGGTGATATTTTACGAGGCAAAAAAAAAATTGTTTATGATAGAATTGGCAATTGATATAGAGTTGAGAATTTTTTATCAGACAAAATAAGCTTAGGGTAGAATTTATAAGTAGGTTTTCTTGGGACAAAAAAAAAAAAAGATTAGGGTGGAATTAGAAAAGGACCTAAAATTGAAATATTTTATGAGATAAAGGGTAAAATTGGCATAAGAGGTAAAGTTGACGATTTTTTTAGGATACTAAGCCAAATAAAGAAAAAGCCAATCATCAGAAAGTGCTTACGAAGATGGGCACAGACATCATATTTAAACGGCGGCGCCGATCTGAACTCCGTTCGTGGGGAGCACGTGACCTCTCTGGTCCGAAAGCCAACATCGTGCAGACGCTTCGGATGGTCAGTCAGCCTCACGTACGCTTACGCGGCATCTGACCGATTCTTCAAAAGCGCGTGGGCCCCACCACCTTCCCTCCATCCCCCCACGATTCGATTCAACAAAACGAATCCGATACACTGAGATCTCCCCCCCCGGTCGTGTCGGTGGGCGATCGCCCGCCTCGCGACACGTGGCGACTCGAGGACCCTTCGATAAGGACCGCCCCTCCATCGACGGTGGATCTGTGGTCTCGGCGTAGAGACTGTCGTCCGCATCTGGGCATCATCGTTGGTGCATGGCCAACGGTTTAATCAAGCGGCGGTCCAGTTGGGGGTTCCGATGTTCCAAGCCAAGGTGCCCTTTTTTTCTAGTTTTCTTTTTTGTCTAGCTAATCATATAAATTTACCTCACTCGCGATTAAATGCAACGGTGTGATCTAAAACCAAGATATTTTTACCTACATGAATTTATTCTTTTATTCTTGAAAACTGTAGTTGATAACTATCGGAACATCTGCAAATAAAGACTTATTCGACTATTGTTAGATACGTGGCAATAATATACACATAAATGGAAAAACAAAGATTCACTCGTGATTATAATCTTTGTTGTTCCTCTGTTAAATTACTCATGATAATCATATAAGATTTTTGTATACTGATATTTGTGATGTCTCATTGACAAGCGCTCTTGAGGTATTTATTAAGCATATTTAACATGTATATATCATACCCGAAAAACCAATGCATTGAAAAGTTAGTCTTTTCTTATTTGGTAACTTTTTGAATAAGTGTATAACTAGGCACTAAAGGCCAAAGACAAAAAAAAGTGGGAAAGAACGATCCTTTAGAATTCACTATTAGGGTCATGTTCCTACTACGTAATGTTTGAATTGGATCATAACCATTCCGTATCACCTATAACCTAAAGGTTCAACATTAACATACATAACTCCACCAAAATGCTAGCCACAAGCTAAGTTGCAGCCAGTGGTGTAAGCAGCCAACGGTGTAATCAAAGAGATGAGAGAAGAGAATGAGTGATGATTGGGAGTGATGAATCGTAGTGAATGAAGTCGTATCAGATTAGTACTTTAAGATTTGTTCCAAATTGAACATCTGTCTTATAGTCTTATATTTGGTGTTTATGATTTTAGTTATATTGAGTTGTTTTTGAGTTTGTAGGAGATATGTTTTCTCTCCATACTTTTTCTTTTTTTCTTTTTTATTTTTTTTAAAAGGGTTTTTGGGGCTAGCTATAAGCTTTAGTGTTATCTTTTTGGACCTTTCGGTTATAGCCATGACTTGAAAAGAGGTGGATATGGCTTGAAACTATGTTTTTTTTTTTTGGCCCGGGAAGCGCCGTACAACCGACAGCCAGCAGCGTAAACCCGGGGCAACCCGTAGAGACCCACCTCCCATGAGCCGCAAGTAAATCGCACAAATGATGAGGTGGGGAGTTGAACTCTGGCCTTGCGAGTGGCCAACGTGCAACTCCACCATCTCTGCCACCAACAGGGTGGGTTGAAACTATGTTGATTGCCAAAAAAACCATTATCTATAATATTCTTTGCTTCTATCTTTTATTTTCCTAAATAGTTTTTTTTGTCTCTTTGGCAAAAAACCTAGCCATGAACTTAAAAGAAGCCTTAAGTCAAGATAGTTCGCATCTACTGCTTTATATGAACGTGAATATGAGTTTACTTTGGTCAAAATGCAACTGGCCAATACTCAACAAATGTAATGTACTTTATAAATGCAAATTGTTAGGAGATTGTTCGTTAACATGATTAACTGTCATTGCATCCTCGTGACAGCTAGAAAAAAAAAAGCGAATGAACTTTGGTTTATGCTTTATTCTAATTGGGCATTTGTTTGATTTGGTATTGGACCTTTGATAAAATGGAAACAAATGAAAAACTTATAAGAGAGAAAAAGAATTCATGTTTCAAAGTGAATATATTGAAATTGAGGTTATTCTAAAAATGTTTGATGTTGAAGGGGGTATCCAAAAGATTATTTCAAAGGAACGGAAAAGATTATTACGATGCGTAATCATGAAATTCGATGAAAATCTTTTAATTTGAAAAAGATATATTATTTTGGATGATTTTGTGAATATTAAACCTGCAAATTTGTACTTGCCTAATGTTATTGTTTTTAAAATATCCGAATTTAAATACGTAGTTCACCAAACGATAGATTAGATAAGATATGAAGATATCTGAATTTAAATATATAGTTCACCAAATGATAGATTAGATATGATATGAGAATATCCAACTTTTAAATTCGTAGTTCACCAAATAGTTGATGAGATATGAAGAAATCCATGGTTGTCTTATCATATCCTATCCAGTCCTATCTCGTTTAAAAATTCGGACGACTAAATGCAGCCTTATATTAACCCGTTTGAATTAATATTTACTTTGACTATTCCGATACCAAACATCACGTTCTCATTCTTTTTTATACAAAAGCACTTTCCAAAAAGTTACAACAAGCTTTAACATTAGAGGATTAATTCCAAATGACGAATTATGTTAAAACTCCTGTGAAATAATTCAAGTTTCTCATATATAGTTCATAAGTGATCATCTCTATATTTCAATGCATAGTTCAGTTTCTCACATAACCATCATGCCTCTTAAGCAACTCAACTTAGTCTCATCCTTAGCCATGGCTAGGCACATGCAAGATGCACCATTGAGAAGCCCGACACGAATCGAATTTCCTACCCGGTAAAAAAAGAAAAAAAAGGGCGACCTTCCTTGTCCCTAAAACAACCACCGCCTCTGCTCACTTTTCTTCTTCTATGGTTTTCGCGAGCGTTCGGCGACCATGCACAGCTAAGTCTTTAATTTCGTCGGACCGCGCCGTAATCATACGACATGATCATTCCATCGGGGGCTGCCCCCTCCTCTTCCTTATTAAGGTATTACGTCTACTACTACCCGTTGCCAAACCATCAATGGCTAAAGGCACTGTCCCAGCGTCCCTCCCACATTGCGCCAATTAAAGACGGGCGGGCCCACCTCTTTCCCAGATTTCCTCACTTCCCCTGTTTTGCACTGATCTAAACTACGACATTTTTTTTACATCCTTAATTTTCTTTCCACTTTGTCGTTTCATTTTATACGACGTTATTAATGCCGTTCGAGACCCGACCAGATCTCTCTCTCTCTCTCTCTCCTCTTCGAAAGATACGACGAACTCGCCGAGTTTACATACGAACGCGAACACCACATCTCCTTCTCTCCCTCTCGCTGCGCTCCGATTTCGTTCATCGAACGAGCGGGACCGAGCTACTCCTCCCCCGTGCTCAGCTCCTGATTGCTTCCCCGAGGTCAAGTCTTTGAATTGATCTCCGCCTGTCGGGCCGTCATCATTTTCTCTGGTGCCCCCGAGCAGCCGGCGGAGTAAAGATCGAGTCTTCCTTCGAGATCCTGGACCAGCGCTCGCGGGTCTTCATGCAATAGGTGAGAGATCTGATGGGTCCGCGCCTTTTTGGCCTTTCGCGGCCTCCGATTTGAGGTCTTGAGTTTTAGGAGGTGCTGCCTTGGTCAGCTCGACGGGTTCCCTCCTCTTCGTTTTGCATATTGTTGGAGTTTTCGGCCGGCTAAGGAGCCGGGGAACTGGGTTTTCTTTGTCAACTTCAGTTTTTTCTTCTTTATATCTTGCTGGAGCTCACTGGATGCGAGTGGGTGTCTTGATCTTATTGTCGAATCGATGAAGGATCCCGATTTCGGAAAATGATTTCTTAATTTTGATGGGACTTAAGTAGAAAGAATAGTTCATGGATGGAACTTAGATTTGGAGTCCCAAGAGCTGTGTGCATCGGACACGGACACAGGCGAATGCTAATGCGAAAACTACGTTAACCTGTCGCTTGGGAATCCGTCTTATTTAATATGTTTCCCTAGGTAGCCGTGTGTTTGATTTTTCCTGGTGTATAACTTGCGTTATACATCAGAGCCATTGCCGTACTGGTTGCGTACTATTCAATTTTCTAGCTCATGATGATCAGTTTTTAGTGTTTAGAATTCTTTCTCTTTTTCTCAAACATCAATATAACCTGGCATGTATGCTCATCTGTTGGATTTAACTACTCACCACCTTTTCTGTTGAATACGCGTCGTTTTTGGGCCTTAAAAGTATGCGAAGGGAATTTTTAGAGGAAGAAGCAAACCCCGACATCTATTAATGACAAGTATCTCATTTTCTTACTGAATTTCTCTAATTCGAAAAGTAATGCTGCTTTCGTTGTCGGTCTGGATTCTGGAAAGCCTTGCAGTTTTAGCATTTTGTTGATATACAAGCCACGCAAGTGATTACTAATGTAAATGGTGAATTTGCCTCATTTAAATTGAGAAAGAAACATACTTGTTGCTCTTAATTGCTGAATCCAGTACTGAGGTTTTTGTTCTCCTTTTCTAATTTGTGCACGTGTATTTTGGACATTTGGCTTTCTTTCAGGTTCTCAATGGCAAGACCAAATTCAGCTGATGGTAGGACTAGGACCTCCATACAAATACTTATTGTGGCTGGTTTGTGCCTTTTCTTCTATGCGCTCGGTGCCTGGCAACGGAGTGGTTTTGGCAAGGGAGATAGTATAGCTTTGGCAATCACAAACAGTGGCGCAGACTGTGATGTAGCTTCTAATTTGAATTTTGAAACTCATCATGGTGGTGAAACGGAGACTTCTGGCGAATCTGAAAAAGCCAAGGTTTTTGAGCCATGCAATTCTCACTTCACTGATTACACACCTTGCCAAGATCAAAAACGTGCCATGACCTTTCCGAGGGAGAATATGAACTACCGGGAGAGACATTGTCCTCCTGAGGGTGAGAAGCTGCACTGTCTTATCCCAGCACCCAAAGGTTATGTAACTCCATTCCCCTGGCCAAAGAGTCGGGACTATGTGCCCTATGCAAATGCACCATACAAAGCTTTGACTGTTGAGAAAGCTATTCAGAACTGGATTCAGTATGAGGGCAGCGTATTTAGGTTCCCTGGTGGTGGGACACAATTTCCTCAAGGAGCAGATAAGTACATAGATCAACTTGCTTCTGTGATACCAATTGACAATGGAACAGTCAGGACTGCACTTGATACGGGTTGTGGGGTATGTGAAATAGCTTAAATATTCTCCCCTGCTTCATTTTGTAATTTTATTTCTGCTGCCATTGTAGCTTCATCCTTTTCTTTCCAATTTTAGCAATTCTGTTGTTAGTCTTCACATTGCTTATGGCATGTCCTTAATTTCTTAGGTCGCAAGCTGGGGTGCATACCTCTGGAGTAGGAAGGTCATTGCCATGTCTTTCGCGCCTAGAGATTCACATGAAGCGCAGGTTCAGTTTGCACTCGAACGTGGTGTACCTGCTGTCATCGGTGTCCTTGGTACCATAAAGATGCCATATCCTTCAAGGTCCTTTGATATGGCTCACTGCTCTCGGTGCCTAATTCCATGGGGGTCCAATGGTAAGATCTTCAAAAGCCACTTGGGCCTTGTTTTTTTGGCTTTCGAATTTTTTAGATAGTGATGGTCTAACAAGTGATGTTTCTGCTGTTCTTTTTCTTCTCTCTCTCTCTCTCTCTCTCTCTCTCTCTCTCTCTCTCTGTGTAGATGGAATGTACCTTAAGGAAGTTGATCGAGTTTTGAGACCTGGTGGTTACTGGATTCTTTCAGGTCCTCCAATCAACTGGAGGACCAATTATAAAGCATGGCAACGCCCAAAAGAGGAACTTCAGGAGGAACAGAGGAAGATTGAGGAGGTTGCCAGCCTCCTGTGCTGGGAGAAGAAATATGAAAAAGGCGAAATAGCCATTTGGCAGAAGAGAATAAATGCTGAATCATGCCGTGCTAGGCAAGATGACTCTCGAGCTACTTTCTGCAAGTCTGTGGAAGATAATGATGTGTGGTATGTCCCTAAACGTGGCACTTTAATATCGTCTTCTTATCACATTATTATAGCTGGATGGAATATAAGGATAGTGGGATGCTGATATGAATATAAAAGTGAGGTCATATACTGAAGTCAAATGGTAACCCATAAGGTCAGCTTGATGAAAGGGCTGGAATTCTCTGGCTTGGCGGTGTCATTGTACAATTTTGGCTTTAACTTCCCTTCTGGCACGTGCAGGGGACCTGCTTCAGGCTGACTGGTCCCCTCACTTTGCAGCCATTCGTGGCTCATGGCTTGGATAGGCATTCATGTGTGCACTCTTAAGTAAGCTGAAAGCAGTATTGGACAGTGAGTGACATTTCTTAAGATTGCCCATTATGATCTTTTTAAATTGCTGAGGGGTTTCAGTTGGGTAAATTTTTAATGAAAGATATCTGTGCTTGTTCTCCAGCTTACTGGCTTCATTAAGCGGACAAGTTAGTTGTATACGTATGAACACTCCAGCAAGTCTGGTGTAAACTTCGTGAGCCTGGTTAAAAGACCATATATTTTGAAGCTCAATCTTCTTTCACTCCCTTATGAGCCTTTTGCTTTCTGTGGTTTTTAGGTACAAGAAAATGGAGGCATGTGTAACTCCATATCCTGATGTTAACGATTCAGATGAAGTTGCTGGAGGAGAACTCAAGCCATTTCCACAGAGGTTATATGCTGTCCCTCCGAGAATTGTCAGTGGATCTATTTCTGGAGTTTCTGTTGAGACGTACCAGGAAGACAGCAATAAGTGGAAGAGGCATGTCAATGCCTACAAGAAAATGAATAAGCTTCTTGACACTGGAAGGTATCGCAACATTATGGATATGAATGCCAGGTTGGGAGGCTTTGCTGCAGCTATTGAGTCTCCTAAATTGTGGACGATGAATGTTGTGCCCACAATAGCCGACAAGAGCACTCTTGGTGTCATCTATGAGCGAGGATTGATCGGCATCTATCATGACTGGTAAAGCATAAGAGATCTCTCCCCTGTTTGGTCAATGCCTCTTTTCTGCAGATATTTATAGCATATCTCTTCTAGCAGTCACAGATTTCATTGATCAGTCTGGAAATTAATGACCACATCAATTTCCAATGTCCTTGTCCAACTGTTCAGCATTCTTGATAATGTAATACTGACATCAGAAGTAACTTATGGAAGGCAATCCAGGTTTTTGGTGTAGCCGAAGTTGCTCTTGTTAGCACTACATGTGTTTGATGTAGTTTTTCCTGCAATGTTACAACAAGATCTACTTTATAATAGTTCAGGGTGTGATTATTAAGCTATACGGTTGGCCATGTCACGGGATTCTCTTCATTGTCAGGAAGTGTACTTAGTACATGCCTTGGTCTAAATCCTTAAAGTTCTTAATGTTGAGTAGTGCACTTGACTATATGCATATCACCTGTTTATTCATTTTTACTCTGTCACTGAAGATTGCTCGGTATGTCAATTCAGGTGTGAAGCATTCTCCACATATCCAAGGACATACGACCTTATCCATGCCAATGGAGTTTTCAGTCTGTACAACGATAAGTAAGTAGTATTACTTGAGCTATTACTTTTCTGCTTCTTGCTTAATCCAAATCTTGCGACAGAGGCACTTTGACATTTCTTAGCCCATGACCCCTGAAACTTTTACAATATACAAATTTTGACATGTAGATTCACATGTTTGTTTTTAAAATTTAGACAGCATTTTAAATATTAGCGAGGAAGCAAAAGGCAAATTTTTTGCTTTTGCTGAAGCATAAACAAAGTTTCCCTTAAAGTTTTTTCCTCTACTATTTCTTCCACCTTAGACGGGGCATATTTATTGGTCTGCAGGTGTGACGCAGAGGACATTCTCCTTGAGATGGATCGAATTCTGCGTCCAGAAGGTGCGGTAATAATCCGCGATGAGGTTGATGTGCTGATTAAAGTGAAGAAGATAGTAGGAGGGATGAGGTGGGACACTAAAATGGTGGACCATGAAGATGGTCCGCTTGTCCCAGAAAAGATTTTGGTTGCCGTTAAGCAGTACTGGGTCACTGGAGGGAACTCAACATCTTCACACTAAGTGGCTCGGTGGAAAGTCTGGTTCACATATGAGCTTGCAAAGCATTAATCTTATGATTGGCAAATTTTGATGGTATGTCCGGCCTGATGGGTGCACGGAGTGGGAAGCATCAACTCAATATCTGCTGCACGGTACTTCTACCTAGTATTTAACTATTGTATAAGACTATGATCATGTTTGTTTTATCAATCATTAAATTTTTGACCGTCCGGTGTGCATAATTGTAACACAGGAAAACAAATGCAACTACTGCCTTCTTTGTATTATTAAGATCTTGTTACTGAGTGGTCATTTTTCTTTATGATAATTTTCCGTAGACAGAGATTCCTTTTGTCTGATAATAATGTTGAGGAGCTCGAGTGATGATCAAATTAGATTTGAAAGATGCAGAAATCTCAAAGCGGTCCTACGTAAGTTATAGTTTCAACCAAAAATGATCCATGCAATGTTCATTCTTTCACACGAAGATGCTTAACATTTAGGGCGTGTTTGGTAATGATTATATTCCCGGGAATAGATTCTGATAAGAAGTGATTTTTTTTTTTTATTCGTTTCTTAACCGATTCTAAGATTTTAAGCCGTTTGATAATTGTCCAAAATTTTGATACTGTGCTCATTAATTCTATTTCAAATCAGTTTCTTTTAATTTTTAAATATTTTTTTTTCTTTTCTTTTTTTCATTTTTCTCCTATTCTTCTTCTTCTTCTTGTGGTCGGTCGCCAGATTGGTGACCGGCCATACGAGGGCCAGCAACTTCACTGGAGCGTCGCCAGCCCTCGTCGGCTGAGCCTCACCGGCAGCTAGGCGAGGCTCGCCGGTGGCCAAGCCGACTTCGCCGGGGCTGGGCGAGGCCTGCCTGGCACCGGCGAGATTGGGTGAGCCTCGCTAGGGCTGGGTGAGCCTCGCCTGGCCATCGGCGGGGTTGGGCTTCGCGAGGCTTGGCCAGCCCCGGCAAGGCTTGGCCTCACCAGATCTGGCAAGGTTGAGCCTCACCGATGGCTAGGCGGGCCACGCCGGGGCTGGGTGGGCCACGCCAGGGCTGGGCGAGGCTTGCCTGGCCATCGGCATGGCCTGCCTAGCCACCGGTGGGGCTAGGCAAACCATCCGCCGGCGGCGGACGGCGGCCGACGGTGGTGGACGGCGGTCACGAGATGGCTGAAGGGAAGAAGAAGAGTTGTTGGTTTTGATCTTCAAATTTGTTCTCGGAACAAAAATCAACTTTTTTTCGATTCCACTTTCAATCTGCTGCCAGGAAACAAATTTGTTTTCAGGAATAAAAATTTTACCAAACGCAATTTTAGGCCCAAACTGATTCTGAGAATAAAGAATCAGAATTTGGCCCTGTTTGGATGGTTACCAAACAGGGCCTTAAGAACTTTTGAGGGGAAAAGTTGCGAGTGAATTAGTTGATTACTCCAAGCAGACGTACGATGAATACTATATAGTTTACAGATGTGGTTTTGGCTTCAACCGAGTGAAGACGAAACAGAGACTGTTGGCTTATCTTATTTCTGAACCTCTTAATAACTGACGAAACGAAAGATAAAAATAATCTTAAGTAGCTGGTTCTGTGGTTTAAAATTTCTTTCTTCATATTCTTCCCTACTCAACACCCATGAGATGAGTACTTCCTCCTGCCCACTTTAGGGCACAATTCTGCTGAGCATCCTGCAGTACGTAGGCCCGAGAAATCAGTAGGCAAATAGTATCCGTCCTCTTCTGTCTCGCTTCTTCGGCCATTTCTCGTGCTGGTGGCAAGGACGATGTCAAATCTCCCCCCTCCCCATGGCCATAACCGAAGGGGGGGCATGGTTATCTCCGTACCGTTCACTAGTCGTGGTTAAGTGTCATATCAGTGTTTGCTCCTGTAGCATCCGTGGGAGTGGGGTTCTTTTGCTGAGTGATTGGACAGTGGTGTTTGGACTTTTCATGGACACAATAACTCGGACATGATAGGTGAGCCTAGTGGTGACTAACGTGTGGACTGCAATGTCCAAGGACTGATTTATTCTTTGCCTCTGGATTTGTGACCACCCAGTGTAACTTCTGGTTTGGGCTGCGAGTTCCGGCTTGATGTACGGTGCCCAGCACTGGGCCAATGGTACGGTTACTTAGTTTGACCAATGCACATGTCGTGTTACCCACACTGGGCAACATTCGGTCCTTGATCTTATCGAATTGCGGTAAATATTGCAGTTCAGTATAGTTTCCATCAATGCCCATCGGCCGAATCCTGGGTTCTTTGTTACTTATGGTCAAGAAAATGGTCCTAATCTCAGTTGAAATTTCTAGAAGCCAAGAATTCTCTCACTTCTTGTTTAGCATACTAGTGGTGAAGCTTCGGATAAGTATCTCATTCTCGTTCCGCTCTTTTTGCTACACGAATTTCAATCCTACTTTTTCATATGTCGAATCTAATGATAATTTTTTTTTTCTTATTTCATCATTCAATATGATCTTGTACCCTCATGCTTTTTAGGTATAATGTGTTAAATGCTAACAAGAGAGTGACACTTAATTACATAATTATTCTACGATCGTTGAATATCACACACAGATTTCATCGATAAGAGTCTTGGCCGTTACTATGCGGAAAAAGAGCCCTCTTCATCCATCACAGTTCCATGAAATCGATTTCGGATGGTGAGAGTTGAGTTAATCCACAAAGAGTAGAATGTCATTGACCATTCCTCCAATTGAACCTGCAGGAATATATAACTTTAGTGGTCCTGACGTTTCTTCCCATTAATATCAATGTCATTTGCAATCTGATTCTTTTTCATTATCTAGGATGTGAGTTGTATAGGTCCTACCCTTCAATCATGAATTTTTGTGAAGCAGAAACCTACTTTAATAGTTTCTTTAATAAGTCGAGCTAACATGAGAGCCACCTCAAGTAAATAGTTTCTCGTTTCCTCTATATATTTGGCTTCTAGCTGATGATCCACTAATTATATTGTACAAGGCTCTTCCATTGTTAAGTTTCTTTCAGGGGGGCCTCCCAAGCTGTTCCTATTCAAGGATTTCTCATGGCCCTTTGAATAACATCAATCCTGTTGATTCCGCATTTTCTAGATCTCTCAAATCTGTCCTTTGCAACTTTTTGTTCTCTTCTATCATCCTTTTCCTCTTGTAGTTTTCCGCTTTGAAAGTCATTTTCTGCTCTCTTTTGCTATGCTTTTGCGCGGAACTCCTTTCCCCAACAGGAGCTGAATGGCTATGATTACCTTGACACCATCTTTCAACCCCAATCACCCACAACCATATTCCCTGGAAGACAGCACCGGCAACAACAACAACAACAACAACAACAACAACATCCGCGATGCTTCTTTTTCTTCGTATCTGAACAACACAGAGGAGAGTTTCATACACAAGCTAGCTCAGAGCAGTGGTCAAAGCCTCAATTTCAAGAAGTTCCATCAGGAGGAGCAGCTTTATAAGGAGGAGGATGGAGAAATTGGAGTGTTTGGAGCTGAAAAGTACTTCAATGGAGGGAGCGATCAGGAGGAGTGTCCAAGAATTTCCAAAATGGGTCCAGGGCAATCCCAGTCCCATTCACAATATGGCAAGAAGGAAGATCCGCAACCTCATGTCACGACACAGCCGGTTAAACCGAAATCCCAATCCGCCACTCCGAGCGTCCGTTCCGAATCGAGCTGGAACAGCCAGAGCGGATTGCTTCAGAGCTTCCTGAGGAATCCTTCTCAGCGCAGGACCAACAAGACAAGCAATGGGAAGAGATTCTTAGCTTCTCTTGGATGCAAATGCTCCTGCTCCGGTAAGAGCTCAGTTGACGTCGATGACCATGTTGGTGAGATCAGTTTCGGCACGAACACTACTTCCAGTGCACTCCAAGCCAAGCCGAGCAAGAAAATGCCAATCTTGGATCCCTGGATGACTGAAGAGATGCGAAAGAAAGAAAACCTGTTCACTCCAAGCTCTCTCAAGCAAGTACCCGTGGATCTGCCAGTTATAAAGACCCATTTCCTGGAGGAGGAAGAACTGCCCAAGAAGTCACTGGAGGTTTTCGGGTCCCCGGTGTACGATAAAAGAAAGAACTCATTCTCCTTAGAGAAGAGGCTCACAATGTTGTCGTGGGATGGCACTAATGCCATTCCAAGGAAGGAGGGACTTTCTGAAGTTTCCGCAAGCTCCAATGGAGTCGGAGCCTACAACGGCGCGGAGTGTGATAGTGATGCTAGTTCGGACTTGTTCGAGATAGAGAGCCTGACCGGGAAAGTGAATTCGTACCTCACCAGGCAGGCCTCTGATGCAACAACCTCAGATTGCATAAACTGCACAACACGGTATGCACCGAGTGAAGCGAGCATTGAATGGAGCGTCGTCACCGCGAGTGCTGCCGATGTCTCGGTCATGTCTGATTATTCAGAAGCCCCCATGACTAGCCCTGCAAGGACTGCTTTAACTGCCAACAAGGCTGGCAAGGGCAGATCCGATGCGCCCGGGTGGCGGCGTTCTAGTACTCTGCTGGGGTGTAAGAGTCAGAAAGCCGTACAAGTAGCCGAAGATGCTTACAGGACTAGCGACAGGTCACCGCGTGTCTGCCGCAGTTCCGACGAGTCCGCTCAGGCAGTGAAGTTCCGGGCTGAGTCGAGGCTCATGGGGATCGAGCCCAAGAATGGACAACACGTGGACACCGCCGCATGCTTGGTTCCTGGCTCGCACGTCCCGAACGGCCCGAAGCTCTTATTCATTCAGTGATCGGGGGGGCATCAGCAATGTCGCGAGTTTCTTCATTTTGCGATGGAATAGTAGTTGTATTCGAGTCACATGTAATTTGGGTCAATGTTCTAAAAGTAATCATAGTAACTGGGCATATTCCATTTACACGCAATAGTTTTTCTCTAGCAGCAGATCTGAAACTTCAGATGATCGATCACGTTGCTATGTCACGTTCGAAGTTTCCCCACTTGCGAAAAAAAGCTATACTCAGGAATGATTGCAGCAATCTTCCATCATGCAGCGGCATGATACGAAAGAGTGGCGCTTCGCTGCAATGCTAATGCCATCGACATGAGGGGATGATGAATCATGTGGACGACAACTACTCGGCACATATTTCCTGGCTCATCGATTGGTGTCCCCATCGGCTCGAGTCATGTGTTCCCGAATGTGGATTGGTGGGTTTGCTTTGCTTCAATTTCACAGCTGTTGCAGCAAAGAGCCTTTCAGAGGGAGGAATGTCATCTACAATGACACACACCATCCCCCTGGATCGATGCGGCGCGTGCGACCTCACGGGGCGAGGCTGCAGGGGGACAGGAGTCCTGCTTTTCAATCAATTCCGCAACCACCTCATAAATGTTGTGGACCAAGCTCTTATTTCCACCTCTTTCACATCATTTGTCCACTCAAGTTTCGATCTTTTCCTCCCCCTCTACGGTTTGGTGCAAGTGAAAACGAAGCAGAGTTCCATCACTCTTTCTGAGTATTGATCTGTGCTGAGTTCACCCGATCCCATGTTCAGAAGAGAGATCCTCGTGTGTGTATCTTCTGTTTTTAAGCATGTTTCACTTTCAAGAAGCTGCAATGGCTCGTACTAAAAGAAAGACGGATAAATTTTCAGTAATTTTTATCTGACTCATGTTGGTATTCAAGTTAACTTTTTCCGACAGCCAGATCGATAGGAATAGTTGTGAATCGGAGTAGTTTCCCGTCACATCATTATCTCTAATAAATGCCCAGACACACCTAAACGATACAAATGTCTCGATACATCTTCACTTTCATGAACTATGCGATTTTCGCGGGTAGGAATCTCACCTCCTTAAATAACCTCTTTTGGAACCGTCAAAAAAAAAAAGAGAGAAAAAAGAAAGAGGAAGACAACACTAAACAAAAGCAGCCATGTGAAGATGGGGTCAAGAAGCTGTACCAAAAAAAGGGAAAGGGCAGGAGGTAGATGACCCCATAAATTCGACAAAGAGCATATTATCAAAATGTCTCTCAACGCTTAGCCGAACAAAAAGGTTTTGAAGTAACACGAAATTGTGCGACGCTTTAACAGATACCGAGACCCCAACGGTTCCTGGTGGACACAAGGCGAAACTTTTGCAGGGAAAAACAAAGCTTCAATGTTGCAAAAACATCAATAACCTTAGGGCGAGATGCTTCCAGCTATACGTCAAACCTTTAAATGAAGGGAATTTCAGAGGGGGAAAAGAGGGAAGGGTTTGATTAGTTTAAAGAGACAAATGGTCCCTGTTGAAAGAGAGAGAGTATTCCGTGTGTTGTATTCAATTAATCTGAAAAAGAGATTACAAGAATACATACAATATATATATATAAGAAACCCTAGTAACCCTCTCAAGATTAAGTATTGACTACTTTGCCCTTATTATTATTTCCTAACACTCCCCCTCAAGTTGGGATGTAGATATCAAACAATCCTAACTTGTTACATAAAAGATTCACTCTATTTCCTCGTAAAGACTTGGTAAAAATATCTGCAAGCTGATCCTCCGTTCTTGTATGTTGAAGAGTGATCTCTCCTTTCTGAACTTTTTCTCGTATAAAGTGACAATCAACCTCAATGTGCTTGGTTCGCTCATGGAAGACGGGATTGTTTGCAATATGAATAGCCGATTGATTGTCACAATATAATATCGATGGTTCTGATGTTGACATCCCAATTTCTGACAATAACATCCTCAACCAGAGCAATTCACCAGTCACATGAGCCATTGCTCTATATTCAGCTTCTGCACTTGATCGCGAAACCACATGTTGTTTCTTGCTCTTCCAAGCAACTAAATTACCCCCAAGAAATACACAATAACCCGATGTAGATCTCCTACTAGTAGAACATCCAGCCCAATCTGCATCTGAAAAACCTGTGGTATCCAGATGGCCATAATTCTTGAAAATTAGTCCTTTACCTGGTGCTCCTTTCAAGTATTTGATAATTCGAAGCACAGCATCCCAGTGAGTAGTCCGAGGAGAAACCATGAATTGACTTACAACACTAACAGCAAAAGATATATCAGGTCTCGTGACGGTAAGATAATTCAACTTACCAACTACTCTCCGATATTTCATTGGGTCATGTAATAGTTCTCCATCTTCTGCATCAAGTTTCAGATTGGGTTCCATAGGAGTATCAATTGGTTTTGCTCCAACAAGTCCAACTTCATCAAGAATGTCAAGAACATATTTTCTCTGGGATAAATTTATACCAATATGTGAGTAAGCAACCTCAATACCTAGGAAATACAGACGTCCCATATCCTTAGTATTAAACCGTGTATGCAGAAATAGTTTGAGTCGTTGAATACCATCTGAATCACTACCGGTAATGATAATATCATCCACATATACCACCAGAAGAATACAACCAGCTGAGGAGACGGGCGAATACCGAATGGTCTACTTGACAACGCTTTAATCCAAACTTGATAACAAAGCATCACTAAATTTACCAAACCAGGCACGAGGAGATTGCTTGAGTCCATATAATGCCTTATGT
Source organism: Eucalyptus brandiana (assembly GCA_014182725.1). NCBI lineage: Eukaryota > Viridiplantae > Streptophyta > Magnoliopsida > Myrtales > Myrtaceae > Eucalyptus > Eucalyptus brandiana. The sequence goes on from CM024674.1 coordinate 39,933,242, forward strand.
AAATGACATACCAAATTCTCCCCCTGAGCAACAAATCCAGGTGGTTGCTCCATATACACCTCTTCAGTCAAATCACCATGTAGGAACGCATTCTTGATATCTAATTGATGAAGAAACCATCCAAAATGCGCTGCGAGAGAAATAAAGACACGAACAGATGGAATTTTGGCTACAGGAGAAAAAGTGTCAACATAATCAACACCATATGTTTGTGTATATCCTTTGGCGACCAATCGTGCCTTCAATCGATCTATGGTGCCATCAGGGTGAACCTTAATCGTGAAAAGCCAACGACAACCAACAGGTTGCTTTCCCACAGGAAGAGTAGTGAGCTCCCAAGTGCGATTCTCATTGAGTGCTTTCATTTCATCCTCCATTGCTTGTCTCCAACCAGGATGAGCAAGAGCTTCAGTAACACTTCTAGGCACAGAAACAGAGGACAAGGACGATAGAAAAGTAGAGAAGGTAGGGGATAAACAATCATAAGATATAAAGTTGCTAATAGGATAACGAGTTCGAAGACAATTAGACGAACCAGAATAAAGTGTATAACGATCGACAGGACGTCCAACACAAGAACGTGTACCTTTTCTAGTAGCAATGGGTTGATCAGGAGCAGGAACAGGATCAGGATCAGAGGATGGCACAGCAACTGATGAGGGATCAGATGAATCAGGTGATGGCCGTACTATTGTGGTGGGAGCTGTTCGTCGTCTATGGTAAGTTTGATCAGCAAATTGAAATGCTGTTGACGATACTGGAGGAAGTGAGATTGGTGAAGGAATGGGTAAGACACACTCATCATTGTTAGGAGACACTGTAGAGACTGTTTGAGGATTATAGTATGGCTGGTCCTCAAAAAATGTCACATCTGCCGATACAAACACACGGCGACTAGTAGGATTGTAACATTTATAGCCCTTTTGAGTTCGAGAGTACCCAACAAAGACACATTTTGTAGCACGAGCAGCCAACTTATCAAGACCTCGGAGTCGAGAATGGACGAAACAAACACATCCAAAGACACGTAGAGGTAATGCAAAGGGAGGACGATTTGGATGTAAAATGGAGAAAGGTGTCTCCCCCTGAAGAACGGAAGTTGGAAGTCGATTAATTAAAAAGCAAGCTGTAAGAACAGCATGTCCCCAAAAGGTTTTCGGTAGATGCATGTGAAAAAGAAAACAACGAGCAACGTCAAGAAGATGACGATTTTTACGTTCAGCGACACCATTTTGTTGTGGTGTATATGAGCAGGAAGTCTGATGAATAATCCCATGGGAATCAAGAAAAGGTTGAAAACCAGAGGCAATAGCAAGATACTCCTTGGCATTATCAGATCGTAGAGTTTTCACGAAGTATTAAATTGATTTAACACCTCAAAATAGAATTGACGAAAGCAATGAAAAATCTCAGTACGATCTTTTATTAAGAATAACCAAGTCATTCGGGAAAAGTCATCCACAAATGTAACAAAGTATCGAAAACCAGATGTATCTGAAACACGAGACGGACCCCATACATCTGAATGAACCAACTCAAAGGGACTAGACACACGACTCTGAAAGCGAGAAGGAAATGAGACTCTATGGTGTTTTCCAAACTGACAAGCTTCACACTCAAAAGTACTCACAAACTCTGGAAACAATCGTCGAAGAATGTTTGGTGGTGGATGACCAGCACGACAATGCATCCGATATACATCAGTGGATGTATGATTTCTAGCTACTGCAGCTATCACCTTCTTGTCTAGATAGTATAGGCCATTTGATTCATGTCCCCCACCAATCATCCGTCCAGTCCTCGATCTGAAAAACACAACGAGAAGCGAGAAAAGGTTACAGAACAATTTAGTTCTTTAGTTAATGAACTAACAGAAATCAAATTGTATGGAGATTTGAGATGAAGGACAGATGATAAAGAAAGGAGGGAACTCAAATGGGCATTTCCAGTAGCAGTAACTTGAGAAACGGAACCATCAGCTAATGTAACAGAGTTGGAGACCTCAAGAGGTGTGGAATGTAACGAAGACAATAATTTAGAATTACCAGCTATATGATGAGTAGCTCCGAATCTATAACCCAAGAATCGACATTGTAGAAAGTAAACAGACGAACTACCTTTTGGGCCATGTGCTAGAGTGGCAAAGTGGGAGCCGAAGGTCCTGTCACCTCGTTGGGATCGAATCCAAGCCTCATATTCAGCTCGTGTCAATGTAATCGAATCTTTTGTATTCGCATATTAGTAGGATCTCGGTTGAACCGGCGAGGAAGAATCTTCCACTTCAAAGCAAATGCGGCAATAGTGGGTCGAAGTTCTGGATGAAGTGTGTAGCAGTGAGCTTCTGTATGTCTAGCCCTCCGACAATGGTTACAATAACGAGAGCCACGGCTACCAAGGCTTCTATCACGACCACCACGACTTCCACTGCGAATAAACCCACGTCCATGACCTCGATAACCACGACCATGAGCGCCACGTCCACTAGAGCCATGAGAAATCATGGCACTTGTCTCTAAAGTTGTGGTTGAGATCTTGTCAGTAGGTGTCGAGCGCAAGGCTCGAGAGAAGACCTCATCAACTGTAGGAAGGGAGCTTTCAGACGTAATCTGCTGACGAAGGGAGGAATATTCAGGTCCTAGTGCTTTAAGAAATAGTATCACTCGAAGATCCTCCTGGCGTTTGACTAATACATTCGGATCATTAGAAGCGGGAAGATAAGAATCTAGTTGTCGGCAAAGTGTAGTGAAACGAGCATAATATTCGAGATAGAGACCGATCTCCACGCCGAAGATCAAACAGGGCCTCCCATGTGTCACATACTCGTGTCATATTATTTTGGCCAGAATAAAGTAGAGCACATTTATCCCAAACTTCCTTAGCAGAATTACATTGAATGAAATGAGGGCTAATCTTCGGATCCATACTATTCCATAACAATGTACGGATCATTGCATCTCCGGCAATCCAATCATCTACTTTACTCGTATCCAAGGGCATTGTAGATGTAAGATAATCATTCTGTCTAGTTGCAGTAAGATAAACTTGTACAGCTTTAGACCATGATGGATAGTTTGTGCCATCCAACTTGACAGATGTCAATTGGAAATGCGTTAAACCAGTAGACGATGCAGAAGCCATCAGTATTAACTCCACCGAACTCAAAGTGCTTGGTTATTGAACTCCAATAATGCAATGAACTAGACAGGTTGAATCAAGAATCGACTAAACCCAATAATAATGACACGATAACCAAGCACTTAACTCCAATAATCAGCCACAAAATAACAAACAGAAACGAGGGCTCAACCGGTCCACCACTGTGTCAATATAATCTACTGAGAGGCCATAAAACCATACCAACCAGCACTTCAAAGATTATGAAAACCATCCAACACTTGAAAAAATACTACGCACATACCAACCAGTACTCCAAGAAGCGATATACTCCATTGAAAATCCATAAAGGTATACTGGACAGCGAGCATGTATTCAAGGCCAGACTAACACTAAAGCAATGCGCAATGAGTTTCAACGCTGGTGACAAAGGAAGGAACCTGAATCTGAGTGCTCCAACTTAAGAAGACGAACTGCCAGATGCGACTCCTTCCTTGTGTCTCCGAAGACGCGCTGCTTGAAGTCTCCGAACTCCACAGGGAGCCTCGAGAGGGTGACCCGTCGGTTTGTGGTCTAGAACACACATCCAATCTTCTTGCTGAGGACTTCGGACGAAAGGACCACGCGTTCCTTGCCTTATCAGCGGTACTCGACACTTGTCTATCCCCCACGCCGTGATAAGTGAAAATAGATAATGCGCGCTAACCCCAACCAATTTTTTTTTTTTTTTTTTTTTTTTTTGAGAGAGAGGGCCCTCGGCAGTGATTTTGCTGCACAGGACAGACCGCTAAGCTTACTCACCGTCGAGGATAAGCGATTTTGCTCGATGGGCTTCAGCGATTGACGTGTGACGACGAGGACGCCAATGCAGGATTCATCGGTGCGGGTCAAAGATGAAAATAGTGATGGAGACCGAGAGAGACAAAATTGGTGCTGGTGTCAAAGATGATTGAGGACACGACAGATCTGGAATTCAGACCTTAAAGAACCGGCGTCCTCTCTAATCTGCTGTGTAGAAGAGAAGCGCGCTGCGTCGATGACCTCGCTCTGATACCATGTTGAAAGAGAGAGAGTATTCCGTGTGTTGTATTCAATTAATCTGAAAAAGAGATTACAAGAATACATACAATATATATATATAAGAAACCCTAGTAACCCTCTCAAGATTAAGTATTGACTACTTTGCCCTTATTATTATTTCCTAACAGTCCCAACTTGTATTCTATCACTCTCTAGGACCAATTGGACCAAGAATGTGTCATGATTCATCACAACCCAAATGAACGAGACTTGATCATCCTCAATTGACGTTTGACATTTTTCTGATCCCTCCTCTCTCAGCATTAATGTGATGGAAAAGCACGTCTTCCTTTTAGGGGCCACCTGATGGAAAGCTAGACTTTGATATCTTTTATTGTAGATTTTAAATGAAGCTTATCTCAAACCACTATGTTGGCATGACCACTGTAGTTCCCAAGACATTTCATGCTTGAACAGATCATTATATCTTGGCATTTCTAGTCATTTTAAAGGCATTTCAAGATGAAATTGGACTTTAAATGTTGATTCCATCGGGAAAAATGAAGGGTTTATTTTGGTCATTGAAAGGAGGGACAAAGAAGATTATTAACATGCTCAGTCTTTCGGAGAAACAACTTAGCATTATAAGAAGATGATTTTCTCCTAACGAAGTTGCAGGCACGTCGACTACAAGGCATTTGTGGTGACTCCAGAAGCACATAATGTTGGTTCTTTATATTTCATCTCTATGAACAATGATCATAAAAAGAGGCAACTTATCAACACATCATAAACCTATTATATTTGTGTCAATTCAATCATAAACCTTTTAATTTGACTTAGTCCCAAACCTTTTGACGATTTACCAATTTAATTATTCCGTCCAATTTTGGTCGGAAGACATTGACGTGGCGATCTAGTCTGTATTGGCTGTTCTATGTGGCGTGGTTGCATGATCAGCACTAATATAGAAAAATTTTGCAATTTTGCAATTTTAAATTTTCTTTTTTTCTTCTTTTCTTTTTTTATTTTTTTTCAACTCTTGGCCAACTAGGTTGTTGTGACGCCCTCACCTAAACTAGTTAGTTGAGGGTTGCCTACCCTCACTGGCCTATGTTTAGGTGAGGGCCACGACCTTTGGCCCTCGCTTGTGACTAGTGAGACTTGGCCGATGACCCTTGCCTAGCTTGGAATAAAAAAAAAAGGAAAAGAAATAAAGAAAAAGAAAAGAAATTGGTAATGTTAGCTTAGGCCGCACTGCATAGGACGACTATTGTTCCCATCATAGATTTCGATTAAAATTAGTCGGATGGATTTAATTGACAAAACGTGAAAATGTCTAGAATCCAATTAAAAAAATTAAAAAAATTTAGAACTAAATTAACAAATGTACAATAACTTTAGCACTTTTTGTATGATTTTCCCCTCCTAACTTATAGTGACATTGATGGTTAAAGAAGTGATACAGGTCTGAGGAACTTGGGCACAAGTCCGCTTGGTACTTAGAAGATTGGATTTCGCCCGCCAAGAAAAGAGCTGAGAAAAGTGGGCCAACGTGATACCAACTCTTCTAGCCAGCACTCCCTCACTCTGAATACATCAACAAGACAGCGTTTCTCGTGGTCCACGCCGCAGGGTGTTCAATAGAAATCATCATCATTTCCAGATGGTGATCAAACTATCTCCAATCTACTCTCTTTCTGCCCCTTGGTTGAATAGTGGATATGTTGTTAGTCCGCGTAGAAGATGTCAATCTATCCTCTGTGTAGCCATGTTCATTTGTTGAAGGATGAAGGAGATTGGAAGTCCTTGTGTGAGACCATGGACCACAGAAATGACTCATGGGTTATGATCCACAGATTCAATGGGGAAATGGGTATGTCGGTCTCTAGCAGCCAGATGAATGAGACATTATTATCCTCTAACTGATGTCAAAGGCACCACCTCTAGGGACCAAAGCCATAATGATCTTCAGATTGATGGAAGTGTGCAACAACTTCCTCGTTATGAGCTCGAATGGACAGCCGGATTGGGCAATTGGTAGAAATCTATTTGCGATGGCGAGAGAAGGGCGAAAGGAACCAAGAAAACGATAGCTAAAAACCGATCCAAGATCTTCCAGGAAACAGTTGAGTCCCTACTGGTCGATCACGACATGGACGTCCCGACAAGCAATTTAAGTCTTGAAAGTCACATTTCCGTCCTGCTGCTTATCAGCAGGAAGATGCATGAGTCATAACAGAGACTCCAAATAAATATAAAAAAGGAAAAAAGCTAATAAAGCAACTCCCGAGACTTTCATCTGATTAAAGGATGATAATTGGTGTGGATGACATTCCACGGATCAGACATGATCGTCCACTATGATACGATGATATGACCGTAGAAATCAAGATCTTACAGGAGATCACATGCGGAAGTGTGTATTGGATAGGGGCGTCAAATTTCCTCTTGAATTAAGTTGAACATTACTCTCTAAGACTTCCATGTTATCCAGTTTAACGATGCTCAGCCCAAGATGAATGAATCTGTAAAAACCCAATGGCAGACGAGAAGTTTGTCCAATACTCAGGTCTATATGATCTCCTATTGCTATATAGAAGCAATATACTCAAAATTCATCTAGCACCGAGCATTGGTCACCCGGGAAAATAGAAGGGTGCCTGTCTGAGCAAGCTAAATATCATTGCTGCATGTTTTACAGCGCATATCAAGCTACACTATAACGTAGAGAGCATAAATGAACCTAAAGAACAACCTTCACGATCACCATCAAGTTCCTCGCTGGGAAAACAAAACAAAATTATGAGGACTTCTTGACAGCAGCTTACGAGACACACCCAGCTACTTGGTTGCTTCAGCGGTCGATTCCTCTGTTCCACCACCATCAACAAGCTGTTACACAACAAGAGGACAATTAAATCTAACAGGGCATGGGTTGGCCACAAATGGGAAGGGAAAGGGCGACAGATGGTTACGCACCAAAGAGCCAATCCGCTCGTATGCTTCCATTACTTTAGGATCTTCCTCATCTTCATAACCTACTTGAAGTATCCTTGGCCCGTTGAGAGACCACAAGGCTCTCCTCCCTGCTTCCTATTGGATTCATCAGAAAACATGGAATTTGCCGATTACAATCGCCAATCTATATCATAGTCATGCTGCGCTATTGAAGCAAGAGATGCTGCAAATACTAGGAGACAGCAAAAATGGTCACTATCCTAGAACAGTCGGTGGATTAAATTGCAAACTTTTGGAGTCAACTACAAAGGAAAGGCTTGGGCCACGACAGTTTATTTCATTAAATAGGATAGTCAGATAAAGCCCTAACCTCTTTCACTGATAAGCACAAGATAGCCTACAAAACCCACATAATACCAGTTGTTCACTTGGTCATATTAATTCAGAACGTGCTGCATCGTCTACCCACAAGGTGTGCTCATATTTTTCTCTTTCTAACGCACAGACAGTGCCCATGTGCTAGGAGAAGTAACAGATGGACAGGACAAACTCACAGCCAAGAATTGAGTGACAGTAACATCTTGAAACAAGTAACCTCCGCCTACTTTGGCTCAACATCCTGAATAGGTGATATTTCCTTATTTTGAGGTCACCTAAATTTTCTAAAGAAATCTACAAGCAAAAGACTGAAATCTCTAAGAGACAAGTATGTCCATCTTTCTACTGAGAAACCAACAGTTCAGCAATTGATATATCAACAGAACCTCATTAAAAAGTTCAGCAATCATTATTTTCCATGGCATATGCAACAGAGCTTACTTAGTAGTCTAAACTATCAGACCTGTAATACGATTAAATAGATTGCCTCAAGTGCTTGGATCCGAATTTCAGGATCATCAACTGGTTCCCGGTCAATTGACAATGCAGTCCCAAGCTCAGGAGGCATCTTTGCTGTATCTTGCTCAGCATAGATCTGTCCAAAAATCATGCCAATGTACTTTAAATTAAAGAATGCAGGATAAAGAAAAGGAATTGGAATTAGAAACAAGCTCCAAAACTGTTACTGAAATTGTAACCTAAGGATACAATGGGACAACTGTACATGCAAAAGCTTTAGCAGAGTACATCAGGTGAGAATTCATAAGTATCTCAAATGTACTACTGAGGATTTCATCAAACCAATTCGAAAGAGTTCTTTCAAACAGATTTGCCGTGTGAAATGCTGATTTATGGTGATTTACGTTAAACTTGATATAGTTGCTGACTTGAAACAACATGAAACAGAAAAAAGCTTTACACTTCTTTAAAAGAACAAGTTAGAGAAGAAGACTCAAAAAGTAATACCTTATGGCCAGCAACAGGCAGAAGAAGAGCAGGCCAAAGAAACTCAGATACTAAAAGCAAATTCTGCAGTTGATTCTCAGCTTCAAAACAGCAGTTGCGAATAGTTCCACATACCTGCACAAAGGAATTTACGAGATTCAAGCTAATACAGAACAGTGGCTAGTGGACAGTCACAAAAAGAGGCTTATTCAGGCTTGCCACAAGCAATCATCCATGCGAATCTTAACTGAGCTTCCACATACTATACCATCATCGGAAACTAACCCTTGCCCACTACTTTTGTTGTTTCTCATGCAACCAAATAAAACCAAGGAAACTGCACACTTAACAAAAATTTTGTCATGCATCCAGGGATAGCTGCTGAATAGGTTTGGGCCGACAGATGAAAAAAAATTAGCCCTGTCTAGTCCAATCTAGTTCGGGCAATAAATCTAGGGAAAAAATCAGAACTCTAGAAAAAAGTGATGCCTGAAGTTACCCACATATATTGACTTTTTAACATGTTTTGAAATAAAAATACAAACACTTAATTAAATTACTCAAATATCCCAAACATTTTACATCTTCAGTAAGAGAACAAGATTATAATAATAATGTCACTACTATATAAAGAGGTTCAGGTACATGTCATGCAGATATAAACTCGTACCAAGCACCACACACTCCTTGCGCAACTGTCCCCAGCCTGACTCAAAACTCAAGTAGTACCTTTCAAGATATGATCCGGTCGGTGGAGACCTAATAAAGCCAACCCATTGCCATCGCAATTTCTCCTTGGATATCGATACCGCCTTTTTATGGTTCACAACAATGTTTAAGTAACTTGTCTATGTATTTGAGGAACAAGCTTTCAGCAACCTAGTTTTTCTTATTGTTTTCCCTCCTACTCCTACTTTTTGTTACTTATTTTGGCCAAACAACAATCTAGTTTCGAGCAGAGAACAGTAGCTCTTGGTGAATACAAAATACTAATGTCATGAAGGCAACATACTTAGTATCATTCAGGCATGTATGAACTACGATATGATTATATAAATCAGTTGCCCATGGAAACTTCGTTAAAGGTTTGAACAAAGCGAGTACCCCAATTTCAGATGATTCTGTAAGTCAATATTTGTCCAATTATTATATGATGCAAGTCAGCACACATGACATTCTTGTGCGTGCTTTCAAATCACAAAAGTATTTAATGAAATACCATCTCCAAATGTTTAAAATCAATTTCATATGGCTATGTCAAAACATACCCCCTTTTTCCGCAAAGGACTACTTGAATCAAATTGGCGGATGATCTGCTTAAGAAGACCTCGTTTGGGGTCCAGTAGAATCTTCCTCCCTGCTTCGTTCTTTGAAATGTTTACCAGGATTGAACCCACATGCTCAAATGAATCATCTAGTAAAATGGAAAAGGGTCAATTCAACAATTGATGAAAAGCAGAAGACAAGCATATATGAGGAAGTACTAGCAAAAAATATCTCATGCACAGAAGTATTCACATTTAAGAAATTGGCACAATGATTAAAATCAAATTTCTCGCCCACTGGACATGGAGAGTATACCAGCTGTGGTCTGCCCATTTTATCTTCCAGGAAAACACCAATTCTTAGTCTTGAAAACCCATGCTCTCACATGCCCATGCCAATAATTCATTTTTCTCTTGGTACTCATTTAATCTTTCTCATAGGGGAGGATCTTAACTACGAACAAAATACATGTGTAAGCCTATGCCCACAGCAGGCATAAAAAATGAAGATACAGACATAAGGCCAAATCAGGTCCAATGTGGCTCAGCAGGGATAACTGGGTTGCGTAAACGCCTCATTTGCAAATGTGTAAACAGATTTCCATGGAATGGAAACGCACCACCTGATTCATTGGAGGATCTACAAAATGACCTCACAAGCTTCATCACATATAATCCTTGCACCTTCTCTTCTCCTGTCTAGCAAGCAGCAAATCCCATATATAACTATCTTAGAGTGATAGATCTTAGATGAAAGACACGAATATACTGAAAAGAAAGGCAAGATGGAAAGCATACAAATACTCTACATTTTAAGCACGGCACTTGTGACTGAATGATGAGCTGGATAAAAATACCTGGAGCAATGATGCAATACCAGCATCCGACTGTGTAAGATTGACCAGAAGCATAACAAGTAGTCTAGTGATTGATGTATCTGGTTTGTACAACAAATCCATGGCTGTTTTGACCATTCCTATTGTGACCATCTTGGATGCCATGTTAGAATTCTGTGAAAGATTTACAAGAGCTTCTGCTGCTGGTTGAGACACCTCCTGATAAATAGACAGCCATTGTCAAAAAAGTTATTACTCACGAATGTTGTATAGGCAATCTGCTTTGCAATGGCTAATGTAAACAGACTTGTCCTTTTGCTTCCACAAATTCAAAGGCACGTGTATTACTTATATTTGGCATTGAGAAAACCACATGATTAAGAGCCTATATTGCGTTACCTCAATACAACAATAATGGAAACAATCTTATAGGATGGAATGCTAAAACAGGAATGTATAGAAGCCAATAGTAACTGTTCCAATATAACTATTATAAGGCCATCAATTAAAATATTGTTGGCAGACTTCTGTTATATTGAGGCATCTTTCTTATAAATACATAGAAATCTCATCATGGAGTAAATTAGTAAAGAATCACCTTATTTTCACTCAAAAGCCGAGCCAATGACGGTAGTAAAATCTTTGCAAACGTGGCGAGAGACTGCAACCCATCCTCACTTCCAGTTAATCCACTGACAATGTCCACCGCCGCCTTCTTCACCTAATATGGAACCACAAGTCGAGACTAGAATTACAATAGCCCAGTACCAAAATTCCAAATAAAGGGTTGAGGAAAGAGAGCATATTTGATTTATTATGTAAGAAAATACATGTAGCCAAGCTCACTTAACTAATAGTGCACTTGAGCTTTCTCATAATGGTATTATTCATCTGTGCCATTCAAGTTTGAGATTAGCTGATGCCATCATCACTATTTTTATAAGCATAAAACTCAGCTCAAATTTGCCGCGACGCTACCCTGGGAAATGTGTCATCATGTTATAAAGATGACAGAATGAGAAACACGGTGGTTCCATCTCTCTCTCTCTCAAAATTTGATCTTCATTCCTCTTCTTATGCCTAAAGTGCAACGCTTTCGAGTCTTTCACTAATTGCTATGCAAAAAATTACTGAATCGGACAACGTAAACCAAACGAAACGAGATTGAATTGAACTTCCTTCCGCTTCTTCCCGAAAGATTCATGAGGGCAGAAAACGGAGGGCGAAGGGGAGCTTACGGGGGGAGAAGGCGAAGACAAGAAGCCCACTAATTCTTCCATCTCAGTCGCCATTGGCGTCGTACGTCGGTGCGTTTGTGCGTGCGGTTACTTCGAGTTCAGAGCTGTGGCCGAAACGAATCGAAAAGGGAGAATTGCAGAAACCCAAAACCCTCGCGCCGCCGCCGTCCTGGTCCGCCGCTCGTCGGTCGCTTTCCGATCAATCCCTTCCCCTTCGCCGCTCCCCCACTTTGCTTCTCCGTCTTTTCGCGAACAATCTCACACCAGCGTACACAATTACGTGTGTGTATATATATGTGTGTGTGTATTTTCTCTGTCTTTTTCAACTCGTTTCACTTTCATATAAGCTAGCTAAATTTCGTCCTTGGATTACTCGATTTAACAAATTTTACAAGTAATGTTACTCAGCTTTAAAATGGCTTAGAGATTTTGCATGAGCTTGACTAATTTTTTTAAAGAGAAAATCTTAAATAAGGATCCGAAGTACTCTCATTTTTTCTAATAAAAATCTTAAATAAATCTTATTTCAAATAAAAGCTGAAGTGTAATCAAATTATCTAAAGTAAAAGCTTAAAATAGCTAAATCATATCAAATAAGAGCCTTTAGTTGGCCCATAACTATTATGGCCACTGAAAAAAAAAGAGGGTATTTTGATCAAAAAAATTATAACTATATTTTTATTTTTATCTCTTTTTTTTTTTTTTTTTTTTTCATTTTTCCTCTTCCCTCCCTTGGCCATTGCCCTAGGTCGCCTACCTTAAGTAAGGTGACACTCATTGTTGAGCAAGGGTTGCCCTCACTAAATCTGGCAATGGGTGTCCTCGCCTAACATCAAGGGAGGGGGTTGGGATTGCCCTCACCAACCCTCACCTGAGTTAGTGAGGCCATGCAAGGGCCAAGGTTGCCGTCGTCCAATGTTGGCTGGGGCTATCCTTGCTTGAGTCCAGTGACCTTCGGCATGGTTGTCGAAGGGAAGGAGGAGATGGAAAGAAGAAAAATAAATAAATATAATATAAAATTAAGTTAAAAGATGAAAATACCCTTCGATCTAAAAGATGAGGCCCATTTTTAAAGTTGATATGGCCATTTTAAGTTTTTATTTTGAAAGTTTTACTTCAAATCTTTATTTGAGATGATTTGGTCACTTGATGCCATTATTTGAAAAATATCCACTTCAGGCCCTTATTTAAAAAAATAAATACACTTAAGACTCTTATTTGAAATTTTATCTTTTGTCAATAATTGCTTATATCAGGGTTAATGATTCCAGGTTTGTATAGTATCTATTTGAAACATGCTCATTGGAACATATTCTTCATTTTTGTAACCTAATCCACATATCTTATAATATGTTTCAGGATCTACTCAAGTTCCATATCTATTATTAATTGAAAAATTAAATAAATCATTACCTTTAATGACTACCAATTGTTAATAATCCATTGATCACAACTTATATTTAGATTTAGAAAGAATATGAAACACAAACAAAGTAAAAGTTTCAGTCATAAAATAAAAGTTTAAATTATTTGTTTCGGATTACACACTCATCGTCATGTGGGGTAGTGTGAAAATATAAGACAAGAAAAATATAAAAAGTTGTTACAGATTATAGTTTCCATGTTTTTTCAATCTAGAATTTGAAATGTACCCATCAAAATAGTTCCTCAATTTTTCGAATTTGAAATCTATCTAGAGTTATGCTCACCCCTAGCTAATATGGCCAATCACATTGATTATTCTTTAGATGCCAAATCATTATGGCCTGGGCACTAATAATTTGATAAAATTCTACCAAACTCGACGAATCCTGCGCACAAAATTAAATTGAGAGGAGGGCGGGGGGGAAGGGGGAATATTGTCTCACAGTTCGCGCGCCCCATGTCCCATACGAAAATGAATTGAAAATTTCTAGCATAGTCACACCTCGCACGTCCCGATATATAATAATTTCGATACAAAGACGGGTCCGCGGTTGTCGTTCAACAACCATTCGGCGGGACCGTTGCCACGTCAGCGGCCAAATGTGGGTCAGGAGCGCGCCTCAGCCGCCAAATTCTAGTAACTAACAACGGCAACGAGAAGGCGGTCCGTCGTTTTTTTTTTTTATTTTCCCACCCGCATTTCGGTTTGCTGACGTGGCGTTCGGCCCGCACCAAAAAAAAAAAAAAACACCGTCCATGCAAAAAGATTCATTCCCTCCTCATCGCGCGAGAGAGAGACAGAGAGAGGGAGAGAGAGACGAGCACGTCGGAGCAAATTCGTCAAACTCTCTCTTTCCCCATCGAAGGGACGGGAAGCCGCGCCGGGTTTGCCGCCGCCTCCGCCGCCGCCGCCGCCGCCGCCGCTCCCGCCGCTCGATCGAATCGCCGCGCCGCCGTCCTCCTCCTCCCCGCTCCCGCCTGAGATCCCCGGAAACGATCCCGGAATCGTCGAAAGCCGCGGCTCGGGAGAGGGGATTCGCGCGAGGCCGCCGGTGAATTCGCGCGGCATTGTCCGGGAGAACCGATCGCCGTCGCCTCGGTCGTGCGCGTGGCGGTCTCCCGCCGATCGGTCTCGTTCCCGTAGCCGCGTGAAGAATCTCCGGTTTCGGTGAATCGGTCGGGATTGGCCTGGAGCTGCTCCGGAGCTCGGATTCGGGTCTGTAGGTCCTTGCTCCGTCGCTTTTTTGCGAGACGCTGGTGAGGAATCTCCGAGGCTTATGGCTTAGGCAGGGCGCCTCGAGCTGCATTTTGGTTTTTGGACCTCATCGGCGGCCGTTGATCGGAAGGAATCGTTCCGGAATTGGAAAGTACAGCGACAACTTGGAGTCAGGAGTGATTGTGGATGGGTTGGAGTTGGAAAGCGCCTCCCCAATTTGAATATTGCGCTGGTTCGTTGTCAAATGGGTGTTTGGTGTGCGTTCGGGCATCGGATGACATTGAAACTTGAATGGCTGATCCTCAGAAAAGTGGTCTCACTACGGAGAGGGATATCGAGCAGGTTTTCCCCTTACTTCTTGTTTAAAGCTCGGATTTGTTTTGTCTTCCGATTGATATAGAAATTACGCTTTAACAAATTGCTGTGATAAATCGTGTATGCTGGCTTATGATGTTGATAGAGTGTCCATGTCTTATGCGGTAGTTGAACCTCTCTGTCCCATGATTTGGTCCGTAACTTTAGAATCTTATTGTACATTTCTTTAGTGCAAAGAAGTTGTTAATGATTAATTGCATGAGTACTTCGCTTGGATTACTCAAAAACTGCATCATAGCATCCCATAGCGTTTAAAAACATTCAATTACTTGATATGTAGATTTTTACCCAGAGAGGGGAAGTGCTGTGGAGTGACCTTTGGAGACTAGGGGAAACTGCATGCGGTATTACTAGCATGAAAGCCTTCATTCTTCGTTCCTTTGTCAATCATGCACCGATCACTTGTTCTTATTATCAAGTCCCATCACCTTGAAGTAAAATTTTTTCATCTTTTCGAAACAGCTTGGGTTCTATGAAGCTTTCCATTGGAAGCCATTTTCTTGTTTAAAATTTTCTCAATCTTTTCTTGCGAACAGCATCTGTATCCACCATTGAAGTTTTTAAAAGGCGTTAATGCTTTGTAAACTAGTCGTTCAGTGGAGAACCATCGTCAACGTCAAGAGTTCCAGAGGTGGCTGACAGTTTTTGGTTTCAGTGTTGATATCTTGCTTTATCTATGAGAGGATGTATTTTCTTACGCTACACAGTCAGGACAATGCTTATTTAAGAAGCTTTCAGAATTTCATATCTGAAGCTACAATTTCTGGGTATTCAAATCAAAATTTTGATTGCAGGCAATTACAGCACTAAAAAAAGGCGCTTACTTATTGAAGTATGGTCGTAGAGGGAAGCCAAAGTTCTGCCCCTTCCACCTTGCCAGTGTAAGTCCCGTGATGCTAGTTAAGTGTTTGAAAGCCTGTTAGAGAAAAGATCATAAAACTAGTCTCTACAAATTATAAGTTGCACAGTAGAAGCAGTTTGAGATCACCCAGTACCTAAGTTACGTGGGATTTCCATGTGCCTCATGGGATCATCAGATTTTGTGATTTAGACTCGTGATTAATATTAGTGGAGTTGTTTAATCAGCTAGAAACTCAATGTACTCTGATTTAAGAGTAAACTGAAGCATTCCTTCCCGATAAATGCCAAAAGCCCAAAGGAAGCTGTCGATAGAAAAGGTTCCCATGGTTATCCATATCAATTTTCTCCCTGAACCATGCTGTTATTGGTCTCTCCACCTGCAACTTTCTTTGTGAACTTCTTTAAGTTCCTCTCTTGACTACTTGATTTGCTTTCTCTGTCAGGATGAGTCTACATTGATATGGTACTCTGGCAAAGAACCAAAACAGGTTAAACTAAATCAAGTCTCAAAAATTATACCTGGACAGCGTACGGTAAGTTATAGATTAGTCTCGCTTTATGTTATGGCACCTCTGGTTTTAGAAAATGTACTTGTCAAACGTTTACTTGTAAGTCTCTGGACAACTATAATTGAGGTTGCAACACTATCTCCCCCGGAGGCATCACTTCCTCCCCTGCACTTAACAATTTTCAGCAAAATCAAGCATGGTCACAATTTTGTTTCTAATAAAATTTTGATTCGTAGTTCTACATTGTAGTTATATTTTGTGTTCTCTGTTCTCTTGGAAGATTACAGATATATTGTAGAGGTCACTGATCCCCTGGTTCCAATTTCTTATCAAAATGGCTTTTCGTTCAGGCAATATTTCAGCGGTATCCACGACCTGAGAAGGAGTATCAGTCATTTTCCCTTATCTGCAGTGATAGATCCTTGGATTTGGTAAGTTTGTCTTTAACGTCCCTATCTTGGCCACCGAGTGAAGGGGAAAAAATAAATCACATCTTGTATCTTGTGGAGTACTTGTCACAATCTATAGGCTTTTCCTTATGGATATTTGTCATGAGGCCATTGCATTCGTGAACAGATATGTAAAGACAAGGATGAAGCTGAAGTTTGGCTTGTTGGTCTCAAAGCATTGATCACACGGGGCAATTTCCGTAAGTGGAGGAGCGATACAATCAGTGAAACTGCATCTGCAGAAAGTCCGCTTGCACAGAGAAATTCACCATCCATTACACTATTAGTCAGTAGCTATGTCTTTCTCTTCTCCATGATTCCTAAAATTATTGGGATTACACAACGCATTTTTGACCATTCATGACCACAGGATCCCGGACATATCTACGGCATTCAGCCTCCTCTTGAAAGTACTTCACAAACCAGGTTAGGAAAGGTATTCTCAGACATAATATCCTATACTGCTGCAGACACGGGTTACAATCAAAACGAACCCATTGCCAATTCTCTTAACTCAGTGTCGCCGGGGGGAGGAGATAACTGGAATGGTCGAAATTCTGGTGCTGAGACATTTCGTATTAGTTTATCAAGTGCCGTTAGTTCTTCTAGCCAAGGTTCTTGTCGTGAAGATTTTGAATCCCTGGGTGATGCTTTCATTTGGGGAGAGGGAATTGGTGGCGGAATTCTGGGTGGTGGTCAGCAGAGATTTGGGAGTCCATACAATACAAAAACGGATGCTTTTCTGCCAAAGGCTTTGGAATCAACAGTGGTTCTTGATGTTCTCAATATCGCTTGTGGTTACAGGCATGCTGTGCTTGTTACCAGGCAAGGGGAAATCTTCAGCTGGGGGGAGGAGTTGGGAGGTAGGCTTGGGCATGGCATAGAATCAGATATATCCCACCCCAAGCTTATTGACTCCCTCAGTGGCATGACCATTGAGTCAGTAGCATGTGGTGAGTATCACACATGCGCAGCCACTCTTTCTGGAGATCTTTATACATGGGGTGATGGAGCTCATAATGTGGGTTTGCTTGGGCATGGAAGTGAAGCCAGTCACTGGATTCCAAGAAGAGTGGGAGGTGATTTGGACGGTCTTCATGTTACCTGCATTGCTTGTGGACCTTGGCATACAGCTGTTGTGACATCTACTGGGCAATTGTTTACTTTTGGAGATGGATCTTTTGGTGCTTTAGGACATGGTGATCGTAGCAGAGTAAGCATTCCTCGGGAAGTGGAAGCTTTGCGAGGATTACGCACAACAAGAGTTGCCTGTGGTGTTTGGCACACTGCAGCTGTGGTTGAAGTAATGACTGAATGTGCTTCTTTGGATGCTTCCACCAGTCCTGCATCTGGTAGACTATTCACATGGGGCGATGGAGATAAACACCGGCTCGGGCATGGTGATCAAGAGACCAGACTAATTCCCAAGCGTGTTGCAGCATTGTCAGGTGAAACTATTTGCAGAGTAGCCTGTGGGCCTAGTTTAACCGTGGCCCTTACAGCCTCAGGACGAGTTTTTACTATGGGAAGTACTGCCTATGGCCAGCTTGGGAATCCTTTGGCTGATGGAAAGGCTCCAACTTGTGTTGAGGGGAAACTTGCTGATTGTTTTGTCGAGGAAATCGCATGTGGAACTTATCATGTGGCAGCATTAACTTCCAAAGGAGAGGTTTATACCTGGGGAAAGGGTTCAAATGGGCAGTTAGGTCATGGAGAATATGACAACAGAAGTACACCTACACTTGTTGGTTTTTTGAAAGACAAGCAAGTGAAGAGTGTAGTATGTGGTTCTAACTTCACGGTTGTCATATGTCTGCATAAATGGGTATCCAGCATTGACCATTCCATGTGTTCAGGATGTCACAATCCATTTGGTTTCAGGAGAAAACGCCACAATTGTTACAATTGCGGTCTAGTTTTTTGCAAAGCATGCAGTAGCAGAAGAAGCCTGAAAGCTTCTTTGGCTCCAAACCTGAACAAGCCATATCGTGTGTGTGATGAATGTTATGTTAAACTAAAGATGACCACTGAATCTGGTCCTGTTTTGCGCATACCTAAGGCTAGGACTGATACTTTACGGCTGAAAAATAATGAGGTGGGAGAAAAGGACAGTTCGTGTTCCACATCAGAGGGGCGTCTATGCAGGCTTTTGTCTGCAGACTCTCTTAGTTTGGCTGAAAGCAGGCATTCCATACATGATGCAAAAGTAGGATCACGTGGTAGCCGCGTGTTTCCACTTCTTAACAGAAACTTTCAACCTGGAGGCCTTAATACAACAAAAGAACCTATCCTTGTGGGAGCTCCCACAAAAATGTTTTCATTTTCTGTACCTGGTTCCAGAATGCCTTCTCGATCAGCATCTCCTCTTTCGAGGAAATCTAGTCCACCTCGGAGCTCTGAAGTAACTACTGATGACTCAAAGCACAGCAGTGACAGTCAAAGCCAAGAAATTATCAATTTACGAGCACAGGTATCTCTTGAACTTGTGCATCGTTATAAGAATAATACTACCATGTGCTGGTGTTTAAGTCTCGGAACCTTTTCATTTATGTGTGGCATTTGCATCAGAAACAATTGTTGCAATTTGATGAAGATTCTTCTTTTTTCTGCAAGATTGAGCTTCAATCATTTGATGACCATAAATTGTAGTTATATCACCTATACAGTACCAATGACCTCCCTGTAATTACGTTTCATTTTCAAAGGGATATGCCTGCCGAGGCTGCAAAGTATCGGAATAATGATATAAAAGGGCAGTTTCCAGGTTACAACTGACATGAGATTAGTTAAAATATCTTCCTGAAGTTACTAATAGGAATTGGTAAGAGCTCTGTCCCAATGGAGAAATTGGCCTGTAGATTGATTGTGGACGTAGTCTAGAGGCAAGAGGTGCCCATAAGTTTTATAACAAGGATTGTGGTGGGGGTGAGGGTAGAGAGACAATTGTGGGGTCGACAATATTCAGAAGTTCTTGCTGGGATTAGAGGAGTATACAAGGAGATAGATAAGGATGAGGAAAAAAATTGAAAATAACAGATTGGAAAATCATGAACTTCTTGTCTGAAATGAACAGGTATAATCCAATGATCAATGTCTGCAAAATCTTATGCTTATTACACAACTGCAAACTCTCTTTTTCCCCTCTGCGCAATACTTTCTAGTTTGTCAGCATCATAGTTTCCATGAATGTCATTGTTCTTTAAATCTACTGTTCATATTTTCCGATGCAATATATGTAGTTACTTGAAATGGAGCTCTAGAAAGTTATAGTATTTTACTGTGAAAAATGTTTTCTGTAATAAGTCGATTGCCAAAAAATTATTTGAACTAATCGAATTGATTATCAAGAAAGTAGGTAAAAAGTTCCACGAAAATCTGATTGGTTATGCCCTGTTAACGTGGGTTTATTTTCTGCACATAAAGAAGATATTTTGTACTTAGACTATGGACAGATTAGCCTATGGAAAGACAAATTTTCATAGGTGGTACTAGATGCGTGACAGGTATTCTCTTTAAGGCTGTAAGGCTGGTTGTAGATTAGGAAACGAATTACCTGTTCGAGAGAAGACATCCTTCATTGTTTTTTAGGATCAGTAGAAATATTTCATTAAGGGGCAACAAGGGGATGTCAACCCCTGTACGAAATCATTTACAAGCAAAGCATTACATTCTATGGGCCAAAATGTGAAAATCCGAGAATCTAAACTTATGACAAAATGGCTCTGAGGAATCGAACACTCTGATTCCTCTCTCTTGAAATTAGCCGAAAAAAGTTGCTCGTGGGATCAGTCGAATCATCTTTCTCCTATTTGCAAGAATGATGCCCACCCTTGCTCTTAGCTCTCTCCACCACCTCCATGCTCACCATTGAATACCTATGGCTGAGAGGACCAGATTCCAAATCCTCCTGGACTAAAACAGTTAGAGCTGTAGATGCTTGACAGATTCATCTGCTGCCTGTTTGCAAAGGAAGCACCACTTCGCCCACTCATTTTTGTACAAATTGTCCAAATTTAGGATGCTTCCCCAGGAAGCTTCCCAAGCAAAAAACAGAAATTATGGTTGATTTTCCAGATTTCCAAATCAATTTTCTGGAGAACTAATAATTACGTTTTTCTTCCATCAAAGTGGAAAAGATATCCTGCATTGAATACCTGTGGAACTAAAGAAAAATCCCCAACATAAATACAGACTCGATGTGATGCATAGAGAGCCTTTTTTAATGCCATTTATATGTGCATTGGACACTCCCCAGAGAGATGCTTCAGCTTGTGTCTTGTCTCATGCATATGGAATCCTATTAACCACCAACCCTCACCACTAGTTTCTTGTCAGGGAGATAAAACAAGCTAGAGACCACATACAGGCTTTTATGTTGTTGACACGGTATCAGTACGAACTGAGAGATTATTTCCTGTTTCCATCTTGACAATATACTTCAGGAAATCTCTGTGAGCCTATGAGGAGTCTAGAAAGAGGAGATGCACAAAGAGCAGACTTCACTTGGATTGTTGAGTTCCAAGAGTTTACTTGCCTCTTAGAAATCGAAAGCCAGTGATGGGATACTCTAGTACTACCATTAATCAGCTTAGAGATCTCGGAAGCATGTAGCAGTGAAGGACAATTCTGTTCTATGACCAATTCAATAATTTCTAATTGTATAAATGTACTTTTACAGATAAGATTTTCAGGACCCATTGCTACAGTGAGTTTACTCAGTCACCTTCTTTGACTATTCACTTATTTAAAGAACAATGAAAGGTGCAAGCCAAGATCAGCATGTCAGTGGTATCTATCCACCACTGGTTAGGACCAATATATAAGACATAACCTATTTAATGTGTAGCCAGAAATTGTTGTTTTCTGAATCAGTCGCATTACATGTCAATTCATCTGAAGTAAATCTTGAAGGGAAGAAAAAGGGGTGGTACAAGCGCTAGCCTTGACTGTCAGCATTTTAAAAGGAATAGCCTTGGTCTTTGTTATGATTATCCACTGTCTTCGGGATCATCTGCCATGCTTACTGAGTCTTGACATGAAGTCATCATGCTATGTACAAAGCTGTAAAAGTAGTTTATTTAGGCATATGAAACCTTCAGGAGTATCCTACTTTTTAATCACTATCTGTCACAACCACGGCAATTTTGTGGAGAAATTCCAAGGCAACATCAATTTATAGATTATTCTTCATTGTAATTACAAGTGAACCAATTTCGCTTCTTTTCCTGACTCTTTTTCTTAGTGTTATTTTTTAAGTGATGGATATTCATTTGAAATACTTTGGAATATTTTGCAGGTGGAAGACCTCACTTCCAAATCTCGTAATCTTCAAAGTGAACTAGAGAAAACGTCAAAGCAGCTGAAGCAGGTCACTGCAATAGCAGAAGATGAAGCTCAGAGGTGCAAATCTGCTAAAGAAGTTATAAAGTCTCTAACCAATCAGGTTTGTTGGCTGGTCAAATCTCTCTCTCTCTCTTTCTCTCTCTGTGGATCCGTCCAAAGTACCTTCATCTCCTTCAAACTATTTGGATGAGCATCTTGCTCTAACAATAGTCTTCAGGATTATTTTCTATATTCATATAAAGCCTTAATTTGGGTGAATAGGGGTCAATGCCTTAATCTGACAGTATGGCAATAAGGATTAATCATTTGGGGGTCGTCATATATATGGCCATCACTTCACCATAAGCATGGTCATTTAAGTGTTCTTTCGCGAGAAATTGAATCTATGCAGCAGTTTCCATCTTTGACATGGTGGCCATTCAGTGTCATGTATATGATGTAAACTGTAAAGCCAAGTGAAATTGCAAGAAAGCTGAGAACCCAAACTTAAAATCTTCCAAACGTTTATCACTATTCGACTCTCTCTCTCTCTCTCTCTCTCTAGCTTGCCTGCTCGCTTACAAACACATACCATGCACACTCTCGGTTAGGCTAGTAGGTTGCTGGAATTCAATACTCAAATATAGCCTTTACTAACCATAATTGTGCAAATTGCAATTATCTTGCAGTTGAAAGAAATGGCTGAAAGACTTCCAGTTGGACAGAGAGCCCAAAGTTCTGGTTCTGTCATCAGAGAATTGTCTGGTGATCCAAACTTGATCCATAATGAGAATCAGTCAGCAAAATCTAATTTCCTAGAAAACGAGTCCCATTTTAAGTCTGTAAACACAACTCTGCTCAATGGAATGAAGCAGCAACCTGAGAAGGCAGAATGGGTGGTGCAGGATGAACCAGGTGTCTATATATCATTAGCCTCGTTACCCAGGGGAGGTAATGAGCTCAGACGTATACGTTTCAGGTATCAGCACCTTGCCATTCTTTGTCTTGGTAGCATAATTAGATAAGAGATGAATTTTGAGTCGGACCAATGTTAATATATAGATAATTATTATATATTGGGCAAAAATGGGTGTGAGGTTCATTTACACTGCATGAAAGAACCCAACTTAAAGCTGCTAGAAAGGATAACCCGAGTTCACATTGTGATGATGTGCTGGAGGCCAAGTTAAGTTCATTGCACACCAGTTTCCAGCCCAGCCTATGAACAAAATTAGATTGTGGATAGAATGTGAAATCTCAATGATCATTCTGTAAACGAGTTTTCAGAAAGCCGACTTTTATGCTATGCTTTTCTCTGGATCTTTCTTCCTCTAGCTTGAAGCATAAACCAGCCACTGCCTGCATCCCGCATTCTTGGTATTAGATTATCCATTACTTTTTTCTGCTCCGATTCCCTTCCAAATTGGTCTTCAAATTCTGAACTTCAGGAAACTGTTTAACTTGGATGGATGTCCAAATCTTGGAGCACTAACTAATTAAGTCATGCACGTTTGGACATCTTTTTCTGATACGGCATTCTTTCTCCGACAGCCGGAAACAATTTACAGAGGAACAAGCAGAGAAATGGTGGGCTGCTAATGCAGCAATGGTTCTCGAGCGACACAATATACAGAGTACATAGATTGTTCTAGCTCCCACTGGTTTTGCCGATAGTAAACCAAAGCTTCTTGACAGAAGTATCCAGGGCCCTCCTCCTCTCTGCTGGAATCTGTACATTTTTTTTTTCTTTTTCGTGATTCAGTGGAATTTTATTCGAGGATGGGTAGATGGTGACAGGTAGATTGCAGCGTGAAAATGTAGAGAGAGAACCAATAGACGGAAAGATCCTCAATGAGGGATGTTTCTTTTCAAATTTGAGCTGCTGTAATTTTCTCCATATAGTCAATAGATTTTAATCTTTCTCAATCTTATCAAGCATATCAGTTTTTTCCACTCAGATCTGCCCAAAGGACAGTCCCTTTTCTTTCCAATACAGCAAGTTTTCCTCACGTTAAAGCTTCTTTCCCATTTTATTCTAATCTTGATGAAGGAGCAGCCTTAACTAATAGTTCCTTTCAATTCTGGGTCAAATGGCATTTTCTCAGAATGCTCATTGACATCCTCCTACTCCAAGCGTATTGTTAAATGCTACGGTTTGGATGAATCAAAGAAGAGCATGCATACTCGTTACAGTAATAGAAACAAAGTCATTCTAGAGAGCTCAGTATAAACACCGGTGTCATAAGACAGAACTCCAGAAGAAAAAATGATTTCTTACGATCCTCTTTCTCAAGGATGCAAACAACTGTCTTGGCTCCAATTCTTTCGATATAATAACCGTGTGTTTCTCAGTCATACTTCCTTCTTGAATTTGCTCCAAGCCTCGGATTATTGTTGATGTCCTTTGCGCAGTATATAAACCTGGCCCTCCAAAAGATTCTGTTAAGGAATTTCAAAGTTGAAAATGTGAAATAATTGTTGATCAAGAGGTTCGTCAGGGGTTGAAGATGGCAGAAGATGTAAAACTAGCCCCCGTGCTTCCAGGGCTCCAATTTGGTGGGCGTTTCTTCAACCAATGTAATTCATTAAGGCAATCACCCTGTTTCGGCAAAAGTTGAACCCATTCTCCTCGGGCTCTGAAGAAATTTTCCCGGTCAATCAGGCCGGAAGAAAAGCTCTTGTTGCACTTAAATTTCTCCAAGCAATCACACCCCAATATTGCTACGTCCAGCTTCCTTCATCATTTCCTCCTGTCCTTTCGGCTCCTCTGTGGTGGTGATCTTCGGCAACCTTCCTGCAGCAGCATAAGTACTCGACAGAAGGATTGCATCTGCAGGGTGCTGTCTATACGTCTCACTGAGTGTTCGCTTCACATCTTCCCCCAACTCAACATTCCCATACACTCTGCAAGCACCCAGTAGGGCACGCCATGCAGTGGCATCCACCTTAACAGGCAAGTTCTTAATGAGATCATACGCTTCCTCCAGCATTCCTGCTCGTCCCAGGACATCAACAATGCAGCCGTAATGTTCGATCTTCGGCGAAAAACCATACTCCCACACCATTTTGTGGAAGCAGTTCATAGCCTCCATCACAAGCCCGCCATGGCTGCAAGCACTTAAAACTGCCAAGAAAGTGACTTCATTTGGTTTATGTCCCTCTTTCTCCATCTGATGGAACAGCCTGAGGGATTCAGCCGCCTGCCCATGATTGCCTAGAGCTGAAATTATAGCAGTCCAGGATTTCACATCCTTGTGTCTCATCCGATTAAAAATGCCAGCAGCTTTCTCCAAAAGGCCACATTTAGCATACATGTCCACCAAAGCTGTTCCTATGACTGCATCTGCGCATAGTTCTTCCTCATCAATAGATTCACAAATGTACTTCCCAATGCTTGAAGCAGTTGAGGCATTGCAAGCAGAGAACAACCCCGCCAATGTTGATGAATTTGGTACCACATTTTCGAGCTTCATTAAGTTCAACAGCTCTACCAATTCTTCTACTAGACCATACCTAGCATACTGCTGTATCAAACAGTTCCACATGGCAGCATCCTTTTGATCCATTACATTGAAGATTTTACGTCCCGCATGGATATTCCCGACTTTTGCATATGTATCGATCAAAGCAGTGGCAACATTCAGTTTCAAGGAGAAACCAGTTTTAATACAATGCCCGTGGATCGTCTCGACTCCTAGGAGATTCCCAACATCACCGCTGGCATTCAAAACGTTCAGCATCGTGGTGGCACTTCCTCTCAAACCACTCCAAATCATTTGCCGGAACAATTCAATCGCCAAACTCGGCTGAAATGCCGTAATATAGCCACCCATTAACGTGTTCCAGGAAACCAAGTCATTTTCTTGAGGGAATTCATCGAACAACTGGCGTGCATCACCGATTCTGCTGCAAACGCCATAAAAATGCAAGAGGCTGTTCTTCACCTCGACAAAAGATCCGTGCCCAGACCTAAGGACGATGCCGTGAACCCCTCGGCCGAAACCAGGAGCCTGCACTCGCGTACAAGCTTTGAGGGTCGTTACGAAAGAGAACCGATCGAGTAAAATCCCCTGCGTCCTCAAGTCATTGAACATGGCCAAAGCACGTTGTGGGTCGTCGCCAATGGAGTAACCCCTGATGATGGTATCGAACATGAAGAGGTTCGGGGATTGCGAGGAGTTGAAAATGGAGGCCGCATATCCCGTGTGCGCGATGGAAGACGCGAGGAGCTTGCTCAAGCTGAAACGGTCTCTGTCGAGGCCGGTTTTGACCATATAGCCATGGATTTGAGAGATCTCAGAAAGGGTCTTGCAAGATTTAAGCAGAGAAACGAGCGAATGATCCGAGCCGAAGACGGAGCTCAATCGTCTAGCGTTAATCATAAATGGGCGAAAGTTTGGGTCTTTGCCTCCAGTCGAGTGGTGTTAGCCAATTAAGATCATGAACCAGCTTTAAGACAGAGGCACCAAAAGCGAAAAGCTGTTGGAATAAGCTTTGAGATGGATCGTTTATATAAGATCGCGCGTGGCAAAATACTCATAGCAGACAAAGTTTGAATCTTTAATGAAAGAATCTTAACAAGTCGAAATTGAAAAGCTGGGATGGAAAATGGATACTGGAGAGTAGGGATTGGTCTCCCCACTTCTAATCTTCTTCTACGGATGATGAATCATCTCAAGTTCTTGACAGAACCCAAGGTTCTGACTTTGAAGAACAGTTCTTAGAAACAGAACCCAAGTTTGAACTTTGAACTTTGAGAATCATTTCAAGTTGTGGACAGAACCCACGATTTGAACTTTGAGGAACAGTTCTTAGAAACCGTCGTCGGCGTTAAAGCCTAGACTCGACTAGGTTATTTTGTTTCATAATAGTAGGTTCAGGTCGTTGGCATGACTGGCGACATGGAACATTGTCGCTCCAGGAATTAATCTTATGATACAATCTGCCTTTAGGTGCTTAATCCACCACATATCAATGCATAAGCATGTCCCAAAATCGGATTCAGTTGGGGTCTATACTCCGCCCTAGAAACATCCACGACTCATGATGAAACACCGCAGATTGTTTATGCCAATATTTTGTGTCACTAGGGTGTGACGGCATGATACCCACGTAAACGGTCTGGCACTGAGCCAATAGGACTCCTTTTAAGTTTCGTGACTCCTGAGAACTGATTAGGCCCTGTTTGGCAATGTGCCAAACAGTGACTGATTCTTGCCAAACAGATTCCCGATTTTTGTTCCTGAATCGGTTTGGGACGAGTAATCGCGTTTGGTAAAATTTTTGTTTTAGGGAACAAATTTGTTCCGAGAATCGGTTGGGAGTAGATTTGAGAATAAAAAAAAAGTTGATTCTCGCGTCGAGAATCAAAAAAGTTAATCAACACAATAAAACTCTTCTTCTTTCCTTCCGCCATCCGCAACCGTCGCCGTCGCCGCTCGCCGCCGTCCGCCGCCGCCGTCGCCGGCCCGCCGGTCCGCCGAGCTCGCCGGAGGCTCGCCCGGCCCACCGGCGAGCCTCGCCGGGCCGGGCAGCCCGCCCGGCCACCGGCCAGCTCGCCTAGCCTAACCTAGGTGGCCGGGTGAGCCTCGCCCGGCCTCGGCGAGGCCCGCCCGTCCACCAACGAGGCGAGGTGAGGCCGAGCCTCATCGGGGCCGGGTGAGGCCCGCGGCGCCACCGGCCGGGCTCACCTAGCTGATCGGTGGCCGGGCGGGCCTCGCCCGGCCCGGCGAGGCCCGCTCGTCCACCGGCGAGGCTCGGCCTCACAGAGATCTAGCGAGGCCGAGCCTCGACAGGCCGGGCGAGCCTCGCCCGATTCCGGCGAGGCTCGGCCCGATGAGGGCCGGCCCGCCGAGGGCCGGCAACGCTACGGTGTGAGGTCGCCGACGACGACCGGCCACAAGAAGAAGAAGAAAAATAGGAGAAAAAGGAAAAAATGAAAAGAAAAAATGAAAAAGAAAAGGAAAAAAGGAAAAAAGGTTAAAAAAAAAAAAAAAGAAAAGAAAAAAAGTAAAAAAGTAGAAAAAATTATTTAAAAATTAAAAATATAATTTGGAACATAATCAATCAACACGTTATCAAACGCAATTTATTCATTAGAATCGAAATTTTAGACGATTCTACCAAACACGTTTTTTACTCAAAATCGCCTCCAGGAACGAGAATCAAAATGATCATTTTTCGTCGAATCGTTCGAGGAACAGAATCGTTACCAAACGCACCCTTAGTGTCCTGTCTCACTTCTAGGCCTCTTGGGCCAAGCGCTTGATCAACTGCACACATCCAGAAGAGCAGGGGAATTCAAGTTTTTGCAACTCGGGCGGGTCTTGTCAAAAAAAAAAAACTCGGGTGGGTGGCAAGTCGTTCAAGCCGGGCATCAAATCAGACATTCACACCTCGAGTGCAACCTCGGGCAACAGAATTATCGCACAAAACAGCCAAAAATGAAATATAACAGACCAGTTGAAAGTGTGAATCTTAAATATAGGAAAATTGTATATACAATGACTTCTTCCAAAGGTCAGTGGCATCGAATCCTCACCATCATTGTCATACATTGAGGAACCAAAATTTTTCTTAGAGCGCCAAACCAGATGCTACAAATGGTACCCCCAACAACAAAAGGACAGCCGATTGCATAAACCTATAAATCTACCTTCCTTTCAAGAAATTCTTGACAGGGCGGTCAATTCGTGCCTTCTCCTCCCTGAAAGGTTGAGTTGATGCATCTGCAAGGCTTGGTAATCTTGGTGCGCTCCCCTTACCTTTCTGGGCATTAGGTCCCACCACCTCTATCATATACTTCCACCCATCAATTGGTCTTCGCCGGCTAAATATGTGGCTCTTTATGAAACTGGCTATCTGCACAACAATTTCAACCCCGTGTGAAAAGGAACTGAAAATGAGGAGCAAGAGTGAAATTTGAGGAAGAAGAGGTAGGGAGGGAGCCATAATGTTATGATTATTTATGTCAGAGGAAATACAATGCAGTAACAAGGGGAAGCAGCCCATGTCCTGCACAGACTGCTCGATGACTGGAGATCTTTCATTTGGGGGGGAAATGTACATGCTTCCTGCGATATTAGGCCTAAGAAATGACAGAAATGATGAGATGAGATCCTGATTTGGTAGGATCTTTAGACAGTATCAGGTCTTAGTCCAAAAGTAATGGGATGGGTATGATATGTCTCAACATATATAAATTACAACAAACCATGGTGCAGAATGTGAAATGCGAAAGAATGGTAGATGGCATTTGGAATTACTGCATGATTATGCAACTGGTCTCTATAGTATTATTTTTCCTACAGGATTTGTACTTTAAAGGCAGATGCTTCCATATTAACATGCAATATTGACAGGTTTCAAACTTGAATTGACAGTTATATGACACTGACACATGGACAAACCTGAAATTTGCTGTATGCAATACGGCGCTCAAATTCTTGGAGTAGAATATCTTCCTCCCTCTGTGACATTTCCCACACATTTTCATCTTGAGACTTGGATGTTGTTTCCCAACCATCAGGCTTATTTTTAAACTCAGAAGATCCCGATAAGTTTGTTGAATTCCAATCAGAACTAGGAGAGCCAAAAATCCTGCAATTAATTTTAAGTGCACAAAAAGTAGTTAAGTGCATATCTCTGGGAATTCACATCTCACAGCAGGGCTTCTAAGTACCAGAGTAAAATTGTGAGACAGCAACCATCAAAACACAGTAATGCACTTTCCCTGGGAATGATCATAACAGACTGTAGTCGTGATAGTCTTTTCGTCCAGGACAAAAACCTCAAATCATCTTCATGTGGAAAGAAACAAATTAAAACATGGAGAAAGAACTAAACAATATAATACTAGAGAATTGTGGCAGTTCTCGAGTATTATATTGTTTAGATCTCTAGCATTATATTCTCCATTGCCAGGATAATCGGTGGAAAAGACATCATTCGGTAAAGCAAACTGTCAGTTCCCAAGAGCAAATGGAAGGACAAGGGGTTCATATTTTGATAACCAGGCATCAATCTTTTGACAGAATGCAGTCTAATAAGCAAGAGGTTATCTTCCTAGTGATAAATTACGACCAAAAAACAAAGTTTATGCTCTATAAAACTTCAGGATTTTATATGCTAGGATTCAGCATGAAGTACAGTGAATATGATCCTCGCCATTTCTTCGTACTTTCTTTAGCAGCTACATGATTGATCAGATAATTACCGACATGGACCAAAAATCACAAAAAAGGCCAGAGAAGACCTCACATCAGGGTATAAATAAAACAATATATCTTTCGTTCACAGCCATAAAACCATATAAGGTTCAGTAAATGTAAGCCTCAAATCAATTTCACCAGATAATCTGAATCGGCTTTCTTGCATATTGTTCTTTGAAAAGTGGCAACTTCAAAAGCAGGAGTTACAAACTGGGACAAAAGATGATCCTCCTATTTGGAAAAAGTCAAGATCTCTTAGACAGTAGTCGTGAAAAACACCTAATTAAAGAACCCCATCCCAGAAACATCAACCATATTTTCAAAACATTAAACTTACCAAAGATGCGATGCTAACATCCCTGAAGCCAATATGCCAAAAATAAAGAATAAATCTATCAAAAACAGATGCAACCCTTGAGCGAACGAGACACAAGGCTAGTGCTAGAGTGTTTACACGCCAGCCAAAAAATACGTTTCAAAACTTAATCCCATGGCCTTTGAGCATCCTCGTGGACTTGAGAGACATTTGCCTACTTGTCACATTAGCAGCTGGATTCACAGAGATGACAGGATACCACGTTGATTTTCACTAACAAGGACATATGCAGAGAATGCTTATATCCAATTGAAGTACAAATGAAACCTGCAAAAGAGAGAACCGCTTCCTCCCAAAACGTCATTTTCCTCGGCCATCTCTTGAGCTAATTCCAAGCTAGCACTGATGTCTACCTCAAATTCGAAAGTTCTTAGGAATAAACTAAAGGCAGCCTCTAACATAGCCTCCATCGCTTGTGCCAGCAAATTCATACCTTTTCAACAATTAATAAGTCAATGCAACTCGTTAAAGATCCCCTCGCACTTCAATGAACCAATCATACCAAAAGCACAGTCCAATGCACCAAAAGCCAACACAGATAAGAGAGAGACAAATCAGAGACCGAATGGAAACTTGAAAAAGAGCTGAGAACATACTCGGAAGCGGTATGAAGCAATCTCTCGATGTCATCTCCAGCACCGAGCTTGGCCTCCTCCTGCTTCTCGATCTCCTTCGTCCACAGCCCCGCGTGGATCCTCTGCTTCTTCAACCTATAATCCTTCTTAATATTCTCCAAGCTGTACAGCGAAGAATCCGCGCTCCCCACCTCGCTCCTCTGCTTCTCCCGCTGCCTCAGCTCCTTGCCCTTCGACACCTTGCTCCTCTCGCCCCAGTTCTCGTTCATGTCCTCCACGAACGCCTTCGTCTCGGCGTCCGCGTCCGACGGCAGGACGACGGCCGGGGAAGGGTCCGACGACGGGAAGTTCACGTCGCTCTCCCACGGCGCTCGGTTCCCGGACGACAGGTCGTCCGGCAACCACGCCGTCTCCCAAGCGTCGTTCCATTCGTCGCCGCCGCGGCCGCCGTTCTTGGTGGAGAGCCCTCTGGCGGCGGCGGAAATGGAGCCGAGGGCCGACCGGAGGGCGAGAAATTGAGCAGGATTCGGCGATCCGATCGTCGGTTTCGCTAGTCGTTGAAGAGCGTGCATGGTTAGGTTTTAGCAGAGCCTTTAGAAGGGTTTAGCAGGCGAAGGGACGGGACAGGACGGGAGAGGAGGAAGACGATGATGGAGAATACGGAAGAATTCTTGCAGAAGTGTCGGCCCGGCCCATCACAGACCGGCCCGTTTCGGGCCCATATTCGTAGCCCAACTCTTTTCTTTTCTTTTCGACGATCCAAAGGTACGGCATGAAAACCCGATCGCTTGAAAGCCCCATGTAAGCCCATAAATCGGCTAAAGCCGGACCTTTGGTTTGTACATATATAGTAATGATCTAGAGGAGTGCTGCTAGTGGGAGTTCAAACGAGCTTTTTTCGGCGTACAACATTTCCTAAACTTCCTCATTTCCATTTCTAGCTGAACCGTGTCATTTTTCTATCCGGGCCCTGACCAGGTTGAGTGGCGCATGACATCTTTTTTGGCGGCCATGGCGAGCCACTGTGTCGCCAAGTCCTCAACATGTTGTCACGCTGCCCATGAACCATCGCCGTCTAGCTGCGAGCCCAGCTCGTCATCTCTCTCCCTCATGCAACTCACGACCACCACAATGAAGGTGGCAAACTTCGCGCAACCACAAATGACCTCAAATCCAGGGTCGCCCGGTCGGTCGGCTTCCAAGGAAAGGTTGTTTTCATTGAGAAACCTAGTCATGCTATTTGGAGAATCTTTCTCCGTGTGGTAATAACAATCTCGAGTCTCCTATGATTAAAGTAATTGATGCTAAAGTATTGCCAACTCAGTTTATATACATCCTTCACTTCATAAAGCCTTTAAAATCTACAAGTTGTTGAGCGACTTTTAAGGCTCAAAAAGAGAAAAGAACGTTATCCTCAGAAGTCGCAAAGCAAGACCACGGTAAGGCCTACGCACGCCTACCTCATGCACATAAGAAAATTTGAGAATCATCAGCACTAAGCTCTTTTCAAAAAGAGAGCGCAGACATCATTTTCGATCGGGAAGAGGCATCGAGAAGATCGTGAAGTTGACGGAGCAACCGCCGACGACGCTGGTTCGGATTGACGGATTAGGGTTTTTTTTTACGTGGACAAGTTACGGACAGCGGCGGAGGAAATAGCCAGAAAGAAACGGAGAATTTTAGATCGCGGTCGCAGTCGAGCCAGGCTGGTCACAAGTCACGAGACACGAGGAAGGGGAAGAAGATAAGCCCCACGCTTACTTGATCGTGCAAAGGGCCGTCGTACACGTACTTTTTGTCCCTTCCATCGAGAAAAGGGATAATGATGTCGACCTCGAACCCGACGCATTTCTCTTCTTCGTATGGGGGGAGCAAAACGAGGGACAACTCCATCAGACGGTGGAGAATGCTCCTTCGCCCGGCGGCTGACGTTTAGATTGGTTTACCCGCCGACGGCGGCCACTGAGACCGAATGCTCCGTGCACCGGAGACCCTATCCATCGATGTTTCGTGAGCCACTGGAGTTCGCAAGATGCTCTCTTGCCCCATTCCCTATGAAGCGACAGTTGTTGCCCTTGTGTACTCCACGTGTTTTAAACTTCGGTTGGTATCGAAACTAGATGGAACTGATCATTTTGTTTCGATAGTTACGATGAAATTAATCAAGGGCATCGGCCGGGAAAGACAGGAGTGAGAAAAGAAAGAAAAATCATCTGTCTCCCTTCCATCTTCATAATCTAAAAAGCTACAAGTGAACATCCGGCGAATTTACAAAGAAGGGAGAGGATGAAAGAGTGGAAAAAGTGTATCGCTCGAAAACCCTTCTCCATTTCCAGCTTCTTTTTTCTCCTTTTTTCCCCTATTTCATCTTACAGTCCTCCTCCTGTTTTCACTTCGGAACCCCTAAACTGTCTGTTTCTTCTCTTTCACTAACGTTAAAGTCTAAATCAATTAACCCGACGCTCTCATGGGGCATTAAGCTCGGACTGCAGAAGAGCGTAATGATTAGTAGCCTCGTCTTCCATCTCCCGCACCAACCCCTCGCACAGATCGATCGACCCTTGGCCTTCACCAACGCTGCCGCACAGCCCATCGTCGCCTTTTTCGATGCCAACGCCGCGTCCAACCTCGCTGCTCTCTCTGCTGGGCAGGCCGAGCTCGTCGTCGGAGGCCTCGAGCAAGCGCCTCATCACCCTCTCCCTCTCGTCTCCTCCTTCGCCTCCACCTTCCCCCGCAGGCGAAGGAGGGGCTTCTTCGGCGGAGGCAGTGAAAGGGTCGGAGGAGCCAGAGGCGAGTTCTCGCTGGAGGCTCGTGATGAGGGACGACAGGTCTTGGCCCGCCACGTCTTCCTCTTCCTCGAGGAGGGAGAGAATGTCCCTGTACGACCTTTGCCGCTTCTCCTCCTCTTCTTCATCGGGGTTCGCCTCTCCCCGGCGCTTCAGTGGTGACGTTTCCGCCATTGGAGAGGGCTCCTTTTTCCTTTTTCCTCTGAGCCCTTTCTGTGGACAAGCGAGAGAGGATGGGAGGGAGAGAGATAAGGTGGTGAGAGTGCATACCAGGAGAGGGAGGAGGGCAGGAAGTGAAGACATTTATATAGAGGAGGAGGAGGAGGAGGCAAAGAATATTTAATTAAATTTCGACCAGGAAAAAAAATATTTGGTTCAAAACTTAATATAGAAAAAATGACACAAATAAACAGTTTTTTTAATCCTGAACTTTTGGTTAAATGTAATTCTTAAACTTTTATTTTATTCAATATGGTTTATAAACTTTAGCCTAATTTGCAATATAATCTCTGAATTTTAAATTTGTTTGATGTAGTTTTGAATCCTGATAAACATATTCAATTTAGTCTATAAATTATGTTCAATATTATCTCTAATCTTAAATTAATAGAATAATTATATTTAATATTTTCATATAGTTCAAGAACTATATTGAACAAATACAAAAATTTAAGGATTATATTGAATAAATTAAAAATTCAATAATCATATTACATATCTACCAAAATTTAAAAATCATTTGTGTCGTCATCCTTTAAATATAAATTAAATGTTTTGGGGACTTTGTATTTAGCTTCATTTCGACAACCCCATAGCTAGAATGGTTCTTGCCAAAAGAGGAGCTTCAAATCTATTTGGAAGTATTAACGGTGTCCTTGATTCGGATCCATTGTCACTGTCGACTTTCTTCTGATTATTCTTGTCCGAGTAAAGCTAAATCGCAAGAATGATTTTTGTTCCTCCATTTTTAACCATTAGGTACCACCAAGCCGTCGTTAAATTTGAAAAAAGCCTTAATTAGGAGGGCCGAGAAAAAAGGGGCCCCTGTCCCCCTTAAGTAAGCCCACTCTGCATTTTCCTCTGGGCCCAAGCCCATTTAGAGGTTTACTGTTCAGGAGTTCTGACGCCTGTCCAGAATAAGTAAAGGAGAAAACCCTAGCTACGATTCTTTTCTGAATCCCCTCTCCCCTCGCCGCGAAGCGGAAGAAGAAAGAAGAAGAAGAAGAAGCGCCTCCTCAGCAGGCGGCGAGTCGCAGCGGAAACCGTCGTCCACGAGCTTGTCGCCATGGGTCGCATGCACAGTCGCGGGTACGTTTCTGCTTTCTATCGTTTCTCCGATTGTCTGTTTGGATGAGCAAGTGGCCGATTCGTCATAGCTCGTGCGTGTGATTTTTTTTGCAGTAAGGGCATCTCGGCCTCGGCGCTTCCTTACAAGAGGACTCCACCGAGCTGGCTCAAGATCTCCTCTCAGGACGTGAGTCGAATCTCTCTTCATCTGTGTGAGTGAGTTGGAGGTTTCGTGTGAGGCGGGCGTGTGTCGCGGGACTGATGATTCGACTCGATTACTGCTGTAGGTCGAGGAGAACATCTGCAAGTTCGCGAAGAAAGGCCTGACGCCGTCGCAGATTGGTGTCATTCTTCGTGACTCCCACGGGATTGCCCAGGTGAAGAGCGTCACCGGGAGCAAGATTCTGCGTATCCTCAAGGCTCATGGTATGTATTACTTTCCATATTCATTGTATTGTATTTATGAAGTGGATTTGCAAGTTAACATAGAAAATGGATTTCAGATGTACGGAAGTGATGTAGTACTTAAGTTGTAAGCTTGATGACTTTGGCGGCTGTAACCCGTTAAGCACGGCTTTAAGAGCATATAAGTTAGATTTTGGATTGGAGCTTGTTATGTTATTGTAGTCCTCAAATCATCCTGAAAACTGTTCAATCGGATTAAAAATGTCGTTTTTGGAATCCAGTGCATGTTTCTGCCCTGCGTAAAATTTGGGTATCAATTGTTTGGGAAGGCATGGGCTGCAACTGCTTCTAACTAAACAGCACAAGTTGTTTGGCACACTGGTTCAATTCTCCGATTTGGATAGCTGGAAAGACTCCTCTTTTCTGATGATTTGGTTTTGCTTTTCCAACAGGTCTTGCGCCCGAAATTCCTGAGGATCTCTACCACCTCATCAAGAAGGCAGTGTCCATCAGGAAGCACTTGGAGAGGAATAGGAAGGACAAAGATTCCAAGTTTAGGCTCATTCTTGTCGAAAGCAGGATCCATAGGCTTGCGCGCTACTACAAGAAGACCAAGAAGCTTCCCCCTGTCTGGAAATAGTAAGCTCTCTTGCTGATGTTTGTTGAAATCTTTATGTTGCACAGTAGTAAGCACAATATCAAGTTTTGTTCTGCGTATTTAATGATTCTCTAATTTGTCACCATCTAGCAACTTCAACTGAAACTATGGGAATTAGTCTTTAGTAGTTTTTGACCTGCACATGGGCAGGGGAGTCCAAAAGACAACTCCCTTGCTAGACCAATCGACTCTTTCTTCCCTAATATGAATCTAAGGCCTTACTACCTGACTTGGAGTGGTAGCTCGACCTATGAGTCTGTTACAGATGTCTGAGTCTTCCATGACTCATGGTTGTAAATATAATAGATAAACCAATATGGTCTTGCAGCTTAGCAGTTGTTAACTTATCTTGACATCGAACTTTTAAGTTTTGGATGTCAGAACAGAGTCATAACGTACTATTGTCTCATGCCTGGTTACTCTTTTTGGTATAGATATACTTTCCTGCTGGTCTTGGTGTTTTCCTGTTTCTAGTTGTCTCCTGTTAAGGGCAGATTGGTTGAAAATATCCTTCAAACTTCATCTTTTGTCTAGTAATGTGCATTCTCCATTATCCTGTCTTCTATAGATTTATTAAATTTTATGATTTTATTTATCCCTTGTTTTTTGTCTGTGTTGCAGCGAGTCTACAACTGCTAGCACTCTTGTGGCTTAAGCAGCATTTTGGATCATAAACCAGTTTTGATGTAGCATTTGATTGCTGGTGGTCATTGATGCTCTCTCACTCACTATTGCTCTTGAGAATTTCATGTAGTTTGGATGAAAGTATATTTTTTATTGTACTCTAGGTGAGGATAGAGAGATGAGATTTGTTGTGTTTGGACTATCATTTTCATTTATTGATTTTGAAGTTGACCTATGTAGCGTCGTCTTGGTGCTAATGGTTCAATTTGGAAATAGCTTACTTCCAATTGCTCCACAAGTTGGAGCTCTCCTCTCGGTTCATTTGAAAAAAAAGATGAGGATATCCTCTTTTGAGGACATCATAGTTTAGTGGTAATTCAATGACAATCTCATGCTGGGGACCGATTACAAATTACCAGCCAAACACGATAAGGAGCAAGATGCTGTCGATGATAACGTATGATGTTGGTTGATGCAAAGTAACACAACTGCTTTCCATCTTTTTCCTTTGTTGGATTGAGGACGTCTGGTTCCGAATGTGGCTTCTCTAGTTCGTGATTCATAGTCGAATGTATGCCTGAGAGAGTCAATTTGAGGCAGGTCTGAAATGGTCTTCTCGCGGTTGTAAGTTCTAACTGCTGAAGTCGGGTGAATTTAGGTTTAGGTACGGTGTTGTCACTCGAGCTGTAGAAGCAGCAAATCTAACAGATTTATTATCAAATTCTTGACCAGGAAAATGTTTATTTGAAAGCAAGAACGACTGGGCTGATAGACTCAATCGGCTTTATTTGGTATTTGAAACCTTTTCCTTCATTTCCTTGACAGCAACTAAAGGTTTAGTCCTCGCACTCTTTTAAATGTTCCACTTGACTTGCGGCTTTGAGGTGCCAATGCTTTGGTGTTGTCCTGCTTCACCTCGACGCTCGTCATCAGAACAGTCCCCGCATAAAACGGGAGTGAGGTCCGACATCGTGGATTTGCAGTCATCTAGCTTGAAAAGGAGTCACTATTCTGTCTGAAGTGCTAAAGGTGGAAATGGTGCGGCTGATTAAGTACGTGATGAGATGAAAATGCAAGTACACCGACCCATAATTCAAGGATGCCCACGGAGTCAATCAAAGAGCGGTACCTCTTCACGACAGAATTTGCAGAACTGTTAGTTGCCTGATTTAAACCCCTGACTAACGCAGCCGGTACCTGGAAACGAAAAACACCAAATGGCTTTTAGAGGAGAGGAAGAACAGGGAATTCGATAAGAAAGATTATGA
The DNA here is from genome assembly GCA_014182725.1 of Eucalyptus brandiana. NCBI lineage: Eukaryota > Viridiplantae > Streptophyta > Magnoliopsida > Myrtales > Myrtaceae > Eucalyptus > Eucalyptus brandiana. The sequence continues at coordinate 39,971,345 of CM024674.1, forward strand.
ATCGGAGTTATTTGGTGTTGTCAAGTTCTTTCGATTTCTCTTGTCAGAGTTAGCTATCGGGGGAATGAGCTGGCGTTACTTTATTATGAGTGAGATTATAGTTAATAATTAGAACACCCTTTGATAACAGGTTGTAACTAATTCAATTAAGAGATGATACAAGATGAATGCTTGCGCCTACGCCTGTATTTTTCGTTCTCAAAAGAGTCAAAATTTTGACTAAGTTGTGCCCGATCTGTGTTTAGCACGGTATACTTATATAATGATACCTCAAAACTGGCAGATTCTTGAGGCAAAAGGTGGTTCCTTGATAATTTTGCATGCTGGTAAGTGAACAATCCCTGTTATTTCCAACACCAATGTATATGTAAGAAAGAATGCGATCAATGAATACTCACTTTGAAATGTTCTATATGCTTGATAGCATCGTTAGGGAACCTTATGCGCAACTCAACTTCTCGAACTTATCAAATTTCTCCCAGCGCTGGATTGTGAGATCTACTTCACCATGCATCACAGCAAAGTAATTAGGTACATTCAAACCAAACCCACAACTGACTGTACAACTCTGCGGACATGAGTAAACTTTACGAACCTCATCTTATCCTTTGCTTCCGCTTGTTGCTGATTAAGCACTGCGAGCTCTTCCTCAAGAGCCTACAGAAAATAGTAACATCAAAGTCAACAATCTTTTGATTGATTAGCAGGTCAACGACGAGCAAGAGTAGCAGTCATAGATCAATTGATATACCTGCATTCGGAAAGCAGTTGGACCGTCACCAATGAGTTTTACCATAATCAAATCAAGGATAAACAATTCGAGTTCTTCTGATTATTCTTGTCCGAGTAAGCTCATCGCAAGAATGGTATTTTTCCCCTCCATTTTAGACCTCATTAAACTTGAAAAAACTTGATTAAGAGAGCCTGAGAAAAAGAGGAGTGCCTATCCCTCGTAAGCCCATTCTGCATTTTCTTCTGGGCCCAAGCCCATTAGAGGGCTTCTGTAAGGAGTTCTAATACAAAACCCTAGATACTCGCCTGGATCCCCTCCCCGTCGTCGGAAGAAGAAGAAGAAGAAGCACCTCCTCAGCAGCCGGCGAGTCGCAGCGGAAGCCGTCCTCCACAAGCTCGTCGCCATGGGTCGCATGCACAGTCGCGGGTACGTTCCTGCTTTCTTTCGTTTCTCCGATTGTCTGTTCGGATGAGCAAGTGGCCGGATTCGTCATAGCTCGCGCGTGTGAATTCTTTTTTGCAGTAAGGGCATCTCGGCCTCGGCGCTTCCTTACAAGAGGACTCCTCCGAGCTGGCTCAAGATCTCTTCTCAGGACGTGAGTGGAATCTCTCTCATTTGGTTTTCGGTTTCGTGTGAGGCAGGCGTATCTCGTGGGATTGATTCGATTCGATTCGATTCGATTCGATTCGATTGCTGCTGTAGGTGGAGGAGAACATCTGCAAGTTCGCGAAGAAAGGCTTGACGCCGTCGCAGATTGGCGTGATTCTTCGTGACTCTCACGGGATTGCCCAGGTGAGGAGCGTCACCGGGAGCAAGATCTTGCGTATCCTCAAGGCACACGGTAAGTTTTTACTTTCCATTTTCATTGTATTCGTGAAGTGAACTTTGCCTGTTAATATATGGATGCTGTCTATATGCTAGCTATGGAGTACTTAAAGTTGTAAGCTTGATGACTTTGGCGGCTGAAACCAGTTAAATCACTGCTTTAAGAGGAGATTAGTTAGTTTTTTGGAGCTTGTTATGTTGTTGTGGTCACGAAATCATCCTGAAAACTGTTGGATCGGATTGAAAAGAAGTCATTTCTGGAATCCAATGCGTGTTTTTGTCTTGCGTAAAAGTCGGTATAGATTGTTGGAGAAAGCATCGGCTGCTGCTGCTTCTAACTAAGTCAGCACGAGTTGTTTGGCACAGGAAAGTCTCCGCATTTTCTGATGATTTTCGGTTTTGCTTTTCCAACAGCCCTTGCGCCCGAGATTCCTGAGGATCTCTACCACCTCATCAAGAAGGCAGTGTCCATCAGGAAGCATTTGGAGAGGAACAGGAAGGACAAAGATTCCAAGTTTAGGCTCATTCTTGTCGAGAGCAGGATCCATAGGCTCGCGCGCTACTACAAGAAGAACAAGAAGCTCCCTCCTGTCTGGAAATAGTAAGTTCTCTTGCTGATGTTTGGCTCTTTTTGTTGAAACCTTTATGTTGCATGATAGTAAGCACAATATATCAAGTTCTGTTCTGTGTATTTAATGATTCTTTGTCACCACCTAGCAACCCTGACTGAAACAATGGGAGTTAGTCTTCGGTAGTTTTTGACCTGCATGTAGGCACGGGAGTCGAAATGACAACTCCCTTGCTAGACCAATTGACTCTTTTTTCCCTAATGTGAATCTAAGGCCTTAATAGCTTCGTGACTTGGAGTGCCGGCTCGCCCTATTAGTCTGTTACAGATGTCTGAGTGGTCCGTGGTCCATGGCTCATGGTTGTAAATAGAATAGATAAACCAAAATGGTCTGCAACTTAACGGTGGTTAATTTATCTTGACATTGAACTTTTAAGCTTTAGATGTCATCATGTTAGAACAGAGTCATTACCGACTATTCTTTCATGCCTGGTTACTCTTTTTAGTATAGATATACTTCCTGCTGGTCTTGGTGTTTTCCAGTTTCTAGTTATCTTTCATTAAGGGCGGATTGGTTGAAAATTTCTTTCAGACTTCATCTTTTGTCTTGTGCATTCTTCATTATCCTGTCTTCTATAAGTTTATATTATTTTAATTATCCTTTGGTTTATGTCTGTGTTGCAGCGAGTCTACAACTGCTAGCACTCTTGTGGCTTAGGCTGCATCGTGGACCATGAACCAGTTTTGATGTAGCTTTTGATTGCTGATGGTCATTGATGCTCTCTGTCACTCACTCGCTCTTGCTCTTGAGAATTTCATTTAGTTTGGATGAAAGTATATTTGTTATTGTACTTTGGGTGAGGATAGAGAGATGAGTTATGTTATCTTTTTGACTATCATCTTCATTTTTATCGATTTTGAAGTTGACCTGTAGCGTCGCCTTGGTGATATTGGTTTAATTTGGATATAGCTTACTTCCAACTGCTCCACAAGTTTGAGCTCTCCTCTTGGTTCATTTGAAAAAAAAGATGATTTTAGTGGTAATTCAATGATGATCTCATGCTGGGGATTAATTACAAATTATCTGCCGAACAAAATAAGGAACGAGATGCCGTCGATGATCATGTATTCTGTTGGCTAATGCAATGTAATGTAACACAACTGCTTTCCATCTCTTTCCTTCGTTGGATTGATGGTAGTTAGTGTCATAGCAGCATCTGAGACAGGATTAAACAGCTTTATTTGGTCTGAACGTTGCTTCTTCAGTTTGTGATTTATAGTTGAATGTATGCTTGAAAGAATCAAAGTCGAGGCAGATCCGAAATGGTCTTCTAGCGGTTGTAAGTTCTAACTGCTGAAGTTGGGTGAATTTAGGTTTAGGTGCGGTGTTGTCACTCGAGCTGTAGAAGAAGCAAAATCAAACACCTCCATTATCAAATCCTTGACCAGGAAAATGTTTTCATTGAACCCAAGAACGACAAGGCCGATAGATAATCGGCTTTATTAAGCATTTGGAACCTTTTCCTTTATTTCCTTGCGAGTACAGCGAAGGTTCAGTTGTCGACAAGCCATCAAACGGGGGTGAGATCCAACATCTTCCGGACAAGCCCTCAAATGGACCATGCATGGTTTTAGCAGTCATCTAGCTTGAAAAGATGTCCCTAATCTATCTGGAGTGCCGGAAGTGCTTAAGGTGAAAATGGTCAGTATGTGTCGAGGAAAATGCAAGTGCACAGACGGATTCAATATTAAAGAACACCTGTGGAATCAATCGAAGAGCAACTCCTCTTCAGGGTAAAATAAGTAGAATTGCTAGTTGCCCTGCTTGAACCCCTTACTAATGTAACTGGTACATGGAAACAAATAACACCAAAATGGTTTTTATTCCAAGGAAATCAATAAAAAAAAATTGGTATTATTGGTGAATGCCTGCGCTGAGGTCTCTATTTTGATTCTCAAAGAGTAAAAGTTGTGCCTGATCAGTGTTTAGCATTGTGTACTTGATTTATGATACCTCAAAACAGGCAGCTTCTTGAAGCTGAAATTGGTTCTCAGACAATTTTGCTTGCTGGTAAATAAAACAATCACTGTCATTTCCAAGTCCAGTACATATGTACGAACGAGTGCGATTAGTGAAAAAACTCACTTTTAGATGTTCTATACGCCTGATAGCATCATTAAGTAACTTCATGTGCACTTCAGCTTTGAACCAAATCTAATTTCTCCGGCTCTGGATTGTAAGATCTATATCACCATGCATCTCAGCAAAGCGGATTAGGTACATTCGATCAATTCATCCAAACCACAGCTGAACATGAGTGCACTTTATAAACTTGATCTTGTCCTGTGCTTCAACTTGTTGCTGATTAATGCAAATAGCGAAGCTAATATGCAGCTCCTGAAGAGAGAACTTTTTACTTGCCTCTTGGTTTTTGACCAACTTGTGATTCAAGATAAATATCATGAGAACAAATCAAATTTAGATTGATCATACAAGAAAGATAAGAGATCAAATATACTCTCCTCGTGATACATCAGGCAGGTTGAGATATCGTAGCAAGACATCCCCAATACTGCGAGAAACATCTTGTTTCGGTATATTGTGAGTCTGTGACGAAGAAGGAAGTTAAGGATGATAAGAGAAGAATTCTCCAAACGAAAGAACTTTATATTAATCGACCTGCTGCTGCTGGTGAAACTAATCAGTCGACCGTTCGGAGAAAATATTATCAAACCGACATTCGTGCCACACAACTTTGATAACTCAGCGGCGTTCTGGACAAGTCCATCCTTGCACTTTCTATAGGTTACTAGCCGTCCGGTAGGACTATCGATTTTCTGCACCGCCAACTTATCGCGGCCCATGGGCGACACGAGTAGGAGTCGGAGGAATGCGAATCAATGAGGAAAAAGATTTGGCTGTGGCTAAGTAAGAGTTCAGTGGAGGGATCTTATAAGCGGACAGATGAGACAATGCATTAACTCGGAAGGAAATTGAGGGCATCCGTTCATTGCATGATTAATTGCCAAAAACTGAACCTCAGAGCATTAGTTAACACCATAGCATCTTGCTCACGGTACAGTACAGACCCAAAATGGCACAGTACCCGACACTGAGCTGTTCGAAAGGCAAACATTTAAGTGATCGAAGACAAACCCACTAAAAACCATTCTTCAGCGCCTCATACATCAAAATCGATAGTGATCATTGAAACGCCAAACCCACTCGTCTATTGGTCAATTTGAAAAATGTCTGGATTTAGCATTGTGAGTTTTTTTTTGCTGACGATAAAAGATAATTTGAATTTCCACGGAGGAAGAGCGTGTGGCAAAGTGCAGTCAACAAGCCTTCCATACTGGTGCAGTTGAGTCTTACGTGGTTTGCAGTGTGAGGGAAGTTGCCAAATGATTTTCAGATATAAAAATAAAAAACACGGGGAGAGCGTCCGTCAGGGGGATGTAGCTCAGATGGTAGAGCGCTCGCTTAGCATGCGAGAGGTACGGGGATCGATACCCCGCATCTCCATCTCGAGATATGCTTTTCGTTTTCTCTTTTTACTTTCTTTTTGCCTTGGCCAATTGCAATACCAAACTAATTGGATACAGAAAATCAAGGTGGAATTTTAAGCGGGTCATTGAAGATGCATCAAGGGGATGTAGCTCAGATGGTAGAGCGCTCGCTTAGCATGCGAGAGGTACGGGGATCGATACCCCGCATCTCCATCCTGTGTTATGCCTTCTTGTTTTATCTTTCTATTTGCTTTTGCATTGGCCAACTGCAATACCAATATCTTTAGATGCAGAAAATAAATCTGGAGGATCAAGCGGGTCAGTTAAAGACTCATTGTTGGGTCGTTGGGTGGCCTGAATTCGGTTGAGTTAGTGCCTCGCTAGCATCCGTTCATTGCAGCTTTTACTTTTTCACGACCCGCTTCCCTCTGGACTTGCACTCACTCTTCTGGTAGGTTTGAACTTGCACTTAGGCACCGAGGTTTTCAGCAAATCAACTCCCTTGGATTTTAGTTAATATTAGACTTTGTCACTTTCCTTTCCATTATATGAACCTATGAACCTGAAAAAGGCCGTTCATTGCAGCTTTTACTTTGTCACGACCCGCTTCCCTCTGGACTTGCACTCACTCTTCTGGTAGGTTTGAACTTGCACTTAGGCACCGAGGTTTTCAGCAAATCAACTCCCTTGGATTTTAGTTAGTATTAGACTCTGTCACTTTCCTTTCCATTATATGAACCTATGAACCTCAAAAAGGTCGTTGCTTTTGTAAGTAGGCCTGCTAGCTTGCGCTACAATACTATTTTATGCCGCTGGTAGATTCTCAATGTTGCAAAAACCTAGGCATTGCAGAGTTTTAGTTCCAAGACTCGTGGTTTGCATTTTAATGTCTACTTGAATGGGCTGCAACTTAAGAGATAATATTTTCTTGATGTTGAAGGACGTTTTGATTCCGTCCCTCGTGACGTGACAGTTCATAATGTTGGATTGAATGACTCTGCACGTAGGGTGGTAGGGTTGTAGCGTTTCATGGCAGGTCACTCATACCCTTCAGTCGTTATCGTTTCCCTCTTGCAGCAGACTGGTTGGAATTTTCTGTCAAGTCTGCCTTGTAATGCATATGCTGTTATCCTGTCAATTATTCATGATGCTGCGTTTCTTTAGCTGATGCACATCTTGCTCCATATCTTTGTCGCGACGAGTCTTCCACCACTAATTCTCTTGGGGCTTAAGCTGGGTATGGACCCTAGATCAGTTTTGATGTAGTTCTTGATCAGCGTTTGTCATTGATCCTATCTCTCTCCACCGGATTTTCCATTAGTCTGGATCATAGAATTTTCTTTTATTGTACTCAGAGATGGGATAGACAGATGAGTTGATTACGTTTCGACTATAATTTACACTTACAGATTTTTGGGTTAACCATGTACTATCGGCAACAGTCTCTCAATTGTGTAAGTAGTATTTTTTTGGTAAGGGTTGTGTAAGTAGTTTATGTCTGAGTGCTCTGCAATTCTGAACCCTCCTCATGGTTCATGAAAAGCAAAATGGGGGAGGATATTCTTTTTCTGCTGAGGGTGTAAAGTCAGCCTCGGGGAATTTATCAAAACAGCAATGGAATCATCAATTTCTGGTGATTCACAGTCACGAACAGGATGCTGCCAATTATTATGGACATTCTCGATAGGAGTTGTTATGGCAGCATTTGAGTCAAGGAACTGGGAGAACTGATTCGCCTTTTGACTATAGAGGGCAAGAAAATTTGAGGGTACAGAACCTTGCTTTTTTCTAAGATAATCGAGGGGCTTAAAGTAATGCTTATGATAATCAGAGTTTGATCTGTTGGGGGAACAATACACGTAATGTTCTATCCGAACATGTTCTATCCCATTATTTGCAGTTTCCGACGAAGGAGACAAGGGTAAGGCACCGAACATGTTCTATTCTCAACCTCCATCCATCACTAGTAATCTCAATTCACTTTTCCTAATCACTAGTACACTGCACGCTACAACTAGCAGCCCCGATGGAAAAAGCTAGCGCGCTAGCTAGCTACAACTAAGTATAACCCCTATTTTATTGTATTGTCGGGATACTTGAAGAAACCTGCTGAAAAATCGGAAGTGCGCTGATGCACAAGGGCTGAAAAGCCAGCAACTTGTTAGGAGTAGGTTCTGACTTGCCCATTTCCACTATTAGGTGGATAGGTTAGGAACCCTACAGGAGGTGCTTTAGGGCAGGGCCCTTATCTTTAAAAGGGCTTGTGCCCTCCACTCGTTACCACTAAGTGTCAAAGCCAGGAGTAAAAGGAGGGACTTGAACCCTCAACCTCAGCTCTACCATTAAGCTACTGCTGAGCATTTCACGTATCACTTGATATGGACAACTTATGTTTTTCCACCAGATCACACTCTTGCCCTTCGATCGAGCTAGGGGCACAAGTAGGTAGGCAGGGGGATAGGGGCTGTTTAATCATGCTATTTGGAGATTCTTTCTCCACATGGCAATAATTGTATCTCGAGACTTCTAAGTGTTATGATGCGGAAGCTTGTACAATTTTGTAATTCAGTGAGTGAGTAATTTAGTTGATGCTGTGAAATTTTATGAAATCATTGTTAACTTTTTTAAAGGATTAATATTTTAAATGAAAGAGTGATTTATTATTTAAATATTTTAAAACTCACCGTCATTATGTAAAATTTTATAAATCATTATTAACTGTTGTAAAAGTTTGAATTTTTATATGAAAATATGATTTATTATTTAAATATTTTAACTGGTGCAAGTGCGTGGACTTGGAGCAAAAATAGGACGAGGACTTTCGGAGATTGAAGATAGAGGAAGACAAGTAGGAATCAAATAAGATAAGAAGAGTGTTATGTTTTGAAGGCTGTACGAGGGACTTAGTTTTTCTTGTACGTGGGCGTGACCCTCAAGTGAAGTGCAGTTGGCTATTTATAGCCCTCTTTCACGGCCATACTCTTTGTACGAGAAGTAAAGATACAAGCAATGTTACATGTCCTCCTTTTCAACCTATACTCTTTGAATTTAATCTACGCTCTAGACAACTACAATGTGAACACTTTCACCTATCTCTAATTCTACCAACTTCTCATATTCTCTATTAGCCATACAATACAACTATCACTTGTACACCACCACCTATAACTGCCACTTATTTCTCTAGAACCTAGTCGATGTCTAGATTTTTCTAAACAAAAAATTGATCAGGATTTTAACAGTCCTCCTTTATCAATTTTTGTGACACTCCAAGCATGTTTCTTAGCACCTCAAACTTGATTAGTGGTAGTGTTTTAGTGAACATGAGTGAAACTTCATCATCTGTCTTGCAATATTTTAGCTCAATCTCTCCATTACTTTTGCACTTCTCGAATCAAATTGATACCAACACTTTTAGTTCTTCCATGAAAAAATTAGATTTCTTGAAATAGCGATCACGGACTTGTTATCACAAAAAATCGGTGTTGGTTCCGTCTATACTTCTCTGGAGCCATAGTGCTTGACTAGTGGTCATGTTAGCTGCGATGTACTCAATTTCCACAGTAGCCTGTGCCTCTGTTCTTGTTTTTTAGATGCCCATGGGAATATTCTCAAGCTCAGTGTGAATGTATCCGCAGTAGTGCTCTTCATATCATTAGCTTAATTTGCCCCATCGCTTTTGATGTGACCGATGAGTTTAGACATTGCACTTGGGCAACTCCAGTTTCTTGTAAGTAGCTTAAAATTCCCTCGGCGGCTTCAAAGAGAACCTGACTTAGACTTTGCATGAATTATGATAGTAGACTTGTCAAACATGATATTTGGTCGTGTATCTATAAGATATAGTACACTAACGATCAGGCTATAAATAACCAACCCCTCTTCATTGAAGGTCACGCCCAAGCACATGAAAAACTAAGTCCCTTATACAGTCTTCATATTATAATACTGTTCTTAGAATTTGAAGTCGAACCGTACCTTTTTCCGATCCTTGGAATCTTTCTCGTTGTATTTCCCAAACCCTGTTCACAGTCTTCGCTCCAATTATTAAGTGCTTGTTAAATAACGTATAGCCCCCTTGCATTCTTCTGCAGTTGTTCCTTCGGGACACTCACTTACGCCTTCTTACGGAGGCGCATAACCCTTTCCTATGACGTTCCATAAATCTTGGGCCATCAGTAGCCATTCTAATGCTCCAATAATCATAGTCATTCCCATTGAAAATAGGACTGGGAAATGAGGAAGAGGTAGTTTCAGCCATGAATGTGGTGTTGAAAAATTTGGATGGGTGATTTTCGTAGAGAAAATTAGGATAAACGCCCAAGATCAACCGGACGAGGCTCTAATACCACTGTTAAGATACGGGGCAATTTTGAAAGTGAGTGGGTGAGTAATTCAGTTGGCGCAAGTATAGGTGCGTGGACTTGGAGCAACAATAGGACGACGACTTTTGGGGATGGAAGATAGAGGAAGACAAGTAGGGAGCAAAGAAAGGAAGAGTAACAAGGGACTTGGTTTTCTTGTGCTTGGACGTGACCTTCTTGTGAAGAAGGGTTGGCTGTTTATAGCCCTCTTTCTCCGCCATACTCTTTGTATAAGAGGTATAGATACATGCTACGTGCCTTCCTTTTCAACCTATACTCTTTGACTTTCATCTATGCTCTAGACAACTTCAACTTCAACATGGACTTTAATCTATCTCTGATTCTACCAATTTCTCATACTTTCTATTAGCCAAACACTACGACTCTCCCTTGTACACCACAATCCATAACTGCCACCTATTTCTCTAGAACCTAGTTAATGTCTAGATTTTCCTAGACAAAAATTGATCAGGATTCTAACGCTATGATTAAAGTCAGTGATGCTAAAGTCATTCCACGTCAGTTTACATATATCCTCCACCTCATAAAGCCTTTAAAGGATTACACGTTCTGGAGCAACTTCTAAGGCTCAAAAGAGAAAAGAACGTTATCCATAGGAATCATAGGAATCGTAAAGCAAGACGCATCCATGGTAACGCCTACCTACGCCTACCTGATGCACATGAGAGATTTGATAAACATCAACGCGAAGCTCTTTTTAAAAGAGTGCAAAGATCATTTTCCGATCAAGAAGAGGTATAGAGAAGATCACGAGGTCGATGGAGCAACTGCCGGCGACACTGGTTTGGATTGAGTCACGGACGGTGGAGGAAATGGCCGGAAGAAAACGGAGAACACGTGCTCTCGTCCCTTTATTTGCGTTTGGGTTTTGGGATGTGATGTTGACCCCGATCCTTACCCGTTTCTCTTCTTCGGATGGGGCCAAGCACAACGGGTGGACATCTCTATCAGACCGTGGAGAATGCACCTTCACCCGACGGCCGACATGCGGATTGGTTTATCCGACGATGGGTGATGTCCGCGGGTACCCCACACGAGCGCAGAAGCGCCTATCAAGATGTTGTGTTTTCTATTATTGGGATGGACCATAAGATGCGCTCTTCACATTCCCTACGAAGTCGTAGTTATTACGCTACAATCTTATGGTGTACCCCACATGTTTCGAACCTCGGTTGGTATCGAAACTAAATGCAACTGACCCTTTTGTTGCGATACTTTAAATTGAAATTAATCAAGGGCATCAAGCGGGAAAGACATGAGCGAGAAAAAGAATAAAAATCATCTGTCTACCTTCATCTTTGTAATCTAAAAAGCTACAGGTGAACATCTGGCGAATTCACAGAAGAAGAGAGAGGATAAAAAAGAGTGAAGGGAAAGTGAATCACTCGAATACCAATCTCCATTTCCAACTTTCTTTTTCGTCCTTTTATCTTATCTTACAGTCCTTCTCGTTTTTTCTCTTTGGAACCCCTGAACCGTCCGTTTCTTTACTTTCACTAACGCTAAAGTCTAAATCAACCACTAGTTAACCCACCACTCTAATGGGGAATTGGACTCGGACTGCAGAAGAGCGCAATGATTAGTAGCCTCGTCCTCGAGCTCCCACACCAACCCCTCCCACAGATCGATCGACCCTTGGCCTCCACCAACGCTACCGCACAGCCCATCGTCGCCTTCTTCGGTGCCAACACCGTCTCCAACCTCGCTGCTATCTCTGCTGGGCAGGCCGAGCTCGTCGTCGGAGGCCTCGAGCAAGCGCCTCATCACCCTCTCCCTCTCGTCTCCTCCTTCGCCTCCACCTTCCCCCGCAGGCGAAGCAGACGAAGCCGACGAGGAAGTGGCTTCCGGGCCGGCTTCCTCGGCGGAGGCAGCCAAAGGGTCGGAGGAGACGGAGGCGAGCTCTTGCTGGAGGCTCGTGATGAGGGATGACAGGTCCTGGCCCTGCACGTCTTCCTCTTCCTCGAGGAGGGAGAGAATGTCCTTGTACGACTTCTGCCGCTTCTCCTCCTCTTCTTCATCGGGGGTCGCCTCTCTCTGGCGCTTCAGTGGCGACGTTTCCGCCATTGGAGAAGGCTCCTTCTTCCTTCTTCCTTTGAGCTTTTTCCTGTGGACGAGCGAGAGAGGATAAGAGGGTGAGAGATAAGGTGGTGAAAGTGCATGTCAGGACCGGAAGTGAAAGACAGTTATATAGACGAGGAACGGGAGGAGGAGGGTCGGTCAAAATTGAGGGAAAAGAGGAGGCAAAGAGTATTTAATTTAATTTCGACCAGTAAAGAAAGAGAACATTTAGTTCAATTTAATATAAATTTAGTGCAGGGGTGGTGGAAAAGAAAAAGGTAAAAGCGAAGGAGCAAAAGGTGCAGTGCTCGAAATCTCATTGGTCGAGTCACGCCATGCGTTGGTCTGCACCGTTGGATACGAAATCTTCCGGAGATTTGAGAAATCGACGGCTACCGATCGATGAAGATGGTGCCAAGATGGTGCCACGGAAGGAAGGAAGATATCTGATGCTTGGGAGATGTCGACAAAGTAGATAAAAATATAAAGAAATAATTTAGATTTCTAACGCATGACACAGGCTATACGTTAAGAATAAGAACCCTTCTTCCTTTGGTGTTTAACAATAAAGAAATCTTAAATAGTTACATAATTATGTTGGATATATTCAAAGTAGTCATTATAGTCGGCTCATTAAAATGACAAATTGTAAGTAGCAATATACGAGCCCTGTCAAAACGCAATGTTGCGTGACTGGATACATTGATCCTATATAACAAACTTAGCATATATGGCATCATTCGAATTGAATATAGCAAATAAGAAAGGGATAATGACAAATTGTGAATAAAATATGTGAGCCTGTCAAAACACGATGTCGTGTGACTGGATACATTGATCTTGTATAAGAAACTTAGCATACATGGCATCATTCAAATTGAATATAGCAAATAAGAAAGGGACAAAAGATTAGCTTACAGGAGATGTTATCGATGAATCTCTCAGGAGTATTTGTTAACAGTGCTCAATAAGAATTGTTCGACATTATACATCATTTAGACATAAAAAAAAGAAATTTTAACCTAATGTTATTTATTTATTTAGAGTGTGTTTGGTTCGCATAAAATGACAGCGATGTAAATAATATTTTCTTTAAAACGATTACTTATATTGGGGATCGGTATAGTTCTGAGATATAATTTGGAACTAAAGAATCGGACCGGTGGAAACTTATCCGATTCCACATTTCAAAATATGTAGGGTAGGTTTTAGATTCCAAAATTAATGAACTTATTTCAATAGGTGATGGATGGAACTTTGAACCTAGATCTCTAAACAAATTTGTGTGTCTTGCTTGGACTATTTCTTCATGCAATACTATTCTATGGCATCCCATGATAAGTGTATAATGTGAAACCATTAACCTAAGCTTCAACTTTATGATTGTAAATTTTACTTTGTTAATGTTTTATATTTGTCATGTATTTAAATATAAGTTGTGATGCAAGAATAAGTAGTGATCATTAAATATAATAATTAATAGGAGGAACCTAAGTAGATGATGATAACCTATGCTATGATAGATTCCATATTTTAGAGCATGGCAGGTTTTAAGTTCTAGAAAATGATGAATCCATTCCAATTGGGAGGTTCCAAACTCGAAGTGGACCTAAAACCACTCACCCTAGTTTATCTTGCTAAAAAAAAAAATCAATTAATAAAAAAGATTTCCATTTTTTTACAAAAATGTTTAATTATTATTGATAATAATAAAAAAAAAACTTTTAGTTGATTAATTATTTCAAAAGATACAAGTTAAAAACATTTTCAGATTATTCAATTTTTATTTTTGTAAAATAAAGGGAGTTTTAGTCATAACCGAGCGCAAGGAATCCGACATCTTTGAATGGCGGTTAGCATCGAAGATAAAAGGGTTTCCAAATCTCCAAGGCAACTTGATTCCTTGCCCACTCCATGCGTTTATCCTGGTGATGTGAAAGGGCTCGAGGCAAAAGGGAGTACATGAAAAGACTCGAACCGACTTTGGATAAAATTTTCTTTCTTCTTTTTCGGCCGACGACTTTGGATAAGAATCGATATTTGATGTTCGAATCTCCAACGAGGATAACTAGTATGATCATGAGGAATTTCGACCCTTTTTCACATAACTAATCTACTTCAATAAATAATCTACTGTGAGACGACGGTCGCAATTTTTATAAGGTATTTTCATTTTCGCATTTGCACCAGTTTTCAAAAAAAGATGTTCCGTGTATCTTTGAGGTGCTGCAATTTTGAAACAGGTGCTTCTTTTACCAATGAGTGTTCCATAGCCAAAACTATGGAGTGGCCAACCATTCCCTTCTGAGGCTTTAATAATTACCAACAAACGATTACATTGTTAATTAAAGTAGATTAATTATTGATAAGATTTTTTTGGTTGGAATCATTAATAAGATTTACTAGTAACTAGATTGATAGTTAAAATAAGTTAGTTACTAACGGTTGTCATGCACAGTAAATTAATTAGTTAATCTATCGAATCGTGTATATTTATATTTGTGCATAATATTGGTTATTTCTTAATGGAATTCAATATTAATTTGTTCCTAATGATATTATGGACACCAATTATAACAACATTTAATGTTTTTAATAAGTTTTCCATAAATTTTTGTGTTTGAGAGTTATCTAGTGTAAAGTAATTTGATTAAATTAAATTTCTTGAAATTTCCATTTCATTCCATTCTTACAATCGAAACTTTGTTCCACTGCATTTTGTTACTTGAATCAAATTAAAGAATCAAGACTCACATTCCCTTCTATTTCATTCCGTTCTGCCATATCAAACGTAACTTTAATAGTTTGGCAAGAGAAAGGCCGAGAATAGGTAACCACCTTGGCAATCTTTATGAGTTTTATCACAATGATTACACTTGTTATTATGGAACATATGAATTGAGTTATACTATTCCCCCCACTGTGCAAGGGCTTGTTACTTAGCACCGCAAAAGCTTTTGAAGTCCGGAAGTCCATACACCCGATATGAAAAATCGTGCACTACTGCCATAAGCAAGTTCGAATTCTTAACATCTTTGATTGAATTATTGATCTCGTACTGCTAGGGCTACGCCATCGATGGGAGCTGTGTGTAGATGTCGAAGAAGTCATGTATAAGAAAAAGTGGTCTGACTATATAAAGTTAGATTTTGAATTTAGTGTCCACCACCCAAATTATCCTATATACCCTTGACGTGGTAAAATTGTAACTTAATAGACAAAATGGGGGGTAATATGTGCACTACCTAGGGTTACTCCATCGATGGGAGCTATGTGTAGATGTTGAAGAAGTCATATAAAACAAAGTGGTTTATCTGACTATATAAAGTCAGTTTTTGAACTTAGTGTCCACCACCCGAATTATCCTATATACCTTGACATAAAATTTTCTCTTAATGGTTAAGGTTAGGTAAACTTGTAACTTAACAGACAAGATGGGAACCACTGGGGGTTCGCCCCAGTGGCCACCCTTCCAACATGGAAGGGGGAGGTGAGGTTCAAATCCCCACCTTCTCGAGGGGGATAGGGGGTAGGGACGCGTAAGTTTGAGAGTGGGTTGCGACTCCCACGCCCGCAAGAGCGCGGGGCACAAGTCTGCAAGTGAGTGTAGAATAGGAATAGAGTAGGACTGACCAAAAAAAAAAAAACAGACAAGATGGGGGGCACTAATTGCGCCACCATCATTGAAAATGGAGATAAAATAAGAGAAAGTGATGGGGCGGCAACACTTATAAACGTGGAAGAGAATACTATCGATGGGAACTTACCAGTAATTACCCATTAACAATAAAAATAAGACTTTTAAACCTCGTTGAAAAGGAAAGTTCCTAAAAAGGTAAGCTCGTTTTCCTCTAGCAGGAAATGAAGTCGATTATTTTTTTATTTTATTTTTTGCGAGAGCTTATTCATTTATCTTTGAAGGACACCATAGGATAAACCATCTTACAAGGATTAGATTCGAAAAAAGAGTAGGTCATTATTGTCGGGCGACAAACGGAGTGGAGTCAGATGATGGTACAGGTTGAAATGCATGCAAGCCACGTTCGAGATTGGTCGGCTCATCAATAATCTCTCGGAAGGAAATGTTCGAGAGAATTTATTAAGAAAAGAAAGAAAATCCAAGATGAGCTCCTCGAACAAAGGAACAAATCTTCCAGCGATAGGCTAATTAAGCGTGTCATATATTATAATTTACAGGGAAGTGATTATGTTATGATTTCCATTTTTTTCACTTTGCTAGGTGCTCTCGAGATTGACCAACGGACTACGCTGACCGAGTATTTGACTTTTCCTGCCATAAATTTTCTTTTCTTAATTTCGCTGAAGACCGTTTTAAGTGATTCAGCTCCCTAGGATAGGGCAACAGCCCACGCCCATTGAACCCCACAAAGCTAGACTAACGAAAAGAACAGAAAAATTTTAAAAATATGCCACACTTATTAACCATACCTTATAAAGAAATATATACATTTTAGATGCACTTATTTGGCACAACAACGAGAAAAATAATGTTTTGAGGAAGACAAACTCTCTGTATTTGGATGCTTAAGAAGTATCTTCAAGACAATCGATCATTTTAAAACACATTTTTGCACCTCAAACTTTGGCTGTACATACCACTTCATACTGCACCTCTACTAAGGTTTCTTAATTTACAAAATTGTCATTATCTTTTTGAGGATATCACTACATGAATCCCAACTTCCTCAACCTACTCAAAATCAATGGACGCAACTCAAACCCTAATTAGTCATGGCAGGTTAGACGCTGGCCACTGTGACCATTTGACCTTCCCTTGAGGTCATAACATCATTAGTGGTCGATTGAGGTCGCTGAGGCCATGGCCAACCTCAACATGGTCATGATGCCATGGCCGAACTCGGATCAAGGCCGAGGAGATGCAGCAATGTGCCATCTTTTATGGTGGTCCCTTGTGCCAGCGGTGGGTCCATTGGCGGTGGCCACGGGTAATGGTGGTGGTGGCGGATTTGTGAGAGTTTATATAATTGTAACGATGAGGTAATCTTTTCGGTTGGTGATTTTATATAGAAGTATGAAAGTAGAGCATTTTTTTAAATAGAGTCATATAAGTGGTATTTCGGTGAAAATTTATGTGCATTTCTGATGTGTTGCCTAAAAAAGTATTGGCTTTCTTGCAAACGACTCACTGATTTTTTTTAATTTTTGGCCTTTTGTTATTTTACTTGATTAAAGATATCTTCTCGGTCCGATAAGTGCTTCCCGAATCCTGATCGTATCTAAAGAAAATATTTATGAAATAGCATAGAATAGCTTCTCAACGAACTGTCTAGTGCTGGCATCGTAAGGGAAAGTTTTCCACTGATGGAATAAACAATAGTATATAACTTTGATTATAGCATATTCGGCATTGATTCAAGGATCTAGTCACATGCAATGTCAAGGAATATGTGCCCAAGACCATTAACCGTATAATTTACTATTGGATTCATGATCTAAGTGACTTGTGACTTATACCAATCGTCGTGCAAAAGGAACCCGTGTTAAGCCTCATTCCAAGACGCATTAATCATAGATTAACCAATATCAGGGTTTCCACTGGCATCATAACCAAAGTAGCGGCATACGAATAAAAGAATTGCAAATGCGAGGATGGAACTGTTTGTAAAGTGTCGAGCCACGGGAAAATCATAAAAAAAAAAAAAGTTATAAACTTATTGTACTTGCACTAAATCAGTCAAAAACCTTTCAATTTTACCATATTAGTTTTAAACATTTTAACAATTTATCAACATTGTTCATCTAGCCAATTTTGACCAAAAATTAATGACGTGGAAGCTAGTAATCCTACATGGCACGAATGATGCCAATGTGGAAAATTTCTGATTTATTATTATTATTATTATTATTATTATTATTATTATTTATTGTTAATGGTTACTGGTCACTAGACAAGGCCTAGCGACCCTCACCGGCCACTAGGTGAAGGCCAACTCTTAACATTAAAATAAAGAAAATAAAAGAATTGAAAGATTAAAATTTTTCAAAAATTTCCACATCAGCGTTGTCATGCCATGTAGGATAATCAATGTTCATGACATCAATTTTCGTTTAAAAGTGGTTGAATGGACTACATTGGCAATTTGTTAAAAGGATTAGAATTAAATTAGTTAAATTAAAATGTTGAAAATTGAATTAGCATTAGTACAGTATGTTTATGACTAAACTTTCAGATTCTCGAGCTCAAATGCAAAATTTTTCACTTTTCATTTTTCAATCGGAGAAAGTTGGCATTTAAATGAGAGTTGAGTGCAAAACAAGCTGAAGAAATTGCACAAAGTTCACCTTTCTTTTATTGTGATGATATTAGCAAGATGTTCATTGATCAACGCTATTTTCAAAAGTAATCCCTCATAAGCAAATGCCCAAGTTTGGACTCGAAGAGTAGTGACCCACTTTAAGTTCAAGTTCTTGTAAAAATGGATGATAAAAGGTTTTGAGTGAACAATCAATGTTTAAATTTTTTTTTTCCTTTTTCGAATTCTTCGAGCTTTTTTCACTTTAAGCAAAAACAATATCTTGTTTGGGGAATATCTAACAATGGAGGCAACCTCGCCCCCACCTTATCAGCTAGGGCTTTACTTGTAATGTGCTCCCCCTTATATTTTATGTATCAAATGCATTAAGGACATTTAGATAGAACAAATCAATCGCCGATAAGATCCTTTGAGATATAAAAGGTAAAAGGTCGATTAAAAAACACATTATCTCAAATCTTGCTGGCTGCTCTCTTTTTCCAATCCTGATATATCGAAGCATGTCAATCAAGTCTGAAATGCATTGTCTTGTCAGATGGACTTCGCAGGCCAGGATTGTCACCTAAAAGGAACAAGGAGCGAAAAAACAAACGAGAAAGAGAGCGGGGACTTTTCTATCATGGGCTGCCCACTCCACGGCTGGTGGGGGAGCGTCGCTTTTATGCTCCATCATCAAGCTGAAGAAAGCAATGGCGAGTTTCACATCGGACAGCAGAATCCAAGCAGAATTCATAAATCAAGAAAAAGGGTCAGGTGCCGGACACAGTTCTGCCATTTGGACCCGAAAAGAAGCAGGACAGGCGGACAGACAGAGACAGGGATGGGAATGAGGTTAGTGGGTGACTAGGAGAGATTTCGCAGGTAAGATTATCACTTCAGAACCAACTATGATGACACGGGGGTCGGAGAAAAAGGGAGCCAAAAGGGATGGCGAAGCTTCACGTGGCGAGAATAAGTAAGGAGTGGAGGCCACGTTCGATCACTGACAATTTCTGGTAACGACACTGTTTACCTGTTCCTCCTTGATTTGAGAGAGAGAGAGAGAGAGGGAGGGAGGGAGAGAGAATTTGCGATCTTCTTTTCTGGCAACCAAGTGGATATTGGGCCCAAAGGACACAAGGAGGAAAAAAATAAATGACAAGTGGATCAAATTTAGGAAAAGATACGCCTGTCAGTTTCTTGTTGGCTGGCTAACTTTTTTTGGCAACCAAGTGGATATTGGGCCCAAAAAACACATCACAAAAAAAAAAATCCAACTTTAAAAAAAAAACTGTCTTCTGACAAAGAGAAAGAAAATAAAAGAAAAACAGAGGTTTTACCGAATCAAACATTAGCGAGTAAAGGTGCGCTTTGGTAACGTTTATTTAAAAATTATTTCAGGAAACAATTTTTGACCAGAAAAACGCATTCAGTAAACTTATTTCTGAAATAAAAAAGAATAGAAACATGGTTGGTAAATTTGTGTTCTTTTTTTGTTTCTCTTAATTTTTTAATATTTGTATTTTTCTCCTTTTTTTTTCTTTCTTTTTCTTTTTTCTTCCTTTTGGCCGGTTGCCGGCCTCGGCCATAGCTAGCGATTGGCCGACGAGAGCGCGACCTCGCCGCCGGGCGTGAGGTTGGCCTTGCCGGGAGTCGGCGACGCTCTGGCGAGGTTGTTGACCCTCAACTAGGGGTGTGCAAAATACCAGGAACCGCCCGGCGCTCGGAACCGGTAACCGAACCGCTCGGGCGGCGGTTCTTAAAGGGAACCGGTTCGGTTCCGGTTCCAATTTTTCGGAACCGATGGGTAATGGTCCGGTTCCGGTTCCATGGGCGGATCCGCCCACCCCGACCGAACCGGAACCTTTTTAATATTAAAAAAAAAAAAATTACTAAAAGAAATCCTAGATTAGATTTCATCTCCTCACTCCCTTCGTCTTCGATTCTCTCTCTCTTTGTCTCTTCCTCGGTTCCTCATAATCCTATCGCCATTTCGATTCCTCCCCAAGCGTTAACGCCACCACCATTGCTCCTCCGCCGCTGTTGTTCGCCCCCTTGTGTCAGCCGCCACCCGCCACAGCCGCGGAAAATTGTTTCGTGACCATTCTATGTTAAAAACCCGACCATAGACCAACTCCCCTCATTCCCAACTCATAGACCCGACCGTTTTATGTTGAAAACCAAAATTGTTTCACGTCAAGATTGATTCCATGGATCCACCCAGGAACCGGACCCAGGACCGCGGTCGGTTCCGGGTGGATCCATGCAACAAACGGGTGGATCCCGGTTCCAATTTTTCGGAACCGGTCCTTAGCGGGCGGTTCCCAGTTCTAGGTTGGGAATCGCCCACCCGAACCATGCATACCCCTACCCTCAACAACCGGTTGCCGGCCATGGCTGAGGCCAGCGACCGGCCAAAGAAAAAAGAAGAAGAAAATGAGAAAGAAAGAAAGAAAAAAAAAAAAGAGAGAGAGACATTATTTTTTGAAAGTGTTTGAAACAAGAAACAAGTTTTTTTTTGTTTTTTGTTTTTGTTCCAAATTTGTTCCCGAAAACAAAAAAATGGATTTGGAATAAAAACGCAAACAAACGTGCTTCTATTTTTTTTTTTGTTCCCCGAAACAAAAAAACACAAATTGTGTTCATAAACAAGAAATAGGAACACAAATAAACAGTCCCAAAGTTTCCTCACACGACATCAAATTTCCTCACAACAGTACGACAAATGTCGTACCAAAGTGTAGTACCAAAGCGTAGACTCTCGTGTAAATTTTTAGTGTTGATTTACCTAATCAATGAAATTCATCTAATTTTTAAGTGGAGCTTTGATGAGATGTAACGATTACAGACAAGTTGGGACTCTCGCAACAAAACTCATGGAAGACGCGGTCACTCAACACTAAGTAAAATGATGACTTAGTTATTGTTAACCGATCAACCTGGTATCTGACCATCCAATTTCTAAAGCATTCTTTAGACAAGACTTACCACCCTAAACAGACCACGGCGGGATGTAAACATCGCAACGACGTAATCCTCTCCAAATGTGTAAGACACCTGTAGCCAAGTTATCAAATGCGGTTTCGCTGTCAAAGTGACGAACTTTGTATCCATAAGCACGAAATACAGCGTCGTTTTGGCTTCGCGTGGTTCAGTTCAACCTATGTACAAACGTTGACCAGGAGCAATTTATTCGAGCCAACGAAACATTCTTGAACGTACTTTAGAATGAGTTCGCTCGTGAGTTTCAAACTCGACATCTAGGCATTCGATTGTCAACTTTTTACCTACGTAACTTCATTATGATGGAATCTAGTCTTTTCAAATTGCGAACTCTTCTTGTCTTAGGTGCGATAGAGTTTTGTTTCCCCGTATCAGTCAAATTAGGTTCCTCTGTCTCGCATGATAAGGTGAAGAGGAGCTCCATTACCCTCTCGGTGCTTAGATCTTTCTCTAAAACGAAACCTATCGAAGAACACGAAACCATTTGGAACCCCACTATCCGAGAGCCCTTCCATACGGGGTTCCGGGGTCGCTAGCTCTGGCCAACCGAATCGGATCGATGTCATGAACAACCGAGCATCTTATCTAAGTCGCTTAAAAGGGATCGGCTCTGCTTCGGGGCAGATGCGGAATTTTCAGGGAATGTACCAACTCTGAACCGAAGCGACTTCAAGCCCATCATTCGTTACAGCTTTACCTGGTTAAAAAAACCCATAAAAGCTCAGCCGAAAGGGCCCATGACCGGCCCCAGAAAACAGAAGGATCAGCTGAGGCAGGACCGCGGGTTTAAGAGCTGAACCCATTCTGGTCAATTGAAGTCGAAGCCAGCCTATGAGAACTTCCAGTTTCAAGATTGAATTTGATCATTTGAAGAAAACAAACGAGAAGATAAAGGATTCGATCCGGACGACTGGCTTTGAATATCAGATAAAAGAGAAGAAAATGCAGGCATCGCCCCGAGTGGAGCAATTGGTACTATGTATTATTTGACTCCATCGATGTGAGAGACCATTCCCTGAAATACTGCACGTCACTGCAAAGGGAGGAGGCACTAGGCACCAACTCCAAATTTGCAAAAGCATTGTGATTAAAAAAGCCTGTGAAAGACAATCAAGACCCCTTGTTAAGAGAACATCTATAAAATCAAGAAAAACCAGAAACTCCTAGCTTCTTCTCTCCCAATCCAGACTGAAAGAAGGGGATAGTGCCGCCACAAGCAACTCTTGCAACGAACCTTATACCCTTGCTCAACTCATCGTGTAAGGAAGCGCTACAGGCGTGGCATAGGACTATCTGGCGACTCAGCATCCCATGACAGCACAATTATAGACAAAGTTACTTGATCGCTTCCTGGCAAGCAAGTTCCACCTTGGAGGGCCTTCACTTGGAACCCAAGAGTTGAGCTCGATGAAATTTTGAGGTCCGCCAATGACAATGAGGCTGTCTCCACAAGCTCGGAAAGCAAGGCCCCATCCATATGTTGAGGCTGCGCTTTCAGGAAGTCTGCCCACCGGAAACCACATCCGTCGCACCTTATTGTACTTTCTCACTTCCATGTTTGCATAATCAGCGGAATACAGTTCATTGTTCACGACCGCAACCAAAGGAGGTGCTTCGGCTGTAGCAGGTATGTCAGTCTCTCTTCCGGGGGACATATCAGGGATTTCGGTCCATCGTCCCGTCCTTAAATCATATTCCTCCCCACATGTGAGAACCTTCCCTTCACTACCACCAATCCCACCAATTACGTAGAACTTGCCATCCATAAACACTCCAGAACACTTCTTCCTTGGTTTGTGCATGCTTGGAAGGGGATGCCATTTATGAGTTTCGGAGTTGTACATCTCCGCGGAGCTCAGTATGTTATTATCAGGATCCTGCCCACCAGCTACGATTGCTATCTCTCCGAAACTGGCAGATCCAAACAGGCATCTCGGAGCATTCATCCTGCCTCCAGAGGACCAAGAATTTGTTAGAATGCTATATCTGTATATCCTGTACGTAGTAAATACAAGAAGCTCAGTGCCCACTGCCAAGGACTCTTTGTCAGAGAAAATGCATAATTCATCTGACATCATTCTCGGAAGGTGCATCCATCGACCACGAATTGGGTCGAAAGCATCCCATTCGAGCAAGTTGCAAGAAAAATAAATCCAGTGCTCGACAATACCATTCTGTCTCCTCATTTTATAGAGCTCACCGGTTTTAATCAATGATTGAAAACTCTTATTCAATGAGGCAATGGAACCATAATCAGATCTTGCGCAACGAATAAGACAGTTAATTGACATATCCCTGCCAATGGAGTTGATAAGGGAATTTGAATGTGAAGAATCCCCAGCATGACGTTGATTATCGGATTCTTCACACAAAAAAGCCTGATGTACACTGCCTTCCTCTTGTCTCAGATCTTCTTTTGTATCATAATATAGGACACCCTCTTCCACATTACCAGTGTCGAAAACACTCCTATCATCGGACTGTCCATCTTCTTGTCTGCAATCTTCTTTCATATCATCATACGGGAGACCCTCTTCAACATCAACAACGTCGGAAACACTCCTACCATCAGACTTTCCTTCTTCTTGCCCGCAATCTCCTTCTGTATCATCATATGGGAGATCCTTTCCATGCCAATCCCAAGAAGTTTCGTCTGGCGTATCGAACCGCTTGAAACTTCGCTGATAATCCTCCATGTCAGCATCGCGCCGGCGCTTGCCACAGCCCCCGGCGCGGCCGCCGCCGCAGATTTCCACCTCGAGCCTACAAGTCTGGCGAGACCAGTTGGTCTCCGGCTGGCAGGAGCTCGAGAACATCCTCGGAACCAGACAGGAACGCCCCTCCAACATGTCTCCTTGTATCTATCAACAAGCAGGGTAACCGAAGTCACTCACAGAACCCCAGTCAATCCAAAGGCTACTCTATCCGTTACAGTCGCAACCGGCAAGCGAAAAAAAAACGACCCGACCCTGCGCAGACTCCGAATTAACTCGACAGTCAACTCTACCTTCGAGGCAGGAGAAACCGCAAATGTCCTCGAAAAAGCGAGCATTCAAGCATCGATTTCTCGTCCATCTACCTCAAATTAACTCCCGAAAAAACCGCCCTTTTAATTAAGAAATCAATCGATTCATCGCCCCGGAACCAAACAAGTAACCGATTCGAACTAAAACAAACCGCAAACAAACCCAAAAAAAAAAAATAGAGAACGGCGCAAAGAATTCACCAAGCATCGATACCAAAACACCACCGCAAAACTAGAAAAAGCCCTCGCCGCAGAACAGTAATCCGAGCCGAGAAATCAAGCGCGCGACCGGGAGATCCAGCCGATTCGATCGAACCCGCCCGCAACCGCGAATCGGAGATCCGACGGCCGAGCACGACGGCGCCCGGAAGCACGAGAGGGAGAGTGGGAGGGAGAAGACGAAGACGGGAGAGACGGGAGGGATCGACAAGGAGAGACTCGGCGGCTTACTGATTGGTTGCGGGAGAGATGAAGGGAGGGGCTTGATTGGATCGCCTTCAACCCTCCTAACCCTCCTCCTCCTCCTCCTCCTCCTCCTCCTCCAGCTATCTCTCCTTCTTCCCCTCTTCGCTGCGCAGCTTCTGTTCTTCGCGTTCTCTCTCTCTCTCTCTCTCTCTACTCTCTCTCTCTACTTTCTCTTTCTAGTCGTCCTCTAGATTTTCTCTGCAAATCAGAGCAGCTTCAGATGCGGCCGTGGAGCTCCGGATTTTGCCCAAAGACGAAAAATATGATTTAAAAGAAAAGGAAAAGGAAAAAAAAAAAAAAAAAGGATATCGAACTTTCTGTTTTATTTACACGTCGACAGGTGTATCGATTCATTGTTATTAGCAAGATTGGATTGCCCCCCTCCACTTTCGCCTAATTGCGTTTCACCCCCTTCGAGGGGGCCGAGTTCAGCCCTTCGCCTGAGAAGAAATGGAGAACAACGGGGTCTGATCCATAAATAAATCAAAATTGAGAGAGCAAGACGAGTCGAGGTTAAATTTGAGTGGCGATACTTAAATTTCGGTATTGAAAAACTTACATAAATGTACATTCTGACTTTGTCGTCGCTGAAATTTATCTATATTTAACTGCGTCACACATCCTGCTTTTTTTCTGCACATTAACCTAATTACAAACATATAGTTTGACTAAATTGACTTTAAAAATAAAAAATCGATATAATTTTTAAATGGAAATTAGGTTGGATTATAGAGCAAAGCCAAACCCTCATCGAGTCTATCGTTTCTTCATTTTGCAATCTTTTATCCCGTTATTATTATATGATATTAGCCTCTCGATTTCGAAGCTACCCACCATCAAAATATCATATTATTACTAGCAACTTGATCAAAATATCCTTTTGATATCGTAAGATTACTTGTCTAAAGGTTTAGAAAATCAACAGTAAACCAACGTGACATTATATCGACATTGCCAACTAGCTCGAGAATTAAAAAAAAAAAAGAAAAAAAAAAGGAAGACCGGTCGGACCGAAAGTAACCTCAAGTCAAATCAAAGGATCCACTAATAGCACATCTCTTTACGAGGAAAATGATCTCTCCTCCCTTCTCTCTCTCTCTCTCTCTCTCTCTATCTCTAAAAGATAACGAGCTTTTTCCATAATTAATGTCTTATAGTTGTAACTTGACTCGTGATTTGGCCCTTTCTTTACCTCCATCAAGAAGTACTTAGACCATAAGAAACCTTAATTCTTTTTCGAAAAAGAAAAAAGGAACACTTTTACGTGAACGGTCCACTATTTATCCGAAGGTTTTAACCACCCATTTTTGTTTTCGAATAATTATTGGATCAACGGTGGACGAAGCGGCTGGTTAAAATTATATTTTATCCACGGCCGACGAAAGTCGTGATTTTATTTTCTTTTTTTCTTTTGGGTCAGAATGAAAGTCATAATTTAGTCGGCGTTTTCTAAATGCCCAGAAAGCGGGGCCCCGCGAAGGAAAAGATAAGAGAGCGCCGCGTTTCTAACGATGCCCTCCACCACTCCCAGCTAAGCACGCGGCCCCACTCTTTAATCAGAGTGCGCAATCGATCGATTTTAATTTTTAATTAAATCTCCCCGGTGGACCTCCAATGAGGTTCTTGGCATACCGTCGATCCTGACCATATCTAGTTTACATTAAAAAAGACTAAAAAAAAATTAGAATCGACGGGTCTCTTCAGACTCAGGTCTTGCATCATTCTGCAATTACCAATCATAAAAAAATGAGAATAATACTACAAAAAAACCTTCGATTGTGATATAGATGTTCCAATTTTTTTTTTATTTTTTTGTGTTGCAAAAGAATCTAAACTTACCTATTATGACACGAGTATCCTAAACTTCTTTTTGTGTCATCAAAAATATAAAGTTTGAAGTATTTTTATCGCAATGGATATAATTTTGGGTTTTTAAAACTTTTTAGTGATATTTGCTTGAAAAAGTATAATGTTTTGGCTGAGCTATCTTATTTAATACCTATAAATTTTTACCCTACGTTATGGCAATTATATGAATTTGCTACAGTTTTGATGTTTTCATTTTGGTTTACTTTTTTTTAGAATGTAGGAGGATTCGCTTTGAATTATATTTTTCTTTTTTAGTTTTTCAATTTTCGTTTTCAACTCTTCTCGGATTCGCTTCGAATTATATTTTTCTTCTTTAGTTTTACAATTTTCGTTTTCAACTCTTTTCTTTTTTTTAGCTATCTCCGTGGTCCAAAGAAGGCTATATGGGGGAAAAAGCCACTGTTAAGCACGCATGACCATTTTGTAAAATAATTTTTCCGTATTTCATACAAGCATTAGATTCGTATCAGAAAATAAAGAATAGAAGCCAATCTTTTTTAACACCGCGACTTAAATAATTTTTCAAAATTTTTTTTCCAAACAATCTCCACAATTATTTTTTTTAAGTGTATTAATTCTGCAAAATGCACGAGCTTTCGGCATAGGTTAACATAAAATAAAAGTGGCAAAAAGGAGACTTCCATTTTTTTAATGATGGTTGTACTTATATTCTGAAATAGAACAGTTCGACATCGATTTTTATCGCGAAATTCCACTGTACTTGTCCATTAAGAATCGAATTCTTTTTTTTTTTTGGTTTTATGTATTAAACTAATCGAGCGTCCTCACATGATTCATGTAATATTCCTCCTCAAAGAACGAGTCAACACCCCCCCCAATGGCGCTAGGCCACGTGGCGATCGCTTCGTGTAAAGACGTGTCGTCATGTGGAGCGTTATTGGACGGCGCAAAAGGTGTTGAAAAGAAAAATGGCGGAATTCGCAACTAGTGCACCGCACCACTCGGCATTTCTCTTTTGGCACGATGCGATTAGAATAATCTCTACAATAAAAAAAAGCAAAAAAGAATAAAGAATTATTTTTAAAGCTGATAATTGAAGGGAGATTCGACTCTAAAACTGACGGGTAGATGAATATTACGGCTCCATTTATTTTATAAAAAATGAATTTGAAATTGATCGTCTCTATCATTAAGATAATTGGTTAATGAAAAATTTTCATTACTTTTATAGATAATAAAAATATTTTTCATTCGTTCAACTTTTATAAATAATATAAAAATAATTATTTATTCATTTTTCAGCAAAACAAACGGAGTCAGTGTTTATAAATACATCTGAACTCGGTAGACAAGGCGACGTGCTATTTTACTGCTCTAAAACCTCTCGTATTTCTATCTTTTTTTTAAAAAAAATTTCCAAAAAGGAAAGGGTTTATTTAATAACTGCCTGAGAAGGGACCGAGAATAAGAGTACAATTGAAAGTGCAACTTTATAGGGATGCTGATTCTCCACCAAAATTAAAAAAAAAATATAATAAAAAATATGGGGGTGGGGGTGATAATCAAGTGTTTTTTAGAGAATCGAAAGCAAAGCTGGAGACATCTCTGGCCCACATATTGAGCGAAAGCTCTCTACTCCAGAAAAAAAGAAAAGAGGGTCTGACCAAAAAAAAAAAATTAAAAAAAAAAAGTATTAAGAAAAGGAGAGTAGGAAAAGGACAGAGAAGAGCAAATGATTTCAATTAATACTAATAAAATTATTGAAATGATAGTTTTGCACTAGTGGTTTTCCAAATCTGCGCGCTGAGAGGAGGAGGATTGGCAGGTTTCAACCTCGCACCCATGTGACATGTCCGATCATGCGCGTGGGGTCGGCTATTTAATCGAATAAAAAATTTAAAAAGTTATGGACTTTCATTCCCAAATAAATCTTTCTTTTTTTCCATTTAATTCCGAAAATACGTCTCTCCATCGGCTATTTTACTAAATTGGGCTCGCCATTGCCGTGCCACTTTTGGAAATTGGGTTAGCAATCGCTCGGCAGCCGCGATGGCCAATCCACCGAGCCATGCCAGCCCACGTGCGTGGCCCTAGCCAACCATGTCTCGAGCCGGCATCTTCGAGAATTACATTAATTTTTAATGGAAAAACTTAGAAAAAAATTTGATTCTCAAGTATTAAAAGTAGATATGTTAAATGGGTGGGTCAGGTCGAGTTTATGTTGGGTCATAAATGATCCAACATAAATCTACCCATTTAACCGGTTTATGATCCATTTATCATAGTGCAAAATTCTTAACCTATCCCGACATGATCCATACTTGACCCATTTAATTAAAGCTAATAAAGCTTATTTCTTATGATTTTTTTTGAAAAAAATGGTATTGCTAAAATACTTTTATGCAATACTGATTTAATGGACAATTTTATAATTTTTTACTTTATAAATTGAATTTTTGATTATTTTTATTTTTTAAGAATATAATTTTTCTCTATTCTTTTTTATTTTTTATTTTTCTTCTTCTTCGGGTGTTGACACCTAAATTTTGGCGATCAATTTAGTCATTTATTGCATAAAAAATTAGGGGTTAATTTTATCCCCGAAAAAAAATATTAATTGCATAGTTATTTTTAATTTACATGTTTTGCATTTTTATTTTTAGGACCGGTGGTGGATGAGCTCAAATTTTATGTTTTAAGCTCTAGTTCAGTAGGGCGGGCTAGGCCCATGAAAGGATAAAATTAACCCAAGCCCGTCGTTATTTTTAATTGATTATCTTGCGAAAAATTAAGATTTGATGCGATATTATGGTTTTTGAAAAATTAAAAAAATCGCATTGTAATCTTATTTTTTATCAATAGATGATGAAATCGGGGGAGAATATTTTTGAGATAAGGATTTTTGTGATCAAGAGGTTATAAGCAATATTCGGAGATGAAAATATTTTAAAAAGATCATGTTTTGCGTCGCCTATAAAAGGATACGTATGGATCAATCGTATGGGGGCTTCTTTGAAAAAATTCAGAAAAAGTGAAAGGGGAGAGCAACCATCTGTGGAGGTTGAAAGGAAAGAGGGAAAAAGCAAAAAGTAAAAAGTGAGAAGTGAAAAGGAGAAACAGAGGAGAAGCGGAAAAGCGAGAAAAGTGGGTGATTTGACCCCTACTGTTCATCTTCTCCCCAAGTTTGCTATCCCCGCGTTGCTTCTCCATCCGTGACCGAAGCTCCTCCGCATCTCCGGCCCACCGAAGCACCGCCTTGCCGGACACCACCGCACCTTCGCCATCAAGCCGCCGCGCCGAGCCTTGCCGTGACGCCGCACCGCCACCCGAAGCCGCCCTGGGCCCCCCCCGTTGCTTGAAGCCGCCGCCGCACCGGGGCCACCACATCTCGCAGCCGCACCCTTGCCCGCAACACGTCGCCGATCGACCCACGCGGCCCCGACGCTAAGCCCCGCCTTGTGCCGCCCGTCCTCGATCCGCCCGTGAAGCCTCTCCGCCTTGCGCCGCCCGTCCCCGATCCGCCCGTGAAGCCTCTCCGCCCGCAAATCCGAGCACTTGCACCCGCGACGCCGCCGAGATCTCGCCTACCGCCGCTCCTCGCGACGCCACCGCTCGCCGCCGATCCGCTGGGCTGCTTGGTCCTCATCGCCGGAGCTCGACGATTAACTCCCGGTGGACCTCCACGAAGCTGCCAAAACGTGGAAGGAAAGAAAAAAAAACAAAAGAGGGAAAAGGAAAAAGGAAAATTAGGTAGTTTTTTATTTATTTATTTGCTTACTGTTTTTTTTTCCTTTCCTTTTTATTTTATTCTTTTAGTGAAATTGTTCCCTTTAAATGTTGATTGAGAGTCCGACATGAAATAATCCCTAAAGCTAGGGATTGACAGTCCGATTTTCGCGCCCGAAATCCGACTCGCAATCCTTATAAAAATCGACAATCCAATCTCAAGCCCGAGATTCGATTCGCGATTTAATTTAAAAAATTGGCCAACCCGATCTCATGCGCGAGATATGGTTCGTCAATTTTAGGATATCAATCTCATCTTGTTTGATTTGCTATCGTCAAGTTGGTTGAGTCTATCTTATTTTCGTAAAAAAATCTTAAAAAATATTTGAGTGGATTAGATTTGCTTTAGGGTTAAAATCCAATTTGATTTCGAATTTTTAAATAAGAAAATCAAAGAAAAATCCGAATAAGGATTAGGTTTGTTTTTGTTATCTTGCATGTTAGGATTGCAATCTTATTATGAATTTTTAAATAAAAGAATCCAAAAAAGAAAGTGCATTCATTTAGATTGTTAGTTTTTATTTGAATTGCATGTTAGTTATGTATTAGTTTTAATTTCGAAATTAATACAAAAATCCAACAAAAAAATCATCATGCATATTAGATTAGAATTGCATGTTTCATTTTAAATTTAGATCATCTTTTTTTAGGTTAATTGCATTTTAGATTTAGATAACGTCTTATTTTAAATTAGGATTTAATATGACTTAATCCCTAGTTTAAATTAGATAGAATCTTAATCTTGCTAGATCATTTCAAATTTCATAAAATTTGTCTTGGGATAAATTAGTTGCAATTTCTAGGATAGATTGCATTTTTTAAAATAAAAGATGTCATTTGCATGTCATGAAGAATTAGGTTCATGAAATGCACGTCATTTAGTAATTATTGTTAAGTTCATTTCTAATTAGAACTTCCTCGCCATTAGACTAAGTCATTTAATAAATGTCGCGTGACATATAACCCACATACTAAATTATATGATGCATGTCATTTTAGTTTAAATAATTTTGTATGCCGTTGCATCGTATTGCATGTCATTAAAATTAGGTCAATTAGATTGCATTTAATTATTGCATTTCTTCATGTCATATAGTTTAGATCATGCTGCCATGTCATAGTAGGTTATTAGCATGCATCGCATGATTTTCACTAAATAAAGTGAAAACAAAAATTGAAATTGCGTGTTAATTAGAAATCATATCTAGGGTTCTTGATGTGAATTCGATTTAACAATGCAGATGCTTTCGTTGCTTCTAGGTATGTTTTGCATTATTCAATTGATTTCTTGAGTGTTAAATTGGTGGTATGCGCACATGTATGATCACCTCACATGTTAGGAAATTAAATTAAAATCAATCCAAATTGCTTGCCAAACATTTTTTAAAAGATGAAATAAAAGGTACCGAAAGGGCACTAGGATAGTTTAGTGTAACCAAGTCCCCGAACTCATAAATCTCTGGTTCGTAGGAGTAAAGTAAATCTCCCGTTACTTTACTTGGGTTTCTAATCGACCCACCAAAAATAGATTAGTGGCGACTCCCGATTGAAAATCATTTGCATGTTAAGAATCCAAACCTAAGTTGCGAATTGGTATGGGCTTGGGAGAGCCGAGCTAAGCTTAAAAACTTAGTAATCCATTAACCTAGTTTTAGGTGGTGAACCGAAAAATTGGGTCGCGATGCAAACTTGGCGACTCCACGGGGAGGCGAGTCGAAACTCTTAGTGGACTTAGGCCAATTTTCTTTTTGAAAAATATTTTTGCTTGGCAGCAAGAAGGATCCAGTGTACGTCCCTAACCTTTAAGGTGTTAAATGTTTTTGCAGATTGGGAGGTATAAGGGGAAGTGATTGCTAACCCTTACATTGCAGATTGGAGTTAGGGATGTATGGTTTATTTATTATTATTTGAAGTGTTGTTTGATTTAAATTGATATGCATGCTTTGCATTTATCACTACACTTTGCACACACAACCTGCCGCCGGACCTGGGCCGCATAAGATCATTTAGGATGGTATTGAGATGGATACTACTTCGACCGCATGCTCGCGGTACGAGTCGCCCATCTCAATCCCGAGGTTTCTTTCATGGTGTCAAGAGTACTCACCTCGGTCCGCATGCCCGCGACCCGGGTTGTCTCTTTGACCAAGCCGGAGTCATGAGGACCCGACATAGTCCACAAGCCCGTGGCTAGTCTGATAATCCTTGTGGCTTCACCTTGCTAAGCTTATCTAAAGTAGAAATCGAGCCTCACATCTCATGTGCATGTCTCGTGTGATTGCCATTGATTTTCCTCTGTGAAGTAAGTCTTCTATCCCTATACTATGCAATTTATTTTGTCATGCTTTTGGTCTGTCCATGACAATCTAGTATGGTTATTTGATCTAATTCCTTTTAGAAATGAAATGAGGAAATCGCCAATCAATGAATCATTTGGAAAAATAAAAAACTTTGGAGAATTTTGTTTTCAATTCATGTCTAGGAAATTTGATTTTACTAGGATTCTATTTTTCTAGCTCTCTTTAAAAAATTCCCTCCTTGTAAGAGTTTTTCATGAAAAAATGATGAAAAAAAGTTGATAGATCATTGTCATGGATTGATTCTTTATTTGCACCTCATACTTATATATTTTCATTCATTTGAATTAGGTGATAACGAATCCTCCGCGTATTATGCGATCAAGAGCTAGAATGGCCGACCAAACTGAAATGTGTGAGCGTATCTCCGCTATGGAAGACCAACTCCGACAATTGCTCGCCTCTATGCAATTCATGACAGCTCAAATCCAATCTCTCCGAGCGGATTTGACTCCTGCACCTGCTCTCCCCGAGACAAGTAATCCCGGAAGCGATCGGGCAAGACCCAAATGAGCAATGGCGACATGCTTGACCCGGAAGATGACCCACTTTGTTGGTCACCGCTGAAAAACTAAACCCGACAATGTCCCTAAGATGGGGCAAGATGAAGTGGAAGTGATGGACACTTTGGGGCAGCCTAGTGGCAAGTTTGATTACACGGTGAAGTATTCGGCTCCTCCCGCTTTTACTTTGACTCCCGCAACATAGTTCCAAGTGGATGGGATGACATGGACGATCCGACACCTCCAAAGACAGAGAACTCTAATGACGCCCGGAAGGAATCACGTGTCTGTTCGATGACCTCTTCATAAGAGCCAATGACGAAGGACCTTCGGAAGACATGGACGTTAGCCTGCAAGAGTAACATGTTCAATTGCACATTCCCCGCATGGGAATTTTTATCGCTTTCTAGGAATTCTTATTGTTTTTTTAGGAATTGTTTTCAAATTCTTATTTTGCTCTCTTTTTAGAGATTAGGAATTGCATTTTCCATTCCAATAATGTAATTCATTTGATTCTATTCAATGAAATTACAATGTTATTTCCAAATTTTGAGGACATGATGGAGTATACCAAACCAGTTCAATGACGATATCCAGTCATGAAAAGAAAATATCATCCACGGAGAAATTCTGAGGGCTGGACTTTCTCATGCTTCCTCCCAAAAACTTTTCGAAAACAAAAGCGTTTCACCGCTAAAAAAAAAAAAAAAAACAAAAAATTTCCCCAAAGCTTGCAGCAGATTAAACCCGTTTGTTTGTCGACTCATTTACTTCTTGTCTCGAGCATAATTCTATGACAAGAGACATCGAGAATAGCGCATCAAGTTTCAATGATCATAAACTTGACTTGTGATCAACAGGCTTAGAGCGCACTTGCGGTGAAAAAAAAAAAAAAAAAAAAAAAACAAATTTGGGGCAAGTAAAAGAGGACCATTATTCCCCGGTGGAAGAGTTGACAAATTGGGGACATGACAGATTTTGGTAGTGACCCGATTGGGATAAAATCTTCACCCGAGCCAAAATGGTTGTGCAATTTGAATTTATTTTGAGCTGCATAGTATCCTATTCATGCACGTTGTTTTGTGCAGGGGCAAAAGCAGGATTTCATCAAATTAAAGATCGGATTTTCATCCTCGATTGATCAATTTGTGTGTTTGTTCCCTTTCAATAGGGGCAATCCAAGGACACCCATTGTTGAGACAGTCCCTTCATGGGACAATTCCTTGAATGAATACTTGAAATCATGTTTTCATACTTATGAGAGCATTTTTAGTATAGTAAATTGTTTGTTTGAAGTCACAAACGCTTTTCATGCTTAAAGTTGCTAGACTCTTTTGAAAATAGAATTTTCATATTGATTTAGCTCACCAATTTCATGTGGAGATTTATCGGGATAGACAACTCAATGGAGTGATGTCAATGATTGAGCATACTAAATAAGACGAGTCGGGATGATGAAAGGCAAACCCTATCCTATACACAGTCCCATATCCATACACTTGTGAGATGAGTGTAGGAAGGTTCATATCCATAAGGTAAAGAGTTCTCTCGCAAAAGGTACGGCAACCGAAATGATGAGAGGCAATTCATATCTCTATCCCAGACACTACAGGTGATCCGTTGCTTAACCTTTTGAGCCCATACACTTATGGATATTCTTTTCAAATCACCCCTGCCAAGAATCACCCCACATCGGGGCAACTAAGAGATAAAATGGCATCATGAGGTGAGGAAAATGAATTGAAATTTTCTTGCTCTCACTTGCATCAATCTTCTAGTCATGCTATTACATTGAATTCATGTGTTAATTTAAGTGCCTTAGGATGATGAAGAGCATTTCTTTCTCTATCCAATACACTTATATCCTTTGCATAGCCCACTTGAGCCCGCAGTTTCACTTCTTTAAACCTAGTTGGTGATCATCCCCCCACACGGGGCAAGGCAAAAGGCAAATGAGGACCTTTGAAAGTTCAAGTGTCATTCAAAGCAAGAATTGAATTCAAAAAAATGAATAAGAACTAAGGGGCATGAAAAAAGCGGTGTGCTGGTAAAAGCAAGGCCAATGCCCATGGATGAAAAAGAGTCAAGATATGTGACTGTCAATGGAGCAAATACTCAAATAACTCAAATTGTGAGTTTTTACAATCAATGAAGCACTTCATGAAGACAATCCCCGATGGTGAAAAAGAAAATTGATGGCAATGCCAAGATGATCATCAACTCTCACCTTTTACACACATTTTGAGCCTAATGATCCTTTCATTTCTCAACCCATGAACCCAACCTACGTTACGTCCCTTACAAAGTCTCTTCAGATTAGGGAATTTGAATTAACGTAGGAATTCATATGTTTATAAGCATCGCTCGAAGAAGTGCGAGCAAGATTATTTCTTTTTCATTTTGCGGGGTTCTTGACTTGTAAACCCGGAGATGGTTACAAGACAGTTCATTCAATAGCTTTGACTCAAAGAGTCTTTTTGTTAAGCCATTGACCAAGCCCTCATTATGGTCCCCATTAAAGACCTCTCAGATTGGTAGGATCGTACCACTTGCGAGAATACTCGGACCCATGTCGATATGATGAAATTGAGTGATTTGCATAAAATAGACATTCTAAATGAGAGTGAGTGAAAGTCCTTTCTAACCGAAAGTCTCTCATTTAGTATTCTTAAGAAATCCATGTCATGAGTGAAGATTGTCTTGAATGATAATTCTCTCCAAGTGGAAATTTGGGTGATGCAAATGTCATTATGCATAAACCCTGATTGAGTTGATGAAAACTTCACTGAATTTTGAAATGTGCATTCTAGAGTAGCTTAGATTGTCTATCTCTTTGATGAATGCATATCAGTTATTGCTCTAAATCATGTCGACGATGGTAATTCAAGTTCCTTTTCGGAATGTTTCATGATATTAGGAGATGAGAAACCTCCACCGGGAGATGAGAAACCTCCACCGGGAGATGAAAGACCTCCACGGGATATCTAAATTCCAAAAGAGATTCCCAAGAATTAGAGATATCACCGGTAAGTATATCTCTACCATACTCTAAAATACTTGTCATTGTGCGGTATTGTCTCTCAAGTGCATCGACACTTGACTTGGTCAAGCTGTTCGTTATATCGACCGGTGTGCTTTTGTAGCCCGAGTCCCTCTTATA
Organism: Eucalyptus brandiana; assembly: GCA_014182725.1. Classification (NCBI taxonomy): domain Eukaryota; kingdom Viridiplantae; phylum Streptophyta; class Magnoliopsida; order Myrtales; family Myrtaceae; genus Eucalyptus; species Eucalyptus brandiana. Next base: position 40,007,828 of record CM024674.1, read on the forward strand.
TCGACCCGGCGTGCTTTCGAAGCCCGGTGTCCTTCATATTGACTTGGCGTGCTTTCGTAGCCCGAGTCATTTTCATCGACTCGGCGTGCTTCCGTAGCCCGATGTCTCTTTCTTGACCCGGCGTGCTTTTGTAGCCCGAGTCCATTTTATTTAACCGGCGTGCTTCCGTAGCCCGGAGTTCCCGACCCGGCGTGCTTTTGTAGCCGAGTCCTTTACACCGACACTCGATGGAGTTGTCCCCCAAAGATTTTTCCTTTGATTCAATCGATTAAGGCGACCGAAGAATGGTTCGGGTCCCTGGTCGGATGATCTCTGTTGCAAGGCTGGGCGACCGAAGAATGGTTCGGGTCCTAGCCAAGCAAAACCTCAGTTTAGGCGACCGTAGAATGGTACGGGTCCTAGACAAAATCTATTTCCCTATTCAGCGACTGTAGAATGGTATGAGTCCCTGGAAGGTAAATCCCCGTTTAGGCGACCGTAGAATGGTACGGGTCCTAGACAAAACCTATTTCCCTATTCAGCGACCGTAGAATGGTACGGGTCTGGAAGGTAAATCCCCATTTAGGCGACCGTAGAATGGTACGGGTCCTAGACACAACCAAACACACGCCCTACTAGGCGACCGTAGAAAGGTACGGGTCCTAGGAAAGTAGTTTCCTTACAAAACTTTGCTACCCTACTAGGCGACCGTAGAAAGGTACGGGTCCTAGGAAAGTAGTGTCTTCGTTACTATTTTAGGCGACCGTAGAAAGGTACGGGTCCCGAACATGTAACACCAACTATCTTGAATCACTCTACCCTCCTTGAAGGTAAGATATTCTAGGTAGGTTCCTTTACCATTTGCATACAAATTGCATTACAAAATTTCGACATCTCGATCCTGGATTCGGATGTCTCAATTCTCTTCGTTAAACATTTCACTTTGGATGTGAATGTTTTTTCGACCTTTCTCGTTATACTTAGTTTGGATCTAGGTATCTCGAGTACAAAAATCTTGACATCTCGGTTTGGACCCGGATGTCTTGATTATTTTCATTCAAACGTTTCACTGGATGTTGTCAATCCTTCTCATTATACCTTAATCTGGATCTAGGTATTTTGAGTTTTTCAAAAATTTTGACATCTCAGTCTGGATCTGGATGTCTCAATTTCTTCCATTGAACATTTCACTTTGGATGTGAATGTTCTTACCGTTATGCTTTTCAAGGAACTTGAGTGAGAGTTGGGTACTTGTAGAGTAAACAGGACTTATCATGTACCTCAAGATGCTCTACCGCACCGACCGGTAAGTAATTGTAGGTACACTCTTTCCTTTCACATCATGCATTTGCATTAGCATTTACATGCATCATATGAGTTGCATTTAAAAAAAAATGGGATTCATTTCCCGACACAAAAAAATCATCAAAATCAAATCAAATCAAGAAATCATTTAGTACATTTGCATGGTCAAAATTTAGATCTCAATTTGTCTTTGAAGCCAACCTCTTCGAGCTCACCTTCAAAGAGGGCGGTGTTGACACCTAAATTTTGGCGATCAATTTAGTCATTTATTGCATAAAAAATTAGGGGTTAATTTTATCCCTGAAAAAAAAATATTAATTGCATAGTTATTTTTAATTTACATGTTTTGCATTTTTATTTTTAGGACCGGTGGTGGATGAGCTCAAATTTTATGTTTTAAGCTCTAGTTCGCAGTAGGCCGGGCTAGGCCCATGAAAGGATAAAATTAACCCAAGCCCGTCGTTATTTTTAATTGATTATCTTGCGAAAAATTAAGATTTGATGCGATATTATGGTTTTTGAAAAATTAAAAATCGCATTGTAATCTTATTTTTTATCAATAGATGATGAAATCGGGGAGAATATTTTTGAGATAAGGATTTTTGTGATCAAGAGGTTATAAGCAATATTCGGAGATGAAAATATTTTAAAAGATCATGTTTTGCGTCGCCTATAAAAGGATACGTATGGATCAATCGTATGGGGGCTTCTTTGAAAAATTCAGAAAAAGTGAAAGGGGAGAGCAACCATCTGTGGAGGTTGAAAGGAAAGAGGGAAAAAGCAAAAAGTAAAAAGTGAGAAGTGAAAAGGAGAAACGAGAGGAGAAGCGGAAAAGCGAGAAAAGTGGGTGATTTGACCCCTACCTGTTCATCTTCTCCCCAAGTTTGCTATCCCCGCGTTGCTTCTCCATCCGTGACCGAAGCTCCTCCGCATCTCCGGCCCACCGAAGCACCGCCTTGCCGGACACCACCGCACCTTCGCCATCAAGCGTCGCGCGAGCCTTGCCGTGACGCCGCACCGCCACCCGGCCGCCCGGCCCCCGTTGCTTGAAGCCGCCGCCGCACTGGGGCCACCACATCTCTGCGCAGCCGCACCCTTGCCCGCAACACTGCCGCCGATCGACCCACGCGGCCCCGACGCTAAGCCCCGCCTTGTGCCGCCCGTCCTCGATCCGCCCGTGAAGCCTCTCCGCCTTGCGCCGCCCGTCCCCGATCCGCCCGTGAAGCCTCTCCGCCCGCAAATCCGAGCACTTGCACCCGCGACGCCGGCCGAGATCTCGCCTACCGCCGCTCCTCGCGACGCCACCGCTCGCCGCCGATCCGCTCGCTGCCGGGTCCTCATCGCCGAGCTCCGACGATTAACTCCCGGTGGACCTCCACGAAGCTGCCAAAACGTGGAAGGAAAGAAGAAAAAAAACAAAAAGAGGGAAAAGGAAAAAGGAAAATTAGGTAGTTTTTTATTTATTTATTTGCTTACTGTTTTTTTTTTTTCCTTTCCTTTTTATTTTATTCTTTTAGTGAAATTGTTCCCTTTAAATGTTGATTGAGAGTCCGACATGAAATAATCCCTAAAGCTAGGGATTGACAGTCCGATTTTCGCGCCCGAAATCCGACTCGCAATCCCTTATAAAAATCGACAATCCAATCTCAAGCCCGAGATTCGATTCGCGATTTAATTTAAAATTGGCCAACCCGATCTCATGCGCGAGATATGGTTCGTCAATTTTAGGATATCAATCTCATCTTGTTTGATTTGCTATCGTCAAGTTGGTTGAGTCTATCTTATTTTAAAAAAAAAAAAAATCTTAAAAAATATTTGAGTGGATTAGATTTGCTTTAGGGTTAAAATCCAATTTGATTTCGAATTTTTAAATAAGAAAATCAAAGAAAAATCCGAATAAGGATTAGGTTTGTTTTTGTTATCTTGCATGTTAGGATTGCAATCTTATTATGAATTTTTAAATAAAAGAATCCAAAAAAAGAAAGTGCATTCATTTAGATTGTTAGTTTTTATTTGAATTGCATGTTAGTTATGTATTAGTTTTAATTTCGAAATTAATACAAAAATCCAACAAAAAAATCATCATGCATATTAGATTAGAATTGCATGTTTCATTTTAAATTTAGATCATCTTTTTTTAGGTTAATTGCATTTTAGATTTAGATAACGTCTTATTTTAAATTAGGATTTAATATGACTTAATCCCTAGTTTAAATTAGATAGAATCTTAATCTTGCTAGATCATTTCAAATTTCATAAAATTTGTCTTGGGATAAATTAGTTGCAATTTCTAGGATAGATTGCATTTTTTAAAATAAAAGATGTCATTTGCATGTCATGAAGAATTAGGTTCATGAAATGCACGTCATTTAGTAATTATTGTTAAGTTCATTTCTAATTAGAACTTCCTCGCCATTAGACTAAGTCATTTAATAAATGTCGCGTGACATATAACCCACATACTAAATTATATGATGCATGTCATTTTAGTTTAAATAATTTTGTATGCCGTTGCATCGTATTGCATGTCATTAAAATTAGGTCAATTAGATTGCATTTAATTATTGCATTTCTTCATGTCATATAGTTTAGATCATGCTGCCATGTCATAGTAGGTTATTAGCATGCATCGCATGATTTTCACTAAATAAAGTGAAAAAAAAATTGAAATTGCGTGTTAATTAGAAATCATATCTAGGGTTTGATGTGAATTTCGATTTAACAACGCAGATGCTTTCGTTGCTTCTAGGTATGTTTTGCATTATTCAATTGATTTCTTGAGTGTTAAATTGGTGGTATGCGCACATGTATGATCACCTCACATGTTAGGAAATTAAATTAAAATCAATCCAAATTGCTTGCCAAACATTTTTTAAAAGATGAAATAAAAGGTACCGAAAGGCACACTAGGATAGTTTAGTGTAACCAAGTCCCCGAACTCATAAATCTCTGGTTCGTAGGAGTAAAGTAAATCTCCCGTTACTTTACTTGGGTTTCTAATCGACCCACCAAAAATAGATTAGTGGCGACTCTCGATTGAAAATCATTTGCATGTTAAGAATCCAAACCTAAGTTGCGATTGGTATGGGCAGGAGAGCCCGAGCTAAGCTTAAAAACTTAGTAATCCATTAACCTAGTTTTAGGTGGTGAACCGAAAAATTGGGTCGCGACAGCGGGCTAGCGATCGACCACACGTGAGCCTCTAACTTGCTAGGCTTGCTTAACGCCAGCAGGCTTGAGCCTCGCCGGCTGTCGTCGTGCTAGCCACCAAATAAGGAAGGAGGAAAAGGAGAGAAAAAAAAAGTAAAGAAAATTTCAATATAATAATATTTATAAATTTCAATATTTATAAAAAAAAATTGTTATAAAGTTAAAGAGGGAGAGAGAGATTGTGAGGCTTTAGTTGAAAATGAGTTCTAAATCCAACCCATTTAAGATTCATTTATCTTAATCTTTAATTTTTAAACCCATTTATCTAGTTTCTTTAAAGAATAAGTGACTTATATATGACCAATTTATGTTTTAAGTGGCTTATATATGGGTCTAAGACCTATATTGCCATCTCTAATTAAAAGTAGTGCAGATTAATCTTTTTATTTTCAAAATATGAAAAGAAGCAAAAATTTTAAGATTAATACCATAAAAAATTATAAACCAAGATATCTCAGTAACAAATTTACTTAAAACTAATTTTTTGATCATAAAAGCTCCAAATTGGTACGCCTTTAAACAAATTTATCCTCTACTAATTTCTGTTAAATTTTACCATTAATTTGTTAAGTTTGATGGCACATGATAGTTAATTGGTGTATCGGTTTGTGATTTTATTTTCTATTTGTCACAGTTGTAACAATTTATTGGTTTTTTATGGTATCGCTTCAATTTATGGAGAATATATTTGTCATAAAAGTAACTTTTTTTGGATTAGTTTTGATGTGAACATCGAGTCATGTAAAAATGTGGTACTAGGGACCCGTTGTCTATTTCTATTGGTTCGATTACTCGAGCGTGGGCAAGCAATTCGGGCAAACTGTTGGCGTCATGGTTCGTGATCTTTGGCGTGAAGATGACATTGATCAAATTTTGAAGAATCTTACAAATCTTGGCGTGATATTTGGCGTTGAGATGACCTTAAATCAAATCTTGAAGAATTTTGGAAATCTCTGCGCAATTTGATATGGTTACCAAATATTTGATCAAGTCAAAAAAAAATTATCTTCTCGTTTAGATATTTTCTTAAATATGACGCATTATATTTCTAGGGCTGGTTTTAGGGTTTGTGTGGCAACTAGAAGGCCTATATTAAGGACTAGCCGACTTTTTTTGGGAGACATATATATTTTATTTTTGAGGAAAGGAATTAAGAGGTTCTTTTCTACTGTTATTTTGAGGAATTGACCTTTTCGAGATTCTGTTGTGGCGGTCAATTCGACTTACCAAGCGAGATAACGAATTCTTTTACTCGTAGCGTTTATAACGTTGGTTGGTTGACACGCGTTCGTCAATAGGTCACGTGCCAATCACAGATTTGATTGGAGGTCGAGGTTCGCAATTTGCACTATCTAGACCTTTGTAAAATGATATTTCGCAACGATTCACATCAAATTTTATATAAATTTATCACATCTATATTATTTTTGGATTTTTTTTATAGTTATTTGGGGTAAATTTGTTATAAGAATATCAGTTTAGAGTTTTTCTTAATCAAAAAATTAGTTTTGAGTAAATTTATCACATGTATATTAATTCGGAATTTTTCGTAGTCTTAACCCTAAATCTTAAAATGAAAGACAAAATTACACCTACAAGTGCCTTAATAGCGAAGAATTACGCCGCGAGAATGCTCGATAAATTCAGTACTGATTTCCCGAAAAACCTAAAAGTACGAGAATTATATTCCAAGTTCGAGTGAGTGGCGCATCGACAAGAGTGGCCACAGCGTTTACCATCATCACTTTTGACCGTCAACCGGGCCTCGAAGCTGGAACCCGAAATGATAGGCCCGATCCAGTTCTTTTAAAGCCCGGCCCAGGACGGTCCATCCCGGCCCGGCCCGTTGCAGACCCCCTTCGGCGTCTCAATTCGGTCCAGGCAACCCGGCGATCTCGTCGTCGTCGTCGACTCGCGGAACCAGACCGAGCAGCGAGCATGAGGCCTTTCAATGGCGGATCCTCCATCGCTTGCCTCGTCCTGGTGATCACCGCCGGCGCGCTCGCCGAGTCGCAAGGGCCCCACCTCGGATCGGCTCGCGTCGTTTTCCAGGTTTCTCGCTCCCCGTTCCTCGATCGATTCGCGGCATGTCCGGGCAAAAGTTTTCGGTTCCGGAATTGACGGTGACCACTTTCGTTCTGTCCGCCTGTAGACTAATTACGGGGACATCGAGTTCGGGTTCTTTCCGGGCGTCGCTCCGAGGACGGTGGATCACATCTTCAAGCTCGTCCGCCTCGGGGGCTATAACACCAATCACTTCTTCCGGGTATGCTCTCCGAAAGCTCGCAGGCTGCGACCCTTTCTTTCGCTTTTTTTTTTCGTTGGGATGTCTTGGGCTCGATGCAGTTCGTGGTACTGATGAAGATGATGCGCGTGATGGAAATGAAATAGGTGGATAAAGGTTTTGTTGCCCAAGTGGCTGATGTTGCCAACGGGAGAACCGCGCCCATGAATGATGAACAGAGAACGGAAGCCGAGAAAACTATCGTTGGGGAGTTCAGTGATGTCAAGCATGTTAGGGGCATTCTTTCCATGGGGAGGTAAAGAAAAATGTTTCCTTTTTGATGGGCACGGTACACTTTACTCTCCAATGAGGATTACGGTCAAATGACTCGCTATTGCTTAAGAAATTCTTCAATGTGGGACTTGTGTACTGTAACAGTGCAGTAAAATTGAGTTCTCTGATTAAGTTTTTCTGCTGTGGTAGCTATAGACTCACGGAATGTGCTTTTGCGAAGTGTTTATGGTTCTTGGTACATCGGCATTCTGGGTTTCAACGGGGTCTGCTGCTATATGATTTTGAGATCGCCCAGTGGATGTTGAACTCCACCGATACGAGACATTTCATGCTTCTACGTATTCTGTTTCTGTAGAAACTGATAAAGTCCCTTGAAGGTGTAGAGTGGTGGACATACATTTAACTAAGAGTAATATATGACTAGGTTTTGTGAAGCTTAAAGTATAATTTGCTGAACATATGAGATCCTCCAAATCAAATGATATAGATGAAATCTCCGATTGCTGTATTCAACCCAATAAATTTATCAATTGAATATGTCTAAGAACAAAAAGGCGTCAAATTGAGCTGTTTGAGTATGTCATTTTTCCTTGGATATTTTGTATTGGCCAAGAACTCAGGATGAGGGTCTTAACAAGTTCAGATGGTTTAGAAAAGAGCTAATTATCTAAGAGGTGAGATTTAGATTAACAAGGATCTTGGAGAATCGAGAGGTCAGATATCTAAAGACATGGATTTGTCTTCTCTACAACGGACAATCTAATTGCTGGATCGCATCAACGTTCATTGTTTGCTCCCATGAATCCTTTGCTCGCAGGGTGAATTACAAGAAGTTTGGGAGAAACTTAGGTAGACCCTGACTAATTCTTGTTGAGGTTGATAGTTTTCTTCTCTTGGCTATGTCCATATTTTGATGCATGAACTTTCCTAGTGACAAATTCTGACATTTTCTTTTAGTTATCTTCTGGGGGTTACATTCAACTTAAAACCTTGTGAAAACTTCCTCTCTTAACTCATATTAAAGTCCACATTTTTGGGGTGGAACTTTCTTGGTACTTTTACGGATTATTTTTGTTTAATGTTTAAAACACAGGAAACTTGATAAACTTGTATCAAAGGTTGTTAAGTCAAATTTGTTTGTAGATATGACGATCCAAACAGCGCACAATCCTCTTTCTCAATACTTCTCGGAGACGCTCCACATCTTGATGGCAAGGTATGCCAATGCTAGTTCAAATGATTAACCTTATTGCATGAGAATTTTTGCAAATTGACTAAGGATCATTTCTGTTATGCTGGTGTGGATGAACTTCAGTATGCTATATTTGGTAGAGTTACCAAAGGTGACGAGACATTGAAAAAGCTTGAGCAGCTACCTACTCGCCGTGAAGGGATGTTTGTAATGGTATCTTCCTACTCTTCTTGCCTACTATTTGATAATAAACTTTGCATTTACTAATTGAGAGGTCATATTCCATACGATGAATATGTTGGAACAGGACATTAGGAAATGTCCTGAAGATGTAATGGAACTTATGGCCGTAAAAAGCACATACTCAATTACTGGGCACATCCATTTCAACACTCCTTCCCTTGCATAGTCTCTTTCACTGTTACAATTGCAATAGGGCATGTTAATGTAGAGCCAAATAATTTCTTAGAGTGCATTTGTTTGCAAACAGTGTATCACACCATAGCGATTCTGTTCTTAGAGACATTTAACAGCTTTTTAGCATAATAGGTGCGGTAATCTCATGATAGAACTGGGCCTCTATCAAGTGTCACATGCATATATGAATCATAGCTAGAGCATTTTGTGCACCACTATTTTTAAATTCTATCTTTATGCCTCCAATATAAATTTTTGTTAAAGTAGTGAACATCATTTCATAGATGTATTTTGGTATTATACTTCTTTACTGGAACCTTATGTAATTGTCAATTTATTCTCTTGGTATTTTGATGCCCCCTAGAGATGCATAGTAATTGCTCTCTATAATATAGTTGTTGTCAAGCTGTCTCTGATGTTCTTATCGTTTTCCTTTTCCAGCCAACTGAGCGCATCACAATTCTATCATCATATTATTATGGTAAGAGCAATAAATTTGTGACTGTTTGCTTAATTTTGCTAATTATGAATACTCCCTGCTTTTACATCACTCACTTTCATTAAGTTTCACTTATCTTTGTATAGGAAGAAAGATGAGTGATATGCTATTGAGTTTTGGTTGCAGAAAGAGCCATATGGCTTTGTGTTTGTGCAAACATGTATTTAGGTGGCAATCTCTGCATATGATACCATCATAACAATTGGAGGTGGTTTGCTTGTGGCAATTTGTGATTTTCATGGTCAATGTGTACCTACTACTTATGTCTGCAGAGATTGTTTTTTTGGCTCTCGCCTTTACATTCTCACGGTAGAACTTTCATTTGGGCCTCGGTCTATGCTAGGTGGAATGGTTATTTTATTTCTTTTGATTTGCTGGGTTTGATCTCAGTCCCAACTAAACTTTGTCCTGCTATTTCTGCTCACGTGGGGATAGCTATCGCATGATCTAGGTAGCATCACTTCTACCATCTTTACTCTTACATATGCCTTTGAATGGTCTTAGAATTTTATTTCTTGATGATCCTTCAGTGTGTAGCCCTTGCAATATTTCTGTGAACAAATTATATAAGTACAGTTTATTTGCTTTTTTTTTTTTTTTTTTTTTTTTGGATTTAAGTAAAACTTATTCTTTTGCTTTCCTGCTAAAACTAAAAATATTATCCAAATTTTTAAAAAAATATGAAAACAAATATATGGGAATATAAGTGTCAACATTTGTATGGTGTGACAGTTTAGGGTTAAAAAGGTCAAAGTATGTCTGCTGCAAGATTTAAATTATGCAACAAGCGAAAAGCAAAACTCTATCCAGACACGCTTTATATCATCATAGCTATTCTCCTCCCCTTTAAGGCTTTTCATATCCAGTATGCCATGATAATCACAATGTCCGGTTATGTTGCTCATTAGTCTTCCATTTAGGTGCTTCTAATGTATGAAAGAGAAGGTGGCATTATCTCAACCACCTAAATAGCACTTCGCACATAAGAGCAAGTAAATGATCTTTGTGTTTTATTAGCAATGGTTTATCAGTGAAGTTTGCTAGCTGTTAGAATAAGTATTTTAGACCAATGTCAGAAGCTCACTGGTTTTGCTGGTAATCGCTACAACCATAAGATGCTCAACAGTTTTTGATGGACCAGTCTACTCTGTGCGTATTTTGCCATTCAGATACTGGGGCTGAGAGCTGTGAAGAGGAGAATTCAACTTTGAGGCGCAGGCTTGCTGCTTCAGCTGTTGAGGTAGAGAGACAGGTAAACAAAAGTCTAAATGCAACTTCCATGACATTTTTGTTTGATCTTTGCGGTAATGTGGACCCTGTGTTTCATTTTCCAGAGGATGAAATGCTTCCCGTGATGCTTTCTAGATCATTGGAAGGAAGTGGTCTGATTTCCTTATCATTCATCCATTGTGCTTTGATGTATCCTCAGTGTACTGCTTTTAGCTATGTATAGATCAAGTCAACTCATTGAAGATATGAGGAAGGAAGATTCAACTGTTCCATTGATTCTGTAAGTTTAACAAAAAGCATGAAGATGAAGGTTACTTTGTGAGAACATTCTTGTCCACTAAGCTGATATTGTTAGTGGATTTACTTGAGAGGTGAGAAATGAAAGATCATAGACATTTTCACTTCCAAAGTTGGGAACTCAAGCCATTTATTCCCATATATATTTTGTTCCTGAATGCTGTTTTTTCAGCCACTGCGAAGCATTGTTATAATGCTCGAGTGTTTTGTTTGGTTTTGTTTCTTTAGAAGAAATCTATAGCAAATTTTTAATGGAAAGTCTCAGTTTCCATCTTGATGATTGATGAATGGATTTACTTGGGAAGAGCAAGGTAAACAGATCACGTGCAGTATGTTCCATGTCCTTTCTCTGGTCTGAACACTCTCTTTGTGGTGGCAACTCTGATATGAAGTTGTTGTTAGGAAAGCAAAACAAACATCGATTATATAAGAGATGTATGATAAAGCTAAGGATTTTGTAAAACCAAGCTATTGTTGTTATGACAAAACTGTTCTCTTTTTAATATGGTTATGCACTTAAGATTTTCTAGTATTCACATAATGCTTTATCACAAGCTCGGAACTGGAGGACTTTGTCAGAGAATGAAAAAACACAGAAAGACAAGAAACTATAGCGAAAGATGCTTCAGCATCACATGCTGTCTTTAATCTTCCATGACCAATGCCTGTGTTACTCAGAGAAACATCCTAATAAGCAAGGGCTTCAAGAGGCATATCCATTGTCAGCTTTTCAAGAACATGACAAGTGAGATGTGTGCTGCCTGTTGTTAGGGAAACCTCACTTGCGTGCTGCCTGTTGTAAGGGGAACCGGCGTGAGGATTTCGTGCACAAGGTTGGTCATTCAACCTCGTAACAGGCCAAACTACTGGCAAGAGCACGGACGATTACAAGGCTATGCAAAAATCTAAATTTTGCATCACAGTACCCACTTTTACCTGGGGTGGAAGTTAGCAGGCTGAGTAGCGTACCCGGTTAATGTTTGAGGCTCTTGAGCCTTTTCTCGAGGGGGCCATGGCTGTACTTGTGGCCGGCTTTTACGACAAGGCGAGGACAACCCACTGCGGTCGATGTGGATTTGACATGGGCATCTTGTATACGTGTGTGCAGTTTTGATTCCCTATCATATGAGACTGAGTATATCCATGTTAAACCTACCTCAAGAGCGTTCTCCCATTCTCACCGTGTGTGGATTTAATCGGTTTGGGCATGCACTTAGGAGGGGTGAGCACTGTCGTAGTCCAACCTAGAACTGGACTGGACCAGCCGGTTCCCATTTCTCAAAATTGGGGAACGGCGATTTAGTTTTTAAGTTCTGTACAAGGAACTGGACTGGCTGAATTGCCCGGATTGGATTGGTATGCCTTAATTTTCTTTTTCTTATATTTTTTCTTTTTATATTTTCTAAAGTAAAGCTGAAGCTGCATCAGTGGTGTGGTCAAAAGAAAACCCCAGCAAGGTGCCTTCAAGTCAAAGGGAAGCTCATGGTCCATGTAATTGTCATATGCTTCATGTGATATGGATAAGGAGATTCATGTAATATTCATCTCGATTGAGAGCAACAAAAGGGCATAAGGGACGGATTTGTTGGGACATATGGGCCTTTTGGACCTTGTTATGGAAAACATAAAAGTAACACCAAGAGACCCTAAGGAATGTATGAGATTCCATTCCAACATCGCTAGGTTGATTGGGTTAAATTGACTTAAGCCAAAGAAAAACAAGAAAGAAGACACTATCGGTTCTCGGGTGGACAAGTTTAGTTTCTAGTTCCACAAACTGAAAACCAATCCTGTCTAGTCCAGTTCCTGATTGCGGGCTGTGTTCTATGGTGGAAATCAACACATCCTGAAACTGATTACTCCTAGTGCTTGGCTAAAATCCACCATGCCATCAACTATGAATAAACCTAGCATCAATAGGGTAAACGACAGATCCCGCAAGTGTCTCATCGCTGAATTGGATTGGGATAATGACTAATCTACCGACTTCTACCGTGCTGCCACAGGACTTCAAGGTTATGTCCAAAACGAGGCATCAAGTGGGGATCATCAAATTCAATTCCAAGCCCCACATGCTGTCGGATGCTTGTAGAAATCAATGCTTCGCTCGAAGCCTCGCGTGGCTGTACTCACATAAGAACAAAACATGTACGCAAGCTGATTTTGGGGTGGGGGTGTTCCCATGTTCATCCAAAGAGTCAACTGTAGCATCAACAAGGACGAGAACCGACTGACGAAACCGAACGCATTGTCCTTGTACATGTATTCACTTTTGAACCAAAGTACATCTTCCTGTTGTTAATTCCAGCTTACGATATTACGAGACAAGATTAAGAAACCGACATAAAAGAATCCTTCAACGCGGCGTTGCCGCTGCAAAAGATACTTTCTCATAGGCATCGAGTGTCGGCATTGCAAATAAATCCTGTCATTAACGGTTCTCTAACGAGGTCTACGGTCCAACTACTTCAAAACTACAGTAGACGATTAGCGTTTTTTCGTTTTTGGCCACACAGGCGCATGGGCTATCCTATCCGTTGGTTTGTCGTTGCCAACGGCTGCTCAGAAACTTCAAGACATGGTGGTTGCCGAAAGGATTCGAGATGATGTGGCTCTTCTTGTCTATTTGAAGCAAATTTGCTCGAATGGATTCCCAACGAACCAGATCTCTGCTAAGAACGAACGATGTTCTGCTGTTAGTGTGGTGAAAATAAGCCATTCGCTGTGGGACACGAGTTAAAGTTGGATATCGTTTGACCATGTCACCCATGATATCTACCAAATGATTCTATAAAGGTCATCTTTATTAATGTACATTGCGGTTTGGATCTAGGCCGCGGTGAATCCCACTAGGCCACGGGACTTCGATGTCGGGTTCGGGAAGGCATCTTAAGACTCCCTCATGGGTTGAAACTACGATAGCATCTCATTGTTTGGTCGTTTTCAACCGACCTTCTTTAGATTTGAATGTCACCTCAAGACCACGCTTAAAAAATCTTTCTCATCATTGGTCACGACCCTGTTCCCAATTCACGAGCCTTGTCTTTAAGTTCTCCCCGTTTGGTTATGTAGCCAGGGAATATGACTTTTCGGCGAGGTTAAGGACAAATCTCGAACAAAATCTTGGACAAGATCTCTAATTTGTTCGCTCGAGGCAAGGATAGAGAGAGGTTCTTGTTGGGTTTACGCGTCTTTGTTTCCATGTTCAGGAAATAACATGAGTTGACAGTCGAAATCGATCGAAGGAAGAGAGTGTGACCGACTTGAACTTTCAAATCGAGCTCCGATATCACGTATAAATGGCAATTTATCGACATTGCTCCTGAAAAATAAAATCAGTAAATTAGAAACTCTTCTTTGCTAAAAAAAAAAAAAAAAAAAAAAAATATTAGAAACTCTTCCATGACATTTCTAGGTCAGAAACGTGTGGTCCAGAGAGACCTAAGTCTCCATATGGTACTCTCTGTGCATGCATTAAAAGAGCTTGTTGGGGTCACGACGGGGGGTCGTGCCTTACTCCTTCCGCGTATTTAACCTACGAAACGTGTCCTTAACCTACGCAGCTTCTGGAATTTATTCCTTTTACTCAGTAAGTCTCTGTAAATTTCTTTGCTCGAATTCCTCGTCTTCAATCTTCGGTTAACCTTGAAAAAGAATTCTCTCTTCGACTGATGGACCGGGAGCTTGAAGACTAGCCAACAGATTTCAATGTCTAATCCTTAGTTTAGGAAGCATCGACACTCTTTGGGCGTTTTCGTATCGTGTCTGACACGTAATCAATAGATGTTGGAAAATCAGACGTACGGTCAATAGGGGTCGGAGAATCAAACGCGTGTTCAACTCTTCTGACACCCGAATAAAAAAATAAAATATAATAACAATAACAAAGAAGGAAAGAAGAAAAATCTAGTCTTCTATTCTCTTCTAAACTCCCACTTCTTGTGATGATTTATCATTAATATACATTTAACATACAACGTGTCCCAATGTGTTGTAATTCTCTTATTTTTTAAAAATAACATGTTAGCGTGTTGTGTCTTGTTGTGTGTCGCATGTTGGTGTTGGTGTCGATGCTACTTAGTCTTTGGGACAATTTGAAGATGAGCCACATACGGGGGTTTTAGGTGAAAGAAGTTCTACATTGGGGATGTGGTACAACGTGGAGTAGTAAATACCTCGTAATCGACTTCTAATTCATCATCTTAATTTTTAAGTGAACATTTAATTGCATATATTAATAGGTTTAGATTTGGATTCCCTTTCGGTGATCTTCTCATGTAAAGGTATTGAATTTTTGCTATGTCAACCCAACAAGTGGTATTAGAGTCAATAGCAAATTAATAATGGGGGTTGGTGATTGGTGAATGCCTCGAGGAAGGAATGGCGTGTGAGAATCCATAATCGAGGTGGTAGATGATTTTCTCCTTCTGGCCACACTTGGCTTTTGGCCAAGGCGATTGACATAAAATCCGAAGCACGGATATCGTTCCTTTTTCTCAACGTCTCTGCCAAACTAGGCCGGGCAAAGATGGAGATTTCAAACATAATTCTCGATACTTATCCTCACATATTAGCTTAAGCCCTACACAGAAATAGAGTCTATCATGTTGACATGATCATAGGACAGTGCAAACGATCAATTAACAATAGCAGACATGCTCATCAACATGTGAAATACCAACAAGAGAGAATGCTCGGTGTAGAACTCCCGACCAATTCATCGATGCTATATTAAATGACAGTTTGTCCAAAAGCTGAAGTGGTTGGGGAATGCAAATACACATGTCCTACAAGAATCTTGCGCAACGACTGGGAAAGCTTCCGTGCGCTCTTAGCCTCTTACTTCCTGTTCTCTTGTGTGAGGAAATATGATCGAATGTTTGGGAAATTATTCAATAAGTCCTAAACCTATTATACTATAATCAATTTAATTTTAAACTTTTTGCCAACTAAATTTATAAGGTTCAGCTTGGGTACGTTTAATCATCTCCTCCAGTTCTAGGAGTCTAGATAGGTTGAATTCTAATAGTTACTCCAAAAGTACAAATATTGACTTTTTAAAAGTGTAAAACCTACTATCGCATAGAACTAGATTTCTTTCTACAACAACCCACTATAAACCAACTATTTGCGGTACCACAAACGGGAGTTCCCACATCTTTTACACATGGTACATAAGATACTCTCCCTACATTATAAATCACCATTAAGTGTAAATAAAAGTCCCCTGGCACACCTTGCCTCTCACTAGACCAATCCCTTGACTCTAAGTACAACCACTTCTCTCGTGTGTTTATAAATGGGTTTGTCATTTTCATAAAGGAAGAATTGTCCGACCGGCTTTAAATTTTTGTACGGATGTCAAATCAATCCTAAAATCAATTGAGTCATAATTTTTTATGTGAAATTTCAATCCCTTGGGCCAATTTCAAGTTTAAATAGAGACGGACTCAAAAACCCCTTTCGAATATGCAATTTCTCTTCTTGTTGCCCTCTTTTGACTCTACAAGTTTTGGCTTAGTTTTCTACAACTTTTTGGCTACGTTTTCTACAACTTAAAGATCCAAATGTACACATGGATCATGTAGTTGTGATATCCATCTAATCTTATAAAAAGATCTCGGCACATTCCTTTAAAAACCCGAGTGCAACCTTTTCTCAATCTGGGTTGTCACCGAAATTTTCTTTTGATGGCAAATAATCTTTTATTAATGGCAGGTTTGTTCACCTTATCTCACCGGTCTCTTTCTCTTGAGCCAATTGGTCCGTGTTTTTGACATATACAATCGTGGAATGTCATCCTTTAATGCTATAAGCTGGGTCTTTAGTTATATATATATAGAGAGAGAGAGAGAGAGAGAGAGAGAGAGAGAGAGAGAGAGAGAGAGAGATTACTCCGCGATCAAATCTGACCGTTTTGCAGAACCTAACATTTTGGTTCTACATCCCTTTTTTCACCAACTTCTAGACACAGTGAAATTTTGTTGAAGTGCTTGTAGAATCAGACCGTACCCTCTGCACGGTTTAAATGCACGAGCCTCTGCACAGCAGAAATCTTGCAAGCATCAAAATGCTCTCGCACATTTTCCAAAAGATAACAAAATATTCATATTTTTAATTATAGAGATCACACACCAAAATGCACAGATTTTCTCTCTTTCTCCCCCATCGCGCATGACTTTCATTTCTTAGCGCGAATGCGACTACTCATTGTAAGGTTCCCTATTCATTGCCAGATTTTCAGAAACACGTGTTTATTCAATCACTCTTGTTTCTTTCTTTGCTTGTACTGTACATTAAAGACTACCATCCAATCTTTTTCCTGTTACTATTGTCCATACGTTTGCCTAATCAATCAATGCCCCAGGTCTCAAAAGAAAGTGACTATGCCTCACGATTTTAATATAGAGAAGCTAGATTTATTATACGAAATTTTTTCAAAAAATCATAAACCTATTATGCATTTATCAATTTATTACTAAACCTTTCAATTTTATAAATTAAGTCTTAAACATTTTCACATCTTACCAATTGAGTTAATTTGACCAATTTTGATCAAAATTCGTTAACGTGGTCATATCATGTGACACGACTAGTATTGACGTGAACATTTTAAAATATTTTTTGAATTTTTTCTTTTTTTTTTTTCTATTCTTTGCTGCTTTTTTTTTTTTTTTTGGGTTGGTGGTTGGCTTGGTCATAGATAAGGAGCCGCAATGACTTTGCTTGGGACCGACAAGGGCCAAGCCCTCGCTTGGCTAGATC
Organism: Eucalyptus brandiana; assembly: GCA_014182725.1. Classification (NCBI taxonomy): domain Eukaryota; kingdom Viridiplantae; phylum Streptophyta; class Magnoliopsida; order Myrtales; family Myrtaceae; genus Eucalyptus; species Eucalyptus brandiana. The sequence continues at coordinate 40,025,240 of CM024674.1, forward strand.
TGGTGAGGGCATCGCGGCCCTCGCCGATTCTTGGCCAAGCCCTTGCCTTGGCTGGTGAGGGCATCGCCATTCTTGCCCAAAGCTGGCAAGTAGCATGACGCCCTGGCCTAGAGTTGGCGAGTGGCGTGACGCCCTTGCTAGTCCTCTCCAAACTCCCCCTGCCCCCCAAAAAAGAAAAGCAAAATAAAAGAAAAAATCGTAAAAATTCAAAAAATTATTAAAAAATATTTTAAAATGTCAACGCTAGCAAATTCTGGGCAAAATTAGTCGATTGACTTAATTAGTAAGAAGTGAAAATATTTATGATTCAATTGATAAAATTAAAAGTTTTAGGACCGAAGTGATAAAAGTACAATAGATTTAGAACCTTTTGATTTTGCTAATTTATCGCTCCTACGCCTGCTTAAAAGTTCCAAAAGTAAAGGCACTACAGATTCGTCACCTTGCTAGAGTCCGTGAATTTCATGAAACTGGAAGACGTCTCATGGTACATCTCTCTAATCAAGTCGGGGCGTCTCCTCGAAATTTCCCACGGAAGCCATAGTTGGACGAGCAGATTCATGGCTAGTATTGATGCCAATAATCATATGTTCCGCAGAAAATTTTCAAGTAGACTCTGGAAACTCCGTGTGCTTTCCTCTAAATTTTACTATGCACTTTATAATATAAAAAACGCAAAGTGTCCTATTTTCGAACAAGAGGTAAATGTCTGGCTGATGAGTCTCTTTCCATTACAAAACGAGAGAAGACTCCTATATAAAGAACGACCCTAGATATAGCTGCTTATTATTTACTTGCCTTCTTTCAACCCCAAAACCTCCTTCACTACTCTCTTTCTCTCTCTCTGTTCTCCTTTTGCTCGAAGCTTCTACTTTCTACCATTTGCTACTTGATTACTAGCGTCCGTCCTTCCATTTGTTCCTTCACAAAGCTGCTTCTCATCTTTGCTTCGACTGTTTTGTACAATGTCCACCAGGAGAGCATCGCGTTCTTCGCAGCCAAGGCCATCAAGTGTTGCCGGTATGAGCGATGAACAGATATCTGACCTCTTGTCCAAGTTACGACAGCTCATTCCTCAGCTCCGCACCAACCACACAGATAAGGTATCGATATCCAGAAAGATTATTGTCGCAGGCAATCATGTATTAAGATACACAGAGACCTAAATTTTTCGACCCGATCACATATGAAGTTCATTAGCTTCGTTGGCCACATCCTCCATAAAATCAGGTGTTTCCATCTGGTTTCCTTGTATGCACCTAGCTTAGGCAAATGGATAATATTTGCACTTAGTCGTACCATCTTTCGTCGTCTTCTTTCTGGTTCATGCATAGCCTTCGACTTGAGCCGGAGGGTGTGTAGGGAGAATACACGTATACTTCTAACTATGTGGCCTAATGTTTTTGAAGTTATCTTACCAAGTAAAGTGGTAATTTTTCTTGAAGTTTTATGACATCTTCATTAAATTCATCTGGATATCGTATTACAAGTAGGTTATGTAGAAGAATACGTCAATTATCTACACCGTTACATTACCACACATCACGTAGATGAAATTTAGAGAGGATTTTGCATCTGTCTTTTTCTGGTATGGCGTATATGAACTCTTAATGCACCCTTTTCTCCTACATAGCGTCACTCCAATTTTATGACTTACAAGCCGGTTGAAGGAATGTTCATCCATACAATCAGCCATACACGTTAAGCTTTCAAAATTAAAGATATTATCATTGCAAACTCCACTCTATAAAATTTGTGAGACTTTTTGAGTTTTACATCCCTACCCACATTTTGCTAGGTTAGCGCACGCACGCACGCATGCATGCGAGATACGCGACGTTGGTTAGGTGTCGTCCTCATGTCAGAACCTGTTGTGACACAGTTCTTTATACTTCCATTATTTCATTAGGGTTCTTTTTTTTTTTTTTTTTTTGGTCGGGTATTTTATTAGGGTTAAGAAGCACATATTTCATAAGCATCGCGTACTTATCTAACAGGTATCGGCATCAAAGCTGCTGCAAGAGACATGCAACTACATCAGAAGCTTGCACAGAGAAGTGGATGATCTGAGCGACCAGCTCTCGCAGCTTTTGGCTTCGACCGACAGAGACAGCGATCAAGCGGCCATCATCAGGAGTCTACTTCTATGATACATCAATTATAAACACCAGCCTCGCCGTTCCATTACTATCGTTAGTTGCGTTTCGCCCTAGTCGATCGGTTTATATAGCTAAAGGTTTGGTCGCTTGCTGCGATGCTATACGAACTAAGACATCCAATAAAAGGGTTGCTGGTTCTATCTGTATACTTTCGGGCAGCACTTGATGTTATGTGTCTATGTTTTGGGCATCTGCCAGAAGGCATAATAATTCACTTTTCTGCAAATTTCCTGAAGAGACAAGGTTCGAGATTATCGTCTACCGCCGACGGTGACAACTCTCTAGGAATCCATGTCTGCATGGAGGTGACGTTTCTTCTAGATCTGTAAATCTTCTTTAAATCTCTCGCGATACGCAGAGATGTGGGGCCTTTCTTTAGCATGAACTTTGATACGTGAACGATCTCCAATCTCCAAGTCAAATTGGTCCTCTCCACAGTGATGGAATCTAACATCATTCGATGAAAGGATTTTCTGATAAATTTGATGTGGCGCAGCAAGCTGGTTGGTGGGAGAAAAATAAAGAAATAGGAGAAAAATTATCTAAAAAATTCTATACCTATTACTTTCTTACCAATTCAATTAAAAACATTTTAATTGTTTCAATTGAGTTTTAAATATTTTCACATTTTGATAATTGAGTTTATCGACTAATTTTAATCGGAAATTACAAATATAGATGCCAATTGGTTTTCGTAGCACGACTAGTACTAATGTGAATAATTTTTAACAATAACTTTAATATCTTTTTCAATTTTTTTATTTTCTTTATCATTTTTTATTATATGTTTCCTTTTTACAATTGTAGCTGAAGGTCGCCGGTTACAGGTGAGGGTGTCGCGACCCACACTGGCCGACAGGCAAGAGGGCGCGTAGGCCCTCACATATAACTGGTGAGGACCACGACGTCCTTGCCTAGAACAAATCGGGAACATATGGGAGCTGAATGTGCCATCGGAGAATGACATATCAATCTACTTAAGTTAATCGGAAATTACAAATATAGATGCCGATCGTCTTTCGTGGCACGACTAATACTAATGTGAACAATTTTTAACAATAACTTTAATATCTTTTCCAATTTTTTATTTTCTTTGTCATTTTTTATTATATGTTTCCTTTTTACAATTGTAGCTGAAGGTTGCCGGCTACAGGTGAGGGTGTCGCGACCCAAACTGGCCGACAGGCAAGAGGGCGCGCAGGCCCTCACATATAACTGGCGAGGACCACGACGTCCTTGCCTAGAACAAATTGGGAACATATGGGAGCTGAATGTGCCATCGGAGAATGACATATCAATCTACTTAAGTTAAATGGTCCAAATTTTATCTATTTCTCTAACCATGCCAATTTTTCTTCATTATGGCATTGATCTCTCCGCTTTCAGGAACATTACCCGATCAGTTCTAGACTTATATATAAGTGTCGGTTCAATCTTAAATTTTTCAAATTTTACTAGTTTAATTTGTAACTTTTTTCGCGAAGTTTCAATATAATCTTGTCGGCCTGATTTCCGCAAAAAGATTGCCGACATGATAATATGTCATGTAGGATGGTCGGAGGTGTTTGATCTGCCATGCAGGATGGCTGGCTGGTCGGCCAATTCATGCCTTAAACATTTGTTTTCACACCCTCGGATGCAGAATCTATGGGATCCCCGACCCGAAGACACGCGAGACGCGAGGCATAAATCTTATGCACGGTTCTTGCGTACGAGGATGGATGGATGGAAATGAATGATAGGACCTCGACTCTTTGCTATTTTCTAGTCAAATTCAACGCAATCTTGTCGCCATTTTCCATGATTTGACCGTTGGATGGCACTTTTTCAGGTTTCAGAGCTTCCCTGCGGACGATAATTTCCACTCTCTACTTGAAGATGCCTCCTGCCTCCTCTTCGCGGACAGGATTATGCGTCCATTTCGCAAAAGTTCAAACGGTTCAAGTTTTATATTTTTTGAGATTAGCGCAGCGAAAGACATTTTCATTATCAGTAGTAATATATGTCAATGAAAATAGCTTGTTGTCCATTCATTTTTATAAGGTGATGATCCTAAACTTATTTTATGTATACTAATTTAATTTTAAGCTTTCAATTTTACCAATTAAGTTCTAAACCTTTTGACGATTTGTTAATATAGTCATTCCAGCCAATTATGGTCAGAAAAATTGATGATGTCGACACTGATCGTCTTACACGGTATGATTAACGTTAATGTGAATAATTTCTATAAATTTTTATTTCCTTTAGATTTTATATACTTTTGTATTCTTTTCTTTTCTTGGTTTCATTTCCTTTTTTCTTCTACTAAGTCTGGTTGCTAGTACTAGAGGGGGAAAAAAAGAAAAAGAAAGAAAGAAAGAAAAAAGTAAAAAGTTATAAAAAATTATAAAAATTGTCCATATTAGCACCAATTATGCCGAGTAGGACAGTTGGTATCTCTGTTAGCAGTTGTTAGCCAAAATTAATTGAACGGGCTAAATTGGTAAATCATTAAAAGGTTTATGACTTAATTGGCATTGACACAATATATTTATGACTTTTTCAGTAATTTTCTCTTTTTGTGAACAATACAAGCGATCATTTTATAGAAAGATAGTGTCGGTGTTGGTGTTTTTTCACGAAAAAATTGTATCAATACTTTAAAATCAAGTTTTAGTCTATTTCTGAACAGGAAAAAAGAACTTTCGTTTTTTCAATATTTGATAAACGCTATTTTTTCATCAATAGTCTTTTTTATTAGTACTCAAATCGAATTGGACTGTGGAAATTATAGTCGGTCCACGATTCGTACATTCGAGCCATACACGATTGCCAATGAATCTATTATTGTTAAGTGTGTACCTAATCATATCTCACTCTAGTTTCAAAATTTATACTTTGCAGCCGTTAATTTTGAAGTTCTATACTTTGACCCTAAAGCTTGAAAAATAGGTACATTTTGCACTTTCTTAACTTTCTATAGCTTCGTTATACTCCCTGGGGTAAATCGCAAAATTCTTTTTAAGCTTCGGATGAAAAGTGCATTCTCAAACTATAGATCACGATGGTCGCGAAGTGTGTAATAAGAGAAAGTTGGAGATGATATACATTATTAATTTCTGTGGGATTGTAGATATTATATTTTTACCCCACTTGAAAAATTATCGGGCAAGGTGGAAATTAAATTTTTTATGTTCGAGTTCAAACCTCTGGAACTGAAACCCTTTTTCTTTTTTCTGTTGGGCCTAAAATCAACAACTGGAACTGGAAGCCCGCCAATCACGGCCCAGTACAAGTCTCTTTATCATTTATCCATGCTTAATCCCTTTTTTTAGCGACATTAATCGATGCTAAAGAGCTCATCAATGAGATGGTTTAGGCCCAAAAACCAAAGTGTGCATAATTAGAGTTATCTCATCTCAACTGCAGAGTACGATTTTGTGTTGCGTGACCATCCGTCAAATGTAGATATTACTTTCTTTGCAAACGAGAGCACTACGCAATTGATGACTCATTTGGATGTATGATTATATGAGGCTAAATACATTAGAAGTGCTAAAAGTTATGTACGACGTTCACTTTAGTGCCAAAAGTTTTTGCTGGCTCACTTAGGTGCTAAATCGGAGGAAAAACGATTACTTTAATGCCGATGGTGAAAAATTTCCACTAAATTGATTACTTTAAGTGCTAAATCGGAAGAAAAACGATTACTTTAATGCCAATGGTGAAAAATTTCCACTAAATTGATTACGTGTCATTTATAATTAAAATTATAATATGACTTGGCAAAATTTTTAAAAAATCTAGTCCATGTGATATTTCCACGTAGCATATTTGGCACTGAAGTGATCACATTTTAACAGTGACTGACATTGAAGTGATCACTTTTAATAAAATTTGACACTCTACTTTGGATGACACCGTTTAGGGATTTTATGCCGACTAAGCACACCGGCAAGTTATGTAGGACTGAAAAATTAATAAAATATAGCAATGTTGGACTTCCGACAATCCAGATTGGAGTTGGCACTTAAATGGTCGTTTTTTTTTTTTTAAAAAAAAGTAGCATTTAAGTGATTTAAAAAAAAAAAAACTTTTGACACTAATTTGAGCATCGTACGTAACTTTTGGCACTTCTAGTGTTCTTACCCCCATTATATGAGAACATTGTGCTAATATTTCAGAGTAAACTCCCTTCATCCCTAAATAGTTTCTGTATTCGATAGGCCGATGTTGTGAAAGGCATAGCAAGCAAGATCAAAGCAGGGCGCTTCTAAGGATCTTTAGGAACAGATCCCTAACCCTTCAACGACCGCCGGATAGAAAAAGAGTAAATCTTGTCCGTGGATCGTAAAGCCTTTTAGGTTTTAGTGTTTCACGACATTTTGATTAGGGATTAATGAAAAAGAAGAAGTAAGGATTCGTCGTTCGATGGATCATGGAGCTGCCCGAACAGATCGCGAAATTCGGCAAATTAACCAACCCATGAACGACGGAACGAGATCGATTGGGCTGTCGAAGTTTGTTGCGGGAGCTGATGGGATTTGTGCAGACATGAGAAAGTGACGAGACAAAGACATTCACCTCATTTTCCTCAATGGGATCCAACAGCATCGCCTCCGATCTTTGCCCATCATCGTAAATTAGAGACAGGAGTATGGGGTCTTGTTTTTTTTATGTTAGCTAGCCGATTCTTGCAACTTGGGCAATCTGTCCTTTGATTTAACTTTTATAAAGTCGCGTCACCTGATGAGGCATGCAACTTGTAACACTTCATTGCCGTGTTGCTATGTCCTGAACCCGGATCGATTCGATTTAATATAAATTAAGCTCTAGAAGAAACAAGACAAGTATGATTTCGAAATTGAGATATTACCGGCTGTTTTGTAATGAGCTAGTTCTAATCAAGTCCCTTCAACACTAGATCCGACTAAATCCAGCTGGGGTGGCTGTCCAACAATGTCATCGTATGACTTGGATACAATGTGTCCAATGTGGAAGTCTTCGTGGACGTTTGAATCGGCTAAATTTTGTGCACATTGCACTTCAAGGTTATCTCCATTAACAGAATTTTTCCATACACGTCCATGTGGGGAATTGGATATTTGGTTCGCATTGTACTTTGGTGCTACCGACGGTTATAATAGCTGAATTTGGTTGGACTGTATGTCAGAGGGACTTGATTAGAAAATTTGTGAAAGTATTAGGACTTGATTAAACTAATTAAAAGTGAAGGGACTTTGTTATGAAAAATGTGAAACCCCACATTTACTTGAGGGAGTTGTTCTGATACCATTTGTAATAGCCTAACTTATTTCATTTGAGCTAATTTCCCATAAAGGAGTATTTTGAGTAATCATACAAGCTGGTATGAAAGCATGGCTTCCTTTAATATATGTATGGTTTGTGGACAGACTAGACCCATAATTGATCCGACAATGGCAGTGAGCGATCGCTGGGGTGAGATGGCTTAGATAATTTGGTGCTCTTGGCAATCTTTCAGGATTGTAGAGAGGAGAAGAATGCATGGGATCATACATCGAATAGGGGAAGTGTTGTTGGACCATACGGGCTAACGTTGATGAGGACGTTGGTTCTTTAAGTGGGGGAGTTTGTGACATCCGAAGTCTTACATTGACTATAAGAGGCTCTATTGAGTAATTTATAAATCAACATCTACACTCAAATGGTCGTCACCTTTTGTGGTTACTCGGAGCACTCCTTTTGAGAGCTTGGTCCATGCATATTGGGTTGGGTCGCTATAACTTAAGTAGGGATCCTCCCCAATCCACAAGACTATCACATCAGTGTTCCTTCTAGGGGTTGAACCCACATTGATCAGGCTGGATTGTCTCCAATGAATATCCCAAAAGCACATGCCAGCTCCGAATTGCGGGTTATATATGTTGATTCTACTTGTCTAGACAAAACTTTTCGGCTCTCTGGACTTGGCTTCATGACTCATATCAATGATGAGGCTCATATTATAAGTGAAGGACTTCGTAGCTGCCCTACTCCCAATTGCCCATTCGAAGACTCCATTCAAGTACTCGGATTGTCACAATAAGATGGCGGAGCACCTTTGGTGAGTTCAATAGTGACTAAAGTTGTCCTGTGCCTGAAGCACATACATACTGTGTGTTTGTGTGTGTGTACGCAGTTCAAAACTTGCTGAGCCAATGCAGAGGATGGAGCCCAGTTGATTGGAAAGGGTTCTGATCGCGGGGCCACCGCTCTCGAGGTAAACAACCAAAGAGACCCCCGAAGAAAAGCATTCCTAAATCGAGCAGAGAGAAAAAAAAAAAGGAAAGGAAAAGAGCCAACAGGACACCCAGTGGTTGGCAAATCACTGTCAACGCATCCTTTTCTAAAATCCCACCCGAGGAAATAGTATTTTAAAAAGCCTGAAAGAAAGGAGGGCGTGACGACAACGAGCGGAACGCACATGGGTTCAGCGTTCAGCTGAGCGCGCCAGAAGCGAAGAGGGCGCATGTGGAAGAGAAGATTCAGCAACTTCTCCTCCTCTTCCTTCTTTTCTCTCCAATTTCTTAAATGGGAGCTTGTGGGGGATTTTCACTAGTTAAATAAGGCTTTGGAAAATGGGGAAAGAACCTAAACGAACATGGATCCACCCCATTCCAATGGGGTACCCCTTCATCTTCCAACTATTGAATTCATGTGATGGTGTTCAGGTCAGCTCTTCTCGGAGCGACATGTCATTGTCCGGGCCACTCTTATCATACCCACTTTGTCCCATATAAATAGATTAATAAATAAGAAATACTTAGAAGCTTGTTTGACTGGGTGAAAGGATTTTTCACGAATTGGTTTTCAGGACTTTCACATGAAAGCATTTTTTCCTATATCATGAAAGTTTTCCCTAAAGTAAACATACCTTTAGTTACGTATAGCATGAAATCTCATGTTATGTCTCATGGGAAGACACGAATTTTTGTTACGCCATGGATTATCTCCACCACGGCATGTACAAAATGAGTTCGGATGACTTGTGGGCATGTGTATTGTTTTATTTCTGTGGCCAAATTAGTGCTTGCTGGGTCCTCCTTTTGCTTATTTTCAGACAGGCGGGTCCGTCGGCTCCTGAATTGATTACTTGGCAGATGCTCTCTCTCCGTGCATGTCCAAGATTTTCTCTAGTCACATTTCGAATTCGGGGGTTTCATCTGCGGCCACGAAAGTCGGGCCGAATCTCGTGCCTTTTCCCGGAGGGATTTGATTGAAGAGAGGGCAAAGTCTTTTCGTGCAACGGAACCGTTTCCACCACATTTAAGAAGCTTGCCGGGTGAAATGTTCTTTCCAAAAAGTTGCCTAGAATCAAGGTCAAAATTAATTATGAATCCTCCTTTCTCCCTCCTAATAATCAAACTTTTTGTTAGATTTGGGACCTTGTGGGTGATTAGAGTTTGACTACGGAAGTTTCAAATGACGTGTGTTTGAGCCCTAAATTGGCAGATAATGAGAATATATTCAGGTGGAAGAAGGTGGTGGCGGCAGCAGCAGCGGAGGATGCAAAGATGGTTCCTGGTGCTCCTACTGGACAATTGACGGCGGTGGCCATAAGGGTGATACTGATGCCGGCTAATTGACAACGACAAACGAATGTTTTGACATAAGACCTTAATCTATTCTATCATTCAAATATAGTCTTACTTTAACCATAGGAGAGCTATTTAGGTTTGGCCATGCACGTAGCGCAGCCCAGAAGCAAAGAAAACTCTGTCGAGAATGGTATGCCGTAGAATAAATTCCTAGTTACTACAGACATGTCCGACAAAGTTCGTATTTCAAGTCTCTCTCAACAGGGCTTCGAATCGTCCGTCGGCACAGTACGGAAAACTGTTCCGGCTGTCGATTCCGGGGTGGTCTCTCCTTCCCCATGTGTGTCCAACTTTGATGTCTCAAGCGTGAACATGGTCGCTAAAAGTGACGGCCGAACACGCGAACTATGCGTGGGGTAATTCCAACAGTAGCTTTTCTCCCGGGGGAGCGGTCCAAGTCGCGCTTTCAAATCGAACGATCTCATCGGCTCGATGCGTCTGTTGAGGGCAAAAGAAAAGAAAAAGGGGGACGCCGTTAAATCAGCCCGCAAACTTTTGGCTAATGTTAGAATTTCCGGGACCATGTGTTGGGTTGGGTGTTTCGATTCCGCCGATGGGTCCACTGTGTTTGAATATGGTAAAAAAGCAGTGTGGAAAGCCAATTACGAAAGATGGACTGGTGAGTGTTCGGTCAATTGCCAGGACATATATACCAGTACCACACTTTCCCTTAAAACATGCCGGGGAAGACATACTAATTTTCGCAGGCGAAACTTGACTTGATCACTCAAATCTTTGAAGTAGATTAGATGAAAAAATGCACGTGTGAAGCTAATTAAGAGGTCAAAGACCAAACACATAAAGAGATTGCAAGAAGCTCATCTATGTGGTTAAGGTGGTTGCTGTTCATGTTATCGATCGCCGGCCAAAATTGATTGGAAGTGCTATATTGATAAAACATCCAAAGGTTTAGAGTTGAATTATTCAAATTGAAAGGTTTATAATCGAATTGGTATCCGTGTAACATGTATGTAACTTTTTTTTGATAATTATCCCCCTCAAACATCTTATACTTTTCTCGAGTGTTATGCTATGTTGCCCTTTTAGGTTTGTGGTTTATACTCAACATGAAACCGAGCGGCCTAGTAGGGAATAGATAGAAAATTCATGAGGGTTTCAATAAACTTGAGAGAGCTATTTAATTTGTCTTGGGCCAAAAAGTCAAGATTATAAAGATTCACGGGTTAATTATCAATGAGTATAAAATTAGTTGCCCTTTTCATATTTAAACTCAGAGTGCTTTTTTGGCGGTTCCTTTTCTTTTGGGGACCTCATCGTCTGACAACCCAATTCCACAAGTAAAAAAGAAAGCTTCAACTAAAACCCAATTTTCAAAGGTCTGCGGGTGCAACTCCATGGATTAAAGAAAGAGGCTGATGGCGAAAACGCGAACTAGGGTTTTGCTTTATATTTTCATTTTTTTTTTTTGTTTTTGTGGTTTTAATGTGTCTAGACCCTTTTCAGCACGAGAAGCCTAAATTTGTGCGGGATTAGGAATTTCGCCATAACTACTAGGGTTAGAGTCCGATGCATTTTCGTGAAGAGAATCAATCAAGGTAAATGTATCGGCTCTTGACAAATCACGCAATTGCAAAATGCACCTTATTTCATTCATTTGTCGATTCACAAAGGATGACGGATGGTCTATGGAGTAGTATGAGGGGTGTAAAACGGACCGATCTATCTCATTCGAATCGAGAGGATTCCAATTCAATAAGGAAAAATGGATCGAAAAGTCTAGGATGTGAGAATATGTGTGATTGTGTGTACGGTATCGAGCCAGGGGGTAGGGCGGGGGGAGAGAAGAGAGAGAGAGAGAGAGAGAGAGAGAGAGAGAGAGAGAGAGAGAGGGACACATTTAACCCATACGTAGGTTGCTCCGAGACAAAAACGAACAGCTCCAATGGTCGAATATTATAATCTCCTTTCCCTTCCACTCCATCACTCGCATATTTTGGCTGTAGACACGCAGAGAGAGAGAGAGAGAGAGAGAGAGAGAGAGAGAGAGGGATTATCTTTGAAAGGGAGGAGGAGGAGGAGGAGGAGGAGGAGGAAGGAAAAGGATAAAAGGGGGAGGATGATGGGAAAGAGGGTCCGTCCGATTGCACATTGCTTGTTGGTGGTTTAGGTAGCAAACCCTGCCCTTCCATTGGACCCCATTCTCTTCTCCCCCTCCTTAGATTCCTCTCTCTCTCTCCCCCCCTTTTCAACTCCTAAAGGGGGAAAAATATTTGGGGGCCAACTCATCTCTCCTTTCTCAAGCAATCTCTCTCTCCCCACCTCTCTCTCTCTGCCTAAAATATCGCACGCATACATATGCACGTTTGCCTTTTGTTCATGAAAGAACCCAAGCCCTCTCTCTCTCGTGGAAGAGGTACTTCTTTCACCTGCTGCACAACAATGAAGATTAATAATCTCTAAGGGCATGTTTATTTCGGGAGAAACTTCATGGTAAAGAAAATGCCTTTCAGGAATTTATTTTCCCGACTTTAAGCAGGCATGTTTTCTTCGACTGTCGATGGATTTCCCCATTGACCGATCAAAGCCTAGAAAACTAATTCATGGGAAATTCCATTCGCTTGAACACTCGCACCGTAAAATTGAAAAGAGGGTTTTGATGCTCTAATGAAATCTGCTTGCTGGAACGAAGAAGCTCCAAGGTAAGTAGAGTACAACTGTCCATTAGCAACAAAAGTGGCACTGTTTGACTTCTGAATGCACCAGATGGTGTGCTCTTGCTTTCTCTGCCCCTTTCTGTTCCTTTACACTCGAGGACAGGAACCAACGTAAATTGATTTTTCTTGCCTAGCTAGTACAGTGTATTTTCTCTCGCTGGATGAGATTGACATTGTTTTCACTTCACATTCCTATCAATCTAATTAAAGAGAGATGATGAACATGACCGTTCGCCCACTAAGGTTTTCCCCCTTAATTTCCTCGCCAGATAACCCCCCTTTTTTTCTTTCTCTATCATCTGAAATATTAAAATAGAATAAAGAAGTACAGGTATCAAGTGTTATTAAAAAAATTAAAACGAACGAGGAAATTCACATAAAATTTAGGAGTACATGAACTCTTCTTCGCGTTGCTAGTACTGCCTTTTCTCATTCTTCTTCTTTTTTATTTCTTTTTTTCCTAATTTCTATTTATTATTAGTTTTTGGGAAGAACAACTCATCGCAGGAGCTTGCAAGATATATAAGCTGCCAACATTTCACCAATTTGTGCATCTTCCCTTCGTACCTCAAGAGAATTTATTCCCTCTCAATTTTAGCTTCTAGCGTTCTTTTTCCCCATTTTATCTATCAAATATAGTCATCATCACGATCGCCCTCCCTTTTCCTCTCTCTATTTCCCTCTCTCTCTCTCTCTCTCTCTCTCTCTCTCTCTCTCTCGGAGCTTCAGCAAGACTGTCAGGCTAAACTGTGGAGTCTCAAAGATTCCAACAAGAGGAGTGCGTGCATAAGGCTCAGGACATGACTTGCAACTAGCGAGGGATTGGACTGATGGCCTTCTTTTCACCAAATTTCATGCTTCAAAGCCCGCACGATCAAGATCATGAACACCCTCATCACCAGCATCAGCACCAGATCCTCTCCTCTTGCACGCCTCAGGACTTCCATGGTACTTAAGAAGACTCTACAGGGCGTCGTTCTTTTTCTTCATTCTTGCCACTCTTATGTTAGTCAAGTGTGCTTGAAATTCTTTCCTTTTGCTTTCTTTTTCCCGCTGGTGCACCCACAGGTGTTGCCTCCCTACTGGGCAAGAGATCCATGTCCTTCACGGGTATTGACGTGGGCGACGACCCCAACAACAACAACGGCAACGTTAATGGGGAGGAAGATCTGTCCGAAGATGATGGGTCGCAGCCAGGGGGAGAGAAGAAGAGGAGGCTCAACATGGAACAGGTGAAGACATTGGAGAAGAACTTTGAGCTTGGCAACAAGCTTGAGCCCGAAAGGAAAATGCAGCTCGCGAGAGCACTTAATCTGCAACCCAGACAGATCGCCATTTGGTTCCAGAACAGGAGGGCGAGGTGGAAGACGAAGCAGCTGGAGAAGGACTATGATCTGCTCAAGAGACAGTTCGATGCCGTGAAGGCTGACAACGAAGCCCTCCAAGCTCAGAACCAGAAGCTTCAGACTGAGGTATGTATGAAAACTTTATTGCAGAAACTAAAGTACTAAACTTGAGCTAATAGTTGCTTGTGGTTAGTTTATATACGTTTGAAATTGTCGGAATTTTCGTGGGGATCGAATTGTGTGTAGTGTACTGCTTTTTCTCCTTTATGCTTTTATGATCTGGCCAAAGGATGAATGCTCTTATTGTTGACTTTTTTCTGAAAATGGGTTTTCATTTTTGTTCTGTTTGAGCAAAGGCAAAAGAGGGTTCTCATTGAATGACTTCATAAACTAATGCAAAACCTTCTTCCAAAGAAGCAAAATAAATCCTCTTGCTACTAGTTTGTGCTCTTGGTCAAAGTGAGTCCTGCTCAATTCGTATATAATCTGGGGGAGCAAAGCATAGTTCGACGTTGTTTTCTCAATCCAAATTGAGAAGTCTGGCCAGCGTTTCATGGCATTAATCTTGATGGGTATTTTTTAGTCTTTTCCTTTTTTCATGGAATATGCAATATGCAGATACTGGCACTCAAGAATACCAGAGAACCAGCCGAATCCATCAACCTCAACAAAGAAACCGACCAGGGCTCTTGCAGCAACCGGAGCGAGAACAGCTCCGAGATCAGGCTCGACATGACGCGGACGCCGCCGGTTGAGAGCCCAGTCTCAGGCCACGTGCCGCCGGCAGCTGGCCGGCAGCTGTTCCCTGCCTCGATAAGGCCTGCCGCCTCCGGAGGATCGGTGGCGCAGCTGTTTCAAAACCCTTCGAGGCCTGATCTTCCGATGATAGTCAAGGAAGAAAGCAGCATCACCAACATGTTCTGTGGCATGGACGATCACACTGGGTTTTGGCCATGGTTGGAGCAACAGCATTATTGAAAGGAAATCAAGGAGCCAAATCGAAATCAATTCCTACTTGGAGCCAAGCTGTGGGAAGTACATTAATATATTATTCTCCACGAGATAACTTATAAGAAGGAAGGGAAGAGGAAGATCCCCATTTTTCTTGCTTAAATTTTGGTGTATAAAAATAGCAACGCATATGATAATTTGGGAATTTTGAGGTCAATCTCTCAAGATCTTCTACTCCTTCCTTTCTTCTTTCCTTCTGTTTAGAAATAAAAGGACACTTCATGTTTCGTAGCGGCCTGCCTAGAGCATAGTTAGAGAATGCGTGAAGCTAAAGTTTGGATCATGGGATTTGATTGATTCTTAAGAAAATCGAAACTTGAGACCTGTATGTATTGATAGCTAACAATTGCGGTCCTCGCATGGGACATAAAATAACAGCAAGTTCCATCATTTTTTTTTTCCTTACTATATTTCACCCGCTTAATCAAATGAGATCTTGTGGGTAGATGTCAGTTCTAAAGGGGGGAGAGAGAGAGAGAGAGAGGAAAGGTTGGGAGTGGAAGAAAGCGGTAATGATTTGTGCCGATGATTTCATCAATCAATCGCCACTACAAATTATTTTAACCGAATAAAATCTACTCGGAGTTAGCGAAAGCACGCAGCTTTTTATCAGAAGGATGATAAAGAAACAATTGTTTTTTGGGGGATGTACATCCTGTGTATGAGAGAGAGAGAGAGAGAGAGAGAGAGAGAGAGAGAGAGAATCAAAGCACAAATTCCGAGAAGGGAAGAAGACAAGGGGATGGAAGCGTGGAAGAAAACGAAAGAGCGAAAGATGGGGGAAAGGGGTCGTTCTCTCGTGAAAGAGACTTTGAGGGAGAAAAAACCATGTAAAAACACAACAAGACGCACCAGCGACTCGCTCACCCAACCTCTTTTTGGCACTCACTCGACTCGGTGCTTGACTCCTCTGCAATCTGTTTTGCCAAAAGCAAGACTTTCATGTGACCCCATTGTCACCTCTCTATCCCCTCTCCCTCTTTCTCTCTCTTCTCATATGTTGGAAAAGAAGGAAAAGTCCTCGTTCATGCACGAGGCTCGTATCAGTGGAGTACTAGACAAAGCTAGTTGCATCGTCCTTGCTCATCAATGAGGCTCGCATCGGTGGTGAAGTCGTCATAGACAAAGCTAAACATAACGTACGAGATATGAGAAGTTTACATTAATTGTATAGATTGTTATCGCGTATTTAACACAACAAAGATTGACTTTCACTGACCAACAAGTACTAGAAACTCCGAATTCCATCACTTCATTATCTGATGATGAAAGTCACTTGCATATCATTTTGAGAACCGAGCTTTGAGAGAACACATAGTTGTTGTGCACTATAGGCACGGCCGGCTTGTCAAATTTCCGATGATGCATGCACAGCATCTTCACATCTAAATTTGAAGACGGTAGATCATGTAGACCCGTCGGTGTAAACGAAATTTTTTTACGCAGGTCGAATATGTCCAAAGAAAATGAATCCCTTCCTTCAAAGGGAACCTCACATGTGTACAAAATCTACTGTTGGACTACACGTTCGTCAGACTCTACGTCCGTTTTCACAGTACTTCACTGTTCACTAATTTATCAGCATGCTGACATTGCTCTCTTTTGATCCATCCACCGGTGCTGACACGAGCCAAGCCATCAATGCCAGCCGTGGAGAACGCCGACATTACTAAGATATAATTGAATCCAAGGGAAAATTGAATTCCCTCCTTGTCCGCATCCATTCATTGCAGACCGAACGTGGAGTGAATGGTTGTATATCCCTTTCTGGTTTGTATCCACATTTTGCCAACCACTCGAAATGGAGGTGTGCTCATGATCATAACAGTACTTAGAACGTAATTAGCGTCGCTTAAACATCCACTAATTCCTTGCCCACTTTGTAGTTCTTGACCGACGTAAACAAGGCGGGAAAACATAAAAAATATACACCAGTTTTCACCTCATGATTAAAAAAAGAAGAAGAAAAAACACGCCCTATCTTTCGAAAAATGCCATTGTACAACTTCTCGCGCCTGCCCTACATCCGAACGCTCATCAGCAGGACACAAACCTCGACCCCCGCCCACGCGGCGGCCACGGCACCTGCCATTCAAAACCTAAAAGCAGACGTTTTGGCAGGCACACAGATCACTAGATTCTACTGCTCACGCCCCTCACAAGAGAAGCTAGGAAATAAACCCGACACGACAAACCTTAAAACGATTAATCTAAACTGGGCAGTTGCATGCGTTATCTTGTTCATGGGATCATGTGCCCGGCGAATAAGCAATCTCTGGCATCAAGGCTGGAACTATGGCGCAAGATCGCATTCTCCTCAGATCCCAACGCATGTTGTTCTTCCACCTAACGTCTTTCTTTTTCATAAGTCTCCCCCACATAAACTAATGACGAATCGAGATTAATTAACGAGGAGAGCTCGCAGAGTGGCCACGTGCATGGCGGCACAAACAAAGCGCAACATGCACTGACAAAGAATCCCCCGGAAATCGCCCAACACGTTTGTCATCGGTTGCTGCGACCCTATGATGAAGAAATCATGTGACGGGCAATATCGGAAATGATTGCTTCGTCATTTGCCCTTTCGTACCTTGATAAACTAATGATTTATTTCTCCTTTGCTTTTTGCAATTCGTTGGCGATCCCTAGACGATGCTAAGAGATTATCTAGAATAGGAAAGTTGATTTGATATTTTTTAAAGATGGGTCCATGTCTCATGCATTTGTGCGGTGGCCGCGTTCGAGGTTGATTCGGATGAATTATTGTTTCTTGGGCGCATGGTTTTCTTTTGTTTTTGGTTCGGTCGCTGGCGTAGAGTCTCACTGACATGGAAAGTTCTCGATGACAAAGATGGAAGAATTTTCTTGATGTGATCAAGGTTTTGATGCTAGACAAGAAAACCAAGTTTATAACCATCGAGCAAATGATGAATGATGGGGACTTCCCCCTTGACCTTTGAAGTGGATCTCTTAGTAATAAAGTTCGATTATTATGAAATCGGACGGAGTTTGAAATACGCACCGTGCTCTGATCTCTTGGTGATAGGTTTTATAATCAATTGTCGAATCGGAAACGGTGAAATCTGATACGGTGTCCAAGACCATGTCGTCCTCTTATGCGATATGAAGGAACGTTGCACAGCGTAAGTTTTACTCAGTCTTATTGAAAATCATCTTCGCTTCTGTGGCCTACAATCCAATAAAAGAATCTGAACATGTCTTCGATTTCAATATTCAAATTATACCTTACTTAAAAAATACCTCACCCTTTAATTTGAATTCAATTTTAGCTAGCCGTTAACTTGTTGTTTAAAACATTAATTTATTTATATAAACTAATGAACCGAACCATTTATACCCCTGAGTTTCAATCTGCTCTTCCCTGGACTCACCACATATTTGGACGCGAAGATGGGCCTGGTCTTGGCCCACAGAAGCCAATCCAGAATCTCAACCCTTGCTCCTTATGCATATTTTGAAGCTGAGATGATGACACGTGGCGAGATCTGGCCGGCTAAGGGGAAGCCCAATCTCTGGGCCCCACACTTCCACCCTCCGACCAATAGAAACACAGAAAAATCCGCACCACAAAAAAAGTCCTCCAAGAAAAATTCAAAATTAAATTCACTTATCCACCGCCAGATTTTCTCTCCCTTTGCTCGATCGAATCCCGCTTCGGATAATCCAATGGCCACCACTCCTCTCTCCCCCTCCACCGCCGCCACCGCCGCCGCCACCTCCGCCGCAGGCCGCCACCTACCCTCCGCCAAGCCCCCTCCCTACAGCCTTCCCGTCACGGTTACGCGGCCGAGAACCAGCTCCAACAGGCCAGTGACTAAGCTCCACGTCTCCTCCTCCTCCGAAACCGCCGCAGCCGCCGCCGCCGCCGCCCAGCCGAAGGAGGAGACCGTCTTCTTCGACGGCGGGGCCCACTACGGCGACCTGGCGGTGAACCTCCTGCTGGGGTTCACGCTGCTGTGGCTGCCGCTGACGCTGGCGGCGGTGTCGCGGGCGTTCTACCTCCGGTACCGGTTCACGAACCTGCGGGCGACGGTGGTGTCGGGGCTGACGGGGCAGGACCGGAGCGACTTCTCGTACACGGTGATCAAGGACGTCCAGGTGGTGCCGCGGTTCATCGGCGAGTGGGGCGACATCGTCATCACGCTCAAGGACGGCACCAAGGTCGACCTCCGGAGCGTGCCCAAGTTCCGGGAGATCGCCAAGTACTGCTTGGCCATGGCCGAGAAGGCCGTCGTCTTGAAGGGGGAGGGCCCTAAGGGTTTTTGAGGTTTAACTCGATATATATATATATATAAATTGACCTTTTATCTCGTTTTATTCCAAGTATGTAGACTTTTTTGGCCATTATAATACGTAGATAAAAGGAAATTTCTTTCTATTTTTTTTCATTGTCTAGTCCGGCTGATGATCATGTGATTGCTACCTTCTATGTGACCAAATTGTTTTTCCCTCCCTTTCTTGTAAATCGACATGTAACATTCGTGTTGCTTGGTCTTTGCACCGAGACGGCTTTTGCTATTGTTACAGCGGGAAGAAGTTAGAATTCGATTATTGGAGGAACAAATTTATTTCCATGAAGTTTCAAGAAACTTGTCGACTCTAGTCAGAGAATTTACAATCTTATTGAACTAATCATATCGTTTGAGTAAGAATTAGGGGTTGCAAAATGGAACAATGACCTGTATTTTAAGTCACATTGAATGAACTGGATGGAAAACAGGTTAGTTGAAGCTCTAATATAGGGTTGAAATTGCGATTTATTGTTGTGTTCGATGTTGGTGAGTTGGGTTTTGATTAGTGAATTGGATTGATAAATTTTGTTTGGTGTTGGGTTAGTTCACGACCTCTCGCATTGCTCGAAAACCATCACGAGGTGATAACATCTAGCGAGATGCAGCAAAGCGAAGTGACTGGCGATTCTTAAAGCTTGAGCTGCAGCAGCGATGTTGAGCATTGGTAAGGCGGCTGGGGAAGACACCAGCATTGACTCGCTCGTGATGCGTTTCACGAGATGAGCAAGCTAGATTACAGGGAGCTCGATGTAGGCTCACCTAACTATAGAGTAAGTGAGAAGAAGATGTATGAAAAAAATTAGAAATAAAGAGGAGAAGATAATGGGGTCGGGTTGGATATGAGTCATAAGAGTTATTTTATATGAAAATATACCAATATAGGCTGGATCTTTTTTGACTTGATCCAAACTCGACCTGACCTAGTCATGAGACTCATGACAAATCTAGTAAGAACTGGTTATGAATAAGCACTTAAGTTCGACATGCTCCTAGTTCACCCCAACTTGTGTCAAACAACGATGGCCATGAAACAAAAGCTAAAAGCCATTCCTAACATGGGCCTAGGTTGTCGTGTGCAATTCTCTTCTATTAGTTAACTTGCTTTGCCTTTTCTACCTGCTACAGGCATATGCTTATTTTCCATTAATCATAAAATTGGCAATCGATTAATGAAAAAATATTCCTTTTATCCGACATCAGGAACCGACTTTAGTTTAATGGCACTTGTAGGATGAATTTTTTTAAGGTGAAATAATTATTTGCAAATTAATTTCCCAAATATTTACATGTTTGGTTTGCTGATAATGATCAGTTAACAAAAAACTGTTTATAGTCAAAGAAAATATCCATACTCAAACTTAGGAAAATTAATTTCCTAACCTGGAAAGTGGAAATCGCAGTCTTCCCAGAAAGCATTTTCTTTTGTTAATAATTTTTTTCCCTAAACAAACACATCTTCAACCTTTTCTAAGGAAAATGGTAAGATTTAAAGATAGCATATCGGTAAGACTGCATGTTAAATACATTTTCTAGATCAATATCGATAAAATGGGCTTCTCAAGCCCAGTGAGTCATTTGACCTGTTCTTCTACTAAGTCACTATTTCTCTCTTCGTTACTGGATAACTGAATCGATATTTATCTTTACACAAGCATATTGGGCCCTTTCTCATCATCCAATTTGTCAATAAAGAAGTTCAAGTTTTTCTTGGGTTCCCCTTCCTTTATTTCTACGATTGGAGCTGCTTAAGTGGAGAAAATTACTATAAAATCCCTAAATTTATTGTAATTATACTAATTCAATCATAAACATTTTGCGTTTGTGCCAATTAAGTGCATTTGGCTAGTTTTGGTTGGCCGTTTGTTATGGACATCGATTATTGGCACAAATGTAAAATATTTAGAACTAAATTGACAAAAATAAAATTTAGGATTAAATTAGCATAATTGCAATAGGTTTAGAACTTTTTTGATAATTTTCCCTGCTTAACTGAGAGATGGAGTTCTTGCAATTGACATTCTTTTCCGCTTCTCGTTCATCATATTGAAGTTTTGCTAAGTAACATGGAAACGTGCACGCATAAAGTCCTAATTATTATGAGGAACTTGGGGTTCCATCGACAATTTCAGAAATCAACAATTAATTTGATGGAATTAGTCCATCGTTGCCGGAAGGAGCGAATGGTTCGGAAACGCAGACCAAGCTGGAAGTCACTAAATTTATGTATGCATGTTGGTTGGGAAAAATACCAAAAAATTCCTAAACCTATTGTATTGATACAAATTCAGTTTTAAACTTTTTAATCGAATCAATTCAGTCCTAAACATTTTCACATTTGTATCAATTCAGTTTATTCGGCTAATTTTGGCTGGTCGGCATTGATGTGGACACGGCCGATGGCTAGACATTGATGTGGCATTTAATGATTTTTTTTTTATTAATTTTTTTATTTTTTTTTTTTTCTTTTCTTTTCTCCCTTCTTTTCCTTGGACTGTATCCTTGCGGTGGGTGGCAAGCCTCCGGTGAGGGTCGCGACCCTCGCCCGCCCTTGCCCAAGGTTGTGGGCGAAGGTGGCCTTGCCGTAGCAACGCTAGCCTTGCCTAGATTTGGGAGAAGCTGCCTTGCTCGCCGCCCTGGGCGAGGCTAGGTGAGGGCCACAACTCTTGCCGATGGCCGATGAGGGCTTCATGGCACTCGCCCAATGGCCGAGCTTCCAGCCTGGCGATAGTCACCATCGCCTCACCAGCTGTGGGTGAGGCCGCCTTTGCCCGCGGCCTGTGGCAAGGCCAGGACGAGGCTAGCCTCACCTAGATCTCGGAGAAGCTGCCTTGCCTGCGGCCCTAGACGAGGCTGGGTTAGGGCCGTGATCCTCGTTGACGGCCGGTGAGGGCTTTGTGGCCCTCGCCCATTGGCCGATATGCCTTGCTGGCCACTGCGAGGACAATCCAAGATGGAAGAAGGGAGAAAAGAAAAGGAAAAAGAAAAGAAAAAAAAGAAAAAAAAAAAAAAAAAAAAAAAAAAAAAAAGTTAATAAAATTTTTTAAAAAATAATAAAAAATTTATTAACAAATTGCCACGTTAGCGCTCAGCCACCAGCCGGTATTCACGTTAGTGTCGGACCACAACCGGAGTCTACGTCAGTGCCGGCCTGCCAAAATTAGTCGGATGGATTGAATTAGTACCAATATGAAAATGTTTAGGACTGAATTAGTTCAATTGAAAAGTTTATGACTAAATTGGTACCAATGCAATATGATTAAGACTCTTTTGGTATTTTTCTCCACGTTGGTCTGATCTTTCGTTCAGCCTAGATTTAGGAAAAAAGGGGTGAAGACATTTCGAAGTGTGAATGCCAATTCTGTCGGTTTACAAGAATTTGGTATACTTGCCGAATTGGACCATCAAACCGCCTCGTTTTCATACTCGAAATTCCTCAAGATTCGCACCTCATAGGACGATAAGGACATATGAGCACAATCCTGTTTCTCGACAAGCTGGATTGCAGCCATCACCTTCCTCGAAGTTTCTCATCTGCGAAAAGGGAAGCTTTTCAAGAGAACAGATGAAATCACAGTTTGCAGCCGGTTCCTTATCACAGCATTAGCAGAAGCGTACGTCTGTCTTTAGCGAAACTCTTCATAACTGAGCTCATTCGATGACTTGTACAACAGCTGCACGATCACATTCAAATCAGAAATTGAAAAATATGGAATCAGAGAAGTTACATCTCATCACTCTCTTCGGGTCTTGTTGCGATTGGCGCTAGCATAGATGGTGCATAAACAGTGTGAAGCCTACATATTCTTTTAACGATGCTATAGATTTTAAGAACGGTATACGATTTTTACTAAATGATATGTCACTGAGTGTCTCTTGTTGGACTTGAAGAGGTCTAAACCATTTTATGTGGTTTATTAGGTCTATTATATAATATTTGACATGAGCCCACTTCAATTAAATATATTATGGGTCATATATTTATGACATCCAATTAAGCATGTAGAATCCATATATTAAACCTTGATGGAAGGTTGAGAGTTAGTGGCTCTAGTATTGATCCCATCACTCCCTCTACATAAGGTTTCTCTTTTATGGAGAATGTTTGCAGTCAATTATCTCGGTTCCACTATTTTTCACAAAATTGTTGAGAGAAAAATACATTCATACCCACATGAACACATCTCCTTTCATTGGATCAATAATGGCTTTTTTTATTCGAGTATGCTATATTTATTAATTTGATCTCATGTTCATGTGATTGAAAGATCCTATCAATTTGATATCTGTTAGATAAACCCTATTTTTTTGGGAGATCCACTGTAGATCCCACATAATTTGTGAAATTTGTGTTCGAAAATCCACTTTGACATTAGACTAGACCATGTTAATCTACTAATCTCGTGAACTTGTGAAATTCACGGTCTTTCATACATTAGTTCGATTTTGGAAGTCTAATTGTAATGTCAGTCCATTCAGTCTATGCAGGAAAACCTGGCTCTCAAAAACAATGCGTGGACCTAAGCAGACCAATATGAAGCAGAAACAAAGTAAAAGGAGCATAGGATTCCTAGTTTGTAGGCAAGGAAATAGGACAGGAAAAAGGGAACAGCGAAAATGCAAGATCCACCACTATACTCAGTAGTATCTGAGAAAGAGGAACCAAAGGCATGTGAGAATCCCAAGCAGCACAAACCCAACATTCGCATAAATCTAAAGAGATCGATACAATGTTACCACATATCGTCCAAATTGTTGTACGACAAAATGGGTCCTATATGTTTCCTTTTCCCTTTCTTTCCCATTGGATTGGAGAATATGTTCGTTGTCACGAGCCAGTATAAGAGGGCTTGCAAAAGAAGGTCATGTGGCGTTGGGTCGACAGCCCCTTTCCGTGCCTCATGAAATCTTTAGTGTTCATGTTGAATAAAATTTCCATATGCATCATTTTTTTTTGTAAACAATTTTTCGGATCCCTAACTTCTCATCTCCAAATTTTTTGCTCATCACACGTTCTCTCAAGCTCTCTTCCTCGCTCATCATCGAGGGAAAACGGTATATAGCACAAGCTTTCGACATGGGACAGTAGTAAAGCTGTCAAAAAACCTTGGGACAAAATCAATGATCTAAAAGGAGATGAAGTGGAGCTTAAAGCATCAGGTCCCGAATTGGTTTTTGTATCACGTGTCGCGCATCAAAGATCAAACTTTCTTTGTGGGGTAAAAAAAATCAAACTCTCCTTTTCCTCCTCTTTTCGACCTAGCTCGCTCTTGTCATGTCCCCACTCCATTTTCAGTCCTTCATCTAAGTGAAATGGAAATCATTAGGGAGCGTCAACACATTTTTGAGTTGGGGGGGACACCTCGCAACCGAATGGAGCACCTGGATTTTGTAACTAGTATGGAAAGAGGACGTGCACAAACAACAAGACAAAAGAATGATGATCATGGGTTCTTAGTGAGCATCAAATTGAGCAGGCTTTTGCATCGTATGCTATGGAAAAGGCGGTCCAACACATAAAGTTGTCCTATCCAAAGTTGTTTTTCTTTCCCACAGAGAGAGCGAGGGAGACGTTTGACATAAAGTGGGTGGTTGTGAAAAGATATCTGGCTTGAATATATTCATTTTTGCGTCACGAGCATCTTCACTATTTCAACTTCGCTATATCCACTCCAGCTCCGCCAAACAATCGAAATTCAATTTCTTGATTCGTATCCCGGACTATAAATATTCAACCATACTAAGTTTAAGACCGATACTCTCTTTTCTGTGGTGAGATTAATTTTTGCGTTTTTTCAACCCTAATTTCCATCCTTTTTTTGGAGTGAGTTCACATATTTTATTCCAACAAATAATTGCAAAAATTCATCAGAATTCACCCCTTTAGTCCCGCGACATGTGAATTCTCTAAAGAAACAACTTTTGGCGGTCGAAGGGGATTAAAAAGGCATATATGGCTATATTGCCGGTTCAATCATGAGTTTTGAAATTCTAGAGAGACCGGGAGCTACTTATAGATTCTTGTCTTTTGATAGCTTCTAATAATTAGTCCTTAGTCGGTGTAGACGACCATGTAATTTTGAATGGGGAAGTAGTAATTGATCATTGGATCTCATCTTCAAGGTCACCAAGATGAGTCAAAGTGACCCCCGCGTCAGATTGACCATCGGTCAATCAGGGTACCCTAGGTAAAAGGTACTCCTTGCTTAAACCAACAAAGAAAATAAAATAAAACGTGGTTGGTCTTAATTATAGATTAATCCCTTTGAAGGTACACTGATGTAAATAGAATGAATGCTCATGGAAATTAGTCTCTTTACACAAGAGATTGAGATGGACTACATGTTTTAGGTACATCGTGATTAATTGGAGAATTCATAGACCAAAATAAGATTCCTCATCAAGACCGAGCTCGGAGTACCGAAAATATTTATTATGACCTGGCGACCCGGCACACTTGATCGGCTCCTCACAACCTGGTCAACCTTGATAAGCGTCCTCTCCAATATGCTTGATTTTCAATCACCTTCTACATCTATTCTATATATTTAAGCTGAATGCGAGTCACTTTTGACTTTCAAAAAACTTACCTTCACATTATCTGTTATCTTTTCAAAAGAAATATCTCTTTTCTGTTCTCCTCTTTACTTTATTTTTTCTCATCAAAAGGCTTTTTTCTCAAAGACTAAAATTATAAAACCGTAAAAAACGGAAGACTACCCACTACCTGAAAACAATAAAGTCAACTTCATCTAAGGGCGTCCATTCGAGTATACAATTACTTATGGTTTTCCAGGCACGTAGATGGTTTCATACACGAGTAAGCTTGTACCAGATCGAAACAATCATAACAGAAGGAGGAGTTAATACAAATCGATGAAGTCCCAGAGCCCCAGCATTTTCTTGAAAGTACAAAGTTTGAAATGGAAATTTCCCTGTTTTACCCTATGATGAGGTCGTTGAACGTGTTTTTGACAAACTAATCATAATCACTCTCTAATTTAGAGCTCTTTCTCGAGACTAAAAAGCCCAAAAAAGGGCCATGTTTTCTTTTCCTTCTTTTAGTTTTTCTTGCTTTGGACTTAAATTCCTTTAGTCCTTAAAGCGAAGAAAGATTGAGAGAGAGAGAGAGAGAGAGAGAGAGAGAGAGAGAGAGAGAGAGCAAAAAGGCTAAAGAGACATGGCGCCTTGTAATCGATTGAGAGGACGCTCTGCTCAGGCATGATTTCGAGTTCATGAAAAGAAGACGCGCTATGATTTAGATAGTCCCACTCCAACCTCATCAATCCATCCATCTCTTTTGGAACTTGGGCCTCAGCTATAATGCTCGATATCAAGTGCCTTGCCTATCATTTCTAATTGAAAAGATACCCTTTAAGCCTGAGGATATGCAAGTGCCGGACCAATCGATTTGCATCATGTTATACGATTTGAAATTGCACCAATGGAACTTAACTACTAATAGTGCATATCGCTTTGTATGAGCCTAAGCCAAAACACATAAATCCTTAGATGATGTGAAATCCACGCGAAAACCAAAATGGTTTGAGGATTTCATACAAAGTGCATAAGATGGCTTTCTCCTCTTGCATGGAAGAATAGGCAGTTAGATCTGAATGCAGCGTACGTTCACCTAGCCCTTTTTGTTCCCCTTCTCTTTCGGATTCGTTTTATGGCCTATTATAAAACTAAAGGGGTAAATCCCTCCACATTGACTTTGATTTTGATGGCTAATCTTCAATAAGTCCAAAATGATTCAATCTGAAGTGCAATGCTTGGGATTGGGACTTCGTGGAAAGTTCCTTCGTGATGTTTCGTCTGTCCAATTGATCAACTTTAAGTCACTCTCCTCATATCTCTTTATATCAATACGGTCTAATCTAACCCTGTTCGTCAGCTAAAGTTGGTCCGTGAAAACGCAAAATTTAAGGAAAATTGGAAATCAAGGACCGCGTTCGAGCACATCATGAACCCATTTTTCCAACCGATGGAACGTCTCTAAGGATTACTTAAATATATCATGGACTCAGTTTTCCACATCATTTAATTAATGCCCCTATTCATTTATGAGCTCAAGCATATAATTACCCCTATGTTTGAGGGGGCAGCACCATCATCTTTATCTTATTTTATTTTTGAAAGCATATCGTCTATCAACAATGTTCAAAAGCTAGACGAAACGTGACAAGAATTGAGGCAAATGAATGGGCGGTGGGAGAGGGGAGAGAGAGAGAGAGAGAGAGAGAGAGAGAGAGGGAGGGAGGGAGGGAGGGAGGGAGGGAGGGAGGGAGGGAGGACATATTTCTTGCTTTTGAAAATTAGGGTACATGGGGATTCCTTTGATTTATTTCTGTCTCTTGAAACTTTTAAAAGCTTCGATGGTGTCGCGACCCAATTTTTCGGTTCACCACCTAAAACTAGGTTAATGGATTACTAAGTTTTTAAGCTTAGCTCGGGCTCTCCCAAGCCCATACCAATTCCCGCAACTTAGGTTTGGATTCTTAACATGCAAATGATTTTCAATCGGAGTCGCCACTAATCTATTTTTGGTGGGTCGATTAGAAACCCAAGTAAAGTAACGGGAGATTTACTTTACTCCTACGAACAGAGATTTATGAGTTCGGGGACTTGGTTACACTAGACTATCCTAGTGCCCTTTCGGTACCTTTTATTTCATTTTTTAAAAAATGCTTGGCAAGCAATTTGGATTGATTTTAATTTAACTTCCTAACATGTGAGGTGATCATACATGTGCGCATACCACCAATTTAACACTCAAGAAAGCAATTAAATAATGCAAAACATATTTCGAAGTAACGAAAGCATTTGCATTACTAAATCGAATTCACATCAACCATCTTAGATATGATTTCTAATTGACACGCAATTTAATTTTTGTTTTCGCTTTTCTTAATGAACATCGTGCGATGCGTGTTAATAATCTAACATGACATGGCAGCATGACCTAAGCTATATGACATGAAGAAATGCAATAATTAAATGCAATCTAAATGACCTAATCTTAATGACATGCAATGTGATGCTTTTAATCTATGAAATGATATGGCATGGCAACGTGTCCTAAACCATATGAATAAAAATTTTTATGATCTCTTAATGAACATGCAATTGTTATATGCAATTTAAATTAACCAAAATGACTTAATTCTAATGACGTACAATGCAATGCAATGACGTACAAGATTATTTCAACTAAAATGATATGCAATATTGCAATTTAATATGTGAGTTATATGTCATGCGACATTTATTAAATGGCCTAATCTAATGACGGCAATTTCCTATTAAAAAATGAACCTAATAATAATCATTAAAATGACGTGCATTTCATGGACCTAATTTTACATGACATGCAAATGACATTTTTATTTTAAAAATGCAATCTATCCTATAAATTGCAACTAATTTATCCTAAGACAAATTTTATGAAATTTGAAATGATCTAGCTAGATTAAGATTCTATCTAATTTAAATTAGGGATTAAGTCATATCGAATCCTAATTTAAACTAAGACATTATCTAAATCTAAAATGCAATTTATTTAATATGCAATGACGTGCAGAGCATGGCCTAATTATACATGATATATGCATGATGATTTTTTGTGTTTATTAAAGATTCGAAATTTAAAATTGCCATGTAATTAAAAATGCAATTTAAATTAAACAGAAACTAAAAATCCTAAATGAATGCATTTTTTTTTAGTTTTTTTGGTTTTTTTATATTTTCCGAACTGAAATCCTTATCCTGGATATGCCGGATAACAAAAAATATTCTAAAACAAACTGAATCCTAATTCAAATATTTTTTAGATTTTTAGTGGCTTTTTAAAATAATGTGATTACCAACTAAAAATCAAATCTAAAACTATCAAGATATGCAATCAAATAAAGGATTAAAATAATCGAAAAAATAACCCGTTGTCTCACGGGTCAAATTAACGATTATCTTTAACCTTAATTATCACGACAAAGAGATCAAAATAACTAAAAATCTGATCCGAATTCTTACGGATCAAGTTAATAGTTATATTGATTCAACACTTAAAATCCTATCGACAAATCCCAGAAATTATTATAATAAAAAAATGATCCGAGATCTTACGGATCAAATTAGTAATTACAATAATTCTAGGGAATATCCTGTGGATAATGCCTACAAATCCATAAAATAAAGATCACTCCTAAACTTGAAAGAAATAAATAAATAGAAAAAGAAAAATAAAACTACCTAATTTCTTTTCCTTTTCTTCCTTTTGTTTTTCTTTCCTAAAACCAGGCTTGCTCGTGGATCTTCAAGGGGAATCGACGAATCGGCTCGGCTGGTCACCGGCTCCGGTGAGGTGAACCGGCGGCGGCAAAACAACGGAGCGAAGCTAGGGAAACTCGGGTCCGGACGGGCACGGCCGGCGTTGGGTGGATCGGCGTCGGTGCTTGGCGGTGTGGGCACGGCAGGCTTGGGCGTCGCAAGTCGTTTGTGGCGGACGAGCGCGACGGTGATGCGATGTGGAACTTCACGGGCGTCACGGACGGGGCACCTAATTGTCGCGGGTCAGCACGGGCTGAGCAGGGGCAGATCTGGTTTGGGCCTTGCTGGTGGAGCAACAAGCTCGCGGGCGATGGAAAGCTCCGGCGACAGGCGAGATGGCGGTGCGGGTGCAGCGGTCGGTGGTTGCAGCAGCGTTGTCGTAGTGTGGGCGCGGCGTCGGAACAGACACGTCGCAGGTGGAGGCGGTTCGTCAGGGAGCGGAGCAGGGGCAAGGCTCGGCGCGGCACGGTGGGTTCGGGCGGAGGAGGACTCAAGCGTCGGGGACCTCGGCGTCGTGGCGTCGTCGCGGCGAGCTTCGTGGGGAGACCGCCGAAGCGGCTGTGGTGAACACACGGTCGCGGATGGAAGTTGCCGAGGAAGGGCAGCAATTTGGGGAAGACAATGAATAGTGAGGGTCAAATCACCTCTTTACTTTTCTCCTCTCTCTTTCTCTCTCTCTCACGTCACTCTCCCTCTTCCTTCGTACTCTTCTGCAGAAGTTTTTTTTGCTTTTTCTCTTTCAACCTCCACGGATGGCTTCTCTCCCCTCTTTCACTTTTTCCTGAATTTTTTAAAGAAACTCCCCCCACCATCTCCACCTACACAATTGCTTTTTATAGGTGAAAATAGGTAATCTTCGTAGAATATTTTATCTCGTTTTTTCAATATACACGAAGATAATCTATAACCTTCCGATCACCCAAGATTTTCTTATTTTCCTTATCTCCCGAATATCTCTAATGATTTTGTTGCTTTATTGATAAAAATGAGATTGCAATGCGGTTTTCTCAATCTTCAAAAATCATCGAATATTGCATCAAATTTCAATTTTTCACAAGATAATTGATTTAAAAAAACAATGGGCTTGGGCTAATTTGCTCATTTCATGGGCTTAGTCCGACTCCGCCAATTTAAAACCCGAAAACACCAATTCGACCCATTCGACCCATCCGCCAGGTCCAGGTAAATAAAATGCAAAATATGCAAACTAAATGTGGCTATGCAATTAATATTTTTTTTCGGGGATAAAATTAACCCCTAATTTTTTATGCAATAATCGACTAAATTGATCGCCAAAATTTAGGTGTCGGCATTGCCCCTCTTTGAAGGTGAGCTCGAAGAGGTTGGCTTCAAAGACAAATTGAGATCTAAATTTTGACCATGCAAATGTACTAAATGATTGCTTGATTTGATTTGATTTTTTTTTTTGATTTTTTTTTTTGATTTTTTTGATTTTTTTTCCCGAAAATGAATTCCATTTTAAAATGCAATTAATATGATGCATGAAGATGCTAATGCAAATGCATGATGTCTAAGGAAAGAACGTACCTGCAATTACTTACCAGTCGGTGCGGTAGAGCATCTTGAGGTACATGATAAGTTCCTGTTTACTCTACAAGTACCCAACTCTCACTCGGGTTCCTTGAAAAGCGTAACGGTAAGAACATTCACATCCAAAGTGAAACGTTCAACAGAAAAAAAATTGAGACATCCGGATCCGCATCGAGATGTCAAGATTTTTGAACTCAAAATACCTAGATCCAGACTAAGGTATAATGAGAAGGATTGAAAAACATTCACATCCAGAGTGAAATGTTCAACGAAAAGAATTAAGACATCCAGATCCAGACTGAGATGTTAAGAGTTCTGAATTCGAAATACCTAGATCCAGACTAAGGTATAACGAGAAATGTTGAAAAAACATTCACATCCAGAGTGAAATGTTTAGACGAAAATAATTAGGACATCCAGATCCAAACTGAGATGTCGAAATTTTGGAAATCGAAATACCTAGATCCAGACTAGGTATACGAGAATAATTGAAAAACATTCACATCCAGAGTGAAATGTTTGAATGAAAATAATCAAGACATCCGGGCCCAGACTGAGATGTCAAGAGTTTGGGACTCGAAATACCTAGATCCAAACTAAGGTATAACGAGAAAAGTTGAAGAACATTCACATCCAGAGTGAAATGTTCAACGAAGAGAATTGAGACATCCAGATCCAGACTGAGATGTCGAAATTTTGGAATGCAATTTGTATGCAAATGGTAAAGGAACCTACCTAGAATATCTTACCTTCAAAGAGGGTAGAGTGATTCAAGATAGTTGGCGTTACTTGTCCGGGACCCGTACATTTTACGGTCGCCCGGAATAGTAACATGGCTTTGTAAAGAGACTACTTTCCCAGGACCCGTACCATTCTACGGCCGCCCAAGTATAGCGGTGTTTGGTTGTCTAAGACCCGTACCATTCTACGGTCGCTTAAACGGGATTTACCTTCCGGGACCCGTACCATTCTACGGTCGCCTGAATAGGGAAATAGGTTTTGTCTAGGACCCGTACTACTCTACGGTCGCCTAAACGGGGATTCACTTTCTAGGACCCGTACCATTCTACGGTCGCCTAAATAAGGAATATGTTTTGTCTAGGACCCGTACCATTCTACGGTCGCCTAAACTGAGGTTTTGCTTAGCTAGGTTCCGAACCATTCTTCGGTCGCCCAGCCTTGCAACAGAAATCATCTGACCAGGACCCGAACCATTCTTCGGTCGCCTTA
The DNA here is from genome assembly GCA_014182725.1 of Eucalyptus brandiana. Taxonomy (NCBI): domain Eukaryota; kingdom Viridiplantae; phylum Streptophyta; class Magnoliopsida; order Myrtales; family Myrtaceae; genus Eucalyptus; species Eucalyptus brandiana. The sequence goes on from CM024674.1 coordinate 40,057,452, forward strand.
ATCAGATTGAATCTGGAGGAAAAATCTTTGGGGGACAACTCAGTTGAGTGTCGGTGTTTTCAAAAGGGACTCTAGGCTATGACAGCATACCAAGTCGATATAAGCGAACAGCTTGACCAAGTCAAGTGTCGATGCATTTGAGAGAGAATACCGCACAATGACAAGTATTTTAGAGTATGGTAGAGATATACTTACTCGGTGATATCTCTAATTCTTGGGGATATGTCTTTTAGAATTTAGATACCCCGTGGAGGTCTTTCACCTCTTGGTGGAGTTTTCTCATCTTCTAATATCATGAAACATTCGAAAGGAACTTGAATTACCATCGGGCATGATTTAGAGCAAAAGCGATATGCATTCATCAAAGAGATAGACAATCTAAGCTACTCTAGAATGCACATTTCAAAATTCAGTGAGTTTTTCATCAACTCAATCAGGGTTTATGCATAATGACATTTGCATCACCCAAATTTCCATTGGAGAGAATTATCATTCAAGACAATCTTCACTCATGACATGGATTTCTTAAGAATACTAAATGAGAGACTTTCGGTTAGAAAGGACTTTCACTCACTCTCGTTTAGAATGTCTATTTTATGCGAATCACTCAATTTCATCATATCAACATGGGTCCGAGTATTCTCGCAAGTGGTACGATCTTACCAATCTGAGAGGTCTTTAATAGGGACCATAATGAGGGCTTGGTTAATGGCTTAACAAAAAGACTCTTTGAGTCAAAGCTATTGAATGAACCTGTCTTGTAACCATCTCCGGGTTTACAAGTCAAGAACTCTACAAAATGAAAAAGAAATAATCTTGCTCGCACTTCTTCGAGCAATACTTATAAACATATGAACTCTTACGTTAATTCAAATGCCCTAATCTGAAGAGACTTTGTAAGGGACATAACGTAGGTTGGGTTCATGGGTTGAGAAATGAAAGGATCATTAGGCTCAAACTGTGTGTAAAAGGTGAGAGTTGATGATCATCTTGGCATTGCCATCAATTTTCTTTTTCACCATCGGGGATTGTGTTCATGAAGTGCCCCATTGATTGTAAAAACTCAGCATTTGAGTTCTATGGGTATTGCTCCATTGTGATTCAATTCTTGCAATTGACAGTCACCTTATCTTGACTCTCTTTTTCATCTATGGGTATTGGCCTTGCTTTTACCAGGCACACTGCTTTTTCATGCCCCTAGTTTTCATTCACTTTTTTTCACTTCTTTTCATGGGCATTGGCCTTGCTTTTACTAGGCACACTGCTTTTTCATGCCCCTTAATTTTATTTTGAATTCTTGCGCATAATGCATGCGTCAAGCAATTAAACTTTGAATGGCACTCGAACTTTTCAAGAGTCTTCATCGCCTTTTGCCTTGCCCCAAAGTGTGGAGGATGATCACCAACCGGGTTTAAAGAAATGAAATTGCAGGCTCAAATGGGCTATACAAAGGATATAAGTGTATGGGATAGAGAAAGAAATGCTCTTCATCATCCTAAGGCACTTAAATTAACACATGAATTCAATGTAATAGCATGACTTGAAGATTGATGCAAGTGAGAGCAAGAAAATTTCAATTCATTTTCCTCACCTCATGATGCCATTTTATCTCTTAGTTGCCCCGATGTGGGGTGATTCTTGACAGGGGGTAATTTGAAAAGAATATCCATAGGTGTATGGGCTCAAAAGGTTTAAGCAATGGATCACCTGTATCGTTTGTTTGGGATAGAGAAGTGAATTGCCTCTCATCATTTCGGTTGCCGTACCTCTTGCGAGAGAACTCTTTACCTTATGGATATGAACCTTCCTACACTCATCTCACAAGTGTATGAATATGGGACTGTGTATAGGATAGGGTTTGCCTTTCATCATCCTGATACGTCTCATTCAGCATTCTTAAACATTGACGTCACTCCATTGAGTTGTCTATCTTGATAAATCTCCACATGAAATTGGTGAGCTAAATGAAAATTCTATTTTCAAAAGACTCTAGCAACTTTAAGCATGAAAAGTGTTTGTGACTTCAAACAAACAATTTACTGCACTCAAAAATGCTCTCATAAGTATGAAAACATAATTGCAAGCATTCATTCAATGAAATATCCCACGAAGGGATTGTCTCAGCAATGGGTGTCCTTGGATTGCCCCTATCAAAAAGGAACAAACATACAAATTGATCAATCAAGGATGAAAAATCCGATCTTTGATTCAATGAAATCTGGCTTTTGCCCCTGCACAGAACAACGTGCATGAATAGGATATTATGCATCATCAAAGTAATTTCAAACTGCATAACCATTTTGGCTCGGATCGAGATTTTGTCTCAGTCATGTCACTACTGGAATCCATAGTGTCCCAATTCATCATCTGCAAGGAAAAGAACAGAGTGTCAATTCCAAAATTGATTATGTTCATGAACACAATGTATCCATTTCATCCAAGACGGATGATTCTCTTTTAACTTGTTCCAACATGGCATCACACACAAATTGTAAAAAGATGTGCCACACATCACACTTTGAAATCTAGATGATCTTCTTCTAACTTGTCCTCAATTTCCTATTGATGTGCAAGGAAATTGCTCGGGACAAATAAAATGATAAGTAGTGTTTAAAGTCCTCTTCACTCTTGGGAGATGTCATCACAATCAGCTAGTAAATGACCCTTCCCCCCACGTCTATTTTTCCTCTTGGATGTATGTTCCCAAATCAATGGGCCCACTATCATTGGAAATTGACGCGTTATTTTCAAACGCCTCTGAGACATGAAGTAAATGAGTCAGACAAACAAACAGGTTTAATTTGCTACAAGCTTTGGGAAAATGTTTTTTGTTTTTTTTTTAGTAGTGAAATGCTTTTGTTTTCAAAAAAGTTTTTGGGAGGAAGCATGAGAAAGTCCAGCCCTCAGGATTTATCCGTGGATAATATATTTCTTTTTTCATGGTCGGATATCGTCATTGGACTGGTTTGGTATACTCCATCATGTCCTCAAAAGTTGAAATAAAATTGTAATTTCATTGAATATAATCAAATGAATTACATTATTGGAATGGAAATTGTGATTTCTAACCCCTAAAAAGAGAAAACATCAAAAACGATTCCTAGAAAACGAGGATGATTCCTAAAAAGCAATAAGAATTCCCACGCAGGGGAAGGTGCAACTGAGCAAGTTACTCTTGCAGGCTAACGTCCATGTCTTCCGAAGGTCCTTCGTCATTGGCTCCTATGAAGAGGTCATCGAACAGACCTGTGATTCCTTCCAAGGCGTTATCAGAGTTCTCTGTCTTTGGAGACGTCAGATCGTCCATGTCATCCCATCCACTTGGAATTATGTTGCGGGAGTCAAAGTAAAAGCTAGGAGGAGCCGAATACTTCACCAGGTAATCAAACTTGCCACTAGGCTGCCCCAGAGTATCCATCACTTCCACTTCATCTTGCCCCATCTTATGGACATTATCAAGTTTAGTTCTTTCGGTAGTGACCAAGAGTGGGTCATCTTCCAGGTCAAGCATGTCGCCATTGCTCATTTGGGTCTTACCTGACTGCTTCAGGACTACTGTCTCAGGGAGAGTAGGTGTAGGAGTCAAATCCGTTCGGAGTGATTGGATTTGAGCTATCATGAATTGCATAGAGGCGAGCAACTGTTGAAGTTGGTCTTCCATAGCGGAGATACGATCACGCATTTCGGTTTGGTCAGCCATTTTAGTTCTTGATCACCTAAGGAAAATGGAAATATGTAAGAACGAGGTATACCTTGAAAAAACCAATCCATGACAACAATCTATTTTTTAGTTAAGAAAAGTCCACATATGAAAATGATTTCCTAAAATTGGACTAGGAAAATAAAGACATGGGATGCCCCAGTAGGGATGAAATTTCCTAAACATGAACTAGGAAAAGCCAAGACATAAATTGAAAACAAATTTCCAATTTTTTATCTTCCAAATGATTCATCGTATGGCAATTCATTTCATTTCTAATTGACAAATGAATTAAATCAATGATTGACCTAGATTGTCATGGACCGACCAAGGGTTTGACAAAGTAAGTAAATTGCATTAATATGGGAATAGAAGACTTACTTCACCAAGGAAAATCGTTGGCAATCACATAGACATGCACATGAGATGTGAGGCTCGATTTCTACTCTAGACGAGGCTTAACAAAGTGGAGCTAAGAGGATGATCGACCGTTGCGAGTCTCGCATTAACGTGTCAGGTCCCTCTAACTCCGGCTCAGTCAAATGGAATGTCCAATAGTCACGCAGTCTCGCGGATATGGACAAAACACATTTGACACCAAGAAAGAAATTTCGGGGAAGAGAATGTCAACCTCTACATAGCAGTCTCGCTTTGGAGGAAGTATCATTCTCAACACCATCCTAGAAATCTATCGCAGCCCAGTCCGACCGCGGGTTGTGTGTGCAAATAGTGTGGTGCTAAAGCAATAAAGCATGCATAACAGTTTAAATGCAAGCAACACTTCTATAGTTTAAATTCAAACATTCATCCCTAACTCCAACCTGCAAGACAAGGGTTAGCAAAGACTACTCCCCTTATAACTCCTATCTGCAAGAACATTTAACACCTTAGAAATGTTAGGGACGTACCTGAGATCCTTGCTGCCAAACAAAAATATTTTTAAAAGAAAAATTGGCCTAAGTCCACTAAGTGTTTTTAACACAAGTCCCCAGCGGAGTCGCCAAGCTGTCGCGACCCAATTTTTCGGTTCACCACCTAAAACTAGGTTAATGGATTACTAAGTTTTTAAGCTTAGCTCGGGCTCCCAAGCCCATACCATTCGCAACTTAGGTTTGGATTCTTAACATGCAAATGATTTTCAATCGGAGTCGCCACTAATCTATTTTTGGTGGGTCGATTAGAAACCCAAGTAAAGTAACGGGAGATTTACTTTACTCCTACGAACCAGAGATTTATGAGTTCGGGGACTTGGTTACACTAGACTATCCTAGTGCCCTTTCGGTACCTTTTATTTCATTTTTTAAAAAATGCTTGGCAAGCAATTTGGATTGATTTTAATTTAACTTCCTAACATGTGAGGTGATCATACATGTGCGCATACCACCAATTTAACACTCAAGAAAGCAATTAAATAATGCAAAACATATTTCGAAGTAACGAAAGCATTTGCATTACTAAATCGAATTCACATCAACCATCTTAGATATGATTTTAATTGACACGCAATTTAATTTTTTGTTTTCGCTTTTCTTAATGAACATCGTGCGATGCGTGTTAATAATCTAACATGACATGGCAGCATGACCTAAGCTATATGACATGAAGAAATGCAATAATTAAATGCAATCTAAATGACCTAATCTTAATGACATGCAATGTGATGCTTTTAATCTATGAAATGATATGGCATGGCAACGTGTCCTAAACCATATGAATAAAAATTTTTATGATCTCTTAATGAACATGCAATTGTTATATGCAATTTAAATTAACCAAAATGACTTAATTCTAATGACGTACAATGCAATGCAATGACGTACAAGATTATTTCAACTAAAATGATATGCAATATTGCAATTTAATATGTGAGTTATATGTCATGCGACATTTATTAAATGGCCTAATCTAATGACGGCAATTTCCTATTAAAAAATGAACCTAATAATAATCATTAAAATGACGTGCATTTCATGGACCTAATTTTACATGACATGCAAATGACATTTTTATTTTAAAAATGCAATCTATCCTATAAATTGCAACTAATTTATCCTAAGACAAATTTTATGAAATTTGAAATGATCTAGCTAGATTAAGATTCTATCTAATTTAAATTAGGGATTAAGTCATATCGAATCCTAATTTAAACTAAGACATTATCTAAATCTAAAATGCAATTTATTTAATATGCAATGACGTGCAGAGCATGGCCTAATTATACATGATATATGCATGATGATTTTTTGTGTTTATTAAAGATTCGAAATTTAAAATTGCCATGTAATTAAAAATGCAATTTAAATTAAACAGAAACTAAAAATCCTAAATGAATGCATTTTTTTAGTTTTTTTGGTTTTTTTATATTTTCCGAACTGAAATCCTTATCCTGGATATGCCAGATAACAAAAATATTCTAAAACAAACTGAATCCTAATTCAAATATTTTTAGATTTTTTAGTGGCTTTTTAAAATAATGTGATTACCAACTAAAAATCAAATCTAAAACTATCAAGATATGCAATCAAATAAAGGATTAAAATAATCGAAAAAATAACCCGTTGTCTCACGAGTCAAATTAACGATTATCTTTAACCTTAATTATCACGACAAAGAGATCAAAATAACTAAAAATCGATCCGAATTCTTACGGATCAAGTTAATAGTTATATTGATTCAACACTTAAAATCCTATCGACAAATCCCAGAAATTATTATAATAAAAAATGATCCGAGATCTTACGGATCAAATTAGTAATTACAATAATTCTAGGGAATATCCTGTGGATAATGCCTACAAATCCATAAAATAAAGATCACTCCTAAACTTGAAAGAAATAAATAAATAGAAAAAGAAAAATAAAACTACCTAATTTCTTTTCCTTTTCTTCCTTTTGTTTTTCTTTCCTAAAACCAGGCTTGCTCGTGGATCTTCAAGGGGAATCGACGAATCGGCTCGGCTGGTCACCGGCTCCGGTGAGGTGAACCGGCGGCGGCAAAACAACGGAGCGAAGCTAGGGAAACTCGGGTCCGGACGGGCACGGCCGGCGTTGGGTGGATCGGCGTCGGTGCTTGGCGGTGTGGGCACGGCAGGCTTGGGCGTCGCAAGTCGTTTGTGGCGGACGAGCGCGACGGTGATGCGATGTGGAACTTCACGGGCGTCACGGACGGGGCACCTAATTGTCGCGGGTCAGCACGGGCTGAGCAGGGGCAGATCTGGTTTGGGCCTTGCTGGTGGAGCAACAAGCTCGCGGGCGATGGAAAGCTCCGGCGACAGGCGAGATGGCGGTGCGGGTGCAGCGGTCGGTGGTTGCAGCAGCGTTGTCGTAGTGTGGGCGCGGCGTCGGAACAGACACGTCGCAGGTGGAGGCGGTTCGTCAGGGAGCGGAGCAGGGGCAAGGCTCGGCGCGGCACGGTGGGTTCGGGCGGAGGAGGACTCAAGCGTCGGGGACCTCGGCGTCGTGGCGTCGTCGCGGCGAGCTTCGTGGGGAGACCGCCGAAGCGGCTGTGGTGAACACACGGTCGCGGATGGAAGTTGCCGAGGAAGGGCAGCAATTTGGGGAAGACAATGAATAGTGAGGGTCAAATCACCTCTTTACTTTTCTCCTCTCTCTTTCTCTCTCTCTCACGTCACTCTCCCTCTTCCTTCGTACTCTTCTGCAGAAGTTTTTTTTGCTTTTTCTCTTTCAACCTCCACGGATGGCTTCTCTCCCCTCTTTCACTTTTTCCTGAATTTTTAAAGAAACTCCCCCACCATCTCCACCTACACAATTGCTTTTTATAGGTGAAAATAGGTAATCTTCGTAGAATATTTTATCTCGTTTTTTCAATATACACGAAGATAATCTATAACCTTCCGATCACCCAAGATTTTCTTATTTTCCTTATCTCCCGAATATCTCTAATGATTTTGTGCCTATTGATAAAAATGAGATTACAGAATGCGGTTTTCTCAATCTTCAAAAAATCATCGAATATTGCATCAAATTTCAATTTTTCACAAGATAATTGATTTAAAAAAACAATGGGCTTGGGCTAATTTGCTCATTTCATGGGCTTAGTCCGACTCGCCAATTTAAAACCCGAAAACACCAATTCGACCCATTCGACCCATCCGCCACCGGTCAAGTAAATAAAATGCAAAATATGCAAACTAAATGTGGCTATGCAATTAATATTTTTTTTCAGGGATAAAATTAACCCCTAATTTTTTATGCAATAACTGACTAAATTGATCGCCAAAATTTAGGTGTCAACAGATGGTAACGTGTATCGTGTAAACTTTTGTTCAGGGTTCCACAAGATCGGCCTTTTTAGAGGGTCGGCTTGCTTTTATGGCTTATGGTGGGACAAATATTACCAAACCCTCCGTAAGTCCTCACCTAATCTCCACCATTCCCCCATTCCATGCCTTTCTAAGTCCTCTCTTTTCCTTCATAAGAAAGTTTTGATTGGGGTGAAGAATTTTCTTGTTGAAAGTGGGAATTCGTGTTTCTTGCATCTATCGCGTGTGATATCCACTTCGCAGTCAACATCATGATATCTCGAATGAGATATGATCAGCTGTCCAGCAGTGGCTAGTTGTTGCTGTCCATTGGGTGGCACTGCTTATAGGTAATTTTAAAGAGTGTGAATAAGCTGCTACCATGCAACAATGGCAATGACAGTTGTGATGTGTTGATGAGGCTTACGGGCTATCAATCTCGACCCTTATATTAATAACTATGTTAAAAAATTCATAAATCTGATAAATATTTTCACCGTTAAATCAAGCCTTTCCTCAGGTCTAGAGTAGCTTGCTGGAAAGAGAGGCAATTCCACTTTTGTTAATTAGTAACTTATCCAAACTTAAAGTAAACTCATGAAGTCTCGTTTTTTTTTCTCTTGATTAGTCCTTGGCTTACCTAAAATCTTGAGGAAAAGAACTAAAAAAGTTCTAAATTTATCGTGTTTGTGTAAATCCAATTATAAACTTTTATTTGTGCTAGTTTAATTCTAAACCTTTTCATATTTTCTCAGTTGCGTCCATCAGCCAATTTAAATTGAAAATTGCTGACGTGAACGCAGACAGTCTTACGTTGCACTGCTAATGTTAACGTGCATATTTTTTAATATAACTTTTAATATTTTTTGAATTTTTTCTTTTTTTTTCCTCCCTTTCCTTTCTCTTTTTGCTAGTGGCAGATGAGGGCAAGGGCAAGTGCCAGCAAGGGTCCCCCTTGCCCAAGTGATGCTTGGCGATAGGGGTGATCGGTTCCTAATCTGGTGCGATTCCTCTGTGGAACTGGAAACCCAACTGGGAGGATTGGTTCCCGTTTTTCGAGATTGGGGATTGAATTGGATGGTCCTAGGATTGGGAACTGTACTAGACCAATTGATGTAGTCCTGTTCAGTCCAATTTAATGGAATCGGTCACTTAGCAAAAAAAAAAAAAATTTAAAAAAATTATTAGGAGTTATTATTATTTTAGGGTTTATTGCTATTTTTAAGAAATTTGAAAATATATTTTTAAGAAAAAAAGAGTCAGTTTAGTTCGGTCTGATTCCCCCTTTGGAACCGAGAATCAGACCCAAAATTACCGATTCTATTTTTATGGAACATTGAACTAGATCGACGCCTCTGGGAATCAAACCAAACTGGTCGGTCTAGTGTGGTCAGAGTGATTCTCGGTCTGATCGATCCGATATGCTCACCCCTACTTGGCAAGGCTACCTTGGCTTGAGTGAGGGTCAACCTCGCCAAATCTAACAAGGGGGCTTTCAGCCAAGTAGCGATTGGTCATTGGCAAAAAGAAAATGGAAGAAAAAGAAAAATATAAAAAATGCCCATGTTTGTACCTAGAATTTGTGTCACATAAGATAAGCGACGACGTCGGCAATTTTTAGCTTAAATTGGTCATATAGACTTAATTGATATAACGTGAAAATGTTTAAGGCGCGTTTAGTAACATTCATGTTTCGGAGAACAATTTTTTTTGGAAATAATTTTTTCTATTTTTATTTCCTAGAACAATTTTTGAGTAAAAAAAAAAAAGCATTTGTAACTACACAAATTTTCTATTCTTAGAATAGAAAAAGGATTAGAATACGTTTTGTATGACCCGTAAATTTTTTTGTAATGCAAAATTTCGTTTTATTTTTTAATAAGTTTTTAAGATTTTTTCCCTCTCTTCTTTTTCTTGCTCTTCCTCTAGTTGGCAGAAGGTAGCGGCAACGGTGGGCGGCGACAGAAGGGGGCGGGGGGGGGTGGAGAGGAAGAAGAAGAAAAGAAAAAGAAAGAAAGAATATAACTTATTTTTTTGAACTTGTTCTCAAGAACAAGAGACTATTTTTGTTTACTCCTTGTTTTTATTCTAAATTTATTCTTCGGCTATTTTTCTATTGCAGAGAATAATCAAAATTAATTGATGTTATCAAATAGATTTTCGTTCTTTTTTTGTTCCAGAGAATAAAAGAACAAAATAATAGAGAAATTGGCAAGTTATCATGTAGAGCCTAAATTGACACAATTGAAAGGTTTATAATTAAATTTGTATAAGTGCAATAAATTTATGATCATTTTGGTACTTTTCATAAGGTCTTGTGTCCTAAGGCATGTGATAATATATCGGGTTTAGAAATTAACTCAATATGTTGCACGATTTTCTTAATGTGTGTACTTACATAGTGTTCAAATTATGTATCATCGAATTAATGATATTTTTCTAAATACAAAGGTTAAAAATCGTGGACCACAAGGTCGGTCCAAGTTTTTACATGTGGGCAATAATTAAGAGAAATTATCTACACGAATATTCCCAAGCACTTGTGGCCAATTGTTTGGGAAGGTGAAGATGAACCCAATACGAGAGAAGACAAAAGGAAAGCATCACACCACTAGCAACGCATGCACCAAACAAGAGCTTTCATTTAGCAAAAACCAAAAGAAGAAAGAAGAAAATGGCAATCGATACATTCCGTTATAGAAACTTTTGATCCAACAATATTTGATTCATGTCCGAACCGGATCTACAAGAGTTAGATCGTGTCGCTCATGAGACCGACTCTGTTTTTCGAATTAACTTGCTCATCGATCGTAATTATGTAATGCTAATTGGTTAGCCGAGAGACACGAGCCAAAACATAAATAGGATATCAAAAAGGCAAAATGCATCTGGAAGAAGACAAGTGCCTGTCTGCACACGAGATGTAAATCTCATTCCCTCTCCAATTAGAACTTCGAAAGAAGAAGAATGAATAATGCGGTTGGTTGGCAGAAGCCGCTTAGCATCTGCCTCCAATGGCGAACCGACGTTCTCCTCACGCGTCGAGTGTAAGCAAGATAATAATGGAGCTTGCTCATCCTGCATGAACAGCGATTGTGTGCCAGAAGAAGAAGCAGCACTAGCGATTTTTTCAAAATGTCCCAAAAGTTCAAAAAATGTAAGTGCACGAGAGGGTTTAGGTCATGAAGAACATCATGCCCTCATTAAAGATAGCAGCACATCGATGAATATATAAAATTAAAGATGTATTTGAAATTGACCCATCACTTTTATACCCAATATATTTCACGTCTCTCTCTGCTCTGTTCTGTACAAGTACATATATTCTCCTTATACAAATGTGCATGCTTGGCGTTATTCTATACCACCATTCATTAATATTCTCTCGTGGGTTTCAGAGCTTTTTTTCAAACACCCTCTCATGCCCGCGCACTAGAGCAAGAATCCCTTGATTTGTATTAATATAGTTTTCCTCTCTGCAGAGAAAGCTAGTCATCCTCAAAGAGCTGGAGAATGTGTATTCGAGCACTTCAAAAATAAACAATGAGTGTATATAAGCGATCTCAAGATCCATTCAATGCAGCTCACCAGGTAAAGCGCTACGCGTTTGTGCTCTTACTAATGGTAACATTCTGTCGGACAGAAAACGCGCATAAGCATGCGGAGTATTCGCGAATCCCAAAGAATATAAGCGATCCGATGCACTGTGGTTAAGTGAGCTCTTCCAGTGTCGAGACTTTGTGGCAAAGCCTTTTTCCTTCCCACTTTTTGTTGGAAATCCTTATTTTTATGATGACTTTTTGGTTGAATGCAGAGGAGTGTCTTTGATCAAAGCGAGCTTGGAAAGACAAAGAATCCGAGGCGTCTGCGAGTTGGGATGAAGAAAGGGCATAGTGAACCTTTTGATTTCGTCTACAAAGTCCCGTTTGAACCAAACAGTGAGAAGTGACTGTGGGGAGAGAGAGAGAGAGAGAGAGAAGGGAGAGTTGGTTCCCTTTTGTGGGTGCAGCTTGTTATTTATTATAAGACTGCTCGGTGAGGGCTCGGCTTCTGTACCACGAGCTGAATTGGGTCAGCTTTTTCATAGTCGAAAGGAGCAAGAGAGGAAAGACATAGAAGTGGAGGATAAAGATATGCAGGAAATGAAGAGGAAGGTTGATGGTAGTGGCAACAATGGAGATGTCAAGAAGGAGAGGCATATTGTCACATGGTCTCAACAGGTTCCATTTCTTGCCTCTCTTCGCACCTACCCATTTAGCTTCAAGGAACGTGATATTATCATTTCCTTCTCTAGAGTTTGGTTTCTTTTTTAAAATTTGAGTAAATGGAATTGACATCATGACATGTAGGAGGATGATATACTACGTGAACAGATTACAATTCATGGAACAGACAAGTATGAGCCCTCTCTCTCTCTCAACCCAGCAAACGTAGTCAGTTGCGCTTAAGTTCTTAAAATGTGTTCTTATTTGCAGCTGGGTGATTATCGCGTCTAAGTTCAAGGATAAGACGGCAAGGCAATGCAGGAGAAGGTTCGTTTTTCCTGCTACTAATCGAACTATTCGTGATACTCTGTCTCTTCCAGCAATTCTCAGTGTTGTGTACGGTTTGATGTTGATGAAAAGTAAAATATGTGTTGCAGATGGTATACATATTTGAATTCTGATTTCAAAAAGGGTGGATGGTCGCCGGAGGAGGACATGCTCTTATGTGAGGTAGTCGTTGCCCTGTGCTCTTCTGTGCAGCGAGAGAGAGAGAGAGAGAGAGAGAGAGAGAGAAATCTTTTGATATATCTTATATACATAAATTACTCATGGTTTCAAACAAATAAAAATTTGGTGGCGGCAGGCTCAGAAGATATTCGGAAATAGATGGACAGAAATATCAAAGGTGGTTTCAGGCAGGTATATTTAACTCTTGCTCTGCATCTTCCCCTTCCGACGACGACTCGTGCACCATATGACTCATCATCACTCGCAGGACGGACAATGCCGTGAAGAATCGGTTCACCACCTTATGCAAGAAGAGAGCAAAATATGAAGCCTTGACGAAAGAAAATAACTTTGCATTCATCAACACCAATAACAAAAGGGTCATCTCCTACAATACATCCATATTGGAGGAAACATCAGAAAGCGCAGTACATACAAAAAGGCTGAGGTAACCTGCAAGTCTCGTCTCTCCGAAGAAACTTCCATGAAGTAACTGTTCTTCATAGTAAGACCACTTCTTTTGTATAGCAGGAGGACTCAAGTTCCTGATCTTGTAGAAGCTTGCAACTTTGGAGAGAGATCATATGGGAAATGCAGAGTAGCATTTCCTCAGCAGCCAAGAACTCCCTTCTCTGTAGTGGTTTCGAACATCCACAACAACTATGGTAAGTTTGCCTGAAAAAAAATGTATTTTGTCAGTTAGATATAGCTCTGATGGTGCATTGTCAGACTGCATGGTCATATGTAGCATAATTAATCAACAAAAGAGCAGTCCTGTTGATGAAATTATCAAAACTCTAGTCTTCCTAATTCAGAAAACAGAAATATTTAGCTGCTCACGTGCAGTCTACTTTTGTTTCGACCAATCAGCAGCCAAGGATAGCAAAAATGAAAGAACATTTCTCAGTAAAGATGATCCCAAAGCCACTGCCTTGATGCAGCAAGCAGAATTGCTCGGTTCACTTGCACTAAAAGTGAACACAGAAAGCACATGCCAGAGTCTAGAAAATGCTTGGAAGGTACGTGTTCAATGCTTGCTCATAAGTTTCTCCATTTAGCACAAACAACATGAACGCAACAGAGCCCTCCTCCTACAATATCGGTAAGGCTTTTGTTATTTCTTTTTATTTTGCTTCATGAGTGGAGGGTCAAAAGGGTATTGGCCAGAACTTCCGTAAACCTCCCAAACCCCAGTTCAGGTGGCAAAGACCAATGTACTTTCAGTTATGGGTAGATCCTGCATATTAAAGGTTACACTATATATATTAAAGCATACACATGGCAATATCAAGTGCTTCAGGCAATAATTAAGATGCTGCAATCAGCAGTGGCACATATATATTCACTCTAATACTGTAGAAATCTCTCAGGTTCTTGAGGATTTTCTGAGTCAAGCCAAAGGAGGTGAACTCCATGAACATAAGATCTCCAATATTGACTTTCAGCAGGAGAATTTCAAAGACTTACTCAAGGAGTTGGAAAGTAGCATTGACGGAAGTCAATCGTCGAGGTAATAGATCACTACAAGATGAGACTAGACAATAGATAAGCTTCACCACATGTGCAAGTATTAATAGATCATTCGCAATTCAGGGAACCTGATCTATGTGAAACGTCTCCAGCCAGCTCCGAGTATAGCACAGGTTCCACAATATTGCTCCATGGAACTACAGATGGAACAGGACCCACTCGACAAAGAGGAGGCATACTAGATGAATATATTGAAACTGAAACTGCAGCTCCACCAATCCATACTGAACAACTTGTCAATGACCAGAATGTGGCACCACTATTTCATGCAACGACCGATCGAGGTTATGAACTTCTTACTCACAAGAAAAGGCATACAGAATACTTCTATATTTTATAAAAGTAGATCAGCAAAGTAGATTGAACTGACAAAAGTTAGATCTCTTGGCAGCAGAAAATCTCCAATCCATCAATGAACAAATCAATGAAAGCGGAGTTGGTCCTGCCCCATCACATACAGAGTTTGGCTCGCCTCTTGAAGTAACCCCACTTTTCGGATCATTAGCAGCAGGAATTCCCAGCCCAAAGTTTTCAGAGAGTGTAAGTAATCTGATCAACCTAATTATGTTAAAGGCACGAACTTAGCAGTCCCGTCTTTTTTTACTTTCTAAAAGAACAATGAGCATCATACATCTACATACATGTCATACTGATGTACAAATCCTGATCCAGAAAGAGTAAGTGATGGTTTCCAGTTTTCCAACCTAGCCAAGAAAACAATGAATCTCTTAAAGTCGTACCAATTGGCCAGACTATCTCACTAATCATTGAACCGATGGCAATTTGCTAATTCCAGCCTTCCATCGTCAAACTTCAGCTAATAGGAAAAATTTAATAGGAAATTATCATTATCTCTCTGTAGAGGTTGTGATTATACTTAGCTGTTTATAACAGACACCCCGGTAAAATCCTTGTAAGTCAGCTCTTAGGCCACATTTTTAGCGTCAAACTGAAAAAGGGGGAAAAAAGAGGGAAAAAAAAGACTTGTCCATTCTATTAGCAATGTTGATGCAGCAATGGCATCATCTGCCAGCATCTCTGGCTATGTTAGCAAGAGCAAAATCCTTTATTCGTTCAAAACATAGCTTAGATTTCAAGAAATAATTGACACATGCTAATACGAAAGGGTCCCACTAACCAACTTCAGGTGATGATAAGATTGGCTGTATAACTTGTTGAACCCTCTAAGAGCAGAGCATACATTATAGACTTAAATGGGACTTCTGCAATCTTCATAGACTAATTGCATCTATCTAGGACTGTCAGAAGCAAAGGATAAACTTTTGCTTCTAGATGGCAAGTGTAAAGAGAATTGGGGGTTTCTTTCATCATAATTAAACATTTGCAATGACTCTTAATAAGTAGCAGTGACAAAATGATATGCACAACTGACTGGAATTTCCTTTTTTGTTTTTTTGTTCAGGAAAAGAACTTCATAATGAAAACACTGGGAATGGAGTCCCCTTGTCCAATCCCCAGCATCAATCCTTCTCATCCCCCAGCATGCAAAAGAGCCCTCCTCCAAAACCCCTAAACCACCAACCTAAAATCCACAATCCATAAATCACAAGGTCAACAGGATCTAGTCTTTATTCTAAAAGATCTAGCATGTATCTAGCCCTTCCTTTGTCCGGCCCTTAAACATGTTACGCATTCTTTTTCCCTTCCATTTTATCGTTCTAAACTGCCAGTATTGAATCTGGGTCTGCCGTTTGGTAAATCCAGATTTGAAGCATTACGGAACACTAGCTCATCCATAAGTCATGATTCCATCTCCTTCCGTCCTAAATGAGTCACAAGCCCATCACTCAAAGTGAAATTCAATACACCTATTCCGGGTTCCATTCTTTTGTTCGTCTTACTCTTCCCCGAATTTCATCTTCGGTGTTTTCTACTCCAATGCAATTTTGGTGTGTCGTGTCTGTACAGAAACTGCGGCTTCTCGCCGACAGTGTAGTTATACGTCGGCTCCTCCTCCTGGCCTACAGCTTGACCAATTATTCTATTACGAAGAGAGAGAGAGAGAGAGAGGGTCAATGGGTGTGCATAGAAGTATAGAAATATTACGTTACTCCCAGTTCCAGATTGTAATCCGGCTTCACTGATATCCAATGGAAATGGGTTTTGTTTTCTGTGTGCAAAATGCCTCTCCTTTCATGTATTCTCACACGCTATATCTACGCTCGAGAATCAACTCGACCCATTTCGAGAAACCAACAACAAACGAACATCGCAAACGAATGCGCATGGAGGAACAATTTACGTCCTTCGAAAAGCAAAAGCAGGACAAAACATGAACTTACGTCGGATCGAAACAGCCTCGTCACGGCTGCGTTCCTACGCGTTTCTTCACCGTCCGATCTTCCGACGGCTGATGCATAATTGTTGGGAAGAACTTCAAGTAATCTGAGCGCAAATTGAAGGCGGTGGTGGACCCGATGGATCGAGAAGGCCCGTTCTCAGTTGGGCGGGTTCGGCCCGGTAAAAACCCGACAGGACTTCATCAAATAAGAGCTCCCTGATATTTTTTTTTTCCCTAAAGATCAAATTGACCGCCAATCAAGCGGGTCAGACAAATTTATCAGATACTCCCCACCTTCGTAAGCTTAATGGATGAAACCGCTGAACAACATGGACATAAATGACATCATCCAACGGCTGAGATCCACCTTTTTAAGTTCGTCAGGCTTAAAAGAGTACTAATCTCGCTCATTACAACGAATTTTACAAGGTCTCGATCAATGATAATTGGAAATTTTACCTTTTCGCTCTTCTCCATAGAAGTTATGGGTCGGGTCACCAGTTACAATTGGCGAACTTCTTCTACATGCGTTACTCGTTATTGCCAATTTCCTTTGCTGAGACTTTGGTGGACATACTGACAATGCCCGAAAAGCTTTCGTGCTTTCTGGGCCGACGTCTGGCAATTAGGATGGCCATGTTGCCGGACTGACCCTTAATTCGAGACATTCTCGGGACAATTTCTCTCTTGTATATGACACAATCTTGGGCTTCGGTCCAAACTCCGAAATGACAGATTCGGGAAGAAATCGAGCCCCAAAAACTCAGCAAAATTACGCCAATATTTTAACAACTGTGTTGAATTCAAACAATCTTATACGAAGCGGTCACCTCGATTAACATTGGCTTGCCTATTTACTTCCATCTCGAGTTGCTGCTACTGCTGCTTCTTTTTGTGGCTTTCTGAACACGTCCTTACTATTAGAGGTCCCTTATAGGGTGCGTAGAGATGCTGGAGTTCGGCTGGTCATGTTGCTCGCGCTCTGGATTTCCTCGAGTCTAGCTACAACCTCGGCCATCCTCGGTCGACTCTTTGGGTCCAGATGAAGGCACCTGAGGATGATTTCTGCAAACTGGTGGGCTTCTTGCGCGGGGAAGTTCCGCTTGAGCTTTCTGTCCATGACATGGTGCAGCTTCACTTTGTCCCTCAAGTAGGGCTCCGCCCATTGTGCGAGGTTTCCGACGGTCCCATTGGAATGTTTCCTCGTCGCCCTAGAGCCCGTGAAGATCTCCAGGAGAACAACCCCAAAACTGTAAACATCTGTTTTGAGGGTCAGATGACCTGCCGATTATAATGGAAAACAGAATGTGAGCCTCGTGGATTTGGCGGGGTCGACAATGGATCGAAATATTTTCTCGAAGCATGATTAGCTTGACCCATCAAAATGAATTTAAATTGATAAAACCTAACATTATTAGAAATATAAAGAAATCCATGGGGAGGATACCCGAAATGATATATTCAGGCGCAAAGTATCCTCTCGTGCCAAGAACTCTGGACGAGACATGAGACTGATCGCCTTGAGGTCCAAATTTGGCGAGGCCAAAGTCCGATATCTTGGCATCAAAGTGCTGCAATATCATAGAGGATGACTGAGTGACTATGTGTGCCAGCTGAATAGCATTGCATGCTCATTCATTCGCAGTTGTAGAGTACGCATCGGCAATAATAGTTCTCACACATGACAGAAAATAAATCATCGAACTTCCTACAATTTAAACAACACTATCATCTATGTGCACACTTATTGTTTTAGGTGTCGTAAACTTGTAATCTATTTATTTTCTCTCATGTGTGAAAAGCGCAAGGAGCTAAGTTGGAGAACAAGAATCAAAATCACAATTGGGGCTGCTAGAGGTTTAGATTGTACCACAAATATAGAGGAAAAAGCGAAACATACGGAGGTAAGCAAAACATTGGAGGCTTTGACATCGCGATGAATGATCGACTTGTATTGTGAATGAAGATGATCCAAACCTCTAGCAGCCCCAATCGCGATTTTGATTCTTGTTCTCCAACTTAGCTCCTTGCGCTTTTCTGTTATTCCGGTAAAGCATGTAGTCAAATTGGGTTCTTTAGGTTTGAAATCATGCGCGGAATTGCAAATACATACTGGCTTTATTAAATTTCATTCACCTTCCTCTCATTCAGAGAGTCCTCATTTATTGATCCTTACCTCTTAATAACTGATTTTCTAAGCTTCCCTTGGCCATAAACTCGTAAACCACCATTCGGTGCTTGTTCTTGCTGCAATATCCTATGAGCTTCACGATATTTGGATGATTCAATGTGCTCAGGAACCTCAGTTCATTCTGCAAGCACAACATTGAGCTGATTAGAGAAAGAGAGTGTGCATTATGTGTGTCAAAGCATTTAAACATTACCAAATAATATTTTCATCAACAGTTTGAACTTTTAAAATATTCATAGCTCATACAAAATTAGAGAGAGAGAGAGAGAGAGAGAGAGAGAGAGAGAGAGAGAATCAATCTAACCAGCCATTCATCTTGACCTTGTGATCCCTTGTCCCGGAGCCTCTTGACAGCGATGGCCAGGCCCTTGTTCGGTTTAGCCATGTTCATGGTGCGATAGCTGATCCAGCCCTTGTAAACATCACCGAAACCACCTTCGCCGATGAAGTTGTTGCCATTGAACTTGTTCGTGGCGTCCTTCAACACATCATAGCCAAAGCAGTGAAGCCTATATGGATGGAACACCTCATCCTTCTTGTTCATCGGGCAATCCTCGTCTTGTTGCCGGCCTTGTGAGTAAGCATACTGATTTCCATCTATTTCTGTTTTTGAAATATGAAATGCAAATCGAGTTTGAGGCGAGATAAAACTAGAATTGCCAAAGCCGGCCAGTCACCAATGGCACGTGTCTACTTCATTTCATCAGAAAGGTGTTTAGTATTATTTTACAAGCTCTTGAATGCGTGAGTCAAGCAAAGATTAATGAGGAATGCAAACAATTAGCAAGTAATGAAACTGTCATCAAGAAAAGATATAAACTTGCCTTTGAGCGGCCGCTGAGAATAAATGGCCGGCTTTCTGTGATCTTGAAGCGGCAAATCATGTGGTTCATTCTTGCTGCCCTTTCCTTCACCAAGATGGTTAAATTGCATCTTCAATGTTCATGAATAGATAAAGAAGAGATCCAGTAAGTAAATTCAAATTCAACTTTACAAAAAAGAATAAGAAGAAGAAATACCCTTTTGAGATTTTGATGCAACTGATGAAGTTCTTTGTTTCGATTTAGATTTTTCATTGGGACATGAAGTTTGCGGTGTGCACTCTGATTTAATGTAATAAAGTACCAAAACATATCAATATGAGATGAATTTCAGCTAATAAAATTTCAACTTTGGAATGGAAATTTGCTTTAAAGATAAAATAAAAGAAGAATGAAAGCAAACCAGCGGGAGGCTGAGTGATGTTTATAGGCTGGTTTGGGTCTCGATTCGAGGCTTTGCTGAAACAATTCCCCATTAAAATCTCCTGTTGCTGATTAAAGTCAAAAGCCAGCAAACGTGCAACTAAATATCTGGTGAATGAACAGACTTCGGAAAGATTGATATGCAGAGCTTTGGTGACAAATGATTCTGTGAAGCCGACTATGTGGAGCTTGGTAGAGCGCACAAAGGCATTGAGCTGCGGGTGTTATGGACGACCATACCAAAGAAACGAATGAATCCCGGAATCTTGTGAAGGAAGGAATGGATCGAGATTAATTTTATGATATATTCGCAATCATTCGAGGCTGCGTTGTGGGAATTTCCTCACGTCATTCCAAGAATTTTGAGTAGACGTGTATCAAAATGATCAGCTACGCTTGTTCTCTGGGTATGAAGCAACAGATGGCTACTTTGTTTGTGTTGCTTGTTACCGTAGTTGGAAGAAGTACAACAAGAAACGACAAAATGTTGAGGAAATTGAGAGTTGCAAACTAGGAGATTGATTTGTCGTCCGATTGATTGCCCAAAGTCTGGGTTCTCTGCTAAGAGTCCTTCCCATTGTTTCTATTACGCTGTCAACATTAAAAAAGAAAAGAAAAAGTAATTTTTGACGAGTAGAGCGTAAGAGGAGACCGACATGTGCATTCGCAGTCGAAATATCAACCAATTATCGGAAAGCTATTGTTCCGTAAACGTATTTCGACAATAAGCATGTCCATCTTCAAACTCCTACTTGAAAGAATAATCTACTCTCTTTTCGGGGGCGAAATAATTTACTCTTAACTATATGCTAATAGGAAATTGGTGTCGTTTCATTTAATTAGTCTAGGCTAATAATAATTAGCATGGTATGTGTATCTAAATTATACTTCCATTTACTCATTCAGTTAACATCAAAACCTTCTAATTTTCCTCGTTTCGTTTCTTTAAATTGTAGTTTAAGCCCTAGATGGCACGTCATTTTATGGTCACGTGAGCGCCAGCAACTGAGGCATCTTGTAATTGATAGGATCGTCTAATTCATGCATATCTATAAATAAGGGTTTTACCATACATGTTTACTTCTATAAATAAGAACAAATGAAAGTTCAAGTTTTGCTTTTACCCTTCATTAATTAGACTCCATTTCCAAAGGGGTGTTGTAAAAATTTCTGGTACGTGCCTTTCCTCTTATCAGTTTAATTTTTCAAAAATCTTCTCGTACAAGTCATATAATGTGATATACAACTAAACTTTAGGGGAATTAGAGTCAATGTATGTTCATACTCTAAAATAATAGTGAACCAGAAGATGAGGAGAATCAATAAAATTAATTATCGAGGACGTGATTCCACTGCTCAAGGTACAAAGTAGCGGGCATGAATGAATAAATTGCTTTTACATGTTGTCATAAAATGTGCGAAAACCTAAGGTACATCCAAATCAATTGCAACGATTGATCCGAGACTACATTCAATCCTCAATCAGCATATCCAAACAATTATCGATTTGCAGCACCGTCAAAGGCTATGAAAGAATTTTTACCAAAAAAAAAAAAAAAAAAAAAGGCTATGAAAGAAGCCTGTTAGAATGACAAAAACAAAGAGAAATGAACATATTATATATGTCGGGTGACCTTTCTGCTGCAAAAATAAATTGAGCGAATTGAACAAATGAATAGATATAACATTATCTTAGATTAGCAAGTCATCTGAAGCTGTGGACTGTCCCATGGCGTTAATTTAAATAGACAAAAGTGGAATTCATCCTCCGCCTTCGTCGAGCAATTTCCCGTGCGGTACCGCCATTTCTCTAACTTCAGTCAATGAAGATCATCCTGCGACAGTCGAAAGAGAATAAAGATGATTTGTTGTCAGCAAACCAACTTTCTTTAACCATAATGATGAACTCCAACTTGATTATTCTTGCCTTTGCCATCTAGGGTTTCCCTAAATTAACTTAAACAGATAGAGTGACACTAAATATTCAGAGTTTGTCTAGCTTCAGTGAATTATATTCAACGGCTACCAAACAACTTCCATTCGATGGGTAAGGAGAGATTAGCTTGACAAGTTCAGCAAGCTATGACACTTGTGAGTTGGAAAAAGCGAGGAAATGGTGAAACCACGTAAAATTAATGATAATAATATTAGGATTCACTTGACGCTTCCAATAAAGCAGATGATTTTGCTGCATGCTCGGGAGTCGAGTATCGCCATGTAGACCAGATGGGAATTAGAGGGTTCCTGCTCCAACCAATTAAGGGCTAGTGCTTCTGAGGGTAACAATGAATTAAGATGAGCTGATTAAACCCTTCTCGCAATAGAGTATGGTATATGTTTCCAGAGCGCCCTACCAACCGGACACCAAGCCCTTCATAAAACCTATACGGGCAGTGTGAACAATCAGATGTCACACACCAAGAACATATTCAAGAATTGCGTTTACGTAATAGCAAACCATGAACCAACGGTTACCTCCCTTGTATTAGCTCTGCCTTGAGTTGCAGGCATCGACGGAGGTGAAGTTTATTGTCAAGCAGCATCCGGAGTTCCCCCAAACACTTCAGTAGGAAACTTATGAATAAGCCAATGAGAGAAAATTCTCAAAGACTCCCCAGTGAAGTGCTCAGGGGAACTCTAGAGGCAACTTGACCTCTTTTTTCTTTTCCACTGTTTTTGCTCTTTCAATCATCTGTTGCTTGCTCATCTTAGGGTTTCTTGCCCTACTATTTATAGAGGGCTCTCCTTCATTCTTTCCTTCCCCTCGCGTGGATGCCTTCGTCTGCTTCCTGTATCAATGTGCAAGTGGTGTGAAAGTGACAAGACGAAATCTTTCTTCTTCTTCTACTACTAATAGAAATAACAATACTACTAATAATAATGGCAATAGTAATGATTTAAATTATTGTTGTTGTTGATGCTACAATTATAAATGCTAGATGCACTAAGATTGGGCTATGAAATCGGTGTATGAGTGATGTGATAAATTTTTGGTTGATTGTTGAAGAACACGAGGTAATTTCCTTGCTTATAATCTGTCATGTACTGATTGTGAAGATCGCCTTAGTACATCTAACACTATTTTAGAGAAAAAAAAAGGCTGTAATATTAATTTACACACTAGTGATACAACAAAATTTTGTTTTTTTTTTTGTTAGTCCTACTTTATTCCTACTCTAGGACACTCACTCTCAGACTTTTGCCCTGCTCTTTGCGGGCGTGGGAGTCGAAACCCACTCCCGAAACTTACGCGTCCCCACCCCATCGAGAAGGTGGGGATTTGAACCCCACCTCCCCCTTCCATGTTGGAAGGGTGGCCACTAGGGCGAATCCCAGTGATTCAACAAAATTTTGTTGATTGGTGAAGAATATGATACATTTTTTAAATGCTTATGATGGTAGATACCACCGGATTTCGGATATCTCATACTACTTTTTATGGAGAAAAAGAAAATTGTGCGAGGGCAAATGAACATGGACGCAACTATAGGCTAAGTGGGAGGTTTTGATGAAGTGAACATATCGCCCTTTGATTCGTCTCTTTCTGGTCCTTTCATTTTCAATATTTTCCTCGTAGATACGAATCAAACCTCTTACTTGGTCCTAATAAATTCTTGTGCTTATGCGTCATTTGTATGATAAAATTGAGTTTTCCTACTTAAAGATGTGTTTGATTATTCACTTAAAGACCTACATATTTCACGCGAATCCTATTCAATCTTTTGTATTTGACAAAGGTAATAGAAGGTTAGACTTCCATGCGCATAGTGAACAGGTGAGCGAAAGAACATTGATATCGTACTATTTCAAATAATCATGCCTAATAGCATAAAGCATCAAGAAGCCTTGTACAGCAAGAGCAAAACACTTGTAATGATGTCAAGAACTAGACTACACGGTTCAAATTACATTTGAACTATC
This sequence comes from Eucalyptus brandiana, assembly GCA_014182725.1. NCBI lineage: Eukaryota > Viridiplantae > Streptophyta > Magnoliopsida > Myrtales > Myrtaceae > Eucalyptus > Eucalyptus brandiana. Next base: position 40,081,313 of record CM024674.1, read on the forward strand.
ATGTAGTAATTTTAAGGGCATATTTGTTTCGTGAAAGATGAATGATTTGGAAAACAAATTTCTTAAAAATAATCCTTTGCATCATCTATTAAAATTAATTAATGAAAAATATTTTCATCATTCATGAAAATGTTTAGACATAAATTATTGTGGATAATGAAAATATTTTTCATTAATTAATCATTTCAAGCAATACGAGTGATCGTTTTTGATAAAAAAATTTCTAAACCATCCAATTTTTGCAAAACAATCGAAGCCTGAGATACCATGCCTACATCGGGTGCTCAAAAAGAGAGTGAGAAAGCATCCCCGAAAAAGATCGAAGAGGATGTGGATTGAAGAGGATGTGGAGGGATAGGGCTTGGGACATTTGCGAAGAAGAGCAAAGGAGAATTTTCATCCACTCACCACAAAGATTCTCTCGTCAGCCCATTTTAATACACCCGCAATTCAGACCAGGTTCACTATCTATCCACATTTCATCTTTTCATAAATCATTCCCTCTCAAAAAAATCTTTGTTTTTTTGTTTTTTGTTTTTGGAGATGAGAAATTATATTCATTATCAATCAACCATCACAAATCTCAAAACCAACCGCCTGCTATAAAAAGATTAGATCATTTATAAAGAAAAATATGAAAATATTTTAAATTTATTATATGAATGTCATTTCACTATTAAAATTTTCAATTTGGCAAATTTAATAATATTCTTTACGACAATTTGCCAATATAGTTTTTCTAATCAAATTTTGTTGGAAATCATTAATGTGAGAGTTGGCATCTTATGGGGTACGGCCGATATTGATGTAGACATAATATTTGCATTTTTTTAGCTGTTAAAAAAAGAAAATTAAAAAAATTAAAAATTGCAAAAATTATCCACATTAAGACTTGCTATGTTATCAAAGACAATCAATATCCACAGTAGGGATTTCCAACCAAATTGGCTAGAATAGCTAAATTGACAAATTGTCAAAAAGTTGAGAACTAAATTGATCAAATTGAAATATTTCGAACTAAATTGATATGTATATATAATAGATTTATAATTTTTATTTTAGTAATTGTCCCATAATTTTTTTTTTTTTGTGCGGGGCATCGATAGAAAAAAAGTATAATCCATGGAACGTTGTTGTTGCTGTTATTATTATTATTATTTTAATGTTCCTTTTCACGGTCGGTGTACCTGATCAACATCAATTAACCTTTTGATCTTTTTCTTTTCCTTATATTGAAAAAAAAAAAAAAATACACAAGGGATACTTGTTGGAGAAACTATTATTGGCGTATAGCTGTAGTTCGATACATACAAAAAGTCAGCTTTTTTTATAACCAAGGAAAAAAAAAAGAAAATACACGCAATCGCATCCAATATACCGAGGAAAATCATTGTAAGTACCGCTACTATTAAAAATTTTCCTCCCTATCTACCCTTAATTTCAGGATTATGACTAGCCAATCTCTCATCATAAGTGTCTACGATTACTTGTGCAATACTTTTTTACATTTTTTTACAAAAAATCTAAGCCACATGATATGATGTTCATTTGACCTGACAAACCAGTGAAATAAAGTCTTGATGATATGCTCTCCTTGAGTCCAACTTATTTTATGGGTTGAATAATTGGATATTTGGATTTTGTTCGTGAAGGAAATTTTTTTTGGGAAAACATTTGCCCTATTTTCTGGTATTTGGTTAGCTTAAAAAAATGAGTCAACTGAAAGCTATGCTCAAATTCGAAAAAAAAAAAATGATTTCTCCTTCAAAAAATTCGGAAAGTATATTTCAAAATATGATTAAGTATTGGCGCTTGGACCTAAAATTCTATGTTTGAATATGGAAATCCCAAAGTTGCTTCCCGAGTCTCCAATGCCCAAGTTGGGTCCATTGAGGTTGGGACCAAGTTTTTGATGCCTGGGCATGGGTCCATTAAGACTGAACCTGTTGAGGCCGGGTTCTAGCCCTTGGTGCCCAGGCCTAAGCCCCTGGTGCTTATTCCCGCATTCATAAAGGTTTGGCTCGAGCCCCAACAGTTGAGCTGAAGTTGTCACGCCCCGAACCCCGAGCGTGCGCACATCCCACTGCGGTCGATCAAATATGCGACATCCCAGGATACGTCGCTGACCCATTCATTCTTTTTATTGCGCAAGCGGAACGTATTAACGTATTAAATCCCCTGACAACATTTAACTTGGGATAGAAAAGCAGGCAATCAATCACCATACCAAACACTCATTTACAAACACATAGGTTTAAATACAACTCTGAATTGTCTACAAAATAGACCAGCTCGACAAAAGGGAGACTATCCTAAAACCAACTAGCAGGACACGTTCACCGATACTTCAGTCTCCACCTTTCCAAACTTAGGGCTTCGGGTCCTCCACGACCGCCATCTAGGGACCTGAAATTTTAATCCCCAAACCGGGATGAGACAATGTCTCTGCAAGTTCAACCCCCTAAACCCCTATTAGAAAGAAAATACGCCCAAGGGTGGCCTAGCCACATCACACAGAGAACTTACCCCGCCTCAATTCCTTCCTGCAGGTTAGCACAATTTGAATCACACAATCTCAGGTAGTAATGATAATTCAAACAATTGGAACGCCATCACTTTCATATAAATCACAATCGCACTTAGTACTCATTCCAATTATTATTCACTGCCACACAAGGACATAGCCTACTCGCTGTTCGGCTATCTACTGGCATATAGCCAGGCATCGCCTCCCCACCTTGGAGCGCGGCTTTGTCAGTACGTCGACGGCGTTCCCGAAGGAGCATGGGCCCAGAATCAACTGCGACCCGCATCCACCGCGTGGGCATCCTATATAGGAGCAAGTCCGGGTCAACAGCTCAGGACGATTCCTCTTAGTTATCACACAGCCAAAGCATACTCGGCCCCAGGACACTTTGCATTTCACTCAACGCTTCTACTTAAAATAGTGATCCCGGCCATTTTTCTTCATATTAAAAATATTCCAGAAATTACTCACGTGTGTGGGGACACGCTAATTTCGAATCAAAAGACCAATATCTCACTTTTTCAAACCCCACCATTTAATATAATTATTAAAATCCAATTTTTGCATCAAAACCCAACACTTGGGTTTTTATGAATAAAATCCATATTTATCACAATCAATACCCAATTTGCCACATCCATTCATCAAATTCAAATTCTAAATGCACAGCAGTGATCGGCACGAAATTTTAAGAAAATAAAGTCCCAAAATAATTTTCGGAATTTAATAAATAATTAAATTTATTCCGAAAATTAATTAAATAATAATATCCATATTTTTCACAAACCACATTCAATTTATAATATCCAATTGTCAATTTCAAAATCCGACTATACAGCGGCGACCGGCACGAAATTCTCGAGAATTTAGGGTCCCGACAAAATTTTCGGAATTTAATAAATAATTAAATTTATTCCGAAAATAATTAATTAATAATATTGTAATAATTTCGAACAATAATATATTATTAAATTATTAAATAACATGGAAGGGGAGGTGAGGGGTTCAAATCCCCACCTTCTCGGAGGGGATGGGGGTAGGGACGCGTGAGTTTGAGAGTGGGTTGCGGACTCCCACGCCCGCAAAGAGGCGGGCGCAAGTCTGCAAAGTGAGTGTAGAGTAGGAATAGAGTATGACCGACCAACAAAAAAAAAAAAAAAAAAAAAAAACCCTCTAATCAAGGTTTAGTGAGTTAAACTCACCGGATTAACGAGCCGAGCGAACCAAAACGACGAGGATGACGCGAGGATCAACTTTCCTCAAAGCGGGCCGAGCATCCGGGCTCGGGAAGGTGGCCGAAACGGGCCAAATAGGTGCTGCCATACCCATTTTTCCAGCCCTCTGATTTGGGGCCGAGAAGGGCTGCACGGCGGCGGATCGGGCGGAGGGACGGCGGAGGAGGACCGGCGGGGCTTGGACGGGCCGGGCGGCGACCAAGGGAGCTCCGGTGATGGCCTGAGCTACTCGAAGAAGCTGCTGGATCTCGGCTGAAGCAGGGGCGACGGCGTGAGGGGGCTGAGACGCGCGGGCAGCACCGCGCGCTAGGGCGGTGCCACGGCGACGAACGGCGACGGGCGGAGGCGTGCAGCTGCTCCGACGGTGCTGTTGGCTGCTCCGGAGACTCAGATCTACTGGAGCGTTGAGCACGAGCTGGAGATGGAGGAGAGAGGGAAACGGTGGCGCGGGTCGTGGCGTGAGCGGACGGCGAGCGGCCCGGCGGCGCAAACGACGGCTTGAGGCGGCGATGGTTGCTCCGGGCAGCTTGCTAGCGACGTGCAGCTCCTCTGGTTCGCTGGTCTGCTGGGCTTTCGAAGAAGCAAGAAGAAGAAGATGGAGGAATTGCACGGAAGAGAGAGGAAGAAGAGAGGGAGGAGAGAGAAGGAGAGAGAGAGATGGGACCATTTTTCTTTTCTTTTTCTTTTTCTTTAATCCCACAAAATGGCCCACCATGACCTAGGATTACATCACACTCCACTATCTCCCACAACCTCTTCCAATGGGTTCACTTGCAATTTCCGCCGGGGTCCAATTCTTTGTACAACAACTTCTTCAATTTCACTCGATTCTCTTCCAATTGAATTAAATTGAAGTCCATAAAATTAATCCAATGTCACCACACTTTAATTCGCATCTTCACTTGCCCGTAGAGCTAACTTAAGTCCCAAAAGCGCGACCAAAGATGGGCCTACTAATTTCTCGAGCCAAATTAGCCATTCTCTGATTATTTTGCTGAAAAACTTGGCTTGCACGAAAAATCTTTCGAAGATGAGTCAATGATCCTAAGATGATTTGTGACACACCTAGACTTCCAATTTCTGAATTCGATCTCAATTCCACAGTTAATTTCACTTTGGCATGATACTAGCGCGGCCTAACCTACCGGGTAGCCTTTAGAAATTTTCATGCATTTGACCTGTGGTTGATCATCTCAAGCCACAATGTACATCTTTGAAACATTGGTGACTTTCGGTTGTTGGGGTAATCTCAAGGTTTTAACTACGAACACAGGGTACCCAATCGATAGAAAAGCCGGTCCAGTATCGATCGACAAGGATTATGCGATCCGGTGGAATCACCCACACTCGATCACATGCCTCTGTCGAGTCGACTTATCTCTGGTCTCTCATCAATTTTTATTTGTGCCGTAATGACCCTTGCAGATTAGCTCGGTCGAAAGGTCGCTTCTTGGCCAAATTCTCGAGTCTGATGCATTAGAATTTCTTAACGACTTCACCCGATAGACTAATTTCCACATGAGTGGCCGACTCAAGGAAAAGAACTATATGCGTGCCAACAAAATGCCCGTCTCAATTTATTGAAAATAGAATTGGAAAATCGGGATGTCAGAGAAGTCCCCCGCACTTAGGTTTTGGTCCACAAAGGCCATGCATGAGTTGTTGGTACTCAGGCTCGAGTCCTTGATTAATGGAACGTTTTTTTATAAACAAATTTTTTAAAATTCGAAATTGCAATTATTTTTTTCTTAAAAAATAAAAAATTTAATTATTTTCATTTTAAAAGTCGAATAATTAATTATTATTTCCTTTCATTCTTTATCTTTTTTCTTCAATTGACGACATGAAAATATTGTCATTTTCTTGAAAAATAGTCTCTTGGAAAATATTTTTAAAATTGTCACATTTTTTGCAAAACATGCCTTAGTCAATTGCTAAGTCTATCTTGTGAATACTTAGGCAGTGTTTTGTGGTTATGATAGAATTTATAATAGAATAAAATTTATTCTATCTTATATTTGGTGTCTACTCAAGATAGGATAAATTCATATATAAACGAGATATAGATTGGATAAAATTATCTCATGAGGAAGTTATGATAAAGGCGGATAGGATTTTAAATAATCCATAATATGAAAGTTTTTTCTCAAATAACAAATTTATTAAATTAACAATATATTTCAATATAAATAATATTTGAATTCTCAATAACAAATTCAAAATAACAAAAAAATAAAATTTTAGTTTTTAATTTAATTTAATTTTTATTTATATATTCAAATTTAATTCTATCTTATAATATAAATTCAATATATAAATATATATTTATTACATATTTTAGGTGTTTTAGTATTTTAGGTATATTAGTACAATTTTCTATTTAATAAAATTTTATTAGAGAACGATGGAAGGGGAAGAAAGAAATAAAAAAAGAAATTAATTAAAAAAGAGGGGAAAATAAAATAAAAAAAAAAGAAAATAAAAATAAAGTAGACAAGATTGTCGCGAGAGATTTTTATTATCCCCATTTGTAAAATTTGTGATTCATATAAGCATTTATACCGAATAATATACATAATATGATGTGAATATATCCAACTTTATTATTGCAATTACCAAATAATGAATAATATATAGAAAAATCCTTTAAATTTCATATTCTATCATATACCATCCTATCTTGATTAAAAATTCGGACAATTAAACATAGTCTTAATATGTCCTAAACCTATTATTAGCAATTGGGGGCGCTATTGCTATTGCTTTTCTTTCTCCGGGGGGAGATCTAGAATAGAGTACATGGGCCAAATTCAAATTATGTTAGCCCAACTTGGCTTGAAAAGGATTTGCGCCAATGATTGTGATCAAACTCAAAATCGAGACAACGGTTTGATTTCATTGCCTTTTTTTATGCCTGAAAAAATGAATGAAGTTAAGCATCTCAGAATGTCCACGACCTGGATTTTTTTTCTTTCCTTTCTTTTCCCAAGTTCTAGATGCTAATGTTTTATAGGGCCCCGCTTAAAGATCTAGATTGAGTTGACTTTAGCGTGAGAAGTTCAAATATTTTATTAGCTTCCCTCTATCATAGTCATTTGGGGGATTTGCTTTAAATAAAATTAGAAATTGTTAATTCTTTTACGGGCCAATGTCACGGCTAAAGGTGGATGCCAAATAGAAAACATATTATAATTCAGTGGCTAAAATCTGACCACGTCCTGGCTTTTGCCTCATCCTACAGGGTCCCTCCTTTCTTTATAAAGAAATATAAGTCTGTTTATATTAAAAAAAGGCTAAAATCGAATACAAAACTAAATATATTTTAGTTATATGGATTTTTTAATTCTTCAGTGGTCAAACCTGTTTAATGCACCACCCACCTGGGTGGCGCTGTTGGCGGTGGGCTTCTCCCCCCAACGTAAGGGGAGGAATTCGATTCCCGCGCGTCGCAGGGTGACTTACTAGGTGGCATGTGTGTAGTGGCTAGCACGTGTTACCCCCAGAGTTTACGCCCTGTTACCCCGGGCCTTTCGGGTTGTCCGTGTTGGTACGGTGCGCGGATTCCTTGGGTCACCAAAAAAAAAAAAAAACTATTTAATGCCAGTATATGAATCATTGAATTGGATGGTTTCGTGTCTTGAAAGATGCTTGTGGATGATGGAAAATCAAAGATCAGTGTCATACAAGGACGGATATCTCTAGCTTGCAAAGGAAAAAAATGAAAGAAATAAATGTCAAATTTTATCTTCATATAATATATCCCATCTTCACTTTGAAAATGTAGAAATTTCATTTAATTTTTGTCACTTTCATATTAATTTGCATCCTGACACCTCCACTTATTTAAAAAAAATTTCATGTCTCATTCCCAAATCGCCTTGCCAGAAAACCCCCAAACTCTAACCCGCGCTTCTCTCTCCCACCCAATCGCCGCCGACTACCACCCCTAGCGTAGCCCTAGTCCATGCAGTCTCCGTTCGGAGATGCTTTTAGAAGTGACGATGGTCCCTTACACGCGATCGCTATCTCAAGACGGTTTTTGCAATTTTCCCTTTTGCTTAATGTTTTCTATGAAGAATATACACTCTTACGCAGCAATACACATTTAAATTTGCCATTAGTGAACATGAAAATCCCACCAAATTGATCCATCTAAAATTATTATTTTAATCCATTCAATTTTGGTTGTCAATTATATATCGTCATGCCACCAATCAACATGCGACTTGGCTTCTCATCTTGTTCGTTGACTGAAACTCAATTGGTTATCCCAGCTCCAAAGTCAAACCTAGAGATTTTTCTTTTCATCTTTGCGGCAAACCAAGGGGACACTGGCGTTAGATTTACTCAAAACATGCCCAACATAAAGAAAAAGAGATGTGAGCTTCAATCTCCATATATATGCATGGCTCATCACCTCCATATCCAAAGAATTAGTCACGGCATCTTTGTCGTCCTTGTAACCGTCTGTTTACTAAACATTGCTGTTGCAGAGGTAAGCTGTAGCTCCAACGCACGATTCTTCATAGTTCATAGATAGAGCACATACCCTCTCCAGTAGCCAGAGATAAAAAATTCTAGTATGTGAACATGTATTTACTCTATACTCTTTTCATTTGTCATTAGACACATTAGACATCATCACATATAACATTTTCAAGCCTTTGAAAAGTTATTAATCCGAAGTTTAACTTACTCCTTATAGGATGAGATATAAAAAAGGTTGGACCAAAATCAGACGCCTTGGCAAGCACATCCAATATATACGAAAGGTTGCGTATGCCTTGTTCTATCACTACTTCCATGAGCTTAAATTTAATGGTGCCATGTAGTGGTTAAATCATGGAAGCGACCCAAGCAACATGAGACATATCGGTCACGACGGTGGTGGCTGACGCGGTGGTGTATTTCCCCTCGTGGAACGGTTAGTTGTATGCCGTGAACACGTTCGACAGCGTTCTGATTTGGAAGCAGAACTTGAGCAAGCTGACGGGACTCAGAGGCACGGGGACTCTAGTGAATGTGAGATGTCAAGTTTGTGTAAGAGTTTTCCTAATGTAGACTAAATTAATTGATATTGTAATTTACTGTTTTTACGGTTACCGTAAAACATGATTGGTCTAAGGTGAGATAGAAGGTTTCTTAATTAGTCTAATATGAGCTGGCTAGTATGGGCCGAGTTGAGCCTGGCCCGTAATGAGAGGGACTGGCTGGAAACTCTATAAATAGTGCTCAAGTCTCTCCTCTAACCCTAATTTCTCACATGTATCCTCACCTAAGGGCGTTTACCTAACGCTACACGTGAGGGACGTGTAGCCGCCTCATTGAGCCAGTGATACGGAGGGCAATAGAGGAGAATGACTTGCACGTGGAACATTGTGTTTCTGTTTCCGCTTCAAGAACAATGGATCCCAAAATAGGTGCGTTAATCTTTCTATTCAATTATGCATGTTCTTGTTCTAGTTATGGAGATCTTGAGGTTACGCAATTTGCGTCCAACATGTGGTATCAGAGCAACCATAACCCTAGAACTTGAACGCATAAAGGTTTTACCTTAATTTGTACGGATTAGCCCTAATTAGTACGGATTTTGCCATAATTTGTGATTTTCGAAATTTTTTGTTCAATAAAAATAAAATTAAATCACAAATTCGGATTGGGCTCGATGAGACGAGCAAGACGGTCGGCGGTGCGTCGCCGGGGGAGGCCGCACGCGCCCCCACGCGCGGCCACGCGCCGCCTGGGCGTCGAACGCGCGCCGCGCGTGAGCTCCGCGCGCCGCGCACTCAGGCGGCGCGTGAGGGCGCGTGGATAGTCGGATCGGCGCGTGGCTGGCGGCGTTCGACTCGTATGGTGATTTCCTATATCGTGATATATTTATTTTATATGTTTGATGGTTTTATGGATGTAAAAATACATACGGAACCCTAAATACGTGTATTTTTAGTGTAATTTTGCATATTTTTCTTATATTTTCTATGATTTGGAAATATAAGTGTTGGGTTACAGGTTTGCTATCACATAAACATTATAATGGTGTGATTCATAAATAAAAATTAAACTTTATTGTGAACTAAAGCTGGCTTAATGAGATACAATCAGTATGGGATAGTATTTGAGCTATGTATTGAACCGATGAGAAACAAAAGGTTATGAAATTTTTGTTGCTCAAGCATACTCCTTGACACGCTGATAATCTTTGAATGATGGACGTCTTAAAAACTTGTGACCAAACTGATTGTACTAATTAACATATCTCGCTGTATGTGGGTAATGCATGTCGATTAAGTTACTGCATATTGTACATGAATTCATCTGGTCACTTGTTAATGTCTATCAAGTTAATATTTTTTATGGTTAAGGAGTATGACAATATTTATGCAGAGCAATAGTATCTACTGTTATAGTTTAGATATTTAGTTCTGTGGTTTGACTCAATTTATAGGCCACTGGTTGAAGTAATGATATTTGTTACTTAAAATTGATTAATAAATCAATTGTTGGCCTTGGAGTCATGTTTTGCCTTATGAAACTTATGAGCAATAGTTGATCAGCTATTAAGCTTGTCGATATGGTGTACCATGTATTACTATTGATGTTAATTTATGAGAAATATTTTAGATCAGCATTCTTTTTATGTTATTCTGGTAATATGTAATTGGGGTGCATAAGAAATGTTTTATTCTCTATTATGAGAAGTTTCTTGTGTTACTGTGATCAATAATCTCATTGGAATCTGTCTTTCAAGTTCGCTGTATATATATTTATATATATATATATATGTATGATTAATTTTATTAATGAATAAAGCAATGTAATTAGCATGATATGTGATTTTGGTGATATGTTGCCCCTATCACTAAAGTTAAAATCACATGTATATGGTGTATGTGATGAGTAAAGTTTATATCCCTAGTATGAGAGAATTTCAATGATTCAATTGAGTTGTGACCGCCAAAGTGGCACGCTTGATTGTGTTTGAGAAATTTCGGTCTCGTATATTTGATTGGGATGTCTCCTGGTCTAATGCATAGTTATACTCCCAAAGGAGGTGATTGTGTATTAGTTCATGGAGGGATACATGATAGTGTGGTGGAGGAGTGACCGATCCTAATGGTTCATATGCCCAAATGTGATGAATTCACGAAGATTGAAATATATTCTCATAACCCTTATCATATGGGGAGTGTACAATTGCATGCCATATATTCTGCCCAAAGGTGATTATATGATTATGCGTATAACTCTTTGGATGTGTACTTGTACGTCAAGTTACACGGTACTCACATGATGCTAATTATATACATTACTTGTTTTTCAGTCACATTTTCTGTAATTAATAACTTCATTATTATTGAGGTTTTTACTGCTTCAAATTTTAAGTTGTGGACATATGATTTGTTGCTTGAAAAAAGAGCAATTGAATTTGCTTACTGTCCATGAAGCGTTCCATTCTAAAACACTTGAAAAGAGGTTTGTCTGCATACTGCATTGTTATGAGATGATGGAAGCCTTAGTTGTTTGAAATTATATCTTATCTGATATTGAAATTAGGACATATCTGCAAAAATTGTGTTTAAGTCCTAATGACATATACATCTTGTATATGATTAAAATGTTGTCAGGTTTAATAGTGGCCGTGAGTATTTTGGCAAATATAACAATGCGAAATAACTTAAATGGTTATTTGTCAAATACTTGTTAGATTCTGGGGTGGTAACTTAATTACTATGCCTGAAAATCCTAACAAAAGATACACTTGAAATTATTTTGTATCTTACCTAGATTGTTCAAAAGGGTATTGATTTTAAGATACAAGAATTATGGAATCACATACTTCTAAATTTCTACAGTTCGCTGTAATTGTAGAGGATAGCTACTCTCAGACTATTAAGGATAATAGTGTCATGGAATATCACTGTGTCTTTGTCTTTACCTATACAGATAATTATGGAATCTCCTGTACCATAGACTAAACTTGTTGAGGTTCAAGGTACTATTCTTGATATAGTTTATAATGAAATTTCTTAAACCTCTCAAGTGCAGAATGAAGTGGTGGTAATTTTATTAAGGAGATTTGTTAGGGAAAGACGATCAATTATTCCATTAGACTATATAGTCTATTTGTGAGGGCATGATTATAATATCCACTACATTATTGTTTTAGCAACTTATATAAATGTCGTTTCTTGTTGTCAATTAAGTATATGATTAGATGCCATAAAAGGCGATATACAATCTATGAAACATGTTTGGAAACTTACTAACTTATCTAAAGATCACAAGTTTATTAGTTGCAAATTGGTGTACAAAACTAAAAGAATTTCAAAGAAAGATTGTGGAATTTAAAGCCAAATTGGTAACTAAAGTTTTTACTTTGAAAGAGTGGTGGATTGTTTATAGTAAAGAAATAACTATTTCTTTAAAAGATTCTTTCAGAGTGAATGCGGCATTAATAGTTTATTTATTTATTTATATATGGAGTTACGACAAATAGATACAAAATCTATATTGTGCAACTGGATGATTTTGCAGCAGATTCAAATAAACTTGTGTGTAGACTGAAAAGTCTTATTTATAGTCTTAAGCAAGTTTCCAGACAATATTATTAAAGTTTCATAGTGTTGTTATTTTGTTCAATTGGGAACAAAGTAATTCAATATACTACAAGGTCAGTGGGAGGAAATTTATTTTTTCTCATACTTTATGTACATAATATTTTGCTTACAAGTTGTGACCTTGAGACATCTTATATCCTTCAGATCAAGTCTGTAAGGATTGTTTTTGCCATATTATATTAGATTTTCTCGGAGGATATTTGCTGATTGTATATTGGAAATATTCAATATACATCATTGCAAGCCAGGAATTGCTCCTGTTGTTAAGAGTGATGGACTAAATCTATCACATTGTCCTTATTTAGATATTGAGAAAATCTAATTAAAGGGAGTACCTTGTGTCAATGCACTTAAACGTAGTCTTAATATGTCCTAAACCTATTATTAGCAATTGGGGGCGCTATTGCTATTGCTTTTCTTTCTCCGAGGGGAGATCTAGAATAGAGTACATGGGCCAAATTCAAATTATGTTAGCCCAACTTGGCTTGAAAAGGATTTGCGCGAATGATTGTGATCAAACTCAAAATCGAGACAACAGTTTGATTTCATTGCCTTTTTTTATGCCTGAAAAAATGAATGAAGTTAAGCATCTCAGAATGTCCACGACCTGGATTTTTTTTCTTTCCTTTTTTTTCCCCAAGTTCTAGATGCTAATGTTTTATAGGGCCCCGCTTAAAGATCTAGATTGAGTTGACTTTAGCGTGAGAAGTTCAAATATTTTATTAGCTTCCCTCTATCATAGTCATTTGGGGGATTTGCTTTAAATAAAATTAGAAATTGTTAATTCTTTTACGGGCCAATGTCACGGCTAAAGGTGGATGCCAAATAGAAAACATATTATATATTCAGTGGCTAAAATCTGACCACGTCCTGGCTTTTGCCTCCTCCAACAGGGTCCCTCCTTTCTTTATAAAGAAATATAAGTCTGTTTATATTTAAAAAAGGCTAAAATCGAATACAAAAATAAATATATTTTAGTTATATGGATTTTTTTAATTCTTCAGTGGTCAAATCTGTTTAATGCCAGTATATGAATCATTGAATTGGATGGTTTCGTGTCTTGAAAGATGCTTGTGGATGATGGAAAATCAAAGATCAGTGTCATACAAGGACGGATATCTCTAGCTTGCAAAGGAAAAAAATGAAAGAAATAAATGTCAAATTTTATCTTCATATAATATATCCCATCTTCACTTTGAAAATGTAGAAATTTCATTTAATTTTTGTCACTTTCATATTAATTTACATCCTGACACCTCCACTTATTTAAAAAAATTTTCATGTCTCATTCCCAAATCGCCTTGCCAGAAAACCCCCAAACTCTAACACGCGCTTCTCTCTCCCACCCAATCGCCGCCGACTACCACCCCTAGCCTAGCCCTAGTCCATGCAGTCTCCGTCCGGAGATGCTTTTAGAAGTGAGGATGGTCCCTTACACGTGAGCGCTATCTCAAGAGGGTTTTTTGCAATTTCCCCTTTTGCTTAATGTTTTCTATGAAGAATATATACTCTTATGCAGCGATACACATTTAAATTTGCCATTAGTGAACATGAAAATCCCACCAAATTGATCCATCTAGAATTATTATTTTAATCCATTCAATTTTGGTTGTAATTATATATCGTCATGCCACCAATCAACATGCGACTTGGCTTCTCATCTCGTTCGTTGACTGAAACTGAATTGGTTATCCCAACTCCAAAGTCAAACCAAGAGATTTTTCTTTTCATCTTTGCGGCAAACCAAGGGGACATTGGCGTTCATATATATAGCACAATCTGTTCTAGGATTTACTCAAAACATGCCCAACAAAAAGAAAAAGAGATGTTAGCTTCAATCTCCATATATACGCATGGCTCATCGCCTCCATATCCAGAGAATTAGTCACGGCATCTTGGTCGTCCTTGTAACAGTCTGTTTACTAAACATTGCTGTTGCAGAGGTAAGCTGTAGCTCCAACGCACGATTCTTCATAGTTCATATATAGAGCACATACCCTCTCCAGAAGCCAGAGATAAAAAATTCTAGTATGTGAACATGTGTTTACTCTATACTCTTTTCATTTGTCATTAGACACATTAGACATCATCACATATAACATTTTCAAGCCTCTGAAAAGTTATTCTTCCGAAGTTTAACTTACTCCTTATAGGATGAGATATAAAATATGCTGAGATATAAAATATGTTGGACCAAAATCGGACGCCTGGGCAAGCACATCCAATATATACGAAAGGTTGCGTATGCCTTGTTCTATCACTACTTCCATGAGCTTAAATTTAATGGTGCCATGTAGTGGTTAAATCATGGAAGCGACCCAAGCAACATGAGACATATCGGCCACGACGGTGGTGGCTGACGCGGTGGTGTATTTTCCCCTCGTGGAACGGTTAGTTGTACGCCGTGAACACGTTCGCCAGCGTTCTGATTTGGAAGCAGAACTTGAGCAAGATGACGGGACTCAGAGGCACGGGGACTCTAGTGAATGTGAGATGTCAAGGTTGGTCCTGACTCCTGACGATTTCTAGGAAGCTCCTGATTGTCCCGATTTATGGACCGGCAGCCGTGATTGCCGTGAACCGATCAAATGGGGGGCTAGTTTGGTTGACCCGACTTGATTCGAATCCTCTAGCTGTGATCACAGCCTCCGGCACAGCTTACTCGGGGTTAGTCCAATGCTTCTTAAAGAAATATCATTTAGTAAATTTATTTGAATTTGATAGGATGTTATTTTGAGTCGGTCATTTAATAAAAAATATTGAAATATCCTGCATTGTTTGATTATGTGATTTATATACTTTTTACATATGTGTGATTCCCTTTTACCTATTAGCTTAAGTGTTTGGGTTGGAATTTCTAATATAGTATTAGAGTCAGTTTTGCTCCAGTTGATTTCGCTTGTGTGTATACTTTGTCAGTCAAATTTCACGCCTGTTCCTAATCCGGCTTGCACATAAGATAGGTGTTGCAAAATCTCACATCACTTGACTATATGATTTATATGCTTTTTACTTACATTTAATCTATCTCCATCTATTAATTTAATCTTTTTGGCTGAACTTTCTAACCAAGAAACATAGGTTCACCGTTGATGGAGAGAGAAAGATTATTGAATCTTTTCATGTGCTTGTTCATGGCCATTGGAGAAAGATTAATCATCAGCGATAGATGTTTTGTGAATCGTTAATGAGAAGTCTAGCGTGGATCATGCTATTCTTTTTTATTATGATTTGCTTAATTGATTGGATGAGTCTCGACTCTACATAGTGTACCGCATTGTGTTCCATATTTTGGCACGTCCCAAGAAATAATTATTCATGGCTATTTAATCAGAAAATGCAGGCAGAGTGGACGAATCCAAGTCAATATTTATCACGAAACTCGAATAATCCAATATATTCATGTACGGATTTGACTTGCGTGCAATTTGGTGGTCAGTGGTCTCATATCTCTTCCATTTGACTCTCCCTCTCCCAGATGGCTTTTTACGTTGGAGTATCGTCGCTAGAGGAGACCTTGCCTGCTGAGCAATGTTGCACCTTTAGAGGCAGTTTGGTTAAGCTAAGTATTCTGTCCAGAGCGATCCTATGGCAAACCATACAAGCTGCCCGATAATGGTGGTGGACGGGGAGGCTATGCTGGAGCCGCCATATGGGGCAGTAGCCCCGCGATAGACCCCAAGAGGAGGCTCGCTTACGCAGCTACGGCTTCTACACAGCCCCGCCCGAAGTGGAAGAATGCCAAGAGAGGCAAAACAATCAGACGACCCCGCCAACCGAGCCCGACCAATGCATCGGGCCTGATGTTAACTTCAATTCGATCATAGCATTCGAGATGGAGTCTGGAAGGATCAGGTAGGCGTGGCAGTTAGGAGGGTATGACGTATGGTGCCTGGCTTGTTTGGTGCCCAACAGTCTCGGCTGCCCCGACAGGGCCTAACTTAGATGCCGATTTCAGGGAGGCTCCGATGCTGATCACGATCTCCACAAATGGAACTGAGTGTGACATTGCAGTCGCCGTACAAAAGAGTGGGTTTGCTTGGGCTGTGGACCGTGACTTTGGGGATATAGTATGGTTAAGAGTAAGTATTACGGTTTTCATTCTTTTCTATTAAGAAATTGCGGGAAGAAATTTTTTAGCCCAATCAATGAACTAAGTGAAACAAATTTAACAGAGAAGTTCACTATTTTTCTTTTCAAATATAATTCTTCTTGATGTGATAGCTGGCAGGACCTGGTAGCATTGAAGGGGGAGGCACATGGGGCACGGCCACAGATGGCAAAAGGTCTACAATAACATTGCCAATGGCAATCGAGAGAACTTCACCCTTGCTCCCTCGACCCGAATGACGACAGCAGGCGCATGGGTCGCCCTGGATGTGCGTTCCAGAGAAATACTATGGTCCACGGCTAACCCGAGCAATGAAACCGCACCTACGCTGGGTTCCGTGGCGAATGGGGTTGTGTTCGCGGGTTCGGTGGCTCTGGAGGGGCCCGTGTATGCAATGGACGCCGAGACGGGCAAGATACTGTGGTCATACAATTCAGGAGCCACAGTGTATGGAGGGATATCAATAAGTTATGGGTGCATTTATCATGGGAATGGGTATAAGTTGGGAGCAGTGGCCCAGTTGCATCCAACTTGGATCGGAGGGACTGACCTTTATGCTCTGTGTGTCAAGTAAGGGAGATAATAGTTAGTTTCTTGGGTCACAAACTATATAGAATAAGTTGGTTATACAATACATGTTTCATTTCATTCTCAAGCCAAAATGAATCTATTCAAGTATCAAGAAATAAAATTGGTTCCTCAGAAGTTGAATGCTACCCATCAGTGCGATTCGTATTGCTTATTGAAATGTCAAAATATTAGTTCCTAATTATCATGAAATGTGATGGCCGTCTATGAAATTAATTCACTCGAAACTCACGAAATTCTACATATGTAAGTCATATATAACTTGGTGTTCCAATGGGCATACACGGCAAAAAAGAACAAACCTCATTACAAAGTTAGTACATACTCAAGCACTTGAAGGCCGCATTATTGTGAAGATATATATCATGTGGCACCAGGAGTTCCCCCAAACACTTCAGTAGGAGCTTGGCTTGTATTTTCTTCTTTCATTTTCAAATCCCCATTGAAGTGTTCAGGAGAATTCTAGGGGGCACATGATGAGTGCACGGCCTTGTTTGGCCTCGAAAGAAATTGAACCAGCTTCAAAACTTCAATTTCCTTTTGTGTGCTTGGTCTGGTGGGCTAAGCAACCAACTTCCTACTATATTTATATATAAGTTGATTTTCTACTTTAGAAGCTTTCAGAATAATCACCGGCAAAGGCTTGAAAGCTCAGTCACCCGCACCTCGACCTCGAACCTAGCCTCATTTCTGTGCCAGATGACTCCTCAGAGAATAATTCTTGTGGGCATTGTGGGCACGAGAGCGGCAATGTCGGTTATATGCTTTGACCTCATACCTTCTTTTTCAGCTTTTCTTGTGACCACAAAAGCATCACGAACTTTGTTAGAACTTCTAAAGGAGATTCTGATTTATATTGAAGATGTGGTAGCTAGCTCTATAGTATATTAAACAATTTGCACAGCACAGTAAGTCTTTTAATTTATCTTCAACACTGCTTATGATGATAGCTAGGGGATTTTCAAATCCAGGCTTAACTTTGAAGAACTTTTCAAGCGGGATGCTCAGTTAGTAACCTTTTCCCTGGTTTATACATGAACTGTTCTGCCAATGAATTTCCATATTCACCACATGAAGGTGGACAACAATGTCGGCCACACTTACATATTAATATACATGGCTCAATTTATGAGCCGAATGCATGTGAGCTATTAGATCAAACTAGCCCCACGTGAAGCCTGCCAAATCTAAAAGCTAGTGTGTATGATGCTAAATGAGCCAATGAGCCCCAGTGCACCTAATATATACATCTTTTTTACTGTACTTGGAAGCTGAGGAAGAAAAGTTCGAATCATGCCCTTCCGTATAGACATGGGTCACTTATCGATACAAAGTGTATGGATTCAAATTGATATGTACTTCTTTAGAATTTCTTATTACCTAGAGCAATGCCGGCTTTATGATCAAGGTTAAAATCAACATGTGCACGGGCGTAGAAATTATTGCACAATCCACAAGTACCTCTAAGCTGGTTTCTTGAACTGTTGGCAACCAAGAAAAACGAGAACTCAAGAGGACAGGTCGTATCGAGAAGAGAGAAAAAAAAGAAAAAGGACAGAAACATAAAGGGATGGTTGATGTCCACATCTCACGCCAGGATACCATATTCTTCTCCTTTCACCTTCCCATTGAACTTGACCAGGTTCGTTATGCTTTGGCATTGATCACTTCATGGACGTTTGTCTGGTTCTCGTAGCTTTTTTTGCTTCTTTTTTTTCCCCCTCTGTGAGGCCCTTTTTTTTTTTTTTTGCAAAGGCCTCGCGGTATCCCTGTCACTTGGAGATACTTGGAGTTCCTCTTACCACTTCCATTGGGGTTAGAAGGGCCCCCTCTCCCTTAGGCGATGCCTTGTACACTTTCCAGTACAAGCTTTCCAATTGATAGTTTGAGGCAAAAACTTGCCTGCTCTTACGATACGGCAAATTCTTCCATTTTGACATTACATTTCCGAAATGGTTCGTGGGTCGGAGTTAGAATATTTTCTTATTTAGTTGATAACGTCTGCACAAGTGTCAAATTCTGAGTGGAGGGTGCATCTGAAATTGAGTGGGTGGGTCCACTATATATTAGCCGAAATGGTGTGTATATATATTTTGGTAGGAATTTGAGACTAGGGATGACCATGGTTTTAGGGTAGAACTAGAAATTTGAGAACTGGGCTGGTGGAAACCAGTCCCCTTCCAAATTTTAGGATATGTATGGTAGATTATAAGTTCCAAAAATTAGGGAACTTGTTTCCACGGATAGGTGACCTGAAACAAATTTTTTGTTTTATGTCTTCGGGTGATTCTGCAGCATTCCATGATGTCTTGAAACCACTAATATGAGCTTCTATTTCTGGCAATATTAATGACTAAGACTTTTAATTTATTAATATTTCATAATCTTGGTGTGTTTAAATATAATGTGATCAATAGATTTTAGCAAATGGTAGTAATTAGATGTGATGATTTACTACAATAGTTAATTAAGAGCACATGTGGAACTTGGGTAAACCCTAAAAACGATCCTGAAACCTGTAACATGGTAGATTCCACGTTTTTGCATATGTAGAATAGGTTTCGAGTTGCAAAAATTAAGGAACCTATTTCAATGAGTAGGTTTTAGGTTTTAGATGTAACTTGGACGGAACTTGGAACTACTCACCTTATGTGAGACCTATTCTCTCATTTGTATATTTGATGTGATTCAATTCCTTTGAAGTTTCAACAATAAACTAGCTCACACTTACTTTCTCTAGTAAGATAGGAGTAAGATCCTCCAAAACTTTAAGAAAATTGAGAGAAATGCTAAAGATGTGTGCAAACATTATTTGGTCAAAGGAAATTTTCATTAATCACTGGAATTTGTCTTAGTGGTTAGCCTTCTCACGTGAGAAGGGGGAGGAAGGGGATTCAAATCCCTAACTTCTTAGGGGGCAAGTGTGGAGACGATTTAGCATCAGATGTGGGTTTCGACTCCTATATCTTATCGTAAGATAGGGCAAAAATTTGAAAGTGAGAATTCGAGTAAGAGTAGAGTTGGATTGATAAAAAAAAGAAGAAAATTTCATTTATTACTAAAATGATACATGAAAAGATCCATAAAAAATCCAGAAATCACCACAACAAAGCAAGCCCATAAAGCTGCAAGACAAACGAAAATCTAGAATTTAAGGTATATCATCGAAGCATGATTGGCAGAGGTAAGCACATGCTCATCCTGTAAGAACAGGCTCGTGACTATTGCATACCAGCAAAAAGATGGTGGGTCGATCACCAAGTCACACTTTATCATTAGAGATGAGCATACGTCGGAATTTTTATCTATAGCTAGAGCTTTTACCTTTCTGTAATGTGCATCCAGGTTTGGCGTCCACAACATCATCACTATACAAAGACAATAGAATCTTATTGAACAAAGTCAGATCTAACACCTAGGAGAGCTAGGCTTTTAGGGTCTGTTTGGTAATGCTTCTATTCCAAGAAACAATTTCTTTTGAAAAATATTCTTTTTCTATTTCTATTCATTGGAATAATTTCTAAGTAAAATAACGTATTTTGTAATTATATAAAATTTCTATTTTCGGAATATATAAAGAATAAGAATGCGTTTTGTACGAATCATATATATATATATATATATATATATATTACGTAGTATTTCTTTTAATTTTTTAATATTTTTTTAAGTATTGTTTTTTTTTTTTTCTTTTCATTGCTGTCGTCATTGGCGACTACCGCCCACCAACCGTCAACCAATCGGCGGCGGAGGGGGCATGTAGCTGCAAGCGGTGGTTGCTGGTGGCGAGAGATGGTCTTTGGTGGCAGCTGGTGGTTGGTCGAGGGCGGACGACGGTGGGTGGCTGTAGGCGGCAAGGAAGAAGAAGAAAAGAAAGAAAGAAAAGAAAAATAGACTTATTTCTAGAAATTATTCCTAAAAACAAATTACTTTTTTCTACTTCTTATTTCTGTTTTAAATCTATTCCCCAGCCACTTTTCTATTTTGGAGAATAGAAAATTAATTGATGTTACCAAATGGATTTTTGTTTTTTATTTATTTATTTTGGGGAGCAAAAGAACAGAAAAATAAAGGAATAGAAACGTTAACAAATGGACCCTTAGTGAATGCAATTTGCCAACACTTCTAGCAAAAATGTGTTAAACGAGCACAAATATGATACTAGAGCTATTGTGAACACCTCGAAATTGGAAGTGAAGTACTTATTCATTAGAATTCCTAGATCTAAAATTAAACTGGGAGAGATAAGCTCCCAAATCTAAAATTGGGAGAGTAGAGCTCCTAGACTAAGATTTAGATCGAGAGAGTAAAGCAAGAAACAAGATAAAATAGAGGGAAAAAAAATCAAAGAGAGAGGAGAGGGAGAGATTTAGGTTAAAACCCTCCCCTCCAGTAATTGGAGAAGCCAAGAAAGGTTAAAACTAACAGAGGAAGGGAGAGGGAGAGAGCGGTAGGGGAGTTGTGGATTTATGCAATATGCAAAAATTGTTCACAATGCGCACCACCAAATGAGTGTATAAAAGTTTATGAACCATTTTCAATGTGCCTTGTTTATTATGTTTATGCGGCATCATTATATCCACCCTTATATGAACATTTTGTACTCCTAGGCTAGCATACCCAAAAATGCAATGGAAGATCCTATGAACTCATAGTTAGCCAAAATAGATGCACGATTTTTTATTTCAACATATTTAGAAAGTAAGAATGGTATGTTTAGAGTCACTTTTACATTTTTTTTTCTAAGACGCACTGACTTTTTTTTTTTTTTTCTAATTTTAAGTGCTTGAAAAATCTTTAAAAATTGTCTTATATTGATATGTGTTATGAAATACATGCATGAATTCATCTTATCTAATGTACCTATTATGGTACATTTGTATTATATATTCTAAGTACATCTCCTTATCCAATTAATGTCCATCTCCCTATCCAATATATGTATTATTCAATACATTGACATTAATGTAAGTGCATTTTTGTTTTCTTATAAATAGGAGCTTAGTTTTGTCATAGTTGTGATAGAGTGAAGAAAAGAAAAATAAAATATTGCAAAAAAAAATTTCTCTTCTGGCTTTCTCTACAATATTTGGTATCTGGCTTTCTCTACTATCTTTGGCGTTTATTTGCTTTCTCTACTATCTTTGGCGTTTATTTGCTTTCTCTACTTAATCTCCCATCTATTCTCTTTATTATATATTTGCAACACAATATTTTACAACAATACGTACATTTACCTGTAATTCTTTCATGGCTTATTAAATTTATTTTATATTTTCAACTTCAACAGGGAAGTAAAAGAATTAAATTTTAACCCGTCGGAAATCCAGGCAAACAAATCGGTAAGTTTGACTCCTTGATATTCAGATACATCGACGTGGTAGGTCTATCACAACATTGGGCGTTGGCCACGCACGAGACCAAATTTCTTAGGACGGTCGATGTCCAGTTGCTCCAGTTCTCAGTCAAACCGTTATGAATGGCAAGATCCCCCACTTGGGCAAGTTTCGTTATTGAATAAGCGAGTAGTGCTTGCACGACGGAGTGACGGTGCAATTTGAACCATTAATTCCATTGGGCTTACTATGGGCAACTGGAACAGTAAAAAATCAATGGTTTTGCAAGTTTAATATTTAAAGAAACAAATCCAACGACATCGCTCAAGAAAAGGAAATCCATGATGTGATTAACTACAATTAAATGGTGGGGTACCGGTTCAAAATAAAACAAATGACATGGAGTCATAGATAAACAATATTAGATATCTAATATGCACGTAATATAGATGGAATGGACTTTCAATTTTTTTTTATTTTTATCATCAAAAGGTTAGCCATGGACTTGATTTTTCGCTGGAGTCTCTTTGTTACCTTGATACAGTTATCTCTTTAAATGAAATGCTTTCGGTTAGAAAGTCATCACATCCCACTATCATTTCATAATCCATTAATATGCTTTAAGATTTATCGTCAAAAAGCTTATACTCCTCAATTTTAATTGGCGAGATGATTGTTCCCAAAACCGTTGCCACCAAATATCATATTGCGTCTTCGCAATCATTCATGAGAGTCAAATTGAATTTTGGTTATTAATATTTCCAGGTTTCTTTTCCTTTAAACTTGCTTTTAGCAAAATATATATATATAGAATCAAATCCCAACGATAGGGATTTTGATTTCCCAAGGAAATTGGACAAAAAAGTCATCCGCTTTCCTTGAGAAATTGATGGGTCCAGTCACCTCAGCATTTTCCTTCAAAAAGCTGCCATGGTCATGCCCTACGTTCGTGGAGATAAATGCAGAGATGCGCGTCCAATAATGTGACAAAAAGAGATGCGTGATATCTACGTCCCGTGCACGCAAGCGAGCTTTGCATGGTTAGGGTTTTTCTTGACCACATTTCCTCTAAGAAAACGTTTATTAGCGCAGGAAAGATTGAGTTCTGACGTTGATACATAAATGCTCTTCGCAAGACGACAAAGAAATGATTCAAGCTTAACGAAACCGAGAGCTCTTTACGTTTGAGAGAGCGAGACCAATGAATACAAAATTATCTATGTAAATCATTTGAAGGATATCACAGTGGTAATGAAGCTCCAACTGATCAACGTGTCTTAGTCTGTCGGCAGGCAGAAGCGCGGCATATTTTTTCACTGCTTCTGTTTACGAGTCAACATATATGATGTAGCGGCCAAACCGTGGAGGCGAATTGAGCAACGCGAGAAGTCCTTGAGAAGAGATGTTGATGCCCGTTGACCGCCCGGGATTTAGGGTTGAGACGGAAGTTCTTCGCCAGAAAGGATATATCCGCCACCCCTGCAATAGCCAAAGGCGTCGCGTATTTTCCCTCGTGAAACGGCTGCTTGTGTGCCGTGAAAGCGTTCACCAGCCATTTGATGTGGCAGCAAAACTTAAGCGAGGTCACGGGGACTATAGTAAATGTAACCGTCCCAAGGTCAACCCAGAGAATAGCTGGACGCCTCCTGATCCTCGCACTTTTTGGACCCGCAGTCGTCATTGCTGTGAGCTGATCGAACGGGAGGCTTATTTGGGAAACTCAGCTCCATCCACAATCTCTAGCGGTGATAACAACCGCCGGAACGGCTTATGAGGTGGATGCAAATACTAATGAGACAATAATAACCTGTTTCGAGAGAAATTACAGAGAATCTATGCAATAAAAGAAATAGTGACTCAGTTTGAACTCGATGATTTTTATCTCTCTTTATTTTTACAGGGCATCAGATTTTCGTCATGCGAGGTGACCTTACCTCTGGAGCAATTTGCACTTTCCGAGGCAGCTTGGCGAAGCTCAATATTAGGTAAGGAGCAATAACATGGCAAGCCTACACAATCCCGGATGACAGCAGTCAACGTGGCGGCTACTCCGGAGCCTCTATATGGGGAAGCAGCCCCGCGATTGATCCGAGAAGGAGGCTCGTGTACGTAGGTTCTGAAAACCTATACACATTTCCTACAGGGGTAGCACAATGCCAGGAGAAGCAAAATAACCAGACTGAAAAGCCAAGTTAACCTGACCTAGGCATAGGGCCGGATGTGAACTCCAATTCGATCATTGCATTCGACGTCAGATTGGGGAGAATCAGGGGGGCACGACAACTCGGGTGATATGACGTGTTACTCAGCATATCTGCGAACGGCAACAGGTGAGACACCATAACTGCCGTGCAAAAGAGTGGCTTTGCTGAATGCTGCGCGTTCTAGTATTACCACGCAAACCATTTAGGTATCAGATGGCTCCTGGTTCGAACAATTTAGGGCTAGTTCGTCTTAGGGTATCAGTAAATCCAAATGAGCTAACTGAATCCCTTTCGCAATAGATCATAGATTGGCACCTTAACAACCGGACACAAGCCCTTCATAAACCAGGTAAAAGTAATGCAAACAATTAGATATCACACACAATAACATAGCAATACCTTAATATCGATGCACGAATCAATGGTTAACTCCCTTGTGTTAGCTTTGCCATGACTTGCAAGCATCAACGGAGGCAAAATTTATTGTCAAGTGGCATCAGGAGTTCCCCCAAACACTTCAGTAGGAAAATTATGAAGAAGCTGATGAGAGAAAATTCTCGACAAGTTCCCAGTGAAGTGTTCAGGGGAGCTCTAGAGGCAATCTGACGTTTTCATTAACTATTTGTTGCTTGCCCATCTTAGGGTTGCTTGCCTAGGTATTTATAGAGGACTTTCCTTCTTTTCTTTTTCTCCCTTTGCGCGAATGCCATGTCTGCTTCTTGTATCCGTATAATTGTGAATATTCTTGGACGAAAATCAGTTGTAGTTATTGTTATAAATATTATTAATTATGCTACGATTAGTCTATGAAATTGGTATACGAGTGATGCAACAAGTTTTTGTTGATTTTTTGAAAATATGACTTATTTTCTAAATGCTTACGCATAAGCTAATCTTGCACCAATGGTGAAGACCGACCTTCGTACATCTAACACAATTATAGAAATATAATAGTAATATTGGACTTACGTACAATCGATATGATAATTTTCTATTGATTGTTGAAGCATGCGACACATTTTGTAAATGCCCACTTATAATCTATCATAAATGAATGGTGGAGATCGGGTGTAGAATATCTCATATTACTTTTATAAGAAAAAGAACTTTTATAGAATAAAAGGAATTTGTGCAAGGGCAGGTGAACATGGACGCAAATGTAGGCTAAATGGGAGGGCTTGACGAAGAGAAGATATTAGTACGTGATCGAGTTGTGACCATTCATCCCACCTTTTCCCCGTTTGGTGCATCTTTCTTTTGTCCTTTTGTTTCCAGTATTTTCTTTGTACTTATACGCGATTTGTAAGAGAAAATTGAGTTCTCACGTGCTTTATCCGTTAGATTATCCGATTTGGAAACTTGATACATAAAATGGAGGAAAAGACCTATATATTTCATGTGAATCCTATTCGACAAAAAATGATCTCATATCATTTCAAATAATCATGCCTTGCTAACTTGACCGGAGTAGATCCATGTGATATTGTCACATTTCGATCATATTGCACAAAATCAAGAAGCCTTGTATAGCAATCCTAACGCACACTTGAAATGATGTCGAGAACAAGATCATACAGTACAATTTACAATCGAACTCTCATGTAGTAAACACTAAGATATTATCGCCTGCACCGGGTGCTCAAGAGCAAATGAGAGGGCATCTCCAAAAAAGACTGAAAGAGGATGTGGAGGGATAGGGCTTGGCACATTTGAGAAGAAGAGCAAAGGAGAATTTCCATCCACTCGACCATAAAGATTCTCCCCTTAACCCTTGATCATTACACCCACATTTCAGACCAGGTTCATTCCCTCTCAAAATTTGGCTTTTCATTTTGTTGGAGAAGCGATATTATTTTCATTATATTATGAAAGGGCAGTGTTTTCCTCTTCATCCCTTCGCTAAAAAGATTCCTGTGAAGAAAAATTTATACCTGGATAAAGGTTACTCTCACCAACAACCACCCCTTGTAAAAGGATTGCATCATTTATATGTGCAAAGAATCAATTGAGAAATCGGATCGGTAGAAAAGATAAGTACAATTAATGGAACATTAGAACATCGTTTTATTACGTTCCATTTCACTGTCAATGAACTTGATATCTACATTTTTTTCAAATCTTTTTATCTTTTCAAACATAAAAAACTGACATGAGGAATTTACGGGAAGTCAACCTCTTTGTCTCATTACCAAGTAAAGAAAAAGAAAATGCACACAATCGCATGCAATATGCTTAGAAGAAACAAAGTATGTACTGCCGGCGTGAGAAATTTTATACAAGTGGCTCTGTTCACATTTTATTTGGGTATGATAACTACTTGATTTCCCGTATTAAAGACATACAAGATCAGTTGAGTAAAAAAATTTTGCATTATTCTACTAAAGATCTAATGAGGTGATCTGGTTTCATTTTACGTGATATTACTTATTTAGACCACTGAAAACAGGACGTCTGAGGTAAAGTCTTGGTAAGATGCTTTCCTTAAGTCTAACTTATTTTATGAGTTTTATAATTGGAACTCTATTTGGTGAACACTTAGTACATGTCTCACTCTCATAAATATCCTAAACCTATCATTAGCAATTGGAGTGGCAATAGCTTCTAATTTTGCTTTCTCTGGAGAAGATCTAGAATAGGGTACAGGGGCCAATATCAAATTATGCTAGCTATAAATAGTTTGAGTATAGATCCAATTTTCTTATTTTGATCGGAGAAAATCAAGCAAGCTTGGTTATTATAACAAACATTTAGAAAATAAAAATGAACGAACAAAGCAAGCATCACATAATGTGTCAAAAATCGATTTTTCTTCCTTTTTTATTTTTTTTCTGTAGTTCTTGATGCTAATGTTTTTCTTGAAAGGCATAGTTTTCGCAAGACGCATCCTGATTTACGGTGGTGAAATGATTCTTCAAGATCTTGATTAAGTTGACTTAGTGGGAGAAGTTTACGGATTTTATTATTTTATGATAATATATTTTTTTTTTTTGTAAAGGCATAGTTTTTGCAAGACGCTTCCTGATTTACGGTGGTGAAATGATTTTTAAGGTCTTGATTGAGTCGACTTTAGTGGGAGATGTTAACGGACTTTATTTGTAACCAAAGTAAATTTGATCCAACAGATCTACTTCTCCTTTTAAGGGACTTGCTTAAAAAGAGTTAAAAATTTTCCTGTTCATTTGATTGGCCAAGATTAGGGCTAAATTAGGATGTCACGTGGAAAACACGTATTCAGTTCCTGGCTTTTGCCGCTTCCAAAAGACACCTTTCAATTCTTTAGCGGTCAAATCTGTTTAATGCCAGTTTAAGTAAGTTAATTACTGAATTATTGAATAGGATGGTTTCATGTCCACAAAGATGCTTGTGAAGGATGCAAAATCGAAGATCGGGGTCTAATGTGGAGAGGTATCTCTCGCTTTTGGAGGATAAAGAGAAAGAGATGAATGACCAATATCATCCTCACATATCAAATATCATCTCCACTTTTTAGAGAAAATATTACAAATAAAAAGTCTTAAATCTATAATACATATGCAAATTTAGTCCAAGAACTTTCAATTTGACAAATTTCATCCTATATCTTTTGACAATTTTTTTATATAGTCTTTCTGACTAATTTAGTTGGTAGACACTAATGTGGACATCGGTTGTCCTACATGACAGGTTCAATACTTACGTGGATAATTTTTTTCTTTTTTTTTTCTTTTTCCTTTTTCCTTTTTAAATTTTTTTTCCTTCCTTTCTTTTCTTTCTTTGTTTTGTTTCCTTCTTCCTCTGCCAGTTGTTGGGCCTTGTAATGCTGTGACCAACCATAGGCAAGGGTTGCCGAGGTCAATTCGGTGAGATTGACCATCACTGGTGGCTAGGTAGGGCAAAGATTGACCTCGCCAACCCTCGCCTATGGCCAGTTATCAACCATTGTCAAGACTTAGTTACCAGCTAAGGAAGAAGAAAAAGAAGAAAGGGATACATTTATTAAAAGTCCTAAAATTTATCATGAAAGTGTAATTGAGTTCTAAAACCTGCAAAATATGTAATTAAGTCCTAAAAGTTATCAAATTGATTCAATTGAGTCATTCCGTTAATTCTGTCCAATTTGGCTAATGGAAAATGCTAACGTGACTTTTTTTAAATATTTTCTCTATTTTACATGGTGATGATGTGGGTAAATCATGAAATATAATACTAAAATGACATTGTCTTAGTCTAAAATGATTTAATACTGATTTTATTTAAATTAAATTTAAAAAATAAACTAAATTTACTTTTTAAAGAAAAGAAGAAAGAAGAAAGAAGAAGAAGAATAAGAAGAAGTCAGGTGGGTTGGGCTGCAAGGTGTCACTGTTGCAACCCCACCGTTGTTGGGAGGGGTTGTTGACCGTCACCGATAGCAATGGAGGGTCTATAGACCCTTGCCCTCGCCTAGACTTGAGCAAGGGTCACAGACCGATCCTTGTCGACCATTCCCCCACCGTTATCAGCCCTTCCCGACAATGGTGGGCGGTAGTAGAGAGTGTAAACCCTCGCTGCTTGGTTCTCTCTCTCTCTCTCTCTCTCTTAAAAAAAATATTTCTAGTTTTTTATTTAATTTAATAGAA
The DNA here is from genome assembly GCA_014182725.1 of Eucalyptus brandiana. Classification (NCBI taxonomy): domain Eukaryota; kingdom Viridiplantae; phylum Streptophyta; class Magnoliopsida; order Myrtales; family Myrtaceae; genus Eucalyptus; species Eucalyptus brandiana. Next base: position 40,110,530 of record CM024674.1, read on the forward strand.
ATTATATTGAAAATCAATTTAGATCAAACATATGTTGTTTTAGCCACGTCATTGCCACATATGAGAGAGAAAATATTTTAAAAAGCCACATCTGTATTTTTCGTTAGCCAAATTGAACGAAGTTAACAGAATGACTCAATTGCATTTTCTTAATAAGTTTTAGAACTTGATTACACTTTTTATAAGTTTTAAAACTCAAATGTACATTCATTACAAATTTTAGAATTTCCACTAAACATATCCAAAAAAGAAAAAAAATTGAAAAATTGAAAACAATAAAAATTTATCCATATTAGGATCGGTAATGCCACATAAGATAGTTAACATTTTTGTCAATAATCTTCACTACAAATTGATCGAAAGCGTTATATTGGCAAATTGTCAAAATATTTAAAATTAGTCAAATTAAAATATTTATGATTGAATTCGCATGGCTATAATAGATTTTAGGTTTTTTTTGTTTTTTTTGTCGCCATCCCCTTTCGAAATTACAATGTGCATTTGATTTTTGCCTCTTTCATATAAATTTGCACTCTCAAAATCCCATTCATTTGCAGAAATTAGCATTTTTGTTTCCAAATTGCCTTAAAAAAGAAAAATAGAACAAGAACCCACAAACCCTATCATTGGGGAAAAGTGTCAAAAAAACCCTAAACTTTTTATTGGTACTAATTTAGTTATAAACATTTTGATTTGGTGCCAATTTAGTCTTTCTAGCTAATTTGATCGGATTTTGCTAACGTAATACAACAAATGCTGACGTGAACAACTTTTAATAATATTTGTTTTGAATTTTTTACACTTTTATATTTTCTTTTCTTTTTTCCTTCTCTTTCTTCCTCTAGTCAGCCACCGAACGACCAATTAGAGGTGATGATCGGTGAGGTCATGCTTGCGAGGGTGAGCCTCGCCAGCCCAACATGAGGCCATCCTCTAGTGAGGCTTGCCCTTGCAGCTTGGGTAGCCTCAAGCCAACCTCATCGAATTTGGTGAGGTCGAGCCTTGCACATGGTCAGCAAGGCTTGACCCTTACCAAATCCGATGAGGCTCAACCTCGTCGGATTTGGCGAGATCAAGCCTTGCCCATGGCTAGCCAGGGTGAGCCTCATCTATTGTCTCCTCTGGCCGGTCACCGGATGGAGGAAAGAGAAGGAAAAGGAAAAAAGAAAAAGAAAAGGGAAAGGGAAAGGAAAAGGAAAAAGAAAATTAAAATAAGATGAAAAATAAAAAATTCAAACAAATATTAAGATATTATTAAAAATTGTCTATATTAGCGCCGATTGTGCCGCGTCAGCCGATTGACATCAAGTCAACAAAATCCAATAAAAATTAGTCAAAAAAACTAAATTGATGTTAAGTCAAAAAATTTAGAATTAAATTGATATCGAGTGAAAATATTTAGGCTGATGATGGTTGCGACCATGAGAGGTTGATGATGGTTGCCACCTCAAATCTGGGTCTAGATCGAGGTTGGGCAACCTATCCTTGACCATATTAGGGCTTGGTCTCCCATGGCTGCCTCCGGGGGGATACCTGCAAGCTTTGTGACAAAGCTTGCATGGCCGCGAGGAACTCTGTCACAGAGGTCGTCGTGCATGCACGAACACTGTGATCGCACCCATCTTGGTTGATGTCAAGCTCGTGGCTCGCACAAACTCCATGAGAGAGAGGAGAGAGGGTGGGTCTTAGGGTGAGAACTCGGTGGTAAGAGACACTGGAGGCGGCTGTGGCGGCGGCGGCGGCGACGGGTGGAAAGAGAGAGACTCTACCGTGACGTGAGTGTGAGTAAGAGGGTGGAGGAAGAGAGAAATGGAGAGGAAAAGACATAGGTGGAGGGGGTTGTGTCTTCTGAGTTTGGAGGAGGAATTGAATTATTTGTAGAAGTGATAATGATTTTTGGTACGTGGATGTTTCTTTGATGCTCAGATCTGTAACATCATCCAACTATATTATTGCCACTTGTGATGAACATCGTGATCCCACCAAACTGATCTAGCTTAAAGTACAATTTCAATACATTATATCGATCTAGCTGAAATCCAGGAAACGATGATTTGCCAACGGTCGACGTTATTGAGAAGTTTTGAGTGTTGGAAATGGTCTTTCCCTTTGATTTTTGTTATTCTAAATACTTTCGAAAATGCTTAGCTGACCGTCGTCCGTAAAATGACAGAGTGATGGTCTGCTATGGACCACAGGAAATTCATGAGAAAACTGTTTGACTTCCTCAACTGGTTTCATTCTTACTCTATTTTTACCCTTTTTTTTTTTTTTTTCCAAGATTTGTATAATTCTTTATTGCAAGCTCAATGTGAAATGAATCAAAATAATAATATTCACACAATAAGAAACAAATCTTAAGATTGATTTTGTAATGTTTTAGGTCTCAACACATCTTTATCTACGAGATTTGGATCAATGGGGTAAATTTTTTTCTCTACTAATTCATTATTCTTATTTTGATCTTTTTCTTTCCTCCATTTGTTTTATGCATAATTAATGTCACTAATCTTAATTCGAGTGTTGAAATTGGTTTTCCCCTTGTTTTTTGTTATTTTAAATACTTTTGAAAATGCTTAGTTGACCATCCTCTACAAAATGATGGAGTGACGGTCAGCTATGGGTCACAAGAAATTCATGAGGAAACCATTGACTTCCTCAATCGATTTCATTCTCATTCCAATTTTACTTTTTTTTTTTTTCAAGATTTGTATAATTCTTTATTGCAAGCTCAATGAGAGACAAATAAAAGTAATAATATTCACACTATAAGAAACAAATCCTAAGAATGATTTTGCAATGTTTTATGTGGACACATCTTCATCTACAAGAATTGTATTATTGGGGTAAATTTTTTTCTCTAGTAATTCATTATTCTTGTTTTGATATTTTCTTTATTTCATTTGTTTTATGCATAATCAATATTACTAGTCTTAATTTTATGTCACCGAAGAGTCATTATAGAGTAATTTGACTTGGGCAAAATGATTGAGAAGCCAATTCATTGCACAATGGTTTTATATTTCGATATCTAATTTATTTCTTCTTTTTATCAGATCCATAAAAATCGATTGTGTGGGTTCTCTTATGATTTTGTCTCTTAATTTGAGCTTGCAATGAGGAAACTTAAAAAAAAAAAAGAAAAGAAAATAGAGTAAAAAATGAAACCTCAAAAACCTTTCGTGGTCCACGTTTGACCATCGCTCCCATGGAGGACAGTCAGCTAAGCGGGGCCCAAATAAAAATGTCGTATACATTGTCACACCACCCATTAATATGAAACTTAATTCTCACTCTTTCCGTTTCATAAGAAAACGAATTATTTATCCCAATTCCACAGTCAAACCAAGAGGGCACGGCTTGCATATTTGTAGCACAAATCATAAGCAAGATTTACCTTATGCACACCCAACTAAATGGAAAACGAAAAGTGTGCTTTGATCTCCATATATAGGCATGGCTAATCACCTCCATATCCAGAGAATTAGTCACGGCAGCCTGGGCATCTTCGTTGTCGTCGCTGTCTGTTCTGAACATTGCTGTTGCAGAGGTAAGCTATAGCTACAACACGTGATTTCTTAATTGTAAAGAGAATATATGTTCACCGTTTCATTTGTCATCAGATACATTAGACATGATCTGTAAGATTTTCTAGCTTCTCGATTGTTACTCTAATAACGTCATTACTCTTAGGATGAGGTGTAAGATATGATCAGATGTTGTACGTAGCTCTATCACTAGTTCTGAGTTTTCCATTTTATGCGCCATGTAGTGGCTAAATCGTGGAGGAGATCTAAGCAACACGAGAAGCGCTAGGGAGGAGAAACTGATTGGCCCCTCCACGGTGGGGAACCTACGGTTGAGATGGAAGTTCTTTGCTGGGAAGGACTCATCATCGGCCACGCCGGCAGTGGCCAACGTGGTGGTGTACTGCAGTGGTGAACTTCCCCTCGTGGAATGGTAACTTGTACGCCATGAACGCGTTTGACGGCAGCTTGGTCTGGAAGCAGAACCTGAGCGAGCTGACGGGACTCAGAGGCACAACTATAGTGAACGTGACATTGTCAAGGTCAACCCCGACGATTGCTGAGAAGCTCCTGATTGTCTCGATCTATGGTCCGGTGGTTGGGATCGCCGTGAACCGATCAAATGGGAGGCTAGTTTGGTCGACCCAACTTGATCCGCATCCTCGGGCTGTGATCACAACATCCAGAACGGCTTATCTGAGGTTAGTCCAATGCTTCTTAAAGAGAGACAATCACGGAAACTTATTTTCATCTTGATTGGATAGTAGTTTGAGCCAATCATTTAATTTGATTCAATATATAGGGACGGATGGTTTGCTTAATTTATTAGAATGAGCCTACAGTCTAAATCAGAAAATGCAGCAAAGTAGACTCTTCAATCTAAATATCTAGTAGTTTATTAATGGTCTCATTTCTCTTCCATTTGACTCTCTCTTTCTCTCTCTCTCTCTCAGGCCATCTTACGTTGGAGTATCCTCCACAGAAGAGGGGCTACCTGCAGTGCAATGTTGCGCTTTCAGAGGCAGTTTGGTTAAGCTAAACATTCTACCCGGTGCGATCCTATGGCAAACCTACACGCTCCCCGATAACGGCGGTGAACTTCGAGGCTACGATGGAGCCTCCATATGGGGCAGTAGCCCCGCGATAGACCCCAAGAGGAGGCTCGCTTATGCAGCCACGGGCAACCACTACACAGGCCCAGCCAAGGTGCAAGAATGCCAAGCGAGGCAAAACAATCAAGACGATCCCCCCAACCGCGCCCGACCAATGCATCGGGCCTGATGTGAACTTCAATTCGATCATAGCGTTCGAAATGGAGTCAGGAAGGATCAGGTGAGCCCCGCAATTGGGAGGTTACGACGTGTGATACGTAGCTTGTTTGGTGCCCAACAGTACTGATTGTCCAACTAGGCCTAACGTGGATGCCGATTTCGGAGAGGCTCTGATGCTGATCACGATCTCCACGACATTGCCCTCGTGGTACAAATGAGCGGGTTCGCTTGGGCTGTGGATCATGACTCTGGGGATATAGTATGGTTTAGAGTTTTCTATCTAGGAGAAGAAATTTTTTGGCGCTACCAATGAACTAGGTGAAACAAATTTAACAAGGAAGTTCACCATTTTCTATTCCAAATATAATTCTTCTCGACAAGACAGCTGGCAGGACCTGGTAGCACTGAAGGGGGAGGCACATGAGGCGCGGCCACAGATGGCAAAAGGGTCTACATTAACATTGCCAATGGCAATCGAAAGAACTTCACCCTTGCTCCCTCGACCCAAACGACGACGGCAGGCGCGTGGGTCGCCCTGGACGGGCGTTCTGGAGAAATACTATGGTCTACGGCTAACCCAAGCAATGAAATTGCACCCACGCCGGTTTTTGTGGCGAATGGCGTCATGTTTGCATGTTCCGTGGCTCCGGAGGGGCCCGTGTATGCGATGGATACCGAGACGGGCAAGATACTGCGGTCCTACAATTCAGGAGCCACGGTGTACGGAGGGATATCAATAAGTTATGGGTGCATATTTCATGGGAATGGGTATAAGTTGGGCCTATGAGCACCTTTCCATCCAACTGGGACTGGAGGGACAGATCTTTATGCTTTGTGTGTCAAGTAAGAAATCTAATAGTTAGTTTCTTGAGTCAGGATCCATATGGAAAGAAGTTGGTTATACGATATATCTTTCGCTCCATCTCAGGACATAATGCATTATTAAGTATCAAGAAATGAAAAATGGTTTCTCATAAGTAGAACGTCATGACCGCCTGCAAAAATCAGTTCACCTGAAATTTACAAAGCAAGGGGGAGGGGGGAGGAAGTATGTCACTTATATATTACTTGGTGAGTGTTCCGATGGGCATGCACGGCAAAACAAAGCAAACCTTCTTATCACGAAGCTAATACATACTCAAGCACTTGAAGACCGACCTTACTCTGAAGGTATATGAGGTATATATCATATGGCACCCGGAGTTCCCCCAAACACTTCACTAGGAACTTGGCTTGTATTTTCTTCTTTCCTTTTCAAATCCCTATTGAAGTGTTCAGGAGAACTCTAGGGGACACTTGACGAGTGCATGGCCTTGTTTGGCCTCCAAAGCATTTGAACGAGCTCCAAAACTTCGATTTCCTTTCGTGTGCTTGGTCTGGTGGCCTAAGCAACCAACTCTCTACCATATTTATATATGAGCTGGAGTTTGCTATTTAGAAGCTTTTGGAATAATCACCGGCAAGTGCTTGAAAGCTCAGTTGACCGCACATCGAGCTTGAACGTAGCCTCATTTCTAGTCCGGATGACTCCTCAGCGAATAATTTTTGTGGGCACGAGAGCTGCGATGTCGGCTTATTTGCTTTTGACCTCATACCCTCTTTTACAGCTTTTACATCATGAACTTTCTTAGAACTTGTAATGGAGCGCCAGCATGTGATGCTGCTTTTTTGCATCGATTTGCCTCAAGAGCTTCCTTCTTTGGAGTTTTGGATTTATATTTAAGTTGCTGAAAATTGAAGATGTGGCAAGTAGCTGTATGGATTAGTACACAATATTGTACATCATAGTTAAGTTTATGAAACTATCTTTAAAACTGCTTATGATGGTAGCTAAGGAAATTTCAAATCCAAGCTTAAAGAATTTTTCAAGTGGGGTGCTCTGTTAGTAACCCTTTTTTCTCGGTTTATACCTGATCTGTTCTACCTATAAAATATCATGCTCTCCACATGAACATGGACAACAATGTGGGCAATATGCATACAAGCAGTACTTACGTGAACATACATGGCGGGATTTATGAGCCCAATGCATCTAAGCTATTAGATCAACTTGATCATGTGTGAAGCCCACCAAATCTAAGAGCTTGTGTATAATGCTACATGAGCACAGGAGCCCTGGTGTGCCTAATATAACTGGTGTACTATACTTGGAAGCTGATTAAAAAAAAGAAAAGTTCGAACCATGCCATTCCATGTAGACACGGCCTATAAAAATCACAGATCAAAGCTGATAGGTTCTTCTTTAAACTTTCTTATAATCTGCACCAATGCCGGCTTTATAAAGTGCATCAGAATAATCAACGTTAAAGTCATGCGCATAAGCAAAGAAATTATTGCACAATCCACAAGTGCCTCTATGTTGATTTCTTGTACTGTTATACAGCGGTGGTTGATGTTCGCATCTTACGCCAGGATAATATTATATTCTTCTCCTTTCACCTTCCCATTAAATTTGACCAGGTTCGTTATGCTTTGGCATTGATCACTTCAAGCTTGTTTGTCTGGTTCTCTTAGCTTTTTCCCCCTATGCGAGGTCCACTTTTTCTTTGCAAAGGCCTCGTGGCATTCCTGTCCCTTGGAGATACTTGGAGTTCCTCTGTCTACTTCCACTGGGGTTAGAAGCGCCCCCTCTCCCTGAGGCGATGCTTTGTACACGTTCCATAATAACAAAAACTTGCCTGGTCTTACGATACAGCAAATTCATCCATTTTGACATGACATTTCCGAAATGGTTCGTGGTTCGAAGTCAGAATATTTTCTTGTTTAGTTGATGGCGTTGCACCAGTGTCAAATTCCGAGCGAAGGATGCGTCTAAAATTGAGTGGTTGGGCCCACCATATATTAACCTAAATGTGTGTAAGATGCGCGCCCTACCAATGCAGGGGAAGTAGAGCTTGGTCAGGCCGGGGGTGGGTTGGGTTAGAACCCGGAGGGCCCCCCGCGGGTTGTCATTACAGGAGTTTTAGCTCTCCCTGTTGACTCCGACAGAGCCCCAGTGTTTCACCCCACCTGGGAATTTTCCCGGGTGGTTCCGCCCCATGAGCTTGGCGGGAGCCTTTTAGAGACCTGCTCAGGTCTGTGTGTATATATTTGATAGGATTCAATTCCGTTGAAGCTTTGGATGATGAGCTAGCTCACACGTACTTTTCTAGCAAGATAGGAGTAATCTCCTTCGACAATGTAAGAAAATTAAAGGGAAATGCTGGAAATGTGTGCAAAAATTGTTCACGGTTTTTCTTTGTCTAAAGAAATATTTCATTCATTACCAAAACAATATATGAAAGGATCTATAGAAAATCCCAAAATTCCCCACAACAAAGCAAGCTCATAAAGCTGCAAAGCAAATCAAAATCCAAAAAATAAGCTTTATCATCAGAGCATGATGGCGGAGGTACGCACGTGCTCGTCCTTCAAAAACATATCTATAATTGCATTCAAGCAAAAAGATCGGCGGCCGATCACTTAATCACACATCACTATAATGACTAGCACGCATTAGGATCTGTATTTATAATTACGGCTTTGTCTTCGGTGATGTAATCCTAGGTTTGGCATCCCAACACCATTACTGTAGGAGACAATAGAAACATGTTGAACAACTTCAAATCTGATAAGGGAACCCTTTAGGAAGTGCAAGAGGCCAAAGTTTTTAACAAAAACATGTTGAACAAGCATAGATCTAATACACTAGAGCTGTTGTGCACATCATTAAAACTAGAGGGCGAAGTACTCATTCATTAAAACTCATAAATCTAAAATTACAATGGGAGAGAAAAGCTCCCAGATCTAAAATTAGGAGAGTAAAGCTCTCATACCTAGATCTAGATAAGTAAGAAATAAAGGAAAATAAAAGGAAAAGCAACCAAAAAGGGAGAGGAGGAAGAGATCTAGGTCAAATTTCTTTCCTTGAAGAAAGTCTAAAAATTTAGAGAGAGGGGGTGTAGGAAAATTGTGGATTTATGCAATATGCAAAAATTGTTCATAATAACGTGCCGCCAAATAGGTATATAAAAGTTTATTAGCCATTGTCACCGTGCGTTGTTCATTATGATTATGCGTCATGATTATATCTATCTTTTTTTGAACTATTTGTAATCCTAGGCTAGCATACCCAAAAATGCAATGGAAGATTTGAAAATCCATGTAATCTTAAGCTCCCTCACTTTAAGTAGGTCATCTGAACTCATTGATAGCCAAAATAGATGCATGATTTATTAATTTTACATACCTGGAAAGTGAGAATGGCATGTATGAAGTTACTTCTACATTTTCCTTTTGAGACGCACTCTGACTTTTTTTCTAATTTAAAGTGCTTGAAACCTTTAAAAAATTGTCTTAAATTTTTTTTTTTTTTTTTTGGGTAAAGGTAAGTAAAATATAGATTTTACCAAAAGAATGTACAAATTAGGAGGCTCGGCACCAACAAGAACAAACACTCAAAAGAGAAGGAAGTCAAAAGAGTGTAGGGGTGCCGTGGAACCACAAAAAACGCACCAAAAGCCAAAAGGAAAGAAAAACAGCAACAAGAAAAGGAAAGAACGAACAATCAATCAAAGATTGTCGAAGGCAATCCCCAACTTTGCTGTAGTCTTTTATTCCTCGGAGTGTCAAAAACGTGCTTGAAAGACAAAGCTTTATCCTTAATCGCCTTATGAAGGTACATCTTCAACGCCCGGAGGAAGAGGGTGTGACATCCCGATTTTCCAATTCTATTTTCAATAAATTGAGACGGGCATTTCGTTGGCACGCATATAATTCTTTTCCTTGAGTCGGCCACTCATGTGGAAACTAGTCTATCGGGTGAAGCTGTTGAGAGTTTCTAATGCATTAGACTCGAGAATTTGACCAAGAAGCGATCTTTCGACTGAGCTAATCTGCAAGGGTCATTACGGCACAATTAAAAATCGATTAGAGATCGGAGATAGGTCGACTCGATAGAGGCATGTGATCAAGTGTGGGTGATTCCACCGGATCGCACATTCCCGGTCGATCGGCACTTTGGACCGACTTTTCGTCGATTGGGTACCCGTGTCCGTATTTGAAACCTTGAGATTACCCCGACAATCGAAAGTCGCCAATGTTTCAAAGATGTACATTGTGGTTTGAGATGATCAACCACATGTCAAATGCATGAAAATTTCTAAATGCTACCCGGTAGGTTGGGCCGCGCTAGTATCGTGCCAAAGTGAAATTAACCGTGGAATTGAGATCGAATTCAGAAATTGGAAGTCTGGGTGTGTCACAAATCATTTCAGGATCATTGAATCATCTTTGGAAGATTTTTTTTATGCAATCAGAGTTTTTCAGCAAAATAATCAGAGAATGGCTAATTTGGCTCGAGAAATTAGTAGGCCCGCTTTTGGTCGTACTTTTGGGACTTAAGTTGATTCTATGGACAAGTGAAGATGTGAATTGAAGTGTGGTGACATTGGATTAATTTTATGGACTTCGATTGGACTCAATTGGGAGAGAATTGATTGGAATTGAAGGAATTGAGGTACAAAGTTTCATGCCCCGGCGGAAAAATAAAATGGACCAATTGAAGATTGTTGTGGGGGGGATTTGAAGTTAGTGGAGCATGACATGGGATGAGGTCATGGTGGGCCATTTGTGTGGGATTAAAGAAAAAGAAAAAGAAAAGGGAATGGCCCATTCTCTCTCCTCTCTCCTCCCTCTCCCGTTGGTGCATCTTCTCTCCATCTTCTTCTTCTTCTTCATGCTGGAACCGACGGAAAAGGGGGGGAGCTTGTGCGTGTAGCAGCTCGACGCCGCACACCCGTCGCCGGAGCTTGCCGCCGCCGCACGCCGTTGTCGCTTCGCCTTGGTCGCGCGTCCTCCGCCTTCCTCTCTCCCCTTCGTCAGCCGAGCCGCCAGCCGTCGCCGTGGGCCACCACCGAGCTGCAGCTGCCGCTTCTCCGCCATCCCCGCGCCCGAGCAACCGCCGGAACCGCCCCATCTCCGCCCGTCTCCGCCTCCATTTCGCCGGCCGTCTGTTCTAGCTACCATTCTAGATCTGGGGAAGCTTGGTTGAAGCTGTCCAGCGCCGTGAACCGCTGCCGGAGCCGCCGTGGACCGCCATACACCCCCGCCGTTGGCCGCACGGCACCGCCGCAGCTCCTCCGCCGTCCCTCCGCCCGAACCGGCGCCAAATCCGCCCTTCTCGGCCCCAAATCAGTGGCTGGAAAAATGGGTATGGTAGCCCATGTTTGGCCCGTTTTGGCCGGCTTCCCGACCCCGGATGCTTGGCCCGCTTTGAAGAAAGTTGTTCTCCTCGGCGTCCCCGTCGTTTTGGTCCGCTCGGCTCGTCATTTGAGTGAGTTTAACTCACTAAACCTCGCTTAGAGGGTTAATTATGCTTAGGGAGGTTTAGTTTATGTTAAGCATGATTAGGTTGTTAGTTAGGTTATTTAAGAAGAGATTAGATTAATGTGGTGTTTTAATTTAAAGTGTGCTTAATTAAGGGTAAGTAGGTTTATTTAGAATAAACCTTGATTTGATATAAATGTATTTACTTTTGATTTATTTGAATATCTCGAAATTATTAAATAATTTAATAATATATCATTATTCGAAATTATTAAAATATTATTATTTAATTATTTTCGGAATAAATTTAATTATTTATTAAATTCCGAAAATTTTGTCGGACCCTAAATTCTCAGAATTTTCGTGCGGTCGCTACTATGCATTTAGAATTTGAATTTGATGAATGGATGTGGCAAATTGAGTGTTGATTGTGGTAAATAGAGATTTTATTCATAAAAACCCAAGTGTCGGGTTTTGATGCAAAAATTGGATTTTAATGATTATATTAAATAGTGGGGTTTGAAAAGTGAGATATTGGCTTTTTGATTCGAAATTAGCGTGTCCCCACACACGTGAATAATTTCTGGAATATTTTTAATATGAAGGAAAATGGCCGGGATCACTATTTTAAGTGGAAGCATTGAATGAAATATAAAGTGTCCTGGAGTCGAGTATGCTTTGGCCGTGTGATAAGTAAGAGGAATCGTCCTGGGCTGTTGAGCCGGACTTGCCCCTATATGGGATGCCCACGCGGTGGATGCGGGTCGCAGTTGATTCTGGGCCCATGCTCCTTCGGGAACGCCGTCGATGTACTGACGAAGCCGCGCTCCAAGGTGGGGAGGCGATGCCTGGCTATGTGTCAGTAGATAGCCGAACTGCGAGTAGGCTATGCCCTTGTGTAGCAGTGAATAATAATTGGAATGCGTGCTAAGTGCGACTGTGATTTATATGAAAGTGATGGCGTTCCAATTGTTTGAATTATTATTACTACCTGAGATTGTGTGATACGAATTGTGCTAACTGCGGGGAAGGAATTGAGGCGAGGTAAGTTCTCTCGTGTGATGTGGCTAGGCCACCCTTGGGCGTATTTTCTTTCTAATAGAGGTTTAGGGAGTTGAACTTGCTGAGACATTGTCTCATCCCAGTTTGGGGATTAAAATTTCAGGTCCCTAGATGGTGGTCGTGGAGGACCCGAAGTCCTAAGTCTGGAAAGGTGGAGACTGAAGTATTGGTGAACGTGTCCTGCTAGTTGGTTTTAGGATAATTCCCCTTTTTGTCGAGCTGGTCTATTTTGTAGATAGTCCAGAGTTGTATTTAAACCTATGTGTTTGTAAATGAGTGTTTGGTATTGTGATTGATTGCCTGCTTTTCTATCCCAAGTTAAATGTTGTCAGGGGATTTGTTTCGCTTTCGCATGCGTAATAAAATGAATGGGTCGGCGACGTATCCTGGGATGTCGCATATATGATCGACCGCAGTGGGATGAGCGCGCGCTCGGGGTTCGGGGCGTGACAGAGGGAGTGGTTGCAAAAGATGATCGCATTCCGCTCATTCCAAATAAGATAGCATAAAGCTCCAAAGGAAAAGCGAGACATGGATTGGTAGAAACTATTATCACCAATATGCTTGGTAACCCAAGCTAAATTCTCAGCCCAACTTTTGTTTTGCCAAGGTAGATTACACTTGGCCACCCAATATCATGCAAGATTGCTAGTAATTTGACATCCAAAAAACAGGTGATCGGTCGAATCAGGCCTACAAGAGCAGAAGTGTGACATCCTGATTTCATCTTCGCACATATAGTTCTTTTATCTGAGTCGGCCACTCATGTGAAAGCTAGCTTATCAAGTGAAACCATTAAAAGATTCCAATGCATCACACCCGAGAATTTGACCAGGAAGTGACCTTTCGATCGAGCTAATCTGCAAGAGTCCTTACGATACAATTGAAAATCGATTAGTGACCAGAGATAGGTCGACTCGACAGAGGCATGTGATCAAGTGTGGGTGATTCCACTAGGTCGCACAATTCTTGTCGATCGGCACTAAGCTATCTTTTCTGTCGTTTGGATACCCTGTGTCTGTATTTGAAACCTTAAGATTATCCTGGCAACCGAGAGTCACCAATGTGTCAAAGATGTACATTGTGGCTTGAATTGATCAACCACTGGTCAAATGCATGAAAATTTCTAAAAGCTACCCGGTAGATTAGGACGTGCTAATATCGTGCCGAAGTGAAATTAATCGTGAAATTGAGAGTGAATTCAGAAATTGGAAGTCTTGGTGTGTCACAAATCATTTTAGGAACATTGACTTATATTCAGAAGATTTTTCATACTAACCGAGTTTTTCAGCAAAATAATCAAAGTATGGTTGATTTGGTTCGGAAAATTGGTAGGCCCGCTTTTGGTTATACTTTTGGGATTCAAGATGTTTCTATGGTCAAGTAGAGATGTGAACTAAAGTATGGTGACATTGGATTAATTTTTATGGACTTCAATTTGGCTCAATTGGAAGTGGATTGAATGAAATGTGTTATACAAGGTTTTTAATTTCATGCCACGGCGGAAAAAGAAATTGAACATTTTGGAAGATGTTGTGGAAGATAAAGTTAGTGGAGTGTGACATCATGTGATGTCATGGTGGGGCTAGAGTACCTAGGATCTTGACAAGTGGAGGGTGCACATTTTCTCTCAAAAAGGTGGGACTTCACTTCACCAATCAACTCCATCTTCAACCTTGGTTTTTGCTTTTTGAAATTGGAGGAGAGAGAGAGGGAAACCGATCGGAAGCCAGCCCCGACGCCCCCTTCGTGCGCCTCCTTCGCCGCTCACCGTTTGTCGCCGTCGCCGGAGCCGTCACGATTGCTGTTCATCCACGCGCGCGCCTCACCGGCTAGCCGTCGCGCCGCCTCACCCGAGCCTCTCGCACCGTCTCGCCTGTGTCGCCTAGCCGCTGCTCGCCGTTCGCCAGCCACTGTTGGACTAGCTAGCTTCGCCAGAGTTGCCGCCGGTTGCCGCACGAACAGCCGTTGCCCCTCTTCGCCGATTTTGCGCCTCACCAGCCACCGAACCGCCTTCGACCAACAAGGAGTAGCAGCTGTGAACCAGCCCAAGCTCCGGTCTTCAAGGCCCATTTTGGGTGCCTTCCCGTCCTCTTTTGGCGTCGCCACGAGGAGGTTTTCCGACCACCTCGCCGTTGTCTTCGCCAGGGACTCATCGGAAAGCGATTTCGGTGAGTTTAACTCACTAAACCTCGATTAGAAGGTTAATGATGCTTTAGATGTGCTTAGTTTATGTTAAGTGTTATTATGTGGTTAGTTTAATTTATTTAATAGTAGATTAGATTAAGGTGGTGTTTAGTTTAAAGTGTGTTTAATTAAGGTTAAGTGGAGATTATATTAGAATAAGCCTTAATTGGACATAAATGATTTATTTTTTATATAAATAAATATTTCGAAATTATTTAATAATTTAATAATATATTATTATTCGAAATTATTAAAATATTATTTAATTAATTTCGGAATAAAATTAATTATTTAATAAATTCTGAAAAATTATTTCGGGACCTTATTTTCTCATAATCTCATGCCGATCGCCGTTGTGTATTTAGATTTTGAATTTGATGAATGGATATTGCAAATTAAGTGTTGATTGTGAAAAATATGGATTTTATTCATAAAATCCAAAGTGTCGGGTTTTGATACAAAAATTGGATTTTAAGGATTATATTAAATTGTGGGGTTTGAAAAAGTGAGATATTGATTTTCTGGTTCAAAATTAACGTGCCGTCACACATGTGAATAATTTCTAGAATATTTTAAATATGAAGAAAAGAGGCCGGGATCACTATTTTAAATTGAAGCATTGAAGGAAATGCAAAGTATCCTGGGCCGAGTATGGATTGGTCGTGTGATAATTAAGTGAAAATTGTCTTGGGCTGTTGAGCCGGACTTGCCATTATATGGGATGCCCCATACAATGGATGCGGGTTGCAGTTGATTTTAGGCTCATGCTCTCTCGGGAAAGTCGTCGACGTAATGACAAAGCCGTGCTCCAAGGTGGGGAGACGATGCCTGGTTATATGCCAGTAGATAGCTCAACTGCGAGTAGGCTATGTGCATGTGTGGAAATGAATAAAATTGAGATCGTGTGCTGTGATTGTGGATTATGTGGAATTGATTGCATTCCAGTTATTTAAGTTCTTATTACTATCTATGATTGAGTGATATGAACTGTACTGACCTGCAAATAGGAAATAAGGCAAGGTAAGTCTTCTATGCTGTATGGTTAGGCTACCCTTTGGTGTATTTTCTTTCTAATAGGGGTTTAGGAGGGTGAACTTGCTAAGACAATGTCTCACCCCGTTATGGGCCAAAATTATAGGACCGTAGATGGCGGAACCCCCGGAGTGATATAGTATTCCAGTGCAGATTATAGAGCAGGTGCATAGCTTTCCCGATCCTGATAATCATTGAATCTATGAGCTGATTAGGACCACGGTATGGATCCAGGAGGCCAAGCTTGCCAGGGTGCCTCATAGATATAGGGCGTGGTTCCGCTTTGGGCCAAATGGTTTCAGGATTGGTCCTCTTGATAGTTTTGACATCCCACCTACTGTGATGGAAGCCATTCTAGGTGAGGGCGTAGCTGACACTCCTGATGGCAGGGTGGAGGATCCGTTGTCTATGGAGGTTGATCAGTTAGAAGTGAGATCCACGAACGAGTCCGACCAATAGTCTTAGGATCGTTCCTTCTTTTTGGTGGACTGATCCTTTTTGTAGGTTGACCTTTTTTGGTTATGCACATAAACTTTGACCCATTTTTGGTGTATGTAATCTCTGACGTGAATATTTATGAAAGTATGTTTGTTTATGAATGAGTTGGTTTCCTGCTTTCCTATCCTGTAAGTCTTGTCAGGAGTATTATAATACACTCCGCATGCGTATAAAATGAATGGGGTCGGCAACACTATTAGTGAATGTTGCAATTGCACAACCATGGCGGGTTGTTCGCACGCTCGGGGTTCGGGGTTCAGGGCGTGATATTCCTAGGTAGTGTTGCCGACCCCATTCATTTTATATGCGCATGCGGAACGTATTATAATACCCCTGACAAGACTTACGGGATAGGAAAGCAGGAAACCAACTCATTCATAAACAAACATACTTTCATAAATATTCACGTCAGAGGTTACATGCACCAAAAATGGGTTAGAGTTTATGTGCATAGCCAAAAATGGTCAACCTACAAAAAGGATCAGTCCACCAAAAAGAATGAACGATCTTAAGACTACTAGTCGGACTCGTTCATGGATCCCACTTATGATTGATCAACCTCCGGAGATGACGAATCCTCCACCTCGCCATTGGGAGCGTCAGCTACACCCTCACCTAGAATGGCTTCCATTATAGCAGGTGGAATGTCAAAACTATCAAGAGAACCAATCATGAAACCATTTGGCCCAAAGTGGAACCACGTCCTATATCTATGAGACACCCTGACAAGCTCGGCCTCCTGGATCCAGACCGTGGTCCTAATCAGCTCATAGATCCAATGACTATCAGGATCAGAAACGCTATGCACCTGCTCTATAATCTGCATTGGGATACCATATCGCTCCGGGGGTTCCGCCATCTACGGTCCTGTAATTTTGGCCAACAACGGGGTGAGACATTGTCTCAGCAAGTTCACCCCCACTAAACCCCTATTAGAAAGAAAATACACCAAAGGGTGGCTTAGCCACACAGCACAGAAGACTTACCTCACCTTATTTCCTTCCTGTAGGTTAGTACAGTTCATATCACTCAATCACAGGTAGTAATAAGAACTTAAACAACTGGAATGCAATCAATTTTACATAATCGACAATCACAGCACACGATCTCAATTTTATTCATTTCCACACATGCACATAGCCTACTCGCAGTTCAGCTATTTACTGGCATATAACCAGGCATCGTCTCCCCACCTTGGATCACGGTTTCATCATTATGTCAATGGCTTTCTCGAATGAGCATGGGCCCAGAATCAACTGCGACCCGTATCCATTATATGGGGCATCCAATATAGAAGCAAGTCCGGCTCAACAACCCAGGACAATTTCCACTTAATTATCACACGACCAATCTATGCTCGGCTCAGAACACTTTGCATTTCACTAAATGCTTCAATTTAAAATAGTGATCCCGGCCTCTCTTCTTCATATTAAAAATATTCCAGAAATTATTCACATGTGTGGGGGCACGTTAATTTCGAACCAGAAAACCAATATCTCACTTTTTCAAACCTCATAATTTAATATAATTTTTAAAATCCAATTTTGGTATCAAAACCCAACACTTGAGATTTTATGAATAAAATCCATATTTTTCACAATCAATACTCAATTTGCAATATCCATTCATCAAATTCAAAATCTGAATACACAACATCGATCGCGCAAATTTCGAGAAAAATAATCCGAAATAATTTTTGAATTTATTTAATAATTCATTTTATTCCGAAATTAATTAAATACTAATATTTTAATAATTTCGAATAATAATATATTATTAAATAATTTCGGAATATTTATTTATACCAAAAATAAATCATTGTCCAATCAAGGCTTATTCTAATATAATCTCCACTTAGCCTTAATTAAACACACTTTAAACTAAACACCACCTTAATCTAATATACTCTAAAATAAATTAAACTAAGTACCTAATAACATTTAACATAAACTAAGCACACTTAAAGCATCATTAACCCTCTAATCGAGGTTTAACGAGTTAAACTTACCAAAATCGCTTTCCGATGAGTCCCCGGCGAAGACAATGGCAAGGTGGTCGGAAAACCTCCTCCGGGCGACGCCAAAAGAGGACCAGAAGGCACCCAAAATGGGCCTTGAGGACTAGAGCTTGGGCTAGTTCACGGCCGCTGCTCCTTGCTGGTCGAAGGCGGTCTAGTGGCTGGTGAGGCGCGAAACTAACGGAGAGGGGCGGCGGCTATTCGTGTGATGATCGACGGCGACTCCGGCGAAGCTAGCTGGTCTGACGATGACTGGCGAACGGTGAGCAGTGGCTGGGCGAGACGATAGTGGAGGAGTTGAAGATAGAAGACATCGCAGTGGTGCAAGAGTTGCCAGACGTGTTCCCGAAAGAATTACCAGGTTTGCCACCAGAGATAGAGTTTGCGATTGAGTTAGCCCTTGGGACAGAGCCAATCTCTAAAGCTCCTTACTAAATGGCCTTGTCAGAACTTAAGGAACTGAAAGTGCAGATGCAAGAGTTGTTGGATAAAGGAATCCATCCTAGTGCATCACATTGGGGAGCACCAATTCTGTTCATGAAGAAGAAGGATGGTTCATTGCACTTGTGCATCGACTATCGTCAACTCAATCAAATGACGATCAAAAACAAGTATCCATTGCCGATGATTGATGACTTGTTTGATCAGTTTCAAGGAGCGTCGATGTTTTCTAAGATCGACTTGAGGACAATGTATCATCAGCTAAAAATCAGAATGTCACAAGAAGGCACACATTGTAGAAGAGATACAGCCATAAGAGAGAAGCGCTACCTGAGTTGGTAACCGATTATGCGTGATCAGCCATACGAGAGTTTGGTAGCGAGGAAGCAATGCGGGATTCCAAACAAAGGAGAACCAAGGCAATGAAGGTCCTCTAGGGCGAATTAAGTTCCAGGCAGAGGAAATAGAGAAGCAATCAAAGGGGTGCCCAAGCCAGAGGATGCAGTCGACCTCTTGGTTGAGTACCGGGAGAGGTTCTCCCTAATCAGCTAGGATGGTAGCTACATCAGAGGAGGGACCTATCCTAACTAAAGCCAAACGCGGTATACCAGACCGATAAATCTCGAGATCAGAAAGAAAAAAAAAACTGATAAAGAGGGCCGTTTGGGTGCCAAGGATCAAACCAAAATGAAGCCAAAAGTCCATTACCAATGCGCCAGCGGAAGTATTTGCTGAAAACTTCCACGAAGATCAAGCAATTTCTTCCACGCTCAAGAGCAAAAATTGTCTTAAATTGATTCATACATTTACCTGTAATTCTTTCACGGCTTTCAAATCTATTTAATATTTTAAACTTCAACAGGGAAGTAAAAGATTTGATTTTAAGCTATCAAAAATCTACGCAAACAAAACGGTAAGTATGACTTCTTGATATTCAGAGACATTGACGTGGTAGGTCATAACAACATTGGGCGTTGGCCATGCACGAGACCAATTTTCTTAGGACGGTCGATGTACAATTGCTCCAGTTCTCAGTCAATACGTTATGAATGGCAAGATCCCCCACTCGAGCAAGTTTAGTTATTGCATAAGCTGCCATGTTCATGCTTCACTTTCATGGAGATAAATGCACATATTGTCACGCCCCGAACCCCGAGCGCGCGCACATCCCACTGCGGTCGATCAAATATGCGACATCCTAGGATATGTCGCCGACCCATTCATTTCTTTATTGCGCAAGCGGAACATATTAAATCCCCTGACAACATTTAACTTGGGATAGAAAAGCAGTCAATCAATCACCATACCAAACACTCATTTACAAACACATAGGTTTAAATACAACTCTGAACTGTCTACAAAATAGACCAGCTCGACAAAAGGGAGACTATCCTAAAACCAACTAGCAGGACACGTTCACCGATACTTCAGTCTCCACCTTTCCAAACTTAGGGCTTCGGGTCCTCCACGACCGCCATCTAGGGACCTGAAATTTTAATCCCCAAACCGGGATGAGACAATGTCTCAGCAAGTTCAACCCCCTAAACCCCTATTAGAAAGAAAATACGCCCAAGGGTGGCC
Organism: Eucalyptus brandiana; assembly: GCA_014182725.1. Lineage (NCBI taxonomy): Eukaryota > Viridiplantae > Streptophyta > Magnoliopsida > Myrtales > Myrtaceae > Eucalyptus > Eucalyptus brandiana. The sequence goes on from CM024674.1 coordinate 40,130,452, forward strand.
TAGCCACATCACACAGAGAACTTACCTCGCCTCAATTCCTTCCTGCAGGTTAACACAATTTGAATCACACAATCTCAGGTAGTAATGATAATTCAAACAATTGGAACGCCATCACTTTCATATAAATCACAATCGCACTTAGTACTCATTCCAATTATTATTCACTGCCACACAAGGGCATAGCCTACTCGCTGTTCGGCTATCTACTGGCATATAGCTAGGCATCGCCTCCCCACCTTGGAGCGCGGCTTCGTCAGTACGTTGACGGCGTTCCCGAAGGAGCATGGGCCCAGAATCAACTGCGACCCGCATCCACCGCGTGGGCATCCCATATAGGGGCAAGTCCAGCTCAACAGCCCAGGACGATTCCTCTTAGTTATCACACAGTCAAAAGCATACTCGGCTCCAGTGACACTTTGCATTTCACTCAACGCTTCCACTTAAAATAGTGATCCGGCCATTTTTCTTCATATTAAAAATATTCCAGAAATTACTCACGTGTGTGGGGACACGCTAATTTCGAATCAAAACCAATATCTCACTTTTTCAAACCCCACCATTTAATATAATTATTAAAACAATTTTTGCATCAAAACCCAACACTTGGGTTTTTATGAATAAAATCCATATTTATCAAAATCAACACTCAATTTGCCACATCCATTCATCAAATTCAAATTCTAAATGTACAGCAGTGATCGGCACGAAATTCTAAGAAAATAAAGTCCCAAAATAATTTTCGGAATTTATTAAATAATTAAATTTATTCCGAAAATTAATTAAATAATAATATCCATATTTTTCACAAACCACATTCAATTTATAATATCCAATCGTCAATTTCAAAATCTGACTATACAGCGGCGACCGGCACGAAATTCTGAAAATTTAGGGTCCCGACAAAATTTTCGGAATTTAATAAATAATTAAATTTATTCCGAAAATAATTAATTAATAATATTTTAATAATTTCGAATAATAATATATTATTAAATTATTAAATAATTTCGAGATATTTAAATAAATCAAAAGTAAATTCCTTTATGTCACATCAATGTTTATATTAATATAAACACCCACTTAACTTTAAATTAAACACAATTTAAGTTAATCAAGCACATTAACATAATCTACACTTAAATAAATTAAACTAACCACCTAATAACACTTAACATAAACTAAACACACATAAAGCATCATTAACCCTCTAAGCGAGGTTTAGTGAGTTAAACTCACTCAAATGACGAGCCGAGCGGACCAAAACGACGGGGACGCCGAGGGGAACAACTTTCTTCAAAGCGGGCCAAGCATCTGGGGTCGGGAAGCCGGCCAAAACGGGCCAAAATCGGGCTGCCATACCCATTTTTCCAGCTGCTGTCCGCTGCGATTTGAGGCCGAGAAAGGGTAGATTAGGAGCTTGGATGAGATGGAGAAGGACCGGGGAAGGTTGAGGGGTCGGACCGGACCAAGGCGGGACCCGAACGGTGACCGGAGGTGGCCGAACGGCTCCGGCACGGGCTAATGCAGCAGCGCGACGCGAGCTGAGGCGGAGCGAAGAGGCGAAGACGGCGCGATGGCGGGCCGGCGAGCGCGCGCGGGCGGCGCGGGACGGACGCACGGCAGCGGCGGCGACGACGACGGAGGCGTGCGGCTTCTCCAGCTTGCTGGTTGCTGGGTTTTCAAAGAAGAAGGAGATGAAGAATATGGAGATGGAGGAGTGGCACGGTAGAGAGAGGAAGAAGAGAGGGAGGAGAGAGAAGAAGGGGGGCTTTTCTTTTCTTTTTGCCTTTCTTTAATCTAACAAATTGGCCCACCATGACATCATATGTCATGTTCCACTAACTTCAAATCTCTCCCCACAACAATCTTCAATGGGTTCACTTGAAATTCCGCCGGGGTCCAATTCTTTGTACCATATCTTCTTCAATTCCACTTGATTCTCTTCCAATTGAATCAAATTGAAGACCATAAAATTAATCCGATGTCACCACACTTCAATTCACATCTTCACTTGTCCATAGAACTAACTTAAGTCCCAAAAGCAACACCAAAGGTGAGCCTACTAATTTCTCGAGCCAAAATGGCCATTCTCTGATTTAGTTTCTGAAAAATTCTGATTACATGAGAAATCTTCTGAAGATGAGTCAATGATCCTAAAATGATTTGTGACACACCCTGACTTCCAATTTCTGAATTCGATCTCAATTCTACGGTTAATTTCACTTTGGCACGATACTAGCGCGGCCCAACCTACCGGGTAGCCTTTAGAAATTTTCATGCATTGGACCTGTGGTTGATCATCTCAAGCCACAATGTACATCTTTGAAACATTGGCGATTTTCGGTTGTCGAGGTAAATCTCAAGATTTCAAATACGAACACAGGTACCCAATCGATAAAAAGTCGGTTCGGTGTCGATCGACAAGAATTGTGCGATCCGGTGGAATCACCCACACCTGATCACATGCCTCTGTCGAGTCGACCTATCTCCGATCTCTAATCGATTTTAATCGTGCCGTAATGACCATTGCAGATTAGCTCGGTCGAAAGGTCGCTTCCTGGTCAAATTCTCGAGTCTGATACATTAGAAACTCTTAACGGCTTTACCTGATAGACTAGTTTCCACATGAGTGGCCGACTCAAGGAAAAGAGCTATATGCGTGCCAACAAAATGCCCGTCTCAATTTATTGAAAATAGAATTGGAAAATCGGGATGTCACACATATGCACGTCGAATAACCTGACAGAAAGAAAGAGGTGCGATATCTACGTCCTGTGCGCACAAGCGAGCTTTGCATGGTCAGGGTTTTCCTTGACCGCATTTCCTCTAAGAAAACGTTTATCAGCTCAGGAAAGATTGAGTTTTGACGTTGAAGACACATAAATGCTCTACGAATGTCGACAAAGAAATTATTCAAACTTAACGAAACAGAAAGCTCGTTATATGTGAAATAGTGAGACCGGCGAATACACATTTACATATCTATGTACATCATATGAAGGATATCGCAGTGGTAATGAAGCTCCAACTGATCAACGTGTGGCTTAGTCTGTCGGTACACAGAAGCGAGAGCTTTTCATATTTTTTCACTGCTTCTGTTGTATTTGATGTGGTGGCTAAACCGTGGAGGCGGTTTGAGTAGCGTGAGAAATGCTTGAGAGGAGATGTTGATCAGTCCATTAACTGCCCGGGGTTTACAGTTGAGATGGAAGTTCTTCGCCGGAAAGGATATATCCGCCACCCTGGCGATAGCCAACGGCATCGTATATTTTTCCCTTGCAAAACGGCTACTTGTATGCTGTGAATGCATTTCACCAGCGATTTGATATGGCGGCAAAACCTAAGCGAGGTCACCGGGACTGTAGTAAATGTAAGCAACCCCGAAAATAGCTGGACACCTCCTGATCGACGCAATTTATGGATCTGCAGTCGTCATTGCTGTGAGCTGATCGAACGGGAGGCTAATTTGGAAAACTCAGCTTGATCCACAACCTCTAGGAGTGACAACAACCACCGGAACCGCTTGTGAGGTGGATGCAAATAATAATAAGAAAGTAGTAACCTGTTTCGAGAAAAATTACAAAAAATATTCACAATAACAGAAATAAGTGACTTATTTTGAAACCGATGAATATCATTTCTCTTTATTTTTACAGGGCATTGGAGTATCGTCTCACGAAGTGACCTTACCTCGGAAGCAATGTTGCACTTTCTGAGGCAGCTTGGTGAAGCTCAATATTAGGTCAGGCCTACACAATCCCGGATGAAGACGGTAAACGCGGCGGCTACGCAGGAGCCTCCCAATGGGGAAGCAGTCCCGCAACTGATCCGAGAAGGAGGCTCTTGTACGTAGCCAACAAAAACCTCTACACAGTTCCTCCATGGGTCGCCCAATGCCAAGAGAAGCAAAATAACCAAACCAAAAAGCCAAGTCAACCCGCCCTGTGCATAGGGCCGGATGTGAACTTCAATTCGATCATTCCATTCGACATCCAATCGGGGAGGATATCAGACGGGCACGACAAATTGGGGGATATGACGCGTTTTACTTTGCTTGCTTGGCGCATAATAATCCCGACTGTCCTCCCCGGCCAAACGAATGGGGAGGACTTCCCATGTTACTTAGTATATCAACGAATGGCAACAGGCGAGACACCATAGCTGCCATGCTAAAAAGTGGCTTTGCTCGGGCTCTAGACCGAGACACAAGACACATAGTATGGTTCAAAGTACGTACACATTGTCACTCCTGGGAAACGTTGATTTTGCTGCATGCTGAGCATTCTTGTATCACCATGTAAACATTGTAGGCATTAGATGGATCCTGCTCCAACCAATTCAGGGCTAGTGCTTCTTAAAGTATCAGTGAATCAAGATGAGCTAATTGAATTATTCTCGCAACAGATTATAGATTGGCACCTTAACCTTACACGAGCCCTTCATAAACCATCTAAAAGTAATGCGACCAACTAGATTTCACACACAAGAACATTCTCGAAATTGCAATACCATAATATCAATCCACAAAATCAATTGTTAACTCCCTTGTCCTACCTTTGCCATGACTTGTGAGCATCAACAGAGGCGAAATTTATTGTCACGCGGCATCAGGAGTTCCCCCAAACACTTCAGTAGGAAAATTATGAGTAAGCTGATGAGAGAAAATTCTCGACAAGTTCCCAGTGAAGTGTTCAGGGGAACTCTAGAGGCAACCTGACGTTTTCATTCACTGTTTTTGCTCTTTTGACTATCTATTGCCTGCTCATCTTAGGGTTGCTTGCCTTGGTATTTATAAAGGACTTTCCTTCTTTTCGTTTTCTCCCCTTACGCGAATGCCTTGTCGGCTTCTTGTATCAGTATACTTGTGATTATTCTTCGACAAAAAAATTGTCGTACTAATTGTTATAGCTGTTGTTAATTATACTATGATTAGTCCATGAATTGGTATACGAGTGATGCAACCAATTTTTATTGACTTTTGAAGTATATGACTTATTTTATAAATACTTACGTATAAGCTAATCTTGTACCGAGGGTAGAGACAGGCCTTCATCATCTAACACTATTTTAGAAATATAATAGTAATGTTGTACTTACGTACAAGTGATACGATAATTTTGTATTGATTGTTGAAGCATACGACACATTTTTCAAATGCCCAATTGTGGTCTATCATATATGAATGGTGGAGATCGGGTCTAGAATATCTCATATTACTTTTATATGAAAAAGAACTTTTATAGAATAAAAGGAAGTTGTGCGAAGGCAGGTGAACATGGACGCAAATGTAGGCTAAATGGGAGGGCCCGACGAAGAGAAGATACCGGTACGAGATCGAGTTGTGACCATTCATCCCACCTTTTCTCTGTTTGGTATATCTTTCTTTTGTCCTTTTGTTTCCGATGTTTTCCTTGCAGTACGAATCAAACCTCTTGCTAGGTTCTAATCAATTCTAGTATTTATGCGCAACTTGTAAGAGAAAATTGACTTCACTTGCTTTAATTAGTTAGATTATCCAATTTGCAAACTTGATGCGTGAATGGAGGGAAAGACCTATATATTTCACGTGAATCCTATTCAACAAAGGGTTAGACTTCCAAGCACATATTGAATGGGCGGACGAAAGAACATCGATTTCAGACCATCTCAAATAATCATGCCCAATACTCTAAGAGTGCGTTTGGTTTAGCATTTTGAAAGCTCATTGGGGAAATGCAAAGCAGTTTAGCCTAAGGGACTTTGGGCAAATGCAAAGACTGTTTGGTAAATTACGCTTTGAAAAGCAACTTTGAAACAAATGCTGTTTGGTAAAAAAACACATTTAGAAAGCCCATTTGAGTGATTAATATTAGCTTTTTTAGTTTTTATATGTTTAAAATTGACAAAATAATGCATGCAACTTCTTTTAATTTAAATTTTGACGACAATGCTAAAATATATCAAATGGAAAAAATTCACATCAAAGTGGTCTCTTTCTTAATTAAAAAAAACATTTATTATAATAAATGGAATAACATCTGTCCCGAGGAAATAAATTTATTATCCTTTAAAATTACATACATCCTTAAATATTTCCTAAACTTAGAGCCATTTGATCAAGCTAGAATACTATGTACAACAAACCTTGATACAACACAGTTTCTCAAATATCTATTCTCTGTTTACATGCAAAGCGTACATAAAAGTTCAAATGCTCCTGTCATAGATAGAATTAAAGGTCATTGTAGCACATAAGCTGCCATGTCTTTTGACCACAAAGATGATTTGTCTGGCCTGCTTGACTCCCCAGATGAAGTGGAGGATGAATCCTTTGAGTGACCTTTCAGACCTTCATCAGCAATTAGATCCATGAATTTTGAAAGTGACAAGGTGTCGATATTTCACCGTCATTAACCTCAGCTAAGCTCATTAGCATCTTCACGACAGTCAACATGGATGTTTGAAGCCCCGGTATACCCCTGTGTTCGAGAAGACCAATCTTCATGAATAGGCATGCCTCTTACCTATGATGTTCCCCATCCAAAGATGTACCACTAAGATCATTAGCTCCCCTTTCTTGTGCAACTTCCATGCCCATAACACATTGTACATGTAGATCAACAGATACATGCATTTGCAGCATCACAACTCAACTTCTAAGCCAACAAGAGCAAGAAAGTCTCCAAACCCCAAGCCTATCTGTCCACATAATCCCCGTTAAACACGGAACCGATTTTCACAAGAAAGACCCTCCTTAACAGGAAAAACCATTGTGAAGTTGCCCATGAACATCCAGGTTGCATAACATAACACAAAATTGACATGTATTCTTTATACCCATTCATTGCCCACTCATTCTAGCAAGTATCAGCTATATGAATAAACATCCATGTTGCAAAACAAAACACAAAAAACCAAAGTGCATAACTCGTGAATCGGCACGTATGACTTTGATAGCAAAAAATTTGTTGCAACATAATACAAACTGGGATGCTAGATTAAGCATACATATAGCACCAAATAAGGAGCAGATCAGGGCATCAACAAATTTGGGCAGCATGAGTTAAAGAACCTACTGTAAACAGGTGAATGAACACCCCAAAGCAGGAATGGGACTATGATGGATAGCAATTAAATGAAGTTCCATAAGGTCATTCCGCATCCACGCATCACTCAATGCACTCACCCCTCCAGTCAAACTCTCCAGAACTCAATCTTCTTCTCGATCGAGAGCCCCGAGACTTGGCATTCTCGCCCTGGTGGGGATATCAAACAGAACAAAGAGAGAGAGACAATAGTCAGCAAAAAATGCCGCGGTGACATCGACCCCAGCGACGATCCCGACCTCGATCCCGACGACGCCGTTGACGAAACCGACTCGCGCATCGGATCCTCGACGCCAGCGTGGCCCGGATCCTCCGCGGTGCCATACGCGAGCACGAGGTGGAAGCTCTCGGACGTCCGGTTCCATCCCACCCAAGACATTCCCGATCGGGGATCTGCCGACCTCGCGCGCCGCTCACCGGCCTCTCACCGGCCTCTCGGTCGATCGATCGCGGTAGTCATCTTCGTCGGCGGCGGCGACATTGGCCGGCGGCGGCGGATCGGAGGACGGCAGTCGAAATCGCAGTGAGAGAGCGATGGGGAAGGGTGCAGAGCGTGGGGGAGGGTGGAGAGAGAAGGCGATCTGGGGTTTTAGTTTCGAAATGGGTAAAATTGGTTTTCAATAAAGTTTTGAGGGTAAAATAGGTAATCTACTAATTTTCATTAAATGAACTCTTTAACGTTCTGAAAATGCCGAAAGCTCATTAAGTTTTGAGCATTCCCAATGGCTGGCTTTCATTTGAAAGCTCTTTGGGAATGATTGCCAAATGCTCCAAATTTTCTCTAATGGGCTTTGGGGCTCAAAAGGGCTTTTTAAATGTCGAACCAAACGCACCCTAAACCTTATGGCGAAGGAAATTAACATGCCTTGCTAACTTGACCGGAGTAGATCCATGTAGTATTTTCACAATTCATATTGCACAAAAATCAAGGAACCTTGTATAGCAAGCCTAACAAGCACTTGCAATGATGTCAAGAGCAATACCATCACAGTACAACTCGCAATCGAACTCTCATGTAGTAAACCCTAGGATATAATCGCTTGCAACGGGGGCTCCATGAGCGAATGAGAAAGCATCTCCGAAAAAGATTGAAGAGGACGTGGAGGGATGGGGCTTGGGACATTTGAGAGGAAGAGCAAAGAAGAATTTCCATCCACGCGACCACAAAGATTCTACCCTCAGCCCAATTCATCACTACACCCACATTTCAGACCAGTTCAGTATCTATTGAGAATTTATCCCTATTTTATGAATCATTCCCTCTCAAAATTTTGTTTTTCTTTTTTTAAGGAAGCGAATTTATATTTGAAAGGACAGTATATTCCTCTTTAACCCCCCCCACCGCTAAAAAGATTCTTGTAAAGAAAAATTTATAGCTAGGACAAATGTTGCGCTCACAAATAACCACCATTTATAAAAAAGATTGCATCATTTATATGTGCAAAGAATCAATTGAGATAATTGGATCAATAGCAAACATAGGTACCATCGCGGAACATCATAACATCGTTTTCTTTCGTTCCTTTTTCACTGTCGATGTACTTAATAAATATCTACATCTCTTTCAGAACTTTTCATTTTTCCAAACATGAAAATAAGACATGAGAGATTTAAGAAAAGCCGGCCTCTTTATTTCAATACTAAGGAAAGAAAAGGAAATATGCACAATGGCATCGAACTTACTTAAGAGAAACAAAGAATGTACTGTCAATGCAAAGAAGATTTTATACATGTAATTATGTCCACATTTGATTGGAGAGTTGTAATTATCTGATCTCTCATATGAAAGACATATAAGATCACTCGAGTATAAACTTTTTACATTATTCTACTAAAGATCTAATGAGGCGATATGGTGTTCATGTTGACCTAATGAATGTTTCTTTGATATAATTACTTGTGTAGGCCGTTGAAAACAAGACGTGTGAAATAAAATCTATCTGGTGAACATTTAGTACATGTCTCACTCTCATATATCCCAAACCTATCATTAGTAGCTATTGATTTTTCTTTCTCTGGAGAATATCTAGAATAGAAAGGGGCCAAATTCAAATTATGCTAGCTATACATAGTTTGAGCATAGATGCACTTTTCTTATTCCAATCGGAGAATATCAAGCGAGCTCAATCACTGTGATATATATTTGAGAAATAACAATTAATGAACAAAGTAAGCATCGCATAATGTATCAGAAATCGATTTTTCTTTCTTATTTTTTCTTTTTTGTAGTACTTGATGCTAAGTATTTTTTGTAAAGGCATAATTTTCGCAAGACGCATCCTGATTTACAGCACCGAAATGATTCTTCGAGATCTTGATTGAGTTGACTTTAGTGGGAGAAGTTTACATATTTGATAGTTTTCCCTCCATCAGAGTCAATTTGATCGAGCAGATCTTAAACTCCGTTTAAGGGATTTGCTTAAAAAGAATTAAAAATTTTCTTGTTCATTTTATTGGCCAAGATTAGGACTAAATGAGGACGTCACTTAGAAAACACGTATTCAGTTTCTGGCTTTTGCCGCTTCCAAAGGGACTTTTTTCTGTATATATATATATTTCAGTTAGATCTAACTTTGAATTCTTTAGCAGTCAAAATATTTAATGCCGGTTTAGGACAGTAAATTTCTGAATTATTCAATAGGATGGTTTCGTGTCCACAAAGCTTTTGAAGGACGGAAAATCGAATATCGACGTCAAAAAAGTTTAGGGACGTTTTTTAATTTTTTAGAAGATGTCAACATGTAGTTCTTCCGTTAAAATTACTTGTAAAAGTGATGATTGTTTCTGGTATGTGGATGTTTCTTTGCTGTTGGGATTTGCAATGTCATTTGACTGTATTATTGCCATTTGCGATGAACGTCGTGATCCCACCTAACTGATCCAGCCGAAAGTATAATTTCAATACATTGAAATAATCGATCTAGCTGAAATCCATGACACGTTGATGTCCCAAATGTCTACATTATTGAGAAGCTTGAGTGTTGGAACTGGTCCTTCCCTTTGTTTGCCGTCATTCTATATGCTTTTTTGGCATCCTCTTTAGCTAAATAAATTTTGCATACATCGTCACGCCACCAATTAGAATAAAACTTAAGTCTCAGTCTATCCGTCGATAGCAAAGCGAAATTAGTTAGCCCAACTCCAAAGTCAAACCAAGACACTCTTTTCATTCTATGGAGCAAACCAAGATGGCATTGCGTGTATTTATAAAGCACAAATCATAAGCAGGATTTACCCTAAATACGCCCAACTAAAAGGAAACAGAAAAGTGTGCTTTGATCTCCATATGTATACATGGCTCCTCACCTCCATATCCAGAGAATTAGTCATGGCATCCCGGGCATCTTCATTGTCATCGCCGTTTGTTTGCTGAACATTGCTGTTGCAGAGGTAAGCTATTGCTTCAACACACGATTTCTTCAATGTTCATATAAAGATTACACATATTCACCCTTTCATTTGTCATTAGATACATCAGACATGATCGCATAAGATTTTCTAGCTTCTCGATGTTATTTCAATATTGTCATTACTCCTCATAGGATGAGAAGATAGATTTGATCAGATATGTTACGAAACTCTATCACTAGTTCTGAGTTTTAAATTTTCTTCGCCATGTAGTGGCTAAATCATGGAGGCGATCTAAGCAACACGAGAAGCGCTAGGGAGGAGAAGCTGATCGGCCCCTCCACCGTGGGAAACCTACGGTTGAGATGGAAGTTCTTTGCTGGGAAGGACATATCGGCCACCCCAGCGGTGGCCGATGCAGTGGTGTACTTCCCCTCATGGAACGGTAACTTGTACGCAGTGAACGCGCTCGACGGCAGCCTAGTCTGGAAGCAAAACCTGAGTGAGCTGACGGGACTCAAAGGCGTGGGGACCGTAGCGAACGTGACGTTGTCGAGGTCAACCCCGACGATTGCCAGGAAGCTCTTGATTGTCCCGATCTATGGACCGGGGGTCGTGATTGCCGTGAAACGATCAAATGGGAGGCTAGTTTGGTTGACCCAACTTGATCCACATCCTCTGGCTGTTATTACAACATCCGGAACGGCTTATATGGGGTTAGTCCAATGCTCTTTAAAGAGAGAAAATTTGGGAAACTTATTTTCATTCGATTGGATAGTATTTTGAGTCAAGCATTTAATTTAACTCAAAATACTGTGATAGACGTATTGCGAATTGGAAATGAAAAGTCAACTTCGATCACACCTTTTTTATTTATGATTTGTTTGATTTATTAGAATGATTCTACACTCTAAAATAGTATATCTTCAACCATTTCATTTTGGCATGTTACCAGAAACATTATTAATACTCGACTATTAAATTGAAAATGCGGCAAAGTTGACTCTTCAATCTCAATATTAGTAGTTTATTGATGATCTCATTTCTCTTCCATTTGACTCTCTCTCTCTCTCTCTCTCTCTCAGGGCATTTTACGTTGGAGTATCGTCGACAGAAGAGGGGTCACCTGCAGCCAAATGTTGCACCTTCAGAGGCAGTTTGGTTAAGCTAAACATTCTATCCGGAGAGATCCTATGGCAAACCTACACGCTCCCGGATAACGGCGGGGAACTTGGAGGCTACGCTGGAGCCTCCATATGGGGCAGTAGCCCCGCGATAGACCCCAAGAGGAGGCTCGCTTATGCAGCCACGGGCAACCTCTACACCGCCCCAGCCAAGGTGCAAGAATGCCAAGCGAGGCAAAACAATCAGACGACCCCCCCAACCGCGCCCGACCAATGCATCGGGCCTGATGTGAACTTCAATTCGATCATAGCGTTCGAGACGGAGACAGGAAGGATCAGGTGGGCACGGCAGTTAGGAGGGTACGACGTGTGGTACGTTGCTTGTTTGGTGCCCAACAGTACCGATTGTCCAACTGGGCCTAACGAGGATGCTGATTTCGGAGAGGCTCCAATGCTGATCACGATCTCCACGAATGGAACGGAGCGCGACATTGCAGTCGCGGTACAAAAGAGCGGGTTCGCATGGGCTGTGGATCGTGACTCTGGGGATATAGTATGGTTTAGAGTAAGTATTGTGTTATTCATTCTTTTCTATCTAGGAGAATAAATTTTTTAGCGCTACCAATGAACTAAGTGAAACAAATTTAACAAAGTTCATTATTTTATATTCCAAATATAATTCTTCTCGACATGACAGCTGGCAGGACCTGGTAGTATTGAAGGGGGAGGCACATGGGGCGCGGCCACCGACGGCAAAAGGGTCTACACTAACATTGCCAATGGCAATCGAAACAACTTTACCCTTGCTCCCTCGACCCAAACGACGACGGCAGGCGCGTGGGTCTCCCTGGATGCGTGTTCTGGAGAAATACTATGGTCTACGGCTAACCCGAGCAATGATACTGCACCCGCACCGGTTTCTGTGGCGAATGGGGTCATTTTTGCAGGTTCCGTGGCTCCTGAGGGGCCCGTGTATGCGATGGATGCCGAGACGGGCAAGATACTGTGGTCCTACAATTCAGGAGCCACGGTGTACGGAGGGATATCGATAAGTTGTGGCTGCATTTATCATGGGAATGGGTATAAGTTGGGCGTAACAGCATCTCTCCATCCAACTTGGACTGGAGGGACTGATCTTTATGCTTTGTGTGTCAAGTAAGAAACCTAATAGTTAGTTTCTTGAGTCACAATCCATATGGAAAGAAGTTGGTCGTACAATATATCTTTTGCTCCATTCTCAAGGCAAAATGTATTATTATCAAGAAATAAAAATGGTTTGTCAGAAGTGAAATGCCATGACCGTCTGCAAAATCAATTCACCTGAAATTCACAAAGAGCAAGGGAGAGAGGGAGAGGGAGAGGGAGAGAGAGAGAGAGAGAGAGAGAGAGAGTATGTCACTTATATATTACTTGGGTGAGTGTTCCAATGGGCATGCACGGCAAAACAAAGCAAACCTTCTTATCACGAAGCTAATACATACTCAAGCACTTGAAGGCTGACCTTATTCTGAAGGTATATATCATGTGGCACCAGGAGTTCCCCCAAACACTTCACTAGGAACTCCGCTTCTGTTTTCTTCTTTCCTTTTCAAATCCCCATTGAAGTGCTCAGGAGAACTCTAGGGGACACTTGATGAGTGCATTGCCTTGTTTGGCCTCGAAAGCATCTGTGCGAGCTCCAAAACTTCGATTTTCTTTTATGTGCTTGGTCTGGTGAGCTAAGGAACCAACTCTCCCACCGCATTTATTTATGAGCTGGAGTTGCTATTTTAGAAGCTTTCAGAATAATCACCGGCAAGTGCTTGAAAGCTCAGTCAACCGCCCATCAAGCTTGAACATAGCCTCAGCTCTCGGCCAGATGACTCCTCAGAGAATATTTCTTGTGGGCACGAGAGCTGCAATGTCGGCTTATTTGCTTTTGACCTCATCCCCTCTTTTCCAGCTTTTCTTGTGACAACAAAAGCATCGTGAATTTTGTTAGAACTTGGAATGGAGCGCCGGCATGTGATGCTGCCTGTTTGCATCAATTTGCATCAAGAGCTTCCTTCTTTAGAGGTTCTGATTTATATTTAAGTTGCTGAAAATTGAAGATGTGGCAAGTAGCTGTATGGATTAGTACACAATACTGTACAGCATAGTTAAGTCTGTAAAACTATCTTTAAAACTGCTTATGATGGTAGCTAAGGGAATTTCAAATCCAAGCTTAATTTATAGAATTTTTCAAGTGGGGTGCTCTGTTAGTAACCCTTTTTCTCGGTTTATACCTAATCTATTCTACCTACAAAATATCATGCTCACCACATGAACATGGACAACGATGTGGGCAATATGTATACGAGCAGTACTTACGTGAACATACACGGCAGGATTTATGAGCCCAATGCATCTAAGCTATTAGATCGAGTTGATCATGTGGGCCCACCATATATTAACCTAAATGTGTGTGTATATACATATATTGGTAGGATGTGAGACCTCTTCTCTCATTTGTATATTTGATAGGATTCAATTCCGTTGAAGCTTTGGATGATGAACTAGCTCCCACTTACTTTTCTAGCAAGATAGGAGTAATCTCCTCCGACACTATAAGAAAATTAAGAGAAATGCTGGAAACGTGTGCAAAAATTGGTCACGGTTTTTATTTGTCTAAAGAAATTTTGCATTCATTACCAAAACAATATATGAAAAGATCTATAGAAAATCCCAAAATTCACCACAACAAAGCAAGGTCATAAAGCTGCAAAGTAAATCAAAATCCAAAAAATAAGCTATATCATCAGAGCATGATTGATAGAGATACACGCGTGCTTGTCCTTCAAAATCAGATCCATAATTGCATTCAAGCAAAAAGATCGGTGGCACCTAATTATACATCATTATAGTAACTAGCATGTGTCGAGATTTGTATCTATAATTATGGCTTTGCCTTTCGGTGATGTAATCCTAGGTTTGGCCCCAACATTACTGTAGGAGACAACAGAAACATGTTGAACAACTTCAAATCTGATAAGCAAACCCTTTAGGAAGTGCAAGATGCCAAAGTTTTTAACAAAAACATGTTGAACAAGCATAGATCTAATACACTGGAGCTGTTTGTCGCGACCCTTCCGAATTTTTTGAAGGTGAATTATTCGAAAGGGTTAATAGATTACTAAGTCCGAAGACTTGGCACGGACCCTCCCAAGTCCTACCAATCGCGACTTGATAGAAATTAATTCATTTAAACATGCAATTTCAATTTGGAGCCGCCACTAACCAATTAGGGCCGGTTAGAAACCCAAGTAAAGTATGGGAGAATACTTTACTATTGCGAACAGAGATTCAATAAGTCGGGGACATGGTTACGCTAGATTAGTCTAACGCCCTTTCGGTACCTTTTATTTTAATTTTAAAAATATTTTGCAGGCAATGTTGATTAATTTAAACCTAAGCTACTAACATGCAAATGGTGGTCATGCGAGTGCGCAATCAAAAAAATAACATTCAAATAAAAAATGCTAATAAAATTGCATGTCCTAAACATGATTTCTAAATGACATGACATCTAATTTTTCTTTTTCTTTTTTTAAAAAAAAGTTAATTATATGCAATCTTAATCTAAATTTAATATGCATGGATTTTACTTTAATGATATGTGAGATGCAATTCATATGATATGACTTACTTATCACTATTTGTATGCAATCTAATTTATATAATCCTAAATATGCATGTCTTTACGTGATATGGGATAAATGCATACATGGTATTTTACTGCACGCTTTCTTTTATGATTTTATTTTAATGATGATTCATTTTTTAATGCATATATGCAACCTATGCTAAATGATGATATGAAATGAGATTAATTATGAATTAACTTATTAACTAACCAAGGAAAAAATCTTTTTTTTTTGATAACATAATGTTTCTTTTTTTTATTGAAAAGAAAGTAACTTAATGGTGCAATGATCATCTTTTAGCATTTTCTTTTTTATTAAAAAAAACAATTAAACTATAACTCATATGGCATGCATAACATTTTTTGTTCCTCTTTTTGTTTTACTAAATGAAAATTGACTTAATCTAAAACTAATTAGACTAACTAAAGTGAATGATATTCTAATCCTAAAAGCTATATAAAAAATCAAGACATGCCAACATTATTTAAATTAGCCCTAACAAAAATCACCCATCTAAAAGTATAATCTAAAAATTATAATCCTATAAATGCAATTCTAATTTACTAACCCTAAAAATACAATCCTAATTTACTTAGACCTAAATGCTCTAATGCAATATTTAGATTTTTATGTACTTTTTGATTTTTGATTTTTTTACTTTTTTAATCTTTCCAAACAAGTAATTATTTAAAAGAATGAACATAAGAATTAAAATAACCGAAAAAATAATCCGTTGTCTCACGGATTAAATTAACAATTATTTTAACTCTATAATAATCTAACAATTGAAATGGTATTAAAATTCCTAAAAATTAAAGTAATTAAAAAAATGACCCGACGTCTTACGGGTCAAATTAATAATTACCTTAATTTGAGATAAAACTCCTAATGTCTACAACATCTACAAATTATTGACATACAATACTACAATTCAAATAATTAAACTAAAAAAATAAGCTAACATAACATAAAAAAATAAAAATATACTAACTAATTTTCCTTCCTTCCTTTATTTTCACGCAAAGCTTGCTCGTGCAAGGCTAGTCACCGAAGCAGTGGATCTCCAAGGGAAGCTGGCTTATCAGTCCGGCAAAGGGGATCCGGCAAGGGCGGCTGCAAGTGACGCAGGGACACGGAGCGCGGCTACTGGGCGTCGCGGACGGACTGTTGAAGCGTTGCAGTGGTAGACGGATGGGCTGAGGCGCGGCGCCGGGTGTTCGCGGCGTCAGTCCGGTGTTGGCCGGCGGCTCGGGCGGCTGGTGCGTCGCGGGCGGAAGTCACCAGCGAGGGGGATTCGACAGGCCGATCGGGGACGACACGGATGGAGTGGCGAGGGCTGCCGTCGGCTGGGTCGGCGAGGAGGGCTCGCGGAAGAGGTTCGAGCTGCTGTAGGTCGCGACAAAAACCAGTGGTGTGTTGCTGTGGGCGTCGCTCGGCACAAGGGGACTCGAGATCTGTAAGGGCGTCGCTGAAACAGAAGCCTCGTCGCGGCTGGGGGCGAAGCGACGCGCGGGGCGAAGTGGACGGCGGTGGTTGCGCGGTCAGGCGGAGCGGCAACGGTAGCTCGGTGGCGCGGAGGAAACGGGCAGCAGGAACGTCGTTTGCTGGTCTTCGGCTCCGGGCAGCGTCGGCACGTCGGTCGCTGGGTTGAGCGGGCAGTGAAACAGAAGCGGAACCGGTGGCTGGGGAAGAGCAGGGCCGGCGGTGCAGAGCTTCGGTCGTCGGAGGCAGCAGGCGGAGGCGTCGGCACAGGGGTGCGGTGGTGCGGCGGCTGGCAGCAGTACAAGATCGGCGGGTTGCAGGGACACCGAATGGGAGCTCACGAAGAAGATGAACAGTGGTCCATCTTTTGCTTTTTCTTCTTCCTTTTTACTTTTTCTCTCACTTGGCACTCTCTCTCACCTCACCTGTTTCTCTCACTCTCTGACGAAACCACTCTCACCTTTTCCTATGCCTCACGTCATCTCTCTCCATATTTTCCTCTCTTCACTATTTCACTTCTTTTTTTTTACAAAGAGAGCTCCCCCTTCTCTGTTTTCTCTCTTTTCACTTTTCAATTTTTTTTTACGAAAAGAAAACCCCCCTGCTCGGTTATGAAGCCTCGCATTTTATAGTGAAAACGCTCAAAGTTGTTAAAGATTTGCAAATATTCGTTCAACCATCCAACAGTAAAAAGGCTCCAAAATCACACAATCGAAATTTTTTAAATTTTGAAATGAAGATATGTGTTCAACAAGAAAAACGCTTCATTATTCAATTTCTTTCGAAATCTCTCTCCATAAACCCAAATGTTTTATTTTATTTATTATCCTCCATTTTATTTTAAAAAATAAATAAAATATAAAAAAATCCTAAATTAGGTGTCAACACTGTTGTGCACATCACTAAAACTAGAGGCCAAGTACTCATTCATTAAAATTCCTAAATCTAAAATTACAACGGGAGAGAAAGCTCTTAGATCTAAAATTAGGAGAGTAGAGCTCCTAGACCTAGATCTAGATAAGTAAGAGACAAAGGAAAATAGAAGGAAAAGCAACCAAAAAGGGAGAGGAGGAAGAGATCTAGTTAAATTTCTTCCCTCAAAGAAAGACTAAAATTTCAGAGAGAGAGAGAGCCATTTTCACCGTGCGTTGTTCATTATGATTATGCAGTCATGATTATATCCATCTTTTTTTCTTTTGAACTTTAGCATACCCAAAAATGCAATGGAAGATGCAATGGAAGATGTGAAAATCCATGTAATCTTAAGCTCCCTCACTTTAAGTAAGTCATATGAACTCATTGCTAGCCAAAATGGGAAAAGTGCTAAAAAAGTCCTAAACCTTTTGCCTTTGTGCCGATTTAGTCCTAAACCTTTTTTTGGTGCCAATTCAGTCCTAAACCTTTTTAAGTTGTGCCAATTTAGTCATTTCCGGCTAATTTTGGCCGGATTTTGCTGACTGGACGCCGGCCGGCTGACGTGGCATGACCGGCGCTGACGTGGACAGCTTTTAATAATATTTTTTTATTTTTTATTTTTAAATATTTTTTTAAATATTTTTTAAATATTTTTTATTTTTTATTTTTTTATTTGTGTTTTTCCTCGGCGGTCGCCGCCGCCGAAGCGACCACCGGCGAGGGCGAGGCGACCTCGCCGGATCGGCGAGGTCGAGCCTCGCCGGCCATGCCCTCGCCGGATTCGGCGAGGGCGAGCCTCGCCCATGGCCGCCTCGCCGGATCGGCCATGGGCGAGGCTCGCCTCGCTTCGGCCGATTGCCGAGGTCCGGCGACTCCGCCGAAGAGACCGCCGGCGAGGGCGAGGGCGGCGAGGCTCGCCCTCGCCGGATCCGGCCCGGGCGAGCCTCGCCCATGGCCGCCTCGCCGCACTCGGCCATGGGCGAGGCTCGCCTCGCCGGATCCGGCGAGGTCGAGCCTCGCCGGCCCTCGCCCGATGGCGAGATCGGGCGAGGGCCGGCGAGGCTCGACCTCGCCGGATCCGGCGAGGGCGAGCCTCGCCCGCCCCCGCGCCACCGGGAGGTCGAGATCCGGCCCGGTCCGACCAACGCAAGGCACAAAAAGGACCGAGGCCTACCGGAGCTTCGGCGCTTGAAACCAGTGCGGCCGTAGGCCGACGGCCGCGGCTCAGTGCGGTGGCCGGCGGTCTACCCCCTCCGACCGTCTCGCCCCGCTCGAACCCCCTCACTCGCCGGATCCGGCAAGCCGGCGGGGCTCGCCCCCGCCGGCCGGGCCTCGAGGGCGGCCTCGCGCGGGCCGGCGAGGCTCGCCCTCGCCGCCCGCGCGAGGCCACCCCCGCGGCCACCGGCGAGGTGGCCGGCGAGGTCGACCTCGACCTCGTCGGCCGTCGCCCGGCCGGTCGCCAAGGTCCGGTGACCGGCCGGAGGAATTAAAAAATAAAATAATAAAAAATAATAAAAATAAAAATAAAAATATTAAAAATATTAAAAATATTATTAAAAGTTGTCCATGTCGGCCCGGCCGGCGTCCAGTCAGCAAAATCCGGCCAAATTGGCCGGAAAGGACTGAATCGGCACAACTTAAAAAGATTTAGGACTAAATCGGCACCAAAAAAAGATTTAGGACTAAATCGGCACAATGACAAAAGGTTTAGGACTTTTTTGGCACTTTTCCCTAGCCAAAATAGATGCATGATTTTTTTAATTTTACATTCTTGGAAAGTGAGAATGGTGTGTATGGAGTTGATTTTACATTTTTCTTTTGAGACGCACTCCGACTTTTCTCAAATTGAAAGTGGTTGAAACCTTTAAAAAATTGTGTTATATTGACACATACATTTACCTGTAATTCCTTCATGGCTTTTCAAATCTATTTAATATTTTAAACTTCAACAGGGAAGTAAAAGATTTGATTTTAAGATGTCAAAAATCTACGCAAACAAAACGGTGAGCTTGACTTCTTGATATTCAGATACATCGACGTGGTAGGTCATCACAACCTTGGGCGTTGGCCATGCACGAGACGAATTTTCTTAGGACGGTCGATGTACAATTGCTCCAGTTCTCAGTCAAACCGTTATGAATGGCAAGATCCCCCACTCAAGCTAGTTATTGCATAAGCTGCCATGTTCATGCTTCACTTTCGTGGAGATAAGAATGACCTGACAGAAAGAGAGAGGTGTGATATCTACGTCCTGCGCGCACAAGCGAGCTTTGCACGGTTAGGGTTTTTCTTGACCACATTTCCTCTAAGAAAACGTTTATTACCTCAGGAAAGATTGAGTTTTGACGTTGAAGATACATAAATGCTCTACGCATGTCGACAAAGGAATGATTCAAACTTAACGAAACAGAAAGTTCGTTACATGTGAGATAGTGAGACCGAGGAATACACATTTATCTATCTATGTACATCGTATGAAGGGATTATCGCAGCGGTAATGAAGCTCCAACTGGTCAACGTGTGTCTTAGTCTGTCGGCATGCAGAAGCGCGGATTTTTCATATTTTCTCACTGCTTCTGTTTATGAGTAAAAATATTTGATGTAGTGGCTAAACCGTGGAGGCAATTTGAGTAGCGTGGGCTTCAATTCGATCATTGCATTCGACATCAAATTGGGGAGGATATCAGACGGGCACGACAAATCGGGGGATATGACGCGTTTTACTTTGCTTGCTTGGCGCATAATAATCCCAACTTCCTCCTGGGCCAAACTTGGATGCGGACTTCCCATGTTACTCAGTATATCAGCGAATGGCAACAGGCGAGACACCATAGCTGCCATGCTAAAAAGTGGCTTTGCTCGGGCTCTAGACCGAGACACAAGACACATAGTATGGTTCAAAGTACCTACACATTGTCACTCCTGGGAAACGTTAATTTTGCTGCATGCTACGCATTCTTGTATCACTATGTAAACATTGTAGGCATTAGATGGATCCTGCTCCAACCAGGGCTAGTGCTTCTTAAAGTATCAGTGAATCAAGATGAGCTAATTGAATCATTCTTGCAACAGATTGTAGATTGGCACCTTAACAACCTTACACGAGCCCTTCATAAACCCTGTAAAAGTAACGCGAACAATTAGATTTCACACACAAGAACATTCTTGAAATTGCAATACCATAATATCAATCCGCAAATCAACGGTTAACTCCCTTGTGCTAGCTTTGCCATGACTCGTGAGCATCGACAGAGACGAAATTTATTGTCACGCATCATCAGGAGTTCCCCCAAACACTTCAGTAGGAAAATTATGAATAAGCTGATGAGAGAAAATTCTCGACAAGTTCCCAATGAAGTGTTCAGGGGAACTCTAGAGGCAACCTGACGTTTTCATTCACTGTTTTTGCTCTTTTGACTATCTATTGCTTGCTCATCTTAGGGTTGCTTGCCCTGGTATTTATAGAGGACTTCCCTTCTTTTCGTTTTCTCCCCTTGCACGAATGCCTTTTCAGCTTCTTGTATCAGTATAATTGTGATTATTCTTCGACAAAAAAATGTCGTACTAATTGTTATACCTATTATTAATTTTACTATGATTAGTCTATGGATTGGTATACGAGTGATGCAACAAATTTTTATTGATTTTTGAAGTGTTTGACTTATTTTATAAATGCTTAGTTATAAGCTAATCTTGTGCCAATGGTAAAGAATGACCTTCATACATCGAACACTATTTTAGAAATATAATAGTAATGTTGTACTTACGTACAAGCGATACGATAATTTTGGATTGATTGTTGAAGCATACAACACATTTTTTAAATGCCCACTAACGGTCTATCATATATGAATGGTGGAGATCGGGTCTAGATTATCTCATATTACTTTTATATGAAAAAGAACTTTTATAGAATAAAAGGAAGATGTGCGAGGGCAGGTGAACATGGACGCAAATGTAGGCTAAATGGGAGGGCTTGACGAAGAGAAGATATCGGTACGTGATCGAGTTGTGACCATTCATCCCACCTTTTCCCCGTTTGGTATATATCTTTCTTTTGTCCTTTTGTTTCCGATGTTTTCCTTGCATGCACGAATCAAACCTCCCGCTAGGTTCTAATCAATGCTAGTACTTATGCGCGACTTGTAAGAGAAAATTGACTTCACTTGCTTTAATTCGTTAGATTATCCAATTTGCAAACTTGACGTGTGAATGGAGGGAAAGACCTATATATTTCACGTGAATCCTATTCAACAAAGGGTTAGACTTCCAACACATATTGAATGGGCGGACGAAAGAACATCAATTTCAGACCATTTCAAATAATCATGCCCAATACTCTGTCGCGAAGGAAATTAACATGCCTTGCTAACTTGACCGGAGTAGATCCATGTAGTATTTTCACAATTCATATTGCACAAAAATCAAGGAACCTTGTATAGCAAGCCTAACAAGCACTTGCAATGATGTCAAGAGCAATACCATCACAGTACAACTCGCAATCGAACTCTCATGTAGTAAACCCTAGGATATAATCGCTTACAACGGGGGCTTGGGACATTTGAGAAGAAGAGCAAAGAAGAATTTCCATCCACGCGACCACAAAGATTCTATCCTCAGCCCAATTCATCACTACACCCACATTTCAGACCAGGTTCAGTATCTATTGAGAATTTATCCCTTTTTTATGAATCATTCCCTCTCAATTTTTTTTTCCTTTTTTTAAGGAAGCAAAATTATATTTGAAAGGACAGTATATTCCTCTTTAACCCCCACCCCCACACCCCTTCCCCCCCCCGGCGCTGCTAAAAAGATTCTTGTAAAGAAAAATTTATAGCCAGGACAAATGTTGCGCTCACAAATAACCACCCTTTATAATAAAAAAAAAAGAAAAAAAAAAAGAAAAAAAGATTGCATCATTTATATGTGCAAAGAATCAATTGAGATAATTGGATCAGTAGTAAACATAGGTACCATCGCAGAACATCATAACATCGTTTTCTTTCGTTCCTTTTTCCCTGTCGATATACTTACTAAATATCTACATCTTTTTGAGGACTTTTCATTTTTCCAAACATGAAAATAAGACATGAGAGATTTAAGAAAAGTCAGCCTCTTTATTTTTTTTTTTTGGTAAAAAAAGTCAGCTTCTTTATTTCAATACTAAGGAAAGAAAAAAAAATATGCACAATGGCATCAAACAATGAGTGTATTGTCGATGCAAAGAAATTTTATACATGTAATTATGTCCAAATTTGATCGGAGGGTTGTAACTATCTGATCTCTCATATGAAAGACATATAAGATCACTTGAGTATAAACTTTTTTACATTATTCTACTAAAGATCTAATGACGCGATATGGTGTTCATGTTGACCTAATGAATGTTTCTTTGATATAATTACTTGTGTAGACCGTTGAAAACAAGACGTGTGAAATAAAATCTATCTAGTCAACATTTAGTACATGTCTCACTCTCATATATCCCAAACCTATCATTAGTAGCTATTGATTGAATTTTCTTTCTTTGGAGAATATCTAGAATAGGGAGGGGCCAAATTCAAATTATGCTAGCTATACATAGTTTGAGCATAGATGCACTTTTATTATTCCAATCGGAGAATATCAAGCGAGCTCAATCACTGTGATATATATTTAAAAAATAATAATTAATGAACAAAGTAAGCATCACGTAATGTATCAGAAATCGATTTTTCTTTCTTCTTTTTTCTTTTTTGTAATGCTAATATTTTTTGTAAAGGCATAACTTTCGCAAGACGCATCCTGGTTTACAGCAGTGAAATGATTCTTCGAGATCTTGATTGAGTTGACTTTTTTTTTTTGGTAAAGATTGATTGAGTTGACTTTAGTGGGAGAAGTTTAAATATTTTTATAGTTTTCCCTCCGTCAGAGTCAATTTGATCGAGTAGATCTTAAACTCCGTTTAAGGGATTTGCTTAAAAATAATTAAAAATTTCCTTGTTCATTTTTTTGGCCAAGATTAGGACTAAATGAGGACGTCGCCTAGAAAACACGTATTCAGTTCCTGGCTTTTGCCGCTTCCAAAGGGCACTTTTTTCTGTATAAAAAAAATATATATATTTCAGTTAGATCTAAACTTGAATTCTTTAGCAGTCAAAATATTTAATGCCGGTTTAGAAAAGTAACTTAATTTCTGAATTATTCAATAGGATGGTTTCGTGTCCACAAAGATGCTTTTGAAGGACGGAAAATCTAATTTCGACGTCTAATGAGGAGGGATATCTCTCGCTTTCGGAGGATAAAGACAGAGATGGACGTCGAATTTCATCTTCACCTATCAAATACCATTTCCACTTTTTAAAAGGAATAATTACAAAATAAAATAAAATTCTATACTTATTTTATGGATATCAATTTAATCATAAACATTTTAAATTGGCTAATTAAGTTTTGAACATTTTAACGATTTGTCAATATAATTCTTTCGATCAATTGGCTAGCAATCACCAACGTGGATGCCGACCATCTAACGTAACATGATGGACATTGACGTAAACAATTTTTGCATTTTAAAAAAAAAAAAAAAATAATTCTGAATTTTTTCTCCTTTTCTTTCTTTTTTTTTTTTTTTTCATTTATCGATTGCAAGGCCTCATGGCTGGCAACCAACCACAAGTAAGAGTTGGCGAGGTTGACCATTAGGGGTGAGCATGGTCTGGGTTGGTCCGGGCCACCCTCTAACCCTAGGACCAACCCGTACAGTGTCGGTCCTCAATTTTTAGGACCGAGGACCGACCCTATTGAGCCTAGGACCAAGGACCGGACCGACCCAATGGGTTCGGTCCGGTTCCAGAGTCAACCCGGGACCGATCGATAATTTTTCTCATCTTGTTTTTTATACTCCTTAAAAAAGTAAAACTACATTCAAATTACACATCCATCCACAATGCGGTATTGTGTAACTAAACTATAAATACCAATACATATTCAGCAAATTTAAGATGACACAATAATAAAAATTTCGTACCTGCTAACTGCTTATTGAGATATGGGACAAGATAGGGTCCACGATGTGGCGAGCGGGATGTTGCTATTTTTGATTTTGGCAAATTGAAGAACAAAGAAGACAGAATGGAAGAGAACGTACTTTGGGGATGGAAGCCGTGAGGAGATTTATGGCGTAAACTTCACGCCGTTTTGGATGTCGCGAGTCCGTGATTGTGAGGAGTACTTGGTCCTCACGGTGAAGAACGTACTCTGGACTGTGGAGGAGGAGGCCGTGAAGACCTTTACGACGTAAACTTCATGCCTTTTGGAATTGGATACCATCTCTCCGTGACTGTGAGCCTGAGGAGTCAATAGCTTTAACATCATTTTACTTAGGTTTTTTTTTTTTTTTGAATAGAATTTTACTTAGGTTTAAATATATAGAAGAATTATAAATAATATAATATAATATAATAGAAATTTTACTTAGGTTTGAATATATAAAAGAATTATAAATAATATAATATAATATACAGGGTTGGTCCAGGGTTTGACCGACCAAAAACTCTCAGGACCGAGGACCAACCCGCACAGTGTCGGTTCTGGAATTTCAGGACCAAGGATCGACCCAATCCCTTTGGGAACCGGACCAGGACCAGCAGGGTTGGGCCGGTCCAGGGTCGGTCCAGGGTCGACCCTAGACCGCTGCTCACCCCTATTGACCATCACCAATGGCCAAGCAAGGCAAGGGTCACCTCACCGACCCTTGCCTATGGCCAATTGTTGATCATCACGACCAGCCAGAGAAGGAAAACAAAAAAAAAAAGTTCAAAATAATTATTACTTGATTGGTGCTTTGTTGCCTCATAATAATTTTTAGTAAATCATAACATGACATGTGTATTTTAGGCCTACACCTGTATTCAGTGACATCTATATCATTACTTCTACAATCCATGCAACAAAAATCAACTAGTAAGAGAAAAATTTTAACGGAAGAACTACATGTTGACATCTTCTAAAAAGTTTAGGGACATTTTTTAATTTTTTTTAAAAGAAAAAGATAGAAGGATGATTTTGATTTTTGGACAAAAAATAAAGAAAGATGGTGATATTACTCCTTTAAAAAAAAACCTTGATTCTGTCGTACTTTTTGTTATTTATATAGCTTCCTTGTTGAATTAATTGAGGTTAGCAAATATAATAATGTATTGTTTAAATTCCAATAAAAGTCCAAACAGTTGCCCATTTATTTGGAAATGGAAATTGTGGCCGGCAATCCACCGTCATCATCTTGAATGACGGTGGGTGTTAGGCTAGTGTCACGGACCGAAAGTTGGTCGACCCGAGAGATTCCCCGAGGACGACCTCGACTCGTCCGTGGACAACCTCCTGCTCCAACTCGGTTTCCCATCAAGTCTTCTCCCCGAAGTTTCCAAGGGAGGACGACACCGTCATTTTGCCCGATTCTAGAAGTCTCTTTTCATTTATGTCGGTAGATGGTAGTTAAGCACTTATGTCGGTAGTTGAGGCGGTGCGATCTCGCCCGTCGGATGAAAAGTAGATCAACGGATGTAATCCGAGGCCCTCAACTATAAAAGGGGTGTCCTCCTTCGTTGTAATCATCCAACAAAACATTTCAATATCAAAGCTTCCGCTTCCTTTTCAGAGCTCCTCTCTCTAGCTTTCTCTCTCTACGATCCGGGTAAGCGAGCGGGTAAGCGTTCGATCGAGCAAGACTTGGCTTGGGTAGTCCAAATTCGCCCGAGTTGCCGCGCGGTCATGATCCCAATCGATCGGCCCGTGACAAGTGGTATCAGAGCAAAAGAGAGATCCGTTCGAGAGATCAAGGAGCGCCAACTGTTCGAAGGAATGTCGAGCCAAGAAGCTGACATTGTTGGAGAGGCCGTGCAAGTCCAAGAGGACCGCGGTCGGGGAAAGAAAAGAGACGCCTCAAGGGACGTCGTAGCTGTGTTCGATGAGAAGATCGCGAATGTCCGAAGCGCCGTGCGCGAACTCATGGACGGTCTTGACGACGTGCGAGACCGGATCATGGACGTCGACAGCTCGCTCTGTGAAGATTTCACGTCATGCATCAACGAAGCTACCGCCCCATTACACGACAAGGACGAAGCCCTTGAAGCATCGATCGATGTCTTGAAGGAGCGCGTCCAAGTGATCGAGGAAGAAGCTCCGCGCAGGGACGAGGTCGAAGCCATGAAGGCCGAAATCCAAGAGCTCAAGACCGAGCTCGCCTTGTGCAAACTAAGCATCACCAATGGTGCTGTGCCGAACCAAGCAAAGGCCCAAAATTGAGGTGCCAAAGCCGAAAGAATTCAAAGGCGAACGATCCGCCAAGGAGGTGGACAACTTCGTCTGGAGCATTGAGCAATACTTCGGCGCCGTCAACATACACGACGAGTCGACCAAGGTACGAACCGCTTCCATGTTCTTGTCTGATACGGCGATGCTTTGGTGGCGCAATAGGTGTGATGAGGTTAAATGCGGCGCCGATCCCGTGTGCACATGGGACGACTTCGTGCGAGAGTTCCGGGACTACTTTTTCCCCGAGTTCGCTCAACAAGAAGCCCGTAGCAAGCTCCATCGCCTTGAGCAAAGAGGCACGATCCGAGAGTACGTAAAGGAGTTCACCGAGCTCAAACTCCAAATTCGCAACCTAAGCGAAGAGGAGGCTCTCGGAGCGTTCATGGATGGGTTGAAGCCATAGGCACTTCTCGAGCTCAAGAGACGGGACGTGAGTAGCCTGGCGCGTGCGCTGAGCGTGGCCGAGTCGCTCATTGACCTTACCAAGACCGAACCAAGGAGTCGACAAAGAGATTGGAGGTCGGATCGACCTTGCGAGGATGAAGCTGGAAGAAACACTCCCCAAGTCACGCATGAGCAAAGCGGCCGAGCCAAAGCATGGGGAGAAGGGTCTTCCAAGCCAGCCTTCCAAAGGGGTAGACCACCGACGGACTATGCGAGCAGGTTCGATCAACCCCCGCCTTCTCCTTGTTTCATTTGCCAAGGTCCACACTAGACCCAAAAGTGCCCGAAGAAGGGCCGAATCAACGCCCTCCTTGCCCTTGAGGAAGAAAAGGAGGAGACCAAAGAAGAAAAGAGACAAATCCGACTTGGAGCCGTGAAGATGATCAACTCCGTCCAAGCTTGGTCCCCAACCAAAGAAGCCGTGCCGGACACAGAAATGTTCTTCGTGCAAGTTGATGTGTGCGACCGACCACTATACGCCTTGGTCGACACGGGTGCGTCGAACATGTTCATGTCGAAGGAAGTGGCAAAGGCCTTGAACCTTCGCGTGGAGCCGACCGGGAACACCTTCAAGCCGGTCAATTCGGAAGGCGTCCGTGGCGTAGGATCGACTTCGGACGTGGACGTCAAGATTGGCGATTGGAGGGGCAAGATGGATTTCGAGGTAATACCGCTTGACGATTACGATCTCATTCTTGGCATGCAATTCTTCAATAGTGTGAGATCCATGATCGACATGAGGACCAAATGCCTCGTGATCCTCGATCCGGAGTGTCCAACGACGGTCCCCATGATCAAAGGGATGGTCGACACCAAGACTATCACGTCGATCCGACACCTCGACAAGAGCTTGAAGGCCGTCATGGGCATCAACAAGCTGTCCGAGGTGAAACCAAAGGTTGAGTTGGGACCTACCCCAACAAATGCCATGCCAATCCAAGCGCTCTTCCCCGAAGTTGAGTGCGCACCGTGTGCTCCGTCCAAGCCGAAGACCAAACCGCGAGACAAAACCAAATACATCAATGAAGGTTGCGGTCCATCATATGAGAGCGTCCGCACCAAACAAAACAAGAACAAAAGAGCCCGCGCCAAAGCCCGTGCTCGTGCCAAGAAGGCCAACCTCCGAGCTGTGAGCGACGAGGGCGTCGCTCGAATGAGTGGGGGAGAATGTCACGGACCGAAAGTTGGTCGACCCGAGAGATTCCCCGAGGACGACCTCGACTCGTCCGTGGACAACCTCCTGCTCCAACTCGGTTTCCCATCAAGTCTTCTCCCCGAAGTTTCCAAGGGAGGACGACACCATCATTTTGCCTGATTCTAGAAGTCTCTTTTCATTTATGTCGGTAGATGGTAGTTAAGCACTTATGTCGGTAGTTAAGGCGGTGCGATCTCGCCCGTCGGATGAAAAGTAGATCAACGGATGTAATCCGAGGCCCTCAACTATAAAAGGGGTGTCCTCCTTCAGTTGTAATCATCCAACAAAACATTTCAATATCAAAGCTTCCGCTTCCTTTTCAGAGCTCCTCTCTCTAGCTTTCTCTCTCTACGATCCGGGTAAGCGAGCGGGTAAGCGTTCGATCGAGCAAGGCTTGGCTTGGGTAGTCCAAATTCGCCCGAGTCGCCGCGCGGTCACGATCCCAATCGAACGGCCCGTGACACTAGCATCACCCTTTGATTTTTGTCACTTTCAGATAAATTGCATCCTCCAAATCCCACTTATTTACAGAAATTAGCATTTTTAGTTCCAAACTGCCTTCCAAAAAAAAAAAAATTGAAAAAACAACCCACAAACCCTAAATTTTTGTTTCGACCAAAAATAAAATAAAATACCCAACATTGGGTTCTCTCTCCTCCACCATCTCTCCGCACCCAGTCGCCGGCCGGCCACCGCCGAGCCCCCTGCAGTCTCCATCCGAGGCTGATGTTGGTTGCCACCTCAAATCTGGTCTAGATCGAGGTGGGGCCACCTGATCTGGACCATACCATATTGGGGCTTGGTCTACCGTGGCAATCTCCGTAGGACACCTGCAAGCTTTGTGACAAAGCTTGCATGGTCACAGAGCTTGTCGTGCACGCCCGAACTCTGCAATCAAACCCATCTTGTTTGATGCCAAGCTCGCAGCTCGCACGAGCTCCCCTGACCGCGAACCATGAGCTCCGTGAGAGAGAGGAGAGAGGGAGGGTCTATGGGTGAGAGCTCGGTGGTAAGAGACACTAGAGGCAGCTGCAACCTCGACGAGGGGTGGAAAGAGAGAGCCTCTACCGTGGGGTGAGCGTGAGTAAGAGGGTGGAGGAAGAGAGAAAGGGAGAGGAAAAGACATAGGTCTAGGGGTTGTGTATTCTGAGTTTGTAGGAGAAGTTGAATTACTTGTAAAAGAAGTGATTGTTTTCGGTATGTGGATGTTTCTTTGCTGTTGGGATTTGCAACGTCATTTGACTGTATTATTGCCATTTGTGATGAACATCGTGATCCCTTCCCACCTAACTGATCTAGCCGAAAGTATAACTTCAATACATTGAATTAATCGGTCTAGCTGAAATCCAGGACACGTTCATGTCCCAAATGTCGATATTATTGAGAAGCTTGAGCGTTGGAACTGGTCTTTCCCTTTGTTTGCTGTCATTCTATATGTTTTTGGCATCCTCTTGAGCTAAATAAATTTTGCATACATTTTCACGCCACCAATTAGAATAAAACTTAAGTGTCAGTCCATACGTTGAGAGCAAAATTAAATTAGTTAGCCCAACTCCAAAGTTAAACCAAGACACTCTGTTCATTCTATGGAGCAAACCAAGATGGCATGGCGTGTATTTATAAAGCACAAATCATAAGCAGGATTTACCCTAAACACGCCCAACTAAAAGGAAACCGAAAAGTGTGCTTTGATCTCCATATGTATACATGGCTCATCACTTCCATATCCAGAGAATTAGTCACGGCATCCTGGGCATCTTCGTTGTCATCGCCGTTTGTTTGCTCAACAGTGCTGTTGCAGAGGTAAGCTATTGCTACAACACACGATTTCTTCATTGTTCATATAAAGAGTATACATATTCACCCTTTCATTTGTCATTAGATACATCAGACATGATCGCATAAGATTTTCTAGCTTCTCGATGTTATTTCAATATTGTCATTACTCCTCATAGGATGAGAAGTAAGATTTGATCAGATATGTTGCGAAGCTCTATCACTAGTTCTGAGTTTTAAATTTTATGCGCCATGTAGTGGCTAAATCATGGAGGCGATCTAAGCAACACGAGAAGCGCTAGGGAGGAGAAGCTGATCGGCCCCTCCACCGTGGGAAACCTACGGTTGAGATGGAAGTTCTTTGCTGGGAAGGACATATCGGCCACCCCAGCGGTGGCCGATGCAGTGGTGTACTTCCCCTCACGGAACGGTAACTTGTACGCAGTGAACGCGTTCGACGGCAGCCTAGTCTGGAAGCAAAACCTGAGTGAGCTGACGGGACTCAAAGGCGTGGGGACCGTAGTGAACGTGACGTTGTCGAGGTCAACCCTGACATTTGCCGGGAAGCTCTTGATTGTCCCGATCTATGGACTGGGGGTCGTGATTGCCGTGAACCAATCAAATGGGAGGCTAGTTTGGTCGACCCAACTTGATCCACATCCTCTGGCTGTTATTACAACATCCGGAACGGCTTATATGGGGTTAGTCTAATGCTCTTTAAAGAGAGATAATTTGAGAAACCTATTTTCATTCGATTGGATAGTATTTTGGGTCAAGCATTTAATTTATTGCGAATTGGAAATGAAAGGTCAACTTCAATCACACATTTTTTATTTATGATTTGTTTGATTTATTTTGGCACGTTACCAGAAACATTATTAATACTCGACTATTAAATTGAAAATGCAGCAAAGTTGACTCTTCAACCTCAATATTAGTAGTTTATTGATGGTCTCGTTTCTCTTCCATTTGACTCTCTCTCTCTCTCTCTCTCTCTCTCTCTCTCTCGCTCAGGGCATTTTACGTTGGAGGATCGTCGACAGAAGAGGGGTTACCTGCAGCCAAATGTTGCACCTTCAGGGGCAGTTTGGTTAAGCTAAACATTCTATCCGGAGAGATCCTATGGCAAACCTACACGCTCCCCGATAACGGCGGGGAACTTGGAGGCTACGCTGGAGCCTCCATATGGGGCAGTAGCTCCGCGATAGACCCCAAGAGGAGGCTCGCTTATGCAGCCACGGGCAACCTTTACACCGCCCCAGCCAAGGTGCAAGAATGCCAAGCGAGGCAAAACAATCAGACGACCGCGCCCGACCAATGCATCGGGCCTGATTTGAACTTCAATTCGATCATAGCGTTCGAGACGGAGACAGGAAGGATCAGGTGGGCACGGCAGTTAGGAGGGTACGACGTGTGGTACGTTGCTTGTTTGGTGCCCAACAGTACTGATTGTCCAACTGGGCCTAACGTGAATGCTGATTTCGGAGAGGCTCCAATGCTGATTACGATCTCCACGAATGGAACGGAGCGCGACATTGCAGTCGCGGTACAAAAGAGCGGGTTCGCATGGGCTTTGGATCATGACTTTGGGGATATAGTGTGGTTTAGAGTAGGTATTGTGTTTTTCATTCTTTTCTATCTAGGAGAAGAAATTTTTTAGCGCTACCAATGAACTAAGTGAAACAAATTTAACGAAGAAGTTCATTATTTTATATTCCAAATATAATTCTTCTCGACAAGACAGCTGGCAGGACCTGGTAGTATTGAAGGGGGAGGCACATGGGGCGCGGCCACCGACGGCAAAAGGGTCTACACCAACATTGCCAATGGCAATCGAAACAACTTTACCCTTGCTCCCTCGACCCAAACGACGACGGCAGGCGTGTGGGTCGCCCTGGATGCGTGTTCTGGAGAAATACTATGGTCTACGGCTAACCCGAGCAATGAAATTGCACCCGCGCCGGTTTCTGTGGCGAATGGGGTCATCTTTGCAGGTTCCGTGGCTCCCGAGGGGCCCGTGTATGCGATGGATGCCGAGACGGGCAAGATACTGTGGTCCTACAATTCAGGAGCCACGGTGTACGGAGGGATATCGATAAGTTGTGGGTGCATTTATCATGGGAATGGGTATAAGTTGGGCCTAGCAGCACCTCTCCATCCAGAGAGTATGTCACTTATATATTACTTGGTGAGTGTTCCAATGGGCATGCACGGCAAAACAAAGCAAACCTTCTTATCACGACGCTAATACATACTCAAGCACTTGAAGGCTGACCTTATTCTGAAGGTATATATCATGTGGCACCAGGAGTTCCCCCAAACACTTCACTAGGAACTCCGCTTCTATTTTCTTCTTTCCTTTTCAAATCCCCATTGAAGTGCTCAGGAGAACTCTAGGGGACACTTGATGAGTGCATGGCCTTGTTTGGCCTCGAAAGCATTTGTGCGAGCTCCAAAACTTCGATTTCCTTTTGTGTGCTTGGTCTGGTGAGCTAAGCAACCAACTCTCCTACCATATTTATATATGAGCTGGAGTTGCTACTTTAGAAACTTTTGGAATAATCACCGGCAAGTGCTTGAAAGCTCAGTCAACCGCCCATCAAGCTTGAACATAGCCTCAGCTCTCGGCCAGATGACTCCTCAAAGAATGTTTCTTGTGGGCACGAGAGCTGCAATGTCGGCTTATTTGCTTTTGACCTCATCCCCTCTTTTCCAGCTTTTCTTGTGACAACAAAAGCATCGTGAACTTTGTTAGAACTTGTAATGGAGCGCCAGCATGTGATGCTGCCTGTTTGCATCAATTTGCATCAAGAGCTTCCTTCTTTAGAGGTTCTGATTTATATTCATGTTGCTGAAGACTGAAGATGTGGCAAGTAGCTGTATGGATTATTAGTATACAATACTGTACAGCATAGTTAAGTCTATGAAACTATCTTTAAAACAGCTTATGATGGTAGCTAAGGTGTGACATCCCGATTTTCCAATTCTATTTTCAATAAATTGAGACGGGCATTTCGTTGGCACGCATATAGTTCATTTCCTTGAGTCGACCACTCATGTGAAAACTAGTCTATCGAGTGAAGCTGTTAAGAGTTTCTAATGCATCAGACTCGAGAATTTGACCAGGAAGCGACTTTTCGACCGAGCTAATCTGCAAGGGTCATTACGGCACAATTAAAAATTGATTAGAGATCGGAGATAGGTTGACTCAATAGAGGCATGTGATCAGGTGTGGGTGATTCCACCAGATCGCACAATTCTTGTTGATCGGCACTAGACCGACTTTTCAGTCGATTGGGTACCCTGTGTTCATATTTGAAACCTTGAGATTACCCCGACAACCGAAAGTCGCCAATGTTTCAAAGATGTACATTGTGGCTTGAGATGATCAATCACAGGTCAAATGCATGAAAATTTCTAAAGGCTACCCGGTAGGTTGGGCCGCGCTAGTATCGTGCCAAAGTGAAATTAACCGTGAAATTGAGATCGAATTCAGAAATTGGAAATCAGGGTGTGTCACAAATCATTTTAGGATCATTGACTCATTTTCGGAAGATTTTTTCATGCAAGCCGAGTTTTTCAGCAAAATAATCAGAGAATGGCTAATTTGGATCAAGAAATTAGTAGGCCCGCCTTTGGTCGTACTTTTGGGACTTAAGTTGATTCTATGGACAAGTGAAGATATGAATTGAAGTGTGGTGACATTGAATTAATTTTATGGATTTCGATTGGACTCAATTGGAAGAGAATTGAATGGAATTAAAAAAATTAATGTACAAAGTTTCATGCTCCGGCGGAGGATGGAATTGGACCCATTGAAGATTGTTGTGGGAGATTTGAACTTAGTGGAAAGTGATGTCATCTTAGATCATGGTGGGCCATTTGTGTAGGATTAAAGAAAAAGAAAAAAAAGGAAAGAAAATGAGAGAAGTGGTCCCCCTTGGTTTCTCTCTCCTCCCCCTCTCTCTCCCGTCGGCCCCCCTCTCCATCTTCTTCTCCTTCTTCGCTCGCCCAGCAACCGAAGAAGACAGAGGCAGCAGCCCTCAGCTCCGTCCGTCGCCGGTTGCCACTGCCGCTTGCACCGCCAGGCCGCTCGCCGCCCACCCGCGCCATCGCCTCCCTCTCTCCTCCACCTCTTGCACGTGCTCGACGTCTCCAGCAAATCTGAGAGCGCCAGCAGCAGCGAAAATCGACCAGCAGCCTTCGCCCGACCAGTCACCCGTCCGCTCGTCGTTGCCGTTCGTTCGTCGCCACCGCCACACGTCTGCCCCGCACCGCTCGCGCGTCTCCGCCTCTCGCTGCCGTCGTCCCTGCTCACCCTCGTCTCTAGCAGCTTCGCAGGCCAGCACAGGCCGCGATTCAGCCACCTCCGGCCACCGTGAGGCCTCGCCCGTCCGCGCCATCGTCGAGCTGCCGCCCCGTTCCTCCGCCCAACCAATGCCGGATCCGCCATTCTCGGCCCCAAATCAGTAGCTGCAGAAATGGGTATGGCATCCCGGTTTTGGCCCGTTTTAGTCGCCTTCCCGAGCCCGGATGCTCGGCCCGTCTTGAGGAAAGTCGATCCTCGCATCATCCTCGTCGTTTTGGTCCGCTCGGCTCGCTAATTCGGTGAGTTTAGCTCACTAAACCTTGATTAGACGGTTAATGATGCCCTAAGTGTGCTTAGCCTAAGTTAAGTAAGCTTAGGTGATTAGTTTAATTTATTTAATTGTGAATTAGATTAAGATGTTTGTTTAATTTAAAGCATGTTTAATTAAAGGCTAAGAGAGTTTATTTAATAATAAGCCTTGATGGGACATAATAGGATTTTAATTTTGAATTATTTAATTGCTTGAAATTCTGGAAATTATAATATTATATTATAATCCGAAATTATTAAATTATTATTATTTTAAAAAAACGAAAAATTTATTTTTGACCCAGGTTGCTCGAATTTCATGCCGATCGCTCTTTGTGTAGTCAGATTTTGAAATTGATGATTGGATATTATAAATTGAGTGTGGATCGTGAAAGATATGGATATTATTATTTAATTAATTTTCGGAATAAATTTAATTATTTAACAAATTCCAAAAATTATTTCGGAACCCTAATTTCTCAGAATTTTATGCTGATCGCTGCTGTGTATTTAGAATTTAAAATTGATGATTGATTATGGCAAATTGAGTGTGATTGCGATAAATAGAGATTCTTTATAAAATCACAAGTGTCGAAATTGAGGGGAGATTGGCCGTGATTAACCACCTATTAGAGGTCGTGCCAAGTGGGGCCGTGATTCGCCACCTGATAAAGGTCACGCCCAGTGGGGCCGTGAATTGCCACCTGATAAAGGTCGCGCCCAATCGGGCCGTGAATTACCACCTATTAGAGGTCGTGCCCATCGGGCCGAGATCTATCACCTTTTAAAGGTTGTGCTGAGTGGAGCCGTGATGCCACTAATTCTAATTTTTCCGAGTGGGGCCGTGATTATCACTAAATGTTAGACTTACTTGTAGGGTCGTGATTGGTGGTAGTGATTGATTCGCTAGAATGACATGTAATCGGCCGAGTCGATTGATCGCTGAAACGATCCAAGTGATTGAATTGATCTGATAATGTGATTGTGCCCCAGTTGTTTGCTTATCATGATTGCACGTGGTTGAATTATATAAACTGTGCTAACCT
Source organism: Eucalyptus brandiana (assembly GCA_014182725.1). Lineage (NCBI taxonomy): Eukaryota > Viridiplantae > Streptophyta > Magnoliopsida > Myrtales > Myrtaceae > Eucalyptus > Eucalyptus brandiana. Next base: position 40,166,441 of record CM024674.1, read on the forward strand.
GCAGATGAAGACTAATGCGAGGTAAGTCTTCTGTGTGATGTGGCCAGGCCACCCGGGGCGTATTTTCTTTCTAATAGGGGTTTAAGGGGTTGAACTTGCTGAGACATTGTCTCATCTCGGTTTGAGGATTACAATTTCAGGTCCCTGGTGGACGGAGCGGCTAGATAGCCTTGGTTGACCTTGAGGAGTTGCAGAAGCGAAGTCATAAGGATTGGAGAACGTGTCCTGCTAGTTGGTTTTAGGATAATTCCCCTTTGTTCGAGCTGGTCTATTTTGTAGATAGTTTGGTATTGTATTTAAACCCTTTGTGTTTGTAAATGAGTGTTTGGTATTGTGATTGATTACCTGTTTTTCTATCCCAAGTATTTCATTGTCAAGGGATTTGTTTCGCTTCCGCATGCGTAATAAAATGAATGGGTCGGTGACATATCCTAGGATGTCGCATATTTGATCGACCGCAGTGGGATGTGTGCGCGCTCGGGGATTCGGGGCGTGACATAAGGGAACTTCAAATCCACGCTTAATGTAAAGAATTTTTCAAGTAGGGTGCTCTGTTAGTAACCTTTTTTCTCGGTTTATACCTGATCTGTTCTACCTATAGGATATCATGCTCGCCACATGAACGTGGACAACAATAAGGGCAATATGTATAATAGCAGTACTTAAGTATACATACATGGCTGGATCAATGAGCCCAATGCATTTGAGCTATTAGATCAAGTTGATCACGTGTGAAGCTCACCAAATCTAAGAGCTTGTGTGTGTGATGCTACATGAGCAATATAAGCCCCAGGGCACCTAATATACTTTATTGATATAAAGTTCATAGATCGAAATTGACAGGTATTTCTTTACACTTTCTTATAATCTGTAGCAACGCCGGCTTTATAGAGTGCGTCAGAATGATCCAGGTTAAAATCAATATTTACAAGCCTACGACTTACTACAACACAATCGGCAAGTGCCTCTATGCTGATTTTTGTAATTTTTGGCAACCAAAAAAAAAAGTAAGAGCTGAAGAAGACAGGTCGTGTTGAAGAGAGAGAGAGAGAGAGAGAGAGAGAGAGAAGCAAAAGGAGAGGAGTATAAAGGGCTGCTTGTTGTTCACATCTCAACCCAGGACATATATTCTTCTCCGTCACCTTCCCCTTGAATCTGACCAGGTTCGTTATGCTTTGCTCTTAACTTTTTACCCTCTCTGAGGTCCACATTTTCTTTGCAAAGGCCATGTCACGCCCCGAACCTCGAGCGCGCCAACATCCCACCTGCGGTCGATCAAAAATGCGATATCCCCAGGTAGTGTCGCCGACCCCATTCGTTCTATTACGCAAGCGGAAGCAAAACAAATCCCCTAACAACTTTTAACTTGGAATAGAAAAGCAGGCAATCAATCACAATACCAAACACTCATATACAGACACATAAGTTTAAATATAACTCCGGACTGCCTACAAAATAGGCCAGCTCGACAAAAGGGGAACTATCCTAAAACTAACTAGCAGGACACGTTCACCGATACTTCAGTCTCCACCTTTCCAGACATAGGGCTTCGGGTCCTCCACGACCGCCATCTAGGGACCTGAAATTTTAATCCCCAAACCGGGATGAGACAATGTCTCAGCAAGTTCAACCCCCTAAACTCCTATTAGAAAGAAAATATGCCCCGGGTGGCCTAGCCACATCACACAGAAGACTTACCTCACATTAGCCTTCATTTGCAGGTTAGCACAATTTATATAATTCAAACACGTGCAATTATGATAACCAAACAACCATGGCACACTCACCATATCAGAACAATTCAACCACTTTGATCGTCTCAGCGATCAATCGACTCGGCCGATTACATGTCATTCTAACAAATCAATCACTGCCTCAAATCACGATCCTACAGGAAGGTTTGACAACCAGTGGCAATCACGGCCCCACTCGGCACGACCTTTAATTAGGTGGTCCATCACGGCCCCACTGGGCACGACCTCTATCAGGTGGTTCATCACGGCCTCACTGGGCACGACCTCTCATAAGTGGTCCATCACGGCCCCACTGGGCACGACCTCTATCAGGTGGCATATCACGGCCCCACTGGGCGCGACCTCTATCAGGTGGCATGTCATGGCCAATCGCCCATTCATATCTACACTTAGGATTTCATAAAGAGTCCTCATAAATCGCAATCACACTCAAATTGCCGCAACCATTCATCACATTCAAATTCTAAATGCACAGTAGCGATCGGCACGAAATTCTGAGAAGGTAAGGTCCCAAAATAATTTTCGGAATTTATTAAATAATTAAATTTTATTCCGAAAATTAATATAATAATAATATCCATATTTTTCACGATCCACACTCAATTTATAATATCCAATCATTAATTTCAAAATCCGATTACACAGCAGCGATCGGCACGAAATTCTGAGCAACCGGAGTCAAAAATAATTTTTCCGTTTTTTTTTTATAATAATATTTTAATAATTTCGGAATTAATATAATATTATAAATTTCAAGAATTCGAAATCTTTAAATAATTCAAAAATAAAACCTATTATGTCACATCAAGGCTTATATTAATATAAGCATTCCTTTAGCCTTAAATAAAACCCACTTAAGTTAATCAAGCACATTAATATAATCTACATTTACATAAATTAAACTAACCACCTAATAACATTTAACACAAACTAAACACCCATAAAGCATCATTAATCCTCTAATTAGGGTTTAGTGAGGTAAACTCACCGGATTAGCAAACCGAGCGGACCAAAACGACGGGGACGACGCGAGGATCGACTTTCCTCAAAGCGGGGCGAGCATCCGAGCTCGGGAAGGCGGCCAAAACGGCCCACGAAGGGGCTGCCATACCCATTTTCTGCAACTTCCGGTGGCTGCTGGTTGGGGGCGGATCCGGCGGCGATTCGGCGGAGGAACGGCGGAGGAGAGACCGGCGGGGCTTGGACAAGCTAGGGGAGTCAACGGCGGCTCACGGCGAGGCGCACGGCGGTCCACGGTGGCTCGGCAGCTCTTGCGCGAGCTGAATAGCGGCTCGGGGACGACGAGCCGGGCGGAGCGGCACGCGGGCGCGGGCCGCGCGGACGACGGCGACCGCGGCGGCTCCGGCGGGCTGGCGGCGATGGGCGCGGCGGCGTTGCGGGGCTTTGCGCCGGCGTCCTACCAGATCTGGAATTTTCGAGCAGCAAACGGAGGGAGAGAAGAGAGGCGGAAGGCGAGCGGCGAAGGCGCGCGGCGCAGCCGACGGCGGCGTGAGGCGGCGATGGGCGTGCGGCGAGCGGCGACCGCGACCGCGACCATGGCGAGCAGGCGGGCGGCCGGCGAGCTACTGGTCCGGTCGGCCTCCTCCCTCTCTCCTCCTCAAGTCCCAAGACAAGCCCCCATGATTCAAGGAGGAAGATGATGGTGATAGGTCACCTTTCCAAGAGCAAATCTCCACCGTCCACGTGTCACGATCTCAACCCTTGGCCTCAACCACCATGACATCATCTCATGTCATACCCCACTATCTCCAAACCTCCCACAACATTTCCCAATGGTTGCAATTTACTTTTCCACTGGGGTCCAATTCTTGTGCATCAAATTCTTCAATTATCATCAATCCACTTCCAATTGAGTACAAATTGAAGTCCATAAAATTAATCTAATGTCACCACATTTCAATTCACATCTTCACTTGTCCATAGAACTAACTTAAGTCCCAAAAGCAAGACCAAATGCGAACCTACTAATTTCTCGGGCCAAATTAGCCATTCTCTGATTTAATTGCTGAAAAACTCGGATTGCATGAAAAATCTTCCAAAGATAAGCCAATGATCCTAAAATGATTTGTGACACACCCAGACTTCCAATTTCTAAATTCGATCTCAATTCCACGGTTAATTTCACTTTGGCACGATACTAGCGCGGCCCAACCTACCGAGTAGCCTTTAGAAATTTTCATACATTTGACCTGTGGTTGATCATGTCAAGCCACAATGTACATCTTTGAAACATTGGCGACTTTCGGTTATCGAGGTAATCTCAAGATTTCAAATACGAACACAGGGTACCCAATCGATAGAAGAGTCGATCCAGTGCCAATCGACCAGAATTGTGCAATCTGGTGGAATCACCCACACCTGATCACATGCCTCTGTCGAGTCGACCTATCTCCGATCTCTAATCGATTTTAATCGTGTCGTAATGACCCTTGCAGATTAGCTCGGTCGAAAGGTCGCTTCCTGGTCAAATTCTCGAGTCTGATGCATTAGAAACTCTTAACAGCTTCACCCGATAGACTATTTTTCATATGAGTGGCCGACTCAAGGAAAATAACTATATGCGTGCCAACGAAATGCCCATCTCAATTTATTGAAAATAGAATTGGAAAATCGGGATGTCACAGGCCACGTGACAGTCCTCTCTCTAAGCGAACATGATTTTCTGGGGAAAAACGTAGAGATCAAACCCCTAGAAAACTAGAAGATCACGGTGTCTCTTGGAGACCCTTGAAGGTTCTTCTGGCCACTGCCTCTCTCTCTCTCTCTCTCTCTCTCTCTCTCTCTCTCTCTCTCTCGTGCGTAATAATGTCCAAAGTCGACGCTTTCTGCACAATCCAATACAAGCAAAGCCTTCCACTGGAGAGTTTAAGGCAAAAACCTACATGGTCATACGTATGACAAATTCTTTCATTCAAAATTTGACATTATATCTCTAAAATGGTTCGGAGCCGTGTCAAACTCAGAGTGGGGGTGCATCTAAAATTGAGTAGTTGGGCCCACCCATTTAGGATGCGCTTAGTTCGATTTTGATGAAAAATCTTTGCGTAACTTTAGGTTATAAAGTTTTTCCAAAATTCAAGTGGCGTTTTGTGAAATGTATTTTAAAAATACATTGGAAAGTACTTTTTTTTTCTTTTAATTTTCAAACTATTTGCCAACGAAACTAAGTTACTAGCCAAATCAGCAACTGGCCAACCTCACCTAATTGCGTGACCTCAAGCGTCGTGGCTCACCTAAGGTTAGGTAACCTCAAGCGAGGCTAGCTAGCAACCAAATCTAGCCTCATTGGCCCCACCGGTGAGGTCGCATAAAGTGAGGATATTTTTGAAATTATGAAAGTTGAGTGAAGGTAAAGTTAAAAAAAAAAAAAATGGCTTGGTAATGTAATTGCATTTTCTTAAAGCTCTCCAAAAAAATTTGCTAAATGATATTTGTGTTTTTCCAAGGGACTTTAAAACTCCAAAGGGCTTTGGTAATACATAACCAAATACACCCTTATTGACCGAGTTGTAGGGATGTATATATAGATAAAGTTTTGAGACCTATTTTGTCCTTTGTATGCTTAATAGGATTTAATTCCTTTAAAGCTTGGACATTGAACTAGCTATTACTTACTACCTCTACTAAGACAGGAGTAATCTCCTCCAACACTACAACAAAATTGTGAGAAATGCTAGAGATGTGTGCAAAAATTGTTCACAATAAAGTGCCGCCAAATGGGATTTCAGCACAATTCACATATAAACTTAATTACCGCTTAGTATTAGGTCTGCTTCCCTTTAATCCATATCTTTTTGCATCAACGTGACTCAATTTGAATATCCAACTCCTACTTTATCCCTAGTCTCTTTCTTCGAATCAGACCATGTAGGCGGCACGGAAATTGGCATTGGGAGTAGTTCATCAATCAACCTTTGTTGGAAGTGTGGAAAAGAAATTCGATACCTTCATCTCAGGAAATCGCTAAAGGATAGCCCAAGTTCAAGCCCGTCATTATATATATAACTAGATCCATCTTTATTCAAATGCTTAAACATTTGAGTTATGGTCCATTTAAGCAATATTAATTAGGCGTGAGCATAGTTGTAGGATAGAACTTGAAACCCGATAACCGGACCGATTGAAACCTATCCCTCGAATAAGTTTTTGTATTTTTCTTTGTCTATATCTTCGAGCGATCCTACAATATTTCATGGCATTTGATGATGAGTAGCTAATCTAAAACCACTAGTTCGAGCTTTCTTTATATGACTAAAACTTTTAGTTTAGTAATGTTTCATTTTTTTCGTGTCTAAATATAATTTATAGTCAATGAATTGTAGCAGTAGTTTTGGTTATTAAATGTGATAATTTACTACAATCGTTCAATTAATAATAAAGATGGAACTTGGGTAGACTAGGTAGATTTCAAGTTCCAAGATATGCATGATATGTTCCAGATTTCAAAAAATAAGAAATTTGTTCAACGAGTAAGTTTCAGGCTCTAGATGGAACATGTACTGGGACCCGGAACCTGAAACTGCTCACCTCTAATATTAGTTATTCCACACCATAATAATATTTTGATGTGGGACTTTTATTAACATGATTCGCATCTAAAAGTGCTAGTATGAACACCTAGAGGCGGGTGAATAGGTGTAAAAACAGATTTTGTAAAATACAGTAAAAACCTTTACTTTTATCCTGAGTCCGAATAACAACAAACTTTTGAAACTGAGTCTGAAAAGCAACAGACTTTGAGCGAGATCAGACTTTAGCAGTTAAATAGAATTACGAACAAAATAAAGAGATTTAGGGAAGAGAATAAGAACACAAGATTTATAGTGGTTTGGCTTAATCCAAGCCCACGTCTACTCTCCCACGCTAACAGCCTTCTTGGTTGGATTCCACTATACAATCAACAAGAGATTATAACTTCGAGTGCAAACACTTAGTAGTAGATCACATTATCTCACTAAGTTACTCTTTTAGTATTTATCTCACTATTACAAACGTTTAAGCTCACCAAAGACAAGTGTATAATCGAAGGTCGCTTAGACTTTGGAATTATAAATTCTACGCTCTGTCTCTTATTTGCTCATCGGTCCTTCATCTCTTTAAATACCCCTCTACTTCCAAACTAGCCGTTGGATAGTATCTTGAGGATCGTCTTCCAATCTACCCGTTGGACAGATCTGTATTTAGAAGATTTGGTAGCCGTTGAGTGATAAAAGTAGAATCCCAAATTAATTCCGATCGCCCATACAAACAAAATCTTGGTTTCCATAAGTAGAGCTTCTTCGTGTAGAAAGTTCTTGTCTTCAAGATCCAATTGTCAATCAATTAGATTGAGTCAATCAAATCAATCTTGATATGGAATCCAAACCAAATCACTAACCGTTATATGATTGAAGCTTGTGTTACGTTATGTCGAATCTGGATGTAAAATCTGAGTGCAATAAACTTTATAATCTAAGTCTGAATGCAATAGACTTTACAATCTGAGTCTGAACATATTTTGTTTCTGAACAGATTTAGCTTTAAGGTCTAAACACGGTCTGAATAAGTTCAACTCCAGTATAGAGTCTGTCTTCTAGTTCAGCTTCAGCATAGAGTTCTGGTTCTTCATTCACGTTCAGTCTGGAATTTGTCAGAGTGAGCAACTTCTGATGTAAAACAAACTTTGATACTAAAGTCTAGCAGTCTTCAGACTTTGACACAGAAGTCTGGAAATCTTCATAATATACTTTAGACATATGTTACGTTCAGTCTTTTGGCCATCTTCAGACTTTGACAATATCATTTACATGTTCTATCATCTACATGGTCTATTACTTAACCATTAAACACGTTAGTAGCCTTTGATTTATTTTGTCATCTTCAAAACATCATAAGGGATTTCTCTAATAATCTCCGCATTTTTTATGATAACAAAACAATCTCTAAATATGCAAATTTGTAAACATACTTTTAAAAATATTAATTTAAATCAAAGGATATCATAAGATAGCAAATAGATTGAGCATAACAATATATAGAAAAATAATCGCAGCTCAATACTATGCAACAAATAATATCAACCAATCAACACATATGCATATTCATATCTTCTCCTCCTTTTTGTCATAATCAAAAAGCAATAACAATGAAAAAGTATCATGTAAAGAATATAAAATATCTTGCATGAAACACAATTTTCAAGAAATTAACCTTTATAAAATAAATCGAATATTAAAAATTTGCAATATAGCTCATTTCGATCATATATATCAGCAAATGTCCAATAAAAATCACGGATGCATTATAAAATTCACTTACCATTTTTGTCATAATAAAATGATAATATCAATAAGAGATTTGTTAATGACAAAATGTAATAAGAGATGCACTAACCGGATTTTGTAGAACTTAAATTCTAACGCATTTACCTTTTCCTTCATTCCATAACAAGATCACGATCCATCCAAAAAGATTTTTCCATAAATGATCAATGCTCTCCCTCAATTTATTACCTTTTTGAGATAATCACAATTCTTTTCCTTTCCTTTTAGATTCGCTTTCTCCCCCTGTCATCATGACAATATTTGCAAATAGAAACAATTGTTACTTGTGCATGTTGAATAGAATATTTTTCCAATATTTCCATTATAGCGACAACATTCGCAACGATCACTTGCATTTTGAAATTCAAGGTAAAAATTTATTTTCTTCAATCAAGCTTGTCTCGAATTCAACCTACATAAACTTAACGAACTTTTGCACAAATAAGCTGTAATAATTTCTACATAATATATAATATCATTTCTTCAAATAAATAAATTGAATAGCATAAATAAAAATAAAATTCAGAACTACTCAACCTTTCGTACGACACATTAGGGATTTCCTTAACAATTTACAAAAACTTTGCAAAAGGAATGGAATTTTTGAACCTCCAAAAGATAGTATAGAATCTCCTCAATTTTTTTATCAAGCTTTCCAAAATCCATACGGAAGATTCTTGTTACCTGCAACTTCTTGTCTAATGGATAACAATCCTTGCAAAAATATCACGTAGTACATTCCTTCGATTTGCGGATCAAAACTTGCTAGATATAAGATATTTTTTAAGAATATAGCAAGAATATCCATAAATATGCAATAATATCTTTCAAAATCAAAGGGATTTTCTTAAGCATAAATCTCAAAAATATATTATAGATGCATTTCATAAAAAGAAAGATGATATTGCTATCACGTGCCAAATCAAGTAAAATATTGCAATACCTTATATTTATGACAAAAGATATTTGTAATATAATAAACAATCATCCAAAATTATAATAAATGCATGTAGAAATTTGTAAGGCGGGATAATAAAAATATTCTCTTACCCACGGTATATGTTTGAAATATACCATTAAAAAAATCATTACCAATCTTCGTAGGAGATACCTCGCAATCATTCTTCTCTTATTGAATTTCCTGTAATCAACTCATTTCCTTTTTGGTATCTATCAATTTGGATAATTCCTTGACGTTAGAGCAAAATATAAAATCTCATAGATAATCAAATATTCTTTCTAAACTTATCATAACAAAGTATTCAAAGAAAGAATATTATGCACAATGATATTTTGAAAAATAAATTCTCACTTAGTCATAGTACGATAAAAACATAGAGAATAAAATCCTTGAGTATCTTAGAATAAAAAAATATCTTGCATAATTAATATCACGTAAAACAGATTTTCACTTTTCAAAATATAATTAAATCTGATAATATAAAATCCATCCAAATAAATTCATTTGTCTCTAAGCAAAATGATCACACGTATTATATCAAATCTCAACGCACAAATCACAAAAATAAATCACACGATTCTTTCTTCAATAAACAAATCAAAGAATATGATCATTATAAAATCCGAATCAACCAAGGATATATCAAATATCAAGCATAATGAGAAATTTTAAATTGTGTACTCAAACCAAATTGGGAATAAAAATATATACATTCCTTACCAAATTCTCCTTCTTCTCTTCCTTTATTTCCTGTAAAAAATAACTCATCTTTTCTTTAGTACTCATTTTTTTTTTTTTTTGGGTCCATGAGAGTTAGTAGAATATACGGCTTTTATCCAATCTTTCTTAATAGGTCTCCACATTTTAGGACATTCTTTCTCAAAGTGTTCAGAGCAACATTTGATAGCACTTCGACCAACAGATTTTACAAAGACTTTTTGAAAATAATTTTTATAAAATACCTTTGGAGGTCTTTGTCTAAGTCTCTCCTTAACTTCAGAAAAATCAATTAGAGAATCACTTTCTTTATTGAAACCAAGTCCCGACTTATTATAATAAGGTACTTGTATGGAAAGGATATGCTTTAATGTTTTTAATCCATTTGAAAATCTTGTCGAAATATTTGAAAATTCTTTCTTCAAAGAATCACTTTCTTTGACGAGTAAATCTTGACTTTCTTTTGTTTGTAAAAAATCTTTTTGCAAAATTTCAAAATTTTCTTTTTTAGAAAGATCATGTTGCCTAAGCCAAGAATTTTCCTTTTTAAGTTCAGAGATTCTTTTAAGAGAAGATTTAAGATTTGAGCAAAACTCATTTATATACTTAAGAATTTTGATAGGAATTGTTGAAGGACTTACCTTGATTTCCTCATCGGATTCTGAGTCTGTGTCTGAGTTAGACTCAAATTCTGAATGTGCCATCAAGCATATATTTCCTTGCTCATCATCTTCTTTCATTGTTCTTTTCTTCCCATTCTGCTTGTATTGTCTTTTTCCACTAAATTTGCTTCATTTTCTACTTAGCTTTTTGAATTTCGTGATCATAAAAGCAAGTTCTTTGTCGTCCATGTCATTTTCTGAGTCTGTATCATCAGAATCAGCATTAGATGTTAAAGCAATGGACTTTAAACCTTCGGGATCTTCATCAATGATTTGTTCCACTTTGTAGGACTGAAGAGTGCCGATGAGTTTATCAACGGAAAGTGGCATAATCCTTTGAATCTCCCGGATGGAGATCTTCATATGGTTCCAATCTTTTGAGAGACCTCGCAAGAATTTGTTGACCTTCATTAGGGAAAAAATTGGCTGACCTTGATATGCTAAACATTTTAAATTTTTGTAAAACGGCTGAACATATCTCCAATCGACTCTCCTTGCTTCATCTTGAAGGATTCATATTGGCCAAGCAAGAAATTTACTTTTGTCTTTTTTACACGATCAGTCACTTCATATGTAACATGAAGTCTATCCCAAACTTCTTTTGCTGTTTCACATGAAGAGATTCTATTATATTCAGCAGGAGACAAGACACAATATAAAGAATAAATTGTTTTCGCATCAAGATCAAGAGCTTCTTTTTTAGACATCTCTGTCTAAGATATAGGAGAGAAGGGTTTGGTTTCTTTGTCTTTGCCATTTTTATTTGACGTAGACGCAACAGTGGGATTTATTCATTTCTCCACAACATCCCATTGCAAGGGATCTCTGGATCTTAGAAATGCTTTCATTTTGTTCTTCCACACGTTGTATTTATTTCCATCAAAATATGGTGGTCTAGTGTTGCTTTGCCCTTCCATAAGTCCTGGTGCCAAGATACTAGCCATAGAAGATCTTTAGCTCAAAAGTAAAATACTTTTATAAATCGAGCACTTGGCTCTAATACCAATTAAAAGTACTAGTATGAACACCTAGAGGTGGGGTGAATAGGTGTAAAAATAAATTCTGCAAAATACAGTTAAAACATTTACTTTTAACCTGAGTCTGAATAACAACAAACTTTTGAAACTAAGTCTGAAGAGCAGCAGACTTTGAGCAAGATCAAACTTTAGCAGTTAAATAGAAGTACGAACAAAATAAAGAGATTCAGGGAAGAGAATAAGAACACAAGGTTTATAGTGGTTTGGCTTAATCCAAGCCTACATCTACTTTCTCACGCTAACAGCCTTCTTCGTTGGATTTCGCTATGTAATCAACAAGAGATTACAACTTCGAGTGCAAACACTTAGTAGTAGATCACACTATCTCACTAAGTCACTCTTTTGGTATTTCTCTTACCATCACAAACGTTTAAGCTCACCAAAGACAAGTGTATAATCGAAAGGTACTCAGACTTTGGAATTATAAATTCTACACTCTGTCTCTTACTTGCTCATCGGTCATTCATCTCCTTAAATACTCCTCTACTTCCAAACTAGCCTTGGATAGTATCTTGAGAATCATCTTCCAATCTACCCGTTGGACAGATCTGTATTTAGAAGTTTTGGTAGCCGTTGAGTGACAAAAGTATAATCTCAAATTGATTCCAATCGCTCATACAAACAGAATCTTGGTTTCCATAAGTAGAGCTTATTCGTGTAGAAAGTTCTTATCTTCAAGATCCAATTGTCAATCAATTAGATTGAGTCAATCAAATCAATCTTGATGTGGAATCCAAACTAAATCACTAGCCGTTATATGATTGGGGCTTGTGTTACGTTCTGTCGAATCTGGATGTAAAATCTGAGTGCAATGGATTTTATAATCTAAGTCTGAGTACAATAAACTTTACAATCTGAGTCTGAACATATTTTGCTTCTAAACAGATTTAGCTTTAAGGTCTGAACACGGTCTAAATAAGTTCAACTCCAGCATAGAGTATGTCTTCTGGTTCAACTTCAGCATAGAGTTTTGGTTCTTCATTCACGTTTAGTCTGGAATTTGTCATAGTGAACAGAGTTCTGATATAAAACAGACTTTGACACTAAAGTCTAACAGTTTTCGAACTTTGACACAAAAGTTTGGAAATCTTCAGAATATACTTTGGACATATGTTACGTTCAGTCTTCTGGCCATCTTCAGACTTTGACAATATCATTTACATGTTCTATCATCTACATGGTCTATTACTTAACCATTAAACACATTAGTGGCATTTGATTTATTTTGTCATCTTCAAAACATCATAAGGGATTTCCCTGACAGCATCCACATCCGCACTCAACATTTTCACCATGCCTCATTTATTATAATTATGCAACATGACCTTTTGTAATGCAGTTACCAAAAGTAACGCATGATGTCTCTTCACATATATCATGAAGCTTTTGTATAACAGCCAATTTAGTAAAGGTGATCAGTTCCCGGTCTATTTCCAAAATTGGGAACTAGCGATTGGACTAGTCCAATGGAATCAGTCTAACATGAAGTGAAAGAGAAAAGGAGCTTGAAGAATTTCTTTGTATTCGCTCTAATTTGATATGCATTCTTTGCATGTATTTATACTACCAAGTGCAAACAATAAAAGGAAAATTACCAAGCAAAAAATAATAATAATAATAAAAGGAAAATACAAAGATATAATTATTTTTGAATCACTAATTGAAATCAATCTAGACCACATATTAATTTAAGTATCGTCAATTACACAAATCATATATCTAACACGGTCACATTAATCAAGATAGTATTTAGTTCACATTTTACTATTTTTTTTTTTTTTTTTAAAAGTGATGTGGTTGGTTTGGTCTGGTTGCCTTTGGAACCGAGAACCAAACTACCCAAACTCTAGTTCCACTTTTAGGGACAAGGAAACAAACTGACACTTCTGAGAGCCGGACCCAACTGGCCGGTTCAAGCAATTCGTAGTTCAGGCAATCCGTTTTGTATACTCTTATAATTTAGTCATAAACTTTCAATTTCGGCAATGTAATGATAACCTTTTAATGATTTATCAATATAGTCCTCTCCATCATTTTAGCTAGGAAATGCTTACAAGGATGCCGAATCAGCGATGGCCGATGGCCGTCACATAGGACGGCTGTTCCCAACTGGGTATCCATGTAATGTTTTAAGTTTTAGCGGGAAAGCAATGGAGTTAAAGTTTGACTCGCCGGAAGTCCAGGCAAGCAAACCGGCTAGTGCGACTTCATGACGTTCAAGTATATCGACGTGGTAGGTCATCACAACATTGGGCGTTGGCCATGCGTGAGAACAATTTTCTTAGGACGGTAAATGTGAAATAAAAATAAAAATAAAAAATCTCTGTTTCCCAGATTGCTCCAGTTTTCAGTCAAACCGTTATGAATGGCAAGATCACCCACTTGACCAGGTTTAGCCATTGAATAAGCTGCCTCGTTCATGCCTTCTTTCATGGAGATATATGCAGAGAGATGCACGACGAATAATGTGACATAGAGAAAGAGAGAGAGAGAGAGAGAGAGAGAGGTGTGACATTTACGTCCTGTGTGCGAGCAAGCGAGCTTTGCATGGTTAGGGTTTTCCCGACCGGATTTCCTCTAGGAAAAACGTTTATCAGCTCAGGAGAATTTGAGTTTTGATGCTGATACATAAATGCTCTGCGCATTTGGACAAAGAGATGATTCAAACTCAACGAAACGAGAGCAGTTTACATGTGAGAGAGTGAGATCGAGGAACCCACATTTACTTGTCTATATAAATCGTGTGTGGGATTTGCCGAATCCACATCAAAGGAAAAGGAAACTAGGTTTTTCAATCTCGATGGCTAACATACACATTCAGAAAACTCGCTGCATCTTCTGCATCTTCGCGGTCACCACCGTTTGTCTTTTAGACAGCGCCGTTGCCGTGGTAATTAAGCTCCGACCCATCGTCGTGTACGTGTGTGGATTCTTTTTCTTTTTCACTGCTTCTGTGTATGAGTTTAAGTATTTGATGTAGTGGCTAAACCATGGAGGCGATTTGAGAAACACGAGAAACGCTCGAGAAGAGATGTTGATCAGCCCATTGACTGTCCCGGGTTTACAGTTGAGATGGAAGTTCTTCGCCGGAAAGGATATTTCCGCCACCCCGGCCATAGCCAACGGCGTCGTGTATTTTCCCTCATGGAACGGATACTTGTATGCTGTGAACGCATTCACCGGCGGTTTGATATGGCAGCAAAACCTAAGCGAGCTGACGGGGCTTAGGGGCACGGGAATTACAGTGAACGTAACGGTCTCAAGGTCAACCCCGACAATAGCCGGACGCCTCCTGATCGTCTCGATTTATGGACCTGCGGTTGTTATCGCTGTGAACCGATCAAATGGGAGGCTAATTTGGTTGACTCAGCTTGATCTACGGCCTCTAGCGGTGATAACAACCTCCGGAACGGCTTATATGAGGTGGATGCAAATACTAATGAGAAAATAGTAACCGATGAAAGAAACAGTGAACCTCATTTTGAACCTTATGATTATGATCTCCTCTTTTATCTTCGCAGGGCATTCTATGCCGGAGTATCTTCACTTGAGGTGACCTTACTTGGGGAGCAGTGTTGCACTTTCCGAGGCAGCTTGGCGAAGCTTAGTATTAGGTCAGGAGCAATCATATGGCAGACCTACACAATCCCAGACAACGGCGGTAAACGCGGCGGCTACTCCGGAGCGTCCATATGGGGAAGCAGTCCCGCGATCGATCCGAGAAGGAGACTTGTGTACGTAGGCACTGGGCAGCTCTACACAGTTCCACGAGAGGTCGCACAATGCCAAGAGAAGCAAAATAACCAAACCACAAAGCCAAGTCGACCCAACCAGTGCATAGGGCCGGATGTGAACTTCGATTCGATCATCGCATTCGACATCGAATCGGGGAGGATCAGATGGGCACGGCAACTTGGGGGATACGACGTGTTTTACTTTGCTTGCTTGGTGCCAAATAATCCCGACTGTCCTCCCGGGCCGAACTTGGATGCGGACTTTGGCGAGGCTCCCATGTTACTCAGTATATCAGCGAATGGCACCCGGCGAGACATAGTAGCCGCCGTGCAAAAGAGTGGCTTTGCTTGGGCTCTAGACCGCGACACCGGGGACATAGTATGGTTCAGAGTACGTACGCGTTTTCATTCCTTATTCTGCTGACATAGATGATGGATCTTCTTTGCCCAGTCACCACCTTAATTCTTGTGTATAATCCTGGAGGCAGCTCGGCATTATAGTCTCACTCTAATGCAATCTAGCGACGTAGACTCCTCAAAATTCTAGCCTATCTGGCCCTCTCCAGTATGCTTAATTTCCAATCTCCTCAGCAAGATGCAGTTCAACACCTTGTTGACATTCCATATTGCTCAGCCCCACTTCAATGAGGATAATCAATGATGAAATCGTTTTTTAAAATGTGCAGTTGGCAGGGCCCGGTGGCCTAGAGGGAGGAGGCACATGGGGTGCAGCCACGGATGGACGACGAATCTACACCAACATCGCCAACAGCTATCGAGTGAGATTCACCCTCGCACCTTCGACCCAAACTACAACGGCAGGCGCGTGGGTCGCGCTTGATGCAAACACAGGCAATATACTCTGGTCCACAGCGAACCCGAGCAACGAGATCGCGTCTGGGCCAGTCTCCGTAGTCAATGGCGTCGTTTTTGCAGGGTCACCTGCTCCCAATGGTCCGTTATACGCAATGGAGGCAACAACGGGGAAAATCTTATGGTCATTCAACACGGGAGCAACAATTTATGGGGGCGTGTCGGCAAGTTACGTGTGCATCTACCTGGGGAACGGGTATACCATTAGTACAGCTAAGTTCCATCCAACTTGGACACCAGGGACTTCCCTCTTCGCGTTCTGTCTGGGATGAGGTGCCCATCCATTTTTGGGCAAGGACTAGCTTGTTCCATGCTCAAAAAGTGCATGTATATAGCAGTCGAGAAATAAAAGTAGGGCATGGTGGCTTTCGAGTTTCCATTGATCTATCGTAGCCGTGACTCAGGTCACTAAAAACAGATACTTTTGTGACTTTGACCAGTCAATTTAGCAGCAATGGAGCCATACTATGCCAACCATGCTAGATCGGATCAGGCCTCCCCAGAGCTTCAACTTGTATAAAGAGCACGAGCTTAATGTCTCTGGCATAGGGTACATAAGAAAGAGAAACAATATAAGACATACCGGAATTTCAACTCATTACACAGGCAAGACCATCACAAGATCTCAGCGGGGAACACAAGGAGAAACACATTAGTGTCAACTCCATGGGAAAATTGAAAAGGCAAAGTGACCCCATTTATAACTAATACTTGTAGAATGAAATCATATCATGTCTTGTAAAATATTCATAAATTAAATCAGAGTGCTTACAGGGAATATAGACAGAACAATTACCTAAGAAAAAGCAGCACGTGTTTAGGCCCATATGATAATTAAGCACATTAACCACCCAATTGCTCAGAGGGTAAAACACCCCTAAACAGGAAATGGTAATATCCCATACATGTTCTAGCATCTTGAATGATGATTAACTGGGAGCGTGGGACATTGCCAGAGTTGAGAAATTGTCTGTGGGAAAAGGCACTGAACAGAAAAGTAAGAGCAGTTTCTGTTATCTCACTTCTTTCTCTATGTAAAGTCCAGAGAGACCATCATGCCATACAAGATCACCTCCTCCACTCTACTTTACTCGGCTTCTCTGGAATTAGTATAAAATAAAAATGGTTAATCACAGGATATGGGACAATTCAAATCCTTGCTCAATCTGCACTTTTAACCATAAAGAAGAAGAAAGGTAGCACGCATAAAACCATGCAGTAACAATATCAATCAACGGATCTTTCCTCTTCAGGCTCAAATAAGCATATTAAACATCAGAGAAATTTGAAAATAGATGTCAGATAACATAAGCAAAACAATGCGGATCCAAGCAAGACTGATAATTGGCCAGTTGGAAGGCAGTAAGGTTCTTGGAGTGTAATCTCATTGTCGTCTATCAAAAGATTTACTACAATGGCTCACGAGTCAAACAACAACTAGATTCAATTGATATAAAGCTAAAAGATGTATGTCTAACATAAATTTCAGCATGAGGTGCAAAATGCAAAACCTAAAGAAAGGTAATTTGATGCATTAGGCATCACAAACAGAATCTATCAGACTTGTGGGTTTCAAGAATTTCATTATTCCAGTCCAGTAAAATGGGCCCTTTTCGGTGGAACCTTCCTAACCTTCTTATAGGAGACCTTTATCTTTTTGAGAGATCATGTGTTTTACAAGAAATTTTGAAGTAATTCTTGCAGGAAAATAGTTTTCTTTTCATGCATATTTCGGTAGAATATGTCAAGTTTAACAGAATCCATCTCATTATGAATTTGACCAAGTACTGTAACTTCAACCAAGAGACTGGTCCAGAGTTGGCCCATTGCATCTGAACTATGTTTAGTGGAATGATATGCATGGAACTGGCAGTAGATCTAGAAATTTTGCTTCTTCACTGATATCCTGTTCTACAAGATGTTGAACACAAACACTTCATGTTATGTAGTCCAAGGATCATGATTGTCTCAGGAAACCCTTTGATTTTAAAAGGATGATTCTCTTCTTTAAATTATAAAAAGATAACTAAGTGCATTACAATGTAAAACATGTGCTCACACCTGCTATCATTACAGTAATACAAAAGTCACATTACTTAAGTTCTTACCACCAAAATCTCTGGAAGATGTAAGAGATTTATCACTTCTAATTGTTCCTTTCCCAGATGCTTCGACAAGTCTTGAAGCTCTTGGTGAAAATGAACCTACTTTCCCATTGGTGGATGACGGCAATGAATGCCGCCTTGTTTCATTCATACCAATCCCAACTTGGGCAAACCTAGGGGAGCTTTGTCCTCTTAGCTTGGCTTTTGCAGATTCAGTCGGCGCCATATAGCTGGGCACTCTTGTGGCGGGATGCTTCCCATTCTCTTTTTGGTCAATCTTTGCAGGCAAAGAAGCTCTTCTATGGGTGTTTTTTTCATGCTTTCCGTTCATGCCAGCATCCTTCAAGCCCAAATTCTGTTCAATTGGACCATTTTTTTCTGCAGGATGAGCATTAACGACAACCAGATGTTCTTGTAATTCATCAACTTGCTCTTCAGAGGCTGCTAATTTCAGATTTCCTTTCAGTTCAAATTCTGATTGTACTTCAATTTCAGACTCTTGCTCCACCTCAGATGAATGACTGACATCTTGCTGCATAACCAGAGAGGTTACTGAAGTTGGTTCATTCCCAAGACTGTCATCTGGTTTCTTCTTATCAGCCTTCACCCCATCAGAAACCTCCTTTAAAAGATCATTAGTCCTTCTAAAATTAAGTTTTACTTTCTCAATCTCATTCTCTGATTTATTTTGAACTGAATCTGCAATGTGACCAGAAAAATTTCTTGGGTAGCATTCGGGCTTCTTGGATTCCGAAGATATGCCATTGGAGTCAGTTTTAACTTTTGTACGAGGCAGTCTGCGAACACTTTGCTTGTGGCTACACTGTTCGTTTTCCAGATTTTGATGCTTTGACTGAGGATATGGTTGAGAATTTTCCTTTGGTAGTGAAGAGGCTTCCCAAAAACGAGACCTTGTCCATCGTTCAAGCCACATATAAGCAGAATTTGGATCTCCACGACCATATTGAAGATGAAGAGGATTTGCAGGGCAAGATGAAGCAAGAAGCTGAAAGTATAAATAATGATTACAAAGAAATGAGTATTTCGTGTGCCTATTCCAGCTTAAAATATCATTCATGACAGGATATTTATCACCACTTATCCAAGGAAAATTGTTTAGTGCATCAACTAGGTCGATGGACACGCACATCACATCAAGGCATCATGTAAAGAAACCTACTTACATAGGCCAAATTCCAAGAATTTGATGACCGAGACCATCTTCTCTATATTCTTTAAGGAGGTCGTCAACTTTCTTTGCTTAAAATTTCTTATAAGAAGACATATTCTCCCTATAACAAGTAAACTTATTTGTCATCGATTGAAGCAGGAAGTTCATACATCGCACCGAAACCCAGATAAAGCATAAAAAATCTTTTAAGCAAAGTTATTAAACAAACGTCAACTCCAAGGAATCATACTTTCTCCTCACGCAAAGGAACCCTCTATAACAGTGCATGATTTTTGAAGGAATACAGAAGCAATGCAATCTTACATATGAAATCCGAATACTTGCAATTTAAAGGAAGATTGCTCATCTAAAGGGGTAACTCTTCTTGCCCAAATTAAGAAAAGTGCCCCATGCTTGTGCCAACACACGCAAATAGAATACATATACAGATCTCACCTTTTGAATGAACACATCCTCAAGCAGTTTATCCTGGCCAGTTGCTGAAGGATTGCACAATTCCCAACCCTATTTAACAGAGAAAAAAGAACAAAAAAAAAAAAAGTAAGCACAATTGCAGAAAAGGGGAAAAAAGTGCTGAAATCAGTTAAAACAAAGGTGATATGAGTACGTGGAGTCCAGTATGTCACCAGTCCATATAAAAACAAAAAGACTGAAACTAAAGGTTATGAGTAAAGTGCATGGATTTCAGTCCCAAAGTGGAAAATTTTCTCACCTTTTTAGCACGAGCTAATTTCTGAATCTTTACAATGCCTCGCACACAGCAAAATGTGGCAATAGCTTGTTTTCTTACCAAGCGGCCACGGATGAATGCTTGCACCCTCACAATACCTTTGAGTGTTCCAAATGAACGCCGAGCCTGGCATGGGCATAGTACACATTTGAACACGAGGTCAGTATATCCAAATGAAAAAGAATGAAATTCAAGAAAGCATGAAATGGAGCAGAACTATATGACACAACACATAATGCATCAGAAATTCATTCAGCAATATTTGGAAGGAATGTAAACTTAGTTATTGATAATTATGGCTTGTGATTTAAATGCTTATTAATCAATCAAATCACCATTTGATAAATAAGGCTTGTGATTCAAATGCTCGTAAATTGATCAAATCACCAAAAACTTGTGACATGAATACCCTCTTCCATCTGACTGAATTAACAAACAGGTCAGTCAAATGGACCAAAAAACCTAAGAATTCAAAGATTCTAGAAAGACTCATTACTTAGATTTTCCTGGCATCATAATGTAACTGGCATGCACTTGACATGGGCTGTCCTATATCAGAGGAATAACTCACAAGAACATCTCATATTGCAAATATCAACAGTAGGATGTATTCAAAGGTAAGAAAAATTCTCCAAATTACTGATTTAATTCTTAAAGCAAGTTGCCCGATTACATAAGCAGAAAAGTTACAAGCGAGTTTAAAACAAAAATCAGTAGTTCCATAGAAGTTTATCATTTTGACATTTCCAATGGACAATTCAGTCAGAGACACTATTAGTCTCACCTATTACAAACTTATCCAATCGGCTCCTACAATTATACACAAACAATGATAGCTTTAAAATACATATGAAGTACTGTGAAGTACTCTTACCCCAAGGACAAAAGCACCTTGAAAATTCTTGCCAGGAGAAAACATATAGCACAAGAAAGATTCTCTAAATAAATTGCACGGTAAAGGGGAGCTGACAGTGTTTACAGAAGATTACCAGATATCCTCTAAACACAGCCTGTGCCTTAGTAGCTGCTTTCTGAAGCCTATCATTTTCAGTATCTTCTGATAGGGCCAATACATTTGTATGTGTGTTACCATCTTTTTCAGATGAAAGAATATTAGCATCATTAGGTGCAACAGCATTTGTCCCTTTCCCGAAGTCCTCTTCACTCCTAATATTTGTAATGGAAATTGGCAATGAATTTGAAGGAGGCTCCACAACAATTTCAGTTGAGGGTGTCTTAGACGGAATTAAGGCCTCTCCTTTATGTCCAGAATTCTTTCCACAGAAAAGAAGAGACGCCATTAGATAATGAAGAATAACAAACATCAAACAAACAGAGTCAACATAGTTGCAAAGAATAGCAGATCAAAGAAGCACAGTACTGATACTAAACAAAGAGTGAAGATACAGAACTGATAATGAACAAAGAGTGGAAGATACAGAACACAACAAGAATTTCGACTACCATTACGCATTTTTTTCATTTTAATAAACAATTTGAGGCACCAGTCCCAAAACAACTTAGAAGGTATAAAGTGAGTGAGCCAAATCCATCCATTTGGACACATACATATAATAGATTTCCAAGGCAAGAACTGGAATCACGTGAGGAGAGAAAATATCACAACTCAGAATCTACTTTGTTAATGAGTTTGTCAATACTATAGGTTGCCCCAGTCAGCAGTTCGGGATATTTCCCCTATGCACATGCACAGTAGCTGGTTACAGAAAGAGAAAAGTTCTCTGTAACCTAACCGTTAGATGATACACCATCGTTACACACTGACCACATCAAAAACCTCAGTTGGATACCAATGATAGGGGTACTCTATGACTAAGTACCGTTGCAGGATCAGAAGCCACTGAAGCTTTTACAGTTGAACTCATTTGAGAAACGAGATACTTTAGCCACGGGCGGCTGTGTGGCTATTCAAATCTATCACATTCCCATCACTGAGGCAAGATAAGAGAGCTTGTTTATTTAAAAGACATCATACCGAAACATCTCCCTTTTTCGGCAAACGAGACTTCGACGATTTCTTGCCAAGGAGTAAGGTCTTCAACCATTTTCCAGGTGTTCTACCCATTTAACCGGGAAAGAAAGGAACCAAACCCTCCCGGATATATATATAGAAACAACCTGCAGAAGAACAAAAGCAACAAAAATTCACTATGACAGAACCAGAATGCTCCCCAATCAGCAGAACCAAAATCCACTGTGAAAACTCTCAAATTCAATCCATTATAAACATATGAGCAACTCGTTGAAATTCAACAACCTAAATCCAAAAATAATACACTAGTGAACAGTGCGAAATCCAAAATCCAATCAAATCAACGTAATAACCTCAAAGTTATCTTCTTTTTCATCGCCGCACACGCTCGAGCGCAGAACATTTCTCCCCCTCTACAGACATTGTACTACTACTACTACCGACCAGCTCACGAGCTCTATCTACCGCCTCGAACAATACATCCGCCACTGCTCAGCATAAACTCCAACGAAACGAAGCCACCAACTCCATCCCTAAAACCGCTCCGTCGCATCGACTTCACGAGTCCCACCAAAAAAAAAAACCATTTCGAAACGGAGGGGAGATCTACTCAAAAACAACAAGTCTCGAGCGCCGTACGGAGAGCCCCGCGAACAGCAAATGCGCACCTTCAGTAGGACGACGACGAGGAGCGCGTCGACGGCGGCGGCCGCTGCTCTTCGCCGGCCGAGCGATCCACCGGCCGGCTGGCTGGCTGGCTGGCTGGCTGGCGCTCCCGCTCGTCGGTTGTCACTCCTGCAGTGGAACAAACCGCAACGGCAAGTTTTGGCGGAGACGAAAGGGACGCCGCAACTTCCACTCCTAATAATACAAAATCGGGAGCTTATTTTTCTTTTTTCTTTTTTTCTTTTTTTTCTTTTTTACATAAATGTATTTCATTAATCGCTCTGACGGCGCCGTTTCGGCGCCATCGCACGCGCACTAGCTGTCATCGGGAGTGATTAACCGCTTGATTAACTGTGCGTGCGGTGGCCACGTGGACGCAGGCGGGTGACTCGTGACCGGACCACGAGGAGGATGGTGGGGAGGGGAATAGCTGGACCCCACCTGTCCCCCCCAACCCTAACGGACAATCGCACGGACATCTGCGATTGTCCGTTGGGCTTGGGCTTTTCCAACGACGCGAGTCGAGGCCCACTTCGGGTCTCCAGAAATGAGGCCCGCTAAAAAGATGGGTCACTTCCGTGGGCCTTGGTTCTCTGTCTTTCCGGAAAAGGGCCGGCTGAAATCCAGGAGATTGTTGCCTGAGTTGGGCATTAGCCGGTGCTCGTTGGACGATGTCGGGCTCGCCCGGGGGCTTCTCGGCATCACCGACTATGATTGATCGGGCCCGATCACGTGACTCGTGGTTGGATGAAAATTACGCTTTATTTTATTTCGCAGAGAATAAATTATTGAGAAAACATTTTTTTCCTAAAAGTGATCCATTCTATTAGTTGATATAATTAGTTAATGCAAAGTCATTGCAATATTGACAAAATTTATATTTAAATATTTTCACAAATAATAAAAATATTCTATTTTCATTCATTTTTGTAAACGATATAAATGGTGATTATTGATAAAATATTTTCCACATCATTCATTTTTTCTTGAAACTAAAGGAACCTATATGTATACATTTGGCTTCTTTTGAAACTAAAGGAGCCTACATGTATACATTTGGCTTTGAGAGCTTGTTTCATACAACATTTACTTTGTCTATGTGTTATTTAATTGAAAATGACATGTTAAAAAATTGAGAGAATTAGCTTGTTAATACAAAAAAAAAAATCCAAATTATATCCACTATGACATAAATATCATGATTTTTCTTTTGTAATTAAAAATCTCCAAACTTATCTATTATGATACAAATAACCCGATTTTTTTTTTGTTTCATAAAAATTTTCAAACTTGTATAAATGTGACAAATATACCATGGATGCAAACTAAAATAGAGGCTATATGTGGGTTTTTTCATGACACAGAAAAAAAAAAAAAAAAAAAAAAAAAAAAAAAACAGTTAGGGGCATTTGTATCATAGCGGGTAAGTTTAGAATTTTTGGTGACACAAAAAAAAAAAATCGAGACATTGACATAATTGAAGGTTTTTCGTGGTTTTCACCTTTATATTTTGAAGTATAGTTTCTTAAATACAAATCAGGAATTTCCAATTTTATTTCCAGCTTCGGCGGTGATCCCTATCGCATTGAAAAGACGATAAAAATAAAATAAAAAAATAATTCAAGAATGGGCAATTGCGTGGGAAGAAGCAGAACACAATCGCCGCATATTCAGGTCGATTGCTTAGGGCTTCAGCAATTATTTATATCCCGAAGAAATCAAATATTAAATGTATCTTCTCTCTCTGTTTTTTATTTGCAACTACTAAAGGCGATGTTTCCGAGGCATATCATGTGCAACCTCTGCCAAAACATATAAATCTCCAACATCTTACCAACCACGAACATGTAATAACAGATTAATCGCGGATTTTATCTTTTCTCACGTCCTCCTTCCTTCCTAAACCTAAACAAATCCTAGCTTTTGTTTCTTTCTCTAAGCGACATTTATGTGTTGTCTGGTTCTACAAGAGCTAGCTGCCATATTACACATACCAAATCGTCCATTAAATTGGCGAAAAAGCACTAATCAAATCGCAACGAATTTAATTATTCTAGGGTAATATGGGATTAGGTAGAACTAATCCTGCAGGGAAGGCGGAGAAGTTGCACTTATTTTGATGCCTCTAGCTTAGTTAGGTCTATTTTTTTATTTCTAAAATTGAAATCGGTGTTTGAACAGTCCGATTTCTAATTCTAAAAAGGAACCAAACCGACTACATATACATATTTTAATTATTTCTTTAAACTTTTTTTATTTCTTCATAACACGTAGCATCAAGTAGTGGAAAAATAAAAGTGACCGGTTTTATTAAATCAAAGCAAAACTAAACCAAATCAATTATCAGTCTTAAGACCAATTAATATGTCCATGATTTCCAATTTTAGGAATCAGTCCAATTCCAAATTTCACTTTGGAACTAAACTGGATGAGGAATCAATCACCTTTAGGCATAGTATCATTAATCATTTTATTAATGGGGATGTGGGCATCTCGTTTGATGTCTAAATAATGAACAACCCATTGGAATTAATTTCCATGATCAAGAAATTAGTGGGATCATTCTAGTCTAATCAATCTCGAAAAGGACTAGATCATTATGACTTCACGAGCGCTGGCCTTACCTTCTGCCGACAACTTAATATTTTTTAGGATAATATTGAACTTTTCAAAGTCGGTACCAAGGAGCTCGTGATTGCACCAGCTTTTCGGGGGGCGAAGATCACGTGCGCTCGGCACGTGACGCCGATGTCCTTCGCGCCTGCTACGTGGTACCCCCGGGGCGTAAGGAAAACTGCTGGCGGTGGCAGCTTGAATTCGCAGCAGCGTTGACTGAGGAGTCGCCGTGAAATCGACGGCCCACGTTACGCGAATCGGGGAACCCGATGATAGCCACCGGCGCAGCGCGTGATCAGGAGAAGAATGGACCCCACTCGTGTCTCCTTGTGCCACGGAGTCGTCGAGAGGCCGGGGAAGGCATCGCGGGGATCAGTCGTGGCCGCCCGTCCCCCCGTAAAGGGGTCATAGTCGGCCCGTGGGGCGGAATATTTTTCGTCAGGATCAGGGGACTATCCCGTCTTTCCACAAGGGATGTCGGGAGGCTTTTAGGGACCTGCTGCTCAGGTCCACCAAAACTTAACAAGACTAGAAGCCAAAAAAAGATACGGAAAAAAAAACCAAAAAAAAACTAATTTTGTCAGCATTAACATTTAACTTTACAAAGATTGACGAATCATGTGATGATGGGAACAAGTGAGATTATGGTGGATTCCCGATATAAATATTAATCCCATTTTAATTTTTAAGGTCGAACTTCAAAAATCTCAAAAACTAATATATCCGCAACAATTTTCCCTTAAATTGATTTTTGATTACCAAAAATTCAAAATTAATATATTTATGATAAATTTATCTTTTATTAGTTCATATTAAATTTTAACGTCAAATTATCTGAATTTAATAACACATGACCAGTGGACTAATTTGAAATTTTATCCTATATTTATTATATATGTATCAATTTTGAGTTTTTAACTATATTAATCTTAATTTTTATAGTTATTGTATATCAATTTTAGTATAAAAGAAAAAGAAAAGTTTTGTCACCCTGATTGATGTGATTTTTCACGGTTTGCCACTCTGCCTCACTTTTCCCAACCGTCGCTTTCCCAGATCCTCTATACTCTCACACAGAATTATATACACAGACACACCCTTTTCACCTAATGCAAATTCGTTTTATCTTTTTTTCCCCTAGCCAGAAAGATTGCAACTTTTGGGCACTAAATGATTTGTTCCTGACTTCATACTTTAATCATTTCTTGAAATTCCTTGGAGTACGCGAACTTCATTACAGGTCTCTGTCTTCATAACTCTCCGTGACCCCACGAAGGTCTTCTCTGCAACTCCTTTCCCACTTTCAGCCTCGGAGGTCCACTTCCCAGGTTGCCATGTATGGGCGAAGTTGCAGGTGCAGTTATGGCTTTTAATGCCGGGGAGCCTTCGCTGTGGTTACTCATGAGTGTTGCGTGATTTGGGTTCCGCTCAGATTCAAGAGAACCTCATTTTTAAGCTTGTGGAAATGGCCAATTCCCCTGTTTTGGTCTGTCTCTCGTTCTCTGCCATCGTTTTGATGGTGGGTGTCGTTCCGCTTGCAATGGCTCAACTCAGTCCGAGCGAAACCAGGGTCCTCTTTCAAATCCAGAAGCAGCTGGAGTACCCGGAAGCTCTCCAGGGATGGACAAACTGGACCAGCTTCTGTTACCTCCCGCCGTCGCCTTCTCTCACCATTTCCTGCACCGACAATCACATAACGGGGCTGACCATTGTGGGGAGCAAGAACTCGTCCTCTCGCGACGGCGCGAGGCCCGATCCGGCTCGATTCGCCGTTTCTCAGCAGACTCTCTCAGCGAGTTTCTCCATCGACTCCTTCTTCACTGTGCTCACCAAGCTCTCCAACCTGACGGTGCTCTCGCTCGTGTCCCTGGGCCTGTGGGGGCCGCTTCCCGCCAAGGTTAGCCGGTTCCACTCGCTCGCGGTGCTCAACCTCAGCTCGAACTCCATCTACGGGGAGATTCCTCAGTCCATCGCTTCGTTCAAGAGCCTCAGGAGTCTTGTTCTGTCTGATAATTTGCTCAATGGGAGTGTCCCAGATCTTAAGGGCCTACCTGTTCTTGAAGAGCTGGATTTGAGCGACAACTTCCTCGGACCAAAGTTCCCGTTGCTCGGAGATACCCTTGTAAGTGTTCTGTTGAGGAACAACTCGTTCGGATCTGAAATTCCTAGTGACTTGAATGGTTTGGGTCAGCTTCAGCGATTGGATGTCTCGACCAACGAGCTTTCTGGGCATATCCCATCTTTCATTTTCAGTCTGCCTTCGATTCGTTACCTTAGTTTACAGGAAAATCAGCTCGGTGGAGCACTTCCAACGAACCTTTCATGCAGTGGTCATCTCACTTACGTCGACATTTCACACAATCTTTTGGTTGGGAACATTCCATCATGCATCGGGTCAAGTTCGGCGAACCGGACAGTAATCAGCTCATGGAATTGCTTGTCCGGAGGGAACTCAAATTATCAGCACACCTACTCTTATTGCCAGAAACAAGCTTTGGCAGTTGAGCCTCCGGCTAAAGCAGAGAAAAAAGGGTCAAGCATCAAACTGAGTCTCGTTCTTGGAGTAATTGGAGGCACCGTTGGAATTGCAGGGGCGTTCGGACTACTGATCATAGTGCTGATCAGGAGAGCAGATGCACGAAGATCATTTGATAGCAAGCCCGCCAAGTCATATGCTGACGAACTGTCCTTTCGCGGCTCTCCAAAGTCAAGCATTGATTCGAGTAAGATCTCTCATCTGCACTTTAGTATTATCGCTCAGTTTATTGGAAATGACAAGGAACATCCCTTCTAACATTGACATGGGAGACAATTTTAGTCTTATTCGATTGGGCTTAAGATAACATGCAAAAATGCTGAACTCTTCGGCAGGGCGAATGCCTCAAACGATGAGGCTGATGACGTTGGGCCTCCCACCTTATCATGTTTTCACACTGGAGGAAATTGAAGACGCAACGAACAATTTTGATCCATGCAATTTGATGGGAGAGGCAAATCAAGGACAGGTAAAGCATTTTCTTTTACAATTCAAATGTTAAGTTGAAACTCGGCGTAACACGAACGGCTAAAGAGGGATACCTTGATTTATTATGCAGACATACAAGGGTTGGCTCAGAGATGGCACGGTAGTCCTAGTGAAGTGTTTGAAACTGAAGCATAGAAGTTTGCCACAAAATATTGTGCAGCAACTGGACAATCTATCCAAGCTAAGGCATCGCCATTTGGTCAGTCTTCTTGGACACTGCATCGTCACTTATCAGGACCACCCCAATGTGGCCAGCACGGTGTTTGTCGTCCTTGAACACCTATCGAATGGATCGCTAGCGAATCATATCACAGGTAAGATTTCAGAGAAGAAAGGACCAGTTCTTGTGGCAAATGCCTGTGTCATCTGCCTGTCGGTTTCATGTTTGCTGATGTATGTGCAGATTGGAGAAGGAAAGAGATGCTGAAATGGCCACAGAGAATGGCAATCTCCATAGGCGTGGCGAGGGGAGTCCAGTTCTTGCACACCGGGATGGCTCCTGGAATATTTGGGAATGACCTGAAGATTGACAATGTTCTGCTCGATGAGAGTCTCACCACGAAAATCAGCAATTACCACATTCCACTGCCATTCAAGGTGAGATGAGCCCCATCATGTTCCAAAATCTCTCTTGCATCCTTTAGCTGACGTCGGTTACCCCCTCGATTTTTACAGATGGGCTCTGAAATTGCATCGAACGATCGCAGGTATTACAATCTCCGATCTCTGTTAACGTCCATGCACGTGCCGCTCGTGAGCATGCAGACTCGTCTTTCTTTTCAATTTCATTTTCCGCTATTATAGTGCTCAGATGGAAGGAATTCTCAAATGGAGGTTCCCTCCTTTTTTCAGTCCAAAAGATGCAGAAAGAGAAGACATGTATCAGCTTGGGAAGATTCTCCTGCAAGTCATCACGGGGAAGCTGGTCAAGTCCACCCTTGAATTGGACGACATGAAACAATTGGTACTTACACTTCCTAGAACAGTCGCCTATTCTCATTCACTTTTAGCATTGCAAAAGCCGAACGTTTCCGATGGAGCTGATTTCTCCTGCTAATTGGAATTGCAGCTAGAGAAGAGCCTGACGGAACACCCCTCACAGCTACGCAGCGCGGCAGATCCATCCATTCGTGGCACCTTCGCATACCAATCGCTTAAGACAGCAGTCGAAGTCACGGTGAATTGCCTAACGGAAGAGCCGAGCAAGCGGCCTTCGATAGAAGATGTTCTCTGGAATCTGCAGTACTCGATCCAGGTTCAAGAAGGCTGGACCAGCAGTGAGAACCTCAGTACAAGAATATAAAGCTTCTCTTCTTGCACCATGTACTTTCAATGCTTTTCCCTGTAATTACTAAGACAAAAAGAAATAAAGCCTAGTGTGCAAAAAGTACTGCTGATGTATTCTAGTGATCTCGGTTTGCGCTCATTCATTGGGACACGCGTGTGAGCACATAGACATGGTACAACACAGGCTTCGTCACGAGGATGAAGAACTGGTGTCACTTCTGTGCACGCGGATTCGTCGTGCTAGACTAAATCTCTAGGTTATAATTTATAAAATAATCTGACTTTACATTCTCAAGCTGTAAGGTGAGAACATAGTCCAAGGGAAGGAACTTGACAAATGCTAGCGAATCAGAAGAGTCAGATTTATAAGGACATACAAGATCCTCCATAACAATCTCTGCCTGCCTCATGATACTTGAAGCACATCAGTGACACCAGTAATAAGAGCCTCATCGATCTAGCATCTCCTTGACCGAGAACCCGATGTAATCATCGATATAATTAGGAGGCTCGTGAATGAAGCAAGAAATTACATCTCGAAGTGTGATCACCCCCACGACTTCCTCCTCGTCAGACACCACGTACATCCTATGGACCGACTTCGAGGCGAGGCTGTGGATCACGCTGCCGAGTGTTGAATCAGGCTTGCACATGATTGGCGGTACGACTTTGCCGGGTTCTTGAGTTGTTGAGATGATAGTGCTCATGAAATCCATCACAGTTAGGTGCCTGCGGCAAAGTTTCTCAGAGAAAGCTAATAACGACTCCAATTACCACTGACTAGACACGAGGCAAGAGAAAGTAAGAAGTAATGGACCAGATAAATCAGTTTCCACAGAAAGAGCTTACGAAGTGTCGTATTCTTGTTTGCATTAATAGTAATTTGTCCTACCAACAAGCTAAGACCTTCATGAATATTCATGTTATGATTTCCAATGCACCGGTTATCCATGTTACGAGAGAAACATCGCATTGGAAATAACAAATTTTACTTAATTGGTGCTCAACAAGTGCCCTCTTAACAAATCCATTTACGAACCAGAGAAGCTCGACCAAATTGAGAGACTAGAGGTACTTGGTGCCTCAGTATACCTGAAATTGGTGAAAAGCTGGGGCTTCAGCAGCAGGTGACTAATATCTCTAATGCTTATGTTTCCCACGATCTTCTTCTTTGGCCCTGCCACAACCGGAACGCCACCGATCTGATTATCTCTCATCCGCTTAAAAGCCTCCAGAATCAGTTCGTCGCTTCGGACGCTAACAACCTGTCCAAGCCAACAAGTGCTCCTCAAACTTAAGATCATCTATAAATCTTCTAGTTACAGATGGAGATCTTATGAATAGGATACCTCATCAGGTGACATAAAAGGAAGTCCTAATTCACCAACAGCAATTTCGGAAATGCAGTCAAACCAATCTCTTCCTCTGCAACCCTCGAGGCCTTGAATGACCGCAAATTGAGTGATGAGGTTCTTTATGTCAGGCTTTCCCAATTCAATGACGGGGACACTTCGTAGCCTGTATTTCGAAAGTAGCAGCAACACGCTCAACATCGAACTATCTTCTGCCACTGGTATGAATGGAGCCCACCGGTATGATTTGATTATCGACTTCACCTGAAACATCCCCAAAAGAACACATTTTCATATCTACTTTGAGTGACCAAGTCCACTCTACAAAATCACATACTCATACTCAGGGTAATGGCAATGCTTCACAAATTAGCTTCTTGTAATAAGCTTCAACCGGTATTACGGAACTCTGATTCAGGCTTGCAATTGACAAGCAATTTGACTATAATTTGCATTTAACACAACAACTCATACGCTATATTACATTAATTGTTGCTCAGAATTTAATTAGCCTTACTGGGGTGGACTTGAAGGGCTCCTCTTGCAGAATAACCCTGTAAAAATCCTGCCCCAAATTGTCCGCAGCGGTGGAAGCATCTCTACCTGGACCTTTCTCAGCAGCCACGCCCCCGGCCACAGCAGCACCAACTGCTGCAATCGTGAGCCCAGCAACTGCAGCAGGACCAGTTGCGCCCAGCACCAATGCCCCGAGAGCGCCGACTGCCCCTGCCCCCACACCTGCTGCACTCGCCGAACCTGCCATCAGAGCAGCTGCCGCGAGCTCTGCGCTCTCCAACACCCACAAGATTATGGCCGAGTAGTCCACAATCCCCAAATATCTGTCTCTCCAATTTTCACTCGTTTTCGCTTCGGGGTTCCTGACTGGAGCTGACATTAAGTTGTGCTCCGATAGAACCTTAACCGCGTCAGCTACTGAGGCATCTCCTTCGATCTCGATCACTACAACATCATTGGGTTTGCAATCCATTTCACTCAAAATTGGAATACCACAAAATATAAACTATCCCTCATCTAATCACAACAAGTACACTCACGCATTCCAAAAATCAAACTTTTATTCAACTTACAATTCCCAAACAAAATGCACATTTTCCTTCAAAACCTAAACCTTATTTTTTCGTCCTTATAATAAGGGGAAAAAACAGAGAAATTGGTAATTAAGAAAGTGTAGTTATAACTGGTACCTTTGCCACCAGGAACTTGTGGGAATGAAGAAACCGGGATGCTTGCAAATGCAGAGGTCAGACTTTCTTGCACTGAAGGGGGCAATCTTTTCTTGGACTGAATCGTCTCAAAGTATGCATCACAGCTCGCCAGCTTCTCACTTCCCTTCATCCCTTGTGGCTGTGCCATTCCTAAAATGGCCCGACACGAATAGATCAGCAATTTCACGAAGAACACCCAAAAAATGAAAGGAGAAAAAAAAAAATGGATCTCTTCACATGCCTGAAGGATGTTCTTACCTTCAGGGTTGTCTTGGTTTTCGCTGTTCTTCTCTCTGTTCCACTGTCTCTCCTATGACCCGCGCTTCGGAGTTAGTTATGGCAGTTGTCTGATGTGCATGTAGTCCGGTTTGGCCACCTGTCCGAACTCGAGAGACGTGTCGCCCTCAGAGAAATGGCCGTGCTGCGAGTGGGATAGGAAGCGAAAGTGGGTCGGCAGTGCCCGAATGAGCCGGACTCTACCGCTTCGTGCCTGGCCGAAGAGCTGGCATTTCCCCTCGGCCCATTCACGCCTTATCGTCTCGACAGAAATCATTCAATAGACTGAATCTGATGTAACGAAAGCTAATCTATTGGCAATGCATGACCATAAGACAAAAAAAGAGGATAAGAATGATGGCCCATTTCTAACACATGACCATAAGGCAATGTTCCTATGATTTTTTGGATTAATGTTTGTTGAATCGTATGTTTTTTACATCTCTAAATTACGTATAACTAAGCTCAATGAAGGTTCATTTATGGCTCACGTTTGCATTTGGGTTTTGTGAAATACAATGAATTCGTATATAATTGACAGCAAAAGCAGGTATTAGTCTATGCTCATTTTAGTTAGTGTTTAAAAAGTTTCTGTGACGACCCGATCCAACGAGGGGGGAGTAGTCACTGAGCTAGAGGACTTGGACAAGGCACAGCTCCTGACAAGGCGCAGCTCCTGACAAGCTTCTAAAATTGCCAAGAGGGCAAGAATGAACCATACTATGCACCGAACAGTGGTGTGCGATTATAAGATATATTTGTGAAAACCGGAATTAACCAATGGAGACACTTTTGACATAACAACCAGCTTTGCTTTGAAACTTCAAAGTTAAGTGAGCCCGAGTTAGAGCATTACTAGGATTGGTAATTTCTTGAAATGGGATAGGTCAAAGCAAATAATACCTCAAGTAAGTTAATTCAGAAATGTTAAAATATAGTATCAGAGCGAGACCCCCTCCAGTAGGTGTGTGGTTTAAGGATGAACAAGGAAGAGGTTGGTGGTTCTATGACAACCCAATCTGACAAGAGAGAGGAGTGGTTACCGGGATCAAAGGGCTTGGACAAAGTATGGCTCCCGACAAGTTTTTAAGATGGCGAAGGAGGCATGAATGAAGTGAACTATACACCAAGCAAAAGGAAAGTGATTCTGAGATATGTATGTGAAAACTAGAATTAACTCATGTGAAAATTGGAATTAACTCACGAACGTGCTTTTTAATATAACAATAAGCTTTACTTTGAAGCTCCAAAGGCAAGCAAGCCTAGACTAGTGCACTATAGGGATGAACGATCTTGTAGGAAAATATCTGCCTATATGCCAAAGGTCAAAGCTATGAGATTCGGAATAGAACAAGTCAAAGCGAATAATATCTCGAGTGAGTTAATCCAGAGATGTCACAATTTCATATCTCTCCTTGAATTCCAATTGAGAATATGATGCCTGTACACTTCTTGGGGTGATTTCATCTACATGCGTGACGTGGAGACCCTACAAAGATCATCTTTATCCACTTTATTCTATTTACTCTACCTCAGAATAGTTGAAAAGACTATGCATACACTCTCACGTTCGTCTAACTACCGCATTTACATGGTTAATCCATCTAATGCAAAAAAAGGGGATAAGTACACTAATGGTGCCAAAAGTTGTGTACGGCGCTCACTTTGGTGCCAAAAGTTTCCGTCGAATCACTTAAGTGCCAAATCGGAGGAAAAACGATCACTTTGGTGCCACCGGCGAGAAATTCTGGCCAAAATAAATACGTGGCCTTTATATTTAAAAAAAAAAAAAATCAACGTAGCTTAAGATTGTCCACAGTGGATAGCATAAAACGACGCCGTTGTCCTTTCTTCGTAAGAAACGACGTCGTTTCTTGCCATCTATCGTGGATTCACATAAGAAACGACGCCGCCTTGCTCCATAGCAAAAAACGACGTCGTTGCAGAGGGAGTAAAATAGGGTTCGTATACGGTTCTCCTCGACGCCGGCCGTAGCTTGCACACCCACTGTCGTTCACCCACCGCCGTTCGCTCGCCCGCCGTCGCTCGCCCGCCGTCGCTCGGCCATTGCTGTAGTTGCACCGTCGTTCACGATCGTTCAGGTTTGTCATGTTCTCTACATGGATCAATTTTGCGAAAAATTTAGGGTTCCGAATGGCAAGTTAGGGCACGGAGGGCAAATTGAAGGCTCGGCTCAGGGGGAAAGTAGTGGGAAAAGTGGTGGGGATGTCACTTTTATGGGGATGGAATAGAAAAATTGATTCTTCCATCATTCGTTCACTTTCTGTTGTGGGGACCGAATAGAAAAACAGGGTGCTAAGGGGCTTGACTCGGATGGAAACAGTGGTGGGACCGAATTTGTTTGTTTAATTAGTTGGACTGCTTTTGTTGGGGGACCGAATGTGAATGTGATGAAACTGAAAAATGGGTGGTGGGGACCTCACTTTGTTTATTTAATTCGGTTTCTTTTGTTTCTGTAAATGCACCGAATTGGGGAGATTTTAGTCGCATTTGTTCCTTGACAACAAAACGACAAGAACATGCATGTAAAGTTGCCGATTCGGTCATGTGTTTCCAACAAAACGACAATAACTCTTTTTCTTTTTTTCCATTGGGTGCAACATCGACATGGACGCAAATCAGGTAGGCGTCATTGTTTGCTATGGTGGAGAGTTTGTTATTGGCACTGAAGATTGAGAATATATTGGTGGAAATGAAGGTACTATTTATGTCAATGTTTGGAAGCCATCATATATTGATTTTATGAGAGATTTGGTATATTTTTTACGATGCAAAGTGCAAAAACTACATTACTGTGTTCCTGGGAAAGAATTGAAGGATGGGTTGAGATTTTTTAATGACGATAATGGTATTAAGGATATCATTTACCATTATCTTCACGGTGAAGAAGCTAAGGTATATGTTGAGTATTATAGTGAGGATGAGGATGAGGATGAGGATGGGGATGAGCAGACCACCACTGAAGGAGGAGAAGTGAGGGATCCTGTTCAAGCGAGTAATCAGGTTGGAGATGAGTTTAGGTTAGATGGAGGGCAAAATGATAGGGAAATAAGTCATATTGATAGAGATGAACAAAGAGGGAGATGTCCTGAAATCTTGGATGAAGACTTCATTGGATTAGAATGAGAAATTGCTTTATCTAGTGAATCGGAAGATGAATGTTTGGTTGTAGTAAATTTCCCAAGTGACGAAGATGATGATGAACTCGCACAGTCAAGACAAAAGCAAAGGGAATTTCGAAAAAACTTGCGGCTTCAAAGAAGAAGGCCCGAGTCAGTAAATAGGGATGGAGATCCAGCTGAGGGTAATAGAAGTGAAGATGAAGAAAGCTGTGGCAATGAAGTTGCTGGTTCGGAAAATGAGCATGACAATGATGATGAAGAACCTGCTCCTCGAAGAAAAAGTAAGTACCCTTGTTATGATCCGACTGTTGATAAACCTGTTTTGTCGGTGGGCATGAGATTTGATGATGCCAAACAGTTCAAGGAAGCCGTTGTAAAGAACTCAATTGGTGAACAGAGGAGCGTTAAATTCATTAGAAACACGAAGGAGTTTGTGAGAGCTAAGTGCTCACAAGCTAATTGTTCGTGGAAACTCTATCTTTGCGCTTAGTAAGAATGGGTCATTCCAGATTAGGTCCTTTCGGGAGGAGCATACTTGTCCAATTATCTTTAACAATAAAAGGGTAACAAGTGTGTGGTTATCAAAGCATTTTTCAATACTATCAAAGCAATGCCCGAGATCAAGAGTCCTCAATTTCAACAGTTAGTGAAGGAGCAAGTGGGGGTTAATGTGTCGAGGAATCAATATAAGAGAGCGAAGATGAGGGTGATGAAGATATTGATGGGTGGGTATAAGGAAGAATATGTGCAGGTATGGGATTATCTTTGGTGAATGTATGTTTCAAAACCCATCTAGTAGGGTATATGTAGAGGTTGTGGAGAGGCCACTCCCTGATCTTGGGCCTAGATTTGATAGATTTTATGTCTGTTTTGATGCATGCAAACGGGGTTTCTTGGCTGGTTGTAGAAGAGTTATAGGATTGGATAGATGCTTTCTAAAGGGTTTATGCAATGGGGAGTTGTTGGCTGCTGTGGGGAGAGATGCTAATAATCAAATGTTCCCGATAGCTTGGGCAGTGGTAAAGATAGATAACAAGGATATTTGGTCCTGGTTCCTAAAAAATTTAATGGCTGACCTTGAGATAACCGATGGGGGAGGATGGGCATTCATGAGCGACCAACAGAAGGTAATTTCATTGTCAATTATAATATACTCCATTTTAAAAATTTTCACTTGCATATTTTTTTTGACTTGTATTTATTGGTTTGAATTTTTGTAGGGACTTATTCCTGCATTGGCTGAATTGATACCACATGTTAAGCATAGAATGTGTGCGAGGCACATATATGCAAACTGGTCAAGGAACTTCAAAGGAGATAGGCTGCAGAAGCAGTTCTGGCAGATAGCAAAGAGTACGAATATGGCTGATTTCAGATTAGCCAAACAAGGATTGTTGCAGTTGACAAAGGAGGGTTTTGATGCACTCTTCCATACAGAAGCTAAGCACTGGTGTTGAGCCTTCTTCAGCGAAGAGTTCAAATGCGATATCATTGATAACAACCTCAGTGAAGCTTTCAATGGTAGAATTTTAGAGGCTAGGTGCAAACCAATCATCAGCATGCTTGATGATATTCGAGTTATGGTTATGACTAGACTGCATAGGCAAAGAGATGAGGCTACAAAATGGAGTAGAGACTATGGCCCTAGGATTGTGAAGAGATTGGATGCAAATATTCTTTGCTAGTAGGTTTCGCCATCCAGTTTGGAATGGAGATAATGGATATGAGATTATTCAAAATCGGGATAAGTATGTTGTCAACCTGGATAGAAGAAAGTGTTCATGCCGAGCCTGGCAACTGAATGGAATTCCCTGTGTCCATGCCATTTGTGCTATTCAGATGAAGCAAGAAAACCCAGATGATTACCTACATGATTGATACAAAAAAAGTTCATACCTTGCTTCATATCAATTCATGATGCAGCCTATCAAAAGCAGCAAATTTTGGGAGCCAACAAATCATGAAAGTCCTCTACCTTTACCGCTGAAGAAGCAAATAGGAAGGCCAAAAAAGAGACGAAGAATGCAGCAGGAAGAGGCATCAAGTCAAAGGATGAGTAGGACTAGATCAAAGATGAAATGCTCCTATTGCAACAAGGAATGGCACAATAAGAAAGGTTGTGAGCTGAAAAAGCAGCATCAACAGCAAGATATAATGGCTAATTCAGTGCCAGGGACAGGACCTACTGAAGAAACTCTTGTTGGGCCTATTGAATGGAGGACAGAAGGCCTTGCTGTAATTCCTACTGAAGGGCAAACAGAAAGCCATGTTGTAAGGTAAGTATCATCTTGGTCTTAGTAACTTTACAGTTCTTATTCGATAGTACTGTTGGTCATAATCCTAATATAGTACATTGTTGTAAGGCCTACTAAATGGCCAAAAAAAGGCCCTGTTGTAGGCTCAAGTGCAGGGATAGGGACTGGAATGGGCAAGACAGCAACAACAACAACTGAGTCCACTGTTGAGCAAACAAGAAAAAAATATCCTATAAGTTGTACATTGCTGTGTTTGGTCTTTTATAGGCTAAAATTTACATTTGTTATATGTTTCTCAGGTCAAAAGACGAGCAACTGCACAAGTTGTAGAGGTTGCTACAAGGATTATTGCTGTTGAAAATGATGCACCACAACGAACAAGAGGGGCTCTTGGGAAAAGATTAAGGCAATATGGTTATGGGATTTACACAAATAAACGTACCGGAATGACTATTTTGAATGTAAGATTTATAGGCCTCATGTATTTAATTTGTTGTATTTCAATTCATTTGGTTGACAATATCACTATGTTTTTGTAGCTTGGGAGAACTTCGGAGGTACTTCTCTCTCAAGGTGGGCCAACTCAAGAATCAAGGGCGCAGCCAAAGAAGAGTGCTCCAAAGAAGAAGAAGACATCGGGTACAGCTGCGAAACAGCTATCCAAAAAGAACCCAGCACCAGTTCCATCTCAACCAACGATTGGGAGCAGTAGTGATGATATGGATCAACACATGACACGTGGTAGAACAAAAATAGCTGCCGTCAAAAACAAGGACAAGGAAAAGGAGGTGATAGAAAGCCCAACTAAAGAACCTGCACAACCAGTTCGAAAGAGTGCTCGGATTATGAATCAATTCAATGCTCCAAGAGGAAAAGGATATCAAGGTGTTGTCAATATTGACTTATGGGAGGGAGCGTCTTTGGACATGGTCTTTTTTATGTGATGCTTTGGACATGATTTTTTTCATGTGATGCTGGACATGGTCTTTTTCTTGTTTTCTTCTTTTTTAGGAGTGTCTTTGGATTGATGGTAGTTGTTGCCTGCAATGCCATTGTTTTTTTTTAAGAGAGTGTTGAACTCTCGATGCTTGGGGAGTGAAGTTAGACATGCTTTTCTTTTCTTTTGTAAACAATCAATCAATATTAATGGCAAGTATTGGAATGACTATTCATTTTCCCTTGTGTTGGTTTCGGCTAGAATGCTAGCAAGTCGGTTATGCTACGTCGCCGTATATTTTATTTTTGCTATTACCGCAATGATGCTTTGTTCGTTGCCGCATTCGTTGTCGCGCATTGTTGGTTAAAGTTGTGGATTATAATGAATTTGTTATCGGCATTGCCGCACCGTTATTCGTGCTGCACCTTATTGCCGATTATATGTGTTGCTACAAGAACACTTTGGGTACTGATACATTTTGTTGCATCTGGGCTGGTGTAAGAAGATGCACCAGCAACTCAACTGGTGCAAGAACAAGGTGCATTTGGAATGTGACGTTTGGCACTAACATATTCTTTTTTTAAAAACTTGTGCAACGTAAGTGATCACTTTGTAATTGCGACTGGCACTTAAATAATCACTTTCATAAAAACTTGGCACTTAAATGATCACCTTCATAAAAACTCGGTACTCAAGTGATCACTATTTACAACTTATGACACTGAAATGGTCAATCGTGAATTTGCCACCATCCTTTAATTTCGGCCATGGTTTGCAATTGCAGCAAACCAACAAACCAGCAAACTAGCAAACCAGCAAACCAGCAAACCAGCGAACTATTACCAAATAAAAAATGCAGCAAACCATCATTAAATAAAAAAATGCAGCAAACCATCATTAAATAAAAAAATGCAGCAAACCATTACCAAAAGCTTTCAATGCAGCAAACAATTATCTAATAAAAAATGCAGCAAACATTACAAAAAGCTTTCAATGCAGCAAACCATTACCAAACAGAAAAATGCAGCAAACCATTACTAAATGCTTTCAATGCAACAAAGCATTACCAAATAAAAAATGCAGCAAACCATTATATTTGAAGCAAAAACTAATCAAAACAAACATTGACAATACACAACTAAACAACAAAACTTTTAAGTGCTCACAACTAATGCATTCCAAGTCCAACCTTGCATTTCTACCCATAGATTACAACAACAAAACATTCTGCTCCATACAAAAATTGCAGCAAACCAAAAAACACATTTTACTTATAAACAATCCAATACAAGTGCATATTCCACGTCTTCGACTATGGTAGACATACAAACTTCTTCTCATTACTCACTTTACATTTGAATAAACTACCCAAGAGAATAAGAACACAATCAACGCTCGATAAAAGTTTCTTTCGATTTTCAGCCTTGAAACCTCCCTCTTCAAATGGTCCACCAAAGATGTTAAACCCTTCATTTGAGCTTGCATTGAGTCGACATCCTCCAACTCGTCCATTAACATAGGTGGAGGTTGATTTCGGCCTTCAAGTAACTCCAATATCACCTCTCGTCGCTCGATCGAGAATTTTCTATCAATCCATTTGAAATATTGGCACTTCGAGCCTTCTTTATATCGCCGCACCCATGGAATCTTCTCCGGGATTCAACCGAGTCCAAGATGTTCTTCTCGGACTCGGTAACCCACAATAACAGTAATACTCACCATCTACTTCACTTTTCTTATAGAAATGTGAGCCGCTGCTGAAGCTTTTGTCCTCCATTTGCAAGAACGAGCTGATAACTTTGGGAGAAAATCAAAGTATGTACTCGAAATGATCGAATTGGGGATTTAGGGTTTCAACTTCCGGTTCTAATCGAAATTGGGGATTTAGGGTTTCTTATTTGGGGAAAAACGGTAAACGGCATCGTTTTGTTCTTTGTATGCTGATTGTATTTTCCGGCGATCCACGTCGGCGTCAAAAAATAATAAAAAACTGCCACGTCGGATTTCCGGCCAACCAAATCGGCGATGGCACCAAAGTGATCATTTTTCAAAATTTTTGGCACTTAAGTGATCCGACAGAAACTTTTGGCACCAAAGTGAGCGCCGTACACAACTTTTGGCACCATTAGTGTACTTATCCCCAAAAAAAGGAATGAAGCAAAAAAATATAATCATCAAGCTGCAAAAACCTTAATCAAGTGGAAGTTTAGTTTGGGGTCTTCATTACTTAAAGCTCAGGGTTCTATGTTTCTAGCATAACGTAAATTCTATTCCATGATAATTGTCTCGTTCCTTCCAAATGTCACATTTCAGAATTGGCAAGAAACTCAATGGGATGATCCTTGGTCTCGGCAGGAGACATTGAAGCACAGGCACTCTTCTTAGATGTGGATAATGCCACTGATGAATGCGGAAACCAAATCGAGCTCTTCGGTCCATGTTGAGAGCTCAAAGCCATTGGCTTGTCCATGTAGCTTGAAGAAGCACACGATATACCATCAGCTTGCGGGGATGGTCGGAGTAATTCAATTGGTGTCGCTGGATCATCACCGAACTTCAAGTTCAGCCCAAAACCTCCTTCCTTTCCTTTATCACCGAGAAAGCCAGTTGCCCTGTCGCCAACGAACGAGGTCATCGCGGCTACAAACGCGGATTGGGAAGATAAATTGGAAGATGTTGCTTTCGATGCTTCAGCGCCGAACTTGTCGGCTAAAGATTGTGGATGAGAAGCTTGGGTATTGGTAACTGGCCACAATTGGGGTAGGTACAATTGATGTTGGGGTGGCACCCCATGATTTAAAACCTTAGGACCAATGCCCGAAGATGATTTATGGGTTCTGGTATCTAAGTGACTCGGCAATGATGATGAAGGTGGTGATGAGGAGAAGCTGAGAAATGTTGAAGGGAGTTTCGGTAAAGATGGGAAGCATGATGAGGATCGATATCCATCGTGATTGGAGAATTCAGGGCTCGAGGTGAGATCAAGGGTGATGGTGGGGTGAGAATTGCAAGTCGAAATCGAAGTAGAGTTAGAGAAATAAAGTCGAGGCAGCTTTGGATTTCGATCGCCCGCGAAATCGAGTCCGTACAAGCCACTAGTAGACGTGGCAGAAGCAGGACCTGAAGACGCCGGAGATCGAAGGCCGGGGTGTTGTTGTTGGTGTTGTTGTGAGGTCGATGAGTGAGATTGTATCATGGAAGTGGCTGCAGATGTGGCGAAAGCCATAGCCGTGGCCGAGACAGGAAGAGGGTGGTTGTGGTCCCCTTCATAAGTGGTGATCAAGACGGACATGTCCTCCACGCACCTTTGTACCTGTGATATTGCCAATTATAATGGACATAATAATCTAAGTTTAGATAAAAAATGCATACATTTGGAAAATGGAAAAATTGTGTGCATGAAGGAGACCTACTTGCTTTTTGACTGGACAAGATGGCGAGACAGTGCAACGGTAGTATGATCGAGGCCATGGATTTGCTTTCGAAATTTTCTGTCCGTACTTCCTCCAGTGGCATCCATCTTCCATCTGTGCGTCAAGAATAACATACGTTTTTTATATCATCCATTTCAACAAAATCTAATCCTAAGATTAAACCAAGTTCTTTTCAACGTATACGTAGAAGACTGTTTTCTAATGAGGTGATCTTAAAAAAAAATTAGTGAATGAGTGGATATGAATTGGGATCTTCTCAAAATAATTTATTCAATTTAAATTTTTGAGATCATAACACGTCAAAATATCGAAGTGTTTGTGATATATTTGCCAAAGTATCACGACAGATTAAATATATATACTCTCCTACCATGCTTATTCCCATCTTTAACAGAATTATAGAGAAACTCATTTATCCATTGTGGTTATTGTGAAAATGAGTGGTAAAGTTGCTCGTAGCAAAGTCATAGCAGTAACAGTTAAAAATACTTACAGCGGATGCATCACACCTAACTCTGACGCAAACCCTAGCTTTCTTCAAATGGGTTTGCTCCAAAGCCTGCTCATCATCACTTCTCACGGTCTTGAGAACTTTACTTGGCGGCCATTTCTTCAAAATTTCACCTTCCTTCGTGTCTTTCGAGCTCTCATCATCACGACTCATGATCTTTCCGTCATACAAACCAAGTGACAACTCTTGTTTCATGTCACTATTTCCATTCTTTGCGCTTTCACTCTGCATCGTTAATATGTTTCTCCTCTCCCCCTCGGTCTTCAGTTGGCTCGAGCTCAGTCCTAGGGTGAGGGACAAGAGCTCAGCTTCTTCATTGTTTCCTTGGTTGTGAGGAAGCAAAAGTTTGTTCGGTGATGGTTCCATCTCGGCCTTCTCTTCTTCTTGGACAACCTCAAAGAACTGGTGTTGTAAAGATCGGTAGTCCTTCACAATTTGGGACAACATGGACTTTAGCCTTTGGTTTTCTTCTCTGACCAGACCCATTTGAGCTCTAGCTGATTCGAGTCGATCGGCCTAGAAGGACAGAAACATCATAATGTTTTTTCCAGAAGACGATGATTAAATAAGTGTTCTTGATATTAAGACTGGCGCCATTGAAATATAGGCCATTTACAGAATAATCTCTCCTTACGCCTCTATCCTTTTCTCACTGTAAGTATTACTTATCATCAAAGGATAACTGAAAATGAAATATAGTTATTTGAAGGACGAACCTCGATCATGTGGTCGGATGAGTAGTAAGTTTTTGAAGTCTTTTCCAAGGGCTTCTGATCAACACATTGCTCGTCAAAAACCTGAGTGTTTTAGTAGTTTTATATTTTTTTGGTCAGCTATTGTTTTAGTAGTTAACAGGGAAAATATATGACTAGGATCTTAATTGTAAGGTAAGTATCTCCCGGCTAATTTCATGACAAGATTATTGTACTTTTCAATCTAGACATTGCATAAAAAACTTACTAGCTTGCCACATCAAAAAGAACGAAGCACGCATCCAAAACTACTTAACTGAATTATCTGGAAAATCCGGTTGAACAATTAGATTAATCGCAATATGGAAGGAAAAGACAGATCTATGCCACGTCTTGTAATTTGGAAAATTGTTATTCTTCTAGGTTAGAACATTTCAAGGAGATCATCGCAAATTTCAGATAAATCCTCACTGATAAGTATCAAATGAAAGAAGGACATTGATTTTTTTTTTTGGTAACTGAGGACTCCACCACAGGCTCCTGTGCTCGGACGGCACCGAAAGGTCGAGCCCCTATACCTCAGGAGAGACTAGCACAGGACCCCAACACCATAACCCCTCACTTACAACACCATGAAAGAAGGACATTGATGTTCATCATTAAAAACATGAAAATTTAAGATGGTTCCGAATTAAATTATGAGTAATGCAGCATTTCAGATGAAAAAAAAAAAGCACACTTAATGATCATCTTACAGCCCTAATCTCCCTCGAAGTTTCAAGTTGAGGCTCTTTACCTTTTTAATTGCTGGTAACTTCTCACTATAAAGCAATGACTTGAGGCTAATCTGCCCTGGTTTGATGCAGACTCCGTGTTCTTCCTGTTATATATCCCGCATTACTTAGAATATCAGAAAAATCGTATAGTTATCAATACATTCAAGACTAGAGTTAGTGTGGCACCACATTTC
Organism: Eucalyptus brandiana; assembly: GCA_014182725.1. Lineage (NCBI taxonomy): Eukaryota > Viridiplantae > Streptophyta > Magnoliopsida > Myrtales > Myrtaceae > Eucalyptus > Eucalyptus brandiana. Next base: position 40,210,912 of record CM024674.1, read on the forward strand.
CCTAAAGTTATGAATTTTCACAGATTAATATAGAATATATCTATGTAATGTCAAAATGTCTGGCAGCAATATGCAGACTTCTTTGAGATATATCACGCGGCAAAACTAAAAAGAAATTATATTATATCTCTTGATATAGGAACCTCTCCATAACAGAATGCCAACTCGAAGCAGAAAACTTTTTCTGATCAATCGCTTTTTACGACACGAACTCATGATGTCCACAGAAACTAATTGGAAAAGATCTCATGAAAGAATTTTCGCAGATAGATCTTGAAGATTAATACCTCATTAGTGCCTGTGGAAGAACTCTCAACATCATCATCATCTTTGACACCATCAGGCTTCATTTTCTTTTCCTCCGCGGTCGTGTTCTGAAGAGAAGACATTTCAAAGGCTCTCACCATCTTGGCATCTGAACTTGTTTTGAATAAGCTGTTTACAAAGGGCACAACTGTTGCTTCTTCCTATATAACTATAAGTACTACTAGCAGAACCAGCCAGATCGACAGATTGGTTCATTTAATTTTATATTCCCTCCCAATTTTTTATTTTTATTTTTTCAAAATCGGATATTCAAAGTCCAAGTTGCTTTTGCTTAGAGCATGTTACTCTTTAAGAAATGTCAACCACTCGCATAGACTATGATGAAGCTGCAAGGAAGTAACTCATTCAATCCCCATAGCTGAACCTTCATTTTCGGATTAGGAAATGACAATGAAACGTTGGACTTCGCATTTTCCATACATACACAACCACCGCATCTTAGTCAGACTTTAGCGGTTCATCAGCAGCAGCCACGACCCTGATGACCATGTGGGTCCGTGTAGCAATTGAATTTGATATCTTGTTGCTTATCTTTTGCAAAGTTCAACCTCTGTGACATCATCAATGCTTCATTTTTCTGATATTTACTTTCGCAATGTCCCTCGATTTTCACTGACCTTATTAATTGGCTTGACTTGAAGTGAGCCCTTTGGAGCAAGGAAAGGTCTTGTAACAAGATAGAAAGGAGGATTAAATTGGGTGGTGTGCCGTTGGCATAGGTCAAGAGTTTCCTTTGACTTTATTTCATGAGATGATCGTTGCTTTCACATATTTTAGAGCTTTTCTAGATCTTAAAATCGAAAAGGAAGGAGACATCAATGAGCAAGATGAAGCCTTCAGTGGCGAAACACTTCCCAAGCATTCAAGGGTCGAAACTGCGGATTGGATCTTGCTATTAAACTACCACTAGTTGCAAAAGTAACAGCTATATTAGATGCACGTGGTGCGTGTAGTGACAAGATAACATATAAGAATCCTAATTAATTCTATGTAAACACGCATACCCTTCATCTACGTGCATCAAGATAAAACTCCACGTGTAATATGAATGCCATTTTAATTCTCATAGAAGACACAATTGAAATATGAATTGCCTCGTATAATATATGATTAAAAAAAGCTAAACACGTTGTCCAATGTGTTGTAAATAAGAAGGAAAGAGAATTTGGTTAAACCCTCCTCAAAGTCTTCTGATTTATGAACAGACGAATAATGAGCAACTTTTAAAGTTTATGATTAAGCTTCATTTTCAATTCATTTTGTGCGAAACATTAGTGCCGGCTCAAGTAATTAAACATCATGTAAAGGATACACCTACGATTCCGATGAATTGGATCAACTAATCTAAACCTAAACACGGTCACCAAGACCTAGTCAAACTAAAAATAGAAAAATTACAAGAAAGGCATTTGAATAATATGTATGATCCGTTCTCTTACGTTTGAAATTGATTAGGCCATCACAGTTCCACGAGCATTTCAAAAAATATAATATATAAAATATAAAATAGGAAGGAAGTTGACTGAAAATTACGAGCTTAGTACTCTCTAAGGAACGTTAAATTATCAATTATTGGGTGTAAGCGCTTTGTAAGCATGATCTAATCCATTGACTCTAAAAAAAAAAAAAAAAAATCCCCATTTTTAGATCCGTTCGCTCTACACAATGTTTGAGCTAGTATTGACACTTACTTGTATATGAATATATTTAATTTTCCAAGTGCGTAATCTTAGGTAGAACCAGTAAACCAAAACATGACTCTTGCGGCTCATTTTTCAATGATAATGTCATTCTCTGGCCAATGTGGAAACCCTAATTTTTGTCTTTTTTTTGGGGGGGGTTATTTTCTCTTGATTTAGAATTATAGAATACACACATGATAAACGACTTGGCCCTATTCATATTAGAGGCATCATGGCTGTTCAAGAGAATAATATGTTCGCTTTATATTCAACTAAATTAGGTTAGACTCATAGGGGATACTACTCCTTGAGGTGAAATATTGCATAAATGTAATATGTACATATATCTCATATATCATTGAAGAGTGTAAAAAGATTATTTACGCGACCACTTGATTTTATTAGGACCTAATAAATACAATTTATTTGAAGATAGACATTTCATTATACAATTCTTGACCGCTATCATCAGTTGGAAGGTATTGCCTTCGATTAAAATAGATAATCCGGTCTGTTTAATTTTATTCTATAAAGAATCCATAATGTAGACTTAATAATCAGAAAGAAGAAAAGGTACATATCCAACTAAGTTGGTGACGATATCCTAAACAATTGCAACTAAGTCGGCGAGTCATTAAATTAGCCACAAAAAAATATAAGAAAAATATCTGGGGGTTCTCTAACTTAAGAAATCAATTTCCAAAATGTCAGGTTCAAAATACTCAAATCAGCAGCCCATTGACCTACTTGAATCTTACTACACCACTTGGGATGTGCATGTGATTAAATTTTGATACACCCAATAATTAAAAGAAGGATACAGGTGTGCCTATATGAGCTGTCAACGTCAAACTATATTAAAGAAACGCGAGTTGATACCCACCAATGGACATGACCAATTAAAGGTGTGTTTAATTAAGTAAGTGTTTTTCGAAATTAGTTTTTTGAACTTAAACCTATTTAGTCCGCCGAAAATACTTTTTAGTTAGCAAAAATATTCATACATAAAATTAGGGAAGCAAATTCCTAATACTAAAATGAACATTTTCCAGAATTGCTCCTCTCTTCGAAGTTGACTCGAAACCGACTCGTCTCTCTCCCCTCTCTCTATCTGCTTTTGGCTCTTCACGCTCCTCTGCTTTGAAGTAGAAGATGATTGTTTTTAGGTCGAACTCGCTCGTCCTTTCCCTAACACGGCCGACACCACCAGATGCGTCGGCACCCGCGCTTGTTGAGGTCCTACAAACTGACGCCGCCGAGAAGACGGCGCAGGTCTCTGAGTCGTGATCTGAAAACGGCTGTTCACTAGGTCAGGGAGTTGCGAACCGCATTGTCGCCATACGACCTTGTGGAGTTCTGGAGCTAGACATGAAAAGCTCTGAGCTTGCGAAAGCGGTACTTGAGGTGAGAGAGCTTGTTGTATGGAGCGGCGCGGTTGCTGGAGCAGCAAACCGAAGCCGAGGACCTTGGTCCGATCAGTTTGGTGCTGAAGCTTTTGAAGATCCTCTTCAGAGCACGAACGGAGCTCCCTCTAGCAGAGCCGCCGCGGTCGAAGTAGTCAATGGCGAGGGAGGTGGTGTAGATCTAGGGGACTACGAGGCGAAGTGCTTGAGGACGGAAGAGCAAAGGAGGAGAGCGTCCTCAAGTGAATCGAGTCGGATGACTTACAAGAGAAATCCATATTTTATTTTGGTATAAAATTGAAATTATTTTCCAAAATGAAATCCGGACACTACAAAATGATTTTGGTCTATATTACTAAATAAAGAAAAACTAACTATTTTTTTGAAAAATGAATTCTCAAACAATATTTTCCTCTATCATTAAGTTTTTTTCCTTAAAAAGACATACCATTTGTGGAAAATGAATCATTTATCATTTGGATTAATTAGCCAATAAAAAATATTTTCATTATTGATAATAATTTATGTATAGTTATTTTTGTCTTTTGTTCATTTATTTTTTTAAATAATAGAAGCGATTATTTTTTTTAAAAATTATAATTATTTATTTTTCATGTACTTAATTTTTAGAAAAGTGGGCCAAGCTGAGGGTTCGATTTAGAAGACTGCGTTGACCTCGTTTCCGTTTTTAAATCTCTTCGGTCTGTCCATATCTCTTTCCGTTTTTAAATCTATTCGGTCTGTCCATATCTCTTTGACACCATCCCTCTGGGCGTTCATACTTATCCATTCCCAGGTCAATACGAATCTGCACGCAGACGTACACATTACATTTATACTTATGAATTTTGCAATCGATCACAATTCAAAACAGCCCACGTGGTCCAGCCCGTGTCCACACCAGACATGTTTGGAACAAGGGTGAGTGTATTGGACCGCCCAAACTAAGAACCATCCAGACCAAACTAGATCAAACGGACCGGCTTGGTCCGGTTTCCGATTCCATAAAAATAAAATCGGTGATTTTCAATTTAGTTCTCGGTTTTGAGAGGAAACTAGATTATATATATATAAATTGTTTAAAATGACAATATAAAATACTAACAACTCTATTTTTTTTTTTTTAATTTTATAATTTTTTTGGGCTAAGTAATCAATTCCATGGGATCGAGTCGGTCTGATCCAATTCTTAATCCCGAGACCATTTGGTCCAGTCCTTAGTCCCAAAAACTGGGAACCGGTCCTTCTAATCCAGTTCCTGATTCTTAAGTGGGACCAAACTGGATCGGAAATTGATCACTTCTAGTTTGGAAAGACCACCTCGGAGATGACTGTAGGAATTCATCCTGCGCTTTATATACATGCTTTCTTTGGATAGGTTCGATTACATGTATGGATTTGTCAACATTTTAATTGAAACAACAGGATCATATTAGTTGACAAAGTCCTATTCGACCCTCAAACGAAAACATCACAGACGGCGTGCTCCTGCATTCCAAACCTTCGATGCATTTCTCTGTATTTCAGAAATTTAAGGATGGCATACGGTGTCCTACGTCGAGCATTGACATTCTTTCTGCAATTATTCTTCAGTTCAAATCTTACATTTATAACATATAGTCCACATTATTTATTTCCATGGATCTGGAACTGCGATGTGAAGACATTGCTTCTTCCTTTAAATAGGAATATCAAGATACAGCAAAGGTCAGTTCATTCTAATGATGGTTCATCATAGTAAGAGCAATGAATCAATCAGTTCTTGAACGGCACTTTCGGCGGAGAGGATCCCTCGAGAAATGCTTTGAACAAGGTGAGAGCTTGCGAGGGCGAAGTATATGGGACCTCGTGAGCCGCTCCTCTGACCGTGGCGAATGTCAGGTGAGTCACGTTCTTCCCTTTTCTTGAGCTACCAAATGACTGAGTCCATCCACCAACCTGATTTATGACACGAGCGTCACTGATGTTTTTAAGAATGTATACGGTCAAGTTTGGAAGCATATTTAACAATGGACGAAAACATTCTCTTTCCTTTGCACCGTGGCGTGTCTGGTTAAAAAAGAACCTAGACAGGAAGAGAGCCTAACCTGCATTTTATCGTACCAAGGTGCGTATTTACCCAAGGATGTGAATTTCAAGTCTCGAGCGATCATGTTGGCAATCGTCCTCGTCTGTGTCAATGGTATTTTCAAATCTTGATCGCCACTGCAATGTGCAGCCCAATTTCAAGTTATCAATTGATATGAGTAATGCGACACTGATGTTTATGTTCATGAATTCGAGGCATGTTTCCACAACACATACAATGATACTTCTGACGGGAAAATGTTGTCACAGAACGAAACATGTCGGGGTAAGGCAATTCATGTCCACGCCTTACCTGAAGAGGAGGACTCGCAGATGCTTCTTGATTAAGGCCGATAAAAGAGGTTTGATGTCGATGCCTATATCGACGTCATGATAAGAAAGAAGCCTGCCACGTTCCACATGAAACAACATTTAGAAACAGAATGTGTGGTTCCGACTGAATCAGGAAGGTAATACAGCAGAGGTGGGCAGAAAGACCCTGAACAGAATTGCCAAACCGATGGCAGATTCGTTGTGTTGGCGTGGAGTGCTTTCTGAACCCGAGGATTGTTCAGGTACGAAAATATATAATCCCAGAGGCACGGATCAGTTAGAACCATCCTTCGAGCTAGCTGCTCACAAGAAAAGATGATACTTGATGAATCAGGTCAAGGCCTAAATTCTGAGCAGTCCTATCTGTGAGTCAGTACCATAGGGATGCTCTCATGGTTTTGTTCCTAGGTTGTCCCATTCTTATGCTGTATGCCGGCTCAGTTTAAATTTTAAGAGGGTGTATCTTAATTAGTGTATGCAAGCGGCTTTGGTACTCTAAATGAAAACTATCGCAAGAAAATCTCACTAATTGCATGCTCATTTTGCATTACTCTTTGCCGATTTTTCTTCGTGTATCCTTTGTGACTTTGATATTGATGACGTTTTAGCTAGAAATGTCTTCAAGCGTATCCCTATGGTATGTAACCCAAGCAAAATCCTAGATATTAGGATAGATCTTCCAGAGAGTCGAACTCACTTTGGCGTGATACGCATCCCACGCGCTGCTAGAAGCTGATTGCATCGCGGCAGTCCCAGAGAAGCAATAAGGTGCGAGTACATCACCTGGATCAGTAAAATTCCCCAATTCCTCCATCTGCCTCTCCAACACGCCCGCACATTCCTTTGAAATTTTGTGATGGATTAGCTCCGTCCGGTACCTGGAGTCATTGCACACCGTCTCCTTCAGCTTCAATGTCTCGTCCGAAATGACACCATGGGACCACAAAAATGTGGCGCCATCTACACTAATCGGTAAATCGAGAAGTGGGTTGCCAAGCTGCATCAATGAAACAGAAGATGCGATCACTTTCGTCAGGTAATGAGCTTGAAAATCAAACGAAGAAAGCTGCCAAATCGAAAACATGTGATCCGAATGAGCAAAGTATCGTTAACTGCTATCGCCTTAAGCTTGATCGGTTTCCCATGGGACTGCTTATTGTAATCCAGCACCAGAGCTGCAAGCTGCGGTACGTAGTGGCCTACAATCATGTTCTACACAGATCAGTTTGCTCGGGAGGAAGATTAACAATCACATCCACACAGAGAGGCCGAGAGACGAGAGGAATCACAACTATTACCAGCGTAGCTCTCCCCCGACAGATATAAATCTGAGTCTCTATATTCCGGATATTCTTTATACCAACTGAGAAGGAACTGCATGTTTGCTCTGGCTGCAACGTGAAAGGACGTCTGTCTTACTACGAATGCGAAGGCCGCTAAGCTCTCGTTACTTTCGAGAAGAAGAAAAATCGTTACGAACAAATCAGACGTACCGGTGTCTGCATCTGTCCAATTGACGTAGTCCGAAGTTGTGTTCGAGTATGAAAACCCAACTCCGATGGGGGATTCCACGTACAGCATGTTCGACACTACCCAAATTGCGATTGAAAGAGTGTAAATAACCCTTAATAACTTTCAAGAGTCCGTTCCATGACAACGTGATCGATTGGTGAATGAAATAAGTACCTTTATTCCAGGAAAATTGATTCTTCGTCAAGCCACCGTCCCCAGCTGGTCGAAACGGACCGTGCTCTTCGAATGCACCGAACCCAAGAGAAGAGCAACCGGGGCCTAAACCAAAGTAAATCAGAATTGGCAAACAAAGGCGCAAGCAGTAATGAACTAGCACTAGGACTACCATACCGCCGTTGAACCACAACGTTAGAGGATAAGATGAAGGGTCTCTAGCATCGGCTTCCACGAAGTAATAGAACAGAGCATGGCCACGTCGTGGATCCGTGACGATGTAACCAGAGTGCTGCTTGAAAGAAACGCCATCTGGCTGACCGGGGAGCTTCTTGATGAGCTCGGCCGTTGATGTGGAGGAGAAGAACAAAGGAATGACACCATTCACGATCACAATGAAGTACCAAATCATCATTTACAGGGACTGAAGGACTCTGAGGTGCTTCCAAATGAAACTTCACCACCCGAGAACAGATCGAATGATAAAAATAACAGTTGTGCAGGAATGGATCTTCCTTTGACAAAATTGAAAATATATGTCAAGTTTAAGCACACAAAGGAAAGTTTAGATTTTCTACTTTGAATAGGTTTCAAAGTTTCTTAAATAGAAATTTCCTATTTTGGATCCAATGCTCGTTGTCAATAAATAAGAATTGGATCTTCCGGATGAGGAGTTTTTTTTTTTTTTTTTGGTCTGAAATGCGTCAATTTCATTAAGTACGTAAATAAGAGAGGCCCGGTAAAGGGGCGTCATTACATAATAAGTCGACTAAAGTTTGGGGAGGGGATGAGGCCGATTCGAGGTAGGTGATTTTTCTTATGGGCTTTGAAGAACCCACGTCTAAACCATATTGGGCTTCTCATAGAAGAATGGGCTATATGGAAATGTGTGAAGGCCCGTAGCTTTTCCTTGCATTTGCTGATAATATGTTGAATTTCCCAACTGAACTGGTTCGAACTGTTCATGGCTTGGACAAGTTGTGAACTGTCTGACTCAAAGATAATAGATTCGTGTCTTTTGGGGTAAAAAAAGTCAATGGCTTCCCATAGAGCTAGGGTTTCGGCCATAAGTGGAGAGGAAGCTCTGATCACTTTAGCGATTCCTTCGAGTAGCCTGCCTCCCGAGTCTCTGCACACGCAAGCAATGGAGTTCCCCAACATCCCAGGTTCGTACGTTCCATCCAGATTGATCTTCAAGACTCCTTTGTGTGGTGGAAGCCATGGCTGAGGTGTTTGGAGTTCGTGGGTTTCAGATCTCGGATTTTCGTGGGTCTTCCAATCAGCACCGCAGCAAGCGTTCCGGGATCTGGGTTCCGCTCTTCTTCCTTCCTCGGCGTCCCTCTCGTGGAGCTCCTGTCCGCGTTCGCCTCTCATTCGAAGGCGCGGCTCAGGTGGTTGATTTTCCGATTTGTCTTCCTCGGTGGCGCCTTTCCCTCGGTTTGAAGGTCTCGGCTCTGCACTTGATCTCCTGTATGCAGATCTCTCTGTTCTGTCCTCATCTCCCTCATTATCTCGCACAGTTGAGGTTCGTAGCGAAGAGGGCCCTGCACCAGATCCGGTTCTGCTGTAACATCCAGCAGCATCCTCTGTATAAGGCCGTCTATTTCGCCCACTCCATGCGCCTCTGAGTTGAAATCGCAGGTCTGTTCTCAAGTCATAGTCTCGACTGGCCTGTTCATTTGCTGCTCTGAGTCCCCGCTCATTATTTACAGCCCGTTGCTCTCGACCCGACTCTCCATGCCTCTGTTTTAGCTCCCTGTTCTGCTCATTTTGCTCTGTTGGATGTGTTCTGTTTTGAGATTCATTCCTTTCTCCTGCTTGATGGCCACTCATCCGTGGATTCCATCTTTGGTAACTGTTCAATATTGCTTGTGCAGATTCTATGATGGCCGAACCCTCAGGTTCTCTACCCCGAAAAATAGCATGATTTCGCGCCTTCCATATAGACCACAGCACAACAGCTACCAAGTGCAGGTTTGGAGGGTGGGTGGCCTTTTCTTTGAGTCTGCTAAGCCAATCTTCCATTCTTGTCAAGCCTTGCCTTGAGATTTTGATGTTCATCACAGGATCGCTCCATACCTGTCTTGTCCACGGACACAATAAGAAGAGATGTTCCACCGTCTCTCTTTCATGATTGCATAGAGGACATATTGGATCAGGTAATATGTTCCTTCTAAACAAATTGTCCTTCGTCGGTAAAGCATTTTGACATAAGCACCACATAAAGTTTTTAACCTTAGAAGGAGTGTGTAGCTTCCAAATGTCTGTCCAGAGTGCAGGGGGAGTCTGAAACGACGTTGTGGCATGATTTGTCTGACATTGTTCTGTATCCGCCTTAATGTGATTATACCCACTTTTGACTGTATACTTGCCTGCCTGAGTTCCAGTCTATACCATCTTATCTGTTTCTGTTTTAGGCTTGATTGGAATGGTTAGGATTTCTTCAACTAGGCTGTCCTCAAAGTGTGCTGCTATTGTCATTTCTTTCCATATTCCTTGTTCTTTATCGATGAGTTCTGAAACTAAGGATGGTTCATTTGCATTTACTGGTCCCTCAATAATTCCTCGTGGCAGCCATTTATCTTCCCGTATTTTTATCCTAGATCCATCTCCAACCTGCCACATTACTTGCGGTGCAATTGAATCCCTTCCTAAAATCAAGCTTCTCCATCCCCATGAAGGTCGAAGACCCTTTGCTGCATGCCAAAAATCTGTATGAGGATAATATAGCCCTTTAAATAGTGAACTCCAGAGAGAAGAGGGCTGCTGTCCCAACCTCCAAGCCTGCTTTCCTAGCATTGCCTTCTTAAAAGAGAGAAGGTCTCTAAACCCCATTCCGCCTCTGTCTTTTCTAGTTTTCAGTAGCTCCCATTTCCTCCAGTGAATACCTTCCTTCTTTTCATTACTCTTCCACCAGAAAGCTGCAATTTTTTGTTCAATAGCCTTACATATAGATACCGGGATTTTAAATACCGACATTGCAAACTGTGGTAAGGCTTGTATGACCGTTTTCAGCAGGACTTCTTTTCCAGCCTTGGATAGTAATTTTTCCTTCCAGCTTTCCAGTTTGGCACTAATTCTCCCAAGTACCCATGCAAACATCTGTTTTTTGGATGCTCCCAAATCAGAAGGAATACTCAAATATTTCCCTGTTTTATCAATAATAGGGACTCTCAATGTTCTTGCCATGTTTTCTTTTAATGTTTGAGGACATCCCTTGCTGAAAAAGATCCCCGACTTATTTAAATTAATCTCCTGTCCAGCTGCGAAACAATATTGATTGAGGATCATGGCAAGATTTTGACATTCTAAAATAGTGCCATTTAAGAAGAAAATCGAATCATCGGCAAATAATAGGTGAGATAAGGTAGGACAACTTCGATTTAGTCTAATTCCTTTAACACTCCCATCTTCCACAGCTTGCTTCATCAAGAAAGATAATACATTAGCCACAATAATAAAGAGATAAGGAGATAAAGGATCCCCTTGCCTGAGTCCTCTTGAAGGTTGGAAGAATTGCAGGGGTTCTCCATTAAATTGAACACTATATGTGACCGTAGTAACACACTTCATTATCCATCCCACCCATTTTTCATCAAATCTAGTCTTTAGAAGGCATGCCTCTAAAAAATCCCATTCCACACGATCATAGGCCTTCTTCATATCTAGTTTGAGAACAGCCTGGAATTTCTTTTTCCTGCTCCTGATTCGAATCTGATGAAGTACTTCCTGAACAATAAATATGTTATCCTGGATTTGTCTCCCGCCCACAAATGCGCTTTGTTCTGGTGCTATAATTTCTGATATTATGGGTTTGAGTCTATTTACCAGCACTTTTGAGATAATTTTGTATGCGAAATTGCATAAACTGATGGGACGATATTGATCCAGTCTTTCTGGGTTTGGAACCTTCGGAATGAGGGAGATATGTGTTTGATTGAGTGCTGTTGAGAGGGAACCAGTGGTCATAAAGTTCTTGACCTCCTTGAATATGTCCCCTTTGATGTCTTCCCAATGGTGCTGATAGAACAAACCACTAAGACCATCCGGTCCTGGAGCTTTAGTTGCGCCTAGTTCGAATGCTGCTTTAGTAACTTCTTTTATAGTAACTTCAGCAATTAAACTTCTATTCATATCTTCTGTCACTGCTGCAGATATTTGCTCTACCACTGGGGCGAAGTTCCAGGGACCATATGACTGGTATAACTTCCTGAAAAACTGCACGGTATGTTCTTTTAACTGATTTGGCTCAACCAGCCATGTATTCTCTTCCGTTTGTAGCATAGAAATCCGGTTTCTCTGTCTTCTTTGGATAGTTGTCGCGTGAAAGTATTTGGTATTCCGATCTCCCCATCTCAGCCACTCAATTCTAAATCTTAACCCCCAATACATCTCTTCTTGCCTCCCAAGTTCATCAATTTCTCCCTGTATCTTTTGAAATTGTGCCTTGTTGAAACAACCTGAAATATGATTTGTTAGACACTCAAGCTCCTTCTTCAGCACTTGAATTCTCCTTTTCCCATGCACAAATGTCTCTTTACTCCATTTGGATAGAGCGTTCTGAACAGCAGAAAGTTTTCCAGCAAGATTGATTTGGTTCTGATTCAGCATATTCCACGATTCCAACACCACTTCCCTACATTCAGCATTCGAAAGCCAAAGCGCCTCAAATTTAATGTTTCGTTTTCTTCTAACTTGAGTTGTTTGAAGAGACAGTATAACAGGGCTATGATCTGACCCTACTGCAGGAAGGGCAAAAGCCTCAGCTTCAGGGTACATTAATCTCCATTCGATCGTGCACAATACCCTATCTAGTCTTTCTTTCACATATTCTTCCCCATTTCTGTTATTAGCCCAGGTAAAAGCACATCCCTTACTATCTATGTCCATGAAAGAGCATGCATCCAAACAATCCCGAAAAGCACTCATTCTGAAATTTTCAGCCAGCCTCTTCCCCACTTTTTCCCAATGGAACCGCACTTCATTAAAATCCCCCAAGCACACCCATGGCAAAGTATTTGAGGAGCTGATTTGTTTTAATCTCTCCCAAAGTTGCAGCCTTCTGGAGTAGGTATATGGAGCATGAACAAAGGTGATACGCATTGTTTTACCCGAACTCCCTTCTTCACACTTTAAATTCACAAAGTCTCCAGTCATTGTGTCAATATCCACTGAAATCCGCTCATCCCACATAAGGGCCAATCCTCCCGCCGTACCCACAGGATCCACTACTACACACCTCTGGAATTGGAGTCTTCTTTTGATTCTTTCCACAAACTCAGCCTTATTTTTTGTTTCCATAATAAAAACCAAACAGGGCCTATATTGAGTCGTTAAGGCTCTCAACTCTCGGACTGTCAAGGGTGTGCCCAACCCTTGACAGTTCCAGCTCAGTATATTCATGGGTCATTTGGTGGCTTATTAGGGCTAGCCACCACAGCCCGTGCTTCAACTTCTTTAGTCATCTGTATGGGTGTTTCAAGGAGCTGAGTTTCATCCAACCAACCCCGTGCTGGGGTTAGTGTTGCTTGTACATGGATTTTCCGTTGTTTCTTGAAAGATGGGGTTTTTGGTTGCATATTGGTTTTCTTTTTTAGGCTGATTGAAGTAGATGTCTGGAGGTTAGGATTGTTGTTGTACTCCGGACCAGTGAGTAGAAGCGTTCTTTTCCCTGAGTTTTGCATCATTATCTCATTTGTGGTGTGAGAGTAATGATCCATAAGCATCTGGTCCATACTTCCCTGCTGCAGATTCTGGGTGTTAAGAAGTGGAAGGTGCTAGTTTTCTTCCCTAATCTCAGTTTGCCCCGGTTGTACAGGGGTTTCAGGAACAACCTCTTCTTCATTATGTGTTGGTGAAGCTTCATCATAAAATACTTTCCAGAATGGGCTATGGTCAGAGGTTTCCGCTTTCAACCATCCTCCAAAGCAGCCTCCCAATTCAGTTGTGAATTTCTCCTCCTCATAAGGTATGTCTTTACAGTAAGTCGCATAATGGCCTATCTTGCCACAAGAGAAGCAGAAAAATGGGAGTCGCTCATATTTGAAGTCCAGCCACACTTTTTTATTCCCGTGTCGCATCAGTTGTCCTATGCGCAATTCAGCCTCCACATCTAACTCCACTCTTGCTTTCCCTATTTTCTGAAAAGCAGGGCCTCTAGCATCTGTTTTCACCTCCAGAACTTTCCCCATTGAACTTGCGATCTTCTTTATCATGCTTTCAGAATTCCATTCCAAAGGGAGCCCATAAATTCTGAACCAAAATGCACATGTTTTAAATTCATAACAGTGTAGAGGAGTGTCCGGTTCCCATGCTTTTAGTATCAATAAATGGTTTGAAAACGACCAAGGACCTCCCTCTAATACTTGATTTTTTTCCCCTTCATTCCTGAAAGCAAAGCTAATTTTCCCATTTTCTAATGGTTTTACCTCTACACTCTCATTTTTCCACGCCTTTTTCATAACCGTTGTAAGTGCTTGAAAGTTGACATTAGGGTTATTGTAGAGTTGCCCAACTAGAGAGAATCGGCATTCTTGAAGTTTCTCAGCCGATAAATCTTCATCAAGAATAGTCATATCATTCTCATACATCATCTTACCTAATTTATTGCAGAGATGGGCAAGACGACCCACAGCTTCTCCTTCCCCTTCCATGTCTGCTAGGGATTAGCCGCGGGATGGAGGATTGGAATGTGAGTCACACCTGATCCATAGGTGAGTGGATCGTGGAGTGACAGCGAAATCCCCGTAGGTGAGTGGATGAAACAGTAATGACAGCTCTTCCTTCTTCGGTGAGTGGATCGTGGAGCACCAGCGAAATCCCCGTAGGTGACAAAGACGGTGGCACTGGGATCCTGGTTTTGGATGAAACAGTAGTGTGAAACAAGGGTGTGATGGGTGATTAGGTTTTTATGGGTATGGGCTTGTGGAAATGGATGAGACAGTGATGGGAATCAACGTTATGGTGGATGATTAGGGTTTGTGAGAGGGAGGGTTGCCATTGCTACACCTTCGGTAGAGAGAGAGCTCCGAGCGTGGAGAGAGTCGTGATGGAGAGTTTTATAATTCAAGTAGATTTTCTATTTTGAATTAGTTTCTAATTGAATGGTTTCCTAGTTTGAGAAAGTTTTCTAAAAGAAATTTTTTATTTTGGATCTTATTACTAGATTGGTGGTTCTCAATTCCAAGTGTGGACTCAGACCGGAGCGGTATACATACATACATACATATGTATATATATATTAATTTTAACTTTTCATATCAAAATCCTAGTTTCTTCTTTATCTCTTTCCATCAATCCCTCTCTCACTCTCGCTCTCAATTGCTTCCAGCCTCGGACCTTGTCGCTCGCTCTCAATCCTCATGCCTTTTCGAAGTGGAGACATTTCACAGTTCGGTTCCCGAGTGAGTCTATAAAATCAATGGGCGTTTTTCAGTTTTAATTTTTCGAAACCAGTCTTTAATAGGCGGTTCCCGATTTTAGAGTGAGAACCGCCCATTCTAAAACCCATAACCCCAAACCCTACTTGAAATGAAAGGATGGCTGATATGGGAGGCATTTTCAGGTGCAGGCTAAATTCTCCAAACCCAGCATCTTCGTTTTAATGGCTTTAATCTCATGATAGTGAAGCCAAATTTTGATTTTTTTTTTTTAATATATGTCCCGAGGTGGATTTTTATTTATGTTGTACCTCCGCATGTATGGCTATGGGGATCTCTTTAGTATTCATTAAAAACTAGGAATCAAATTCGTTGATATCGTCAGTATTTGACCTTCCAACAAAAACATTCATACAGCAAATTCATGCAGCATTGCAATTCTGCAATGCATTCTTCCGCAATTTCCAAGCACGAGGCTCGTGGAAGCCAGAGCCTTAAATTGGGGAGTGAGCTTACGAGACCAATCAATGGAATAGACCGTTTATGTTTGATTTGTAATTGTGAATTGAAAGAATATTTCCATAATGCACCAAAATCTCTATCGAAAAAAGATATTGCTCATTTTTTATAATGGATTTGTCAACATTTTAATTGAAACAACAGGGTTATATTAGTTGACAAAGTCCTATTCGACCCTCAAACGAAAACATCACAGACGGCGTGCTCCTGCATTCCAAACCTTCGATGCATTTCTCTGTATTTCAGAAACTTAAGGATGGCATACGGTGTCCTACGTCGAGCATTGACATTCTTTCTGCAATTATTCTTCAGTCCGTCAAACTCGTGATCGGGTCCAGTTCAAATCTTACATTTATAACATATAGTCCACATTATTTATTTCCATGGATCTGGAACTGCGATGGGAAGACATTGCTTCTCCCTTCAAATAGGAATATCAAGATACAGCAAAGGTCAGTTCATTCTAATGATGGTTCGTCATAGTAAGAGCAATGAATCATTCAGTTCTTGAACGGCACTTTCGGCGGAGAGGATCCCTCGAGAAATGCTTTGAACAAGGTGAGAGCTTGCGAGGGCGAAGTATATGGGACCTCGTGAGCCGCTCCTCTGACCGTGGCGAATGTCAGGTGAGTCACGTTCTTCCCTTTTCTTGAGCTACCAAATGACTGAGTCCATCCACCAACCTGATTTATGACACGAGTGTCACTGATGTTTTTAAGAATGTATACGGTCAAGTTTGGAAGCATATTTAACAATGGACGAAAACATTCTCTTTCCTTTGCACCGTGGCGTGTCTAGTTAAAAAAGAACCTAGACAGAAGAGAGCCTAACCTGCATTTTATCATACCAAGGTGCGTATTTACCCAAGGATGTGAATTTCAAGTCTTGAGCGATCATGTTGGCAATCATCCTCGTCTGCATCAATGGTATTTTCGAATCTTGATCGCCACTGCAATGAGCAGCCCAATTTCACGTTATCGATTGATATGAGTAATGCGACACTGATGTTTATGTTCATGAATTCAAGGCATGTTTCCACAACACATACAATGATACTTCTGATGGGAAAATGTTGTCTCAGAACAAAACATGTCGGGGTAAGGCAATTCATGTCCACGACTTACCTGAAGAGGAGGACTCGCAGATGCTTCCCGATTAAGGCCGATAAAAGAGGTATGATGTCGTTGCCCATATCGACATAATGATAAGAAAGAGGCCTGCCATATGCCACATGAAACAACATTTAGAAACAGAAGGTGCTGGTTCCAACTGAATCAGGAAGGTAATACAGCAGAGGTGAGCAGAAAGACCCTGAACAGAAGTTCCAAACCGATGGCAGCTTTGTTATATTGGCATGGAGTGCTTTCTGCACTTGAGGATTGTTGAGGTACGAAAATATAAAATCCCCGAGGCACGGATCAGTAAGAACCATCCTTCGAGCTAGCTGCTCACAAGAAAAGTCGTTACTTGACGAACCAGGTCAAGGCCTAAATTCTGAATAGTCCTATCCGTGAATCAACTGGGATGCTCTCGTGGTTTTGTTCCTATGCTATTTCATTCTTATGCTGTATGCAGGCTCAAATGAAATTTTAAGTGGGTATCTCTTAATGAGAGCGTGCGTCTTGAAATATGGAAAGAGTACAGTAAAGTAAGTGTTGGAAATTAATGATCCATTTTCAATAAAATCTAGAAGCTACTAGTTTAATGAAGAATAAGCTTGAAGACCCTCAAATGTTGAAGAAGTTTCTGGTACTACGTGGACAGCAAGATCACGTGAAGAAGCCCAAGTTGATCAAGAAAAGAGGGGCACACAATAAAATAATATTATAGTAGTTGCTGGAGTTTTCAAGAGAGTAAGCTCTACGTGCATGGGAAATTTGTGCAAGGGAAATCATGAAAGAAAAGTCAACAAAAGTGGCTGAGAGTTGGAGAGAATAGAAAAATGCAGAAAAATGGAGAAGAGACCAGAAGATGCGGAAGAAGCCGCACAAACCGGAGATAAAAAACCAACTTGTAATTTATATTATTTTTGTACTAACGTCGGTGGAGAATGGCGGTGATTCACGCCTATAAATAGGCTTGAATGTTGATCATGTGAGTGTGTGAGAGGTTACCTCCACCTTGTATGTGGGGGTGAACTCTCCACCTAGAAAGGTCTTAGACCTTCATTGTATTTTCATCAAACTAATTTGTTTAACTAATAAAACTATTTCCCCCATATCTCATGTCCTATATCCTTCAAATTATCCTACCTTGTCCCTTGTTGTCCCTTGTTCATCCTCTACAAAATATACCATACACTTACACACATCAAAAACCAAAAATTATAACTACTACCAAAACTATGCTTCCGCGCACGCACACATCCGATATATTTTTTTAACAGTAAGCAAGCGGCTTAGTACTCAAAATGAGAACTATCACAAGAAATTCTCACTAATTGCGTGCTCATTATGCAATACTCTTGTCAAAGTTTCTTCATGTTTCTTCGTGACAATGATATTGAAGATCTTTTAGCTTAAAACTTATTAAGGGATATCACTATAGTATGGAACCTAAGTAAACTCCTAGACATTAGGAAAGATCTTCCAGATAGTCAAACTCACTTTGGCATGGTACGCATCCCACATGCTCCTAGAAGCTGATTGCACCACGGCAGTCCCAGAGAAGCAATAAGGTTCGAGCACATCACCTGAATCAGTAAAATTCCCCATTTCCTCCACCTGCTTCTGAAACACTTCCGCGCATTCCATAGAAATTTTGTAATGGATTTGCTGCGTCAAGTACCTGGAGTCATTGCACACCGTTTCCTTCAGCTTCAATGTCTCGTCAGAGATGACACCATGGGACCACAAAAATGTGGCACCATCTACACTAATCTGAAAATCCAGAAGTGGGTTGCCGAGCTGCATGACAGAAGAAGATGATGTCTTTTTGTCAGATAATGAGCTTGAAAATGGAATGAAGAAAGCTGCCAAATTGAAAATGCGCGATCCAATGGAGCAAAGTTTCGTTAACTGCTATCGCCCTAAGCTTGATCGGTTTCCCATGGGACTGCTTGTTGTAGTCCAGCAGCAGAGCTGCAAGCTGCGGCACGTAGTGGCCTACCTTCTATACAGATTAGTATGTTCGGGAGGAAGATTAGCATACCAAAATGGATTTAAAAGAACAAATAGGAATTAACAATCACATCCACAGAGAGACTGAGAGATTAGAGGAGTCACAACTATTACCAGCGTAGCTCTCCCCCGACAAATATAATTCTGAGTCTCTATATTGCGGATATTCTTTGAACCAACTGAGAAGGAACTGCTTGTTTTCTCTGGCTGCAACAAGAAAGGATGTCTGTCTTACTACGAATGCGAAGGCCACTAAGCTCTCATTACTTTCGACAAGAAGAAAAATCATTAGGAGCAAATCAGATGTACCGGTGTCTGCATCTGTCCAATTGATGTAGTCCGAAGTTGTATTCGAGTATGAAAACCCAACTCCGATGGGGGATTCCACGTATAGCATGTTCGACACTACCCAAATTGCAATTGAATGAGCGTAAATAACCCTTAACAACTTCAGGAGTCCGTTCCATGACAACATGATCGATTGGTGAATGAAATAAGAACCTTTATTCCAGGAAAATTCATTCTTCATCAAGCCACCGTCCCCAGCTGGTCGAAACGGACCATGCTCCATGAATGCACCGAACCCAAGAGAAGAGCAACCGGGGCCTAAACCAAAGTAAATCAGAATTGGCAAACAATAGCACAAGCAGTAATGAATTAGCACTTGGACTGCCATACCGCCATTGAACCACAACGTTAGAGGATAAGATAGTGGGTCTCTAGCATCGGCTTCGACGAAGTAATAGAAGAGAGCATGGCCACGTCGAGGATCTGTGGTGATGTAACCCGAGTGCTGCTTGAAAGAAGCGCCATCTGGCTGACCGGGGAGCTTCGTGATGAGCTCGGCCGTCGATGTGCAGGAGGAGGACAAAGGAATGATACCATTCACAATCACAATGAAGTACCAAATCATCATTTACAGTGGACTAAAGGACTCTGAGAAGTGAAGGATTGAGGAGCTCCCAAATGACACTTCACCACCCAAGAACAGATCTAATGATAAAATAGCAGTTGCGTGGGAATGGTTCTTCCTAGGCCAGATTGACCAGTCAATTGATTTTATATGGCTCACTTCATCTTAAACAATCTCTTAATAACCAACTGGCTACAAACTCTTTTTTTAGCATTCTGCCTGGTTTTTCTACTTAGAAAGGCGCATTTGGCCTGTTTATAAGTCAGACAGACGCACAAGAACAAAGGATTGCACCATGTGCAGCGCCCGGACTTTGTGAAAGGAAGCAACATAGTTTACCAGGGATCCTTATTTCAGCAAGATGCATTATGCAATTAATTATCGAAGTCCTGAGTTACCAATTCAGTGAAGATTGAATATTTCCAGATTTTGCAGCAAAATGATGTTTATCTGAAGAAAAACAGAAATTCACACAAAGACACAAAGGTTATGAGGTTCGGCAATGTGCCTACGTCCTCGGACAAAGCTTTCATTCTCTTTTTTTGTTATTTTTTTGTTGTGTTGAGCATCTACCATTGTTCAACCATATGTACAAGAAAGGTTGCTACAACTAAGGAAACAAGCAAACCAGAATAAAATCAGAAAAAAGGAAGAAATCCCAGAATTATAGGAATACAATATTAACAAATCTCCTTTCTTAAGATAGGAGAGAAAATCACGCCAACACTCCCCCTCAAATTGGCCGAAAACCTCGTCGGAGGTCAACTTGCTTATCATTTCTTGAAATACTCCCTTGGGTAACGCTTTGGTAAAAACATCGGCCAGTTGACCCTCACTCCGAATGTACGAGGTCTCAATTGTCTTGTCTTGCACATTTTCTCTCACAAAGTGGCAATCCACATCTATATGTTTGGTCCTCTCATGAAACACTGGATTTGAAGCTATATGAGTTGCAGCCTGATTATCACAAAACAACTTCGTAGGCTTGGTCATGTAATTGCAACTCAATTCCTAAAGTAGTAGTCTCAACCACACAATTTCACTAGTAGTAGTAGCCATAGCCCGATATTCTGCCTCTACGCTCGAACAAGCAACCGCCGTTTGTTTTTTGCTTTTCCAAGTGACAATATTTCCTCCCACAAAAATACAAAACCCTATAGTAGATTTCCTGTCTATAGGGTTTTCAGCCCAATCTGCATCAGTGTAGCCAACAAGTTCTATGTGACCATTATTTTTCATTAAAATTCCCTACCCAGGTGTGGCCTTCAAATACCGTAGTAGATGATTTATTAGCTCCATATGCCCTCAAGTTGGTTTCTGCATAAATTGACTTATGTAACTAACAATATATGCTATGTCAGGTCTAGTGATAGTCAAATAAATACACCGTCCAACAAGTCGCCGAAACTGCCCAACATCATGTAATGGAGTGTCATCTAAAATAAACTTACTATTATACTCCATAGGAATATTGGTTGGTCTAACTCCCAATTTCCTAGTCTCTTTTAGCAAATCCATGACATATTTTCTCTGAGATAAAAATAATCCAATGTGAGATCTCGCCACCTCAATACCCAAAAAATACCTCAATTTGCCAAGGTCTTTGATATCAAATTCCTTGCTCAAATGCCGCTTAAGTGCTTCGATTCCAAATTGATTGCTGCCTGTAATCACAATACATCGACATAAACAAGTACAACAACTATACCTTTGTTATCAGCCTTGGTGAACATTAACGAGTTTGATGTCCCTCTTTTGAATCCAACCTTGATGAGTGCAGCACTCAGTTTAACATACCAAGCTCTAGGTGATTGCTTGAGACTATATATGGCATTCTTCAACCTACAAACAATTCCATCTTTATTATGCAAGGGGTTACCAGGAGGAAGATCCATATAAACCTCCTCCTCCAAATCTCCATGAAGGAATGCGTTCTTTACATCCATTTGGAACAAGGACCATCCACAATTAACAGCTACTGACATAAGAACACGTACAATGTTCATTTTAACCACAGGTGTGAAGGTCTCTTTGTAGTCTATACCATATGTTTGAGTGTATCCTTTTGCAACCAACCTCGCTTTATATCTTTCAACTGATCCGTCACTGTTATATTTGATCTTATAGATCCATCGGCAACCAACTATCTTCTTCCCTCTTGGAAGTTGTACAAGTTCCCAAGTATGATTTCGATCTAAAGTCTTAAGTTCATCCTTCATTGCATCAACCCAGATGGCTTTTTCCCTTGCTTCCCCATAGTTGTGAGGTTCCTGTTGTTCTTCGATAGCAGATAAGAAACTCAAAAAATTGTGAGGTATTTTGTCATATCCAACAAATTCTTGAATGGGATATTGAACCGAATAATAAGTAGTAAAATCTTGAAGTCGAGTTGAGGGTCTAGTGACCCGAGATGATCTTCGTAACGGGATTACATCCGTTGCCCTTTCATCTATCAACCTGTTAGTGACAATTCTAGGTTTAGCTTCTGGAACAACAGTTGCCTCAATCTCTCGATCCACTTTTGAATTTTCTTGATCTGCAGATTCGTGACCCAAAGCACTTTGTCCTCCAGATTCATGACCTAAAGCACAGCTCCCATTGTTGGCTTCGACACCCCCATTGTTGACTTTGGCTTCACCGGTCCCATTAACATCCATAGGAATAGGAGCAAATTCATAGGAAGAATTCTTATAATAATTTGTGCACTCCCCCTGAATGTGGCTCTTGTTAGGAAAAAACATATGAGTTTCATCAAATACAACATCCCGAGAAATATAGATATGCTTTGTGTAAGAGTCATAACACTTGTAGCCTTTCTTGACAAATGAATAACCAACAAACACACATTTCCTAGCACGAGGATCTAGCTTTCCACCAGTTTGAGAGTGAACATAGCAGACACACCCCAAAATCCTCAAGTGAGATATATCAAATTTTCGCCCATACAACACTTCCATAGGAGTTATATACCCTAACACCCAACTAGGGAGTTTATTAATTAAATAACAGCTAGTCAGAACTGCATTTGCCCAATAGGATTTAGGCAAATTCGCAGAGAATAACAAGGCCCGTGTAACCTCTAGTAGGTGACAATTTTTTCTTTCAACTATCACATTCCGTTGTGGAGTACCCACACATGTTGTCTTGTGAATAATACCCTTGCTTTGTAAAAAAAACCTGAAATATCTGATTGGTGTATTCGGTACCATTGTCGGTACGAAGAACCTTCATAGAAGTATTAAATTGATTACTCACCATATTGCAAAAATCCTGGAAAACTGTAAGCACTTCACTTTTGTACTTAAGAAGATAAAGCCAGTTAACTCTCGATTTATCATCAATAAAGGTAACAAAATACCGAAAACCTTTTCTAGAATCAACAAGAGAATATCCTCAAATGTCTGAATGTACCAAAGCAAACAATTCAGTTGATTTATGCAAATGTTTAGGGAAAGGCAACCTATGTTGTTTAGCAAAGTGATATGGATCACAACTAATAGAATCACAAGTCAAAGACATGTTTAAGGATTGCAACACCCAATTTGAAGGATGACCCACGCACCAATGCCATAGATGAGAGGTATCCACATTCCCCTTCCTAGCCACCAACGCTTCACCATGCAAATCTAAGGTGTACAGCCCATCCCGAAGTTGTCCTTCACCAATCATCCTCTTGGTATTGCGATCCTGGAACAACACCTTCTGTGGAGTAAAAATGACATTACAATTCCACTGTTTAGTACGTTTGCTCACAGATATTAAATTAGAAGATAATCCTAGAACCAATAAAGTCTCAATTTTTTTCGAAAGCACATTCAATTGCCCAACACCTTGGGTTGGCACCTGCACTCCATTAGCTACTGTGATCGGTGGATACAAAAAGCTAGAAGTAGTATTAGATAGAATAAGTGGGGAACTACACATATTGTCTATGGCACCAGAATCAACAATAAATCGATTTCTAGACTCAATAGAAAGTGCACTAATATTGCTAGAAGTCTTGGCCAAATTTATGGATTTAGTGCCAAAGGGACTCGAACCATGTGTCTAAAGTAGTTGTTGAACCTGCAGTGATAGAGACTCCAATTTGGATTGGAAGTCTATGGTATTCCCTTGAATTGCTATCTTAGTGTCTAGACCTTTGTCCTTATTTGGACGCAGCTGAGGATGTAGAATCCAACATCGTTCCTTGGAATGCCCATCTTGATCACAATGATCGCAATGGAAACGAAGGGGCTTCTTTCCTTTCCCTTTGACAAACCAAGTAATACCATCACTTTGCCTGGCATTGGAACTAACAGCATTTGCATGAGTGTTTTGATGAGCTTGTTGATGGTGCCACAATCGAGTCAAAATGCATGACTCTCCTCCTTATTTCTTCACTTTGTATTATGGAGCAAACAGTATTAAAGGACGGCAACTGCAGCCTCATAAGAATGTCACATTTGGTGTCTTCAAACTTCGGCCTTAGGCTTGCCAAGAGATAAAAAAAATTCTATCTTGTTCTTCCCTTTGCACATAGTCACGCACATTCTGGGTTGCGGGTCTGTATTGACGGAGTTCATCCCACTATTTTTTTTATGTTCCCTAGATGTTCTATGAATGATTGATTTGCACCTTGCCTAGAGGTAGCAAGACCTTGTTGAAGCTCAAAGATTCGAGATGCATTATTGGCTTGACCATACATCTCAGACAACGAGTCCGACAATGTTTTGGCCAAATCTGAGTAAGCAAAAATCTCATAGATTTTAGGCTCCATTGAGTTGAAGATCCAAGTCATAACACTATGATCGCTTGCTTGCCATTCTTCAAAATTTGGATGACTTTCATCGGGAGCTTTAGTTTGCCCAGTAATATGTCCAAGCCTCGATCGGCCTCCAAGCGCAATGGTCACTACTCGTGACCATGGGAGAAAATTCCTTCCATTCAGCAAAATAGATGTAAGACATTGGTTGTTTCCCTCATGCACCACAGCCTTCGCTGATGCTAATTCAGAGCTCGCACCTTTGTCGGGAAGTTTTCCAGATTCTAATTCTGAAATTGTCATGGTGCTCACCCAAAAAACGACACAAAGAGGACGAGGCAAGTTCTTCAAATAATCACGGTCATAACCCGCTCTGATACCATGAAGAAAAACAGAAATTCACACAAAGACACAAAGGTTACAAGGTTCGGCAATGTGCCTACGTCCTTAGACAAAGCTTTCGTTCTCTTTTTTTTGTTATTTTTTTGCTGTGTTCAGCATCTGCCATTGTTCAACCATATGTACAAGAAAGGTTGCTAGAACTAAGGAAACAAGCAACCAGAATAAAATCAGAAAAAAGGAAGAGATCCCAGAATTATAGGAATACAATATTAACAAATCTCCTTTCTTAAGATAGGAGAGAAAATCACACCAACAAATTAGTAAATTAGTAATGTTCAATATTCGCATCCAGGCGTCGCATGGACTCCATATGCATGATAGCAAGCAGTAGTAATAGGCACAAAACGCCACGACTATACCATGACTAGATTTGTTGAAGTACAAAGAATGTATGTATATATCGTAATTTGATAAGACCGAAGCGAGGTATCTCAATCTTCACAAAGCTTTCTCGCAATAACCAAACAAGGAGAACGTACGACCTCCATGATTGTGGAGCTTATTTTTTATGCAGGCTTACTTGACCTCCTCTCGATGTCTCAGACATGAAATAAGACATGTCTGTAAGTACAAAAGCAAATGTAATTCTTTCCCTGGATATGTCGCTGTCGTCTCTGAAACATGTTCACATCAGGCAATACAGCTATCGGCAGTCAGGCCGCATAAGAAGATAAGCTTATAAGATGGACAAATACGGCGAGCCCTGCATTTTCAAACCAAACTTCTGCCCAGATTCCCCGTTTAAAAAAGAAAAAAGGGTGCCTAAAATGGGAGGAATTTCCCAATACAACCTTTTTTTGGTTTTTCAAAAGGAAGAAAACTCAAATTCTACAACATAAGTCAGATCTTTTGAGGATCCTCTATAAAGCTCGAAAGGAGCTCCCTCCAGCGGAGCCGTCGCGATCGAAGGAGTCCACGGTGAGGGAGACGGTGTCGATCGGGGGGACAGCGAGGCGAAAGCGATTGCAAACGGAGGAGCAGAGGATGAGGGTTTTGAGGTCGGCAATCTTGGAGAAGTTGAGCAGGAGAGAGCGTCCGGAAGCGAATAGAGTCCAACGACTTACAAGATGAATCCATATTTTTTTTTTGAGTAAAATTAAAATCATTTTCCAAATAATATCCATAAACCAAAAAATGTTGTCGGTAACATGTCACCAAACAAAAGAAAACTAACTATTTTTCTGAAAAATGATTTCCGGAAAATATTTTTATTTATCATGAAGTTTTCCCCCAAACAAATGTCGCAAAGAATGAATAATTTGGAATATATTTTCCCGAAAAATAATGGCTTAGATCATTTCAATTAATCAGGCAACGATGAATATTTTTATTATGGAAAAATTACCAAAAAAACTCTTAAACCGATTGCAATTGTGTCAATTTAATCCTAAACTTATTTTTTTGACCAATTGAGTCTTAAACCTTTTATAATTATTCTCGATCGTCCATCCGGCCAAAATTGACCGGCCGATGCCGACGTGGCGGTTGGCCAACGCTAACGTGGTAGTCGGCCGACACCGGAGACCTTTTTTAATAATATTTTATTTTTTGAATTTTTTTTCCTTCTCCCTCTCTCTCCTTCCTCCTCCTCTCCTCCTCCCTCCTTCTTCCTTTGGCTCCAGCGATCGGCCAAAAGGGAGGGTTGGCCGGTCGTCGGACTGAGGCAGCCGAGCTAGCTCGCCTCGCTGTCGCTAGGTGAGGGCAAGCTAGTGCCCAACGACGGCAGGGCGAGCCCCCGCCGACCGGGCGAGGGCTCACCTCACGGTCGCTGAGCGGGGCGAGCCCTCACTAGATTCGACGAGGGGGGCTCATCGTCAAGTCTGGCAAGGGTGAGGCGAGCCTGCCAAAGCCAAAGGAATGAGGAGGGAGGAGGGAGAAAGAATGAAGAGGGAGAAGGAAAAAAAAAAAGGAAAAAAATATTTAAAAATTAATAAAATATTATTAAAAAAGGTCACCGGCGCCGGGCAAAAAAAAAAGAGAAAAAGGAAAAAGTTAATAAAATATTTTTAAAAATAAAATATTATTAAAAAAGGTCATCGACGCCTACCGGCTACAAAAAAAGAGAAAAAATGAAAATAAAAAGATAAAAAAATAAATAAAATATTTCAAAAAATAAAGTATTATTAAAACAAAGGTCATCGGCGCCAACCAGCTGCAAAAAAGAGAAAAAATTAAAAAATAATTAAAGATAATAAAATATTTCAAAAAATAAAGTATTATTAAAAAAGGTCATTGGCACCAGCCAGCTACAAAAAAGAGAAAAAAAGGAAAAAAAAGATTAACAAAATTAATAAAATATTATTAAAAAAATGTCATTGATGCCGGCCGGCTACCACGTCAACACCAACAGGCTAATTTTGGCCGGATGGATTAATCGAAAATAATTGTAAAAGATTTAGGATTCAATTGATCAAAAAAATAAATTTAGGACTGAACTGACACAATTATAATAGGATCGTGACTTTTTTGGTAATTTTCCCTTTTTATTGTTGACAGTAATTTATATTTACATATTTTCATCTTTCGTTTATTCATTCTTATAAGTGATACAAACAATATTTTTAAGAAAATTAATTTTCAAGTAGGAATTTTGCAATGGATCATAAACCAAAGCGGCACTCATCGTCCAGCCTGTGTCCAAACCAGACGAGTTTGGAAAGACCGCCCCGATGATGACTGCAGGATTCGTCCTGGCCTTTATATACATGCTTCCTTTTGATAGCTTCGATTGCATGCACGGCGTTGTTGACGTTTTAATTGAAATAAAAGGATTATATTCATCGATATAGTCATATCCGACCCTCAAACGAAAACATCGCATAAGACGTGCTCCTGCATTCCAAATCTTCAATGAATTTCTCCGTATTTCAGAAGTTTGAGGATGGCATACAGTACCTACGTCGAGCATTGACATTTTGCCGTGCCTATCTGTGGTGCAACTATTCTTCGGTCCGTCAAACTCATGATCAAGTCAAGTTCGAATCTCGCGGTTATAACATGAAGTCTACATTTAATTATTCCCATTGATCTGGAATTGCGATGTGAAGACATTGGTTATTCCTTCTGATGCTTTGGATATCATGATACAGACAAAGGACAGTTCCATTCTAGAGATGGTCCATCTTTGTAAGAGCAATGAATGGATCAGTTCTTGAACGGCACTTTCGGTAGAGAGGATCCCTTCAGAAATGCTTTGAACAAGGTGAGAGCTTGCGAGGGCGAAGTGTATGGGACCTCATGAGCCGCTCCTCTGACCGTGGCGAATGTCAAATGAGTCGCGTTCTTCCCTTTTCTCGACCTACCAAATGACTCAGTCCATCCACCAACCTGATTTATGACATTGAATGTCACTGATATTGTTGAGAATATATTATGGTCATCCGAAAGTTTCAAAGCAGATTCAACAATGGACAGAAACATTCTCTTTCCTTTGTACCGTGGCGTGCCGAGTTAAAAAAGAACCTAGACAGGAAGGGAGCCGAACCTGCTTTTTGTCGTACCAAGGTGCGTATTTTCCCAAGGATGTGAATTTCAAGTCTCGAGCAATCATGCTGGCGATGATCCTCGTCTGCGTCAATGGTATTTTCGAATCTTGATCGCCGCTGCAATGTGCAGCCCAATTTCATGTTATCAGTTGATATGAGTAATGCGACACTGATGTTTATGTTCTTGAATTCAAGGCATGTTTCCACAACACAGACAGTGATACTCCCAACGGGAAAATGTTGTCGTGGAACGGAACATGTTGGAGTAACGCGATTCACATCCATGACTTACCTAAAGAGGAGGACTCGCAGATGCTTCTTGATTAAGGCCGATAAAAGAGGTGTGATGTCGATGCCTATATCGACGTCATGATAAGAAAGAAGCCTGCCACGTTCCACATGAAACAACATTTAGAAACAGAATGTGTGGTTCTGACTGAATCGGGAAGGTAATACGGCAGAGGTGGGCAGATAGACCCTGAACAGAATTGCCAAACCGATGGCAGCTTCGTCGTATTGGCGTGGAGTGCTTTCTGAACCCGAGGATTGTTGAGGTACGAAAATATATAATCCCCGAGGCACGGATCAGTTACAACCATCCTCCGAGCTAGCTGCTCACAAGAAAAGATGATACTTGATGAACAAGGTCAAGACCTAAATTCTGAACAGTCCTATCTGTGAGTCAATACCATAGGGATGCTCTCATGGCTTTTTGTTCCTAGGCTGTCCCGTTCTTATGCTGTATGCAGGCTCAGTTGAAATTTTAAGAGGGTGTCTCCTAATGAGTGCGTGCAAGCGGCTTTGCTACTCTAAACGAAAACTATCACAAGAAAATCTCACTAATCGCATGCTCATTTTGCAGTACTCTCTGCCGATGTTTCTTCGTGTATTCTTTGTGACTTTGATATTGAAGACGTTTTAGCTAGAAATGTCTTCAAGCGTATCCCTATGGTATGTAACCCAAGCAAAATCCTACATATTAGGACAGATCTTCCAGAGAGTCGAACTCACTTTGGCGTGATACGCATCCCACGCGCTGCTAGAAGCTGATTGCATCGCGGCAGTCCCAGAGAAGCAATAAGGTGCCAGCACATTACCTGGATCAGTAAAATTCCCCAATTCCTCCATCTGCCTCTCCAACACCCCTGCACATTCCTTTGAAATTTTGTGATGGATTAGCTCCGTCCGGTACCTGGAGTCATTGCACACCGTCTCCTTCAGCTTCAATGTCTCGTCCGAAATGACACCATGGGACCACAAAAATGTGGCGCCATCTACACTAATCGGTAAATCGAGAAGTGGGTTGCCAAGCTGCATCAATGAACAGAAGATGCGATCTCTTTCGTCAGGTAATGAGCTTGAAAATCAAACGAAGAAAGCTGCCAAATCGAAAACATGCGATCCGAATGAGCAAAGTATCGTTAACTGCTATCGCCTTAAGCTTGATCGGTTTCCCATGGGACTGCTTATTGTAATCCAGCACCAGAGCTGCAAGCTGCGGTACGTAGTGGCCTACAATCATGTTCTACACAGATCAGTTTGCTCGGGAGGTAGATTAACAATCACATCCACACAGAGAGGCCGAGAGACTAGAGGAATCACAACTATTACCAGCGTAGCTCTCCCCCGACAGATATAAATCTGAGTCTCTATATTCCGGATATTCTTTATACCAACCGAGAAGGAACTGCATGTTTGCTCTGGCTGCAACGTGAAAGGACGTCTGTCTTACTACGAATGCGAAGGCCGCTAAGCTCTCGTTACTTTCGACAAGAAGAAAAATCGTTACGAACAAATCAGACGTACCGGTGTCTGCATCTGTCCAATTGACGTAGTCCGAAGTTGTGTTCGAGTATGAAAACCCAACTCCGATGGGGGATTCCACGTACAGCATGTTCGACACTACCCAAATTGCGATTGAAAGAGTGTAAATAACCCTTAACAACTTTCAAGAGTCCGTTCCATGACAACATGATCGATTGGTGAATGAAATAAGTACCTTTATTCCAGGAAAATTGATTCTTCGTCAAGCCACCGTCCCCAGCTGGTCGAAACGGACCGTGCTCTTCGAATGCACCGAACCCAAGAGAAGAGCAACCGGGGCCTAAACCAAAGTAAATCAGAATTGGCAAACAAAGGCGCAAGCAGTAATGAACTAGCACTAGGACTACCATACCGCCGTTGAACCACAACGTTAGAGGATAAGATGAAGGGTCTCTAGCATCGGCTTCCACGAAGTAATAGAACAGAGCATGGCCACGTCGTGGATCCGTGACGATGTAACCAGAGTGCTGCTTGAAAGAAACGCCATCTGGCTGACCGGGGAGCTTCTTGATGAGCTCGGCCGTTGATGTGGAGGAGAAGAACAAAGGAATGACACCATTCACGATCACAATGAAGTACCAAATCATCATTTACAGGGACTGAAGGACTCTGAGGTGCTTCCAGATGAAACTTCACCACCCGAGAACAGATCTAATGATAAAAATAACAGTTGTGCAGGAATGGATCTTCCTTTGACAAAATTGAAAATATATGTCAAGTTTAAGCACACAAAGGAAAGTTTAGATTTTCTACTTTGAAGAGGAAAGTTTAGATTTTTAGGTTTCAAAGTTTCTTAAAAAGAAATTGTAATATATGGGCTCTTTAATAAATAAAAAAAAAAAAAAAAAGAAAGAAAGAAAGAAAGAAAGAAAGAAAAAGGAAAAGAAAGGTTTGAAAAGTCAAAAAGGGAGGCTGAAGAGAATTGTGGAACCTTCGGCTGGGCTTTAAAAAGAGAGAAAGAGGGAGAGAAAGAGAAGAGCAGCAGGCAGAAACAGGGGAAAACGCGAAACAGGGGAGGAGAGAAAGAAGAGAAAGGAAAAAGAGAAAAAGGGAAAAATTTTGGTGCGCTTGTGGTCCGGACGCCTCATCAAGCCGACTTGAGGGTGTTTTGCAAGGCCCGTAAGAAATTGAAGCCTTTAATCTCTTACTTGAAGCAATCGCCGCAATTAGGGCTCGAAATTCGGATTTCTTGGTATTTGTGTGGCGAAGCCCGATTTTTGAGTCATTAAGCTGTATATTTTTTAGAAATGGTACTTTGAGATGTTGTGAAGCTATAGCATCTTACGGATCGTGATTTGAGCTTGCGGTTTGTTCGGAACGGAATTTTGAAGTTGGGGGCGCAATATGATAGTGTAGCGAATAGTGGCTTCGAGTCTCTTTTTTGTTGCTTTCGGTACTTTTTTGGGGCGGCTGAGTTGGGGTTGTTGTTGTACGTTAAGAGAGCTTTCTAAAGATTATAAGACAGCTTGAAACGGAATTTTGTGGAAGGAGTTATGGCATGACGAAGTTGGCGCATGGGCCGCGCCTAGCTGAAAATGATGACGAAGTTGGCGCATGGGCTGCGCCTAGCTGAAAATGATGGGTTTCTGCTAAATTGAGAGCTTTTGTGGTGCATAGGTGTCGTTTTATCGACAAATAGGCCTAGTATAGACAAGTCGTTATGTGAATATCTTTTTTACTTGGTCTTTTGATATTTTTTTTCCGTTAATTGTTAGGAATCCGAATGCGTTGATTCGAGTGAGCGTCGTAGTTGATTTTTGACTTTTCCCCTGTGAGTGACACTATTTTTTCTTTGTATTTTAAACTTGTGTTTTGAGAAACGTGGTGGATTACATAGAATGAGTTGATAAAAAGCATATTTTGTTGCATAAAACAAGATCGAGCTATTACTACCATTTTTTTTGTTCGAAGGGAGTTATATTCCGACTTTGATTTGAATGATTGTTCGAAAAATGATTTGTGAAATTCTTTGTGAAAGAATCTTGAAATGTTTTGGAGAATGCTTTGATATTTATATATCAAATTTTGAGTTGTGATATGACTTCCTTTCTGATGTTGGATTACTAGATATTGTGATTGGTGGTTGGTGCTCAGTGTCGCTGTGGACCCTAAGGGGTGTGTGAGTATGCACATACTATTTTAGGATATTTTTGTGAGCCGAGCCACCGGCTAATAATAGGTAGAGACCTTGCCAAGAGGGGAATCTTGGTCGTTTTGTCACGGGTATTACTCATGACCATGGTTAGACATTTAAACATAAATTGGTCAATGGAGTGGACCATTGACGTGTGATTTGAGTTTGGTCGATGGAATGGACTATCGATGTGATTTGATGAGATTAATCAATAAAATAGACCATTGATGCATGTTTTATGAGATTGACTAATGGACTGGACCATTGGTATTTCGATATTTGAGTTATGATTATATTTTTGAATTATGTTTTAAATGTGCATAGTGATTTCTCGATCCGCTTAGAAGAAATGTATTACTCACTGAGTCATAGTAACTCACTCCTCTCTTATACTTGTTTTTCAGGTTCTTCAGCGAGTCATGAGTAGACGTAAGCGTTCGCTCGGGGAGGACTTTTGTGGTGGAACTTTTTGGTATGACTTGTGCATAGTTAATAGATTTATAAGTTAGTCTTTGTAGAAGGTTTATGTTTTGATTTTTTGTGAATTATAGATATTGTAACCAAGTGCCCCTTTTTGTCAAATATATATATGTGGATGTATATATGTTAATATCGGGTTGAATTTTGGTTACGTTGAGGCTGCGTCCTTTGATAAAAGGACGGCCGTGTCATGTCCCTTTTTCTTGAGAATTGGGGTGTGACAGAAATTTCCTATTTTGGATCCAATGCTCGTTGTCAATAAATAAGAATTTGGTCTTCCAAATGAGGAGTTGAGGAGCTTCCAAATGACACTTCACCACCCAAGAACATATCTAATGATAAAATTAGAGTGGAATGGATCTTTCTTAGACTCCATTGAAAATATATCTTGAGTTTGAGTTTGTAATGGAGAGTTTTATAATTCAAGTAGATTTTCTATTTTGAATAAGTTTCTAATTGAATGGTTTCCTAGTTTGAGAAAGTTTTATAAATTTTTTTTATTATTTTGGATCTTATTACTAGATTGGTGGTTCCCAATTCCAAGTGTGGACTCAGACAGGAGCGGTATACATATATATATATATATATATATATATATATATTTTAACTTTTCATATCAAAATCCTAGTTTCTTCTTTATCTCTTTCCATCGCTCGTCTCTCTCACTCTCACGGCTCACCACCCTCTCTTGCTCTCGCTCTTAGTGACCTCCCGTTTCGTCAATCCCTCTCTCACTCTCGCTCTCAATCCTCACGCCTTTTTCGAAGTGGAGACATTTCACAATTCAAGTGAGTCTATAGAACCAATGAGCGTTTTTCAATTTTAATTTTTCGAAACTAGTCTTTAATAGGCGGTTCCCAATTTTAGAGTGAGAACCACCCATTCTGAAACCCATAACCCCAAACCCTACTTGAAATGAAAAGGACGGCTGATATGGGAGGCATTTTCAGGTGCAGGCTAAATTCTCCGAACCCAGCATCTTCGTTTTAATAGCTTTAATTCCATGATAGCGAAGCCAAATTTTGATTTTTTTTTTTAAATACATGTCCCAAAGTGGATTTTAATGTATGTTGTACCTCCGCGTGTATTGCTATGGGGATCTCTTTAGTATTTCGTTGATATCGTCGGTATTTGACCTTCCAACAAAAACATTCATACAGCACATTCATGCAGCGTTGCCATTCTGCAATGCATTCTTCCGCAATTTCCAAGCACGAGTCTCGTGAAGCCAGAGCCTTAAATTGGGGAGTGAGCATCCAACACCAATAGATGGAATAGAACATTTATGTTTGATTTGTAATTATGAATTGAAAGAATATTTCCGTACTTCACCAAAATCTCTATTGAAAAAAGATATTGCTCATTTTTTATAATGTATGTATATTATATATTGGATTTGAGATTACTAAGTTTTTGGTGCTTTATAAAGATACATGATGGATGTTCGATATGCTTTAAAGAAATATGTACAACTCATTGAGCTGTGACTATTAGGATATGTTTGGTAACGTCCAAATAAAGATTTGATTTTATTCTTTTATTCCCTTGAACCAAAAAGAATAGAATTCTGTTTTTGTAACTTTTATGTTTTTTGTTCCCAAGAATAAAATTGTTAGAATAGATTTGAAACAAAAAAAAAAAATAAAAGAGTTGCTTATTTGTTTATGGAACAACTCGAGAATCAAGTCAAATCATGCTCTCTTTTTTTTTTTTTCTTCTCTTCTTTCTTATATAATAAAAATTATTTTAAAATTATTTTAAAAATTAAAAGGAAGTTTGTAAATATAATAAAATTACATAATAAGATTATATTAAAAAAGATAAAATTATATACTAAAATTAAAATTTATAAAAATACTTAAAAATAAAAATAATTTATTAAGATTTAAAAGAGAAAATTATAATAAAAGTATTAAAAAATTAATAAAAAATTCCAAGTCATAAAAAATTTGAAAGTCGTACCAAACGCACTTCTATTCCAAAAAAAGAAATTTTAAACAATTACCAAACGCTTTCAAATGTTCATAAACTCATTTAAAAAACAAAATAAAAAAAATCATTTCTAAATAGAAATTATTTTAGAAACAGAATAGTTATCAAATGCACCATTAATTTATTCATTCAAAATCTGTTTAAGGTTATCAACTAGCCGTAAGTAGGACAATTGATATCAATGGGGAATTTAGGTAGTTGAACTTTGGATATGAGTTAATGATTGGACACATGTCAGAAATGATATCTAATAGGTTTAGTTGAGTTGGAGATGTAATAAAAAATATGATTCCCAAACAACTCACTAATTATCAAATAAATAGATGGACATATATTTTGATAATATGCCATACTCGTTTGCATTTGAGGTTATGTCCTTCAGGAAGAAGGATGGCTATGTCATTAACCCTATACCTGTAGGAGTTAGGGTGTGACATTAATTATGGAAGTCCTGAGCTCCGGGGAGTTACAGACACGTGAAGTTCATCTATAAACTGAAATGGTTTTGTGAGATGCAATGAAACATAACAAAGGACCATACCAGCCCATGAAAGAAGCAAAAAGAGAAGGACAATGAGCTGAAAAAATCCCATCGCCTTCCTAGATATCCATGGCCCATTGAATTGCCACTTTAGTAAAGATTGAACTCTCCCATCTTCCGCAGCGAAATGACTTTTATCTGACGAGAAACACGCATAACATCGAGCACAGTAATGTTTGATCTTCGCGAAGACATCCATACACATGATAGCAAGAACAAATTAGAGGCGCAAAACACAGCCCCTATATTATGACTGAATTTGTTGGGAGCACAAAGATTATGGCATCATGTTTTGATAGAGGTTGAGGCAGACGTTACCAGCCTAGGTCGGCCAAGGTATCTCATCTTTACGAAGCTTTCTCACTATAACCAAACAAGGATAACCTATAGCCTCCATGATAGTTGAGCTTATTTTTTTATGCACACTAACTAGACATCTCTTGATGCCCCACACATGTATCTCAGAATAACAGTATATGATAACTACCCCGGCTCAAATTACACCCAAAAATAAAACAAACAACCCATAGACCTGATTGAAAAATTCGAAAAAAGTTTGTAGACCACTGCTACCTTTCGCAATCCTCAATTTTATTTATTTATTTGTTTGTTTGTTTATTTATTTATAATGATGTCGCCGTGTCATGCAGCACACTCCATAATCTGGAGCATAAATTCTACCCCAAGCAAATGCTGTCGCGGGATTTCTCATCAATCCATGACATAAAATAAGGAGAATTGCAGAGGTCCACCGACTCCAAAAGCTACGTCTACAATCTACAACCTCCCACATTTGCTAGCATTTACATGTGATCATGACAATCTAAAACATGCCAATATATTGAAAATATACAATCAAATCAGCAGTTGGACAGCATAATGAAAAGGCACTGGAAGTAACTAAAGATGATTTAGCATGAAACCCCTACATTCTTAAACCCAGCATTTCCTGACTACCCTGTTTGAAACAAAAAGGATGCCAAAAATGGGAGGCGTTTTCCAGTACAACAAAATTTCCTCTAATGTAGAATTTCAACTCTACAACATAAGCTCAGGGAAGGGAACTCTCCATCACAAGTAGAAAAAACCAGCAGTCTATCATCTACTCCACTCAAAGTCTCCTCCATATCGTGAATTGGCATTGTTACCTCGGTTTCGATCATTTGGCTTTATTGAGTTTGCATAGGCGTGCCAACCTAATAGGTAAGGCAGTATGAACTGCAAATGACACAACAGAACATCATTGAATAACTGAAATGTAAGCCCAAATTCGTTAATGGCAACAAAGTTATCAGACCAATCAGTTCCACTGTGAAAATAAACATTCCTGCATCAAGAACACTGCTTGGGCTATCACAAGCAGCAAGAAAATGATCTCATTTTACTCATTCCGCTGCAATTTCATAAGACAATCCACTCAATCATGAAATTGAGATTGGGGGATATCGTAAAACTATGAAGAGATGAAGGCAATAGACAACACCAGATCATTCATGGAGAACCAGAAGATAAAAGCAGAACATAGGGAAAAATGTTCATCTTACATTGAAAGCCGAGTTAAGGACAGTGTATTCCGCCTTGGTGACAGGAATATAAATGCTCTCATCCAAATTCACAAGCTTATTCTGAACACCTATGGCACATCAGGTCAAAATGAAGAAATAAAGCAAATATCAGACATTTAAATATTTAGCTGGTAAGAAAAAATGAGATACAGAACAAACATCACATATTCTCACACCTCAAGGGTGGTGCAAATAATGAAGAAACGATACAACCATAAGACAAAAATTTAGACAATTCCTGTGCAGAAATATATTTGTAATGAAGTGACTCTTTGGTTGGATCAGACAGAGACCACTTATCTTTCAACTCCCTAAAACCAACCAAGATACATTCTTATGGTCCTTACAGTTATTTCCTAATGTCCTTACAGAGTCATTCTGACAATTGTCTCATATTATCCATGGAAGTGGGATATTTACAGTCAAATCATATTACAGGATTTGATAAGTGATATTCCAGAGGCGCGAGATGCAAGACTCTTCAAAGGCTATCTGCAAATCAGAATCACCTCTTCGGGTTTAATCCTTTCACTTGGAAGGTGCTTGGGAAAAAAATTTCATGTAGGACAATCTTCAAAGAAGGGGAAAGTACTTGCAAATAGATTTTTTCTTCGTAAAAAATAAGGCTGAATCTGATTTCACAATGGTTCCTTCATTGCAATACGGCCAAGGAACTTTGGAACTCAGCATATTCTCTAGTAGGTGCCAAATGGGCGGCAGCTGGTTTGGTCAAGATGGGAATTCAATCTTGGAAACACATAACTCCTCTCAAGATGGGAGAAATCTTTCTCATTGATACCACCTTCCCATTTTATGGATCTTTTGGCAGGATTAGAATAAGAAAACCCTCGAAAATGGAGAAACACCTCCTTTGCTATCAAAACTTAGATGGCTTTTCACGATAATCTTCAGTGGTGCTGGAAATTTCATTGATAGCATACAGTCCGTGGACCTTATTTACAACTTGAATTCCCCCCATAAGTCTCTACATGGGTTGCCACCCCCTTGGTGCCATTTTGCAATAAAATCTCTTTTACTTAAAAAAAAGAAATAAAAAATTATATATAGCACATCTAATATATAAAATGTAGTTATAGATATCTTGAAGCAAACACATCAGAATTGAGTATCTCATGGATTCTCAGAAATGAGAAGATATTATAGTAAAGCTTGACTGACTGGGCAAGATCACAGTAGCTCCTATAATTCACTTAGAGGAAGGGTATGAACAGAACCTAGCCATGTGGACCAGAAGGTTGGCAAATATAACAGAATAAACAGCCAGGCCACGAGATTTACTTAGAGAAGAACTTGAACATGCCTCACCCAAAATTGGCAAGATCAGTCACTATCACTTGAACATGCCCCATCCAAAATTGGCAAGATTAGTCGCTATAACTTATGTATGTCTGGACATAATTTGACACTCTGCAGACAAATAGCCAATATGACATGCCACACTCATTTCGCAGTGTTTAAGCCTAACCTTGATGCCACCAAGCACGTAGGTTTAAACAGCAAGGATTGACTATAAAACTATCGAGTCAAATTGGTTAGCTGCAGATAGTGTTAGAATTCCCCAAAGCAACCCCATTGATTTACCACTACTCAACCAGCTCTGCCTTGGTGTTTGTCACTGAACATGTCACATCTCTAAATTTTGCAAACATGTTGAAAGCCCAGCAAGTTTTAAATGACTCCTAAAAATGTAAAAATTAAAAAATGCTTTGAATCCTAAATCTTCATAATCTACCACACAATGAGGTAATACGATATGGTTTGATCAAGAATAGGAAGAACTTCAAGCATTTGCAGTGTAAGAGGAAATATAAATATCAGTTCCAGGAGATTTAGAAAGCAGAGTATTACTAAGATTGAAGAAGTGTCCAGAGCCATCTGGTAGGGGCTCCACCTTCAAAACCTTCCTTATTTTACCTTCATCACTGCATAAGTATGACAGCTTCTATCAACTTCAGAACATTAAAGTTGAAATTGCAGTCTACGTTTTCTCTTTGACCAAAAGCAAAGCCTAAGAATTGCATGATCAACAGAACATGTAAATAGAAGTGAAGTTGTGCGAAGTGGTTCCTCTTTTCTGCCTTAAAGAAGTGATAAAAAATTAGTTGATGTAGAATAATTGACATAACCATGTTCGAATTAAAAGGAAATTGCATGGATCAACTCTTTGATTTGCTGATAAGCAATACGCTTGCACGTCTCACTCAAATAATGTCTGAGTCATCATTTCCAGACTTTCCTATAAGGATGGAAGCTCTGGAATTCTTTATTTTTTTTTAAAACTCCATGTAACATGTAAAATGGTAAGTTCATAATAATTGGATACTTTCTGGGACGCACTATTCTATACGCAGCCATAAAAGATGTTGACATGATTATATTACTTTTGCATTAGAAGAGTTGCTCCAAGTATCAGGCATGAGCGAGACAGTACACATTATGAGAGAAAGAAATCCTTTCAATTTTATAGTATTCAAAAATGCAATTCATATAA
This sequence comes from Eucalyptus brandiana, assembly GCA_014182725.1. Classification (NCBI taxonomy): domain Eukaryota; kingdom Viridiplantae; phylum Streptophyta; class Magnoliopsida; order Myrtales; family Myrtaceae; genus Eucalyptus; species Eucalyptus brandiana. Next base: position 40,250,019 of record CM024674.1, read on the forward strand.
TCGACACGCATATCTTATGTTTTTATAATTTACTCTCTGGGGATTTGACTTTGAAACGAAAATGGTAGATAAATTTGTATCATAAAAAACAAAATACATATTTTTCAGTAAGATATACCTGGATAAAAATGTTTCCGCACAGCATTAATAATAGCTAGAGAATTTGTGTGCATCAGTAAAACTTAAAATTTGTCTCTAAATTCTGTTGCAATTCATCTGTTATTTTACAAGAGCTGACAGCAATTACCAGAGCCAAGGCCCAGCTCAAGCAATCAGAGCTTAAAACTAGGACACACACACACAGATACATGTTACTTCCAAAAAAATGTGAAGTAAGAGAGATGATACCTCTTTCCTTTAAAAGGGTCATGAAAAAATTCGCAGGAGTCTCTTGGACCTAGAGCAATGAGATTTCCAATTTCTGTCACGGATAATGAGAACACCTAGAGGAAAGCATCCCCAGCTATCAGTAGAACCTCAAGAATCAAAAAGGATTGAGAATACACTAAATAACACTAACATTGATCTATTAAGATCTCTCGAAGTTTACAAAATGAAAGAGGGGAGCAGCATGATTTGTCAAAATGGGATCATTATTTTTGTTATTAAAAAGGGTTGCTGGACACCAACCAAAGCTGATTTGGTGGCAGCTAAGTGATCAATCACATGACGATAATTTGCAGCAACAGTTACATATGCATGAATACAGTCCTTTTCTACCTTCAAAAACCACTTGTATACAAATATAAGGTAACTACAAAAACTCATTAGCGAAAGTGAAACCCATTCAGAAAAAAGGCAGGCAAAAAGAAGAATGGCAGAACGGTACTTAGAGAAGTGGGAAGCATAGAAATTTAAGCCCAAATTAAATGGCTCAGGGCGTTAGGCTTTTAAAAAACCCGATGCCGCATCCCCACAATGGAAAACACAAAACATTGAAGGAAACATAAAGAGGGAGAGACATTTTACTACAGAAACAATCTAAAACATAGCAAATCAAGAAACCATATTCCCTGCTATAGAGATGCAATGATGAATAGATCACCTGCTTTCTGCTCCAATCATATACTCGTGTGCCTGCCGCAGGGGCAAATTGAAGCAGCACAAATCCTTCCCTAGACAGTTTATATGCCCCTGACTACACCAGTTAACCCAAAACTTCAAAAGGTCAGAAATCAACATCTCAGGACTTTCTTGGACATATAAGAAGAAGATGGAGTCTCTAACATACATCTAAAGAAGTGAATTCTGGAGCTCTGGGCTCCACCGTTAGTGCTGCCTTTCCTTTGTATATGGAATGACCGACGAAAACCTTTGGAGACGCTGTTCCTACCGCACATAAGAAACCAAAGCAAATCACACAACTGAACCAGCATCGGCGCTGCTAAAGCATAATTTTAAAAAAGCAAACAAGAATCAACCACACTATCTTCTCCGTCATAGCTGCATAGAATCCACACTCTCCCATTCTTAGAGAGATTAAGCAAACGAACGCCTTCGCTGCCAACTTAAGCAATTGACTAACCAAGACAGCAAAAAAAAAAGACTTTGAGAAAAACTGTTAACCTCAGTCGCTAGGTCAGCTCCGTCTATCGGACCGGCCTAAAGAGCGACAAATGAGAACAAGAGAAACACATTCAGGACGGCGGCACGCAACCGAACCTAGCCACCTAGCCACCTAGCCTCAAAAATCTGCTACCTTTCATCTACGACCGGAAAAACCATAGACCCTTCCGTCCTCCATCATTCAACGCCAGCTAACGAAAAGAGACCGCGAAATTACCTCCACCGGAAGGGGAGAAGGAGGGGGGGGAGGAGCCGTCCGCCGCCGGCGCCGTCGAGGAGGCGAACCTCTGCTGCTGGTCGAAGTACTCGGACTGACGGCACTTCAGCGAGCGGAGGCCATGGGGAGCGCGGGGCAGCGAGACGCGCGAGGTTTTGCGAGGGTTTAAGGTGCTGCGGCCGCGGAGCGATTGCTGCGGCGGCGAGGAGGAGGAATCGCGGAGGAGGGAGAGTCTAGGGCTCGGGGAGCTCGCCGGCGAGGACGCGAGCATGTGGAGCTGAAGCATCGTCGCCGCGTCGCCTCTTTCTTCTCCTCCCGCGGTGGCGTTGCGTTGTACTGCAGAGCAGCAGCGATGGCTACAGTGTTTTTATCTCCTCCCCAAGCTGAAAGCGGTGACAGACGTTACGTTCATTTTTTAGTTGCGTGTTTCTTATATACTTAAGCGAAAATGACGCAATTAATCACGAACTTTTAACTCAATATTCAATTTCGTCCCTAAAAAATAACATTAAACACTTTCATATAATTCAGGAATTAAATTGAATACGTATCAAAATCAAGAGACCATATTAAAAAAAATAAAAATTTAAAATTTATATTACATATTGAGTAAAAATTTATAAATCTTATTAAACAAATTAAAAATTCAAAAATGACTTTGATCAAAATTCAAGAATTATTTATGTTATTATCTTTATATTTAATGTTTCTTAGTCATGATGTGTTCTTTCCTTTTCGAATTAGTACATTTAAATTACTCTCACAACACATTTATTTCAATCTAATTTTCGTCCCCTGTCAAATCCAACGGTGGTACCCAAACCTAAATCTATCATTTGTCAACAATTTTCTTAACTCTTATATTATGCATACATGTCAACATACTAGCAAATGACTGTAAGATGAGTCCGACATGGAGAATGACTGGTCTAGTTTGAAAAATTCACAAGTGTTGATATGTATGCATTCAAATGGAATAGTAACGGATGGTAGATTCAAGTCAAAAATAAAAGTTACAATAAAAGCACTAAATTATCGATTGTGAAGTGTGCGATCCATTTTCCCTTCCACAAACACAAACTCAACTTTCTTCCAAATGACCTAGTCATCTAGCCTGTCCCTTTGAAGCTAAACGTCGATTGCTCTTGGCAGAGAGGGAGATCGGAGGGATCGATAACCAGAATTTGCAAAGGAGCTGACAGGGTATGCATCGCCGGTTTTGCGTAGAAGATTCAAGCCTTATCGGCTTGCACAGGCGAAACCCTACCTATTTCATAGGGCTCGTGTGGTTGAAGCAGTTTCGAACTGCTCTGACTAGAACAACTCCAGCTGCACGAACTGATCTGCCCATGTACATCTCCAGCAATTGTCTTCCAGCTGTGGACTCCATCTTGGGCCGAACATAAATACCCTGGGCTTCTCTTCCTCACGTACTCGACTGTAGACAGTTGATGGCCTAAATGGAAAACGTCTACCTGGTGTTTGAGTCGCGCCAAACAAACCGGGCCACTAATTGGATTGCGAAAACCCAAAAAGACGGGTCTCTTCCTAGTAATTGGGTCTCAAAGCCCCCGCACGATCTTTATCTTATCTTATGTTTAGATTTTCGTACTACTTGTAATCTACCATCTTAGTATTAATCAATGAAGTATTTTCGATAAAAAAAAGAAAAAGAAAAAATCTAGCCTGTCCCTTCCACAAATATGATTTAAATGGAAAAAAAAGGTAGGAAAGTATTAATTAATATTAGCATATGTATTTTTTCTTTTTTCTTTTCTTTCGTTACAAATATTACCGCACGTTGCACCAATTGCTCCATCTCATCTTTTCTTGCATATTCTCCCACAAAGAGGAGAAGAAGGGGGGAAATATAAGGCGGGACAACTAGCATTAGAAGCTCTCGTGTTCCAATCCCTGTCAAGCAAGCAATACAACAACACAGTCGACCGGAGCCTCTGTTTTGTGCTAAAAATAGGACAAGGAAATCTCAAGAAATCTGCGTCTCTCTAACAAGGCTTGCCGACTCTGCACCCGAGCGTGCCGGAGAAGCGAGTCAGCCGCCGCACGTACGTCCCCGGCTTCGCCTTGATCACGTCGCGCCGAGAGAACGGGAACCCCGCCCTCGGGTTCCCGGAGGTGACGAAGAACGCCCCGTTCACCATCAGGTCTCCCTCCGATTTCCACAGCCAGTTCTTCCACTGCTCTTCCGTCGCGTAGTCCCGCTTAGTCACCTGCCATCCATTCGGATCCAAACGGAGGGGGATAAAAATCGGTTCTTGCTCACTTTGCTATGGAGAATTTTCACATCCTTTGTTTAGGAAGAAGAAAGAAGATGACTTTTTGACAAGGTTTTACCTCTTTAGCAGCAATATTTGGAGGAGCGATGAATCTGTTGCCCTGGCTTATGATGGTGGGGTGCTGGCTGCCGCCGATGGCGTACATGAGCCAGTGAGTGTAGTCATTGTTCACCACATGGAAGAATCCCCACCTGCACCTCGGCATCCTCTGCACCAATCCCCTCCCGAAATGATTGAAGGCCACGGTTATCTGCATTAGCTGGTCCTGCGAGTACCCGTCACTTGCCCCGAACAACATCACCTGACACCCAAGATCGACCCATCAGCTATTTGTTAAAGTTCTTCACTGGCGAAAGTTTTTAGCAGATTGAGTTCTCTCGGGGGGTGACGTCAGTTGGGTAGTTTTTAGTTTACCTCGTTGTGGTGGGTGAAATGGCAGTTGGAGATGGTGATGGCGGTCGACCCTTGGATGGCGTCGATGAGCCCGTCCGAGCATGCCGACATCGACACGTGGTCGATCCACACGTGGTTGGAGCCGAAGATGGAGATGCCGTCGCCATCACTCGCCGTCCTGAGCCCGACGTGGTCTTGCGCGTCCCTAATCAGCCCCCCCGAGCCCCTGACGATGTCGTGGATGTGGAGGCCGTGGATGATCACGTTCCTGATGAACTGGAGGGTGATGCCGGCGCCATAGGCGATGTGGACGTTGGCCCCCCGGGCGTCGATGGTCTTGTCGCTCGTCATGATGAGCTCCTGGTTGAGCTTGATCGCCATGCTGCGGGCGAAGATGATCCAGAGCGGGCCCTTCTGGACCACGGCGTGGCGTAGGGTCCCGGGCTTGGGGTTGACCATGTCGTTGTCGGACGAGTCGGTCACGACGTAGAACCTCCCGCGCTTGCCCCCACGGGTCTTCCTGCCGAAGCCAAGGACGCAATCGGCGAGCCTCTTCCTATTGCGAGCCCAATTCCGATTGCACCGCCAGCATCTATCGATAGGGTTGGTGGCCAAGCATGGCCCTTTGGATTTTTTTAGCTGCCTCCTTGTGCTGTTGTTGCCCCTCACGGCCCTAAACAAAAAAGTACATCCACCGATGGTCAGTTCAGTTCGTTCCTGGACCTTTTTGCATGCATGTTCGTGCATGTACACAAAACGTAACGTTCATGCACAAATACATCGCCACGGAAAATTTGTCTAGACTGACTTGTGGACTTTCGCATTGAAAAGGCTGGTGACGGCCTCGGGGTGAGGGTCGTACGCCTTGACCGTATCCTTCTGCGCCTCTTCGGCCCGCTTTGCCCAGTACTCATCGAACTCCTCGATGTTCGCCTGAAGGGACGGGACGAGGACGGCGAACGACGAGAAGAACAGGAAGAAGCAGACGTGCCTATTCATATCTACCGTTCGGGGTCACCTACTAAATTACCTTTCCGAAAAAAGAAGATTTTTCTTTTGAACCTGCCCCGAGTTTATAGAAACTGGGCAGAGTTCGTGCGATTCTCCCTGGGGGAGGAGGAGAACCTGTATTTAATGTCGATGTTGGGTTTTTGAAGGTAACTGATTCGAACCTAAAAACAAGAGCGGCCAAAAATAGCGAAATTCAGACACACATCAGCCCGAGGATGGTGCGGAATCGGTTTGTGGCCGACGATGTTAGTGTTGCGGTGCGGAGGGTGCAAACTGCCGTTAGTTTCGAGCACTATTTTTGTTGAGGCGCGTCGTAAATTTAGGGCCTGCATGTTTTTACTTCTGTTCTTTTTTGTTCTAGAGAAATTGTTTGTTTCGGGGAACAATTTTTGAATAAAAACGCGCGTTTCTTAAACATTAGGGAATAAAAAATGAACAAAACACGTTTGGTAAATTTTATTCTTTTTTTGTTTCTTTTAATTTTTTAATGTTTTTATTTTATTTTGCATTTCTTCCTTTCTTTCTTTTTTTCTTCTTTTGGCCGGTCGTTGGAGGCCGACGGGGGGGGGCCGGCCTCGCCCGGCCACGGCGAGGCTCGCCGGCCCGGCGAGGCTCGGCCTCGCCCGCGCACAGCGAGGCCGAGCCTCGCCTTGGCGGGCGAGCCCCGCGACGCTCCGGCGAGGTCGCCGACCCTCGACGGTGTCGCCGCCCTTGAAGGCCGGTCGCCGCCATGGCCATGGCGAGGCCGGCGACCGGCGAAAGAAAAAAAAAAGAAGAAAAAAAGAAGAAGAAAAGAAGAAGAGAAGAAGAAGAGAGAGAAGAAATGTTTCTTTAAAATCATTTTAACGGAACAAGAAACAACCTTTTTTTGTTTCTCATTTATGTTTTTTTTGTGTTCAGGGAACAAAAAAACGAAAAAAAGAATAAACACAACCAAACTCGTTTTCTATTCTTTTTTTGTTCCCGAGAACAAAAAAACAAAAAAGTGTTCCTCGGAACACTTTTTAGAAACAAAAACATGGAAACGTTTCTAAGAAACGTTTCAGAATACTTCTGTACGGATTTCGTTCCCGGGAACAAAAAAAGAACAGAAACGCGTTTGGTTGCGTTTTTCTCTTTTTTTTTTTTTTTTACGGAACGAAATAAGAACAGAAAAAAAGAAATAACAAATTGTTGTTTTTTCTTAGGAAACAAAAATGAAAGAAACGTTTCTATTCTCTCTCTTCTTCTTCTCTTCTTCTTTTTTCTTCTTTTTTTTTCTTCTTTTTTTTTCTTTCGCGCCGTCGCCGGCCTCGGCCATGGCCGGCGACCAGCCGTCGAGGCTCGGCCTCACCATGGTCGGGCGAGCTCGGGCTCGCCCGGATCCGGGCGAGGCCGAGCCTCGCCGTGGCCGGCGACGCTTGGATCCGGGCGAGCCCGAGCTCGCCCGGCCAAGGCGAGGCTTGGCCTCGCCCCGCCGGCAACGCCTCGCCTCGCCATGGCCGGGCGAGGCTGCCCGGCCCCGTCGGCCGGTCGCCGGAGGCCGGTGACCGGACCGAAAAAAAAAAAAAAATAAAAAAGAAAGGAAAAAATGAAAAATAAAATAAAAATGTTTAAAAAATTAAAAGAAACAAAAAAAGAATAAAATTTACCAAACGTGTTTCGTTCATTTTTTATTCCGGACCAAACGTTAACAAACGCGTTCTTTTGTTCAAAAATTGTTAGAATGTAAAAACTTTTTTTTTTTTTATTTTCGTTCCCCAGAATGCAAAACAATTCCATGCGCGCCCTTAGCCTCATTTTTTTGTGGTTTTCGTAGGGCTTTTCGATTCGCACATGGCGGAAATCGGCCTCACTCCCCCAAATAAAAAATTCCACGACTTTGGCGCCGATCTCAATTTTGACCCACCCTTTATTTGATCTATAAATAAAATCCTCAGTTTTTGCTCAAATGTCAAATCTGTCCATACGTCCAAAAAACTTGTCACTAGTTTCTTCAGAATTACAAACATTAGGACCGATGCGTCCGCAGATTTAGAACTAAAGTAAAAGTTTGGGTCTTTTTTTAGTAAAAAAATTCAGGGCAGAATTTGAGACTCGACCTAAATTTGGACGTTTTTCAGAGAATTAGCCTGCGAAAATCTAGTAAGCTGGTCAAATGCATCTAGCAGGGGACGATGCCATACGACGCCCTCCTTCTCTTGGTGGTAAATCGAAGCGATTGACATTGTAAGAGGAATTTAGATTAAATAATCGAATATAGCACGCGATGGTAAGAAATTAGTTTCGGTCAATTATTAATTAGGTATCTTTTTCTTTGCCAATAATTTTCTTCACCAACATTAATTGAATGAAGGATGATTACGATGTTACCAAAACTTCGTATTGGTACATCTGTATCATTTTTTCTCAAAACCAATTTTCATGTTATAAAAAAACTCAAACTGATATACTCATGCCATATTTACCAAAAACTCATTTTTTTGTCATCAAAAATCTCAAATTGATACATTCACGACAAATCTCCAAAATTCTTAAGACACAGGCAAAATTAGGAATTGTAACAGACTTTCGAAATTTGAATGAGCATTTAGGGAAAAATTAGCAAATTGTCCAATCCTCGTTCTTTATTATTATTATTATTTGGTTTCCCTAAAATGACATCGTTTAGAAGACCCATTAATGTTGAATTTTCACGTCAAATCCCAAATTGTTGGGCACTGTGTTTCCATGTTGGTAATTTAACAAGGATACAGGAGGAAGGCTACGGATATACCAGTTTGAGATTTTTTGCAATACTCAAGAAAATTTGGCATGGAAATATCAATTTTAACTTTTTGGATAACTACTCGAATAGTCCCTCAATTTTAACTTAACGGGCAATGTCATTTTAAACTTTTAATTTTTTTCAAAGTGATCCATAAAGTTTAATCAAATATGCAATGTCGTCCCTCACTATTAATTCGTTTAATATGATCTCTAAACATTTGGTAAATATTCAATCTAGTCCATAAATTATATGAAAACATCAAATGTTATCCTTCAATCTATTTTAGTTCAATATGCAATTTAGTCCATAAATTATATGAAATCATATGGCTGCCAAATCGAATTATACAGGGAGTTTGCTAAATCAACACCATTTTGCTCCGACCTTTAACTTATTTCTCGATTCTTCCCTTGATCATCGCGATTTCAGCTAACTAGAAAATTTATCTTCCATCGAATGAGGTCAAGCTTGTCGCCATCTCCCCACCACCCCTTGAATAGGAGAATCGAATGCCATTTACTGTCGTTTCCAACTGGCGGTTTGTGCAGATCACCTGTCACGGTGAGAATCTCGAGCTATCGATTCTGAGGAGAAATAAAGCCTCAGTCAACTTTTTGCACACCCTTCGGGGGAATAAAAAGAAATTATATTTTTTTCATAATCACCCCGTTCATCAGCAAAATACGGCACTAGTGATATGATAAGTACCGGTTCCATGATTGGAGATGATTGTCTTATTAGCATACGAGACAACTGCGAATGCAATTCCCAGAGAACAAACTTTTTCTTTTCATTTAGCTTCAGAATCCAGCGGGGTTCTGTGTTGTTTTTTTCCTCCAGGCGCACTGGCAAAGTCTAACTAGAAAGATGCCCCTTTATTCTTTTGTTGCATCCTTACAAGTCCTATTTGATTTTATCTCGAGCGGTCGTCTACGTGGAATGGATATTAATCACTAAACATGGCTGATAAATTTAGTACTCTAGGACAAAATGTACAGGACAAAAGGCCTGATCAAATCCTATTCTTCTGCAATTTGCATGCTATCTTCTTTTTCCTATTGGAAATATGAAATTCTGAACCGCTGTGCGAGAACCCTTTTGAGCCCATTGCTTTGCTTTTCCAGAAACAGCATGCCCTACCATGTTGTTGGACGGTCCAGCCACCCATTAAGAATAAGAACAACAAGCATTAAGCTCAAAAGAAGTTGCACTGACCAGAGGAAAAATTGAAAGTTGAAGAATAATTATGCGAGCCTAAAAACAAGAGCGGCCATAAATAGCGAAATTCAGACACACATCAGCCCGAGGATGGTGCGGAATCGGTTTGTGGCCGACGATGTTAGTGTTGTGGAGGGTGCAAACTGCCGTTAGTTTCGAGGCCTATTTTTGTCGATGCGCGTCGTAAATTTAGCTTCGTTTTTTTGTGGTTTTGGTAGTGTTTTTCGAATTCGCACGGTTCGATGGCGGAAATCAGCCTCACTCCCCCAAATACAAAACTCCTCAAATTTTAGTTCCGATCTCAATTCTAACCCACCCTTTATTTTGTCTATAAATAAAATCCCCAAATTTTGCTCAAATCTCAAATCTGTTCACATGTCCAAAAAATCGTCGCTAGTTTTTTCAGAATTACAAACATTGGGATCGATGCGTTGGTAGATTTAGGACTAGAGTGAAAGTTGGGGTCTTCTTTTAGATAAAAAAAAAAATCGGGATAGAATTTGAAATTCAACCTAAATTTGGAGGTTTTAAAGAATTAGCCCGTGAAAATCTAGTAAGCTAGTCAAATGCATCTAGAAGGGGACGATGCCATGCGAAGCCCTCCTTCTCGTGATTGTAAATTGAAGTGATTGACATTGTAGAAGGAATTTAGGTTAAGTAATCAAGTATATAGCACGCGATAGTAAGAAATTAGCTTCGGTCGATTATTAATTAGGTATCTTTTTCTTTGCTAATAATTTTCTTCACCAACATTAATTGAATGAAGGATGACTAAATGTTACCAAAAACTTCATATTGTTACATCCCTATCACTTTTTCTCTAAACTATTTTCCACGTCATAAAAAAACTCAAATTGATAAACCCATACCATATTTACCCAAAACTCATTCCTGTGTTATCAAAAATCTCAAACGGATGCACTCGCAACAAATCTACAAAATTCTTAAGACCCAGGCAAAATTAGGAATTGTAATCTAAATAGCGTCATTTTAGAGAAACCAGATAATAATAAATAAATAAAAGAACGAAGATTGGAAATTTTGCTAATTTTTCCCTAAATGCTCATTAATGTTGAATTTTCACATCAAATCCCTAATTGTCGGCCATTATGCTTCCATGTCGGTAAGTTAACAAGGATATGGGAGCAAGGCTACTGATATACCAATTTGAGATTTTTTTCGATACTCAAGAAAATGTGGCATGAAAATATCAATTTTAAATTTTTGGATAATTATGCAAATGGTCCCTCGACTTTAGCTCAATGTACAATGTCATTTTTGAACTTTTAATTTGTTCAAAGTGGTCCATGAAATTTAATCAAATATGCAATATTGTCCCTAACTTTTAATTTGTTTATGATATATGAACATTTGGTAAATATTCAATCTAGTCTGTAAATTATATGAAAACATCAAATGTTATCCTTTCATCTATTTTAGTCCAATGCGACCTAGTCCGTAAATTATATGAAAACATCAAATGTTATCATTCCACTTTTAATTTGTTCAAAGTGGTTCATGAATTTTAGTCAAATATGCAATGTCATCCCTAACTTTTAATTTATTTAATGTAATCCCTAAATATTTGGTAAATGTTCAAACTAGTCTATAAATTATATGAAAACATTAAATATTATCCTTCCATCTACTCAAGTTTAGGGACAACATTAAACATGTTAGTATGGTCTAAAGTTCATGGACTACATTGAACAAATTAAAAATTTAGGGACAACATTACATATTAAACCAAAGTTCAAAAATTATTTATGTCATTTTCCCTTAACTTTTTATGGCGTTCACCCTTTTTTTTAATTGGTGATTTTTTTTTTTGTGTTAATTGCGTGCGACAATAAAACAAAAGGGTTTTTACCAAAAAAAAGACAATAAAGCAAAAGGGTTATTTAATTGAGTTTGCTCTAAAGGATAACTAAAGTTCGTGATAAATTCATTTTACAACTAAAGATGGAATTTCTGTATTTGCATATATACAGGTACCTATTTATGTTGTATGGAGGACATGATGAAAAACGCAAGGGCAATGACATAAAAATAAAATTCGCCTCAACGCTACCCACACATAGAAAATTCGAAATGAAACAACGGGATCCTATGGAATGATCAATTAAAAGAAATGTACAGAGATTTTAGGATAATGCGATTTAAGAAAAAGTAATCAATTAACTGCGTAACTTTTTTTTTTTGCTCGGAATTAGCTGCATAGTTTATTTTGAGGTATTTTAGCGTTTTTCCTTCTAATTATCCATATTTGTTTCTTATTTGATGGGATTGGCAATATTGAAAGGAAAAATAAAGCTATAAAAAAGAAATATTCTTTCTTTCTTGTTTATTTTCCACTTGTCTAGCCCCTCTATTGGCTCTATTTGTATTGCGAAAAATGAATAATTTAAAAATTTTTCTTCAATTATATTACTTAAAATAATTAGTCAATGAAAAATATATTATTCATTGATAACTGTTATATCTAAATATTTTTGTAGACAAATTTTTTTTATAAGTAATGCAAGCGACCATTTTTAACAAAATGTTCAAATCATTCACCTTCTACGGAAGGAACGACATTTTGTTCTTCCTAATTTCCCTTTCTTTTTCTAAACTTGGGATCCTCTATCTTCATAAGCAAACTATGAATGACCAAAAACCAATCTATGATGGCATGCTAATAATAAATATATACTTCTGCTCCTTTGTTTATCAAGTGAAAGGATGTTTTTCTCAAAAAGAAAGGTAATTTCCATTAGATAATGTTCTAGAAAGGTTCGTCCACCCAAAACAAAGCAGATAGTGATGCCACTACGATTTTCCCTTTTTTTTTTTTAATTTACATCTATTCCTAGGAGAAATAATCCATGCCGTTCGCCACTTCTTCCTTTCTAGATATGGTACTGTTTTTAAAAAAGAATTGTCTAAAAAATCTTAAATCTATTACATGTTTAGTAATTCAATTTTAAACTATCAATTTTGTCATTGAAATTATAAACCTCTGTACATTATACCAATTGAGTTTATCCAGCAAATTTTGCCCAGAAATCGTGAACAATGTGGATAACTTTTCATCATATTTAAATATTTCTTGAATTTTCATTATTTTTTTATTTTCCCTTTTTCTGTATTTTTCTTGTGCTGGCTATGCTACCCTGGCCCGCCGTCGACGCTTGCCTAGATATGAAAGCTTAACGGGGATGCCTCTTGGTGCAATGATTCGTAGGAGGGTTCCGCTGCCGAGGTATGGCAAGACCAGACTTCTCTTGGCGAGCTTCGTCGAGAAAATTCGAGCTTCGTCAGCTCTCATTGCAAAAACCCAAGCTTGGAGGAGGGGCTATCAAGCTTGAAGAAGACACACGAAGCCAGCTACGAGCAAAGTGACCCTCGCCCAACAAACCTTGCCAGCACAGGAAAAAAAGGAAATAAAGAAAATTAGAAGTCAAAAAAATAATAATAAATTCGAATTTTTTTAAAAAAAATAATATTTATCAATATCATTGTTGGTTGTGCCATGTAGGACAATTAGCATCCAAGTTAGTGATTTCTAACTAAAATTGGTTGGGTGGACTCAATTAATACACTGTGAAATGATTTAAAATTTAATTAGCAAAAATTAAAAATTTATGATTAAATTGACAAAATATAATATGTTTAGGACTTTTTAAACAATTTTCACCTTATTCAAATTAGGAATTTGAATTCAGCTCGCACAAGCCGTGGAATGAGGTAGGCCTCAAGCGTAATTGCATGATCTAATGATGCATATAAGTTGCACCAGTTATCGACAATACTAACCCCTTTTTCCCTCTCTCTTTTTCTTTCTCTCTTATGAAAGTAGCCGCCAATTATATTCATTGTTGAAATAAATTTTCATAATAAATCTCTCATTGAACTTTTTCTCAAATAAGATTTCTCACTAGCTATCATGTCATCTTTAAAGCTTGCCTAATTATCACATCTTAGCCATAATCATGCGGCGCGAGGAAGAGAATAGGTTTAGGGGTATTGCCTAAATGACGAATCTAAGGCCCATGATTAGGCACAGACTCTCTCAAGCCCATACCTCACGTGACATTGGAGTATTCTTAAAATTTTTGCAATATGGAGTCGCCACTAGCTTAATGGGGTCGATTAAAAATCAAGTGAGGGTACACTCACTTCTTACGCAACCGGAAAATTTAGGATCGGGGACTTGATTACACTAATTAATCAATTAGTGCCATTTCGATACCTAATATTGTTCATTTTAAAAAAAGATTTTTGTCAGACAGTTTGGATTAACTTTAGACCAATCTACTAACATATGAGGTGATCATGCGGGCGTGCAATCATTAAAATAATAATTAGCAACCAAGGAAAGCGTTTAAATAAATTGCATGGGAGAGCAAAAATTTAACATAAAAAAAAAGATAAATACTAATCCTAACTAGACTAAATGAAAGCCAAAATCAACATACCAAAATTGCGCAATCAAGGGTATTTGTCTTTTAGGATTCTAAATTGAAAGACTTCCATTCTTTTAAGAGAAAATAAACCAAGAGATTAATTTTAACCTTTTTGAAGATTTTTTTTTTTTAGAATTTTTTTGGATTTTTCGAAAAAATTGAATTTTTGAATATTCCAAATCCTTTTGACTTTTTTTTTTTTTTTTTTTGGTGTCTATCTAATTACTACTGAATTTTTAGACTTTTTTGAATTTTGGAATTTTCTAAAGAATTTTTTAATTTTCCTTAATTTTCTAAATTTTATTTTTTAATTATTTTTTATTAAAAACACGAATTTTCAATATTTTCTGAATTTTTTTGAATTTTTCGATTTTTTGAATTTTTAAATATATTTTTAATATTTAATATTATAATATTCGCGAAAACGGGTTCGGACCGGTAAATCCGATCCGACTCGCTGACCCGACCCAAACCCGGATCCGACCCAATCGGATAAAAACAAATTTTTAGTTTTTTTAATTTTTTTCTCTTTTTGCCCTTTCCCTGTCCTATTTACTGCACTCACCCCTCTTTTTCAGCGACTCCTCTTCCCGAAGCCTCTTTTTCTCTCTCTCTCTCTCTCTCTCTCTCTCTTTTTTTAAATTTCTTTTTCCTTTCTTTTTTTTTTCACCCCTTCTTCTTCACGTCGTCTTCTTCCCTGTGCTTCACCGAGACCACGCCGAGAACTTCCCTTCTCGGTGATTCCTGGAACGACCCGTACCCCCAAATGACGACGCATAACACCAACGTTTTGCGTTTGTCGATCGTCCACTCCGACCGCCACTCGTTTGCCCACTTTCCCGCCGCCGGCCAAGACCCACACCACTCGGCCAGCACCGCCACGAGAAGAAAACCAGCGGGACCAAGGCAAGCGTAGCCACGGGCGGCCCTAAAAAAACGTCAAGCTCGAGATCGCAGCAAAATGATAAGATTAACAACATGCGGGAGCGTCCACTCAACCCCGAACAAAGAACACGGAAGCAGATCTAACTTAAACATTTCATCGAGCAGTTGGGGTGCATTGTTTAAAAGGACAGAAAAACGAACCGGCCGAGGCTCAAACTCGTGCCGGGACTCATGAAAATCGACATACAATAACACAGGGACAAGACACAAGGACGACGTGAGCCGGAGTTCGCGTGAGCGGGCGGCCGCGAACTCCGACCCGGCGTGCCCAAAACAGGGCAATAGCAGAGCCGAGGCTTACTTGTGCGGCTTGAGGGCGTCGCCGGGAGAGGTCGTCGGACGGGTCCACGCGTGGCTGAGGTGTCGGTAGCCCTCGCTCTCCCTCAAATCGCCCCTTCTCCAAAAAACCATCTCCTCTCTCCGTTTCTCCCGCTCTCCTTTTCTGTGTCGGTTTTTTCCCCCTCCGTTCTCTCTCCTCTCTCCCTTTTAAGCCGTTCGGTGCGCATGGCCTCCTGCGACGCCGGCTGCCACTGCCGGCTTGGCCCCGACCACCAACTCCCGGTCGACGCTCTGCTTCTGTCCTGTTCCCTCTGTCCTTTTGTCGCTGCATTCTTTTTCTTCTTTTTGCAGGTCCTGCGCGCGAAGGCCAGCTTGGAGGAAGAAGACAAGCCAGGGGGAGCAGGCCGGGCCGAAGAGAAAGGGAGGCTGGGCCGGGCTGCGCGAGAAGGAGAGGAAGAGAGGAGGGGCGGGTTCGGCCAAGGTCAGATTCGGCCCGACCCGACCCCTCTTGGGTTTTTTCTTCTTCTTCTTTTTTTTTTTTTTTTTTCTTTTTGCTTTTTTTTTTTTTTTTTTTTGTTTGAGAGAAAAAAAGATAGGTGTCAACAGAGTTATAATCACCTTCTTCCTCCACCACCGCTCGTGTACATTGCGAGGTACCGAGACCCTTCCCATCATAGGTTCGTGCCATTGCCGTCATCCTCCTGTTCATCTACTCGCAAGTCCTTGGTTCTCATTGTAGTCGAGACTATTGGCCTCTTCTTCATTTGTAGTCATAACAGGTAGCTTCCATTCACTGCTTACCTCATTGGTCCACGAGCCTTGTCATCGGAGCCATGGTTCCGATTGCCTCGGAAGGCCCTTATAATGGCTTTACCATCGCTATCCATTGTAATCACACAGCAATTGTTGGGCTTAGATTCTTTTTAAATAAGGGGAAATGAGGGGAAATGGGCTTATTTTTGGCATTCGGCGATAAAACCTTCATATCTCATAAAAAAATAAAAAATTCATACGATGCACTCAAGATCTAATTATGTGTTTAATGATACTCAAACCTATTCCGACACAAAGGCTCGAAGTTAGGCAATAATGGGCAAATAGACTAACTTGATAAGGCTCGTGTAGCTCGTGAAATATTATGCCGATGAACAGGCCCGGAAAATAAGTCAAGCATGAGGCGATGGCCCGACTGGCCACCGATCGCTATTAACCGGGGCCTCGGTTCCCGACCAAATCGACTATTTGCTTTTCCCGTCAAGATGGCAAGCACAATCTTTTTCTTTCCGGGTTCGATGAATGCTGACCCTTTTGACTTACGTAAAGGCGATGGCGATCCGATTCCTCGCCGCCCATATGCGGAGATTTGCGCAGTTTCCAGAAAAGAAAGCAACCGAGGCACGTGGTTTCGCCGGGGGAATGACTTCCGACACCTGCGGACAAAACACCAGGGAGAGATAGGCGTTGTCTTAAGCGCTTGCCTTTTTACTTGACTAGCTGTTGCCTAAAGCCACGTTTAAAGTTTGGTCGAGCAAAAAAAAAAAAAAAAAAAAAAACAAAATATAAAGAATATAGCTGGCGCTTGGCATTACATCGTAGATATTTTCCTGATAAATTTTCCTGAAACAATTTTATTTGGAAAATTTCTTGGGTGATTTGGAAGAAACGGTCACTAATTTGATGATTCATAATTTCATATAGGAGAAAATGGACAATGAAATGGCAGGAAATAGGCATGCTCGGTTATGAACCGAGCCCTAATTCTTTGAAGGCTGCATTGGAGGGTGAGAGCCTCGGCGTATCCGGACCTTGTTACATCACAAGGCACTGTTGGCCTTTGGACTCTTCAAGAATTCAGTTCTAATTTTGGATAAATTCCATTCAAGTTTAAATATAAACGAGGGATCATGACAAATAGGTGGGAGAACTTTGAGAAGAGAGTAGAAAATGTCTGGAATTGTCGTGAGAGGAGTCGGGAGACATATCCTGATTGAACGTGAAACCACGACGAGCTTATTTATCTATTGACTCGAGAAAAGTGTAGATGTAGGATTGTGATGGCAGTTGAAGCCCAAGCCTCTAATATGTCCATAGAAATGTCACGATTGTGGTTGTGGAGTTTTTTTAATAAGCAAACAGTAAAAAAAAAGAAAAAAAAAAGATCCCTTTTAGCTTAATGTATGATCGGCCTACTTTTGAGTTGACACGAAACAGTTTCGTCCATTGATAAAATGATGCACCTTTACAATAAATTTAGATTATCACGGCGAAAAGGCGAAAAAGCGAAAAGGAAGTCGAACCCGAAAAAAGCAAAGAGGATTTTCTTTCTTTCTTTTTTTTTTTTTTTTTTTGGGGAAACTCGAAATTTGTCCAGAGCTCGAGAGCTTCGTCCATCTCACAAACTGCACAAATATCCGGATTCAAAAAAGAGCGAGATGACTCTCTCCTCCTCTTCCTCCTCCTCCTCGCTCTTCTCGTTCGCTCTTCATCCTCCTCGCTCGATCAAGCAATGTCGTCGGCCGTCAGCACGGAGCCTCTGCTCCACCGCAGCTTCCGGGTGATCTCCGGGCCCCGCTTCCGATCGAGCACGCTCCGGCCGTCGCCTCCACCTGCTTCGCTAAGCTGCGCTCCGAAGTCGCCGTCGTTTCGCCACGCGAGGCGGAGGTGCGCCTCCGGCTCCGGACCGCGCCGCGGAGGATGGGGCGGTGCCGGCGCCGGCGCCCTCCTCCGCGTGCGGGCGAGCTCCTCCGGTGCGGCGGTCGTGGAGGCGCTCGAATCCGCCGACGTCCTCTTCCAGGAGGCCTTCCCTCTCCAGAGAACTGAGACGGTGCGGACTTTAGCCTCTGTAGCGTGCTTCGTGCGTTTCGTAGTTTAGTTTGATTGAGTGAGCGGTGTGATGATCTGCGGAGGATGTTTCTGGTCACGGTGAGCTTCGGTTTGCTTTGTCGCGATTTGTGCTTTTTCGGTGCTTTGGTTGCTGAGGAAGTGCTGAATATGCATGTGATCGGCTCTCCTTTCGATGTTGGAAAATGCATGCTGTCTGGAATTGGAGCTCCTTTTTCCTTTGGATTGTGTATTTCGCGCGCGATTAGAATGAGAGTTGTTGATTAGTTTGGTATGTGTATCCGTTCAGGTCGAGGGTAAAATATTCGTGAGACTAGATCAGGAGAAGGATGGGCAGAATTGGCAGCTCACGGTTGGTTGTACGCTTGCTGGGAAGTGGATTCTTCACTGGGGAATTTCTCACGTGGACGATGTTGGCAGGTATGGCTACTTTGAAGTAGAGAATGCGTCCAAACACCTGAGAATTTGAGTTTATCGTCATGATGAAATAATCAAAACAATGCTGAGTGAAATTTCTTTTTTTTTTTTTTTAAAAAAAAAACTGCAGTGAATGGGATCAACCTCCTGCTGAAATGAGACCTCCCGGATCAATTCCTATCAAGGTTCACATTGGACTTTTGAGCTCAAGTTCTTGTTTTATTTGCTCAATCACTGGAGCATGTAGTGATTTTTTCTTTTAATTTTGAAAGGACTATGCAATCGAGACACCATTGCAGAAATCATCTACGTCAATGGATGGGGACGAAGTTTATGAAGTGAATATAAGTATCAAGTCCAACAGCAATATTGCTGCCATAAATTTCGTTCTGAAGGTTCTGACCTAATAGCAGTTAGCATCAGCATCTTCCAGTCATTCCCCTATATGAACGTTTCTGGATTTTAGTGAATATCCTCTTTCCTGAACTCTGAGTTTGGCTGCAGGATGAAGAATCTGGATCTTGGTATCAGCATAGAGGGAGAGACTTCAAGGTGCCTCTCATGGATTCTCTTCAAGACGATAGCAACATTGTTGGATCCAAAAGGGGCTTTGATTTATGGCCAGGTTGGAGAAGTAATTTTATGTTCAGTTAGAACATAAATTACACAGAGATGCTGTCTGTGTTCTCCTATTTATGGCATAACTTTTACCTTATACATCTTCTTTTTTCAGTTACACAGAGATGCTGAACACAACTCTATTTATGCTGCATAAGTATGACCTTACAGTTGTTAGAAGGTTATAGATCTTCCAATTTTAGGATGTAAAATCTATAGGAATGTACTCAGATCACCATTTGCACCTGTGCTTGGCACTATGATTGTGGTTTTTCGTCAGAGCAGGTGTTCTATAGGCTCTTGTGTGCTTCTTTCCTCCAATGGTGGAGTAGGTCATGGATCAGCAGATAGTTTCAATTTCTTTTTAGTGCTGTCAATTCATGCCTTTCTCTCGATTACAATTTTACTGATCAATGGATACTTCCTTGACTTGGATCCTAGGTGCCCTGGGACAGCTATCTAACATACTCCTTAAAGGAGAAGCATCAGACTATAAGGATAAAGATGCCAGCACTGACTTAGAAGCCTCAAAACAAGAAGTGCGGTGCCTTGAGGGATTTTACGTGGAGCAGCCTATTGTTAAAGTAGTTTCCATTTGTAACTCTGTCAACGTTTCTGTTAAGATCTGTCCTAAGACAGCTAAGACTCTTGTATACTTGGAAACGGATCTCCCTCGAGATGTTATTGTTCACTGGGGAGTTTGCAGAGATGATTCTAAAAAGTGGGAAATTCCAGCAGCCCCGTATCCGCCAGAAACAGAAATCTTCAAGAACAAGGCTTTACGGACCTTGTTACAGGTAAATCGTTGGAATTGATAAACTTCCTTGCAACAACACCCTGAAAATTTTTTACAGCTCTCTCTTGCACCTATCAAGTGTTTATTCGCAAGGAGGATATTGCATTGTTCATAATTACATTAATCAATTCTTACAGCCAAAGGAACAGGGAAATGGATTTTGGGGATCATTTGCTTTGGATGAAGAGTTTGTGGGATTCCTTTTTGTTCTCAAGCTAAAGGAGGAGGATGTTTGGCTGAATTGTATGGGAGAAGATTTTTACATACCGGTATCTAGCACAAGGAGTTCTTCTCTTCTTAGAGAAAAGGAATCCGACAGTACAGAGACATCTGGAAAAACCGTGGAAACAAATGCAGAAGTCAGTAGCACTGCATACACTGACGATATTATCAATGAGATAAGAAACTTGGTTAGTGATATTTCATCTGAGAAGAGTCGCAAGACGAAGACTAAAGAAGCACAAGAAAGCATTCTCCAAGAGATTGAAAAGTTGGCTGCTGAAGCCTATAGTATTTTCAGAAGTTCCCTGCCAACTTTTTCAGAGGAAGCTGTTTTGGAACAAGAGGCACTGGAACCTCCTCCAAATATATGTTCGGGCACAGGAACGGGGTTCGAGATATTGTGCCAAGGTTTTAATTGGGAATCAAACAAGTCTGGAAGGTGGTATAAAGAACTGATGGAAAAAGCTTCACAGTTAGCTTCTCTGGGTTTCACAGTAGTTTGGTTACCACCACCTACTGATTCTGTGTCACCTGAAGGGTATATGCCAAGGGATCTTTACAATTTAAATTCAAGGTACCATCCTTATAAACGCTATGCACAATGTTTAAATGTGTGCATTTTGGTTTGGGCTCACTTAGAGGTCTTCTTTTTTACCTGCTTTATCTCTGTCAACTATAAATCTTGAAACTATAATAGTGGAAGTCTCTTGGATTTGATCGACTTATCTTAATAGTTTGAGTTAGCAGTCTAAAATCTTCTTTTATACATGTCATGTGGTTTTTGCATTCCAAAACTTCACTTTGCATTGCCCTTTTAATGAGATTCCTACTGATGCCTTGGCTTGTATGATGTCAATCAGATATGGAACTATTGATGAACTGAAGGACCTTGTGAAGAAGTTCCATGAAGTTAACATAAGAGTTCTTGGAGATGTTGTGCTTAATCATCGATGTGCACAATACCAGAATCAAAACGGTATATGGAATATTTTTGGCGGTCATCTAAATTGGGATGATCGAGCTGTAGTTGCTGATGATCCTCATTTTCAGGTAGTTGGCGTCAGTTGATGCCTATTATCTTTTAATTTGTTTGCCTTCCCTCACAATTTGGTCATTTTCAATCTCTTTAAAAGATTCTTATATCAAGAAGATCTTGATCAAAATACAAAAATCTCAAATTGCACGACACAAAAAACTCAAAGTATGCATACAGTCTTTCTGCATAATTAGACTGTGACAGTGTGGTGTCAGATCTTTTCTTAGCTATATGATTCTGTATGCCTCCACTCCCAGTTTCTTTTAAAGAATATTGTGCTCCCTGTCCTCTCTTGTGACAAACTTTTATCCTTAGTAAGCTTGTTTCTAATATCTTGAGTAGGCACACCGAACTCAGATGATTAGAGTTGCAGGTGTCATCATTTACAACTCGTGTGAAAATACATTATCGGATGATTTAGCCAACTTGAAAAAATGTAGAACCTCTGTGAATCGTCAATTTGTGACCAAATGTTACATTGGTATGTATCTTAGAAGATCAAGTGTATACAGTAATGGTAACTGCACCATAAAGAGTGCCATATATTTAGTATTGGCAGTGCATATTATTCTTCATTTTCGTGTTTGGCTATTTTTTAGGGAAAAATCTGTTATTTTGATGCAAATGCAGTGATCTTTGAAGACTAAATAGAGAAGTGATGTACTGGAATGACCGATCAAGAAAAGATTGTCCTATTATCTTGCGTGCAAGAAACTGAGCAAGGATAATGGAGCGAGAGAATGAAGCTAATTTACATCTGTGGGGGGAAAACTTAAGTTATTGGTGTAGAAAGATTACACAGGTACAAAGCCTAAAAAATTCTATGGGCGTGCAATATGGAATACTTGATAGTGTATTAGTACAATCTACCCAAACGCTAAAGTTATTAGATGGGCGGAAGACTCCTCAATATGAGGCTCAGACAAACCTTGTAGACATGCAATGTTAGAAATTTCAATTATGCTATTGATTGACTAACTGCAGACTGCATGTAAAGCTGCCAAAGTAGCTCAGAAAGAGAGTGCTGCTTTTAGAATTAATGATCCATGACTTGCAAAGTAGCAGCAATTAAGTTATATGAGAAAAGGAGCATTTACTTAGAGAAATTTTCTGCTCCTTTCCTACTAAAAGTATTCAAGGGCTTTCTCAAGCTCCTTTTCTAATAAAAAGGGTATTCTCAATATCTGGTTGTGGTAGAATTGTAGAAGTGGTAAAATTGTAGAAGAGGTAGACTCATGCACAAGAATGTATCAATTTGTGAGAAGCTTTTGTCAATGCAAAGTCCATATATGTCATACACTGTCTCTCTTTGGCAGCGCCAATGTCATGGCAGCAATAGCTAGAGTAGTTCTCGGCACCCACATTCTGTATGAGATATTAACCAGTAAAATGCCAGAATTACTGGTTCAGTTGACCAATTCTAGTGTTGACTTGGCTATCTATATGCAAAACATGAAACAAGAACCACTTGACTTTCCCTTGGCCAAGTACTTTTATGAACGTGTCCATGTTGTAAGGTCATTCCATGAAAGAGACCAGATATTTAGCGTACCCATAGTGCTATTAATTTCAGTTAAGTGAACAGTCTATGGGCATGTTTGATGACGTGCAAATTCAATTTATCTAACTGCATCCCCAGGTGTCACCGACTAAGTTTTGGCTTATGAATTTCATATTTTCCTCTAGCACTTTGTCATATCTCAGAGTTATTGTGTTACTGAATCTTCTTTGTTTTCTCGTGTATGGTGGGGTGGAGCTTTTATTTGCATGACCCAGGGTTTTCTTTGTTTCTGTTTGGGTTCTTGCTGAGGTTTGAGCATGCTCTACAAGTCAGTAGTGATTTTTGAACTCTGAACTAGATATTGTGATTTGTACATCATAAGAATTCATATATCCCCTCCTAGACCTTTTGGTGAACCTTTTGTATGCTGCAGGGTAGAGGCAACAAGAGTAGTGGAGATAATTTTCATGCTGCCCCAAATATTGATCACTCACAAGATTTTGTGCGGAAAGATCTGAAGGAATGGTTACATTGGCTGAGGTAAATGCTGTATACCTTCTTTGTTCATCTGAATACCTCTTATCATTCTGACAGCCCATCCCCCTAACAAAAAAATAAAAATAAAAAATGGATCAAAATAATTGCTTTGAGTTTCCATGGAGGAGTTGGCGTGGATTGTGTTAATATTCAATTTGGCTTTTCTCCTTACAAATTCGATATTGTATGACTTACTATCTTTAGTGGCAGCTCAACTGGTAAAATTTCAGTTACGAATATCTGGGTGGCTGCAAGTGCATGCTGCTTTATTCTTGGTTGTGAATGCTGGTAGAGCTAAGTTGCAGTGTCTGACTTCCTCATTATTGTGAATTATTTAATACTTTTGAGGCTTTATTCCCCTTGTTTTCTCTTGACTAAGTGTGTATCTCCAATCGTGCCCTCTCTCCTTGTTCTAACCCTCTGTGTCAATTTCCACATTTGAGTTGACCCTCCGCAGATGATTTCTGACTTTTAATATGGTTGCACTTATGCCTTGCTTCTCATGCAAAACTCTGTTTCTGCGATGATAATAAATTAAAGGTCTTACTATGGCAAGTCTGTTGGTGCCATGCCATTTTCAGGAGCGAAATTGGGTATGATGGATGGAGGCTCGATTTTGTTAGAGGCTTTTGGGGTGGCTATGTCAAAGACTACTTGGATGCTAGTGAACCTTACTTTGCTGTTGGTGAGTACTGGGATTCCCTCAGCTATACATATGGAGAAATGGATCACAATCAAGATGCACACAGGCAGAGAATTGTCGACTGGATAAACGCTACAAATGGCACAGCTGGAGCATTTGATGTCACCACAAAAGGAATTCTTCATGCCGTAAGCACTATCACTGATAAATAGGCACTTTTTTAGATGTTCTGGAAGCATAGACACTCTGATTAAGTGCACTGACTCTAGATAGAGGAAATTCATTCAGTGTTTTGTTTTTCTTTTTTGGATGAGTATGCATACCATGTCAATTAATTTGTTCACGTTATGCTTAAATTAGAGATGTACAACTATTACACTGCTGAACCCACTGTTATTCGAGTAGTTATGCTCTTGGATGTTGCTGGTGAAGGAGAGCTGTAGACTAAAACTCAGGCTCTAACCCTTTGAATTTTTGTACTGATCTGCACTTGATGAATCTTACTATTAGGTTGCTGAAGGACAGGCTTTTATAAATTACTTGTATGAGCATTAACTGTACCGCTGATTATCTTCAGTAGCAAAAGCTCTTGATTCCTCTCTCTTTGTGCTTTCTAACCGAATTAAAGGATTTAACTTGGCAGAAAGTGCCATTACCTCTACCAACAAATTTATAGAATCTGTAGAGTTTGTTACCCTTCTTCAAGTTTCAATTATGTGTGCCTGATGTTTCAACAGTCATCCATTAGCCAACATCTGGCATTATGGATAACTGTAATTTTTAATGGCGTCATAGAGAATCTAGAGCACATGAATCTACATGCACCCACTTCTTCCTTATCCTCCTGTTGGACATACCTTAGATGTGTGTACTTCCAGTTGTATGTCGAGAATTTCTCTTATATGGATTTTCATGCAGGCACTGGAAAGATGTGAATATTGGCGACTATCTGATCAGAAGGGAAAACCTCCAGGGGTTGTCGGATGGTGGCCATCTCGAGCTGTAACATTTGTAGAGAACCATGACACTGGCTCTACCCAGGTGAGAAGTTTGTAGATTCTACTTTGTTCACCTTATCTGATCTTAATCCTTTCGAGGACTGTGTTTCAAACCCTGTGTCGTGCTAAAGCCGGAGTCAGGAGAAAAAGAAAAAAACTGTGCTGAGTGCATTTGTTCATCTTTAATTGAGAATATTTAGGTTATTTAGGTTCTAGGTAAATCATGTAACTAACATGTTATATATACATGGCCACAACCTGACCTGAGAAAAAGAAACCCAATGAAATAGTCCATGGCTTCTATGTCCTGTGTCAGCTTGAACATTTTCCTCTCTGTGGCTTTAGAGTATGCATGAGGACAGGAAAAGATAAAAGCTAGAGATGAGCCATATCATGAGCAGCGCCGCTGTTGATCACTGAAAAGAAGGGCCAATTTATGCAAATTGTGCCCGCTGTATATTGCTTTTAGTTCATTCTGTTGTGGTCATTTATACATATATATAAGATGAAGAGTTGCTGCAAATAGTATCCCTAGTGTATTTTCTGAAGAAAAGGAACACTTGGAGTCAGTACTTGATACTGGGAGGACATCTCATTGCATGTTTTATTTTGGTGCTCTTGAAGGGTCATTGGAGATTTCCAAGTGGAAGGGAAATGCAAGGATATGCCTATATCTTGACGCACCCAGGAACTCCAGCAGTGTTCTATGACCACATCTTCTCTCACTACCAATCGGAAATTGGTTCACTTATCTCTATCAGGAATCGCAACAAGATCCATTGCAGGAGCACTGTAAGTGATGGAGACTGATTGCTAACAACCAGATAATTTATAGAACCGTTCACCTTCTTGTCAGCACTGAATGACTATTACAATGTGACATGATTGGTTGATAAATGCAAAAACAAGGATCCAGAAACGAGTTAAAATAGTCAAATGGGTGAGGCACTTCCAGGACAGGTGAGGTGACAGGTGCTCTGCACATGCAGGGCAGGTGTTCTGCGCATGGTAGTAGTAGTCCTTTAAACGAAGGGGTTTCTTTCTAAAAGGACCCAAATCCAATCAAAGAAGGACAAAATGGAGAGGAGTATAAATTGAATGATGGTATAGTCCTGTCTAACACTGCTTAATTCCCAACATCATGTAACACAATGGAAACCAGGAGAAGGTTAAGCTTCTAGATTGAGCTATGTCCTGTTGAATTTAAATGTTACTTTATACAAAACCTGAAAGGATTGGGGAGAATACTTTTTCTCCTTCTACCAGAAGATAAAAATGAGAAAGCTTAGTTAGTGAAAGAAATGTTGAATGGGCTGATGGGGAAGAAAATATCATATTTGTGGTTCTCTCCATTCATTTTTCTTTGAGCGTCCCTTCCGCTCGATATGTGTTTTCATTAATGAAATGCATTTGTTCTATTTTACATATCGTTATCTATGGCACTACACTGTTTTTAGCTGTACTCATCAAGACTCTGGACAAGTTAAGTCTTTCTTAGGCGACCTGTTAGCAGGTTTATTTACCGTGAACACTTTCACTGTTGTAGATCAAAATAACCAAGGCTGAGAGGGACGTCTATGCAGCCATTATTGATGACAAAGTTGCAATGAAGATTGGACCAGGTCACTATGAACCCCAAAGTGGGCCCCAGAAATGGTCTCCGGTCCTCGAGGGAAGAGATTACAAGGTTTGGGAAACTTCTTAATGATACCATATAGGAGTGTTCATTCCCAACCATATGAAAATCAGTCACCAGAATGTTCCTCGATGAAGTTCCCTCGAGTTTATCCTCGAGCCAGTTGGACCATGTACCTGGGAGCATATACATGAGCACGATGGAGTGCTGCTCCAATATAATTATGCACGAATTATATCAATTTATACTCGGTATGGTTAGTCCGTCCAGCCAAAAAGTAAAGGCAGATGTTGGAATCAGATAGTTCAGTGACTGCAAAAACTCATAACTACGATGTAGGTTATATATTGAATAAGAGAGTGACCCGGGATAAGTCTTTGGATTGTAATACCTTGGGGGAATGCTTCTAAAATGAAGCAGACAACAAAGGAAAACATAAAAGTGGTGTCAATTCTACCGCAGCTTCAGGAAAACATGTATCTATGCATTGTCAAACATCTTCAACTCAAATTTAAGAAAACTATTCTCAACTTCAGGAAAGACAAGATATTCGCCCTTATACAGCGTATTTCAAGCCAATGTAATAACCAATTAACAGTGGAAGGGAAATCGCCGTGCCCAACACCACCCTAAAGAGAATTAAACTAGAGTAGATCAATTAGCAATTGTTAATCATATACTTAAGAATATAAAGCAAGGTAATCTTTTAAAATAAGAAAAATGTGATTTCCGAATGATGAACCTACGCAGTACTAAAGACGTTTGCATGTAGTCCGTACTCGTTGGCAAAAATGAAAGAAGCTATGGCTTGTGGAATTGCCGCCTATACCGGAAAAATAATGATGATAATTAAATAAATTGAATATGAAATAGATTATGTAAATATGAAATGTTTATTATTGATGAATAAACAAAACAAACTGAAGCCAACCTGAATGATGGCGATCCGTAAAGCAGGCCCGTGCAAGCCCATAACAAGAGAGCAAACGGCCATGATTGCGGGCCCCACCAGAAACCTTGAGACCAATCCTAAGACAGTGGGCCCCGTTCCGCATGCTATAACACTCGTTTGCATTGCTATGAATATCCCTGCAATTCGCATGCACCATGCACACTTTCATTAGATCATCTAAGAAGAAGCAGTGAGTTCGAAATTGTGCACATACCGATGTTGAACATGGCCGTGCCCGTCCCCGCTTTCGACATGATCTCAATTGAATCTTCCATTATACTCGGCATAGTAAATTTGAACCTACAGAACAGCATGTTATCACGTGTTAAAACTTATCAAATTAATCATGTTGTATCTAAGAAATTCGCTTACTGAAACAAAAATACCTGTTGGCCATGAGAGCCCAAGCGAGGCCGAGAACATTGGCATACACGTTAGGGTTCATGACCATCTTCCTCCCCATTACTCCCGCTAAAGACCAGTAGCTTCTCGAGCCATTATTTTCGGGATGATTCCTCATTTTTCTGACCTCGAGAAGCAGAAGAACTAGAGGGATCCAAACGAGACATTGTACCATGAACAGCTGGACCACCAGGTCGACGCCCCATTGGCCGTACATGGCTTGCATCACCGGCACGCCGACGACGAGCAGGTTCGTCATCGTGCACAGCAAGAACGTTGTGATGATCCAGTCGTAGCTCGCGCTGCTGCTGAACCTCCCCCAGAGCCCAAGGATAGCAAGGATAGTGAGCTTGGACATCGCATCAGCCACGAGGAGGCGGAAATTGATGGAATAAGGGTTTATATGGGCCAAAAAGTTGAACCCAAAGAGGGGAAGGACGATTAGCACGATGAAACGGTTTATGCCGTTGCACTGCTCGTGAGTGAAGAGGTGCCACCACTTGACAGAGCTATAACCAAGCATCAACGCTACGTATAGAGGAAGCATAGCCTTTACCACCTTATACACGTCTTCCCACCCTATCGTCCCTATCATCTTCCGATGAGTGCTGTCTCTGGTCGTGGGGGTTGGTGAGGACTGAAAGAAGAGACAGAAGGAGAGAGATGGTTAAGTTTTGTCTCTGGTCGTGGGGTTGATGAGGACTGAAAGAAGAGACAGAAGGAGAGAGACGGACCTGGTTAAGTTAAAGAAGAGACAGAAGGAGAGAGAGACGGAGAAGGAGAGAGAGACGGACGCTCTTTATGCGTCCGTCTCTAGAGAGAGACGGATCTGACTGAGAAGAGAGAAGAGAGAGACGGACTGGTTGAGTTTTTTCTTCACACAGAAGGAGAGAGAGACGGATTGAGTTTTTCTTCACGCTATTTATGCTTCGTTTAGAGTGACGGACTGGTTGAGTTTCGAGACAGAAGGAGAGAGACGGAGAAGGAGAGAGAGACGGACGACGGATCTAACTGAGAAGAGAGAAGAGAGAGACGGACTGGTTGAGTTTTTTCTTCACACAGAAGGAGAGAGAGACGGATTGAGTTTTTCTTCACGCTATTTATGCTTCGTTTAGAGTGACGGACTGGTTGAGTTTCTTCTTCATGCTTTTTATTTTCGAGAGGGTGAAATTGAAATTGATAGGAAGATATTTCTTCGGTCCGCTTTATGGGGAATACGGCTGTAGAGGATGACGACGTCTGTCAACAGAATCCCTAGAATACCTTCGAAACCCAACAACAGATTTAAAATCGCGATATATTTTAAGGAAAGAGGAGTTGGAGCGTATCAAGATTCTAGTAGGGTGGTTAACGCCATCTAGATTTTCCCTGATGGCAAGCGCTCACGACGTAGGCCCCATGGGAGAAGCTGACCTGCTTCTGGGCGATGGTCAGGGCCATGATGACCAGCGCGAGCACGACCGTGATGGCCAGGTACTCGTAGAACACCTTGAGCTCGTTGGGGTGCGTCGAGAGCTTCATCGTCCGGATGGTGTACACGAAGACGATTGAGATCACCGCCGGCAGACACCCGATGAGGAGGATGAGGGACTTGGAGTCGTTCCCATAGATGGCGTAGTAAAGCTGCGTCATCATCGCGCCGCTCAGCCCCACGAAGCCCTGCACGAGACGAGAGAAAGCATTTCGCGTATTCGTTACGTCGCCGATATGAATATTTGACGAGAAATCAGTCGTCCATGAAATACCTTCATCAGGCCGAGCATGATGCCGCGGCTCTCGGGGAAGTTCTTGACGCAGGTGACGAGGGAGCCCGTATTGGCGAAGTTCTGGGAGTTGGCGCCGACGCAGATGTAGAAGCACATCTGCCAGACCGCGGGTCGGGGGATGCGACGGGTGACGGCGAGCCAGATGAGGAAGTAGCCGGCGAAGTTCATGGCGGAGCCAACGAGGAGGACGAGCCATGTGGGGGCGACCTCGGCGATGAGGCCGGAGAGGACGCCGACGTTGGCGCCGAGGTCCTTGCAGGAGCTGAGGAGGTTGAGGGTCGACTGGTCGTAGCCGAGGGTGGACTTGATGTCCTTGGAGTAGACGCCGAAGAGGTAGGTGGCACCGGCGCCCGCCATGATCAGGAAGGACGCGAACATCATGAACCACCGCCCCATGAGGACCTGGAGGGCGAAGGCGCAGCAGCCGCCGCCATCGCCGCCGCCAGCAGTGGTCATCGCCATGGAAGAGAGATCGTCGTCTGAAGGAGGATTCTAATGCGGACTTTGGATGGGTTTTATGGTGGAGATCATTGATAGAGATTTGAAACAGAGAAGATGTTCAAAAAAAAAAGAAAGAAACAGAGAAGATTTAGTTAAGCGGATAAGGTCAGAATAGATTTGATCTTCCGTTCTCGACTATATAGATGTTCATTCCATGTCGGATGAAAAGAAAAACCCGCACCCTATCCGTTTGGTTGGATTCGGTCGGGTCGGCCCATCAATGGTCAAAAGCCCGTGGGTCGTGGAGGAATGCGTTTGCAGTCCATGATGGAGTCTCTTTCGTCTGGGTCTTCTTGCCTTCTTGGGCTCGCGAGGGCTCCCTTGAGTAAACGTGCGACCGTGCGGACGAGTTTCTTAAAGATGCTTAATTAGGATTAGGAAATTATTTAATGATTGATTAATACGAAAAATAAAAATAAAAATAAATTTGTGAAGGGATTAGGGGAATCTTCTTGTCCATGAAATCCCAAATCAAGACTAATCATTGGATTTAATTCAACTTGACACGCCAAAACAAACAACCTTTGGTCCACCAACATAGAAATTAGTGTCAATTACGCTGGTGTTATTGAGTAGTGTTTTTAGGACATTGGCTAATGTTATTTGATAGGATGGTACATCGATATTCTTGTGAAAATAATAAACTAACAAGATGAGAATGAGTGACAATTGCTAATGAGTGTTTTTGTGTTTCAGTGATAGAGTTTTTGTTACATACTTCGGCTATGTAGGGTGATGTCTTTATATAATACAAGCTAGGGTAATGAGGGACACGATCACGATCTCTTCTTTTTGGAAAGAATTGATTTTGCTTGATGAGCAAGTGGTAGAGAGATTGTAACTGAATCAAGACACGTCATTGTGGTCTTTTCTCTTTGGAAAGAATTGGTCTTGCTTGATGAGCAAGTGGTGGAGAAGTAGTTGAATCAGGATATGTCGTCGTTTCCTTTAATAGTCCCCCCGCCAAGCTAATGTGGTGGAACACACAGTAAGCTTGGACTATAGAAGTTGAAAGCGAGCTGTGGAGGGCCCTTTGGTGAAGATATCAACAGGTTGATCGATAGTGGAGATGTACTTTGGCGACCCATTCTTACACAAAGTGGTAATCAATTTCCGCGTGCTTTGTCCGAGCATGAAAGTGGGATTCCGTGTCAAATAGATGGCCGAGATGTTGTCATACGAAAGAACTGGAGGGCCTTGCCAAGTGACATCGAGATCGCGTGGGAGAGCCTCGATCCAAATGAGTTCGGTAGTAATGTCGGCTAAGCTTTTTGAATTTAGCCTCTGTGCTAGATCGGGTGGCCATCTGTTGCTTACGGAAACTCCATGAGATGAGATTTGAGCCAAGGAATATGTCAAAGCCGTCAACTGACCGTCCGGTGTCATGGTCCCCAACCCAACCTGCATCATAAAAAGCATGGAGATGGAAATTACGGCTACAGGTAAAGAGTATGCCATAGCGCTGCGTGCCGCAAATGAGCGCAATATGCGTTTGACAAACTGCCAATGAACCTCTATGGGTGCATGCGTGAACTGACAGGCGGTGTTGACAGCGAAGGCAATGTCGGACCGAGTGAGAGTAAGATACTGCAATGCGTCCATAGTACTACAATAAAGCGGCGGGTCCGAGAACAGCTCACCATAATGAGTAGATTGAATATCCGAGCCCGCTACACATGGGGTGGTGATAGGCTTCGCATCCTGCATTTTTGCTCGGGCAAGAAGATCCACTGCGTATTTTGTCTAGTCAAGAAGAATACCATCCGGAGTGCTTGTAGTTCGATCCCACGAAAATAATGGAGTTCACCCAAGTCTTTCATAGCAAATTCCTTTTGTAGAGACTCTAAGAGAGCAGATAATGGTGCTGTAGTGTAATAATGATGTCATCGACATAGACGGGCCAGAAGATACTGTATTGGACCGTATGTAATATAAATAGTGAGGAGTCAGCGGTAGAAGCTACAAAACCAAGGGAGATGAAAAAATTACTGCGACATTGATGCTAGCCACGTGGAGCTTGTTTCAAACCATAGAGAGATCGTTTTAGGCGGTAGACATGATGAGGATGGTAGGGATCAATGAAACCTAGTGGTTGATCCATGAATATTTCTTTGGTGAGATGACCATCGAGAAAGGCATTCTTGATATCTGGCTGCTAGAGTTGCCAACCCTAAAAAAATGCAATCATGAGGACTGTGCAAACGACGACATGTTTCACCGCTGTGTTGAAGATTTCATTATAGTCGATTCCCTACTATTGATGAAAGCCCTTTACACTAATCTAACCTTATATCGTTCAATAGAGCATCTACACGGAGCTTGACCCAAAAGAACCATTTGTAGCCAATGGGCTTACAGTACTAAGAAGATGCTGCAAGCTCCCATGTATGATTTTTTAGTAGTACGGTGTACTCTTCAGGCATAGTTGCCTGCCAATTCGGGTTTTTTATCGCCTGACTATAACAAGATGGTGCAGATGAGACTGCTATTGAAGTGGTGAGTGCATAGGTGTGATCCTTTTGCACATGTCAACGGGGAATGGTGCCGTCTCGAAGTCTGGTCACCATGGGGGTGGGCTGGCGATGGTCTGTAGGATAATTTCAGAGGTAAGAGATGGCATTTCTAGTTGCAATTAGAAAGATACTAAGAGGGAAGTTGTGAGACTGCCGTAAACAGGTGTCGACATGTGGGATGCATTGATCCTCGGTTCCTGCATATGTGAATCATCAGGTTGCAAATGCATCAGTAGGAGAACATAAAGGGATAACTCCAATGATGCTGGTGAAGACACATTCGATGTTACATCAGTCTCATCAAAAATGGTTTCTACAACTGTGTAGAACTGTTGTTGTTGTGGAGCATAATGGTGATAGCCCTTGACCCCTGAGGGATTGTCCAAGAAAATACACCGTTGTGACCTAGGCTCCAGTTTGTGCCTGGCATAAGGTTGTAGGTTCGGGTACACAGCGCAGCCAAAAATCTGAATATGGTCAATGGGTGGTACAGTAGAAAAGAGTACTTCATAAGGGCTGCTCTGCTGCTAAACGGGAGTAGGCAGTCGATTGATAATGTGAATTGTACTTGCGAAAGTAAAATCCCAAAAATGAGAGGGAATAGAATGTTTATGTTTGTGCTCGGCCGAACCATTTTGAAGGACTGAAAATATGTAAAATTTTTTGGGATAGTCACTTTGGATGGCTTTAATTTGGGTATTGAGTTGGTTTTCAACAAAGTTTAGAAAGACTGAAAATATGTAAAAATTGATCACGAGAGTTGTGTTGAAAAGTAAGTGAATGTACAAGTAAAATAATTATTTTTTTTAAAAAATAATATAACAAACTTTCTATACTATCACACTCCCACGACTACTCACTTTACTTGCTCACCCACTCACTTCTCAAACCACACACGAAAACAACTCTTTGTGCACACACCCACTCATTCTCTATCACCCTACACTTACACTACGCAAGACCCCTACACACACACCCACACTCTTCACGCACTCACTCCACACACTTCACACACAAGACTCTCTGCTACTCTACTACTCATGCTCAATTGACAAGAGCCCTATTTATAGGGCGTAAGGTCGGTCAATGAACCGCCTTCCACACTCTTCCTATAATTATTTTATTACAAGTTGCTGATTATTTGTCAGCAATTGCAGCTGAGGAATTTTCTAGAGAGAGAAATCTGGAGAATTCCAGAAAGAGAAGCGGTGCTTTTTTTTTTCTGACAAGTTGAACATATAAAGCCAAGAAAATTTGGAGTAATCATCAGTAAAACAAACATAATATTTATTATTTTGATGAGATGTTACAGGAGCCGGCCCCCAATGTCAAAATGAACTAATTCCAGGGGAACCTTGGATCTATGAAAAGTGGGAGATCTATGAAAAGTGGGAGGATGACGATGACGATGACAAAAAAGTTCTAAACCTTTTATCTTCGTGTCGATTTAATCCTAAATCTTTTTTTGGTGCCGATTTGATCCTAAACCTTTTTAGGTTGTGCCAATTCAGTCATTTTTGGCCAATTTTGGCCAGATTTTGCTAACTGGACATCGGCCGGTGACATGGCACGATTGGTGCGACGTTAATAACTTTTAATAATATTTTAATATTTTAGAATTTTTTTATTTTATTTTAATTTTTTTATTCTTATTCTTATTCTTTTTTGATTTTTTTCTTTTTTTTGTTTTTCCTCTAGCCGGTCACCGGACCGCGGCGACCAACCAAAGGCGACGGCCGGTGAGGTCGACCTCGCTAGTGGCCGCGAGGGCGGCCTCGCGTGGGGCGGCTAGGCTCGACTCTCGCCCGATCTGGTGAGGGCGAGCCTCACCCACCTAGCGCAAGGCCGCCCTTGAGGCTTGGGTGGCGAGGCTCGCCCTCACCGGATCTGGCGAGGGTTGAGCCTCGCCTATGGCCGGCGAGGGTGAGCCCCGCCAACTTGCCGGATCTGGCGAGTGAGGGGGTTCGAGCAGGGGGAGAGAGTCGGAGGGGTAGACCGTCAGCCACCGCACCTGAGCCACGGCCGTCGGCCTACGGCCGCGCCTGGTTTCAAGCGCTGAAGCTCCGGTAGGCCTCAGTCCTTTTGTGCCTTGTGTTGGTCGGACCAAGTCGGAGCTCGCAGTCGTCCATTGCACAAGCTCCATCCTCAACCTTCCTTTGTTTGCTGTGCACGTTCTGGATTGTTCTTCAAGGATTCGGTTCAAGATTTGAGGGTGTTTGATCTGGTAGGACCTAAGAGAGAGAGAGAGAGAGAGATTGAGAAAGAAAGAGAGAGAAAGTCCTCTCCCGGCCAAGCCAAGGAAACCCTGGCCACGCAAAACCACCGCTGCAACATTGCCACTCGATGCCGTCCACTGCTGCTCGCCGCTTCGCCGATTGGCCGCCATATCCGGTGAGCTGGCGAGGCTCGCCCTCGCGGCCATGGGTGAGGCTTGACCCTTGCCAAATTTGGCAAGGGCGAGCCTCGCCGCCCAGGCCTCGAGGGCAACCTTGCCGCCCCGCGTGAGGCCGCCCTCGTGGCCACTAGCGAGGTGGACGGCGAGGTCGACCTTGACCTCACCGGCCGTCACCTCTGGCCGGTTGCCAAGGTCCGGCGACCACTGGAGGAAGAAGAGGAGAAGAAAAAAAGAAAATTTAAAAATTTAAAATTAAAATAAAATAAGAAAACTAAAAAACTAAAAAAATAAAAAAATTTAAATTATTAAAATATTATTAAAAGTTGTCAACGTCAGCGCCGATCATGCCACGTCAGTTGGCTGGCGTCCAATTAGCAAAATCCGGCCAAAATTGGCTGGAAATGACTAAATCAGCACAATCTAAAAATGTTTGGGACTAAATCGGCACTAAAAAAAGGTTTATGACTAAATCAGCACAAAGACAAAATGTTTAGGACTTTTTTGGCACTTTTCCCCATTTTCATCCATTCATCAGACTAGTTGTATAAAAAAAATGAATTATTAGTCAGGCTCATTGGCTAGGACTTCAAATGTTTGGTAGGTTAGTCAAATTGCACGACCTCAGATCAGTTGGACGGATGAATCGGTCACAATCATGATCGATAATATCTTGATAGCAACAGATTCGAGCGAACTGAATTGCTTGTAAAGTCAATTACAAGATAACGGTGAAATTTTATATTTGCACGAAAGCCCATTTCGTCATTAAAAATCTTCTCATCACTCGAAAGATCCATCAGATTTGGGCCACCTAATTAACCTCTCCTCCAAGGTTAACAAAAAGGAAAAGGAATTGTTTAGGCGTTTTCCACGGACACACGTGAAGGCGACTACCTATGCGTACTCCGAGGTCCACTTCAAGTCTAATATTTGAGAAAAACAACGGGGCCGACATGTTCAAGAACCCAGGAAGATGAAAAATAGTCAGTTCCGAATTGAATATATAAATAATATTTCGAAACTAGAAGGGATTGTTTTACTCAAAACCCTAGATGCACCAAGGAAAAAGACAAGACAACTAGGGTCATCCCCAATCAAGAGTGGCAGATGAGAAGGTTCAACCTTCAATGACTGATCAAGACCGTAATCAGTCAAAACAACTGCATCCGGCATCCAGATCTACACGGCCTTCCATGCTTACTCTGATTAATCTTCTTCTTCTCCCAAGAGAGAATCTAGCCCTTCGAGTTGTTACACGACCACAGATGGAAACTGCGTCATCTTGTACAGAAAGAAAATTTTATGGTTCAGATCGAGCGCGCGCACTCTGAGTTCCATCCGAACCGTTTATTCGAACCCTTCGCGTTAAGCACGAGAATAACCATAAGCAAGAGTGTCGATTCCGAGCCTTGATCTTCCTAGGAAGTCATGCGATATAAAGGCCGGTTTCCGAAAATTTGAGCCATCTGGAAAACGTGTCGACCATGGATATACACGCAAACACACTTCTTAACATATATGCAACAAGTAAGCTACACGGAAATCATGATCAAGCGTATTATACATTCTTCACGATCATCTTTGTTTTCCGTCGTTCGTGTAATCTATCATTCTCCATTTCTGTACGTGTACATCTGTACAATTTATTGTGATGTTTCTGATTCTCTCTGTCAATCTTTTACCTTCCCCGTCGTCGTCGTCTTATTATTCAAAGCCATCTCTGTCTCGGCTGCCTTTGCCTCCCTGAACTTCTTGTAGATATCACTCCTGTAAAACATCCTCGTATTCACCACCAAAATGAACGACAGCAATGCGCCAAACAATGTTGTGAATGTTATTATGAGAAACGCCAACTGATAGCACTTGAATCCAGTGCAGTCCAAGTCCTCACTGGGCTTCCGGACAAACCCTAGTGCGGCCATCTGTTTCTTGGTTTCTTTGTCATACAAATGACCAGCCACTCTTAACGTTGAGCAGATACCCTCCAATGGGGCTCGCCACAGTACCGAAGTTGTAGAGCGTGAATAGTACTTGAGCCCAAAGATTTCGGATATGATTGCAAAGTGCAGTGGCCACTGCGCACCGAAGCAGAAACCGATGATGATGGACGCGGAGTAGAGGCCGTTCGGGACATTAAATGCAATCAGGAGGTGGCCGGCACATGAGATGAGGAGGATGAACGTGAGCATCAGCGGGCGTGGGAATTTGTACCGTTTCAGGAGGATCTCAGAAAGGAAGCCAGCGACGACACATCCAAGGTAGTTCCATATGCTGACGAGGGAGATGAACGTGCTTGTGCTCCGAGCTGGGTAACCAAGTGAGGCCCCGATCTGGCCCAGGTTGTCGATGGCCGTCAACGTCCCCCCAACGCCAAAGATGGTGGCCAAGAAGAGGATGAACACATCTATGCTAAACAGAGCTTGGAGTATGGTGTAGTCTTCACCTCTGTCCGGTGGCCTGAACGCCGTTCTCCAGCAAGAGGGTTGCTTTTCCAGCTTTTCGTCATTGTTCAGAACGGCAGTAGGAGGTGGTGTCTCCGGGGGAGGTGGTGGTGGAGGAAGGGATGTTTCCAGGCTCGGCTTCTTGGTGGCGATCTCGATCAGAGCCAGGTCATTTAGGGCTTCTCTCTTCTGTGCCCGTAGTTTGTATTCCTCGATGACGACAACGGCGAGTGGCAGGAAGAGCAAGAAGAGGACACCAGCAGCGGAGAGACCATACTCGGGGCGCGTGAAGTTATTGAAGCGCTTCTCGATGATGATCATGATCATGAGGAAGGTGGCCAGGCCGAGGGAGATGTAGAGGAATCTGTAGAGCACCTTGAGCTCGTTGGGCTGGTGGACCACCTTCATGATCCGGATGGGGCGGAGGAAGACGACTGATATGGCAGCCGGCAGCCATCCGATGAGGAGGATCAAGGCCTTGGTGTCGTGGTAGTAGACTGCAAAATATAGTTGTGTGATGATTGCGCCGCTTAGGCCGACATAGCTGCCCAGAAAAGAGAAATTGAACGATTATTCGAAATTCCATAACTTATCAAACCTAATTCTTATATCTTTCATTGAATCGGGAGGTTTAAGGGATCAGGAATCGTATTTTCTTCCAACAAATGTACAGTCACGCTTAAGTTAAAGAATAAGGACCATGAAAATGATGGCCAGAACACAAAGTCGATTGACGCAAGAAACCTTTTAGGCAATTAGGACTTAGGAGTAGTTCATCAAGGGACAGAAAGTCCTCAAATTTCTTTCATGACCACGGTATGATTTATACTCGTCTCTCCTTTTTGTATAAGGAAAGAATGCAAATTCCATGACCATATTTACCATACTATTAGAGTATATGCAAAAAGTTAGACGATGCATGCAATTAAAATGTGAAAATTTACAAAGAATGTGGTAATAAAGAGCAAAACTTTGCAGCGTATATAAAGAGCAACACAAGTCGAGTGAGCTAGTACTACAGCTTGTAAGTTAATTGATTATCTTGCAAGATCATAAAATGGTCTTCTCTTTTGACCAGCAGCTCGGAAGGAAATGTCGTTCACATGTCATTTTCACACATAAAAACCACTCTTTTTTTTTTTTTTTTTTTTTATATTAAATTGTCTTGGACTCACTCGTCCAATCATTGAGCTAATCGTGACTGCATGAAACAAGCATGAACCACCAAATTTCGTGTAAGCCTACCCTTTCAGTATCCCCAGCACGACGCCCCGGCTCTCCGGGAAGTTCTGGACGCAGGTGATGAGGGCGCCGGTGTTGGCGAACGCCTGCGAGTTGGCGCCGATGCATATGTAGAGGCACATCTGCCACACCTGCGGCGTCGTGATCCGCTTGGTCATGGGGAGCCATATCATGAAGTAGCCGAAGAAGTCGAGGACTGCCCCGATGGAGAGCACCACCACGGCGGCGTCACCTCGTTGATGAGCCCTGAGGGGATCCCGACGCTCCCACTGAAATCCTTGAAGAAGCTCAGCAGGTTGAGGGTGCTCTGGTCGTAGCCGAGCGAGGTCTTGATGTCCCCTGAGTAGAGCCCGAACATGTAGGTCGCCCCGGCGGCCACCATGATCAGTAGGCTCGCAAACACCACGAACCACCATCCCATGATGACCTGTGCTGCCAGGTGCTTCACGTCCGAGAGGCCCGCAAGGCCTCCGTGCCCTCCGGAGGATCCGGCGACCACCATTGTATGGCGTGTCTCGGCTCTCTCTCTCTCTCTCTCTCTGTCTAGGGCGTGAGAGGGTTAGAGAGAAGTTACAAGGACCTTCTTGTTAATTACTAGACTGTGGTGTAGTATTGGGACTTAGGGTTATATATAGAATTAGAACTGAAAAAGTGTGACGAAATGCCTGCGCCTGCAATTTTGGAAATATAGAGAGAGAGAGGACTTAAGTGTTGACTTGGGGTCTTCTAAAGGGAGAAGGTTCAATGCATAGGAGATTCACATAGGAGAGCAAATGTGAAGATTACTGCGAAGGGTATAAAACCAAGAAAATTGGACGATGTCTCATGATCTTCTCCACTTGAAATTAATTACGGTTCCGACCTGATTTGTTTCTTAGTAATAAACCTTCGGCACGTGTCGTTCATACCTCGTCGAAAAGGAATATATACGGGGGACAGCTTGATTCACATGCTGTATATTTATATATGTTCCCCACCCCCACTCCCACCATGTGTTATGGATGAATAATTAATTTATATCATGTGTCTACAACGTGACTTTCTTTCCCCGGAGCTATTTTAGCCGGTTTTTGTGGCTTTCTGCTTTTCACCCAAAGTCGCACGTCTGCCAGACCGCCGGCCGGGGCATGGGACGGGTGACGGCGAACCAGATGAGGAAATAGCCAGCGTAGTTCACGGCGGAGCAGATGAGGGGGACAAGCCACGTGGGGGAGACCTCAGCGATGAGGCCAGAGAGTGTCAGAAATGGAGGAATAGGCCAAGCACGAGAGAAGACTCAAGGTTTTCTTGTATTTCTGTATATGTAATTTACATTGTATGATGTCCTATTTATAGTACATTAAATGTCTAACTAAAGAAAAAGAATATTCATCAAATCAAATCCAATCACAGATTGACATAATTAAATAATCACAATCTCCTGTAATTTTGGATTGATTGATTACAATCTTAAGCTCGATTTGTACATATCTCCAACGCGTTCCCTCAATTTGATGGCTAGTATATGTCCAAGACGCCAAGCTTGCTCAGTAGATATGCATGTTGTCTTTGACATAATGGTTTGGTAAGGATATCAGCAGGTTGTTCCGCAGTTCCAATTCCATTTGTCTTGGATTTTGTCTCGAGTATAGTGACAGTCAACTTCAATGTGTTTCGTTCTTTCATGAAAAACGGGATTTGCTGCAAGTTTGAGTGTTGCGTCATTGTCGCAATATATGTTTATTGGCCCTTTGACTTGTATCCCAAGATCCGAAAGTAAGCCTCGTATCCAAACTATTTCACAAACTGTCTTAGCCATAGCTCTATACTCGGCTTCAGCAGATGAAAGAGATACAGTGGATTGCTTCTTCGTTTTCCATGCAAGTAATGACTCTCCCAACTTGATGCAAAAATCAGTGACTGATCTTCGACTCATAAGACATGTGGCATAATCTGTGTCACAATAAGCTGCCATTTCGAGATTGTAATCTCGTGAAAGGAGTAATCCAAGGCCTGGACATTTCTTCAAATACTTTATAATCTTCAAGGTTGCATTCATGTGAGACTCCTTTGGACTATGTATGAATTGACTAAGTATCTGAACTGCATAACATATATCCGGCCTAGTCATAGTGAGATATATAAGTTTCCCTACAAGCCTTTGATAGCGGGATGGATCTTTAAGCGGAGGATCGTCAATCTTAGACGATGATCCAACATCATAGTCAACAGTAGTTAGCTTGATGTTATGATCGATAGGGATGACAGCCGGTTTACATCCTGATAAGCCTGCTTCTGATATAATCTCTAATACAAATTTCCGTTGACTAAGGGCAATTCCTAGCTCTGATCGAGCAATCTCAATGCCAAGGAAATACTTGGGAGATCCCAAATCTTTAATACGAAAGCTAGAATGCAAATGTTCCTTAAGTCTCTTGATGCCCAATTCATCATTTCCTATAATAAGTATGTCATCAACATATATCACTAGGTAGATTGAAGACGTACCTTTAGTCCAAGAGAATAGGGCATAATCATGCTTGGATTGCTTGAAACCAATGGCTGTAAGGGCTAAGGTGAATTTTGCATACCACTGAGGAGAAGGTTGCTTGAGTCCATAAAGGGACTTACGGAGACGACACACTTCAGACTCCCCCTGTCGCCGTAATCCCGGTGGAAGATCCATATATATTTCTTCATTAAGATCTCCATGAAGAAAAGCATTGTGGACATCCATTTGATGTAGTTTCCAGTCCCGGAAAGCAGCAACAGAAAGAAAGGAATGAACAGTGACAGCTTTGGCAACTGGAGAGAATGTTTTATGGTAATCAAAACCTTCACGTTGCGTAAAGCCCTTTGCCACTAAGTGAGCCTTATAGCGTTCCACTGAACCATCAGCCTTATATTTGATCTTGTATACCCACTTACAGCCAATTGGCTTACGATCAACAGGTAGTGGTACTATATCCCATGTGTGATTCTCTTCCAAGGCATGTAACTCAGCTTCCATAGCCTTTTGCCAGCGTGGATCACGAACGGCCACATCATAAGATGATGGTTCCATTTCTTCGGAGATATGACTAATGTAGCACATATGTTCCGCAGATAGACAATCAAACGAGACATAAGATGAGATAGGATATGGAATACCTAATGAGTTGAGTGACGCACAAACATTATATGCTAGTGAAAGGAGATTTCCCCTTCCCTCTCTTCTCCGTGGTCATTTCGACTTTTTCATTTTTATGTTGAGGCAACAGAAGTAATCAGAGTTTGAGCTAGTTTGCTTATTTTCACTGTTTCATGAAGCATTGTTTAAGTGCATATTTGATATGAATATTCATTTGCATATCTTGGGATCTTAACATGAAATCTTTGAATGCACTAAATTATTGGCCATATTGTTTGCTTTGGAGTAATTATTGCTTCCTCATGCCAGTATGCTTGAATGTCAGAGATGGGGCAGAAATGACTTTTTTTCTTTTTCTTTTTCTGGCTAAGTTATTCGTGCTAGCGTTCCCAAGCTGGAACTTGATTCGACATTTGAACAGAAGAATGAAATAGCAAAAGCTGTAGAGGACGAACTTGAGAAGGTATAATTCAGGTACTCCTTGAAGATTTCGTTGAAGGGGACCGTGTTTCATTTGTCTATTCTGCACTCGCAGGCTATGTCAGCTTATGGATATGATATTGTTCAGACTCTAATTGCTGATATAGAACCAGATGAGCATGTGAAGCGAGCAATGAATGAGATAAATGCAGGTAGATCTCTGATTTCTTATATGATGATAGGATGTTAGCATTTTTCTTTTACTTAGTTTACAGAAGGCGTGCCATACTAACATTGTTTCTTTAGCCCTACTGAAAAGTAGAAGTTTTCCTCCGCAGACAAGTTCCTGCAGAATCGTTATAGCTCCTGTCGGATATATGTTTAAGCAATATGAGAGTTTTTGTTTTTAACCTTACCCACAAAATTAATAGGTTTAAATATCTAGAGGGCCAAGGTAGGCAATTCTATTGGTTTATTTCCAAACGAGGAGTGCCTAATGTGTTTCACTATTGTGTTTCCTGGAGAATTTCAGGTACATTCTCAACCATTGCAAGGCTCGGATTAATTGATTTACATTTTTAATCTAAATTGCCCACACATGATATTGGCATCAACTTCCAAATGCAAAGATAAATCAAATCCTGTTGGTTTGGCTGCTGAATGTGCATTAGAAAATATCTTATAAATCTAGCTTCTGTTGACAATGTTCTAATGCTGACCAAGATTCCCTTTGTAGTTAGGTTATCGAATAACATCTATCCGAACAAAACTCAATTCATGTGTTTTATGTAATTATCAGCTGAAATAAAAACCATGTCGTCAACGTGAGACTAGCCATGACCAAAAAAAGAAAAGAAAACGTGAGACTTGCCATATGGTGGGACTCACTCAGACGTCTTCTCTAATATTACCTTCACGGACCCACTTATTTTCGATGTTGGTACCCAAACGGTAATTTTTATTTAATGATATAAAAAGATTTCAAATTGATATATTAATTACAAACCTATTCCATAACGGTATAACTATGATAAATTTACTTTATGTTAAATTTACTGTCAAATTGCAGAGCAAAATAACATATGATAGTGGACGGGTATACCGGCTTGGGATTTTACCCTTCGTTCAGTTTTTTTCTTCATAATATTAATTTAATTTAACACAAATTAACAGAAGATAAATTTATCACAAATGTATTAGATTGTGACTTTTTAGTAGTCAAAAAATTAGTTTGAGGTAAATTTATTAGAGATATGCAAGTTTAGAGTTTTTCTTTTCTTTTTTGGTCATATTAACTCCTTTTCTTTTGTGGTACATTCATGGTTAGACATATAAAATGTTTAATTGAATATATCCATATATCTATCTATTAAAAATATTCA
The DNA here is from genome assembly GCA_014182725.1 of Eucalyptus brandiana. Classification (NCBI taxonomy): domain Eukaryota; kingdom Viridiplantae; phylum Streptophyta; class Magnoliopsida; order Myrtales; family Myrtaceae; genus Eucalyptus; species Eucalyptus brandiana. The sequence goes on from CM024674.1 coordinate 40,293,510, forward strand.
AGTGAATTGTGGATTTTCTCTATTTTCTAGACATATAACATGTTTAGTCCTCATACACGCAGTACTTTGTAGTTTTGTTGCACAATTTACCTTTTAAAATGAAAATAGCAAAAACGGCCCAAAAAGAAAAAGGACAAAAAGGTAGGAGGAAAAATAAAAAAATTAACTATCCACTTTGCACTTCATTGAAAAATCCTAATATTCTTACCGTTTGCTCTAGCATGTGTCATAACCCAATAGAATCCCATATATTAAATATATAACATCCGTATCCAAATTGGAAAACCCAATTTGGGAAAGCTTACTCTAGGTAGAAACCACTACAATTAGGAAACTAGGGAACACTCAAATTAAGGAACTCACTCAAATTAGGATAGCTCGAATTAATAAGCAAGTCTGGATGAGATTTCCTTATTAATTTAAATTACGAAATATTCAAACTTGAAATCTACTCAGACTATGAAAATTTTCAAATTAAGACACTTGCTCAAGCATGTAAACCTACCACATCCTCAAACTAGAAAAAACATATTTGGATCAAGTCGAGGCCTTTAACATTTATAAGCGAGATCTCGGTAACCAAAAAAAAAGGTTGCTTGCAACTTGTGAGATTTGAAGGGGGCTCTCTAGTTTTCAAATGGCGAATTTATGAATAATTTATGCTCAATTTCGAAAGTTGTAAGTCATCTAGTGAACTGTCATGGTTTTTCCTTTCCACGGGCAAAGCAAAATACTCAATAGATTATTGCGCAAATCAAAGATAAAAGACAATCCACGCGGAGTCTCGAATAAAATTATCATGTGGTTTCCAAATTTAAGATTAAGCTCGCGGATTCAAGGGGACGGAAGGTTCGAAAGTGGGAAAATCTAGATGGCGTTAAGCACCCTTTACTGGAATCTTGATAAAGAGCTACCTAATTATTATTTTTTTGGCAAAAAAAATAATTATTTCTTTAATTAATTTTATATTTATTTTTTATATTAGGAAACAATTATTCAAAAAGTAATTTAAACATAGGTAAGAAGATAATCCTTGAGTAAATTTGTACCAAAATTCAAGTAAAAAAATTCATGATCGTGAGAATAACCTACGAAAATAAAGTAAACAATTGACAAATAAAATTAATATTTCCTTACTCCAATATATGATTAGTGTTTGCTTAGGTTATAATAGTGGAGAATAAGTTCTGAAGAAGACTAACATGAATGACGTGTTGAAATGTAATGAGTGCAAATGAATCGGCTAGGGTGAAAAAAATGTCATTTCAAAGCGATGTGGTTAAGTTTTTTTTTTTATAAAATTGAAAAAAAGAAGAAGAAATAAATGTAAGATATAATATTAAATTAAGAGCGGCAATAGTAAGGAATAGGTAGTTAATTTAATGTGATAGAGGTATCAGGAGCTAATTATAAGGGGTCAGAAAGGTCAAAAACAATCTTAAATTAAAAGTAGGACCCACAAGGGTTATTGTAATCAATTTACTATGATAGGAGGCACCATGAGCCGATAAAGGAATGGAAATTGGGTGAGTCTTTTTTCTTTTCTTTTCATTTTTTATCGTGGAAACACTGGAAGATAAATAAAGATGGTAGTGAATGTACACACGTGTATACAATTTAGAAGCCATATCGAAATTAGCCTGCTATCTTATTGAGAATTCGCATAGCAACCCGACACCATAACCCTCTACTTATGTCTAAGTTTCCTAAGGTACTAATTGAATCCATAGTCATTGGTCTTGAAGTTGAAAGCATTAGAACACTCTTGAGATGGTGATGAATTAGTATCCGGGTTGCTTTTGTAAAATCTACTTTCAACTTTCTGTAAGTTCTAACCCATTTCGACAAAAATGATCTACCTAACTTGCGGATGCTCTCCCTATCCGTCTCCATCAGTGTCTTGACAAAATTCTCAACCACCTTCAATGTATAATCCATATGTTGCGCGACCATCCTCGTTCACCAGAAATTGATGACCTGAGCAGTGGGGACACTGGGCTCGATATGCCAATGGCTATAGAGAGTCTTGTTTCATTTATTCGACGTGTTGGCTCACAACATGAGCAAGATCGAAGTTAGTAGGAGCAAACTTCCTGAGTATTATTACGAAACATTAATTGTAAGCCTGTAACCTCGAGGGATCCATTAAAAAGAAGAAGAAGAAGAAGAAAGAGAGCACTAGTTTGGGCCTAGAAAAACGGACCGGCCCAAAATTGTATTTCAAAAGACTCGGCCCGTGCACACGCCCGCTTAGAAGTACCTGATTTGGCATAATGCTGCTTTGGCTAGCAGTATCGTTCAGCTGAATTAGGAATCTTCCGCTTTTCTTCTCCGAACCATCCATGCTGACTCGCAAGTCTCAACCAACTCGTGACTCATCCGTCACGCAGTAACTAGCGATGACGCGTCCCATTAAAACGGCTTTTCCCTCAACTAGCCAAAAGAAGAAAAGAATTACCATTTCTCGCAATTGACGTACCTGGCAATTCTTGACACGAACTCGACATATTTTAAATGCGTCCAAAATAAGAAAAAATGCGAGTATCGACAGAAATTTAATCACGACGTGCACTTATGATGGCGTGATTCAAGACGATTGCGAAATTTGAATACGAAAATTGGGCTCGTTAACGCCAGATGGGAAGGGGAAATGTCTGTGTACTCGTATTGAAATTGCCCTCTTTCTTTTTTTCTTTTTTGTCCTGACCCTGCTTATGATCTTCTTTCATATTAGCAAACGCCGGAGGTTTGGCCAAAAAAGGTTGGCGCATGCGTTACGTCTCGATGTTTCAAAAAAACTGCTTGTCCGGATAAACATCACGATGGGGGACCATCCGAATAGGCACGATTAGGAAAAGATAAAGTTGATTTAAATTGGATAAGAATCATATTTCAGGGCAAACTTCATAGGTAAAAGCATAAAATCGAGTATCCTTAACCTTGTTTATTTATATAGGAGAGATCAAGGGCCCATCTGATTACACATGGACATCCCGTCAGAATTTAAAACATTATCGAGTAAATGGATTGATGCTTGAGTATCGCGGAAGTTTCACGAGATTCAAAATGTGTCCGAGCTACAAATTAAAAAAAAAAAAAAGTAATTCTAGATGTACCCTAAAGGGCCAGAGTTTGTTAAAAAAATAAAAAGAGGAGTACTAAAAATTCCATCACGGATAAATCATTTGGTTCTCTTTTGAGAAAAGATGAGGGTGGATGACGAAAGGAGGTGGTCCTGCTGGAGACGGGGAGCACGCTATCTTGGCTTCGTCAATGCCTTTCGAAAGTAATTTCCTTTTGTCAAGGAATCGATCCCCATCACTTCAGCTTCAATCCAGGATGGTCCTCCAGGATTATTACCCGCAAAAAAATTAAAATTAAAATTAAAATTAAAATTAAAACTGCACCCAACGTCTCACACTCGAAATCCTAATCTGACTTTGACAAAAAATATTTAAAAAAAAAAAATCAAATTTGGACCAGTTCGATAGAAAAAAGAAAACACTACATTTCCGTCTCTGATTCCTAGACGTACAAAACAAATCGGACGCGTGCGATTCCTTGACCCCTCATGTTACCAAAGCAACGTATTGCGACGTGAAATACAGATCGAAATTGCATGGCACTCTCACGAAAACCCAAAGGTCTTGGAAGTAATCAAAAAGGCAAGAGCACTCGAGCGTGGGATGTCTTGAGAGTTTCGCATTAATCAAATCTCAGAGGGACAAAAGAGAACCGAGAACTCTCCATACTTTTCAACGTCAGCATCGGGGCTTTTGCTGCTCGAAAAAATCACAGGCCACTTAGAAATCGAACTCAGAGTTTGAACGACAGGTATGATGGCGTGGTAGAAGAGAAGAGGGTACCAGAGCGTTTTGGATATTTCATCTGCACGAGCATTCAGAGAAGTACTGTTCGACTTTAGCACGGGATCTCATGGGGAGAGGGAGAGAGTGAGAGAGAGGGCAGAAGCACTTCTTTTGTGGATCCTAATGCGGTTTTCGCCGGGGAGACCTACTAGTTGGAGTGCCTCGGTCACACTTGCTCTCCAAAAATAAATTAATAATATAAGGATGACATTACATATTGAATTAAAATTTAGATACCACATTGGATATCGTAACGTTTTGGATATTCATCTGCATAAGCCTTCAGATAGTACCGTTCCACTTTTGGGGATAAAGAGAGAGCACTTTTTTCGTGGATCTTACCACGATTTTTGTTACATGACCTACTAATTTGAGTGCCTTGGACACGCTTCCTTTTCAAAAGAAAATCAAAATTTTAGAGATGACCCTATACATTGGAATCAAAGTTAATGGACCACATTAGGTACGGAAGTGTTTTGGATATCTATTTGCTAAGCTTTCATATTGTACTATGTTGGAAGATATGATTTTGTAATCTCTTTTGATAGGAATTATAATCCCCTTTGATAGGAATTCTAATATTCTTTAGGATAGAAAAAGATAGGCAAATATAGAATTTCCTTTATTATTTCTCTTCATTGTAATTAAATACAAAATTACATGTACAGAATTATAATCAATGAAAAAGAAGAAAATAGCTTCTTCACACTTCATCTTCATCTTCATTTTCTGACATGGTATCAGAGCCATTCCGGTTCTGAACTGATTTGCGTCCGCTTCCGATTGCCTCATACACCGGCCTCGTTTTTTTTCAGAACAGTATTGCCAAAGGAATCAAAATCCTTGATTGCCTGAAGGAACTGTATCTGCATAAGAGGAGATAACAGAGGAATCAATTTCTTTTCCAACATGACAACACCACCAGATCTTAGCTCACCTCCCGTCAATGAATCTGCATCAAACGCTTCAACACGAGCCTTGGAATACCGAGATCTAGCCGCTATAGTCCCTGCATCAGAACAGCAACAACAAATCCAGCACGTGCCGTTGCAACATCAGGCTCAGGCAATTTCAGGGCAACCATTCGCAGGTCACCCTTACCAATGGATGCCATATCCATGGAATCCTGGGCCTATCCCCAATGCATCATTACCTGGCTACCACAGTAGCGCGCGGGCTAAAGCAGGTCCACCAACCAGTGACGGGGCAAACCCTAGCATCAGCCCGGAGCAGACGGGCGAAACAACTATACCAAGTCAAGGATTCCAAAATGCGGATTACGGATTCGGCCTCGGGGGTTCGGGTCAAGGAACAAATCCCTTCCCAACTCCTGCACCGGGATTCTTCCCATATCAGTTTCTTAATACCAGTGGCCGACCGGAACCCGGCGATCCATTGTATACAACAAATGGCGACGGCCCAGAACTGAAGATCATAAGTCAGCAATTGACAGGAGCAGATAACTATTCAAGTTGGTCACACGAATTCCGGCGGGCACTTATAACAAAATACAAGGAAGTTTTCATCGACGGATCATTCCCGATTCCGTCCGACGAGAGAATGGCACGAATCTGGAGGAGATGCAGCCAACTGGTAAGAACCTGGATTGGAAACTGCATCACACCCGAGGTCGCGGCTGGGCTTCCCCCGACGAAGGATCTGAAGAAAATGTGGGAAAGCATAAGGGAGATGTATGGAAAACTCGATCAAGTGAAAATTTTTTACCTAACACAGCAAATTTCAGATCTGAAACAGGGGAACATGAGCATCGCAATAGTATACAACAAACTTTCGAGTCTGTGGAATGAGTTGGAGGCAGTCGAGGAGAAATTCGACTAGCCCGATCATATCCAACAACAATACAAGCAGATGCGAGAAAGAGAGAAAGCAACGAGATTGCTTCTCATCCTCAACGAAGCATACCAGCCATTTCGATCCCATATACTTACCACGGAGCCTCTGCCAAGTCTCGACCGGATCTATCAACTCGCCATACAGGAGGTGAGTCAACAAAGATCGGGGGACCACGGCAAAGGAGGAGATGGAATTGCTCTGGCCGCGAAGACCCATTTTCGCTCGTCACAGAGAGGTTCGGGGAGGAGAGAGGCGGATCTAGGGTTCTTTGAAAACGAAAACCCTAGATCGTTTTTTAAGAGAAGCACGGACGGTGGAGATCATTTCCACTATCAATCGAACGGATCGCGATCATTCCAGGGGGCGACAGGATCGGACGGCTCGCGTGGCATCATCTCTGCACCATCCGACGGCTCCTGAAGCAGCTATTTAATCGGATCGGACGGCTCACAATCAACTGGCACCAATGGGCTGGATGGCTCGCGCGGCCCATTTCTTGGAGGATCCGACGGCCCATATGGGTCTATTTCGGCCCAAGCTTTTCAATCCAACATTAGGCCCAATTCAAATGCAAAAAATGGGCCAAAAGGAAGAGGTAAGATGTACTGTGATTATTGTAAGCGGCCGCATCATACAATTGAGAATTGCTGGAAATTGCATGGAAAGCCAGGAGAAAAAGAAAAAGGGAAATTTTCCTCAGTTTTTCAGGTGTCGAGTCAGCAAATGGGAAATTCAATTACCCATGGAAAATATAACGAGCTGATGGAAACTTTGAAGAAATTGGATCCCTCGGATAAAGGGGGCAGCTTCACAGGTACATCCTATTGTTTGATGAACTCAATTTCAAAGGATGCATGGATTATTGATTCAGGTGCTAGTGATCACATAGCCTGTGACAGGAATTTACTTTCAGATATTATTAAATTATCTTTTCCTATATCAGTACAATTTCCAAATGGAAATACTACCAAAGTTACAATGACTGGGACTGTAAAGCTTAGTTCCCTTATTACTATTAAAAACGTGCTTTACGTACCCGATTTCCATTTCAATCTGATTTCAGTTGCTCGAGCCTGTGAAGAAAATTCATGCCACATTCTTTTCCATTCTGATAAATGTTTCTTTCAGGCCCTTTCAACTGGGACACTGATGGGCTTGGGTAGAGTCAGCAATGGATTATATTTTTGGTTGGATTTTCCCCACTTTTTACAGTTATCTTCTGTTGATTCCAATAAATCTTTGTGTAATGCTACTGCCAATGGCATTAATTTCCTTAATCATAAACGTTTTGGGCATAGTGTGTTATTTCCTTATCCTAAATGTCCAATTTGTCCCATGGCTAAGCAAACACGTGCTCCTTTCCAGAATAGCACTTCTCGAACAGAAGAAATTTTTTCTCTTATTCATGCTGATGTTTGGGGGCCTTATCATACTTTAAATCATGATGGCTCCAGGTTCTTTCTTACAATTGTGGATGACTACTCTCGTGCCACATGGATTTTCCTCATGCAATCCAAAAACTAGGTCTTTTCTCATTTAAAGACATTCCTTTCCTTATCCAAAACTCAATTTCAGAAACCAATCCATAGGATACGTACTGATAATGGAAAAGAATTTTTTAATGCTGAATGTGCTTCCTTGTTCCCTATAAATGGGATATTGCATGAGAGCTCTTGTGTTTACACACCTCAACAGAATGGAGTTGTTGAGAGAAAACATCGTCATCTTTTAGAAGTGGCACGTGCGCTTAAATTTCAAGCCTCTATTCCCGAAAAGTTTTGGGGAGATTGTATAATTACTGCAGCATACCTTATCAATCGCATGCCATCACGCATCTTACAGGGAAAGACACCTTTTGAGTTATTATATGGAAGAAAACCGAATTTATCTCATCTCAGAGTCTTTGGGTGTCTGTGCTATGTCACTAGAGTGGGCCATAGAGATAAGATGGCGCCACGAGCTACTCAATGCATTTTTATGGGCTATCCAACTTTGCAAAAGGGATATAGGCTTTATGCACCTTCTACAGGAAATTTCTTTAACAGCAGGGACGTTGTATTTCATGAAGATGTTTTTCCCTTTTCATTAACATCTTTACCTGAAGAAGAGCAGACAAATCGCCAATTCTTGTTGGAAGAACATTCATCACCTGAAGGAATATTTATTATTCCTACTCCTCCAAGAGAAGTTGATGTCTTGCCTACAATACCTCTTGCGAATCCTGCTGAAAATTCCATTGAGCAGTCATATATAGAAGAATCGTTACATGAAGAACCAGCACAGTTGGAAGATACTTCAGAAACAATAACTACTGAAGAATTATCCACACCTCAGGTGTCACAGAGGCGTTCTCATCGAATCACTCAACCGCCAACTTGGACGAAAGATTATATATGTGGTTCTTCAAAATCATCAAGTACTCGATACCCCATCTCTTCTTATGTCTCTTTTGATAGATTGTCACCAGAACATCTATGTTGCATAAGCCGTATTTCTGAAGATCGAGAACCTTCTAGCTATAATGAAGCCAAAGATGATCCTCGTTGGCAAAAGGCCATGGAATCTGAATTACATGCATTAATAGAAAATCACACCTGGGATATTGTGTCAATGCTTGCTCATCGCAAACCTATTGGATGTAAACGGGTATATAAGATAAAATACAGAGCAGATGGCTCTGTGGAAAGATACAAAGCCCGGTTGGTGGCAAAAGGCTTCACTCAACGAGAAGGTTTCGACTATCATGAAACTTTTTCTCCTGTAGCAAAGGACGTCATGGTTCGTACTTTTCTGTCCATTGCTGCTTTTGGTGACTGGCCATTACATCAAATGGATGTCCATAATGCCTTCTTACATGGTGATCTGGATGAAGAAATATATATGGAGCTTCCACCAGGATTACGGAGACAGGGGGAGTCAAAGGTATGTCGTCTCCGTAAATCTCTTTATGGCTTGAAACAAGCCTCCCGACAATGGTACGTTAAATTCACCAGTGCACTCTTGGCTGCTGGGTTCAAGCAATCCAAGTATGACTATGCATTATTCACCTGGACAAAATGTAGGTCATCCATCTACTTGATGATCTATGTTGATGATATCCTTATCATGGGGAATGATGATTCTGCTGTTAAAAGACTTAAAAAGTATCTGCATTCGACTTTTCATATCAAAGACTTAGGGTCGCCTAAGTATTTTCTTGGAATTGAAATAGCTCGCTCAGATCAAGGCATCTCATTAAGTCAGCGGAAATTTGTGATGGAAATAATATCAGAAGCAGGATTATTAGGTTGTAGACCATCAGTCATTCCTATTGAGCAAAATGCTAAACTGACTTCTGTCGGTTATGACACTGGCGTATCCTCTTCTTCTGATGATCCTATGTTGCAAGATCCCTCAGGATATCAGAGACTAGTAGGAAAACTGATATATCTCACCATGACTAGGCCAGATATTTGTTATGCAGTACAGACTCTTAGTCAGTTTATGCACAATCCAAAGCAGTCTCACATGAATGCAGCCCTGAAGATTGTGAGATATTTGAAGACCTGTCCAGGTTTGGGAATACTTCTTTCCCGAAAGTGCAACATGGAGATGACAGCCTATTGCGATGCAGATTATGCCACATGCCCTATGAGTAGGAGGTCTATTGCGGTTTTCGCATTAAATTTGGGGAATCACTACTCTCATGGAAGACAAAGAAACAGTCTACTGTATCTTTATCATCGGCTGAAGCTGAATACCGATCTATGACCAAGACTGTATGTGAGATAGTCTGGTTAAGGGATTTACTTCTGGATTTCGGAACTCCCATTAAAGGGCCAACTTTACTCTTTTGTGATAATGATTCGGCACTTAAGCTTGCAGCAAATCCTGTACTACATGAGAGGACGAAGCATATAGAGGTGGATTGTCATTTTATTCGGGAAAAGATTCAAGAAGGAATTGTCGAGACGAGAGGAATAAGGACTTCGGAACAGCCTACCGACATATTTACTAAACCCCTTTGTCAAAGACAACATATATATCTTCTACACAAGCTAGGCGTCTTGGACATATACAGACCACCAGCTTGAGGGGGAGTGTTGGAAGATATGATTTTGTAATCTCTTTTGATAGGAATTATAATCCCCTTTGATAGGAATTCTAATATTCTTTAGGATAGAAAAAAGATAGGCAAATATAGAATTTCCTTTATTATTTCTCTTCATTGTAATTAAATACAAAATTACATGTACATAATTATAATCAATGAAAAAGAAGAAAATAGCTTCTTCACACTTCATCTTCATCTTCATTTTCTGACATACTATTCGACTTTAGCATGGGATCCCATTGGGGGTAGAGAGAGAGAGCTCTTTTTTCGTGGATCGGAGTATGCTTTCATTGCGGGACCTAGTTTGAGTGCCTTAGATGCACTTGCTTTTCAAGAAAAAATTAAAAATTAAGAGACGGCATAGCATGTTAGGTCAAAATTTAAGAATTATATTGTGTAAATTAAAAGTTCAAAGATAACTTTACATGCTTAGAATGAAGGTTTGAGACAATTCATGCTAATATTCCCTTTCCAAAAGCATGTCCTTGAAGGAAAGCCAGAACGAGCTTTATGAATTTTGAATGTCTAAATTATAAGATCGGAAATTAGATGCGTGAGTTAGAAATTCATAGAGAGATGAAATTCTAATTCAATCGTAAAAAAAAAATACATATATAGGGATTGCGTAAAGAATCGAGAATTAGAAAATAAGATTACATCCATTTCACGTTAGGCGAATGATTCAGAAGATATTTTCCCAAAAAAAAACCTTCAACTTCACCCAACGTCCCCCGCCCGAAATCCTAATCTGACTTTGACCAGAAAAAATATATATAAAAAAATCCTAATCGACACCAACACCTTCGACATTCTAAAATGTGGCTAGAGCTTCCAAATTCGGACCAGTTCGACAGAAAAAAATAAACGCTAAATTTCCATCTCTGATTCCTTGACGTACGAAACAAATCGGACGTGTGCGATACCTTAACCCGTCGTGTTATCGAAGCAACGTATTGCCACGTGAAGTACAGATCGAAAGTGCATGCACTTTCACAAAAGCCCAAAGTTCTTGGAAGTAATAAAAGAGGCGACAGCACGCAAGCGGTGTGTGGCATGAGAATTTCGCATAGATCAAAATCTGAGAGGGGAAAAAAGGACATGAGAACTCCATCTTTTTCAACGCCTGCGTCGTGGCTTTTGCTGCTCGAAAACGTCAGTATACTTCGCCTCTCTGTAAATGAGATGATCGAACTCGAAGCTTGAATAACAGGGTGTTGGGAATAACTGATCCCCAAAAACCGGATTCGACACTAAATCGAACCCCTAAATCAATGCGGAAGATGAAGCCCAGGAATTAACACGTATCACCGATCGTAAAGCACACCACGGATTCGAGCGTACCTTGTTAGCCACAGATTAAACACCGTCGTCAATGGAGGAAGAGAATCCGGTCGATGAAGCCTTGAAGGGAAGAAATTGGAAGCCGTATGCCTACTGTTCTTCGGGAGAGAAAACGCGCGGGAGAGAAGCGTACGTTATGTTTTTATCAACCAGTCCTATCTCTCTCTCTCTCCTCCCTTTTATACCTTCCCCTTCCACGGGCCCTATTCCCGTGGGCCGGGCCTTTTGGGCCCAGCATGGGCGGACGGGCCGTAAGCCCAATTCCAATAAATCCATTATCTCCCACTCGCACATGGTGGTACAAAACCAACATGGGCGGACAGGCCTTACTCGGCCCCATCGAGAGAAAATCCATCATAGACTCTCACTTATCATGGTGGGCCAAAAGAATTCTCTTTTCCTTTCTTCAACATTCATACCGGTGAATAATCCGTGCGACCAAAGCATACTTTGAGAGCTCGTTGCCATACATCCGTTAGGAATATATAGCAGCTCATAATGGGCATCACATTCGAGTAGATTTAGTATGCGTACCCTAGATCGATCGATCACATTTATATTTCTCTTGATCTCTTTTAAACAATGATATATATATTGTATTCACAACTATGATTATCACAAAGACAGTCATAATTGGTTAACCGGTGAATACAAAACTACAATGTGATTATCCATAATCGATCTTCCTCTTTCCTTCAAACTCTCAATTTCAGTCCAGCTTGCTTTTCTAGAAATGCCCCATTAGATCGAATCACTCATGACCATTGGCAACATCCTAAGATAGCAAACATTAAATAGAAATCTTGAGAATAAGTAAGAGTCATGAGGGGACTAAAAATTGAGGAACTCTTTTCCTCAAGAGTCTCACACGTCATAAAAGTTGAGATCAAACTTTTTGCCACTCTTATTGGTCGTCTCATGCATACGTAGTATGAAATACGTATTACGGTATTAACTCCTTTCCCATGGAGCGTATGTCTACACTTTCAATACCGTACGAGATGATAGTTCGGACATACCCAATGTCTAACTTGAGTTCACGTATCTACTCATTCACAAAATTCATCGAACTCACATCGGCATCTTAGACGAGATAAGGTAAAATATGTGGGGTATTTTACTTTCAGACATAGTAAGTATTATGTCCTCATCTTAACACTCGATTAAGGCGACATACATGTTTTAAGCTTGAGCTCTCGATTATCACCTAGATAATAAGCTTAAAGACAGTCTCATCTCTATTTATCACACAAGTAAATAGAGGCGATTACCCGTGTGAGTGGGCTAATCTTACATCCGTCCGACATACTTCTCAACTTAAAGTAATGCACTTGAACATTAAGATGCATAAAGATCAAACAAAGATTCATAAGCATTAATGATGAAAACACGAATTCATCAAATGTGAACACTTAGGGAAATTACAATATTCAAGACATCGGCCTCTACGCAACCTTAGAGATTTCATATGGCCACAAAACACATCTCGGGTATTGGCTTTGTCATAGGATCTGCTACCATTCTATGCGTAGTATGTACTCTAAGTTCACGTCCTTTCGTGCAACCATATCCTTTACAAAATTATACTTGGTATCTATATGTTTGGTCTTGCCATGATATTTTGGATCTTTGGTGTACGCTTTCGCCGCTGCTTGGCTATCACGGTTAACAAATAACAAATCTGCAGCACTTCCAATAACACCTAAATGATCCAAAAATCTCTAAAGCCAAACATCTTCTTACACTACGCCGATAATGCCACAAACTCAATTTCTATCGTGGACAAGGCTATGCATGTTTGTTTCTTACAGCTCCAACATATGGTGCCATCATTCGGTAAGAGAAACAAACCCTGAGGTAGATTTCATTTCTTTTAAATCTCCTCCCCAATCGGCATCGGGATAGCCTTAGAGTCGCAGATCCTTTCCTTTATAACTCATCGTATAATCAGCAGTCCCCTTTAGATACCTCAGTATTCTCTTAACGGCTTTCCATTGTGCTGGACCTGGATTGGATTGGTATCTACTCACCATTCCAATTACAAAACATATGCCAGGTTATGTACACATCATAGTGTATATCAAGCTTCCAACAGCACTAGCATAAGGAACATGTTTCCTTTATTCCTTCTCTTGTGGAGTCCCTAGACACAGTCTATGGCTCAATCCTTCACCTTTTGCAATAGGAGTGTCTATGGGTTTACAATCTTGAAATCTTAACTCCAAGAATATATGCAGCCTCACCCATATCCTTCATAATCAATTTCTTCCTGTTGATTATACCCCTTCGCCACAAGGCGAGCCTTATGCCTTTCTATCGAGCCATCGCCCTTTCGCTTTATTTTGAGAACCTAGTTGTTCCCAATAGCTCTGCGTCCTTTTGGAAAATCAACCAGTTCCCAAACATGGTTTGACTTCACTGACTCCATTTCCTCTTTCATTGCATGAATCCATTTTTCCTTAATAGGGCAATTTAGAGCCTTATTAATATTTCTTGGCTCAACCTCATCTTGTGGAGCAACCATAAAAGCTTCCTTTCAATGTCAAAACATTGACGGGGAATGCTTTGGCAACTTGTTCACCGTATGGGAGATTGTACACTTAGCACATTTGTTCACCGTATGGGAGATTGTACACTTAGCACATCATTCCCCATCATGCTCCCACTTGGATTAGGTAATGATGATGTTGTCACATCAGGTGGTTGCAATTGAGAATGAGTTGAATTCAATTCATCACATCTCATATTACTCCCACTTGGACGAACTCCACTAACATCATTATCTTGATCCAAGGTTTCAAATAGGGAACAATCTTCCCTTATTTTGCCCTTCTTAGGAAATTCATCCACTAAGAATGTGACATCCCGTGATTCAAATTCAGTTATACTCCCACTTTCCTGCTCACCTATGAACACATACCCTTTCGAGTGTTCGCAGTATCTCATGAAAATACTCTTATTTCCTTTGGGACCCAATTTCCCAAACTTGTGAGAGGACTCATGAATATAGGCAGCACAACCCCATAGCTTAAGAAAACTTAAGTCCGGTTTTCTAACTGTCCATAACTCATATGGAGTGGAAGTAACTGATTTGGAAGGCATCCGGTCAAGTATATAGGTAGCAGTTAACAACGCATCACTCCGAAAAGTGATAGGTAAGTTAGCATGCACCATCATGGACCTAACTAGGGGTGAGCGGTTCCAGGTTCCGGTTCGGTTCCGTCTGGAACCTGGAACCTACCCTCGGGTACAGGTTCCTCAAAATGAGGAACCGGAACCTACCCGTGGGAACCGAGAACTGGAACCTACCCCCGTCACGGGTTCCGGTGGTCGGTTCCAGTTCCAACAGGTTCCTTTTTTTTTTTTTTTTTTGTTATTTTCATATTTGAACTATAACATATGCGCACGTTACCCAAAAAAAATATAACGTATGCGCACGTAAAAAAAAAACTATAACGTGCACGCACGTTACTAAAAGAAAATATAACGTATACGCACGTTACTAAAAAAAAAAAAAACTATAATGTACGTGTATACTACACGGTAACTTCCCATTGACATGTTATCTTGATACATTAACTTCGCACTGCACAACAATAATAGAATATAATTAGAAATTTCAAAACAAATAGCAAACTAGAAAGTAAAAATAAAACACCACTAGAACAAGAATGTCTAGAGGTACAAGTTTTGAAAAAAATTTCGATTAAACCCTTAAATGAACTCAGAAAATTCTGAAATTTGGACACGTTGTACTTAAGACCTAGAGGTACAAGTTTCATGAAGAAATCGTAGTCCAATTCGTTCTGGATTAAAAGATAAAATCGATTTACTTTTCCTATTCTCTACTTGCACAGTTTTTGAAAATTTTTTGGTTAAATAGGCAAATGAACTACAAAAATTACGAAATTTAAATATGTTGTAGGAAAGACATGAAGAGAGATATTTCATGCAGAACACATTTCCAAAAGAACCTCATACAAAATGATATAGTCCACGCATTGCAACTTACAAGATCCGAACACATCAGATTGCACAGTTTTAGAAACATTTCCGATTAAATACCCAGATGACCTTCAAAAATTATGAAATTTGACTATGTGATAGCCAAGACCATAATGTAGATACTTCATGAAAACATCGAACTCAAATTCGTCCTAGATAATTAAATATGGACGGTTAAAATCCCTGTTCGTAGTACCGTAATTCCAGATCTAACCATCTCCAAAGGACCACGATTTCACCTAGCTATTCTTGTTTTTTTCTCTAAATTTTTGATATGTGGTACCTCAGGATGTCCTTTACAAATTTTGTTAAGAAACCGAAGTGAAATTTCGACAAAAAGGTTGCCTTACAGTCCATGCATTCATCAAGGGTCGGTCCCAAAATCTCCAGATCCAGTCTTTCCAAAGAATAACGATTTCACCCACTTATACTTATTTGTTTTGTCCCAAATTTGAGTATGTTATATTCCAAGAAATCCTTTACAACTTTCATTTAGAGGCCAAAGCCAAACTTCAACTAGAACATCACATACAAGTCGCTAGAACATCCAAGGTCGAGCTTTTTCTGCCCTAAGTAACCGGTTCGGTTCGGTTCGAAACCGGTTCGGTTCGGTTCGAAACCGGTTCGGTTCCGGTTCGAAACCGGTTCGGTTCGGTTCGAAACCGGTTCGGTTCGGTTCGGTTCCGCTTGGAACCGGAACCGAACCGGACTCCCGGTTCCTAGAAAAAGGAACCGGAACCGAACCGGTCCCCCTTGGAACCGGGAACCGAACCGGACCCTCCTCCGGTTCGGTTCCGGTTCCGGGTAACCCGGGAACCGCGCTCAGCCCTAGACCTAACCATTTCCAGTAGGGTTCTGTTTCTTCTTTCCACAACACCATTTTGTTGAGGAGTATATGGAATAGACAACTATCTTTATATTCATTTTTCATCACATAATTTTCTGAACACATCAGATAAATATTCCCAATCTCGATCGGATGTCAATGCTTTTATTTTCTTGTCTAATTGATTTTTCTGCCAGGTTCATAAACCTTCTGAAACAACTTATACTTCAGATTCATGATAAATCAAATAGACATATCCGACTCGAGTATAATCATCTATAAAAAAGTGATGAAATAAACAGCCCCTTGCCTTCCTCTCACATTCATTGAACCACAGACGTCCAAATGGATTAAATGCAGAGGAAATTAAGCTCTTTTATCATTTTCAAATGGTTTCCTTGTCATTTTCCCTACTAGGCAATGCTCACTTATGGACAAATCGACTTTTTCAATATTGCCCAACAAGCCCTCTTTGGCTAGTCTATTCATATGTTGTTGGCCCATATGACCAAGTCTAGCATGCCACCATATTCACATCATTATCATATAAGGTAGAAGACGTGAAACAAGGGAATAACATATTGACATCATCACAGTCAATATTTAGTACAATAAAACCATTCAAAAGTGACCACAACCATAGTAGTTTGTATCTAAACGCAAATCTACACATTTATTATGGAAGTTCATACCAAAACCAAGCTTAACCAACATTAAGACAGACACTAAATTTCGACGAATCTCCAGAGCATATAGAACATCAATGGTGCGTCCACCACTCATGTTCAATTGGCAGGTGCCAATCCCTTTACTTCAGCTCTAGAGTTGTTTCCTATATGGATCCACTTAGTTCCAGTTGGTACTTGTCGGAATTCCACGAAGGATTCTCTATCCTTCTCTACATGGTCTGTCACTTCTGGATCTACAGTCCACAAAGGATTGGATTCAGCCAATAATATTGAACTTGACACATAAGCAAAGTTCTCAAATGTACAAGAGGTGTTGACCTTTTTAGGCTCACAACAATTGCGAGCATAGTGACCTCTATTGTCACAATTGTAACACCTCACCCTTAACATTTTCTTCACTTGAGGACGTTTTCCTCTCTTGTGTTGGTTAACTCTTGATTTCTTGCAGTAAGGACTTGATCCTTTGTATGCCTTCATATTGAACGAATCAATACGCTTGCGCTTAGAGCACAAAGCCCTTTCTAAGCTAGAATCAGCATTGCAAATATCTTTGTTCGGCTCAAATACCGTTAGACGGTCCTCTTCTAGCTCAAGGTGGCGCATGGCATCTTAAGATCTTCCATAACATGGTCAAGAGCTTCTAGTGCTTCTTGCTTTTCCAGCACATATTGAATCTTCTTATTCAATATTTCACAATTGTTACCGTTCATATCGGCAATCACGTTCTTAGTTCTTTGAACCATCGTTCGAACACATCGAGACATCCATGCACGAATAATTAATGCCTATCATTTATGCATCCCTATTTGCATAGACCCATCATATTAATAAATAATTTCAAGTAAGGCTTCAGAATCAAAAGGTCACTATGTTTCCAATCATCCTCTGAAAAATCCTAACTCAAAACTATCATTAATATGATTGTCATATGCAAAATCAATTCTATGAAGCTACAAAAGCTTCTAAAACTACCCATAGCTAATTACCCACAAAGAATCAACAATAATGAAAAGCAAATAAAATCTAATATCTAATAAAATAACAATGCTTTCACATAATACAACTATACATTACACTAAGCAATATATATACAGGGAAAAAATATCAACATGAAAAGAGATATTCACATCAAAAACATCTTAAATTAATCCAAGGGATAAATAGGGAATGACCCTTCTAATTTGTCATTTAAAACATCTCGAGAAAAGCGGAAGGCACATTTGCCAACCAAGGAAAAACTTTTGGAGAGCTTTCATGTCGCCACCAAGGCGCATTCTCTCGGCGCCATGTGGCGCTCAATCTAAGGGTTGAAGTTTTGGCCAACTCAATCCTATAGTCTCTCTTACAAAAGCTTCCACTAGCTTCCTATAATCCGGACCACGTTGACCTCCCATAGCCGATCCAACACTGCTTGCCATTCGGGTGGAAGAGTGTTTATCAAAGCCGGCACCTTTTCAAAGTCCGGCATAAGATAACCATTCCAGGATGATTTCCGTATCATCGATTGACCTTGATCACATGTGATACTAAATCACCGTCATGCCACCGATAATTAGCTAAATCGACATCAGCCTTTTAAGTCTTGCATTTCCCTCGTCCCTTCTCGGGCTCGCGGTATCTCGTGCATAACTCATTATAGTTCGCAACAAATGCAGAACTAAAATTGGATCAATTATAATCCATAATAAACATAAGGGAAAATACATAATTTTTCAAAATTCATGCAACAAATGCAGAATTAAAAAATGGATTACTTATAACACACATAGGCATGACCGAAAAAGAAACAAATCCTTTTTTTTTTTTTTTTTTTTTTTTTTTTTTTTTTTTTTCGGGTCAACGGTCAACGGTCAAAGTCAACGGTCACGGTCGGTCAACGGTCAACGGTCAACGGTCAACGGGTCGGGTCAACGGGCGCGCGGGTCGGACCGGACAGGCCGGGTCGGACCGCTCGCGCGGACCGACCGCACGAGCTCGCGCGTGCGGGGGCGCGTCACGCGGGCCGTCGGCGGCACGTGCCACGCACGTGGCCGGGCGACGTCACGCAGACGTCAGCTCGCACGTGCCGCGCGCGTGCCAGCGGGTCGGGTCGTCGGTCGGGTCGCCACCCGGCCACCGACGTCATCGCTGACGTCATCGATGACGTCATCCCGACGGTTATCGACCGTTGGATGACGTCACGATGACGTCATCGGGTGACGTCGCCACGCGCTGGCTCTCGCCGCCGGCCGGGCGTCTTTTTCGCCGTCGCCGGCGTGCACGTGCCGGTTCGTCACCGGCGCGTGTGGCACACGTGCTGGCGAAGCCAGCGCTTCCGGGCGCGTCGCGCCTACGCGCAGCGGCTTGCGGCCGCGCGTGTGGGCGCATGCGACGTCTCTTGGCGGCCGGCGACATGTCCCCGGACTCGTCTCGACGTCGCCTTTCTTCCTATGCCTTCAGATTTTTATTCCGACTTACGGAAACTCAGAAAAATGGCCGAACAGCGCTCGGGTGTCGGGATTTTTGCCCCGATCCGTACGGCCGAGAATTTCTTCGCGAAAATTCAATCAAAAAACATCAAATTGATCGGGAAAACGGTGAACTAGGGCTCTGATACCAATGTTGGGAATAACTGATCCCCAAAAACCGGATTCGACACTAAATCGAACCCCTAAATCAATGCGGAAGACGAAGCCCAGGAATTAACACGTATCACCGATCGTAAAGCACACCACGGATTCGAGCGTACCTTGTTAGCCACAGATTAAACACCGTCGTCAATGGAGGAAGAGAATCCGGTCGATGAAGCCTTGAAGGGAAGAAATTGGAAGCCGTATGCCTTTGTTCTTCGGGGGAGAGAAAACGCGGGAGAGAAGCGTACGTTATGTTTTTATCAACCAGTTCTATCTCTCTCTCTCTCTCCTCCCTTTTATACCTTCCCCTTCCACGGGCCCTATTCCCGTGGGCCGGGCCTTTTGGGCCCAGCATGGGCGGACGGGCCGTAAGCCCAATTCCAATAAATCCATCACAGGGAAATGGAATGGCGTGGAAGAAGAGAAGGGAGTTCCAAAGCGTTTTGGATATTTCATCTACTGTTCAACCTTAGCATAAGATCTCACGGGGAAGGAGGGAGAGGGCAAGAGCACTTTTTCGTGGATCTTGGTATGATTTTCGTCCTGGGATCTACTAGTTCAAGTGACTCGGATACACCTGCTTTTCAAAATTAAATTGAAAATTTAAAGACGGCACTAATCACACTGCAAATTTGGATTAAAATTCAGGACCACATTGGTACCAAAATGTTTTGAATATTCATCTGCATAAGCCTTCAAATAATACTATTCGACTTTAGCAGGGGATCCCACTAGGGGGAAGATTTTTTCATGGATACTAGTTCGCTTTCATCATGAGACTTAGCACACTTGCTTTCCAATAGTAAATTAAAATTTAAAAAGCGGCATTGCACGTTTGGTCAAAATTTATGAATAATATTGTATAAATTAAAAGTTTAGAGATGACTCTACACATTTAGAATGAATTTCATGGATGATTTGTCTGAGTATTCCCTTTCCAAAAGCATGTCCTCAAAGGAAAGCCGGAACAAGTGTTATGGATTATAAGGTCAGAAATCAGATGCAGGAGTTATAAGTTCGTTCGAAAATGAAACTCTAACTCACCAATGGGCTATTGCATATGGGTCATGGATAGAAAAATATAAGTACACGAGGCTCACATAATGAATAAAAAGTTAGAAAATAATGTTACATCCGTTATATGGAATATGAATGATTCGAAAGATATTTTCTTAAAAACGATCGTTCATATTACTTACAAAAATAAATGAACGAAAAATATTTCATCATCCACGAAAATGGTCATAAATAAGTTATTATGGATAATGAAATTTATTGGCTAATTATCTAAGACGACATAAATGATTATTTTATATGAAAATTATTTTCAAACAGTTTATTTTAACAAAACGTACTGAAAAAAAAAATTATTTTTGTAAGGAATTCGGTATCATGCTCGATACAACATGGCCCCCAGGCAGTGTGCCAAAAAAATAAAAACCACGTTGTCAATGTGAGACTCGCCATGACCCAAAAAAAAAGAAAAAAAAAACGTGAGACTCACGATATGGTGAGACTCACTCAGACGTCTTCTCTAATATTACCTTCGCGTGAAAGTGCCATGCAGTTTCGATCTGTATTTCACGTCGCAGTACGTTCCTCGCCTGTCTATGTCTCCCATGTCCGTAAGTGTTGCTGTTGATTGGCTCGACTTGCCACGTCACCCACTAATCTTCCTGGCAAAAATGATCTGAACAAAAAGATGGTGGCAAATGTACACGTGTATGTGATCCGGAAGCCAGACCGTAATTAGCCTGCTACCTTGTGGAGAATTCGCATCACAACTTGACATCACGACCCTTCACTTAAATCTAAGTTCCTCAGTCATCGGTCCCGAAGTCGAAAGTATTGGAATCCTCTAGCCTCCGGATCAATCTTCATATGGTAATGAAATAGGATCAGGGGTTGGTTCTATAAAATCTACTTTTCAACTTTCCATAAGTTCTAGCCCATTTTGATACAAATTATCTATTTAACTCGCAGATGCTCTCCCTATTCTGTATCTCCATCGATGTCTTGACAACGATGTACCGTTCATATGTTGTGCGGCCATCCTCGTTCGCTCGAATTTGATGATTTGGATAGAGGGGACTTTGGATTTAAGATGCCAATGGGGATAGAGTCTCATCCCTTTTCTTCGATGTGTAGGACTCGCAACACGGGCAAGATTGAAGTCGGGGAGAGTAAACTTCCTAAATATTGTTATGGAATATCAACTGTAAGTTCGTAATCATAAGGAATCTGTTAAAGAAAAGAAAATGAAAAATAAAAAAAAGGAGCACCAGTTTGGGCCAGCAAAACAGCTGGGCCGATGCGAAATATCTTTCAAAAAATTCAGCCTGTGCGACCCTACTTAAACTTTCAGGTATGTTCTTTTGGCATGCAGTAGTGTATAGCTGAATTAGGAATCCTCAGCTTTTCTTCTCCGAACCATCCTCGCACTTACTCGCAAGTTTCAACCAACTCGTGATTCGTCCGGCAGCAGTGACCAGCGATGACGCGTCCCATTAAAACAGCTTTTCCCTCAACTAGCCAAAAGAAGATAAAACAGACTACCGTTTACCACGGTTGACGCAGCTGGCAATTCTCGACCCGAACTCGACGTATTTTAAATGCGTCCAAAATAAGGAAAAATGTGAGTATCGACAGAAATCTGATGACGACGCGCACTTATGATGGCACGTTTTGAGGCGATTGCGAAATTCGAATGCGAAAACTGCGCTCGCTCGCTAACGCCAGAAGGAAGGGGGAAAAATCTCTGTGCACTCATGGTGAAATTGTCCTCTTCTTTCTTTTTGTCCTGAACCTGCTTATTAGCGGATTCCGAATGGGCATGATTAGGAAAATATAAAGTTGATTTAAATTGGATAAGGATCATATTTCACGGCAAACTTCACCGGTAAAACCAAGTATCCTTGACCTTAATTTTTAATATGGGGGGATCAAGAGCCTATCTGATTACACATGGACATTCCGTCAGAATTTAAAACATTATCAAGTAAATGGATCAATCTTGAGTATTGCGGAAGTTTTGCGAGATTCAAAATGTCCGAGCTACAAATTACAATTAAATTTTAAAAAAAAAAAAGTAATTCGAGATGTACCCTAAAGGGCCAGAGTTTAAGTTAAAAGAATAAAAAGAGGAGTACTAAAAATTCCATCACGGATAAATCATTTAGTTCTCTTTTGAGAAAAGATGAGGGTGGATGACGAAAAAGAGGTGGTCCTGCTGGAGACGGGGAGCCCGCTTTCTTGGCTTCCTCAATGCCCTTCGAAAGGAATTTCCTTTCGTCAAGGAATCGATCTCCATCACTTCAGCTCCAATCCAGTATGGTCTTTCGGGATTATTACCCACGAAAAAAAAAAAGGGAACTACACCCAACGTCTCACACTCGAAATCATAATCCGACTTTGACCAAAATAAAATAAAAATAAATCCTAAGCTGACCCCAATACCTTCGACTTTTAAAATGTCGCTGGAGCTCCCAAATTTGGACCAGTTCGATAGAAAAAAAGAAAACACTAAATTTCTGTCTCTGATACGTGCCAAACAAATTGGACGCGCGGGATACTTTAACCCATCGTGTTACCGAAGTAACGTACTGCGACGTGAAATACAGATTGAAACTGCATGGCACTTTCACAAAAACCCAAAGGTCTTGGAAGTAATCAAAAAGGCAACAGCGCTCGTGCGTGGGATGTCATGAGAGTTTCGCATTAATCAAATCTCAGAGGGACAAAAGAGAACCGAGAGCTCCATACTTTTCAACGTCTGCATCGGGGATTTTGCTGCTCGAAAACATCACAGGTCACTTAGAATTCGAACTCAGGGTTTGAACGATAGGTATGATGGCGTGGGAGAAGGGAAGTATGTACCAGAGCGTTTTGGATATTTCATCTGCACGAGCATTCAGAGAAGTGCGGTTCGACTTTAGCACGGGATCTCATTAAGAGAGAGAGAGAGAGAGAGAGAGGGCAGAAGCACTTTTTTTGTTTATCCTAATGCGGTTTTTGTCAGGGGACCTACTAGTTCGAGTGCCTCCGCATGCTTGCTCTCCAAAATTAAGTTAGTAATATAGGGGTGCCATTACATATTGGATCAGTTGATCATATTGGGTACCAAAGTGTTTTGGATATTCATCTGCATAAGCCTTCAGATAGTACCATTCCACTTTAGGGGATAAAGAGAGAGCATTTTTGTTTTTGTTGCATGTGCTACCTAGTTTGAGTGCCTTGGACAAGCTTCCTTTCCAAAAGTGGATTAAAATTTTAGAGATGACGCTATACATTAGAATCAAAGTTCAGGGATCACATTAGGTATCGAAGCATTTTGGATATTTATATGCATAAGCTTTCATATTGTACCATTCAACTTTAGCATGGGATCCCACCGAGGGGGAGAGAGAGTGCTCTTTTTTCGTGGATCCTAGTATGCTTTCACTGTGGGACCTAGTTCAAGTGCCTCAGATGCACTTGCTTTCCAGGAGTAAATTAAAAATTAAGAATTATATTGTGTAAATTAAAAGTTTAGAGACAACTTTACATGTTTAGAATGAAGGTTTGGAACAATTCGTGCTAGTATTTCCTCTCCAAAAGCATGTCCTTGAAGGAAAACCAAAATGCCCATTACGAATTTTGAATGCCTGAATTATAAGATAGGATATTAGATGCGTGAGTTAGAAATTCGTAGAGAGATGAAACTCTATTTCAATCATAGAAAAATATACGTGCACAAGGATTGCGTAATAAGGTTGCGTCCGTTTCATAGTAGACGAATGATTCAGAAGATATTTTCCCAAAAAAACCTTCAACTTCACCCAATGTCCCACGCCCGAAATCCTAACCTGACTTTGACCAGAAAAAATATATATAAAAAAATCCTAATTTGACACTAAGGATGCGAATGATAAAAATTTTGGCCAGAAATTGATTTCTCAATTTCTATTCCATGAACGAGTTTCTTAACAAAGAAACACATTTGATAACGATTCAAAATTTCTAATTCTAAAGTAAAAATTCGTTTGATAAGAGAAATATAATTTCTATTTCTAGGAGCGGCAACGGTCGGCATTCGGTGGCCAAAGTTTGACGTCTGGTGATTGGTGTCCAACGTTCGAAAATCGACGGCGGGTGGTTGAAGTCCAACGTCCGAAGTCCGGCGTCTGGCGTCCGTCATCTAGACGCCGGTGACCGGTGGCTAGCAGCGGATGGCCAATAGCTGGAGTTCGATGGTTAGCGGCGGGGGCCAACGGCTAGAGTTCGATGGCTGGCGGCAAGTGGCCAATGGCCGAAGTCCGGCTGCCGGTGACCAGCAGTTGTCTGTGGGTGGCCAACGACCGGAGTCCAACGGTCAACATCCAACGGCCAATGGTGACCAACAGGCGGTCTGCGGTGGGCCTTCGGTATCCGGTGGTTGGCGCTAAGCAACCAACGACCAATAGGCATCCAACGTCCAGCGACCGGTAGTCGGTGACGAGCGGCTAGAGTCCGGTGGCGAACGGCCGGCGTTCAATGGGCGACGAGCGATGATGAGAGTGAACGATAAAAAAAATTTTGATTTCTCATTTCTATTCTAGAAATAGAAAAATAAAAGTTTTAACTTCTAATTTTTACTTAAAATCTATTTTTGGAATAGAAATTTGTTCCAAAAATAGAAAAATGAAATTGCGTTACCAAACGAATTTCGATTTCAAATCTGTTTCGGGGAATAGAGAAACAAAGAAATAGAATAATAGAAACGTAGTCATGCGCACCCTAATACCTTCGACTTTCTAAAATGTTGCTAGACCTCCCAAATTCGGGCCGGTTCGACAGAAAAAAGAAACGCTAAATTTCCATCTCTGATTCCTGGACGTATGAAACAAATCGGATACCTTAACCCGTCATGTTATCGAAGCAACGTATTGCCACGTGAAGTACAGATCGAAAGTGCATGCACTTTCACAAAAGCCCGAAGTTCTTGGAAGTAATCAAAAAGGCGACAGCACGCAAGCGGTGTATGGCATGAGAATTTAGCATAGATCAAAATCTGAGAGGGGAAAAAAGGACATGAGAACTCCCATCTTTTTCAACGCCTGCGTCGTGGCTTTTGCTGCTTGAAAACGTCAGTATACTTCGCCTCTCTGCAAATGAGATGATCGAACTCGAAGCTTGAATAACAGGGAAATGGAATGGCGTGGAAGAAGAGAAGGCAGTTCCAAAGCGTTTTGGATATTTCATCTACCGTTCAACTTTAGCATAAGATCTCAAGGGGAGAGAGGGAGGGAGGGAGGGAGACGGCAAGAGCACTTTTTTCGTGGATCTTAATATGATTTTCGTCCTGGGATCTACTAGTTCAACTGCCTTGGATACGCCTGCTTTCCAAAATGAAATTAAAAATTTAAAAGCGACACTAGTCACGTTGCAAATTTGGATCAAAATTCAGGACCACATTAGGTACCAAAATATTTTGAATATTCACCTGCATAAGCCTTCGAATAATATTGTTCAACTTTAGCACAGGATCCCACCGGGAACCCGGGGGGAGGGGGGGGGGAAGATTTTTTCGTGGATACTAGTTCGCTTTCGTCATGAGACTCAGCGCACTTGCTTTCCAATAGTAAATTAAAATTTAAAAAGCGGCAATTGCATGTTTGGTCAAAATTTATGGATAATATTGTGTAAATTAAAAGTTTAGAGACGACTCTACACACTTAAAATGAGGTTCATGGACAATTCATTTGAGTATTCCCTTTCCAAAAGCATTTCCTCAAAGGAAAGCCGGAACAAGTGTTATGGATTATAAGGTCGGAAATCAGATGCAGGAGTTACAAATTCATTCAAAAATGAAACTCTAACTCACCTATGGGCTTATTGCATATGGGTCATGGATAGAAAAATATAAATACACGAGGCTCACATAATGAATTAAGAGTTAGAAAATAACGTTACATCCGTTTTATGAAATTTATTGGCTAATTATGTAAGACGACATGAATGATTATTTTTTACGAAAATTATTCTCAAACAGTTTATTTTAACAAAACGTACTGAAAAAAAAAATTATTTTTGTAAGGAATCTAGTATTGTGCTCGATACAACGTGGCCCCCAGGCTGTGGGCCAAAAAAATAAAAACCACGTCATCAACGTGAGACTCACCATGACCAGAAAAAAAAGAAAAGAAAACGTGAGACTCGCCATATGGTGGGACTCACTCAGACGTCTTCTCTAATATTACCTTCAGGGGACCTACTTATTTTCGATGTTGGTACCCAAACAGTAATTTTTATTTAATAATATAAAAAAATTTCAAATTGATATATTAATTACAAACATGTTTCATAATCTAAGATAATTTGTGATAAATTTACTTTCCATTAAATTTCTTTGTCAAATTGCGAAACAAAATGATATATGATAGTGGATGTATATACAGGTTTGGGATTTTACCCTTCGTTTAGTTTTTTTCTTCATAATATAAATTTAATTTAACAGAAATTGACAGAATATAAATTTATCACAAATGTATTGGATTGTAACTCTTTTAGTAATAAAAAAATTAGTTTGAGGTAAATTTGTTAGAGTTTTTTTTTATTTTCTTTTTTGGTCATATTAAGGTACATTCATGGTTAGACAAATAACATGTTTAATTGTATATATCTAACATTTGTATCCAAATTGGAAAACCCAATTTGGGAAAGCTTACTCTAGGTAGGAAACCACTACAATTAGGAAACTAGGCTCAAATTAGGATAGCTCGAATTAATAAGCCAGCCTGGATGAAGTTTCCTTATGAATTTAAATTACGAAATATTCGAACTTGGAAATCTACTCAAACTATGAAAATTTTCAAATTAAGACACTCGCTCAAGCCTGTAAACCTACCACGTACTCAAACTAAAAAAAAACCTATTTGGATCAAGTTGAGGCCTTTAACATTTATAAGCGAGATCTCGGTAACCAAAAAAAAAAAAAAAAAAAAAAAAAAATGATTGCTTGCAACGTATGAGATTTGAGCGAGATTCTCTAGTTTTCAAATGGCGAATAATAATTTATGCTCAATTTCGAGAGTCGTAAGTCGTCTAATGAATTATCACATTTTTTCTCTTTCTCGGGCAAAGCAAAATACTCAATAGATTATCGTGCAAATCAAAGATAAAAAGACAATCCACGCGGAGTCTTGAATAAAAAATTATCACGCGGTCTCCAAATTTAAGATTAAGGTCGCGGATTCAAGGGGACGGAAGGTTCGAAAGAGGGAAAATCTAGATGGCGTTAACCACCCTTTACTGGATGGAATCTCGATACGCTCCAACTCCTCTTTCCTTACACCGCGAATCAAATCTGTTGTGTTTTTGAAGGTTTTCTAGCGATTCTGTTGGCAAGACGTCGTCGTCCTCTTCCGCCAAACTCCCCCTTGTATAAAGCGGACCGAAGAATTATCTTCCTGGTCAATTTCGCGCCCCCCCCCCCGAGAAAAAAAGCAAGCAGCCATAAAAGAGCGTGAAGAAGGAACTCAACCAGGTCCGTATCTCTCTCTCTCTCTCTCCTTCTGTCTCTCCTTTCTCTCTCCTCTGCGACAAAATTAATGGCGACCAAAGCGACCGTCGGGTTCGGAGCAGCTTCGCTTCCCTCGGGAAAATTGATTTCCTCGAAGTTTCCGTACCGTCGCCTTCTTCCGCGAGTTTTCTCGCGTGTTTTCGTTTATAGTCTCATCGTCCGCCCCATCGTAGAGCATCCGCAGTGATCTTCGTCGTCTCGCCGTCCTTCCGCCGCCGCTCCGTCGTCGTCGAGGTGATCGCAGGTATTAGTTCCCCGCGCTCCGTCGTCGTGGTGTTCTTTTTCTCCGGCGATCTCGTCCGTTTAGGGATCGGATTTCGCCTCCAGTCTGGCCGGTTCGATTGGAGTTTTCCGGCGCTTCGGACGGTACTGGCGCCCCCAAAACGGCGCGAGAATTAGGGCTTTTTTTTCGGGGGGCACGGATGTTGTTTCGTAGATTGATTGGAGGCATTGCTTGTGGCGGCGCGATTACCGCTAGTGGAGTCGAGTCCGGCCGGGGCCGAAACTTGAGTGTTAACCGGTTTTTTTTTTAAGGTTCATCACCTTTCGTCGTTCCATGTGCTTTGACAATTTCGCTTGCTTTTGGCTCTGGTGTGGTGAAGTTTTTCCTTCGTCTATTTCTGTGGCTAGGGGCAGGTTCCTCGTGAAAATTAATAAATTATTATCTGTCAACTAGTGTAGTCTGTATATTATTCGAAAGCGAAATCCAGGAATCGAGTGTCCTTTCTCGTCTGTTTGGGTGTTGTGTGGACAGTTAATTAGACATATATAATAATTACGTATTCTGTTCTTTAGTCTTTGCCGTCTTCGAATTTTTTTTTTGTTGCCGTGGGGGAGGGGGGGATTCCAGGCTGTCCTTTTCAGTAGTTGTTAATTGGCGATTTTTCTTATGGATGCTGTTCTCAATTCGATATTTAATGGCCCAAGGAAGAAAGGAAGGTATATAATGCTTATCCTTGACCTGTTGGCCGTTGAAATTTCTCCACGCCTCCATGAATTGTTGGCTGGCGCATCTTGTCACTTTACTAAAATGGTCCTTACCGGTGCGATTGACGATTGCTTGTTTGATGGAATCATCTCTTATCTCCTAGTTCTGTTCAACTATGGCCTTACAAGAAAGATAATGGCCGACAGATATCCTATTCTTTGAAAACTATTTTCCACTACTCTACCCCCTGCATTAGAGTCAGATCCAGCGTGGGTTGTTTGCCGGCCTTTACCTTCATTCACTTTGTTGTATAGGAGGTGAGTGAGATGTTTCTCACTGGAGGTGGTCCAAGGTACATAAGGTACATGTCATATACGATTTAGATATTTGTCTTAAGCTTCAACGTGGAGTGGAGTGATATGCGGGGTCTTTAGAACTTTATCTAAATAGTCATGTACAATTTAAATATTTGTCTTAAGCTTCAACGTGAAGCGATATGCGGGGTCTTTAGAACTGTATTTAAGTAGTCATTGATTGGGTGAAATATAGCAGTTTTTAACTCCACTGAATCTGAACTGGTTGGTTTGACTATCAAGTTAGATTTGGGTTTGGTATGGGAAAGCCACGTATGAGAAACTGACTGCACTATATGTTTCGCATTTATATCCTTTTAAAGTTTGTAAACGATATCCTTTCCTCATAGTAAGGATTTAGAATCGTCTGCGGCTTCTTTAACAAGGCCATTTTTTTCATGAGTGGTAGATTTTAGTGTTTGTGGTGTCTTGCAGGTACTTTTGCACAGATTGAGCTTTTAGCTTGTAGTTACATCTTTGCAGAATCAACCAGTGTTGGTGATTTATTGTTGAAATGATCTCTCTCTCTCTATCTCTCGCGCGCGCGCATGCGTGTGTGCCCAGAGACAGTCACATCTCACTGCTTGTGTGCATGCTTCTTTTCCTTTTTGTGTCACAGATGAAATACTTGTGTCAATTTGACTCCATCTGTTGGCAGGCTACATGCTGTGTGTAGCTCGTTTAACTCGTCTATATCTCTATCAGCTCTTCCTTTTTGATCATTAAGAGTCCCAACCATTAGATCGTTGCATTGTAGAACAGAGAAATGGGACAAGCATTGGGATGCATTCAGGTGGACCAGTCAACTGTAGCTATCAAGGAAACTTTTGGCAAGTTTGATGATGTGCTAGATCCTGGATGCCACTGTTTGCCCTGGTGCTTGGGGAGCCAGGTGGCTGGTCACCTCACTTTACGTGTACAGCAGCTGGATGTCCGGTGCGAAACTAAGACAAAGGTACGATAGTTATTTAACCCATCTGAGTATGAGAAAATATACCTTTGTTCAATCTGTATTCATTTGAGAAGTTGGGAATAGTTTTCTTAAATTTGAGTTGAAGATGTTTTAAGTTTTCTCAAAATAATTGGTTTTTCTGATGTCCTTTTAAGTATCATCACTTAAAAGAACCAATATAGGGAAGTTCACCATTCTATGCTTTGATTTTAATGTTTTGGCAGATCTATGGCATACAGAAACATGAAGTTACAATTTTATATTTCCACCTATGCTTTTACGGTTCTTATTCATAATGCAGTATGACCTCTCTTTGTTGTTTCAGGAGTGACCTACACTATTTTTAAGAGTGGTGACTATGAGATAATATTCACAATGCATAGATACATGTTTTCCTGGTTCTTGTGGAAGTTGATTAGGTGGTAGCATAAGCATGTGCGTTGGCCAGAAGCTTTGGCTTTAGAATTGGCACCATTTTTATTTGTTGTTAGCTTCATTTTAGAAGCATTAAGCAAGGTGCGAGATTAGAAAGGGAAACAGCTCAAAGCCCAACAGAGAGCTCATTGACATCAAATTATTTATATGTTGATAGACGACTTTATTTCCAGGATAATGTCTTTGTCACTGTGGTTGCGTCCATCCAATATCGAGCACTGGCAGAAAAGGCATCTGATGCTTTCTATAGGCTCAGCAACACCAGGGCGCAGATTCAAGCCTATGTCTTTGATGGTATGGGCTATATATGTATGAGTTTGACATTATGAAGCATGGGGCACATAAGATAATCCCAAATGTATCTCTGGTACAAGAGGCAATGGTCACGTTGGTACTCTGGTTTCACAATCCACTTTGAAGTTGAACATCTCTTTTGAGCTATTTCTGATATCTGACACGGCAGCGTCAAGCTTTTTCAAAGAAGAGGGATAATAATTATTCATACACATGAAGAGAGTATTTTCATAGAAAGTTAAATTGGTCTTTTTTGTTATGTTTCTGTGAGTTGCTAACTATCACCTCGATATATAAATCCTCCTTTTTCTGAGTTGATTTTTTGGAAGACTTATTTGGAGCTGAATGTTTATTGAAAGTTCTTCCTCCAGCATTTTAGCAACATGATACAACATAAATATCTTCAGTATATGCTAGTGAAAAGAGACTTCCCCTTCCCTCTCTTTTCTGTGGTCATTTCGACCTTTTCATTTTTATGTTGAGGCAACAGAAGTAATCAGAGTATTCACCAAAAAAAAAAAAAAAAAAAAAAAAAAAAAAAACAGAAGTAATCAGAGTTTGAGCTAGTTTGCTTATCTTCTCTGTTTCATGAAGCATTGTTTAAGTGCATATTTGATATGAATATTCATTTGCATATCTTGGGATCTTAACATGAAATCTTTGAATGCACTAAATTATTGGCCATATTGTTTGCTTTGGAGTAATTATTGCTTCCTCATGCCAGTATGCTTGAATGTCAGAGTTGGGGCAGAAATGACTTCTTTTATTTTTTATTTTTGGCTCAGTCATTCGTGCAAGCGTTCCCAAGCTGGAACTTGATTCGACATTTGAACAGAAGAATGAAATAGCAAAAGCTGTAGAGGATGAACTTGAGAAGGTATGTCTTATCACTCAGGTACTCCTTAATGATTTTGTTGAAGGGGACTGTGTTTCATTTGTCTATTCTGCACTTGCAGGCTATGTCAGCTTATGGATATGAGATTGTTCAGACTCTAATTGTTGATATAGAACCAGATGAGCATGTGAAGCGAGCAATGAATGAGATAAATGCAGGTAGATCCCTGATTTCTTTTATGATGATAGGATGTTGCATTTTTCTTTTACTTAGTTTACAGGTGTGCCATACTAACATTGTTTCTTTAGCCCTACTGAAAAGTAAAAGTTTTCCCCCGCAGACAAGTTCCTGCAGAATCATTAGCTCCTGTCAGATATATGTTTAAGCAATATGAGAGTTTTTGTTTTTAACCTTACCCACAAAATTTAAGAGGTTTAAATATCTAGTGTGCCAAGGTAG
This sequence comes from Eucalyptus brandiana, assembly GCA_014182725.1. Lineage (NCBI taxonomy): Eukaryota > Viridiplantae > Streptophyta > Magnoliopsida > Myrtales > Myrtaceae > Eucalyptus > Eucalyptus brandiana. The sequence continues at coordinate 40,325,594 of CM024674.1, forward strand.
GCAATTCTATTGGTTTATTTCCAGACGAGGATTATCTAATGTGTTTCACTATTGTGTGTTTCCTGGAGAATTTCAGGTACATTCTCAACCATTGCAAGACTGGGATTAATTGATTTACATTTTTAATCTAAATTGCGCACACATGATGTTGGCGTCAACTTCCAAATGCAAAGATAATTCAAATACCGTTGGTTTGGCTGCTGAATGTGCATTAGAAAATATCTTATAAATCTAGCTTCTGTTGACAATGTTCTAATGCTGACCAAGATTCCCTTTGTAGTTAGGTTATCGAATAACATCTATCTGAACAAAAATAATGTGGCACAAGTAGATTAATGGCATTCATGTGTTTTATGTAATTATCAGCTGCACGATTGAGAGTGGCCGCAAATGAGAAAGCTGAGGCAGAGAAGATACTGCAGATCAAGCGAGCTGAGGGAGATGCAGAGTCCAAATACTTGGCTGGACTTGGGATAGCGAGGCAGAGGCAGGCTATTGTGGATGGTCTGAGGGACAGCGTGCTGGCTTTCTCCGAGAATGTTCCGGGAACTTCATCAAAAGATGTCATGGATATGGTCCTGGTCACCCAATACTTCGACACAATGAAGGAAATTGGTGCATCTTCGAAATCCAGCTCTGTTTTCATCCCACATGGTCCTGGCGCTGTGAGAGATGTTGCGGTCCAGATCAGGGAGGGTCTCCTACAGGCACATGCTGCGCAGTAAGTCCGAGCACATATAGGGGGATGTGGTTTTCACTCAGTGAATGCTATGGTAAATAAGTATGAGATTATATTGTTCTTTTCCGTTGCCGTATGTTTTTTACCTATCCAAGTCAAAAAGAGTTGAACTGTCGATCTGGTCATATTATTTTAGGAGAATGTATTACATAATTTCAATAATATTACAATATTGGTGGATATACTAAGAATGTTGTCTGGAGGCTTCTCTTATGCTATATTCTATATTTGACTGGTGGATTTTTCGTCTTTATAACGCGATAAATCTGAAGCGGAGGCGAGGTACGATGTATTTGCCTTCACAGCATGCGGAAGTCTTTATCTTTAAAACGTCATCTCCAATGGCAAACGCGAACGTTCATTTAGGGGGCTAACGTGTGGAGGGTTTCTTGTTCACTAACCAAGTGGGGGCTCATAGACGTTACTCTTCAAGCTAAGGGTGCGTTTGGATGGGCATTTAGAAAGCCCATCCAGCCCCCAAAGCCCCTTCAGCTAAGGTACTGAAAATACACTTTTTCAGACTAAAACCGCCGAGATCTCCTGCATGTGGACGAAATCCGCAGCGCTTGTCCAGAGTACCGTTGCACGCCGGGCGACCTCACGTCCCCTCACCCCTAGAGAAAACCCTACTTTGGCGTCGACAGTGACAGCTTTACATCGGCATAGAACTACGATGACAATAAGAAGTGACAAACGTGTTCATTCCAAGGACAAATCAGGAGTACAGCCAACGTCCGAGGCATTGAAAATGGGATGAATGGGAGAACTGGAAAAAAAGAAGGAAAATGACCGCATAGGATTTGTGTGGCCAGCTCGAATTATTTTATACAGTCCATGGCCACCAGACATGAAACCAAACTTATGGGAAAAGTTAAATCAGGAAAGACAAGATACACATGTCCGGTTCTAACCCCTACCTTATTATCTCTCCACCGAACTGAAACGGCGCTTTCTTTTGCTTTTTTTTCTTTTCCGAGGAATAACTGAAACGGAGTTTTTCACTCGTAAAATGAGGTGACGCTACTCCACTCTATGGCTTCAAAGCCAAGGCCAGCCCAATTTTGGCGCTCTTCTCGATGGCTCTCGTGTCGACCTCCCCTGAGATAGTGAACAAGGATTTTGGGCGCCACTCGTGCTGGATGAGAGCGCTCGCCCTGCCATAGTTGTTCACCCGAGCCTTCACGTTGGTCAATGGGTCCAGCGCGTGCTGAGTGCCGATGGTGAGCATGTTCTCGTTGCTCGAAAAGCTGTGAGACAGCTCTGCCCCAACGGCAGTGCTGGTAAGTGGGCTGACCGTGTGGTAGTAGGAAGCACTGAGGGTATCGCCCTTATCATTCCTGTATATGCAAAACAATATTGCCATCAGTGATGCAAGAAAATCGTAACACTACCCATACAGATTGATTGGTGACAGCAAATTAAACATGTAATGCTAAGTAACACTGCTGCAAGCAAGCAATTAACACTTCCCAGACAGCTGTCTATGTTAGTAAAAACTAGATCAAAGAGATAAATCCACTTGTCCATAGTCCCATGAACGGTCACAAGTCATTGAACCCAACTGTATAAGGTATTTATCCAAAAATGATGAATTGATGATATGTACATGAAAATGGATGTGGCAAGGGCGCAAATAACCATTTTTTCCGGTTTCAAGAACTCACAATGTCAAGGATGCAATAAGATCAGAATTCGTGAAGCTAAGCCCAGCATTGCACTTAGTAAAGTTTCCAGTGGCAGTGTCGAAGGACAGATCAGTTCCGAGGGCAAGAAGGTTGTTTCCAACCACTCCAGAGAAATTAACAATGGGATTTGCAGTCAACCCTATACTTGTGCTTATCCCAGCATATTCATGCTGGTATTGGAGTTCCACCTATTATAATAAGACCATAGATTAGATTGAGAAGCATCCAATTTACACGAAAAACAAAAGACACTGAAAAGAGATTGAGAGAGATAACACTTTTAGAGCAAATGAAAAAGGTTCTCACCTTACCAGATCTCTGGTCAGGAACAATAAAGCTAAATATTGTCTTGAGCCCAGGAGCAGGTTCGTCAACAGTAATGGTGGTAAGGAGCTACATATGCACAAAACAAGAATAGAAAACAGTTCAACATTCACAATCCAAATGATCATAATTATTCACACGAAAACAATAATTGAACATTGCTATCCATAGAGAGAACGATGATCCACATGGAAAGTCTGCATTCTCTCTCTCCCACCCACGCTTGCACGCATGCACAGATTCACAGGAAAATTAACTGATAATGCCCTTAAGGGTTTAGACACTAACGTTGGAGTTGGTGTCCACTTTCACATCGGTGGTGATGTTCTTGTTCTTCAGCTGAGTGCTCACATCAGCCAAAAAAAACTCTCCTTTCTTGATTCCCGTAGAAGTGAGTGCCTGAAATACAATAACAAGAGAATGATCAAACACACTACTCATGTGCAGCTTAGCTGAAGTGCTATAGTAAGCTAGTATTTTGCAAAATGGGCACACCATCAACCTCAGCCAGAATAAGATCAACCTTAAAACCCCCCCACACACACACACACACGGCATCAACAAATGCCAACATAGTTTAGATATATCGCCCATCTATATTCTCATATGTAATTTTTTGACAAGGCCTTAATTTGCTGCTAAAACTAGATACATCATGATAGGCCATACAAAGACGAAATTTAATGCAATAAAGGTAGTTACACCAGGGAAAAAGAGAATCTCAACATGCAACATCCTCCCATTTGATGGCTTGAATAGAATGGAAGAACAACACCTTTGTCCCAAGGATAACCCCTCAAGCTGGCAAAAAGACTCTAAACGAAAAAAAAACATGAAAGATTGTGGTGTTGCTTGGTTTAAAAGTCAGTATTGCTTTCAGCTTTAGAAAGACAAGGCAACTTTTGAAAATGACTGAACGTTGCTAAACACAAAAACCAAGAGATTCAACCTCACTCGAACACGAAACTCTCATTTCGCTTAATGGATTATCACAAGCCATTTTACAAATGGATAGCAAAGCGATTATCTAAAGCTGAGACATTTACAATTCAAAGGCAAAGTTGGTCTTTCTGGTAGCAAGCGAACCACTAAACCAAAATCGATCGATTTGCCATAATCCGTGCATGGTCTAACAATTCCAAAAATATCATTTCATTTCTCTCAAGACTCATCAAAACATCAAGCAAAAAGTCACAGATACCCTCGCCCAACATGCCTAAACTCCAACCGACACGAAGGACGCAATCCACCGCACTCCTCGATAATCGGATCACAAGTTCCTCAAAAGAATCAGAACACGGACCGAAACGGAACAGAAAAACCGACAGCGAATCCAATACAAATATTCAATCCATCTACTCGGCTCAGCAGCCACACAGTATAACAAAATAAAAAAATAAAATAAAAAACAAATTCCAGTATATCCACGTCATAATCAGCTCAGGAGAGCTGAAACAGAGCGGCGATTCGAGAAACGTACGGAGCTCACTAACGAAGAAAGGGGAACTTACGATTCCGGTGGAGGTGTAGGTAGTGATGGTGAACTTGTGGTCGCCCTGGTAATCCTTGTAGAGAAGATCTGCAACTCAACACAAATCGCGCGTGCGCACCACGCGCGCAACAAGCTATCAGCTCCAAGCGAGCGGGCCACAGAAAAAGCAACAAGAAGAAGAAGAAGAAGAAGAAGAAGACGACGAAGCACGCGAAGAAAGAGAGCTCAAGAGCGAAGAAGGGACGAGACGCGCCTCTGGCCTTCTTGCCGATGTCGGAGTAGAGGCCGGGGCCCTTCGCCATGATCGAGCTGCCGGATTTTTTCCTTCTTCGTTTCCCGAGAAAATGGAGGATGCGAAAATGGAAGGCGGCCTCGACGAGGAATCTCTCTCTCTCTGTGTCGCTCGCTGCGAAAGGGGAGGCCGTTCGGTGCGGGTGTTTTTATCGAAAGGAACCCTAAAATAATAATAAATGGGGGAATGGGAATAGTCGGGATTTTTATGGTGAGGCGCGATGTGGAGCGTCGGATGAAGAGATTCGCGATCCGCGGCCGTCGATGCGAGGCAGGAGGGAGATGGAGAGAGAGAGAGAGAGAGACGGTACAGGGGGTCGTTGAATGTCGCGGGGCTTGGGAATCAAGACAGCTGTGGGGGCATATTCGCCCTGCTGCCCCCCCTCCCGAGCCTCTCTCGTTTTTTAGACAGCGTTTTTCTCATGCTTCGACCGCCGAAAAAAAGAAAAATAATAAATCCATTAATGATGTTATTTTTCGTCTCCCTCGGACTTCGGTTCTTTTCCTATTTCTGCGATATCCAAAATGCCCACGACAGTTTTAAAAGGGAAAAAGAACAACACCAAAAGAAAATAGGGGAATCGAGCTTACCGGTCGGACCGGTTTGATTGACAGCAGTTCCGAGAACAATCCCACTCGCGACACGTGTCTCGTGGGACTCACAATTTCAGACGCCCATTTTGAAAATTTTCATGTACTGTAGCTTCTGGAGAGAGGGTTTTCTGTCGCGCGGGTTCTTCTTTGCGCCTCTCTCTCTCTCTACCCTCGCTCTCTCTCCCCGACGAACTCCCTCTCTCTCTCTCTGCCCTCGCTTTTTCCGACCGGCGAACCACCGCGAGCAACCGACGAACCAAGAGGACACCGACGAGACGACCGCGAGCAACCGACCGGCCTGCGACCTCCCTCTCTCTCTGCCCTCCCTCTTTCCGACTGACCGGCGTGCGACCTCCCCCTCTCTCTGCCCTCCGGCGTGCGACCTCCCTCTTTCCGACCGACCGGCGTCCGACCTCCCTCTCTCTCTGCCCTCCCTCTTTCCGATCGGCGAACCACCGCGCCGCCCCTCTGGCTCCGCTTCCGGCCCCGACTCATCCGTCCCTTACTCTTTGTCTCTCCTCGCGTCTCTGTCTGCCCTCCCTCTCTTCGACAGCGAACCTCCGCGTGACCGGCGAACCACCGCGCCCCCCCTCCCGCTCCAGATCCGGCACCGGCTTGTCCAGGTAATTTCTCGCTTTCTCTTTTCTCTCTTTCTCTGTCTGACGGGGTGACGGAAGGGATTTTATAGGAGTTCAGCGATGCCTGACGTGGGTAACTTTAGTTGGTGCGTTCTGCTATGTTTTACTTATTTTGCTAAATGAAAGAGGAGATTTAGTGCAATGCATTTCGCTTACTTTATCTCACTGTTTGGTATAGACCTATGCGATCTCATGATGATGATTTTTTTTTTTTGGATTTTAACTTTCTCTGCATTTAACTTGGTCCCAAAGATGTCCCGCCTAGAAAACGAAACATAATTGCAAAGAAGGAAATAGAAAAAGGAAATAAGGAAGAGTTACAGATAGTCATTGAAGAATGCAAAACAGATATCCCCTGAGATCAGAACTGGCCATCCTTCATGAGCTTACTTAAATATTATCTGGTGACAAACTAATGTGAAGTTATAAAAAAAAATAAAAAATAATAATAGTTGGAATTTTGGGTTGAATAAGCATCAAGAACTGTCACTGGTTAAAAAAAGTCTGAGAGATTTAGACCCAAGTTGTTGGTTACTTCATACACTCCTTGATTGGCGTTATGTCTCATGGAAATTGCCTGCTTTCATATTCAAGGAAAACATGTTGAGTTTGACTGCCATTTTATTAGAGAGAGTACTTGAAGGTAAAATAGAGGTGAAGTTGTCGAAACAGAAGGAAGTTCTTTCCCTCTGAAAAGTTGGCAACATTCAGAGAATACTTGGCTTGATAGCAAAACTGAATTAGGTTGGAAGGAGTGTTAACAATAACAACCAACTTGCTGGCTTCTTGAAGAGTTTAATCTCTCCCCATGGGGAAGGATTTTGTGGAGTTGGTCTTTCGGCTTTAATCTTCTTTAAATTTGGCCTTTCACTTACGTGGCTATGTGGTCTCTCCTGTCCGAGTATTTAGTTATGCAACTGATATCAAAGGGGTCGTTTGCTTTTAGTTGTTCAGCGAGCAAACACAATCAAGAAGCTAGCAAGCATTTTCAGAATAAACAGTGTGCATGCAAGTAATTCTGGCATGTATAGGCTTTGCAGGAGAGAAGTTACTTGAAAGAGAAATAGAGATGAAAGTGGCTTTGAGTGTCCGCTACGCAGTGGAGTGTGTAATTGGAGTACTGTGTGCACAGATGCTTCATGTTTCTTTATAAAAAAATTTCAGCTTATGGTTTCATTGCGCACCTTCATTTCAAGTAGAACATGCCCTCTAACAAATGGAAATTCCCATGGCACCACAATCATATAGTTTGGTTGACACCACATTACCACATTTGAGCTGTGGAGGATGTAAGATCTTCTGTGTGTTGAGCTTGGTACTCGTTACAACTATTAGGCTCAAAGGTTGTCCATAGCGAAAATGCCTCCATGCATTATCATCCCTTTTTCAGGGAACCGTTTCATCTAGTTTCTGGCTTGTGTTAACTTGTGCATCTCTGGTGCTGTTTCACAGGTACTCAATGCATAAATTTCTTTTTGGTTATTTGTCATCTCGTTTGACTTACAATTCGCTTGTGGCCCATTGTTCCCTAGGGAGAAAGAATTGGCTGCTGTGAAGATCAATGCAGCTGACGTTGATATAATCGCTAATGAACTTAAGGTCAGTCAGCTTATGCCATGTGCTTGAACGCATTTATTCTCACTGGCCTGAGCTTTCTAATATTGTATGGTAAATTCTTAAAACAGCTGGACCGGAAGGTGGCTGAAAGGACCTTACATGAGCATAAAAGTGATGCTGTTGCTGCAATTCGTTCCTTGCTTCGATAAAGAATTGGTGGCACGAAAAATGGGATTTGTGATTTTTCTGAGGACATACCGACTTGCCCATAACATTGTCCAAGTAGGTCAAAAAGCTGTATGAGTCGTGCTTCTTTTGGGGATACATGACTTGCTTTCTGGGAGATTGTTTGTACTCTCGCCGATTTTGGTTGCTAATGTTCAGCCCTGCATTTTTTCCCTTCCATGTAGTTCATGCCGGGAATTTTAGAGTACGAAAATCATGTACAATTTCGATGAACAAAAAATCATAAATCCACGAGCCTATGCTCAATAATGTGAGGTCGATTTCTGATACAAAGCTTGGAAGAGTTGTTGGGTTGATGCCTGGTTGGATGGCGACCCTACGTCCGAGTTTGTTAGACTGAATTTAATTCAAGAAACTAAAGCATCAAACTTTCTAGAAAGCTGAAGACTTTTGATTGCATGTAAAATTTTGTTGAAGTAGCCCCTGGCACAATCGGCTAACTACTGTAGAAAATGCATGGATATCTTCATTGATGGACTTCCATGGGGCGAACAACTTAGGCTAACGGCAACTTAGAAGCAAAATCTACCTTGAGCTTTAGTATTGCGCAACCCCTGTTGCCATTGCAAAACTCTGTTTCACCACTAAGAGCCGTCAAAGTCAATTTGATTTGTACAGCTTTATGATGAGAATCTAATATTCCCCTATAAATGTATCACAAACAAATGGATGGCAATGCCTAATGTGCTCAGCCTCCAATCTCCACAACACTTTGAAACATATCTACAAGATCCTTTGTGACTTTTCCGGTAAATGCACAAAAGCAACATACAATCGTCCTAGATCCACCTGCAATTGAATTGCTCAAATGAAGGACAAACATTCTATCCTCTTGAAATGGTCCCAAAAATCTGGTCGCCAAATTTCATGGTCCAGAAGTGGCAAAGCGAGTCGAGATTGGTTGGCAACATCAACTTCCTGGCGAATAGCCAGGTTTGCTTGGATTGTTCACCAATGTAATGAATAGACAAATCCTCTTGATGCACCAGATGGTTCACGCTTCCGTGGAGTGCTGTCACCACCAGCAGAGCGGGAAGCCTGGATTCGAAGTGCAATCTGTCTCTGCAAATCTTTGAATCTTTCCAGTATTTCCTGGAACATCAGTCGGCACTTTGGATCACTGGTTAGGAGAAAATGCAGTTCCCACATCAGTATCGAATTGTAACAAATTGACAATTTTTGTCCTCACAAAAAGGAAGAAAAAAAAAAGCTCCTGAATGACATCAACTTATGCCAGAAGAAAAAAAGGTCATGAAACTGCCTAAGAGATTCGATGACTTCAAATCACGATGAATGATAGGTGGATTGTAATGATGCAGATAATTCATGCCCCTAGCCTGAAAAGTACCCAATTCAATAATTACATGTTAAAAGCAGCAAGATAACATACAAGAGATAGTAGAATTCAAAAAACTGACAAATTCTGGAGGCCAAAAGTTCACGGGCCAAGCAGTCTCAGGAAGTTAGCAATGCTAAGGTTCAAGACACCCGTCTCAAATTTTTATCAGCATGGAAGTAAAATGTACATTTAAAAGATATCAACAAGAACAAAAAGAGGGCAATATAAAAAGGAGCAAAACAAACGCTGACAGGGAAACAGATGAAATAAAAAACATTCAGGTGACCAAAATGTAAAACACTGCACCTACAAGAGGATGAATTTGGTTACATGCTGAATGTACATGTCGACATCAACAAGAACAAAATGAGGGCAGTATAAAAGGAGCAAAACAAATGCTCACTGAGAAACAGATGAAAAAAAAAACATTCAGGTGACCAAAATGTAAAATACTGCACTTAGAAAACAATGGATTAAGTTACACAAATAAGAAGCAGATACTTACCACATCCAAAGCCATATGAACATGGCGTCTCCAATCCAACTTGACTGTGCTCCTCTGCATTAAGCGAAACAAACTTCCACTGTATCAACACACGTAACAACTGTTAGTTCCATAGAGACGGGATATCGACAGAAATTACAATCACTGAAAACCAACAAACCAGACATTACAACAAACTTTAACATGATGCACCATATAATTAAAAAGCCTGCTTTTCAAAAGCATTGAGAAAGTACTGTGGAAGAAACTCTGTGACCATGCAGAGGCGCTGAGGTGAAGTTACTGCTCCCATGAAAAGCAAAACATTGGGGTGCCGAAGTCTTTTCATAAGAGACACCTGCAAGGACAAAAAGAGCTGTCATATTAATGGTACATTATGAGAAGTGAGAAAAATTGTGGCAACATCAAAAGAGGTTCTCAGAAAATGCATGGTACTACGCATGCTGAGGGGGAGAGCATGGACATATAACAATCGCAAAGTCCTATGAGAAAGTTCCTCATTTTGAGTAAAACGAGAAGGTATAATCCTTTCGTAGACCCACATGCTATTACATCTATCCAACATAACACAATTAATCATAATGCAATGGATCAAGGCATGGAAAATATAAGGAAAAATATCCATAATCCTTTGGGCAAAAAAAAAAAAAAGATCAAAACCTGCTATCTCCACATGTACTGGAAATGTTGCGTTGCTGTATTAGTGGAACAACACTTGAATTAAAATTGCCAATGCCATCACTAATAGAGCTGACACTAATAAACTATATCCGTGCTTTGGGGAAAAAATCCCAGTTGCCACAGAATAAGCACCAAAAATTCTATTCATTAAAAGGCTTCAGAATTTTATAAAATAATAAAATAGAGGCTAGTCATACAAGTGCAGAGAGATAGAGATAAATGCATGCAGTTCGAACATATTGGTCAATCTTACTTCATCTCGTTATCACACTGGTTTTCATAATGTTCTTCCTAAACCATCTGACTATGTAGTTCTTATCAGGAAAAGGAAAAAGAAAAAAAAGAACAATCAGAAGATGTAGGGGCAAGTGACACCATAGATGGAGTCATTTGGCACCTCGATGTTGACTCGTCACATCCTGGGATAATATAGATCACTTTTGGGCTCATTATCAACTAAAAGGCCAACCCATTATCCCTCACTGCCTCAGTCTGAATCTAGATTATCAACTGCAATTACAACCTGTCAAGGAAGGAAGGCCCTTATCAAAATTAAACCAGCCAGGTCGCATCCAGCAATCACTAAACACTATGTTTTCATGATTTCAATTAACAAGTCAAGGACAGGCCAACAGGCTCAGAGCAAGACATAGCCTGCATATCATGTCCTACGAGAGATGCCTTATTCAAATTAAAAAGTCTAAGTGACCCTCAGCATGTCCTGGCTGAATAATATTAGAAACACAGAGAATGAGACATAGTAAAACAAAAAAGAAAACAAACCTCTTGTCTAAAGGAATTTATCAATTCTTCTGAATATTCTTGCATCGAGAATACCTTCACTGCCACATCCTGCAATTGGATTAAATGCAGAGAAAGTTAAAATTCAAAAAAAAAAAAAAAAAAAAAAAAAAATTCACCATCAGGAGATCGCATAGGTCTATACCAAACAGTGAGATAAGTAAGAAGCCAAATGCATTGCACTAAATCTCCTCTTTCATTTAGCAAAATAAGTAAAACATAGCAGAACGCACCAACTAAAGTTACCCACGTCAGGCATCGCTGAACTCCTATAAAATCCCTTCCGTCACCCCGTCAGACAGAGAAAGAGAGAAAAGAGAAAGCGCGAAATTACCTGGACAAGCCGGTGCCGGATCTGGAGCGGGAGGGGGGGCGCGGTGGTTCGCCGGTCACGCGGAGGTTCGCTGTCGAAGAGAGGGAGGGCAGACAGAGACGCGAGGAGAGACAAAGAGTAAGGGACGGACGAGTCGGGGCCGGAAGCGGAGCCAGAGGGGCGGCGCGGTGGTTCGCCGGTCGGAAAGAGGGAGAGCAGAGAGAGAGGGAGGTCGCACGCCGGAGGGCAGAGAGAGAGGGGGAGGTCGCACGCCGGTCGGTCGGAAAGAGGGAGGGCAGAGAGAGAGAGAGGGAGGTCGCACGCTGGTCGGTTGCTCGCGGTCGTCTCGCCGGTGTCCTCCTGGTTCGTCGGTTGCTCGCGGTGGTTCGCCGGTCGGGAAAAGCGAGGGCAGAGAGAGAGAGTTCGTCGGGGAGAGAGAGCGAGGGTAGAGAGAGAGAGGCGCAAAGAAGAACCCGCGCGACAGAAAACCCTCTCTCCAGAAGCTACAGAAGCTACCGTACATGAAAATTTTCAAAATGGGCGCTTGAAATTGTGGGTCCCACGAGACACGTGTCGCGCTCCCACGTACCTAATATTTTCTCTTAGCAGTCTCATTCCGGCATTGAAGACGCGGCCGTGGCAATGCTGATCGTGGGGTCAAAAGCCAACAAAGCATTAAAAGCACAAACAGACATGAGCCCTTCCGATAAAAAGAAAGAGAAATAAAAAGACAGAAGTGTCCTACCCAAATACATCCCACGAAGTGGTCACAACACCCCCTCTCCAACCAGGACCACTGGCATCGTAATGCAGCTGCTAGAATTAGGTCAATAGCCTAGATTCAACGTCCTCGCTTGATTTCAATTTTCTAGTTCATACTCGTTACGATCATTATCTTTATGCAAAAAGGCGACATAGCAACTGTATAGAACCAATCTGGTTCCTCGTAAATATAACATGATTAACTCAAAAATCGAAATCTTGATTTTATGATTTGGACTATGACAAACATGCCATATAAATCTAAAGTAAATTATCTCATAAAAATTTGAATTGAGCCAACGAGGAACGTCTCTCTCTTTTCAAGGAGGAAATCCTAATCGATTAGTCGTTATTTTCCTTATTGTTCTTTCCTTTCGGACTCGGGCACAAGAGAACAGGAGCAAGGGGAATGTCGGGAATCCATCCCAGTCAGGGATAGGGGCAACTTATCTCCTCATGATGTAACTGTCCAGTTCAAACTGATCGCTTTTGGACTTCTAATAAAAGTGAGCGGAATTTGCAGAAATTACCATAACTAAATCACACGGTTCTTTCGTTTAGACTTGGGGGCTTTTCCCGTCTCCGAAAACAACCGATTCGACTGGCCCAATGAAAATGTTAGAAAACGGACAAAATTTTCGGCCCATTTTTCTCCAAAGTACTCCATCCACACGCCCCCTTGCAAAGTTGTCCAATCAAAAGTTGATGTGAACAGCACTACTGTCCCACGAGGTCAAGCTAAACTTTTGCAATTTGCGAATGTTATAAAATGAATTTCGCTAATTTCGAGAAAGAAAGAAATCTGCTGAAAAGGTGCCGGGGAATGAAAATCACGACATCTACATGTGACATGGGTTATTCATCCGCTCCACACGGTAGGTGTACCAAGCTGTTCCATATATTTATTTCCTTTTCGATCATGTATGAATGCCACGTGCTGGATTATTATTACTAAAGAAATGACAATCAGATCGGGACCGTGATTAATTTCAAGTGCATAGGATCAAGAGACACTGTCCAACTTTCTTGGTTACATACCCTTTGGACTAATCTTTGCATTTGCTTTTCTATTTAAATCTCCTATGCATTAAAACTTCTCACTTTTCATCTTCCACAAGTCAACTCTAAAGTCCTTGTAGATACTAGAAACGCAGTCCCTCCCCACAAACTCTCTCTCTCTCTCTCTCCAAAATTGCAGGCGCAAGCATTTCGTCACACTTTTTCAGATCTAATACTATATATAACACTACACGACTAGTCTTGTAATTCACAAGAACGTCCTTGCAACTTCTCTCTAACCCTCGCTGCCACCCCAAGAAAGAGAGAGAGAGAGAACCGAGACACACCATACAATGTTGGTCGCCGGATCCCCCGAGGGCATGGAGGCCTTGCCGGCCTCTCAGACGTGAGGCACCTGGCGGTGCAGGTCATTATGGGCCGGTGGTTCATGGTGTTCGCGAGCTTCCTCATCATGGCGGCTGCTGGGGCGACCTACATGTTCGGGCTCTACTCAGAGGACATCAAGGACTCGCTCGGCTAAGACCAGAGCACCCTCAACCTGCTGAGCTTCTTCAAGGACCTCGGCAGCAACGTCGGTGTCATCTCGGGGCTCATCAACGAGGTGACGCCACCGTGGGTGGTGCTCTCCATGGGGGCGCTCCTCAACTTCTACGGCTACTTCATGATTTGGCTCGCCGTGACCAAGCGGATCGCAAAGCCGCAGGTGTGGCAGATGTGCCTCTACATATGCACTGGTGCCAACTCGCAGACGTTCGCCAACACCGGTGCGCTCGTCACCTGAGTCCAGAACTTCCCGGAGAGCCGGGTGGTCGTGCTGGGGATACTGAAAGGGTAGGTTTACACAAATTTAATATCCTTACGTATGGATTTGGCGGTTCACGTTTGTTTTATTCATTCATGATTAGCTCAATAATTGGACGAGTGAATCCAACACAAGTTACGAAAACTGGTTTTTATGTGTGAAAATGATACGTAAACAACAACATGTCCTTTCGAGCTGCTGGTCAAGAGAGAAGACCAGTTCTTGATCTTGCAAGATAATTAATCAAGTTACAAGTTTTGACATTAATTCACTCGACGTGTCTTGGTTTTATATATGCGGCGAAGTTTTTCTCTTTATTTTAAGTTGTGAATTTTCTTGTTTCGACAAATGCATCTTCTAACTTGTTGCGTATCTTTCAACCACATGATCAGTAGGATCATGCAATATACATTATTTCCTTATTTCCGAAAAGGGAGAGACAAATTTAAACTCATACCCTGGTCATGAAAGAAATTTGAGAACTTTCTATCCCCTGAATTGCCTAATAAGTTTCTTTCACTGATTAAAAAAGAAAAAAAGAATAATTTCGAATAATCGTTCAATTTCTCTAAACTTTTTTTGGGCAGCTATGTCGGCCTGAGCGGCGCAATCATCACGTAACTATTTTATGCGTTCTACTACTACAAAGACACCAAGGCCTTGATCCTCCTCATCGGATGGCTGCCGGCTGCCATATCATTCGCCTTCCTCCGCACCATCCGGGTCATGAAAGTGGTCCGCCAGCCGAACGAGGTCAAGGTCTTCTACAAATTCCTCTACATCTCCCTCGGCCTGGCCACCTTCCTCATGATCATGATCGTCATCGAGAAGCACTTCAATAACTTCACGCGGCCCGAGTACGGTCTCTCCGCTGCCGGCGTCCTCTTCTTGCTCTTCCTGCCAATCGCCATCGTCCTCATCGAGGAATACAAACAATGGGCACAGAAGAGAGAAGCCCTAAACGACCCGTCTCCGATCAAGATCACCATGGAGAAGCCGAACCTGGAAGCATCCCTCCCTCCGCCACCACCTCCCCTGGAGACGGCACCCCCTACTGCTGTGTTGAACGGCGGAGAACAGCTGGAAAAGCAACCCTCTTGCTGGAGAACTGCGTTCAGGCCACCGGATAGAGGTGAAGATTACACCATACTCCAAGCTCTGTTTAGCATAGATATGTTCATCCTCTTCTTGGCCACCATCTGTGGCGTGGGGGGAACGTTGACGGCCATCGACAACCTGGGCCAGATCGGGAAGTCACTTGGCTACGCGACTCAGAGCACAAGCACGTTCGTCTCCCTCGTCAGCATATGGAACTACCTTGGACGCGTCGTCGCTGGCTTCGTCTCTGAGATCCTCCTGACACGGTACAAATTCCCACGCACGCTAATGCTCACGATCATCCTCCTTATCTCATGTGCTGGCCACCTCCTGATTGCATTCGATGTCCCGAACGGCCTCTACTTCGCATCCATCATCATCGGTTTCTGCTTCGGCACGCAGTGGCCACTGCTCTTCGCAATCATATCAGAAATCTTCGGGCTCAAGTACTATTCCACTCTCTACAACTTTGGCTCCGTGGCGAGCCCCATCGGAGGGTGCCTGCTCAACGTTAGAGTAGCTGGTCATTTGTATGACAAAGAAGCCAAGAAACAGCTGGCCGCTCTAGGGCTTGTCCGACAGCCCGACCAGGACTTGGAGTGCACCGGGGTCAAATGTTATCAGTTGTCGTCTCTCATAATAACGTTCGCAACATTGTTTGGCGCGTTCGTCTCGTTCATTTTGGTGGTGAGAACGAGCAAGTTTTACAGGAGTGATATTTACAAGAAGTTCAGGGAGGAGGCAAAGGCAGCCGAGACGGAGATGGCTTTGAATAATGGGACGACGACGACAATGACAGCGACCACAACGGAGGTAAAATGAACGAGACGAACGCGCCAAACAATGTTGCGAACGTTATTATGAGAAACGACAACTGATAACATTTGACCCCGGTGCACTCCAAGTCCTGGTCGGGCTGTCGGACAAGCCCTAGAGCGGCCAGCTGTTTCTTGGCTTCTTTGTCATACAAATGACCAGCCACTCTAACGTTGAGCAGGTACCCTCCGATGGGGCTCGCCACGGAGCCAAAGTTGTGGAGAGTCGAATAGTACCTTTTGGAGGTTTAAATTATTATTAGTAGAGAGATTGATCAGAGAAGTACTCATACAGAAATGGCAAACGATAGATTACATGAACGACGGAAAACGATTACATGAACGATGGAAAACAAAGACGTCGCATGAAGAAATGTATAATCCACTTCATCATGATTTCCGTTTAGCTTACTTGTTACTTGTTGCGTATTTTTTCAGAAGTGTGTTAGCATGTAATACATGATAGACCCGTTTTCCAAATGGTTCAATGTTCGGAAACTAGCCATTTATCTGGCATAACATCCTAGGAAGATCGAGACTCGGAATCGACAATCTAGCTTATGTTAATTCTCACGCTTAATGGAACACAGACCGCACCCGCTCGATCTTTATAGTTAGATTTTCTTCTTGTATAAGATGACAGTCCTTTGCGGTCGTATAAGAATTTTAAAGAGCTAGAATCTCTCTCTTGGTAGAAGAAGATTAATTTAAGAATAAGTAGGGAAAGGTCATGTGGATACAGTTGTTTTTGACTGATTGCGGTCTTGATCAGCCATTGAAGTCTTGAAGATTGAACTTTCTCATCCGCAAGTCCCCTTGGGCGCATCTAGGGGAGGAGAAAAGGCGCGGGGGGGGGTGTTTGATCCTACTTGTCTCGTCTTTTCCCTTGGGCGCATCTAGGGTTTGAGTAAAGATAATCCCTTCCTGATTCGATTACACTAAAGATATTATTTTTAAATTCGATTCGAGAATTGACTATTTTCCTTCTTTCTGAGTTTGAATACGCCCGCCCCCCGGGTTGTTTTTTGAAATATCGAGCTTGAAGTGGACCTTGGAGTACGTTGTGACGATATTATTAGTCGTCCCCTTCACACTTGTCCGTAGAAAATGCTATGCCTAATCCATCCTTATTTGTTTTGTCGTTATTTTGGAAGGGAGTTAATTAGATGGTCCATGGATGGCTTTCAAGAGCATGAGATCTGATGAATCTTTTGAGCAACGGCGAGATTTTTGATGGCAAAATGAGTTTTTTGCATAAATATAAAATTTTAGTCATTTTGCAATTGATTTTACAAGCGATTAGTTCTCTCTCAAATCTATTGTCGTCGCGATATTATTGAACGTGGTGGTTGCGGCCACTCCATCCATCCATGCCGGCACGGCTTGGGACGGGACAATACTAGTTCGAGGTCATGCAATTTGACTAACCTATCAATGTTTGAAGTCCAGATTAATGAGCCTTAGAACTAGTCAAATGAATGGATAGGAACGATGTGATTCGATTGCAAAGTATTGCCAATTGACAAGTTGTGCACAAAACCAATGACGTCTCTCCATGACCCCACGTTTAGGTATTGTTGACCATAAGATAAGATGAATTTAGAACACCAAGCTCACAAATTAGGGTTTTATAAATGAGTGCATTTAAGATGTATTTTCTTAACAAGTTCCTCGTGAACACTTGTTAAACAAACCGATCAAGGAATTTTTGGTGGTACCCAATGCCGGTTGTGCTCGTGATAATGCTTTAAAACTCTAGATTTCTTAGTCACATGCAACTTAACGAACGTCTCAAGTTTACTCTATATTAAAATTCTTCGAACATACAGAGTAAACGATCAAATAAAGAGAAATCGTGGTATCTGTGGCTACAATATCGAAGCACCCTCTTATCAAATGACACTAGCCAATCTCCTAGAAAGGCTGGTCAACAACACCGGTGCAATTAGACACTAGTTCCAAAGGAGGGGGGACCAAAGGTTTTTTTGTTTTGGCGTGTCAAGTTGAATTCAATTCAATGACGAAACTGTCTTGTGCTGCGATTGCAAGGACAAGGAGGTTCCCCTAATCCCTCCACAAATAATTTTTTGCATTAATCAATCATCAATTAATTCCCTAATCTTAATTAGCATCTTTAAGGAACTTGTCGGCGCGGTCGCTGGTTTACTCAAGAACGCAAAATGGCCCAGGCGAAAAGAGACTCCATCGTGGACTCTGCATACGCAGTCCTCCATGACCCACGGGCTTTTTGGCCATTGACGGGCTGACCCAACTAGATCCACCCAACCCTTCACGGGTCAAGAACTCCGAACCCGTCCATATCTAGAGACGACGATCTTCTCATGACGATGACCGCCGGTGGCGATGGTGGCGGACGATTCTACAGCCTCATCCTCCGAATCCTCCGAGGGCGGTGGTTCATGATGTTCGGGTCGTTCCTGATAATGGCAGGCGCCGGCGCCACCCCTACCTCTTCGGCGTCTACTCCAAGGACGTCAAGTTCACCCTCAGGTACGGCCAGTCGACCCTCAACCTTGTCAGCTCCTGCAAGGACCTCGGCGCCCAAGTCGGCGTCCTCTCTGGCCTCATCGCCGAGGTCTCCTCTGTTGGATATATTATTAATATAGTCCAAAATAATATGTTCACATACAAGCCCAATAGGTAAAAGCATGGTTATTTGGGTCCATATGGGCCGAAGCCCAATAACGTGCATATAAAAACTCTAGGGTTTCCTACGCTGGAGGAAACATTTGTTGAGCGTGCTCCAAACTCGACGTCTCTTGGTGTAATACTTCAAGCAACTACTTCTTCTCTCTCAAACCTATTACCTCCAACAATCTTGAAGTATTAGGTTCGTGTGTCGGATTTGAGCGAGTAAAGTGTGTTCTTGAAGATTTCGTCAAGACGAACTCACGGCTGTAATTTACTTTCGATTTCGACGGTGATATTGGCCGAGATCTGAGTTTGAAGATTCGGGTGACTGAAATCTTTGATTCAAAAACCCAAAAATTATAGCCAATTTAAGAGGGTGAAACCACTTGGGCTTTGATCTACTTGTCGCTACGAACGTTTTGAGTGGTCACTCGCGTCAATCGGAGGTCGGACGAAGAAGTTACGGCACCCAGAAGTTTCCATCTGAATTTCTAGCGAATTTTGGGGACGAAATTTCTAGCGAATTTCGGGGCGAAATTTTTCAGCAAGTTTCAGCAACAAGGGCAGTCCATCTTAAGGTTTTTGGGCGCTCCAGATCCGTTTTTGGGGTTTGTTTTGGCAAATTCCATCTCTGAGCAGTTTGATCAAGGTTAGGGGAGTTATTCAACTTTGTTACTCTGAGGACTTCAAGGTGCACTCTTTCTAACACTTTGCTTTGATTAAAATGGCAAAGCGTAGTTCCTATGATATTATAAAATTGCAATCTTTTGATGTTACTGAATTTCATGGCTGGAAATTACATGTTCAATTTGGCATGAAAGAACGTGACATATTCTGTACTGTATTGAGCGATTTTACATCTACCATTGAAGATGTGAATGAATATCAATAAAACAAAGATGAGGATTTTTGTAGAGATTACTTGTTGAACTCTCTAAATCCTAATTTGGCTATGACTTATAGAGTGAGTATAAGACGGCGAAAGAGATATGGGATCACTTGAACGCTCAGTTCCAAAAACAAGAGGGGTTATCTAAAACCCTCCTAGCGGAGAAATTTTTTGACTTTAAATTCACTATGAATTCAAGCATCACCTCTCAGTTAGTTGAATTTGAGAACATGAGGAACAAGCTGAAAGATGATAATTCTGATATGTCCGATAATCTCTTTGTTGGTCTTGTGTTGAGCAACCGCTAACTGAATGGAGTTCTTTCAAGATCGAAATGCACAGATCGAAGGTACGAGATGGGACTGGATGAATTAAAGAGGTACATTCACATTGAGGATCAAAATATCACTAGGAAGAGTTTGGAACAAGTGGGACAACAAAAGTCAGTTGCCAACTTAGTTTCACACTCCAATAAACCTCAGAAAAAGTCCAAGTCACCAAAAGGTGAATCCTCTTTACAGTTAGAGGCCAAAAAGACTATCTTCCAAAAGAAGAAGAAGGGCAAGTGCCATAACTGTGGAAAGTGGGGTCACTGGGCAGCAGAGTGTAAGTTGCCAAGGAAGCCAAAGAATGACACACCATATAATGAGACCAATATGCTAATTAGAGGATCTGAGCCTCGAGCCTTTATTGGAATGATGAAGAATGGAAAGGCCAGCATCTCTTCTGAGTGGTGGTTGGACAGTGGCGCTACTTGTCATGCTACAAATGACAAGAATTTACTCACTGAGGTCACAGAAGTGAAAGACACTGTGGAAAATTGCAATGGTGGTGAGGCAAAGGTGACTCATGCTGGAACTGCAAATTTGGTGCTTTCTTTAGGTAAATTACTAACTCTGAAACATGTTAGAGTAGTACCTTTACTTAAGAAGAATTTAATATCTATGAGTTTACTTGATAAAGCTGGTATGTCTTTTTCAACTATGAATGGTAGAGTAACCTTATCTCGTTAACTCATATTATTTTGGTTGTGCATTCATGGTTAATGGTATGTATAGGTTGAGTTTAAATGCTGATAGCATAAACCATGTGAATTCTACTTTGATTGATCCAAAGTTGCTACACAATAGACTTGGACATGTGAATTACAGGAAAATGCAACATTTAGCTAAAGGTGGTCGGAAGTATCTAATAAGTGTGAAGTGTGTGCACAGGCTAAAATCACTAGAAAACCCTTTAAATTGGTTTCTAAAAGCACACAACTTCTTGAGTTAATACATTCTGACATTTGTGATTTTAGAAATTACATTACTAAAGGTGGTCGGAAGTATCTAATAATATTCATAGACGATTTTTCTAGATATTGTCATGTCTATTTGTTGAAATCGAAAGATGAGGCTTTTGAAAAATTTAAGATTTTCAAGTCTAGAGTAGAAAATCAACTCAACTTGAAAATTAAGAGGTTTAGGAGTGATAGAGGAGGAGAATTTACTATGTCAAGGTTCAAAGAATTTTGTGCTTTAGAAGGTATAATACTTGAAACCACTGCTCCTTATTCACCCTAATCAAATGGTGTTGCAGAGCGTAAGAATAGAACGTTAATTGAAATGTTAAACTCTATGTTACTTACAGGTGGCATGCCTTCCTCCTCGGGAGAAGCGAGTTCTAAGCGCTAATCACATCTTGAACAGTTGCCGCACTCTAAGTTGTCCATGACACCTTATGAGATATGGCATAAGCGCTCTTGTAGATATGACACTCTTAAGACTTGGGGCTGCATTGCTTATGTAAGTATACCAGATCCTAAAAAACCTAAGGTGGGATCTAGAACTATTACTTCTGTATATCTAGGTAGTGCAGAAGATAGCGCTGCAAATAGGTTTTAGATCTATCTACTAACACAGTGATAGAATCTAGAGATGCAAAGTGTTCTTTGAAAACAAGTTTATCGAGATCAAGGCTTGAATGTTTCGGATCTACAAATATGATTTCAGAATCTCCGTAGAATGAAGCGAGTCCTTCGACACTAATTCCACACGGTTGGCTATTGAACCAATTCCAATTAGAGTATCTACAAGAGAGAGAATTCCCAAAAGTTTTGGTGAAGACTTTGTTGCTTACCATCTTGAGGATGATCCATTCTCCTATCAGGAAGCAATGAGATCTAGGGAATCTCTACCGTGGGCGAAGCCATAGATGATGAAATGAGCTCTCGCGAGAATCACACTTGGCGGCTAGTAAATTTGCCAAAAGGGGCTAAAGCTATAGGTCTGTAAATGGGTATTGAAGAAGAAACCGAATAGTGATGGATCAATAGCCGAGATACAAAGCACGCTTAGTAGCTAAAGGCTATAAACAACGAGTGTAATAGACTATTTTGATGTCTATTCACCTATGTGTCATCTATCAACTATAAGAATTCTTCTTGCTTTGGCATCTATTGAACACTTTGTAGTTCATCAAATGGATGTAAAAACAGCTTTCTTAAATGGGGATTTAAATGAAGAAATTTACATGGAACAATCGAAAGGATATGTTATGAAAGGTCTTGAGGACAAAGTTTGTAAATTAAATAAATCTTTATATGGTCTTAAACAAGCACCTAAGATGTGGCATCTTAAATTTGATGAAGTGGTAAAGAGTTATGGCTTTCAGTCTAGTTATTCAGATAAATGCCTTTACCATCATTCTATGTCAAATAAGATAGTCATCATTTGTTTGTATGTTGATGACATGTTAATTCTTGGTTCCGATCATTCTCGTAGTGAGTGACGTGAAAGCTACTTTAGCTAAAGAATTTGACATGAAAGATCTTGGTATTGCTAATACCATTCTTGGTATGAAAGTAAGCTTTGAACGGCAAGTCATCTCCCTTAGCCGACTCATTATATTGAGCAGCTACTTTCTACTTGGGGATACGATAAGTGTAAACCGAGTGAGACACCATGTGATTATAATAATAGGCGAGTCCTAATGAAGGGACCGGTGTGGATCGGTTAAAATACTTGAAACCGATTGGTAGTCTCATGTATGCTATGAGTTGCACTAGACCCGACATAGCCTTTACAGTTGTATGCTGAGTCGTTTTACTAGTAATCCTAGTAAAGAGCATTGGGATGCCCTTAATAGGCTAATGAGATACCTTAAAGGTACTAAAGATTATGCGCTTTATTATTCCAGTTATCCTCCAATTGTGGATGGATATTCTGATGCCTCATGGTGCTCAGATATTGGAAATAGTAAGTCCACTAGTGGGTATGTATTCACTTTGGGTGGAGCTGCTATTACTTGGAAATCCAAACGACAGGACTTGTATTGCATTGTCGTCTATGGAATCGGAACTTTTTGCTTTAGCCTCGGCCCGGTGAAGAGGCGAGTGGATAAAGAATCGATTATGGATATTCCTTTGACTCGGCTAAAGATTAATTCTTTAAGCCTATTTTGTGATAATCGAGCATTTGTCAAGTTGTCAATAATACTCTCTTTAATTCAAAGAGAAGACATGTGAGACTCGAGACATGCGTTGTTGAATTATCTCGAGAGAACAAGGGGTTATCACCTTGATCGATGTGAGATCGAAGGATAACATATAGCCGATGTTCTCACCAAAGGTATGCCTAAAGATCGATTATTCAAAAAAGTGGGGAAGGCTGGGGTTAAAGACTATATAGGCAAGTCTTAACTACCATTTACTTACCTGTGTTTTGAATTATCAAATATTTCTTTATTGGCTACAATGATAAGCACAGTTTATATGTTTCATCGATGTTCACAGTTGCTGACTAATTAAAGAGGGTGAGTTATCTCATTCCAAATTTGATGAATATGACTTTAACCTAATTCAAATGTTCTATCCGGAAAAATTGTGTCATTCCAAACTTGATGATACAATTCAACTAGATTGGACTATCCTTTTTGGTTAAATGATCTCATTCCAAACTTGATGCTAGATTATTTGACTTTAAGGAATCAGTAATTGTGACATTCCAAATTGAAACATAGAAACAATTGTTTACAGAAGAAGCCTATTTGTCTTGTTCTTAATTGAAACTTGATATTACATGACTAGGTTGTTGTAAGTGACTTGACTATTGGTCTTGTTCTTTGAAACTAGACAATAGTTATTTTCCTACAAATAAACTTAAGTTGATGACTCTTTGTAAATCACATTGTTTAGGTCTTGTTCATAATTTATGAAACTGGCTTGATGCTTATGACATGATATTATGATGCTTTATGACATCAATATATGTTCTTCTCCGCCTGATGGAATGGTGCTAAGTTTTTATTCAATTGATTGAATTCATGATAATATGAAATTCATATTTGACATTCTATAGAGGATGGCAGAGATGGAGGAGAGCTTAATGAGTGGAATCCTGACCAGGATGACCTACTTGATGAATGAATATATATCACTTAGTGCGTGTGGGGACTTGATAGTTTACCTGCTATTATCTATTTTGATGAAGTCTATTTACTTGAGACTTGCATTTTGCTATTTTTTTTTGTGGACATTATTATGCTTGTTTCTTATATTTGTAAGGCCTTAGACTATTTTGACTGGCCTACTTATACTTGATTAATATGCATATATTGGTTGTGAACTGAATCTGAGAATTATTTTGGGATTTGGATTTTTAATCTCAGAATAGATTCATGATAAGAATGATTCACTTATTTAGTTTGCACATGATGATTTAGTTTAATACTTTACTGCTGGAATACTCTTTGATTGATCCGAGTTGATTATCTTGGACTGAATGTGGATGATTCATGTTTGTTTGAACATTACACTGACCAACTTATTGGATTGTGCTGTATGGTGAACATAGGAGGAGATTGTTGGATATATTATTAATATAGTCCAAAATAATATGTTCACATACAAGCCCGAGAAAAGTAGTTATTTATTTGGGCCCATGGCCGGCCTCAATAACGTGCATATAAAAACTCAGGGTTCTACTATTTGGAGTAACACTGTTGAGCGTTCCAAACTTGACGTCTCTTGGTGTAATACTTCAAGCAACTACTTCTTCTCTCTCAAACCTATTACCTCCAACATCCTCCACGTGGCTTGTCCCTCTCATTGGCTCCACCATGAACTTCGCTGCCTATTTCCTCATCTGGTTCGCCGTCACCCGTCCCATCCCCCGGCCAGCGGTCTGCCAGACGTGCGACTTGGGTGAAAAGCAGAAAACGAAAAAAAAAAGAGGCTAAAATTGGGCCGGGGAAATAAAGTCACGATATAGACATATGATATTAATTATTCATCCATAACACATGGTGGGGGCACATGTATAAATATACAGCATGGGAATTGCCGAAGGATTATTACTAAGAAACACATCAGGTCGGCACCGTAATTCATTTCAAGTGGAGAAGATCATGAGACATCGTCCAATTTTCTTGGTTTGATACCCTTTGGAGTAATCTTTACATTTGCTTTCCAATTTGAATCTCCTTCGCATTGAACCCTTTCCTTTAGAAGACCCCAAGTCAACTCTTAAGTCCTCTCTCTCTCTCTCTCTCTCTCTATTTCCAATATTGCAGGCGCAAGCATTTCGTCCCACTTTCTCAGATCTAACTCTATAAATAACCCTACATCCCAATACTACACTTCTTGTAATTAACAAGGTCCTTGTAACTTCTCTCTAACCCTCACTCTCACCCGCGAGAGCGAGAGAGATAGAGAGAGCCGAGACACGCCATACAATGGTGGTCGCCGGATCCCCCTCACCCGCGAGAGCGAGAGAGATAGAGAGAGCCGAGACACGCCATACGATGGTGGTCGCCGGATCCCCCGGAGGGCGCGGAGGCCTCGCGGGCCTCTCAAATGTGAAGCACCTGGTGGCGCAGGTCATCATGGGACGATGGTTCGTGATGTTCGCGAGCCTACTGATCATGGCGGCCGCTGGGGCGACCTACATGTTCGGTCTCTACTCGGAGGACATCAAGACATCGCTCGGCTACGACCAGAGCACCCTCAACCTGCTGAGCTTCTTCAAGGACCTCAGCGGGAGCGTCGGGATCCCCTCGGGCCTCATCAACGAGGTGTCGCCGCCGTGGGTGGTGCTCTCCATCGGGGCGGTCCTCAACTTCTTTGGCTACTTCATGATATGGCTCGCCGTGACCAAGCGGATCACGACGCCGCAGGTGTGGCAGATGTGCCTCTACATATGCATCGGCGCCAACTCGCAGGCGTTCGCCAACACCGGCGCCCTCGTCACCACTTCCCGGAGAGCCGGGGCGTCGTACTGGGGATACTGAAAGGGTAGGTTTACACGAAATTTGGTGGTTCACGCTTGTTTCGTTCAGTCACGGTTAGCTCAATGATTGGACGAGTGAGTCCAAGACAAGTTTTTAAAAAAAAAGAAAAAAACTGGTTTTTATGTGTGAAAATGACATGTGAACGACATTTCCTTCCGAGCTGCTGGTCAAAAGAGAAGACCAGTCCCCGATCTTGCAGGATAATCAAATTAACTTACAAACTGTAGTACTAGTTCACTCGACTTGCGTTGCTCTTTGGATACGCTGCAAAGTTTTGCTCTTTAATGCTATATTCTTTGTTAATTTTCTCGTATTAATTGCATGCATCGTCTAACTTTTTGTGCATACTCTAATAGTATGGTAAATATGGTCATGAAATTTGCATTCTTTCCTTATACAAAAAGTAGAGACGAGTATAAACTCGTACCCTTGTCATGAAAGAAATTTGAGAACTTTCTGTCCCTTGATGAACTACTCCTAATTGCCTAAAGAATTTCTTGCATTGACCGACTTTGTGTTTAGGCCATTATTGTCATGGTCCTTCTTCTTTGACTTAAGTCCAACTACATATTTGTTGGAACAAAATATGTTTCCTGATCTCTTGAATCTCTTGATTCAAAGAAAGATATAAGAATTAGGTTTCATAAGTTATGGACTCTCGAATAATCGTTCAATTTCTATAAACTTTTCTGGGCAGCTATGTCGGCCTGAGCAGTGCCATCATCACGCAACTATACCTTGCGGTCTACTACCACGACACCAAGGCCTTGATCCTCCTCATCGGATGGCTGCCGGCTGCCATATCATTCGTTTTCCTCCGCACCATCCGGATAATGAAGGTGGTCCGCCAGCCCAACGAGCTCAACGTCTTCTACAGATTCCTCTACATCTCCCTCGGCCTTCAAGAAGCGCTTCAATAACTTCACGCGCCCCGAGTATGGTCTCTCCGCTGCTGGCGTCCTCTTCTTGCTCTTCCTGCCACTCGCTGTCGTTGTCATCGAGGAATCCAAACAATGGGCACAGAAGAGAGAAGCCCTAAATGACCCGGCTCCGATCGAGATCGCCACTGAGAAGCTGAGCCTGGAAATATCCCTTCCTCCACCACCACCTCCCCCAGAGGCAGCACCCCCTACCGCTGTCTTGGACAATGAAGAAAAGCTGGAAAAGCAACTCTCTTGCTGGAGAACGGCGTTCAGGCCACCGGACAGAGGTGAAGACTACACCATACTCCAAGCTCTCTTTAGCATAGATATGTTCATCCTCTTCTTGGCCACCATCTTTGGCGTTGGGGGGACGTTGACGGCCATCGACAACCTGGGCCAGATAGGGGCCTCACTTGGTTACCCGGCTCGGAGCACAAGCACGTTCATCTCCCTAGTCAGCATATGGAACTACCTTGGACGCGTCGTCGCTGGCTCCTCTCTGAGATCCTCCTAAAACAATACAAATTCCTACGCCCGCTAATGCTCACGTTCATCCTCCTCATCTCATGTGCCGGCCACCTCCTGATTGCATTCAATGTTCCAAATGGCCTCTACTTCGCATCCATCATCATCGGTTTCTGCTTCGGTGTGCAGTGGCCGCTGCTCTTCGCAATCATATCCGAAATTTTTGGGCTCAAGTACTATTCAACGCTGTACAACTTCGGTACTGTGGCGAGCCCCATTGGAGGGTATCTGCTCAACGTTAAGAGTGGCTGGTCATTTGTACGACAAAGAAGCCAGGAAACAGATGGCCGCACTAGGGCTTGTCCGGAAGCCCGGCACGGACTTGGACTGCCCCGGGGTCAAGTGTTATTAGTTGGCGTTTCTCATAATAACATTCACAACATTGTTCGGCACATTGGTGTCGTTCATTTTGGTGGTGAGGACGAGGAAATTTTACAGGAGTGATATTTACAAGAAGTTCAGGGAGGAGGCAAAGGCAGCCGAGACGGAGATGACTTTGAATAATGGGACGACCACAACAGAGGTAAAACGTTGACAGAGAGAATCAGAAACGTCAGAATAAATTGTACCCTTTGGGGGTTTAATGTTATTAGCAGGAAGATTGATCAGAGATGTACACGTACAGAAATGGAGAATGATAGCTTACATGAACGACAGAAAACAAAGGCGGTCGTGAAGAAATGTAAAATCCGCTCGATCATGATTTCCGTGTAGCTTACTTGTTGCATATTTGTTAAGAAGTGTGTTTGCGTGTATATCCGTGATTGACTCGTTTTCCAGATGGCTCGATTTTTCGGGAAACCGGCCATTTATCTCGTATCACATCCTAGGGAGATCAAGACTCGGAATCTACACGCTTGCTTATGGTTATTCTCGTGCTTAACGCGAAGGGTTAGAATAAACGGTTCGGATGGAACTCGGAGTGCACGTGCTCGATCTGAACCATAAAATTTTCTTTCTGTACAAGATGACACAGTTTCCATTGGTGGTCGTGTGAGGACTCGGAGGGCTAGATTCTCTCTTGGGAGAAGAAGAAGATTAATCGAGAATAAGTAGGGAAGGCCGTGTAGATCTGGATTCCGGATCAGTTGTTTTGACTGATTACTGTCTCGATCAGTTATTGAAGGTTGAAACTTCTCATCTGCCAGTCTTGATGGGGGGCTGATCCTACTTGTCTTTTTCCTTGGTGCATCTAGGATATTATTTGTATATTCGATTCGAAACTGACTATTTTGATTCTTCCAAGGTTTGAACATGTCGGCCCCAACGTTTTTTGAAATATCGGGCTCGAAGTGAACCGTCGAGTACGCATAGGTCGTCGCTTTCACGTGTGGCTGCAGAAAATGCTCATACAATTCCTTTTCCTTTTTGTTACTTTGGACGAGAGGTTAATTAGGTGGCCCACGGATGATTTTCAAGAGCACCAAATCTGACTGATCTTTCAAGCGATGAGAATATTTTTATTGGCAAAATGGGTTTCAATGTGAATATAAAGTTTTACCGTTATTTTGCAATTGACTTTACAGGCAATTTGATCCACTCGAACCTATTATTATCAAGATATTATCGATTGTGATCGTAACCAGTTCATCCATCCATGTCAAAGAGCCTAACTAATAATCCATTATTCTATTTCTTATGCAACTAGTCTGATGAATGGACGAAAACGATGTGATCCTACCGCAAATTATTGTCAATGGGCAAGTTGTGCACAAGACCATTGGCGTCTCTTCATGACCCAACATTTAGGTATTGTTGGCAATAAAGTAAGATGATTTTAAAATGCGCAGGTCACAATGGGTTTAAATAAATGAGTATATTGAAGATGGATTTCGTTTTCAAGTTCCTTATAAACACTTTTTTAAGAATTGGTTAAAATATTTTTCGCAGCTCCCAATGCATTGATTGTGCTTGCGATAACGTTGTGAAAACGTAAATTTCCTTGTTCTAAAATTTAACGAGCGTGTCCGATTTACTCATGAATATGCCTTTTTAAGCATACATAGTAAGTGATCAAATAAAGGAAGTCACGATATCGATGGTTAGAATATCGAGGTACCTTTCTATCAAATAACATTAGCCGATGCCCTAAAAACACTACTCAACAACACTAGCACAATTAACACTAATTTCCATGTTGGCGGACCAAAGGTTGTTTTGTTTTGGCATGCCAAGTTGATTTAAATCCAATGAAAAAAAAAAAGACCTCACTTAATTTGGGATTTCAAGGACAAGAAGATTTCCCTAACCCCTTCACAAAAAAAGAAAAAGAAAAAGATTTTTCGTATTAACCAATTGTCGCGACCTCTTTTTTTTCGGCGCCCACAATCAGGTATGGGCACCATTGGAGGCTAATAGCTCGGCTGAATTTAACTTGTAAATCAATTTTTAAAATGGAGTCGCCACTAATCGATTTGGGGTGAGTTGATTAGAAACCCAAGCGAAGTATCGGGAGAAATACTCACTCCTGTGCAACCAGAGAAATTAAAATTGGGGACTTGATTACACTAATTAATTACTAATGCTCTTTCGGTACCTAATCTTGTTTAAACCTTGAGGTTTTTTTGGATTTTTGAGGGATTTTTCATGCATTTGATGGGGAGGAAAAACATTTTTGGGTCTTTTTCTAATTTTTTTGGACATAAAAGGGATTTTTTTTTTTGGATTTTTTGGTATTTTTGGAAAAATACAAGTCTTTTTGGCTTTTTCTGAAATTTTTTTGGCTTTTTCATGAATTTTTGTCTTTTTTTTTGGATTTTTGGCATTTTTTGGAAAATATGGAATATTTTTTTATTTTTTTGAAATTAAAATATTTATTTATTTATTTATTTAAAGTATTATTTAAAATAAAATAAAATAAAATAAAAGCCAACCGCAGACGGGCCCGCAACGACCCCGACCCCGACCCGACAACCTGCTCCCCCCCGGCGAAACCCTACCCGACCCGGCTTCGGCTCGCAACTCGACTCCCCCGAAATCGTGGAATTCCTACCCGATTCCCGACCCGGATCCGACCTAACGACCCGAGGCCGCGACCCGGAAAATCGGGAACCCTAGGGTTTCTGAATCGCGGCGCCGAGGGGGGAGAGGGCTGAGGCGCAGCGGCGACGACGGCGGCGACGGCTGGGCTACAGAGAGGGAAATGGCGACGGCGGCGACAGCTGGGATACAGAGAGGGAAATGGCGACGGCGACGATGAAGGCGATAGCACGCTACCTAGCAACGGCGTGACAAGGGCGGCGACGGCAGCAATACCCATGCGAACCCCCTTTCCCCTTCAGCTTCTCTCTCTCTCTCTCTCTCTCTCTCTCTCTCTCTCTCTCTACTTCCTCCTCCGGCGAGGCTCGAATCCGCGGCCGCGAGTCCTCGGACCCTCTTGAAGTCTCTCAGTGGAGTGCCTGAAGTCTGCAACCTCGATCCTTCTCCCTCTCTCTCTACTTCCTCCTCCGGCGAGGCTCAGATCTGCAGCCGCGAGTCCTTGGACCCCCCTGAAGTCTCTCAATGGGGTGCCCGAAGTTTGCAACCTCGATCCTTCTCCCTCTCTCTCTGCTTCCTCCTCTGGCAAGGCTCAGATCTGCGGCCGTGAGTCCTCGGACCCCCCTGAAGTCTCTCAGTGGGGTGTCCAAGGGCTGCGACTCAATCTGCCTCCCTCTCTCTCTCTCTCCATGCCTCCCTCTGCTTCCTCCTCCAGCGAGGCTCGGATCCGCGGCCGCAAGTCTTCGGACCCCCCTGAAGTCTCTCAGTGGGGTGTCCAAGGGCTGCAACTCGATCTGCCTCCCTCTCTCTCTCTCCGTGCCTCCCTCTACATCCTCTGGCTGCTGGGATCGACGGCCTATTTATAGGTCGAGGGGCGGCCAGTCGATGGAGTTCGACCGTCGGTTGCCACGACCTTCACCGGTTGAACCGACGTCCCATCCGACGCCAGTTGCCCCCTACTCCACGGCCCATCACTGTCCATCCATCCCCTTCCCTTCCGTCG
Organism: Eucalyptus brandiana; assembly: GCA_014182725.1. NCBI lineage: Eukaryota > Viridiplantae > Streptophyta > Magnoliopsida > Myrtales > Myrtaceae > Eucalyptus > Eucalyptus brandiana. Next base: position 40,356,534 of record CM024674.1, read on the forward strand.
CGCCCCCTGCATGTGTGCTGCAGAGGCGCGAGGAAGGAGATGACCTGGCAGGGTCGGGCCGAGGCAGGAATGGGCCCTAAGGGCCCACGCGAGGGCTTTTTTTCTGCTTTTTTCTGTTATTTGTTTATTTATTATCCAATAAAGAAAATAAAAACTTAATTAATAAAATAAAATAGACCTAAATAAAATTAAGGCGTCAACACCAATCATTAAAAAATTTCCTAATCTTAATTAGCACCTTTAAGAAATTTGTCAGCGCGGTCACCCGTTTACTCGAGGGAGCTCTTGCGAGCCCAAGAAGGCAACATGGCCTAGACGAAAGAGACTCCATCATGGACTCTGCAAACGCAATCCTCCACGACCCACAGGCTTTTGACCATTGATGGGCCGATCTGATTGGATCCACCAGACCATTGACAAGTAGGAATGAGCATTGGTCCACGGTTAACCCTGGACCAACCCTAGACCGGCAACCCTATCGATTCTTATCCGGTTCTCAAAGGGATTGGTGTTGAAAGATATGATTCATCAAATCGTATCTAATTGTTGATAGGTAGAGAATCATGTTTATTTTAGGACTAGAAAGATAGGAGAATATTTCTTTTCCTTTATTAATCTCTTTCTTTGTAATTAAATACACTTTGTACACAATAGAAAATATATAGTGAATACAAAAAAATTTCTTCTCCTACATTCCTTCTACCTTTTTCTCGATGCTTTTCTTGGTCTTCTGACATGGTATCAGAGCTTCCTGCGATTCTGGCATAGTTTCCGCGTCCACCGTTCCTGATTGCCTTGAGGAACTATAACCTACAAAACAATTACCGAAAGGAATCAATCCCTCTTGAAAAATTTCTTTTACAATGAACAAATCGGAAGTTCTCACCTTAAAACCAAATGACCAGCTAGCGAGAGATGCAACGCCACAGAGTACGCACAACCCAGATTCAACCGTTGTGACGACCATGGCGGAGCAACAATTCAGCCAAAGCTAGATCCAGTCTCCACACGTGCAATGGCAAAATCTTCCGATTCGGGCCATCCTTACTAGTGGATGCCATATTCATGGATCCATGGGGTAAACCCACATACATCATAGTCGGGGTATCAAAGCAACGTGCGGACTGACGGAGGCGCACCAACCAATAGTGGGGCAGGCTCTACCTTCAGCTCGGAGCAGACGGGCGAATCTGGCGAATCGAGGGGGACGAATCCCTACCCAAATTTCTTTAATGCGGGTCGAGAAAACGGAGCAAATGTAGGGGCGAATACCTACCCAACTTTTTCACTTGGTTTTTTTTCTTATTAGATCCTTGTTGCCGGAGGACGGCCGGAGCCCAGCGACCCTTTGTACTAGGGGTGTGCAAAATACCCGGGATCCGCCCGGACCGCCCGGAACCGGACCGGAACCGCCCGGAACCGGCGGGTCTTGAGGGAACCGGTCCGGTTCCCGGTTCCAATTTATTGGAACCGATGGGTACCGGTCCGGTTCCCGGTTCCGTGGGCGGATCCGCCCGTCCACCCACTCGGACCGGACCAGAACCTTTTTAATATTAAAAAAAGAAATTACTAAAAGAAACCTTACATCTCATCTCACTCTCTAGGAACCATTACCTTTGGTCAAAGAAAATTTAACCATTTATGTTTATTTGCAAGTAGGAAATGGGAGAATGTTGCATTCCATTTGTTCGCGTTTTTTTTTTTTATCTACGAGATACATTTATAATTACAACAAATGAATCTTTGTTCCACGTACTTAAATTTGATTTTTCTTTTTTTGGCTTGCTTTGATGTCACGTAATTGTTTTATGTTGAAAACCAAAAAAATTTCGCGTCAAAATCGGTTCTATGGATCCACCGGGAACCGGATCGGACCGGCGGTCCGGTTCCCGGGTGGATCCACGCAACAAATGGGTGGATCCCGGTTCCAATTTTCGGAACCGGTCCTTAGCGGGCGGTTCCGGTTCTAGGTCGGGAACCGCCCGCCCGGACCATGCACACCCCTACTCTGTACACGACGAACGCCGACGGACCAAAACTGAAACTGATCAATTAGCAATTGACGGGCCCAGAGAATTACTCGACTTGGTCGTGGGAACTTTGGCGTGCCCTGGTAACGAAGGATAAGGAGCGTTTTCTAGACAGAACAATTCCGGTTCCAACTGACGAGCAAATGGCTTGTTTTTGGAAAAAATGTAACCAGCTCGTTAAAACTTGGATTGGGAATTGTATCTCACCCGAAGTAGCAGCGAGACTTCCTCCGATAGAAGAACGAAAGAGATGTGGGACAATATTAAAGAGATGTATGGAAAACTAGATCAAATTAAGATTTTTTTCCATAACACAGCAAATTTCAAATTTGAAGCAAGGGAATATGAGCGTCGCGACAGTTTACAATAAACTATCGGCACTCTGGAATGAAATGGAATCAGCCAAAGAAAAATTCGAATGGCCCGAACCCATTCTCTAGCAGTACAAGAACATGCACGAGAGAGAAAATGCGATTAGGTTTCTCCTAATCTTAAACGAAACATACCTTTCGTTTCGGTCCTAGATCCTAACAATGGATCCCATGCCAAATCTTGGCCAGATCTACCACCTTGCCGTCCAGGAAGAGAGCCAACAGAGGACGGCGACTTCTGGAAAAGGAAGCGAGGCGATGGCTCTGGCTGCCAGAGGCCATTATCGCCCCCCACAGAGAAACCCTAGAATCGGAGGAGGAAAGGGGGCGAATGCGGGGGGGAACCCTAACTCGCTTTTTGTTGAACAAATGGACGGTCTCTCTTTTTTATCGACTGGGCCCTTCTCGGACGGCCCACGGAGCACCTTCGCTGGAGCAGATGGGCTGCATGAAGTCAACGAGCTGCAAGGAAGAATTCAGGCGCGCGAAAATGGACCGCGAGGAATCCAGCCCACTGGACCAGAAGGACCGTACGGGCCCACTTCGGCTCAAATTTTCTAGCCCAACAACAGATTCCTTTCAATTGCAAAAAACAATGGTCAAAAAGGAAAAAGGTAAATTATATTGTGACTATTGTAAACGTCCGCACCATACAATTGAAAACTGTTGGAAATTACATGGGAAACCTGGAGAAAAAGAACGAGGAAAATCTTCACAAGTTTTTCAGGTACTGAGTCAGCCAACAGAAAAATCAATTACCCATGAGCAGTACCAGGAATTGATGAGGGCTTTGAAAAGGTTGGAAACATTTGATAAGGCTGGAAGTTTCACAGGTACATCTTCTTGCTTGATGAACTCAATTTTGAATAATGCATGGATTATCGATTCAAGTGCTAATGATCACATAGTCTGTAATAAGGGTTTCTTTTCCAAAATCCAGAAATTATCCTTTCCTATATCAGTACAACTTCCAAATGGAAATTCCACACAAGTTGTCATGACCGGCACTGTGAATCTTAGTCCCCTAATTACACTTCGAAATGTACTTTATGTGTCTGACTTCCAATTCAACCTCGTATCAGTTAAATGAGCTTCTGAAGAAAATTCATGTCGTGTCCTATTAACTCCAGATAATTGTTTCTTTCAGGCCATTTCGACTGGCAAACTGATGGGCTTGGGTAAAGCTTATCAAGGGCTTTATTTTTGGATGGATTTTCCCAGCAATTTTAATTTGTCGTCTATTGAATTCAATAAATCATTGTGTAACCATGTTATCAATGACAAAAATTCCCTTCATCATAAAAGATTGGAACATAGTGCCTCATTCTCTTGTCCCCAGTGTCCTATCTATCCATTGGCAAAGCAAACACGTGCTCCTTTTCCAAATAGTAATTCCCGAGCAAATAGTATTTTTTTGTTGATCCATGCTGATGTTTGGGGACCCTATCATACTGTGCATCACAATGGGTCGCGATATTTCCTCACAATTGTTGATGATTTCTCTCGTGCGACATGAATATTCCTCATGCAATCCAAGAATCAAGTCTTTGCTCATCTAAGAACATTCCTTACCTTGTCCAAAACTCAATTTGGAAAAACAATCCGTCGGGTTAGAACTGATAATGGAATGGAGTTCTTCAATAGTGAGTGTGCTTCTTTAATTTCACTGAATGGAATCTTGCATGAGAGTTCTTGCACTTATACACCACAGCAAAATGGTGTTGTTGAGAGGAAACATCGTCACCTTTTAGAAGTAGCACGTGCCCTCATGTTTCAAGCATCTATTCCTAAGAATTTTTGGGGAGATTGTGTGGTCACAACAGTATATTTGATTAATCGCATGCCCTCACGTATTCTGAAAGGAAAGACGCCATTTGAGATGTTGTATGAAAAGAAACCGAATCTGAGTCATCTCAGAGTTTTTGGATGTCTCTGTTATGTCACTACGGTGGGACACAAGGATAAGATGGCACCACGAGCTAGTGAATGTATATTCATGGGATATCCTACTTTGCAAAAGGGGTATCGAATTTATGCACCATCCACAGGAGAATTTTTCGTAAGCAGAGATGTTATTTTTCATGAGAATATTTTTCCTTTCCAAACTCTTATTTCTTCAACTGAAGATGAGAAGACAAGGAATTCAAGATTCTTATTGGAAGAAGATATCCTTTCGGGAGGTACATTTCTTGCTACTCCTCTCCCAGGACCAACTGGTGAATCACCTACACTACCTATTAAGACATCTACGAGTCACTCCACTGAAGAGTCTCATATAGAAGAATCAACCCAGTTCACTGAACATCTAGAATCAACCCCTGCTGAAGAAGAGTCCTCTTCAATGCAATAAGAACTTCCACGGCGTTCTAGTCGAGCAACTCACCCACCAGCTTGGACAAAGGATTACATATGTGGTTCTTCAAGATCGTCAGGTACTCATTATCCCATCTCGTCTTACATCTCATTTGATAGGCTATCAGCAGAACATTTATGTTGCATGAGCCGTATTTCTGAAGAACGAGAACCTTCTAGTTATAGTGAGGCTAAAGACGATCCTCGTTGGCAAAAGGCCATGGAGGCCAAATTACATGCCTTAACGGAGAATCATACTTGGGATATCGTAACAATGCCTGCTCATTGAAAACCCATTGGATGTAAGTGGGTTTACAAGATCAAGTACAGGGCAGATGGTTCTGTGGAGAGATATAAGGCTAGGTTGGTGGCCAAAGGTTTTACACAGCGAGAAGGTTTTGACTACCATAAAACTTTTTCCCCTGTTGCAAAGGATGTCGCAGTTCGATCTTTCCTATCAGTTGCTGCTTTTCGTGACTAGCCGTTACATCAAATGGATGTACATAATGCCTTTTTACATGGTGATCTGGATGAAGAAATCTATAAGGATCTTCCATTAGGATTACAGAGACAAGGGGGAGTCTAAGGTGTGTCGTCTCCGTAAATCTCTTTATGGACTGAAGCAAGCCTTTAGCCAATGGCAAGCCAAGTTCACTAATGCACTTATGGCTGCTGGATTCAAACAGTCCAAATATGATTATGCTCTATTCACCTGGACAAAAGGTATGTCATCAATTCATTTGATGATTTATGTTGATGACATACTTATCATGGGAAATGATGATTTTGCTGTGAAGAAACTTAAAGAGTATCTGCATTCCACTTTCCATATCAAAGATCTAGGGCCACCTAAGTATTTTCTTGGAATTGAGATAGCTCGTTCAGATCAGAGAATTTCTCTCGGTCAGAGGAAATTCATAATGGAAATCATATCAGAAATAGGATTATCAAGTTGTAGGCCAGCCATTATTCCTATTGAGAAAAAAGGCTAAGCTGACATCTGTCGACTATGATTCTGGCATATCTTCTTCTTTTGATGATCCATTATTGAGAGATCTGTCGGGATACCAGAGATTGGTAGGGAAACTTATATATTTAACTATGACCAGACCAGACATTTGCTATGCAGTGCAGACTCTCAGCCAGTTTATGCACAGTCTGAAGTAATCTCACGTGAATGCAGCCTTGAAGATTGTGAAATACTTGAAGACATGTCCAGGGTTGGGGATACTCCTTTCTCGAAAATGCAATATGAAAATGATGGCTTACTGTGATGCAGATTATGCCACATGTCCTATGAGCAGGAGATCCATCACCGGTTATTGCATCAAATTTGGGGAATCATTACTTTCATGGAAGACAAAGAAGCAGTCTACTGTATCTCTATCTTCAGCCGAAGCTGAATATCGATCCATGGCCAAGACTGTTTGTGAAATAGTTTGGCTAAGGGGTTTACTTCAGGATCTCGGGGCACGAGTTGAAGGACTAACTACACTTTTTTGTGATAATGATTAAGCGCTAAAGCTTGCAGCAAACCATGTACTGCATGAGAGGACAAAACACATAGAAGTCGATTGCCACTTTACTCGAGAGAAAATTCAAGAAGGAATAATTGAGACAAGAGGAATCAGGACTTCAGAACAACCAGCAGACATATTCACTAAGCCTCTTTGTCAAAGACAACATGCATATCTTCTAAGCAAGCTTGGTGTATTGGACATCTACAAGCCCCTAGCTTGAGGGGAAGTGTGAAAGATATGATTCATCAAATCGTATCTAATTGTTGATAGGTAGAGAATCATGTTTATTTTAGGACTAGAAAGATAGGAGAATATTTTTCTTTTCCTTTATTAATCTCTTTCTTTGTAATTAAATACACTCTGTACACAATAGAAAATATACAGTGAATACAAAAAATTTCTTCTCCTACATTCCTTCTACCTTTTTCTTGATGCTTTTCTTGGTCTTCTGACAATTGGGTCGATCATTTGATCCAAAGATCCTTGATCCAAAGATCCTTAGATCAGTACTATACAGGTTGGTCCTTGATCCTTTAAATTTAGGGTTGGTGACCTCAATCTGGGGTCATCCATGACCTTAGATAGGTGGACGGGGGTGAGGAGGGGCGGCGAGTGAGAGCAGTCACCGCAGAGGACAAGGGCTGCGGGTGCTTCGGCGTTTTTCAGCCATGGAATAGATAGTTAAACTACAAAAGTTGAGTTAGGGTTTTTGTGAACACGAATTTCGTTTAAAATTCATCCATCAAATAAGTGATGGGTGGACAAAGTCGCATCATCAAGTCGTCTTTTGAAAATTTTGGCGTCGAACTTCTAGAAATGATTTTTTCAAAAAAAAAAAATTCTAGAAATGATTTCATCGTCATCAACGTAATTATTGATACCAATCAATTTAGTCGAGATTGGCCAACAAAAGTAAATAAAGTTTGGTGGAGAAATCAAAAACTTAGAAAACCATCCAAATACAATGGAACAAGGGTGCCTTTGATTTCGCATTTTGAAAGCTCCGTAGGAAAATATAGAGACCTTTGACCTAAAGGAGTTTGGAAAAATGTAAATTACGTTTGGTAAAAAATCATTGATAAAGTAACTCTCGATGAAAAAATGTTTGGTAGTTTTTTTTTTTTTTTTTTTTTGTAAAAGGGTTTTGGTTGTAATTTTTCTTTTTTTTTCTTTATTAAAAAAAAAAAACCCTTCACTAATTCCAGCGAACGGCTTAGGCCATTGGCGAGCCAAATTTGGCATTGGCAGCCCGTTAGCTGAGGTTGCACTACCTAGGTGATTGTCGCCGGCTTCTCGCTGGTTAGATCTAACCTCATCGTCCCTCGCTAGCCACCTTTGCAAAGAAGATAAACAGTAGCAATGAGGGCCAAAAAATCATTTAACTCTTCTTTCAGTATTTCAAAAATACTGAAACCTTAAAGCTGGTCTGCATTTACTTTGAGTTTTCAGCTTGCTTTCATTTAAAGCTCCTTGAGGATGGTTACTAAACACTCTAAATTTTTCTCAAGGGATTTTCAAAATTCCAAACCAAACGCAACATAAGCCTTGAACCAATAACCTTAATAATTCAAACTAAATACTCTATTTCTCAAAATGCGATAGTATTATCAAATGCCGACCACTTCAAGAATTGAAATTTATTTTTCTAAAATATTCAACACGTGCATATATCCCCGTTTTATCGGAATTTCAAGAATCTGCGCCAACATCTCCATCAACTCCAAATAACGCAACCAAAAAAAAATGATACCCACCTGTCGGAACGCCCTTTCGGGGACGACGAATAAAAAACGAAGATGTATCGGTTTGAGACGTGATCTTCACTCATGAATTGTGTCATTTTCGGGTTTGTGGAAAATTATTTTCGAAGAATTTTCTTAGGGCGCGGGTATGTATAATATCATTACTTATGAAACATGAGTGTGAAACCATACTACGCGACTTTGACTATTAATTAAATTTGGAATTTAGCGGCATTCACGTGGGGTTGACGTAAGTGTGGACTCTCTGATTATAGTTGCCGAAAATAAAAAAGAAATGTGCGAAGCTTGGCCTTAATGAAACGTATGGATGATGATGAATTTGCTTGACACTCCTTCTATCTTTTTTTATATAAAATATATAAATATATATTATTTATTTTCCAGAAAATATGACATAAATAGTTCATAACTTTGACTTAATATGTAATGTGATCTTTGAATTTCAGTCTCTTGCATAACGTTATTCTTGAACTTTTAAACTGTTCAATATGAACTTTGGACTTTTGGTATATATTCAATTTAATGTTCAATATTGTCCCCAAATTTGAATAAATGAAATGACAACATTAAATATTTTCACATAGTTTAAGGACCACTTGCACATTGGGATAAAGTTCATGGATCATATTACACGTTGGGCCAAAATTTAAGGACCATTTATATCATTATCCCTTAGTTTGCGTTCCTTTCATCAAAAGCAAAATTCGATTATAGGTAATTTAAAATACCGCCGGAGGTTTATGGGCGTTGACTAGGAGGTGGTCGTTCAAAGGAAGGAAAGAGTGAGTGAGAGAGACAGAGAGAGGAGTTTGATTTAATGAGATCACTCGATACTTTGGGAAAATGACAGTTTAATGAGCTGGCATGGCTATCGGCCACAGTTCTTGTTCTGTCAAAGCTTTTGAAGATTCAACTTCCGCAAGTGGATTGATGTTTGCTTTGAAAAGTGCATGAGATCTCGCACGGTGATGGAGGACACGTGGGCGAGTCCAAATTGAAGCGGTTGGTCCCCAAAAGATATTATCATGGGAGAAGTATACTATTGGTGCCGTAAGTTGTATACGGCGCTCACTTTGGTGCCAAAAGTTTCCATCGGATCACTTAAGTGCCAAAAATTTTGAAAAACGATCACTTTGGTGCCATCGCCTATTTGGTTGGCCGGAAATCTGGCATGGTAGTTTTTTTATTAATTTTTGACACCGACGTGGATCGCTGGAGAATACAATCAGCATACAAAGAACAAAACGATGACGTTTACCGTTTTCCCCCAAATAAGAAACCCTAAATCTCTATCGACTAGAACCGGAAGTTGAAAAACCTAAATCCCCAATTCGACCATTTCGAGTGCATACTTCAATTTTCTTCTAAAGTTATCAACTCGCTCTTGCAAATGGAGGACAAAAGCTTTAGCAGCGGCTCACATTCCTATAAGAAAAGCGAATTAGATAGTGAGTGTTACTGTTATTGTGGGTTACCGAGTCCGAGAAGAACATCTGGGACTCGGTTGAATCCTGGGAGAAGATTCCATGGGTACGGTAGATATAGAGAAGGCTTGAAATGCCAATATTTCAAATGGGTTGATAGGAAATTCTCTAATCGAGTGACATAGGTGATATTGGAGGTACTTGAAGGCCGAAATCAACATCCACCTATGTTAATGGACGAGTTGGAGGATGTCAACTCAATGCAAGCTCAAATGAAGGGTTTAACATCTCTGGTGGACCATTTGAAGAGAGAGGTTTCAAGGCTGAAAATTGAAAGAAACTTTTATCGAGCGTTGATTGTGTTCTTATTCTCTTTGGTAGTTTATTCAAATGTAAAGTGAATAACGAGAAGAAGTTTATATGTCTACCATAGTCGAAGACATGGAATATGCACTTGTATTGAATTATTTATAAGTAAAATGTGTTTTTGATTTACTGCAATTTTTGTATGGAGCAGAATGTTTTGTTGCTGTAATCTATGGGTAGTATTACAATGTTGGACTTGGAATGCATTAGTTGTGAGCCCTTAAAAGTTTTGTTGTTTAGTTGTGTATTGTCAATGTTTGTTTTGGTTAGTTTTTGCTTCAAATATAATGGCTTGCTGCATTTTTTATTTGGTAATAGTTTGTTGCATTTAAAGCTTTTGGTAATGGTTTGCTGCATTTTTTTATTTGGTAATGGTTTGCTGCATTTTTTATTTAGTAATGGTTTGCTGCAACTGCAAACCATGACAAAATTACAGGATGGTGGCAAATTCATGATTGACCATTTTAATGCCATAAGTTGTAAATAGTAATCACTTGAGTGCCAAGTTTTTATAAAAGTGATCATTTAAGTGCTAGTCGTGATTACAAAGTGATCACTTATATTGCACAAGTTTTTTGAAAAAGAACATGTTAGTGCCAAACGTCACATTCCAAATGCACCTTGTTCTTGCACATTATTCTTACACCAGTTGAGTTGCTAGTGCATCTTCTTGCACCAGCCCATACAGGTGTTGATGCAACAAGATATACCAGCACCCAAAGTATTCTTGTAGCAGCACATATAATCAGAACTCCACAAATTCATTATAATCCACAACTTCAACCAACAATAGCAACATTGCAGCAACAACAACATTGCAGTAACAACAAAAATAAAATATACAGCATAACTGACTTGCTAGCATTCTAGCCGAAACCAACACAAGAGAAAATGAATAGTCATTCCAGTACTTGCCATTAACATTGATTGATTGTTTATAAAAGAAAAGAAAAGCATGTCTAACTTTACTCCCCAATCATCGAAAGTTCAGCACTCTCTTAAAAAAAAAAAACAATGGCATTGCAAGCAGTAACTACCATCAATGATATAATATCCAGCACACTCCTAAAAAAAGAAAATATGAAAAGAAACCATATCCAGCATCACATAAAAAGAGATCATGTTCAGCACCCTCCCATCAGTCAATATTGACAACACCCTGACCTCTTTTTCCTCTTAGAGCTTTGAATTGATTCATAATCCGAGCACTCATTCGAACTGGATGTGCAGGTTCTTTAACTGGGCTTTCTGTCATCTCATTTTCATTTTCCTTGTTTTTTACGACGGCTATTTTTGTTCTAGCATGTGTCATGTGTTGGTCCATATTATCACTACTGCTCCCAATCGTTGGTTGAGATGGAACTGGTGCTGGGTTCTTTTTGGATGGCTGTTTCGCAGCTATACCCGTTGTCTTCTTCTTCTTTGGAGCACTCTTCTTTGGCTGCGCCCTTGATTCTTGAGTTGGCCCACCTTGAGAGAGAAGTACCTCCGAAGTTCTCCTAGGCTACAAGAATATAGTGATATTGTCAACCAAATGAATTGAAGTACAACAAATTAAATGCATGAGGCCTATAAATCTTACATTCAAAATAGTCATTCCAGTACGTTCATCTATATAAATCCCATAACCATATTGCCTTAATCTTTTTCTAAGTGCCCATCTTCTTCGCTGTGGTGCATCATTTTCAGCGACAACAATCCTTGTAGCAACCTTCACTATAGTGCTATACAAACTAAGATTCAATTAGTTAAAATTTGCGTAGTTATGTGACATGATAGATTCCCACTGGCGTTTTTAAAAGACTCATCGGAATATAGTGCCGCCCTACTTATTGAATTTACATAGTAGACAGATTATCGTATCTTCAATATCACTCCCTTGTCAGCTAATCGTCGGATTGACGACATACTCAAGTTGAAGACTCGACACTTGCGGGTCATTGTGTGGGTATTCGATGATTAGGTTCTTGTGAGTCAGATTTGGGTCATTACATATAGATGTTGGTTGATTCTTTACCATTATACAGTGCTTCTCTCGGTTTTTTAATAGATCTTAATGATTGATGACAACTTCATTTTCATAAATCGACAATCGAGATTTATCAATATATCAGAAGGAGCACTGTATGAGATGCAGAATCCACATCCACAAAAGGTGTGGAAACTAACGTTGGATAGTTGACCATTCGATGTTTACTCCTATATAGTTGTACTGGCACATGAATACAACGAGACCCATGTAATGGCGATCAAAAGAAGAGGATTCCTAGGTAGCATTAGCATTAGCATAACTAGCGAGCACATGGAATAAGCAATTATTTAGCAATGTGATTGATTGGTTTGTGGTAAACTCTGGGTAATAATAGCATATAGCATTGTGAAATGAGAAAGCTGTCAACTTTGCGAGTGTCATTTGGCGATTTCACATGCATAGCACAATATTGTTGGAAGATATGCAACAATCTAGAAGATACGCTTGGATTCTCGATCAATTTTGTTTGTACATAAATTAGCTAGGAATCTTAGATTGAGATTAAATTCTGATTTCTGAATATTTCTTTGCCTTTATTATTTCATCTTTGTACTATAATTACAGAAGCATTGTACATCAGAAGATACAGTTGCATACACAAATTTACAGATCTCTTTAGTCTTCTTCATCTTCTTTCATGGTATCAGAGCCTCTAGGCTGCTGATTCAACTTTGCTTCCGCTCTTGATCACCTAACCCAGGGGAACTCTGATCTACAAACAGATAGATTTGCCTTCTGGAAAATAAGGATTATTATACTAAAGAAGAAGACAATTTTTCCTTACCAACCATGGCCAGCTCTCCTTCACAGGCTAGCTTCTTTGCTGACAATCAAACAGCGGCAGAAATTTCATCACAGCTTGTTGCAATGACCTAACCTCTTCAACCACAGCTCATGCAATGACGGCCAACTTAGGCTCAGATTAATATGGGGCAATCCATTGCGGGTCAACCAATCCAGTGGGTACCTTATCCATGGTACATTGGATTGAGCCCTATTCCATCATTGTCTGGTAACATGGGCCACCAAAGCCACGTCCAACCCAAAGGGAGCCCACTATCCATGACTAGGGCAAGCCCAACCAACGGGTTGGAGCAGACGAGCGGGTCGAGCAGGTCAGAAGACTTGAGCAATGGAATGAATCCCTACTTGGGGACTTAAAATGCGGGTTACCAATTCGGGTCAGGCGAACCAGGTTTAGGGACAAATCCCTACTCGAATTTTGCGCCCGATTTTTTGCCGTTTCCCATCGAAGCAATCATCGATCGACCGGAGCCCGGAGACCCCCTATATGTCTCAACAGCCGATGGCCCAGAATTGCGGTTAATCAACCTGCAATTAACCGGGCTAGAGAACTATTCCAGGTGGTTCCAAGATCTCAGACGAGCACTGGTGACAAAAGACAATGATGGGTTCTTAGATGGAACCGTCCTGATTCCGACCGATGACCGACTGGCGCGACACTGGAGGAAATGCAACCAGCTCGTCCGCTCATGGATCGGGAATTGCATCTCCCCAGACGTCGCGGCCGGTCTGCCACTGACGGAGGATTCCAAAAATATGTGGGAGAATATCAAGCAAATGTACGGCAAACTAGATCGGGTAAGAATTTTTTCTTTAATGCAGGAACTCAGCGAATTAAAACAAGGAAACATGACGATTTCCGCATGCTACAACAAATTATCATCTCTGTGGAATGACCTCAAAGCTACAAAAGAGAAGCTCGAGGGACCAGAGGAGATGCTCGCACAATACCGGTCGATGAAAGAATGAGAAAAGGCGACCCGATTTTTACTTATCTTGAATGACTCTTACCTGACGTTCCGATCACAGATATTGGCTATGGAACTAGTGCCACCTCTCGGACGGATCTTTCAATTGGCCGTCCAGGAAGAAAGCCAAAGGCTTGCTTCATCAGAACCGCTCTGGCCAGTCGCGGCGAGCGGCGAAATTGGGGACCCAAAACCCTAGCACACGAAAAAGGGGGCGAGCTAGGGTTACGGGCATCCGGATTTGAGGATCCTTGTCTCCTTAAAAGAGGAGGAACGAGCGGCTCAGATTTGCCGCGCGGATTGGACAGCCCAAAAGGGTCTATCTATTCGTCCGGATCCAACAAACAAGATGAGGGGACTTGGAAGACATCCGACGGTGGCGGCATTTCCCTTGCATCCGACGGTGGGAGTTATTTCTCGGAATCTGACAGTGGAGGAATTTTCTCAGCATCTGCAAAAAATTTTAACCTAAAAAAGGGTAAATTATATTGTGATTTTTGCAGAAGGCCACACCACATAGTGGAAAATTGCTGGAAATTGCATGGTAAACCCGGAGAAAAAGGAAAAAAAAGAAAAATTGCAGCTTATTAGGTTGGTGTTTCTAATGCTGATTGGTCCATCACAAATGACCAATACCAGCAACTGATGCAGGCGATACAAAAATTAGACACCTCAAACAAAGGAGGAAATTTCTTAGGTATTTTTCGTTGCTTGATTAATATTATTTCCAGAAAATCCTGGATAATTGATTCTGGGGCAAGTGATCATATTGTTTGTGAGAGGGCATTATTTTCATATATTCATGAGGATTTGGAATTCCCTATTTCTGTTCAATTACCAAATGGAACTATTACTCATGTAAAAATCACTAGAACAGTCAAACTCAGCCCACAAATCACACTTCAAAATGTTCTTTACCTTCCAGAATTTCGATTCAATCTTATTTCTATGTCCAAAGTCTGCAGAGAAAATTCATGTCATGTATTGTTTGGTTCTGACACTTGCTTCTTTCAGGCCCTTTCGACTGGCAAAGTGATGGGCTTGGGTAGTCTTTCTGAAGGGTTATTTCTATGGAAGAATTCTCCAAGTAATTTTGATTTGTCTTTATTTCCTTCAAATAAAATGTCATTGTATAACACGACTACCAATGATAAAGACTATCTTTTACATTCACGATTGGGTCATAGTGCTTCCATTCCTTACTCTAAGTGTCAGATATGTCCCATTGCAAAGCAATCACACATTCCTTTTGCTCTTAGTAAAAATCGTGCCATGCACATTTTTTGTTTAATTCACATGGATGTATGGGGTCCTTATCATACCCAACATCATGATGGGTCCCTATATTTCTTGACGATTGTGGATGATTATTCTCGTGCCACTTGGGTTTTTCTGATGCAGTCCAAGGGACAAGTTTTCTCACACTTGAAAACTTTCATTGCTCTATCCAAGAATCAATTTGGAAGATCTATTCAACGAGTTAGGACAGACAATGGAAAGGAGTTTTTCAACAATGATTAATTTACTCTTATCATCTCATGGGATTCTTCATGAGAGTACTTGCATTTATACTCCACAACAGAATGGAGTAGTGGAGCGTAAGCATCACCACCTATTAGAAGTTGCACGTGCATTAAAGTTTCAGGCGTCTATTCCAAAAAATTATTGGGGCGAATGCATAATTACTGCAGCATATCTCATCAACCGTATGTCAACTCGGGTACTCAATGGAAAAACTCCATTTGAATTACTCTTCAAGAAGAAACCGAAATTGGGACATTTAGGGATATCCGGTTGCCAATGCTTTGCTACTGTCTTGGGTCCTCGAGACAAAATGGGCCCCCGAGCACGACGTTGCATATTCATGGGTTATCCGAATTTAAAGAAGGGGTATCGTGTCCTAGATCAATTAACGTTGGAATTCTTCATCAGCAGAGATGTAATTTTTCACAAAGATGTTTTTCCTTTCAAGGAAGGGGATTCTTCAAGGGAGGCATCAAACACTTCTGGTAAGTCATTATCTATGGAAGAATCTCCACATACTGAATACTTTGTGACAAGAACTCAAGCACCAATTGCTCCAATGGCTCCTGAGATTTCTGCACCAGAAATTGCTGAAAATTCCAATGATGAAGTTCAAGGAAATTTCTCAATGATAGAAGAATCCTCCAATGATGTTGGCAATACGGAAATATCCTCAACTCCGGTTCAAGTGAATCCTCCTCGATGATCTGGTCGGTCTACACAACTGCCAGCCTGGACACAAGACTATGATTGTGCATTCCTCAACTCACCAAGTATTCACTACTCAATATCATCTTATGTTTCGTTCCATAGACTTTCACCGGAACATAGATGCTGTGTGAGTCGAATATCAGAGGATATCGAGCCATCTAGTTATGAAGAAGCAGCTAAAGACCCAAGATGGCAAGAAGCCATGGGGGCTGAATTGCAGGCACTAACTGCAAATGGGACCTGGGATTTGGTCAATCTACCACCAAATAGGAAACCCATTGGATGCAAATGGATTTACAAGATTAAATACCGCACTGATGGATCCATTGAATGTTACAAAGCTTGGTTGGTGGCCAAAGGATTTACTCAACAGGAAGGGTTTGACTATCATGAGACCTTTTCCCCGGTCGCTAAAGACGTAACCGTAAGATCATTCTTATCTGTTGTAGCTATTAATGATTGGCCATTACATCAAATGGACGTGCATAACGACTTTCTGCACGGAGATCTAGAAGACGAAATTTACATGGATATTCCTCAAGGATTATGGAGACAGGGGGAAAATAGAGTATGTCGTCTCCGTAAATCTCTTTATGGTCTCAAGCAAGCTTCCAGGCAATGGTATGCCAAATTTGCCGATGCTCTCACTTCTACAGGTTTCAAGCAGTCTAGATATGATTACGCCTTATTCACATGGAATCAAGGTACATCATTTATTTATCTGATGATATATGTTGACGATATCCTCATTATGGGAAATGATAGAACTGCGATAAAGAGATTCAAGAAGTATCTGCACTTTACTTTTTACATTAAAGACTTGGGAGCACCCAAATACTTCCTTGGGATAGAAATTGCTAGATTTGATCATGGGATTTCCCTTAGTCAACGGAAATTTGTGCTGGAGATTATATCAAAGGCAGGTTTGTCGGGATGCAAACCATCAGTCATTCCAATTGAGCAAAATGTGAAATTGACCACCAAGGATTATGATGCTGGGACATTTGAGAATCATGATCCCATCCTCAATGATCATTCAAGTTATCAGAAACTCGTTGGGAAACTTATATACTTAACTATGACCAGACCCGACATATCATATGCAGTGCAAACTCTCAGTCAGTTCATGCATAGTCCAAAGTTGTCTCACTTAAATGCTGCTTTGAAGGTCATGAAATATTTGAAGAAGTGTCCAGGACTAGGGATTCTTTTATCCAGAGATTGCAACATGGAAATGTTGGCATACTGTGATGCAAATTATGCGACCTGTCCTATGAGTCGACGATCCATTACAGGTTTTTGTATTAAACTTGGAAATTCTCTTCTTTCATGGAAAACCAAGAATCAGGCTACCATATCATTATCTTCAGCCGAAGCAGAGTATCGAGCTATGGCAAAGACTACCTATGAGATCATATGGATATGGGGACTACTTGGGGATCTTGGGATAAAATTGAAGGGTCCGACTAAGTTGTTCTGTGACAATGATGCCGCACTCAAACTTGCAGCGAATCCTATAGTACATGCAAGAGCAAAGCATATAGAAGTAGATTGTCATTTCACTCGAGACAAGATTCAAGAAGGTGTAATCGAGACTAGAGGAATTGGAATGGCAGAGCAACCGGCTGATATCTTCACCAAGCCTCTATGTCAAAGACATCATGCATATCTACTAAGCAAGCTGACGTCTTGGATATCTACCAGCCACCAGCTTGAGGGAGAGTGTTGAAAGATATGCATCAATCTGGAAGATACGCTCGGATTCTCGACCAATTTTGTTTGTACATAAATTAGCTAGGAATCTTAGATTGAGATTAGATTCTGATTTCTAAATATTTCTTTGCCTTTATTATTTCATCTCTGTACTATAATTACGGAAGCATTGTACATCAGAAGATACAATTGAATACACAAATTTACAGATCTCTTTAGTCTTCTTCATCTTCTTTCAAATATAATAAAACCAAGTCAACTTTCGATCTAAGCTATTCATAGTGCACTTAGTTTTCACATTAGATGGGACTTATCACAAGAGAGTGCTGGACCACCTGTCTATGTAGATTAAGAGCAAGGGCTCTAATGCACTTATATAAAAGCCACGGAGAAAGACCGATACATTTAATAAATCGCAGGATTTCTTCTCGTGTTAGCAGCATCATAAGATTAGTTACTAACGTGATTACAAGGTAAGCATGTTCTCCAACCTACTCCCATGAACAAAGATGGGCGCGTAATCGGTTGGAGAGGAACATTCATTGATTCGGGATAATATTGATTAGCGCGAGCTGATTCATGAACTCGAGGTTTGTCCTAATTTTTTCGCCCTTTTAATATATAGAATCATTGATCAGTTAGTTTGTTGATGGTGTGATGGTCACGAAAATGAGAGGGGAGGAAAGATCGCACTTCAATTGGTTCAATCGCTTGGAAATAGCCAGCGAGTTCTTTCCTCAAATGACTCAAAGAAGTATACTCTTATCCGTCATGATCGAGAAAGATGGGTAGAACGTGGTATTAAAATTAGAGACAAGAACATTAAATATTGTAAAATCGCCGGATAGTTGGATCTTGAAATTATAGATATGTTAATATATGTCGCAACTAACATGCAAACATTGATAATATCTATGCTTTAGTGTCTTTTAATAGGGCACACTGAAAACGTTAACAAATATTCTAGTTAGGAATTGAAAAATATTCATGCCTTTTGAAAAATGGATGATGATGATGGTGATGATACGATAACAACAACAACAACAACAATATTGATAACAACAATAATAAGGAAAAATAATACAAATGGTTCATGAACTTTTAATTTGTTCAATGTGATCCCTAAATTTTTTGTAAATGTTCAATTTAATCCATCAACTAAATGAAAGTGTTTAATATTATCTTTCAATCAATTCAAGTTACCAAAAAACATTGAATATTTTCATATAGTCTAAGAACTAGATTGAAAGTTTAACAAAAGTTTAAGGATGATATCGCACATTAATCTAAAGTTCAAGGACCATATTGAATAAATAAAAAATTCAGGGATGGCATTATACATTAAACTACAGTCTAGAGATCGATTGTGCAATAATCCATAAATTTTAAAAACAACCCTCGTGCTTTTTCTGTCACGCCCCGAACCCCAAGCGCGCACACATCCCACTGCGGTCGATCAAATATGCGACATCCCAGGATACGTCGCAAACCCATTCATTTCATTACGCATGCGGACGCGAAACAAATCCCCTGACAACATTTAACTTGGGATAGAAAAGCAGGCAATCAATCACAATACCAAACACTCATTTACAAACACATAGGTTTAAATACAACTCTGGACTGTCTACAAAATAGACCGGCTCGACAAAAAGGGAACCATCCTAAAACCAACTAGCAGGACACGTTCACCGATACTTCAGTCTCCACCTTTCCAAACTTAGGGCTTCGGGTCCTCCACGACCGCCATCTAGGGACCTGAAATTTTAATCCCACAACCAGGATGAGACGATGTCTCAGCAAGTTCAACCCCCTAAACCTCTATTAGAAAGAAAATACGCCCAAGGGTGGCCTAGCCACATCACACGAAGAACTTACCTCGCCTCGGTTCCTTCCCCGCAGTTAGCACAATTCAAATCACCCAATCACAGATAGTAATAGGAACTCAAACAATTGGAACGCCATCACTTTCATATAAATCACAATCGCACTTAGCACGCATTCCAATTATTATTCACTGCCACACAAGGGCATAGCCTACTCGCTGTTCGGCTATCTACTGGCATATAGCCAGGCATCGCCTCCCCCCATGGAGCGCGGCTTCGTCAGTACGTCGACGGCATTCCCGAAGGAGCATGCGCCCAGAATCTACTGCGACCCGCAACCACCGCGTGGGCATCCCATATAGGGGCAAGTCCGGCTCAACAGCCCAGGACGATTCCTCTTAGTTATCACACAGCCAAAGCATACTCGGCCCCATGATACTTTATATTTCAATCAATGCTTCCACTTAAAATAGTGATCCCGGCCATTTTTCTTCATATTAAAAATATTCCAGAAATTACTCACGTGTGTGGGGACACGCTAATTTCGAATCAAAAAGCCAATATCTCACTTTTTCAAACCCCACTATTTAATATAATCATTAAAATCCAATTTTTGCATCAAAACCCGACATTTGGGTTTTTATTAAGAAAATCTCTATTTACCACAATCAACACTCAATTTGCCACATACATTCATCAAAATCAAATTCTAAATAAACAGCGATCAAGCACGAAATTATGAGAATTTAGGGTCCCAGAATAACTTTTTCGAATTTATTAAATAATTAAATTTATTCCGAAAATTAATATAATAATAATATCCATATTTTTCACGATCCACGCTCAATTTATAATATCCAATCATCAACTTCAAAATCCGACTATACGGCAGCGATCGGCACGAAATTCGAAGCAACTGGGTCAAAAATAATTTTTCCATTTTTTTAAATAATAATATTTTAATGATTTCGAATATAATATAATATTACAAATTCCAGAATTCGAAATCATTAAATAATTCAAAAATAAAACCCTATTATGTCACATCAAGGCTTTATATTAAAATTAAACATACTTAACCTTAAACTAAACATACTTTAACTTAATTAAACACCATAATCTAATCATCAACCAAATAAACTAATCTAACCACCTAAACTTACTTAACTTAGACTAAGCACACTTAGGGCATCATTAACCCTCTAATCAAGATTTAGTGAGTTAAACTCACCGGATTAGCGAGCCGAGCGGACCAAAACGACCAGGACGACGCGAGGATCAACTTTCCTCAAAGCGGGCCGAGCATTCGGGCTCGGGAAGGCGGCCAAAACAGGCCAAACATGGGCTGCCATACCTATTTCCTTGGCTGCTGTTCGCGGGCGGAGATGGGGCTGCACGGCGGTGATTCGGGCGCAGGGAACGGCGGAGAGGCGGCGGCTGCAGCTTGGCGGTGGCCCACGGCGGCGGCTGGCGGCTCGACTGACGGAGGGCGACGGCGGCGTGGCTAGCGCGGGCTGGGCGAAGCAGGCAGAGCGAAGGGAGGGGCAACGGTCCGGGCGAGGCGCACGCGGGGCGCGCGGGGTGGCGGAAAGCGCGCGAGCGGTGGACGGCGGTCCGGCTCCGGCGGCTTGCTGTTCGATCTTCGCTGCTGCTGGCGCTCCCAGATCTGCTGGAGATGTCGAGCATGAGCAGGAGGTGGAGGAGAGAGGGAGGCGATGGCGCGGGCGGCGAGCGGCCTGGCGGTGCGAACGGCGGCGGCGGACGACGTGCGGCGGCGGTGAACGGTGGAGGCGTGCGGCTTCTCCAACTTGCTGGTTGCTGGGTTTTCAAAGAAGAAGGAGATGAAGAAGATGGAGATGGAGGAGTCGCACGGGAGAGAGAGGAAGAAGAGAGGGAGGAGAGAGAAGGAGGAGGGGGCCCTTTTATTTTCTTTTTCTCTTTCTTTTATTCAACAAAAATGGCCCACCATGACCTAGGATGACATCACACTCCACTATCTCCCACAACCTCTTCCAATGGGTTCACTTGCAATTTCCGCCGGGGTCCAATTCTTTGTACAACAACTTCTTCAATTTCACTCGATTCTCTTCCAATTGAATTAAATTGAAGCCCATAAAATTAATCAAATGTCAACACACTTCAATTCACATCTTCACTTGTCCGTAGAACCAACTTAAGTCCCAAAAGCGCGACCAAAGATGGGCCTACTAATTTCTCGAGCCAAATTAGCCATTCTCTGATTATTTTGCTGAAAAACTTGGCTTGCACGAAAAATCTTTCGAAGATGAGTCAATGATCCTAAGATGATTTGTGACACACCCAGACTTCCAATTTCTGAATTCGATCTCAATTCCACAGTTAATTTCACTTTGGCACGATACTAGCGCGACCCAACCTACCGGGTAGCCTTTAGAAATTTTCATGCATTTGACCTGTGGTTGATCATCTCAAGCCACAATGTACATCTTTGAAACATTTGCGACTTTCGGTTGTCGGCATAATCTCAAGGTTTCAAATACCAACACAGGGTATCCAATCGATAGAAAAGTCGGTCCAGTACTGATCGACAAGAATTGTGCAATCTGGTGGAATCACCCACACCTGATCACATGCCTTTGTCGAGTCGACCTATCTCCAATCCCTAATCGATTTTTAATTGTGTCGCAATGACCCTTGCAGATTAGCTCGGTCGAAAGATCGCTTCCTGATCAAATTCTCGAGTCTAATGCATTAGAAACTCTTAGCGACTTCACCCGATAGACCAGTTTTCACATGAGTGGCCAATTCAAGGAAAAGAGCTATATGCGTGCCAACGAAATGCCCGTCTCAATTTATTGCAAATAGAATCGGAAAATCGGGATGTCACATTTTCCACTCTCATACCATCTTGAATTGACCATATTATCTCTTATCAGTCCTACTCTTGATTTAATATTATTACTTGCCTTTTTCTATTCTTTATCAACGGCTAATTGTTTCATGTAATCAAGGCAAATATAAAATTCCACAAAATAATGTTTTAGGGAGCATTTTCTTTTGAATTTGCATAATAATAATAATAATAATAATAATAATAATAATAATAATAATAATAATAATAATAATAATAATAATAATAATAATAACCAATGTTTAGAAATTTTTGTCGTATTTTTATATTTTTTGGTGATATCTTTTAGAAAATCGTGCAATGATAGCATGAAAATTAAATAAAAAGGTGAATTATTAGATTTACCTAATAAAATGAAAATTGAGCAGTTAAAATCACATATTATAGTGTAATGATAAATATGAAGTTATAACTAAACCAAATGCATTCATTAAAACTTGTAAACGATTCTTTTCTCTCTTATAGCTTATTTGTGCTTAGGTTTCTATTAGAATAATGGTTTGCTAGTTCGAAATAAAAATAAAAAAAGAGAAATATACAACTCATGAATATAATATATAATAATTAGTGGGTTATCTGTCAAATAAACTAATTTTTTAGAAAAGTGGGATGCAGATTGACTAGGAAATTCAAATACATGGCCCGGGCCCTCGTAGGGTGAGGCGCCGTAGAATATTGTCTTTGCAACTTGCCGAAGAGAGAAGACTCCCCGAGTCCAAACAAGCGTGGAAGTCATTTTCTTACATCGTAATTTATTTTTATTTTTATTTTTATTTTATGCCTATCGAAATACCCTCCGATTTTCCCCTTTTTTTTATTTCTTTTTATTTGTCCTATGACCAACCAAAATTATTTCCCGGTCCGAGGTGCAAACTGCGATAACCTGTCCTTAGAGGGAAATCGAATCTTCAAGGATCATGAATTGACGTGTTTTATAATTTGTTTGTTTGTTTGTTTTTTCTTATTTTGGAAGGGGGGATAATGATAATAAATGCTTCTTCTTTTTTTGGGTTGCACGTTGGACTTATGATATTCCCAAAAGGCATGATGCCCTGCTTTGGGATGTGGTGAATCTTTGCCAACCGTGGAGACCAGATTTCATATTATTTTGGGTGATTCCGATCTCGAAACTTTGAGTATTTGTCGACTTTACGGTATTTGCACTTTAATTTGTATTTGATCATTCCCCATATGCATATATATAGAAATTGATACGTAGAGTCGTATATGATCTTTTCATAATCTTCAAAAGATTATATGATAGATGCCTTTCATGTTCGAATTTGGGAGGGAAGATCATAAATAGATCTTGGAAGTTAAGGATAAGTGTAGGCAAACGGGTTATCTAAGGTCATTTTTTCCCGCTCCGAAGAGAGATGAGAGATGAGAGATCGAAAGTATAAATACGCACACTACAAGATTCAGCTAGCAAATGAAAATAGAAATGTGCATGGATTAGACACAAGACAAAGGTTTGTTTTCTTTATGGAGTCCAAACAATGTCATAAATGGTCCTATTACCTAAGATTTCAGCTTGCGTCTTACTTATCTTATCAAGTTAAGATATTTCACCAGTTTGACATCAAGCAGTTAAAGTGAACTTTGTTGTCACAAGTATTTAGTCGAAATCTGAATTGATTAATCATGAAAGCTTTTCGTTTTATACATTTTATGTGGCATTCTCGCTGGACAAACATCTAGGGTTGGCACCATCGGCCGTGGTGGCTCTGCTGGGTAGGCTTCAGTTCTTTAAGGAAAGGTCAGGAGTTCGAAGCGCTTGCAATACAAGTTGCAATGAGGCTGGCGGGCTATTAGGTGATTGACGCATGGCGTCGGGGTGGTGATTTCCCCGCTAGCCACACCTGGGGGTTTACGTGACGGCTGTCAGCTAAAGCGGTTCCTCCAACCAAAAAAAAAAAAAAATATCTAGGGTTGGCTCTCAAGTATCAAGCTAACTTCTCAATCAATCTAGGTAGAGATGTGCCATTTGGTTTGGGGTCGTGATTCATTGAGGACAAACATCTAGGGTTGGCTCTCGAGTATCAAGCTAACTTCTCAATCAATCCAGGTAGAGATGTGCCATCCGGTTTGGGGTCGTGATTCATTGCTTTCCTCGGCTCCGTTCGGTTCTCAAGCGAGACGTAGAATGCGAAAAGGGTAGTGCATTGACAAATTTTCACTAGAGCAGTGATCTTTCAACACATGCATAGGAAATAGGCTCTCGCCGAGCTTTTATTTCTCAATCGACTGGAGCAAGCAAGTGATCTTTCCACACATGCGTTCGTCTCCTTCCTTTACATCTTCTCTAGGTTGTCGCATGTGGTCATTTAAGGCAGTCCCACTCCGGCATTGAAGACGCGGCCGTGGCAATGCTGATCGTGGTGTCAAAAGCCAACAAAGCATTAAAAGCACCAACAGGCATAAGAGCCCATCCGATAAAAAGAAAAAAAAAAAAAGAAAAAGACATAAGAGCCCTGCCCAAATACATCCCACCAAGTGGTCACAACACCCCCTCTCCAACTAGGACCACCGGCATCGTAATGCAGTTGCTAGAATTAGGTTCATAGCCTAGATTCAACGTCCCTGCTTGATTTCGATTTTCCAGTTCATACTCGTTACGATCATTATCTTTATGTAAAAAGACGACACAGCAACTGCATCGGGTAAGTCTAGTTCCGCATAAATGTAACTTGATTGACCCAGAGCTAAGATCTTGATTTCATGAATTGGACTATGACAAACATGCCATATATATCTAAAGTGAATTATCTCACAAAAACTCGAATTGAGCCAACTAGGAACGTCTCTCTTTTTTCAAAGAGGAAACCGTAATCGATATTGTTGTTATTTTCCTTATCTTTGGCCTGCTTGCATTTGTTCTTTCCTTTTGGACTCGTGCACAGGAGAACAGGAGAAAGGGGAATGCTGGGGATCCATCTCAGTCAGGGATAGGGGCAGCTTATCTCCTCATGATGTATCTGTCTAATTCAAACCGATCGCTTTTGGACTTCTAATAAAAGTGAATTTGCAGAAATTAGCATAACTAAATCACACGGTTCTTTCGTTTAGACTTGGGAGCTTTTCCCCTTTCTGAAAACAACCGATTCGACTGACCCAATGAAAAGGTTAGGAAACGGACAAAATTTTCGGCCCATTTTTCTCCGAAGTACTCCATCGACACGCCCCCTTGCAAAGTTGTCCGATTAAAAGTTGATGTGAACAGCACTACTTTCCCACGAGGTCAAGCTAAACTTTTGCAATTTGCGAATGTTATAAAATGAATTTCGCTAATTTCGAGAAAGAAAGAAATCTGCTGAAAAGGTGCCGGGGAATGAAAATCACGACATCTACATGTGACATGAGTTATCCATCCACTCCACACGGTAGTTGTCCCAAGCTGTCCCATATATTTATTTTCTTTTCGATCATGTATGAATGCCACGTGCCGGATTATTATTACTAAAGAAATGACAATCAGATCGGGACCGTGATTAATTTCAAGTGCATAGGATCAAGAGACACTGTCCAACTTTCTTGGTTACATACCCTTTGGACTAATCTTTGCATTTGCTTTTCTATTTAAATCTCCTATGCATTAAACTTCTCACTTTTCATCTTCCACAAGTCAACTCTAAAGTCCTTGTAGTAACGCAGTCCCTCCCCACAAACTCTCTCTCTCTCTCTCTCTCTCTCTCCAAAATTGCAGGCGCAAGCATTTCGTCACACTTTTTCAGATCTAATTCTATATATAACACTACACGACTGGTCTTGTAATTCACAAGAACGTCCTTGCAACTTCTCTCTAACCCTCGCTGCCACCCCAAGAAAGAGAGAGAGAGAGAGAACCGAGACACACCATACAATGTTGGTCGCCGGATCCCCCCGAGGGCATGGAGGCCTCGCCGGCCTCTCAGACGTGAGGCACCTGGCGGTGCAGGTCATTATGGGCCGGTGGTTCATGGTGTTCGCGAGCTTCCTCATCATGGCGGCTGCTGGGGCGACCTACATGTTCGGGCTCTACTC
Source organism: Eucalyptus brandiana (assembly GCA_014182725.1). Taxonomy (NCBI): domain Eukaryota; kingdom Viridiplantae; phylum Streptophyta; class Magnoliopsida; order Myrtales; family Myrtaceae; genus Eucalyptus; species Eucalyptus brandiana. The sequence goes on from CM024674.1 coordinate 40,382,851, forward strand.
AGAGGACATCAAGGACTCGCTCGGCTACGACCAGAGCACCCTCAACCTGCTGAGCTTCTTCAAGGACCTTGGCGGCAACGTCAGTGTCATCTCGGGGCTCATCAACGAGGTGACGCCGCCGTGGGTGGTGCTCTCCATGGGGGCGCTCCTCAACTTCTACGGCTACTTCATGATTTGGCTCGCCGTGACCAAGCGGATCGCAAAGCAGCAGGTGTGGCAGATGTGCCTCTACATATGCATTGGTGCCAACTCGCAAACGTTCGCCAACACCGGTGCGCTCGTCACCTGCGTCCAGAACTTCCCGGAGAGCCGGGGCGTCGTGCTGGAGATACTGAAAGGGTAGGTTTACACAAATTTAATATCCTTACGTATGGATTTGGCGGTTCACGTTTGTTTTATTCATTCATGATTAGCTCAATAATTGGACAAGTGAATCCAACACAAGTTACGAAAACTGGTTTTTATGTGTGAAAATGATACGTAAACAACATTTCCTTTCGAGCTGCTGGTCAAGAGAGAAGCCCAGTTCTTGATCTTGCAAGATAATTAATCAAGTTACAAGTTTTGAAATTAATTCACTCGACGTGTCTTGGTTTATATACGCGGCGAAGTTTTTCTCTTTATTTCAAGTTGTGAATTTTCTTGTTTCGATTGCATGCATCTTCTAACTTGTTGCGCATACTCAACCACATGATCAATAGAATCATGCAATATGCATTATTTCCTTATTTCCAAAAAAGGAGAGACAAATTTAAACTCATACCCTGGTCATGGAAGAAATTTGAGAACTTTCTGTCCCCTGAATTGCCTAATAAATTAAAAAAGAAAAAAAGAAAAATTTCGAATAATCGTTCAATTTCTCTAAACTTTTTTTGGGCAGCTATGTCGGCCTGAGCGGCGCAATCATCACGCAACTATTTTATGCGTTCTACTACTACAAAGACACCAAGGCCTACTTACCCAAAAAAAAAGACACCAAGGCCTTGATCCTCCTCATCGGATGGCTGCCGGCTGCCATATCATTCGCCTTCCTCCGCACCATCCGGGTCATGAAAGTGGTCCGCCAGCCGAACGAGGTCAAGGTCTTCTACAAATTCCTCTATATCTCCCTCGGCCTGGCCACCTTCCTCATGATCATGATCGTCATCGAGAAGCACTTCAATAACTTCACGCGGCCTGAGTACGGTCTCTCCGCTGCCGGCGTCCTCTTCTTGCTCTTCCTGCCAATCGCCATCGTCCTCATCGAGGAATACAAACAATGGGCACAGAAGAGAGAAGCCCTAAACGACCCGTCTCCGATCGAGATCACCATGGAGAAGCCGAACCTGGAAACATCCCTCCCTCCGCCACCACCTCCCTGGAGACGGCACCCCTACTGCTGTGTTGAACGGCGGAGAACAGCTGGAAAAGCAACCCTCTTGCTGGAGAACTGCGTTCAGGCCACCGGACAGAGGTGAAGATTACACCATACTCCAAGCTGTCTTTAGCATAGATATGTTCATCCTCTTCTTGGCCTCCATCTGTGGCTTGGGAGGGACGTTGACGGCCATCGACAACCTGGGCCAGATCGGGAAATCACTTGGCTACCAGAAACAGAGCACAAGCACGTTCGTCTCCCTCGTCAGCATATGGAACTACCTCGGACGCGTCGTCGCTGGCTTCGTCTCTGAGATCCTCCTGACACGGTACAAATTCCCACGCACGCTAATGCTCACAATTATCCTCCTCATCTCATGTGCTGGCCACCTCCTGATTGCATTCGATGTCCCGAACGGCCTCTACTCCGCATCCATCATCATCGGTTTCTGCTTCGGCGTGCAGTGGCCACTGCTCTTCGCAATCATATCCGAAATCTTCGGGCTGAAGTACTATTCGACTCTCTACAACTTTGGCTCTGTGGCGAGCCCCATCGGAGGGTATCTGCTCAACGTTAGAGTAGCCGGTCATTTGTACGATAAAGAAGCCAAGAAACAGTTGGCCGCACTAGGGCATGTCCGACAACCCGGCCAGGACTTGGAGTGCACCGGGGTCAAGTGTTATCAGTTGTCGTTTCTCATAATCACATTCGCAACGTTGTTCGGCGTGTTCGTGTCGTTCATTTTGGTCTTGAGGACGAGGAAGTTTTACAGGAGTGATATTTACAAGAAGTTCAGGGAGGAGGCAAAAGCGGCCGAGACAGAGATGGCTTTGAATAATGGGACAACGACGATGACAGCCACCCCGATTGAGGTAAAAGGTGGGTAGAGAGAATCAGACACATCACAATAAATTGTACATTTTACTATCATAACAGTACTTGGGGTATTGTGAGAATAATGATCTATTCTGAACCACAAATTCTTGAAAAATAAATCTTACAACAATTTATAATTATTTATAATTTGATTTTTTATTGTCAAGAATTAACTGTTATTCTTACAGTATATTAAATATTGCCACGCAATCATTTCTTTAAATGTTATTAGCAGAAAGATTGATCAGAGATGTACACGTACAAATATGCAAAATGATAGATTACATGAACGGCGGAAAACAAAGATGTCATGAAGAAATGTATAATCCGCTTGATCACGATTTCCGTTTAGCTTATTGGTTGCGAAAGGTCATGTGGATACAGTTGTTGAAGAAGAAGAAGAAGAAGAAGAAGAATTTAAGAACAAGTGGCAAAAGGTCATGTGGATACAGTTGTTGAAGAAGAAGAAGAAGAAGAAGGAGAATTTAAGAACAAGTGGCGAAAGGTCATGTGCATACAGTTGTTGTTGACTGGTTGCGGTCTTGATCAGCAATTGAAGTCTTGAAGCTTGATCAGCAATTGAAGTCTTGAAGATTGAACTTTCTCATCCGCAAGTCTCCATGGGGAGGAAAGGGATCCTACTTGTCTCGTCTTTCCCTTGGTCGCATCTAGGGTTTGAGTAAAGATAATCCCTTCTTGATTCGATTACACTAGAGATATTATTTGTATATTCGATCGGAACTGACTATTTTTCCTTCTTTCTAAGTTTGAATGCGCCGGCCCCCGGTGCTTTTTGAAATATCGGGTTTGAAGTCGACCTTGGAGTCCACAAAAAAATTGGCCGTCGCCTGCACACTTGTCCACAGAAAATGACTGAGCCATTCTTTCTTGTTTTGTTGTTATTTTGGAAGGGAGGTCAATTAGGTGGCCCACGGAGGATGATTTTTCAAGAGCACGAGATCTAATGAATCTTCTGAGTAACGACAAGATTTTTAATAGTAAAATGAGTTTCTTATAAACATAAAATTTCACGTTCATTTTACAATTGACTTTACAAACGATTGATTCTTTCTCGAATTTGTCATCGTCGCGATATTATTGAATATAATTGTTGCGGCCACTCCATCCAACCGCACACGCCGGCTTGGGAAGGAGTTGTACTAGTTCGAGGCCATGCAATTTGACTAACTTATCAAACGTTTGAAGTCCATATCAATGAGCCTTATAACTAGTCAATGAATGGACGAGAACGATGTGATTCAATTGCAAAGTATTGCCAATTGTTGGCTGGGTCCACCTTCATATGGGGCCCAGCCAGCATTAAATAAAAAGAAAGAAAAACAAAAAGAAAAGAAAAGAAAAAGAACAAAAAGAAGTGGAGTTGTCGTACGTGGGGATGCGCCCGAAAAGTGACGAGAGGAGAGAGAGAAAACAAAAAATTGCACAAGGGAGAAGAGAAGAAAGGAAGAGGGCTGCAACTTTGCGGCTTTGATTTGAAGGCCAAATATTGACGGAATCGGCTCAAATTTCAGTATGTTGTTCGTGAGAACGAGAGCTACGAGTTGATGGTTTTTATTCGTTGAGAACTGTCTCCAAATTCTTCAGTTGCGATTAAGATTTTTTTACTCCAAACTTATTTGTCTACCTATGTGGTGAGAATGAGATGATTGTAATGTTGATGTTGAGCCTCTAGAGTGTGACTAGAGAAGAATACTTTGTGTATCCTGCTATTCTTGGTGATTAGTGGATGTTTTTGGGCAGTCCATGGTTTTTCCCGCATCGGGTTTTCCACGTTAAATCCTTGGTGTCGTTATTTACTTTGTCTACTTATCATTTCGGTGTTATATCTGCATTTTGTGAGGCTATACATTGTTGGTTGTTGCTGGGGGTTAAGAAATTTTTAGTTGATTTAGCTTCGGGGGAGAAATTGATCCTGGATTGCGTTTGGCCGTGGTGAATTGTTGTACATGAGTTCTCCCCAACAAGTGGTATCAGAGCTAAGGTTGAAATTGTAGTGTTAAATGGAAGAAACTAGCAGCACCATGTTTAAGTTAAATGCCTCGAATTATTCTATTTGGAAGCCTCGGATGGAAGACGTGTTATATTGCAAAGACTTATTTGATCCTATTGAGGGTGATAAAGCCAAAGGAGATAAGGAAGACAAAGAATGGGAGAGAATGAATCGGAAAACGGTTGGGTTTATCCGACAATGGATTGATAATAGTGTGTTTCATCATGTTGCTCAAGAAACGAAGGCGGACACTTTGTGGAAGAAATTACAAGATCTCTATGAGAGAAAAACTCCACAAAATAAAGCTCTTCTAGTTAAGCGATTTGTGAATTTGAGATACAAGGAAGGGAGTAATATGGCGGAACACTTGAGTGAATTTCAAAATGTTATAAATTAATTGACAAATCTTGAGATTGATCTTGGTGATGAATTGCAAGCGTGCTTATTATTTGGTACTCTTCCTGATAGTTGGGACACCTTGGTTGTGGTGTTAAACAACTCGGCTCCTTTTGGTGTGCTTTCTATAAGCATGGTTAAAGAAAGTTTGTTCAATGAAGAAACAAGAACAAAAGGCTTGAATTATGCTTCTACATCGGATGCTCTTGTTATAGAAAACAGGCTGAGAAGTCAATCAAGAAGGTTTCAAAGAAATGATACCCGAGGCAAGTCAAGAGGAAGGTCGAAATAAAGACCGAGGAGGAGTGTCAAGTGTTATAATTGCGGCAAAATGGGACATTATGCAAAAGAGTGTTGGTTGCCAAAGAGAGATAGATTCCATGATAAAAATGGAGATCAAAAGAAAGAAGAGAAACAAGCTACAACGGCGGTTGCATCCGATGGTGATATTGTGTTTGTATGTGATGACGGATATGTGAATTTTACATACCAAAACTCTACGTGGGTTGTTGATTCCATGGCTTCTTTTCATGTCACCTCACGGCGTGATTACTTTGCTTCTTATCGCAGCGGTGACTTTGGTTGCATAAGGATGGGAAATAGTGATGTTTCCAAGGTTATTGGCATGGGAGATGTTTATTTGGAAACCGATGTCGGATGTAATTTGCTTTTAAAAAATGTGAGACATATTCCGGATATTCGACTTCACTTGATCTCTACGGGTGCCTTGGATGATGATGGTTATTGTAATTCATTCTTTGATGGCAAATGGAAGTTGACTAAAGGTTCCATGGTAGTGGCAAAGCGTAAGAAGACAGGCTCTCTCTACACCATGCAAGCTGACTTGATTAAAGAAGAGGTAAATGCAGTGGAGGATTCCTTGGTTGATTTATGGCATATGAGGCTGGGTCATCTTAGCAAGAAAAGACTTGAAACTCTTGCTAGAAAGAACCTTTTACCTTTAAAGGAGAAAAATCTAAAGGAATGCACTCATTGTCTTACAGGTAAGCAACATAGATTCTCATTTCATAGTTCCTCTCCACACACGAAATCAAATGTACTTGATTTAGTTCACACTGATGTTTGTTGCATTGATGCTAGAACTCTTGGATGTGCATTATATTTCGTGACATTTATTGATGACTGTTCTAGAAAAGTGTGAGTTATTGCTTTGAAATCTAAAGATTAGGTACTTGCGGCTTTCAAGCGATTCCATGTCAATGTGGAAAGAGAAACCGAGAAGAAGCTGAAATGTGTTCGGGCTGACAACGATGGTGAATATAGAGGCCCATTTGAAAACTATTGCAGGGATTATGGTATCAAGCTTGAGAAGACTGTTCCAAAAACACTATAGCATAATGGAGTGGCAGAGAGAATGAACCGGACAATTAATGATTGGATTCGGTGTATGCTTTCTCATGCAAAGTTGCCTAAGTCATTTTGGGGTGAAGTGATGAGAACAGCAGTGGACTTGATAAATCTTTCTCCATCGGTTCCTCTTAAAGGGGATGTTCCACAAAGAGTTTGGAGTGGCAAAGATGTTTCCTACAGCCATTTAAAAGTGTTCGGTTGTCGGGCATTTGTGCATGTTCCAAGAGATGAAAGATCCAAGCTTGATGACAAGTCTAAACAGTGTATTTTCGTAGGTTATGGACATGAAGAATTTGGCTACAGGTTATGGGAAAGAAAGTTATTAGAAGCCGAGATGTAGTATTTTGTGAGTATCAAACTATTTAAGACATTGACAAGGCGGAGAGACCAAAGAATATAGCTCAATGTTCAGTTAGTTTCAGCCAAAGTCTTAATATCGGTAGAAATCATGGGAGAGAAGTGCAAGGAAATCATGAAGATGATGAATCATCACATAATGTCGATTCTTCAGTTGAGACAGGTGAAATAGCTAAGCAAGAGGAATCTATCCTACCTCAAGTTAGAAGATCTGAAAGAGAGCGTAGGCCTTCTCAAAAATATTTGTCACATGAGTATTTGTTACTCACTGATGCAGGGGAGCCAGAAACTTATGAGGAGGCTATATTATGTGAACGGAAGAATGAGTGGCATGAAGCCATGCAAGAGGAGCTTAAATCCTTGCATGAGAACCACACATTTGAATTGGTAAAGTTGCCTCAGGGTAAGAGAATACTCACAAATAAGTGGGTGTACAAGTTGAAGATGGAAGAAAATAGTTTACAACCACAATACAAGGCTAGACTTATTGTAAAGGGCTTTCGTCAAAAGAATGGTATAGACTTTGAAGAGATTTTTTCACCGGTTGTAAAGATGTCTTCTATTTGAGTTGTTCTTGGGTTGGTTGCTAGTTTGAATTTAGAAATTGAACAACTTGATGTAAAGACGACCTTTCTTCATGGAGACCTAGAAGAAGAGATATATATGAAGCAACTGGAGGGCTTTGAAGTTAAAGGCAAGGAGCACCTTGTATGTAGATTGAGGAAAAGCTTATATGGTCTCAAGCAAGCGCCAAAGCAATGGTATATGAAGTTTGAATCATTCATGAAAGAACAAGGATACGGTAAGACAAACTCCGATTCTTGTGTCTTTATGAAAATATTTTCAGATAATGATTTTTTTATTCTTCTACTTTATGTGGATGATATGTTGATTGTTGGGCATGATGCCAAGAAAATCAAGAGTTTGAAAAATGAGTTGAGTAAAGCTTTTGCAATGAAAGACCTAGGCCCGACTAAGCAAATCTTAGGCATGAGAATTACTCGTGATAGGAAGAATAAGAAACTGTGGTTATCTCAAGAGAAGTATATTGAGAAGGTGCTTGAAAGATTCAACATGAGCACATGTAAACCGGTGAGTACTCCACTTGCAGGCCATTTCAAGTTGAGTAGTAATGAGTGTCATTCAAGTAAGAAAGAGAAGGTTGAGATGAGATGATGAAAATTCCTTATGCATCGGCCATGGGTAGTTTGATGTATGCCATGATTTGTATAAAACCCGATATTGCTCATGCAATTGATGTTGTGAGTAGATTTCTCTCTAATCCAGGTAAGGAACATTAGATCGTTGTTAAATGGATTCTGAGATATCTTAGAGGCACTTCTACACTTTGCTTGTGTTATAGAAATGCGAAGCCTGAGTTGAATGGCTACTCGGATGCGGATTATGCCGGTGATGTTGATTCCCGAAAATCCACATCAGGTTTTATAATAATCTTTGCGGGGGCAGCTGTTTTATGGCAATCGAGATTGCAAATATGTACCGCTTTGTCTACAACTGAAGCGGAGTATATTGCTATTACTGAAGGAGGTAAAGAACTTTTGTGGATGCAAAAATTCCTACAAGAGTTGGGCTTGAAGCAAGAGAAGTTTGTTCTATATTGCGATAGCATGAGTACCATCCATCTTAGCCAGAATCCGGTATTTCATTCAAGATCGAAGCATGTTGATGTGAAGTATCATTGGATCCGAGAAAAGTTAGAAGAGAAGCTCTTCCTACTTGAGAAAGTTCATACTAACAACAATAAATCCGACATGATGACCAAGGCCTTGCCTGTAATGAAGCTTGATGCTTGTAGAAGAAAAGCGAGTATGGCGAATCTTCCCACATGAGGTGGAGAGGGAGATTTGTTGGCTGGGTCCACCTTCATGTGGGGCCGAGCCAGCATTAAATAAAAAGAAAGAAAAAAAAAACAAAAAGAAGTGGAGTTGTCGTACGTGGGCGTGCGCCCGAAAAGTGACGAGAGGAGAGAGAGAAAACAAAAAACTGCACAAAGGAGAAGAGAAGAAAGGAAGAGGGCTGCAACTTTACGGCTTTGATTCGAAGGCCAAATATTGACAGAATCGACTCAAATTTTAGTATGTTGTTCGTGAGACTGAGGACTACGAGTTGATGATTTTTGTTCGTTGAGAACTGTCTCCAAATTCTTCAGTTGCAGTTAAGGTTTTCTTACTCCAAACTTGTTTGTCTACCTATGTGGTGAAAAGAAGATGATTGTAATGTTGATGTTGAGCCTCTAGTGTGTAACTAGATAATAATACTTTGTGTATCCTACTATTCTTGGTGATTAGTTGATGTTTTTGGGCGGTCCGTGGTTTTTCTCACATCGGGTTTTCCACGTTAAATCCTTGGTATCGTTATTTGCTCTATCTACTTATCATTTCGGCATTATATTTGCATTTTGTGAGGCTATACATTGCGGGTTGTTGCTGGGGGTTAAGAAATTTTTAGTTGATTTAGCTTCGGGGGAAAAATTGATCTTGGATTGCGTTTGGCCATGGTGAATTGTTGTACCCGAGTTCTCCCCAACACCAATTGACAAGTTGTGCAAAAACCATTGGCGTCTCTCCATGAGCCCACGTTTAGGTATTGTTGACAATAAAATTGTTGGAAATTAAATCTAGAGAAAGCACACTATTTGTTGAAATCAGAACATGAAAGTAGAGAAGACGAGAACAGTTATATAATATCCTTCTTTTTATGTAAACTTACAAATCTTGGAGAAGAATAAAATAAGATATCACTAGAAAAATAACATAAAATTGGAGGTGAGGTATGGATAACCGAATCTCCTTAAGGCGATTAGTTCCTGCCAATGGTGCTCCGCAGATTCACGAACTATGCCTCCCAAGATACAATACCTCGAACCTGTTTGGATTAGCACTATGCAAACAGGACTCAGTCGAACCGTTCAATTGAACCAGCACACCCAGAAAAATCAGAAGAGTAGAAAAGTGCATCAAAGCCTTTTTTGGAATCGAGTCAGAAAAACCAAAAACCAAAACCCCAATGAAGCTCTATGCTCATATCTATTTATAGAGCTTTTTAGTTCATGTACTAAAGAGATACATGGATTAAATAGACGCGTGTATCCACGAGATTCATGAATAAAGAGATACGTGAATCCAAGAGATTCATGTATCCAAAGATACATGAATTCAAGAGATTCATGAACTCAATAAATACATGAACTAAAAGATACATGAATCTAGGAAATTCATGAATTCAATAGATACGAGAACATATAAGTTCATGAATCCAAAAGAGATACGTGAACAGAAAAAACGTATCTGAATTTATTATCTTTCGTTGATCCATTAACCATAATTATAACCATAATTACAACAAAAATGAGATGATTTTATAATACCAAGCTCATGAATTAAGGTATTATAAATGAGTATACTAGTTCCTCATGAACACTTGCTAAACAAACAGATCAAGGAATTTTTTGGCAGTATCCAATGTGCTGGTTGTGCTCATGATAACATTTTGAAATTATAGATTTCCTCGTGACATAAAACTTAATCAGCGTCTCAAGTTTACTCTCGATCATTCTTCAAATATACATAATAAGCAATTAAATAAAGAGAAATTATGGTATCTGCGGCTATAATTTCGAAGTACCCTCTTATCAAATGACACTAGCCATTCTCCTAGAAAGGCTGCTTAACAACATCGGCGCAATTAGACACTAATTCCAAAGTGGGGGAGACCAAAAGTTGTTTTGTTTTGCCGTGCCAAGTTGAATTAAATCCAATGACAAGACTGTCTTGTGCTGCGATTGCAAGGACAAGGAGGTTCCCCTCATCCCTCCCAAAATAATTTTTCTGCATTAATCAATCATTAATTGATTCCCTAATCTTAATTAGCATCTTTAAGAAACTTGTCGGCACGGTCGCATGTTTACTCAAGAAGGCAAAATGGCCCAGGCGAAAGAGACTCCATCGTGGACCCTGCAGACTCAATCCTCCATGACCCACGGGCTTTTTGACCATTGACGGGCTGACCCAACTAGACCCAACTAGATCCACCCGACCCTTCACAGGTCAAGAACTTTGAACCAGTCTGTGCCTAGAGAGGACGATCTTCCCATGACGACAACCACGGGTGGCAATGGCGGCGGACAATTCTGCAGCTTCGTCTTCCGAATCCTCCTAGGGCGGTGGTTGATGATGTTCGCATCGTTCCTAATAATGGCGGGCGCCGGCGCCACCCCTACCTCTTGGCGTCTACTCCAAGGACAACAGGTCCACCTCAGCTACAGTCGGTCGACCCTCAACCTCCTCAACCTCCTGCAAGGACCTCGGTGCCCAAGTTGGCGTCCTCTTTGTTGGAGATATGCACAAATCGAGCTGAAGACTGTAATCAATCAATCCAAGATTACAGGAGATTGTGATTATTTAATTATGTCAATCTGTGATTGGATTTGATTTGATGAATATTCTTTTTCTTTAGTTAGACATTTAATGTACTATAAATAGGACATCATACAATGTAAATTACATATACAGAATTACAAGAAAACCTTGAATCTTCTCTCGTGCTTGGCCTATTCCTCCATTTCTGACATGGTATCAGAGCCATATTTTTCAACCTAGCTTCCGCCAAATTCTCCAAATTGCCTCTGTTCCTTTGTTACAAATCGGTTTCTACAAAGAAGCAGAGGAATTCATCATGGCCAAGAATACTCAAGGAGAAATCTCAATTGAGGAAAGTCCAAACTCACCTCAAAGCAAGAATCCAGCCTTAGTCGACCCCTCTGAAGATGACCACTCGACGGCTCAACATACTGCCAATCCGACACTTGCTCCAGCCAATGTTTCCAGCCCAACTCAATGGCCATCAGTCCCGTGGTTTCCCTTTCAAGGTCCGTGGGGAATTGGGCCAACTCAGTCGTGGTTTCCATACAAAACATCTGGAAAAGGGTTCTCGAGCACTGGCACAGGTCCAACGGGAACAAACCCGACGAGAACAGGCTCGACGGGCATAGGCCTGAGACCCGAAGCATCTTCGACGGGTTAGGGAGGGAATCCCTACCCGAATGCAGAACCTAGATACTTGCCGTTCATCTTTCCAGCCAGCGGCGGCCGGCTGGAACCCAGCGACCCGTTCTACTCGTCGCCAAGTGACGGACCTAAGCTATGGCTCATTTCCTTGCAGCTTACTGGACCTGAAAACTACATTACCTGGGCTCGAGATCTCGGGCGAGCGCTGGTGACCAAGGAGAAAGAAGGCTTCATCGATGGCAGCGTACCCTTCCCAACTGACGAACGCTTGCAACGGCACTGGCACAAGTGTAATCAACTCGTGCGGACGTGGATCGGCAACCGTTTGGCTCCTGAAGTGGCCGCTGGACTTCCACCAACTGAAGACTCGAAAGCGATTTGGGAGGCAATCCGAGAGATGTACGGCAAGCTTGATCGAGCCAAGCTTTTCTCGCTCACCCAAGCCGTATCTGACCTGAAACAAGGAAATCAGACCGTCACGACATGTTTCAACCGACTCTCTGCCCTCTGGAACAAACTCAAGACTACCAAGGAGAGACTCGAGGGACCAGAGGAAACCCTAAATCAGTATAGGGCTATTTGAGACAGAGAAAATTCGACTCGATTTTTGTTGATTTTAAATGAAAGTTACTCACATTTCAGGTCCCAAGTGCTCACAATGGAGCCGCCACCATCGCTCCGGCGGATCTACCAGTTGGCGGTCCAAGAAGAAAGCCAGAGGATGGCGGCGACTGGACTCGTGCAAATCAGAGAAGGAGCGGCATTCACGGCTCTCGGATCTGGCCCGTCAACGGTCAGGAACCTCTCACCGGCGTTCGCCGTTCCCGGATCTGGCCTCACTCCGGCTGGCAGCTCCTCGTACGCTCTCTCTCCGGTAGATCAGCCCTTCGGGTTCCATGGAGAAAGTCTCTATCGCGCGAATGAGAGAAAGAAGGAGGAAGGAAACCCTAATTTCAGGGTGGACGGCTCAGATCAGATCTTCAGATCTGACAGTCATTATTCAGCCAATGCCCTAGCTGAATCCAACGGCTCCGGTTCCTTTAGGGGATCCTACAATCCAAGAAATTTCGCACCAAAGGAAAATATTAGAGTAAAAGGCAAATTATATTGCAGCTATTGCAAACGACCTCATCACACGGTGGAAACCTGTTGGAAATTATACGGTAAACACGGGGATAAAGGAAAGAATGAATCTTCCGTTAATCAAGTCACTTGGCACATTGTCAACCAGTCCATTACACAAAATCAGTATCAGGAAATAATGAAGGCCCTAAAACAGCTAGAAGTTTCCGAAAAAAGAGCAAGCTTCTCAGGTATCTCATTTTGCCTAAGCTCGGTTTCTCATGATGCATGGATCATTGACTCAGGTGCTAGTGACCACATTATCTGTGACGAGAGTTTCTTTTCTCATACTCATGCACATATTTTCCATCCTTTGTGAAACTTCCAAATGGGAATATTATAAATGTCACAAAAATAGGGACAGTACATCTTAGCTCTTCCATTACCCTCAAAAATGTTCTTTATATTCCTCAATTTGAATTCAATCTTATCTCAGTGTCAAAAGCATGTGAGGATAATTCATGTCGAATCCTCTTCAATTCTGACACATGTCTTTTTCAGGCCATTTCGACCGGCAAACTGATGGGCTTGGGTAGTCTCTCACAAGAGTTGTATTTTTGGACAAGTTTTCCCAAAAATATTGATTTAGCATGTTTTTCTATTAATAAAGAATCATTGTGTAACGTTGCTACCAATGATAAAGCTATCATTTCTCATCGACGTTTTGGTCACAGTGCTTTCTTTCCACATCCTAAATGTGATATCTGTCCTCTCGCAAAACAATCACGTGCCCCTTTTTCCACAAGCAAGTCCCATACTACAGAGAATTTCTCTTTAATTCATGTAGACATTTGGGGACCCTATCATACACCACATCATGATGGGTCTCGTTTTTTTCTCACTATTATTGACGATCATTCTCATGCTACATGGGTCTTCCTTATGCAGTCAAAGAGTCAAGCTCTTTCTCATTTGAGAGATTTTTTCACTCTAACCAAAAATCAATTTGGAAAATCTATTCAACGCATTCGAATAGATAATGGGAAAGAATTCTCTAGTCATGATTGTCAATCCTTTTTTCCTCGCATGGAATTCTACATGAAAGTACGTGCACTTATACACCTCAACAAAATGGGGTTGTTGAGCGGAAACACCGCCATCTTCTAGAAGTAGCACGTGCACTTAAATTTCAAGCTTTCATTCTTGAAGCTTTCTGGGGAGATTGTGTGGTCACAGTAGCCTACCTGATCAATTGCATGAAAACTAGGGTTCTCAATGGACATACCCCGTTTGAGATTTTATTTGGAAAAAAGCCTGAAGTAGATCATTTGAGAGTTTTTGGCTGCTTGTGTTATACTGTTGCTCTGGGTCCTCGTGATAAGATGAGTCCCCGAGCCAGACAATGCATTTTTATGGGTTATCCAACCTTTTAGAAGGGATACCATGTTTTTAAGCCATCGACAGGTGATTTCTTCGTAAGTAGAGATGTGGTTTTCCATGAGGATGTGTTCCCTTTCCAGGATGAAGTATCTTCCAATGAATCTTCAAGCTCAAATCAGCAAAACAGAAATTTTCAATTTGAGGAAAGATTTATCACTCAATCCACACTATATATGTGTTTCGACTTCTTCTCCCGTGATCGAAACAAATGCAGCATCTTTACCTGCCTCAGAATACTCAACTCCGGACTCTAGAGTATCGATTGAAGAGACATCTAATTCAGAACAATTATCTCATCAGTCTATTTCTGAAGAATCATCTCCAACACCTGATCATATTCCTCCAAGACGGTCAGGACGAACAACTCGTCCCCCAACTTGGACAACCGAAGATATTTATGTTGTATCATGTTGCTAAAATGCTGGAGGGAGAACTTTCAATAAACATTCAGCTCCAAATAAGTCTTCCAAAAAATCAACTCAGAAAAAGGAGGATTTATATATCGAGGTGATAATTAGCAACTCACAGAAACATAACAAAACAGATCAATTTACCTTTTTATGAAAATACTCTCTTCATGTGTATGAATAATTATTATTCCTCTTATTTGAAAAACTTGACGCTGCCGTGTCAGATATTAGAAATAGCTCAAAAGAGATGTTCAACTTCAAAGTGGATCGTGAAACCAGAGTACTAACGTGACCATTACCTCTTCTACTAGAGATACATTCCCCTTTGTTAGGGGATTATCTTATGAGTCTCTAGTGTGTGATTAGCTAGTGCAGAGTCTAGCTACACAAAATCTTGTAGATTTCTTCTCTATTTTTTCGCGTTGTTGGACCATATAGAATTCAATTCAATTCCTTGGGATCCATAGGTTCTAAATTTTTTGCCCTTGACAATGTTCAATATGTCGTGTAATGTAACAAAGATTTAGAGAAGGAGCAGCGAGGATTTGTTACGTTGGTAGAAATTTCCTTGATGTAATTTGCAATTTTTCCGTAACTTTAATCAAAGAGGTTGATGTTCGGATGAGGAAGGGAATTTCTTGAACTCTTTTTTGACGCTGTTTATGAAGATGTGTATGAGATTATCATAATTTCAGCGTATGATTTATACAATATCGAACCTTATGTCAAGATCAAACACAAGAAGCATGCATACTGTTCTTTCGAAAAACTGATGGATGGATTCATGTTTTTGCCTCGAAAATGGCTGAAAGGGGTCTAGCAAGACAAACAAAAAAATATATAACATTTTTGACATAAATTTAAGATTGTTTTCCCTCTACAAAGAAAAAGACAAAAATAAATAAAAAAGAGAGAGAGACAAGTGGAGATATGGGGGTACGTCTTGCTCGCTAAGCGAGCGCTCTACCATTTGAGCTACATCCCCATTGCGGATG
This sequence comes from Eucalyptus brandiana, assembly GCA_014182725.1. Classification (NCBI taxonomy): domain Eukaryota; kingdom Viridiplantae; phylum Streptophyta; class Magnoliopsida; order Myrtales; family Myrtaceae; genus Eucalyptus; species Eucalyptus brandiana. The sequence goes on from CM024674.1 coordinate 40,398,153, forward strand.
ATTCCACGTTAATAAATAAATAATTAACTTTAAAAAAAAAAAAGACAACAGAGAATCGAGAAATTTTTAATTCCAAAAAAGCAACTCATCAAACGGTGATGTGCAAAGTAAATTAACTGTTCCTATATTTTTTCACCTCGCTCTTGCATCAAATGAGAGTATCCGTTACAAGAAAAGCCCCCATGCATGCATGGATAATCTCACAACCAAACTGTCACCATTTTACCTATCAACCCCAACTCTCTCTAAAAGTATAATTATATACAGTGGAAATAGTTCTCGTTTTCTCAAATTTAGCACCACAATCTCCATCAATTTCGCCTCACTTGCTAGACCCCGCGGACCTGTACTTGTACCTACTGGCCCAGAACAGAACAGGTAGTTCAGGAAGTTCAGCCCGCTGAGAACGCACATTAGCCAGTAGAACCTCTCCAGATGGTACCCGTTCAAGCTCGCGCCCTCAAGCCAAGGCCGGTGACCGGAATGGCCCGTCGCGGTGTTCACGATCGGCACAATCACCGTGCTCAGGTAGTACCCCATGGCCAGGGAGGCCCACGAGAGGGCTGTTGCCAGGGACCTCATGCTGGCCGGGGCCTGCGAGAAGAAGAACTCCAGCAGCCCCGCCAGGGTGAACAGGTCGGCCGACCTGAGGAACAGGTACTGGAGCGCGATCCAGAAGAAGGTGATGGGCAGCGGGCCGGGGGAGGCAAGGAGGCCCGAGTCGGTCGCTACCCGCTTCCGCTTGATCTCCACCAGGGCGGCCACCACCATGGCCGATCCTCTGCAGGTGCGTTATGCCCGTCTCGGTCTTGGTGGCCTGCCGCGCGAAGGGGATGATGAAGTGGTCGTAGACCGGGGCGAGGATCATGATGAAGAGGATGGGGAAGATCGGAAGGGAGGCTGGCGGGACCTCGAGGGAGCCCAGTTTGGTGTCCATGGTCGACGCTTGTTGGACCGAGAAGGTGGAGAGCTGGGCCAAGCAGCAGTTGAGCATGATGGTGCAGGCGAAGACGGGGAGGAGTTTCAGGACAACCTTGACGTCCTCGACTTGCTGGACGCTGCACTCCAGTGACCGGTAGATAGGCTTGCTTGTCACTGCTCTGTTCAGGAAGCTCAAGCTTCCATTCGAGGGAAGTGTCGCCTCCTTTGATTTCTGGTCATCTTCTGCTCCTGCTTCAAATGCTTCCTGTTTGCGTGGGGCCGTCTGCGCTGTTGCATAAGCAGGGCTCGTGTTCATGCTTGCAATGGCATTGCTTGTGTTCCTGGATTTGCAGGGATTGAGCGTAGCAGCAACCGAAACCTGTCGCAACAAAGAATACATGAGCAAGATGACATGGTAACGGGTGATTACTGATCGGACACATGCGCATTCTTAAGAACTAAAGCGATCATCGGGCAGGCTCGAGCCTCGCCAGAAAAGGAGGTCTCCAGGCTCCTTCGGCCTCGGAAGGCTTCATAAACCGTCGGGCTCATAAGGTCTATCAAATCACCCTTTCCAGCAGAGACCAAGAGAAACCCAATCCAAGAAAATGAATGCAGACCTTGAAAATGGTCGTGAGCGGACTCCCGGAGGGGATCTTGTTCCTGTAAATGGCTGATCCAGCAAGAAAGATCGGGATGGACAGGAGTATCGCGAGCGTCGAGATCCCGAATCCCCATTGCCAGCCCTTGTTGTCCTCAACCCAGACCACCAACGTGACCGCAATCAGGCCACCGCAGGAGAGGCAGAGCCCGAAGTAGTTGAAGAAGGTGGACCTCTGCTTCCTCCCCTGCGGCGTGGTGTCGTCGAACTGCTCAGCCCCGTGCAACGGCAGCGAGCCCTTTATCCCCCCAACCCCGAGCTCCACCAGATAGAGCCCCACTAAATTTTGATTCGGAATTTCAAAAGCACTAGTAAATTTTAGATTTTGCGCATCAGATTTAAGTAAAGTTACAAGCTATGGATGAATGTTCATTTAGGGACTGATAGCATATCCACACTGTTTGCATTCCTAGATTGTCATTCCTTTCTTTGCTTGCAGTATTAAAGCTGGCAGCAAATAAAATTCTCTTTAAGGATATAGTCCCATGTAAGTCTGGGAATTAATTATGTTTTCTTGTCCAAGATATTGCTAACTTGTATGTTGTGTTAGAAGATCCACAGAAACATTGATGTAGGTACTGTAGATTAACTTAGCATGTCCACACTGTATGTGCTTCCTAGATTGTAAATCCTCTGGCAAGTAACTTATCATTGTACTACTTTTGTCAAATAATCACACACATAAATGTCAAGAAAGAAAAAATGATGATACATGCAGTGCCATTCTAGAGACATCTTTCCTAAGGCTGCTCAAGAAAGAAAAAATGGCGCCATCTTCTTCATTTGAGAGGACTTTGGTAAGGCAGCTCAGATTGGTTGGCAATGGCCTCCTCAATGCCCTTTCTTTTGTTGAGAAGCTTCTCATTCTTCTCAATGAATGGTGCCCAATATGCCCATTCATGCATTTGCAAATGATGATCTGGTGTGCTGTGTTTCTTTGCCTTACTTACGGTATGCTGTACTCCTTGGGATAAAAAAGCTGCTTGATGGTGTTTGATAGTTGTTTGGTGCTGTGCAGTATTTGTGCTGAATTACTCATTCAGAATTCTGTGCCTTTGGAATTGATTTTCATTTCTTTCTTGAATTTTTTTCCATCATTACCTCTTTATCAGATGTACCGTTTCTTCGTATGGTTTTGTAGATTGTCCTTTTCCTCCAAGATTTCTGCTTTAAGCTCATTTAATCACCTTTCGGACTATTGCTTTTCCTCCAAGATTTCTCCTTTTCGTATGGTATTGCTTCTGATTTGCCATCTTCCATGGAATAAGTTTCTAGATGAAATGGACTTCGATGCCATCCTTTTATTGTCATTTCCAATAAAGATTCCTCCATTGCCCGTGATAAGCTGCTGAAATCTTCAAATTTTTTACTCTGGCTACTTCATCCCATTGTTGTTCTCTTACATGGTGGATATACTATGCTTCCATACAAAAGCTGATTTTCAGGGCTTGATTTGTTGGAGCTGTGTTACGTCATGTCTAGCTTTGCTCATCTTTCTGTCGTTCATGTATCACTTACTAAACTAATGGTAATAACAGTGACTAGTGAGGTGAATCTTGCTTCAGTTCTTTAGCATGGTTCATGACGATTATATATGTTGTTAAATTAATTGGACTATTTGGATTTTGAGGTTCTGCTATGACATATTAAGTGGTTGTATGAACCAGAAAAGACTTTGGACCCACCCAAAAAAAAAAAAAACGAAGGTAAAAGACTTTGAACAAAATAAAATAGAAGGTCAATAGAGAAGTATTCCATAACATCTCTTTCTCTGGCACATGTCCACCATTTATCTGATGCGCCCTCCAGGGTTTGGCTGTTTCAGTAGGTGTCTCTCGCTCTATGCTCTCTGTACCTCATTTTTTAACTCTGAGATCTTGCAACTGCATTTCTTTGATCTTGTGCTAAATATATTTGGCCTGATTGGGGACTATAGGTTTTGTACGATGATGGGGACAAAGAAACCTTAAACCTTGAGAAGGAAAGGTGGGAGTTCATTGAGGATGATTTGCCAGTTGAAGTAAGTGTTGGCTTTAATTTGTTATCTTTCCATGTTTCGTTTCATTAAGTGACATAACTCCCTGCTTATGTGCTTCTTGGATATCTTGAAGCATCGACAGGTGGCTGATAATCCCAAACCCATTACTTCACCTGTCATGTAAGTTTTGCCTTTTTCTGATATTTGTGCCAGCGTGTTTCTTTTTTGTCCTAATGAAATTACCTGTCTTATTTGCTCCTGATTGTTGTATCGGACTGAGAAAGCAGAATGGGAATAAAGGAAGTTTTCCATTGATATTAAATTATAAAAAATATGTTCGGAGGTTAGATTTCAATACGCATTATCTTACTATTTTTATTGTTCGCTTGGCTGCAAGCTTATTTCTTGTGTTTCTTTCCAGGGCCGGAGCAGCCACTAGATTGCGAGAAGTTGAAGAAGCTCCATTCTAGAGACATCTTGACAACCAGTGTACCGACATATGGAATCTCTATCATGCTAAAGCATTCTGTCTTTCTTTATTCAGCGAGGCCTCACAGCTCAGTCAGTGCTCCAGGATCAACGGTTGAGGAAGGGGATACTCTGGGATTGGCAGCAATTTTGTGAGCTATACCTTTCTGTCAAGGAAAATTCTTTTCTACTGATATGAAGTTGTGAGAAGCATCCACATCGTACTAGAAGCTGGCGCGTGGAGGCCTTTTCAATCTCTCCCACCAAAATTCTTTGACTTTGCCGGTCTTGGTCCTTCTCTTCAGGTTTTGCATAATGCGAGTTTGTACAAAATCCCTTGTTTTGAGCTCATAGATATCCCTGAGGAATGTATTATTTGCTCTTGGATCGAGATGAATCCGTTGTTAAATTCTGGAGTTCATAGAAGTTTTTCAGTCTCGAGCTTACATGGCAAGCTGTAGCTCGAGGCTTTTGTCCCGAGTACTTAAGAATAGTCCTGACACTCAGAAATATGATAAAGAACAGAATTCAGTAGCCTTGGAGGTCCCAGAGACTACGACTTCCGCCAGGAACAAGCTAAAATTTGAAATTTCTCTGGATTGGTATTCATTGAAGAAGAAAGGAATTGATGGGGTAATATATTAATGATTGCTTTGGCATCACATGCCACGTCTATGCATGTACTGTTGCCATTAAGCTGACTTTCCTAATTATATGGTCCGATGATGCTAGTCCAGCTTGGCGAACTTATCAACTTATCTAGAATTTATTTGGGATAAGTCTTTGGATTGTACCCCCATTATCTTTTCTTTGTTTTCTAAATGATGATCCCACATTTTTTGTTCTCAAAGCCCATAACATTTACAGATGCTATCTCTTATAATCTCATGGGGCAATGCAAAACGCCTTAAGAAGTGTGAGCATGTGCTAAAGTGAGCTCCGATATGGTGTGTGGCGAGCCAATGGTGATGCCGGCGAGTGTAAGATGATCAGATTTGCATCATATGGCATTAGTTCAAGAATTCAATTATACCGAATGAAGTTGAATTTACAGTTCCTTTCGGGCGTAATAAGTCACAAGCAATGAATGTTGTGCATCATGATTTCAATAATAAGGATGGATATATTCATTAGCAGATGGACAGGAGCATCAGACTCAATGGTCGAACAGATGAGCTTGCAAGTATCTGCTCGGGATCGCATTTGTGTCCTGAAGGCAATTTAAATTTCAAGCGACAAAATAACCATTGGCTTTCACGGTCTGTTGATTTCTATCTTTGTAATACCTTGGGGGACAATCAGCCTATAGAAAGCATCAGATGCCTTTTCTGCCAGTGATCGATATTGGATGGAAGCAACCACAATGACAAAGACATTAACCTGGAGATAAAGTCGTCTATCAGCATATAATGACTGGTCAACTTTTGAGCTGTTTCCTTTTTAATCTCGCACCTTGCTTAATTCTAAAATGAAGCGGACAACAAAGGAAAACATAAAAGTGGTGTCAATTCTACCGCAGCTTCTGACCAACGCACATGCTTATGCTACCACCTAATCAACTTCCACAGAAACCAGGAAAACATGTATCTATGCATTGTCAAACATCTTCAACTCAAATTTAAGAAAACTATTCCCAACTTCTGGAAAGACAAGATATTCGCCCTTATACAGCGTAGTCCAAGCCAATGTAATACCCAATCAACAGCGGAAGGGAAATCACCGTGCCCAACACCACCCTAAAGAGAATTAAACAAGAGTAGATCAATTAGCAATTGTTAATTATATACTTAAGCTCCAAACAAATAAACCTGGAAACAATATAAAGCAAGGCAATTTTTTAAAATAAGAAAAATGTGACTTCCGAATGATGAACTTACGCAGTACTAAGGACGTTTGCATGTAATCCGTACTCGTTGCCAAACACGAAAGAAGCTATGGCTTGTGGAATTGCCGCCTATACCGGAAAAATAATGATGATAATTAAATAAATTGAATATAAAACAGATTATGTAAATATGAAATGTTTATTATTGATGAATAAACAGAACAAACTGCCAACCTGAATGATGGCGATCTGTAAAGCAGGCCCGTGCAAGGCTGCAAGCCCACAGCAAGGGAGCAAACGGCCATGGTTGCGGGCACCACCACAAACCTTGAGACCAATTCTAAGACAGTGGGCCCCGTTCCGCATGCTATCTATGAATATCCCTGCAATTTGCATGCGCCATGCACACTTTCATTAGATCATCTAAGAAGATCTAAGAAGAAGCAGTGAGTTCGAAAATGTGCACATACGGATGTGACATGATCTCAACTGAACCTTCCATTATACTCGACATAGTAAATTTGAACCTACATAGTAAATTGAACCTACAACAATAGCATGTTATCACGTGTTAAAACTTATCAAATTAATCATGTTGTATCTAAGAAATAGGTTTACTGAAACAAAAATACCCGTTGGCCATGAGAGCCCAAGTGAGGCCGAGAACATTGGCCATCTTCATCCCCATTACTCTCTCTAACTCCTCCTCTCTTCATTGACCACGCCATTATTTTCGGGATGATCATCATCCTCGTGATTCTGAACTTGAGAAGAAGAAGAACTAAAACTCGAGAAGAAGAAGAACTAAAGGATCCAAACGAGAGATTGTACCGTGAACAGCTGGACCACCAGGACGGCGCCCCACTGGCCGTACATATACATGGCCCGCATCACCGGCCCGCTGACGATGAGCAGGTTCGTCATTGTGATGGTAGGGTGGGACGACGAGCAGGTTTTCGTTGTGATGATAGGGTGGGACGACAAGCAGGTTTGTCGTTTCGTTGTGATGATAGAGTGGGACGACGTGTAACAAGGTGACAAGGTGGTGAAGTCATGTTCCCACAGTACGTAGCGTTGATGCTTGGTTACGGCTCTGGAGGCAAGTGGCGCCTCTTCACCCACGAGCAGTGCAACGGCATCAACCGTTTATGTGGGCTGAGAATTCAAACGGGGGACGATCAGGGCGATGAAACGGTTGATGCCCTTGCACTGCTCCTGGGTGAAGAGGCGCCACTTTGACAGAGCCATAGCCAAACATCAGCCCTACGTACTGTCGAGTGACCTATCAAACAACATCCGCTCCGTTTTAGGGCCGCCAGTGCGTCCGAAGCGCCGGAAAACTCCAATCGAACCGGCCAGACTGGAGGCGAAATCCGATCCCTGAACGGACGCGATGGGCGGAGAAAAGACAAAAAAAACACCACGACGATGGAGCGCTGGGAACTACTACCTGCGATCACCTCGACGACGACGGAGCGGTGGCGGAAGAACAGCAAGACAACGAAGATCACTGCGGATGCTCTACGATGGCGCGGACGACGAGACTATAAAACGAAAACTTCGAGGAAACCACTTTTCCCGCGGGAGCGGAAAGCCGTTTCGTCACACTTTTCCCGCGGAAAGCCGTAACTCGTGACGAAACCGCTCGGGAACCCGACGGTCGCTTTCGTCGGCATTAATTTTGTCGCAGGAGACAGAAGGAGAGAGAGAGAGACCTGGTTGAGTTTCTTCTTCACGCTCTTTATGCTTCTTTTTTTCCTCGGTAGGGACCGACCTGGTTGAGTTTCTTCTTCACGCTCTTTATGCTTCGTTTTTTTCTCGATAGGGACCTGGTTGAGTTTCTTCTTCACGCTCTTTATGCTTTTTTTTTTTTTTCTCGGGAGGGCGAAATTGACCAGGAAGATATTTCCTCGGTCCGCTTTATATAAGGGGAGTACGGAGTGTACGGCAGTAGGGGATGACGACGTCTGCCAACAGTAGATTTAAAATCGCGGTGTATTTTAAGGAAAGAGGAGTTGGAGTGTACCGAGATTCCAGCAAAGGGTGGTTAACGCCATCTAGATTTTCCCTCTTTCGAACCTCCCGTCCCCTTGAATCCGCGAGCTTAATCTTAAATTTGGAGACCACTTGATAATCTCATTCGAGACTCCGCGTGGATAGTCTTTCTATTTTTGATTTGCGCGATAATCTATTGAGTATTTTGCTTTGTCCGAGAAAAGGAAAAAATATGACAGACTCTCAAAATTGAGCATAACCTATTCAAGAATTTGCTATTTGAAAACTAGATAGCTCCTGTTCAAATCTCACAAGTTGCAAGAAATCATTCTTTTTTTGGGTTATCGGGATCTCGCTTATAAATTTTAAAGGCCTTAACTTGATCCAAATAGATTTTTTCTTGTCTGAGTGGGTTTCCAAGTTTGAATATTTTGTAATTTAAATTCATAAGGAAATCTCATCTAAGCTAGCTTATTAATTCGAGGTATCCTAATTTGAGTGAGTTTCTTAACTTGAGTGTTCTCTAGTTTCCCAATTAGGGGTGATCAGGTTCAGGGTGGGTAGGGTTTAGACTTGGACCTTGATTGGGTCCAGGTTAGGCAGGGTTTAGACTTGGACCTCGTACCCGACACTGTTTAACAAAAAAACCTGACTTAAATGATCCTGTATTAAGAGCTAAATTGGCTAAAGGGATGGGTCATAATTATTACGGAGAACCCGCATGACCCAACGATCTTTTATATATTTTTCCAGTAGTAATTTTAGGTACTATTGCGTGTAACGTAGGCTTAGCGGTTCTAGAACCATCAATGATTGGTGAACCCGCCGATCCATTTGCAACTCCTTTGGAAATATTACCCGAATGGTATTTCTTTCCCGTATTTCAAATACTTCGTACAGTACCTAATAAGTTATTGGGTGTTCTTTTAATGGTTTCAGTACCTGCGGGATTATTAACAGTACCTTTTTTGGAGAATGTTAATAAATTTCAAAATCCATTTCGTCGTCCAGTAGCGACAACTGTCTTTTTGATTGGTACCGTAGTGGCCCTTTGGTTGGGTATTGGAGCAACATTACCTATTGATAAATCCCTAACTTTAGGTCTTTTTTAAATTGATTCAATTGTGAAATAAAATATCACAACTTAGGTATCTAGGGATAACCGGTTCCCCTTTTCTGAACCATGTACTTGACCTTGTTTGTATTTGACCATATACCTGACCCACTCTATTTTTTCGGTCCGATCCCAGGGTCAACCATGTTTCCATTGGAACATGTTTTGCAATCTCCTAATATCCTATACAACTTCGAATTTTATATTAATACACGAGAAGATAACGTAATCCTCCTAATTTGTATCGAAATATTAAGCACTTGTATAAATAAATATATTAACTTTTTGACTAAATAAAAAATTAAGGATCCATGGGGCTAATTATAATAAATTAAATCATAAGGCAAAGAATTAGCAACAAACATGAGTTTATATTAATCTTATTCCCACAACTACTACATGAAACTACTCATTTATGCAAGCATAACTCCTCATACAAAAGAGAAATTAGGCAAGCTAATCCACATGGTACACAAGAATTTAGCGGCAACGAACACCATCTGTCCATCGGACGATGTGAGATGGAGCCGATGAGGAAGGGAATCAAGTGAGGAAGAGGAACGATGAAGGAGGAGTGATGCGCGTGTTTAAGAGAGCCAAGAGGAAAAATGACGTGTAATTGTGAGAGTAAGAATAGAAATAAGAGGAAAAAATAGAGTTTTGGATCTGTACTTACAAAATTGATTCCAAAATCGGTCCAGGAACCAGTTCCTGGGTGGGTAATCAATCGAACCGGTTCCGAATTTTGGGAACTTGTTCTCGGACCGGTTTCAACGGGAACCGGTTCCTGACCCTATTTTCTGGGTGGGTCAGTCCGGTTTCCGGTATACTCGATTCGGTTGCACACCCCCATTCCTAATTGTAGTGGTTTTCTATCTAGAGTAAGCTTTCCCAAATTTAATACATTTGTGATAAATTTATCTTCTGTTAGTTTCCGTTAAATTAAATTAATATTATAAATAAATAAAAAAACTAAATTGAGGGTAAAATCTCAAACCGGTATACCCATCCACTGTCATATGCCATTTTGCTCAACAATTTGATAGTAAATTTAACAAAAAGTAAATTTATCACAATTATACCGTTCGGAAATAAGTTTGTAATTGATGTATCAATTTAAATTTTTTTATATTATTAAATAAAAATTACCATTTGGGTACCAACATCCAAAATAAGTGGATCCTGCGAAGGTAAAATTAGAGAAGACGTCTGAGTGAGTCCCACCAAATCGTGAGTCTCGCATTTTTTTTTTTTTTGGGTTATGGTGAGTCTCACATTGACGACGTAGATTTTTTTTTTTTTTTTTTTTTTGGCCTACAGCCCGGGGGCCATGTTGTATCAAGCACAATACCGGATTCCTTACAAAAATATTTTTTTTTCAATAAGTTTTGTTAAAAAAAATTGTTTGAAAATAATTTTCGTAAAAAATAATTCTTTATGTCGTCTTAGATAATTAAACAATAAATTTCATTATCGATAATAATTTATTTATGACCATTTTCATGGATGATGAAATATTTTTCGTTCATTTATTTTTATAAGTGATATGAACGATTGTTTTTAAGAAAATATCTTTCGAATCGTTCATATTCCATAAAACGGACATAACATCATTTTCTAACTCTTTATTCATTATGTGAGCCTCGTGTACTTATATTTTTCTATCCATGACTCATATGCAATAAGCCCATTGGTGAGTTAGAGTTTCATTTTTGAACGAATTTATAACTCCTGCATCCGATTTCCGACCTTATAATCCATAACATTTGTTCCGGCTTTCCTTTGAGGACATGCTTTTGGAAAGGGAATACTCACACGAATTGTCCGTGAACTTCATTCTAAATGTGTAGAGTCGTCTCGAAACTTTTAATTTACACAATATTATCCATAAATTTTGACCAAACGTGTAATGCCACTTTTTAAATTTTAATTTACTATTGGAAAGCAAGTGCGCTAAGTCTCATGACGAAAGCAAACTAGTATCCACAAAAAAATCTCCCCCCAATAGGATCCCGTGTTAAAGTCGAACAATATTATTCCAAGGCTTATGCAGATGAATATTCAAAATATTTTGGTACCTAATGTGGTCTTGAATTTGATCCAAATTTGCAGTGTGACTAGTGTCGTCTCTAAATTTTTAATTTAATTTTGGAAAGCAGGCGTATCCGAGGCACTTGAACTAGTAGATCCCAGGACGAAAATCATACTAAGATCCACGAAAAGAGTGCTCTTGCCCTCTCCCTCCCTCCCTCCCCTTCTCTCTCTATCTCTATCTCTCTCTCCGTGAGATCTTATGCTAAAGTTGAACTCCAAAACACTTCGGAACTCACTTCTCTTCTTCCACGCCTTCCATTTCCCTATTCAAGCTTCGAGTTCGATCTTCTCATTTGCAAAGAGGCGAAGTATACTGACGTTTTCAAGTAGCAAAAGCGACGACGCAGGCGTTGAAAAAGATGGAGTTCTCATGTCCTTTTTTCCCCTCTCGGATTTTGATCTATGCGAAATTCTCATGCCATACACTGCTTGCATGCTGTCGCCTTTTTTATTATTTCCAAGAACTTTGGGCTTTTGTGAAAGTGCATGCACTTTCGATCTATACTTCGATAACACGACGGGTTAAGGTATCGCACACGTCTGATTTGTTTCGTACGTGAAGGCATCAGAGATGGAAATTTAGCGTTTATTTTTTTTTTTTGTCGAACCAGTCCGAATTTGGGAGGTCTAGCGACATTTTAGAAAGTCAAAGGTATTAGGGCGTGCATGACAATGTTTATATTTGTTTATTTCTTTGTTTCTCTATTCCCCGGAACCAGTTTGGAACAGAAATCCGTTTGGTAACGCAATTTCATTTTTCTATTTCTGGAACAAATTTATATTCCAGAAATAGATTTGAAATAGAAATTAGAAGTTAAAACTTTTAGTTTTTCTATTTCTGGAACAGAAATGATAAATCAAAACTTTTCTCATCGTTCACTCTCGTCATTGCTTGTCGCCCACCTGCAGCCCGTGGGATGCGGAACGCCCGCCACTGGTTGCCGCCTACCCGCCATCGGCCCCGGCCATCATCCGCTTGCCACCGACCGCCGGCCACCGAACGCCGACTGTCCGCCACCGGACTCCAGCCACCAAATGTTGGATGCCCGTCGGTCGTTGGCTGCTCATCGCCAATCACCGGACACCGGAGGCCCAACGCTGACCGCCCGTCGGTCACCATTGGCCGTCGGACGTTGACCGTTGGACTTCGGCCATTGGCCACCTACTGCCAACCGCCGAACTCCGGCCGTTGGCCCCGGCCACCAACCATCGAACTCCAACCGTTGGCCATCCGCCGCTAGCCGCCAGTTGCCGGCCTCCGGACGTCAGATGCCGGACATCGGACTCCAAACGTTGGACTTTGACCACCCACCATCGATTGCCGAACGCCAAACGCCAATCACCGAACATCAGACCCTGGCTACTGAATGCCGGCCGTTGCCGCTCCTAGAAATATAAATTTTATTCTCTTATCAAACGAATTTTTACTCTAGAAATAGAAATTCTGAATTGTTATCAAACGCGTTTCTTTGTTGAAAAACTCGTCCAAGGAATAGAAATTGAGAAATCAATTTCTAGTCAAAAATTGATTTCTATTCCAGAAATTTTGTCATGCGTGTTGGTCAAAGTCAAATTAGGATTTTGGGCGTGGGACATTGGGTGAAGTTGAAGGTTTTTTTGGGAAAATATCTTCTGAATCATTGTCTACTGTGAAACGGACGCAACCTTATTTTCTAACTCTCACTTCTTTATGCAATCCCTCTGTACGTATATTTTTCTATGATTGAAATAGAGTTTCATCTCTCTACAAATTTCTAATGCACGCATCTAATATCCTATCTTATAATTCAGGCATTCAAAATTTGTAATGCTCATTTTGGTTTTCCTTCAAGGACATGCTTTTGGAAAGGGAATACTAGCACCAATTGTTCCAAACCTTCATTCTAAACATGTAAAGTTGTCTCTAAACTTTTAATTTACACAATATAATTATTAATTTTTAATTTATTCTTGAAAAACAAGTGCATCTAAGACACTCGAACTAGGTCCCGCAATGAAAGCATACTAGGATCCACGAAAAAAAAAAAAAAAAAAAAGCTCTCTCTCCCCCTCGGTGGGATCCCATGCTAAAGTTGAATGGTACGATTTGAAAGCTTATGCAAATAAATATCCAAAATGCTTCAATACTTAATGTGGTCCCTGAACTTTGATTCTAATGCATAGTGTCATCTCTAAAATTTTAATCCACTTTTGAAAAGGAAGCATGTCGAGGCACTCAAACTAGGTAGCACATGCACCAAAAACAAAAATGCTCTCTCTCTCTCCCCTAAAGTGAAACTGAAATGGTACTATCTAAAGGCTTATGCAGATGAATATCCAAAACGCTTTGATACTCAATGTGGTCTTTAAATTTTGATTCAATGTGTAATGTCATCCCTCTATTATTAATTTGTTTTTTGAGAGCAAGCGTGTCTGAGGCACTCGAACTAGTAGGTCCCCCGACAAAAACCGCATTAGGATCCACAAAAAAAGTGCTTCTGCTCTCTCTCTCTCTCTCTCTCAATGAGATCCCGTGCTAAAGTCGAACCGTACTTCTCTGAATGCTCGTGCAGATGAAATATCCAAAACGCTCTGGTACATACTTCCCTTCTCCCACGCCATCATACCTATCGTTCAAACCCTGAGTTCGATTTCTAAGTGACCTGTGATGTTTTCGAGCAGCAAAATCCCCGATGCAGACGTTGAAAAGTATGGAGTTCTCGGTTCTCTTTTGTCCCTCTGAGATTTGATTGATGCGAAACTCTCATGACATCCCACGCTCGAGTGTTGTTGCCTTTTTGATTACTTCCAAAACCTTTGAGTGCCATGCAATTCCGATCTGTATTTCACGTTGCAGTATGTTGCTTCAGTAACATGACGGGTCAAGGTATCCCACATGTCCAATTTGTTTGGCACATATCAGAGACGGAAATTTAGTGTTTTCTTTTTTCTATCGAACTGGTCCAAATTTGGGAGCTCCACCGACATTGTAAAAAGTCGAAGGTATTGGAGTCAGCTTAGTATTTTATATTTTATTTTTTTGGTCAAAGTCAGATTGGGATTTCGAGTATGAGACGTTGGGTGAAGCCGTGTAGTTCTAGTTTGTTTTTTATTTTTTCTTGGCGGGTAATAATCCCGAATCCGAAAGACCATCCTGGATTGGAGCTGAAGTGATGGGGATCGATTCCTTGACGAAAGGAAATTCCTTTCGAAAGGCATTGAAGAAGCCAAGAAAGCGTGCTTCCGGTCTCCAGCAGGACCACCTGTTTTCGTCGTCCACCTTCATCTTTTCTCAAAACAGAACCGATGGAATTTTCAGTACTCCTCTTTTTATTTTAAGTAAAAAACTCTGGCCCTTTAGGGTACATCTAGAATTACCTTTCTTTTTTAAATTTAATTGTAATTTGTAGCTCGGATATTTTGTATCTCGCTAGACTTTCGTGATACTCAAGCATCGATCTATTTACTAGATAATGTTTTAAATTCTGACGGAATGTCCGTGTGTAATCAAATGGGCCCTTGATCTCCCCCATATGAAAAATTAAGGTCAAGGATACTTGGTTTTACCCGTGAAGTTTGCTGTGAAATATGATTCTTATCCAATTTAAATCAACTATATATTTTCCTAATCGTGCCCATTCGGATGGTCCCCCATCGTCGGACGAGCAGTTTTTCGAGACACCGAGTCGTGACGCAGGCGCCAACCTTTTTTTGGCCAAGCCTCGGCGTCCGCTAATATGAAAAGGGCACCGTAAGCAGGTTCAGGACAAAAAGAAAGAAAGAAGAGGACAATTTCACCACGAGTGCACAGAGATTTTTCCCCCTTCCTTCTGGCGTTAGCGAGCGCAGTTTTCGTATTCGAATTTCGCAATCGCCTCGAAACGTGCCATCATAAGTGCGCGTCGCAACCAGATTTCTGTTGATACTCACATATTTCATTATTTTGGACGCATTTAAAATACGTCGAGTTCGGGTCGAGAATTGCCAGCTGCGTCAACCGTGGTAAATGGTAGTCTGTTTTATCTTCTTTTGGCTATTTGAGGAAAAAGCTATTTTAATGGGACGCATCATCGCTGGTCACTGCTGCCAGACGAACCACGAGTTGGTTGAAACTTGCGAGTAAGTGCGAGGATGGTTTGGGAAGAAAAACTGAGGATTCCTAATTCAGCTAGACGCTACTGCATGCCAAAAGTAACATACCTGAAAGTTTAAGTAGGGTCGCACAGGCTGAATTTTTTGAAAGATATTTCGTATCAGCCCAAACAGACCGGCCCAGTTGTTTTGCTGGGCCCAAACTGGTGCTCCTTTTTTATTTTTCATTTTCTTTAACAGATTCCTTGTAATTACGACTTACAGTTTATATTCTATAATAACATTTAGGAAGTTTACTCTCCCCGACTTCGATCTTGCTCCTGTCGTGAGTCCCACACATCGAAGAAAAGGGATGAGACTCTCTATCCCCATTGGCATCTTAAATCCAAAGTCCTTTCTATCCAAATCATCAAATTCGAGCGAACGAGGATGGCCGCACAACATATGAATGATACATCGTTGTCAAGACATCGATGGAGATACAGAATAGGGAGAGCATCTGCGAGTTTAATAGATAATTTGTATCAAAATGGGCTAGAACTTACGGAAAGTTGAAAGGTAGATTTTATAGAACCAACCCCCGATCCTATTTCATTACCATATGAAGATTGATCCGAAGGCGAGAGGATTCCAATGATTTTGACTTTGGGATCAATGATTGTGGAACTTAGATTTAAGGGGAGGGTCATGGCGTCGAGCTACGATGCGAATTCTCCACAAGGTAGCAGGCTGATTACGATCTGGCTTCCAGATCACATACACGTGTACATTCGCCACAATCTTTTTGTTTAGATCATTTTTGCTAGGATGATTAGTGGGTGACGTGGCAAGTCAAGCTAATCATCAGCAACACTTCCGGACATGGGAGACATAGACAAGCGAGGAACGTATTGCGATGTGAAATACAAATCGAAACTGCATGGCACTTTCATGCGAAGGTAATATTAGAGAAGACGTCCGAGTGAGTCCCACCATATGGTGAGTCTCACGTTTTCTTTTTTTTTTTGGTCATGGCGAGTCTCATGTTGACGACATGGTTTTTATTTCAGCTGATAATTACATAAAACACATGAATGCCATTAATCCACTTGTACCACATGATTTTTGTTCGGATAGAAGTTATTCGATAACCTAACTACAAAGGGGATCTTGGTCAGCATTAGAACATTGTCAACAGAAGCTAGATTTATAAGATATTTTCCAATGCACATTCAGCAGCCAAACCAACAGGATTTGATTTATCTTTGCATTTGGAAGTTGATGCCAACATCATGTGTGGGCAATTTAGATTAAAAATGTAAATCAATTAATCCCAGCCTTGCAATGGTTGAGAATGTACCTGAAATTCCCCAGGAAACACACAATAGTGAAACACATTAGGCACTCCTCGTTTGCAAATAAACCAATAGAATTGCCTACCTTGGCCCTCTAGATATTTAAACCTCTTAATTTCGTGGGTAAGGTTAAAAACAAAAACTCTCATATTGCTTAAACATATATCCGACAGGAGCTATAACGATTCTGCAGAAACTTGTCTGCGGGGGAAAACTTTTACTTTACGGTAGGGCTAAAGAAACAATGTTAGTATGGCACGCCTTCTGTAAACTAAGTAAAAGAAAAATGCAACATCCTATCATCATAAAAGAAATCAGGGATCTACCTGCATTTATCTCATTCATTGCTCGCTTCACATGCTCATCTGGTTCTATATCAACAATTAGAGTCTGAACAATCTCATATCCATAAGCTGACATAACCTGCAAGTGCAGAATAGACAAATGAAACACAGTCCCCTTCAACGAAATCATCAAGGAGTACCTGAATGATAAGATATACCTTCTCAAGTTCATCCTCTACAGCTTTTGCTATTTCATTCTTCTGCTCAAATGTCGAATCAAGTTCCAGCTTGGGAACGCTTGCACGAATAACTGAGCCAGAAAAAAGAAAGAAAAAGTCATTTCTGCCCCATCTCTGACATTCAAGCATACTTGGCATGAGGAAGCAATAATTACTCCAAAGCAAACAATATGGCCGATAATTTAGTGCATTCAGAGATTCCTGTTAAGATCCCAAGATATGCAAATGAATATTCATATCAAATATGCACTTAAACAATGCTTCATGAAACAGTGAAAATAAGCAAACTAGCTCAAACTCTTATTACTTCTGTTGCCTGAACATAAAAATGAAAAAGTCGAAATGACCACGGAGGAGAGAGGGAAGGGGAAATCTCCTTTCACTAGCATATACCGAAGATATTTATGTTGTATCATGTTGCTAAAATTCTGGAGGGAGAACTTTCAATAAACATTCACCTCCAAATAAGTCTTCCAAAAAATCAACTCAGAAAAAGGAGGATTTATATATGGAGGTGATAGTTAGCAACTCACAGAAACATAACAAAACAGACCAATTTAACTTTCTATGAAAATACTCTCTTCATGTGTATGAATAATTATTATTCATCTTATTTGAAAAAACTTGACGCTGCCGTGTTAGATATCGGAAATAGCACAAAAGAGATGTTCAACTTCAAAGTGGATCGTGAAACCAGAGTCTCTAGTGTGTGATTAGCTAGTGCAGAGTCTAGCTAGGCAAAATCCTATAGATTTCTTCTCTATTTTTTCGCGTTGTTGGACCATATAGAATTCAATTCAATTCCTTGGGATCCATAGGTTCTAAATTTTTTGCCCTTGACAGTGTTCAATCTGTCGTGTAATGTAACAAAGATTTACAGAAGGAGCAGGGAGGATTTGTTACGTTGGTAGAAATTTCCTTGATGTAATTTGCAATTTTTCCATAACTTTAATCAAAGAGGTTGATGTTCGGATGAGGAAGGGAATTTCTTGAACTCTTTTTTGACGCTGTTTATGAAGATGTGTATGAGATTATCATAATTTCAGCGTATGATTTATACAATATCGAACCTTATGTCAAGATCAAACACAAGAAGCATGCATACTGTTCTTTCGAGAAACTGATGGATGGATTCATGTTTTTGCCTCGAAAATGGCTGAAAGGGGTATAGCAAGACAAACAAAAAATATATAATAATTTTGACATAAATTTAAGATTATTTTCCCTCTACAAAGAAAAGACAAAAATAAATAAAAGAGAGAGAGAGAGAGAGAGAGACAAGTGGAGATACGGTGGTATGTCTCGCGTGCTAAGCGAGCGCTCTACCATCTGAGCTACATCCCCATGACGGATGATTCCACGTTAATAAATAAATAATTAACTTTAAAAAAAAAAAGACAATGGAGAATCGAGAAATTTTTAATTCCAAAAAAGCAACTCATCAAACGGTGATGCGCAAAATAAATTAACCGTTCCTATATTTTTTCACCTCGCTCTTGCATCAAATGAGAGTATCCCTACGGTTACAAGAAAAGCCCCCATGCATGCATGGATAATCTCACAACCAAATTGTCACCATTTTACCTATCAACCCCAACTCTCTCTAAGAGTGTGTTTGTTTCACGGAAAACTAAAGTTTTTGGAAAATGTTTTTCGGGAAACCATTTTTCAGGAAAACAGTTAGTTTTCCTTTATTTGGTGATACGTGACTAAAAGTATTTTATGGTGTTTGAATTGCATTTCAAAAATGATTGAAGGTGTAGAAGATGCCGATGAAGAGGAAGAGGAGGGAGCGAAGCCAACAGGAGCGCAGGAGGGGCTAGGGTTGGAGGAGGCGGCGGTGACAAAAGGGAGGGGGCGAAGGAGAAGGAGAGAGGGGAGGAGGAGTTAGGGTTTACATTTACAAGCAAAGAAAGAAAAGAAAAACAAGAAAAAAAAAAAAAAGATATAATAATAACAAATTCAAAATTTTTAATTATAAATTCTTTTTAATAATAAATTTTCATTAAGCAAGAACTTTAAAACATTTTGGAAAACGTTTTCCGATTCTTTCAAAGGGGAAATCATTTTCCCGAATTTAAGCTTTGAAACGAAAACATTTTCAGTTGACTAGGAAAACATTTTCCTAAATGAATCAAACGCTAGAAAATGAAGAAAACGTTTTCCCGAAAATTGTTTTTCGCAAAACAAACACACCCTAAAAGTATAATTATATACAGTGAAAATAGTTCTCGTTTTCTCAAATTTAGCACCACAATCTCCATCAATTTCGCCTCACTTGCTAGACCCCGCGGACCTGTACTTGTACCTACTGGCCCAGAACAGAACAGGTAGTTCAGGAAGTTCAGCCCACTGAGCACGCACATTAGCCAGTAGAACCTCTCCAGACGGTACCCGTTCAAGCTGGCACCCTTGAGCCAAGGCCGGTGCCCGGAATGGCCCATCGCGGTGTTCACGATCGACACAATCACCGTGCACAAGTAGTACCCCATGGCCAGGGAGGCCCACGAGAGGGTCGTTGCCGGGGACCTCATGCTGGCCGGGGCCTCCGAGAAGAAGAACTCCAAGAGCCCCCCGCCTGGGTGAACAGTCGGCCGACCGAGGAAATGTCACCGGAGCGTGATCCGAAGAAGGTGATGGGGCGGGCCGGGGGAGGCGAGGAGGCCCGAGTCGGTCGCTACCCGCTTCCGCTTGGTCTCCACCAGGGCGGCCACCGCCATGGCCGATCCTCTGCAGGTGGGTTATGCCCGTCTCGGTCTTGGTGGCCCGCTGCGCGAAGGGGATGATGAAGTGATCGTAGACCGGGGCGAGGATCATGATGAAGAGGATGGGGAAGATCGGAAGGGAGGCCGGCGGGACCTTGAGAATGTACCTGAAATTCTCCAGGAAACACACAATAGTGAAACACATTAGGCACTCCTCATTTGGAAATAAACCAATAGAATTGCCTACCTTGGCCCTCTAGATATTTAAACCTCTTAATTTTGTGGGTAAGGTTAAAAGCAAAAACTCTCATATTGCTTAAACATATATCCGACGGGAGCTATAACGATTCTCGCAGAACTTGTCTCGGGGAAAACTTTTACTTTACAGTAGGGCTAAAGAAACAATGTTAGTATGGCACGCCTTCTGTAAACTAAGTAAAAGAAAAATGCAACTGATGGATTTATGAGATGGGCTTAAGGCCCATCCGCTCAAGTTGGGCCCAAAAGGGCCCGGCCCACGGGAATAAGGCCCGTGGAAGGGGAGAGGTATAAAAGGGAGGAGAGAGAGAGAGAGAAGAGAACGTTGTTTTGCAATTCAACGCGAATTGGCATCATCGGATCAGAATTTCTTCCTCTTCTTCAGCGTTGGTGTCTAATCTGTGGCTAACAAGGTACGCTCGAATCCGTGGTGTGCTTTACGATCGGTGATACGTGTTTTTCCCGGGCTTCGTCTTCCGCATTGATTTAGGGGTTCGATTCGGTGTCGAATCCGGTTTTCGGGGATCCGTTATTCCCAACATTGGTATCAGAGCCCTAGTTCACGTTTTCCCGATCAATTTGATGTTTTTTGATTGAATTTTCGCAAAAAATTCTCGGCCGTACGGATCGGGCGTGAAATCCCGACACCCGAGCACCGTACGTCATTTTTTCTGAGTTTCCGTAAGTCGGAATAAAAATCTGAAGGCATAGGAAGAAAGGCGACGTTGAGACGAGTCCGGGGGACAGTCGTACGCCGCCGGGAGACGCCGCACGCGCCCACACGCGCGGCCGGAAGGCGCTGCGCGTGGGCACACGCGCCCGGAAGCGCAAGCGGCCCGCCGCCCGGCGCGTGCGCCACACGCGCCGGTCGGCGAACCGGCACGTGCGCGCCGCCGGCGGCGGAGCCGGCACGCGCCGGTCCGCGGATCGGCAGCGTGCCGACGTCATCCAACGGTCGGTAACCGTTCGGATGACGTCACCGATGACGCCATCGACGACGCGTTTCACCGGGCGGTAACCGGCCGACGACCCGACCCGACCCGCGAACGCAGCACGCGCGTGGCACGTGCCGCCGACGCCCGCGTGACGTCGGCCCCGCACGCGCGAAGCACGTGCGGTCGGTCCGCGCGAGCGGTCCGACCGGGCCGACCGGCCTGTCCGGTCCGACCGGTTCGACCGTCGCGACCGGTCCGACCGGTCCGACCCGCGCGCCCGTTGACCGTTGACTGACCGTTGACCGTTGACCGTTGACCCAAAAAAAAAAAAAAAGGAATTTGTTTCTTTTTTAATCATGCCTATGTGGGTTATAAGTAATCCATTTTCTATTATGCATTTGTTGCATGAATGTGCATTTGTTGCATGAATTTTGGAAAATTATGTATTTTCCCTTATGTTTATTATGGATTATAAGTGATCCAATTTTAGTTTCGCATTTGTTGCGGGAGCTATAATGAGTTATGCACGAATATACCGCAAGCCCGAGAAGGGACGAGGGAAATGCAAGACTTAAAAGGCTGATGTCAGATTTAGCTAATTATCGGTGGCATGATGGTGATTTAGTATCACATGTGATCAAGGTCAATCAGATGATACAGGAAATCATCTGGAATGGTTATCTTATGCCGGATTTTGAGAAGGTGCCGGCTTTGATAAACACTCTTCCACCTGAATGGCAAGCAGTGTTTGATCGGCTATGGGAGGTCAATGTGGTCCCGGATTATAGGAAGCTAGTGGAAGCTTTTGTAAGAGAGTACTATAGGATTGAGTTGGCCAAAACTTCAACCCTTAGATTGAGCGCCACATGGCGCCGAGTGAATGCGCCTTTGTGGCGACATGAAAACTCTCCAAAAGTTTTTCCATGGTTGGCAAATGTGCCTTCAGTTTTCTCAGATGTTTTGACTGATAGATTAGAAGGGACATTCCCTATTTATTTCTTTGATTAATTATGTAATGTTTACTACCCGATTGTTGTTGATGTAACAACCGATATGTTAGTCGTGTCATGTGAAAGCATTATTATTTTATTGGATATTAGATTTTATTTGCTTTCTGTTATTGCTGGTTGTTGTGGGTAATTAGCTGTGGGTAGTAATAGAAGTTTTTGTAACTTCATAGAATTGATTTTGCATATGACAATTATATTAATGATAGTTTTAAGTTAGGATTTTTGGAGGATGATTGGAAACATAGTGACCTTTTGATTCTGAAGCCTTACTTGAAATTATTTATTAATATGATGAGTCTATGCAAATAGGGATGCATAAATGATAGGCATTAATTATTCGTGCATGGATGTCGATGTGTTGAACGATGGTTCGGCAACTAAGAACGTGATTCGATATGAACGGTAACAATTGTGAAATATTGAATAAGAAGATTCAATATGTGCTGGAAAAGCAAGAAGCACTAGAAGCTCTTGACCATGTTATGGAAGATCTTAAGGATGCCATTCGCCACCTTGAGCTAGTAGAGGACCGCCTAACGGCATTTGAGCCGAAAACGGATATTTGCAATCTTTGGTTCTAGCTCGAAAGGGCTTTGTGCTCTAAGCGCAAATGTATTGATTCGTTCAATATGTGGGAATGCAAAGGACCAAGTCCTTATTGCAAGAAATCAAGAGTTAACCAACACAAGAGAGGAAAACGTCCTCAAGTGAAGAAAATGTCAAGGGTGAGGTGTTACAATTGTGACAAGAAATGTCACTATGCTTGCAACTGTTGTGAGTCAAAAAAAAAAAAAGTCAACACCTCTTGTACATTTGAGAACTTTACTTATGTGTCAAGTTCAATATTATTGGCTGAATCCAATCCTTTGTGGACTGTAGATTCGAAACGACATGACCATAGAGGGAAGGATAGAGAGTCCTTCGTGGAATTCCGACGATACCAACCGGAACTAAGTGGATCTATATTGGAAATAACTCCGAGCTGAAATTAAAGGAATTGGCACCGGCCAATTGAACATGAGTGGTGGACGCACCTTTGATGTTCTATATGCTCGGAGATTCGTCGAAATTTAGTGTCCTGTCTTAGCGTTGGTTAAGCTTGGTTTTAGTGTGAACTTCCATAATAGAAGTGTAGATTTGTATTTGGATACAAACTACTATGGTTGTGATTATTTTCTGGATGGTTTTATTGTACTAGATGTTGACTATGGTGATGTCAATATGTTATTCCCTTGTTTCACGTCTTCTACCTTATATGATAATGATGTGAATATGGTGGCATGCTAGACTTGGTCATATGGGCCAACAACATATGAATAGACTAGCCAAAGAGGGCTTGTTGGGCAATATTGAAAAAGTCGATTTGTCCATAAGTGAGCATTGCCTAGTAGGGAAAATAACAATGAAACCATTTAGAAAAAGATAAAAGAGCTGAATTTCCTCTGCATTTAATCCATTTGGACGTCTGTGGTTCAATGAATGTGAGAGGAAGGCAAGGGGCTGTTTATTTCATCACTTATTTATAGATGATTATACTCGAGTCGGATATGTCTATTTGATTTATCATGAATCTGAAGCATACGTTGTTTCAGAAGGTTTATGAACCTGGCAGAAAATCAATTAGATAAGAAAATAAAGGTATTTAGATTCGATCGAGGTTGAGAATATTTATCTGATGAGTTCAGAAAATTATGTGATGAAAAAGGAATATAAAGATAGTTGTCTATTCCATATACTCCTCAACAAAATGGTGTTGTGGAAAGAAGAAACGAGAACCCTTGGAAATGGTTAGGTCCATGATGGTGCATGCTAACTTACCTATCACTTTTCGGAGTGATGCGTTGTTCGCTACCTATATACTTAACCGGATGCCTTCCAAATCGATTGCTTCCACTCCATATGAGTTATGGACAGTTAAAAAACCGGACTTAAGTTTTCTTAAGTCATGGGGTTGTGCTGCCTATATTCATGAGTCCTCTCACAAGTTTGGGAAATTGGGTCCCAAAGGAAATAAGAGTATTTTCATGAGATACTACGAACACTCGAAAGGGTATGTGTTCATAGGTGAGTAGGAAAGTGGGAGTATAACTGAATTTGAATCACGGGATGTCACATCCTTAGTGGATGAATTTCCTAAGAAGGGCGAAATAAGGGAAAATTGTTCCCTATTTGAAACCTTGGATCAAGATAATGATGTCGGTGGAGTTCGTCCAAGTGGGAGTAATATGAGATGTGATGAATTGAATTCAACTCATTCTCAATTGCAACCACACGATGTGACAACATCATCATTACCTAATCCAAGTGGGAGCATAATGGGGAATAATGTGCTAAGTGTACAATCTCCCATACGGTGAACAAGTCGCCAAAGTATTCCTCGTCAATGTTTTGACATTGAAAGGGAAACTTTTATGGTTGCTCCACAAGATGAGGATGAGCCAAGAAATATTAATAAGGTTCTAAATTGCCCTAATAAGGAAAAATGGATTCATGCAATGAAAGAGGAAATGGAGTCGGTGAAGTCAAACCATGTTTGGGAACCTGGTTGATTTTCCAAAAGACGCAGAGCTATTGGGAACAACCGGGTTCTCAAAATAAAGCGAAAGGCGATGGCTCGATAAAAGGCATAAGGCTCGCCTTGTGGCGAAGGGGGTATAATCAACGGGAAGAAATTGATTATGAAGATATATTTTCTCCGTAGTGAGATTTACCTCGATTCGCATTATTCGGCAATAATGGCAAGTATGGATCTTGAGTTACATCAAATGGATGTAAAGACCGCTTTCCTCAATGGAGAATTAGAGGAAGGAACATATATGGAACAACCTGCTGGTTTCATAGTGAAAGGCCAAGAAGAAAATGTATGTCGACTTTGGGGGTCGATATATGGCCTTAAGCAGTCGTCAAGATAATGATATATACGTTTTCATAATACCATAATGGCATATGACTTTACAATGATAGATGATGATCATTGTGTATATATCAAAAGATCCAATGATCAATTTGTGATCATATCATTATATGTTGATGATATACTAATTGCGAAGTAATATGGAGTTTGTCAATCTTTGTCAAAAGTTGGTTGTCTTCCAATTTTGAGATGAAGGACATGGGTGATGTTGTATATATTCTTGGAGTTAAGATTTCAAGATTGTAAACCCATAGACACTCCTATTGCAAAAGGTGAAGGATTAAGCCATAGACTGTGTCCAAGGACTCCACAAGAGAAGGAATAAAGGAAACACGTTCCTTATGCTAGTGCTGTTGGAAGCTTGATATACACTATGATGTGTACAAGACCTGGCATATGTTTTGCAGTTGGAATGGTGAGTAGATACCAATCCAATCCAGGTCCAAAGACAATGGAAAGCCGTTAAGAGAATACCGAGGTATCTAAAGGGGGGCTGCTGATTATACGATGAGTTATAAAGGAAAGGATCTCGCGACTCTAAGGCTATCCCGATTCGATTGGGGAGGAGATTTAAATGAAAGGAAATCTACTTCTGGGTTTGTTTTCTTACCGAATGATGGCACCATATGTTGGAGCTGTAAGAAACAAATATGCATAGCCTTGTCCACGATAGAAATTGAGTTTGTGGCATTATCAGCAGTAGTGTAAGAAGATGTTTGGCTTTAGAGATTTTTGGATCATTTAGGTGTTATTGGAAGTGCTTTGCAGATTTGTTATTTGTTAACTGTGATAGCCAAGCGAAAGCGTACACCAAAGATCCAAAATATCATGGCAAGACCAAACATATAGATACCAAGTATAATTTTGTAAAGGATATGGTTGCACGAAAGGACGTGAACTTAGAGTACATACTACACATAGAATGGTAGCGAGATCCTATGACAAAGCCAATACCCGAGAGATGTGTTTTGTGGCCATATGAAGTCTCTAGGGTTGCGTAGAGGCTAATGTACTGAATATTGTAATTTCCCTAAGTGTTCACATTTGATGAATTCGTGTTTTCATCATTAATGCTTATGAATCTTTGTTTGATCTTTATGCATCTTAATGCTCGGTGCATTATTTTAAGTTGAGAAGTATGTCGGACAGATATAAGATTAGCCCACTCACACGGGTAATCGCCTCATTTCTTGTGTGATAAATAGAGATGAGACTGTTTTTAAGCTTATTATCTAGGTGATAATCGAGAGCTCAAGCTTAAAACACGTATGTCGCCTTAAGCGAGTGTTAAGATGAGGACATAATACTTACTATGTCCGAAAGTAAAATACCCCACATATTTTACCTTATCTGTCTAAGATGCCGGATGTGAGTTCGATGAATTTTGTGAATGAGTAGATACGTGAACTCAAGTTAGACATTGGGTATGTCTGAACTATCATCTGTACGGTATTGAAGGTGTAGACATACGCTCTATGGGAAAGGAGTTAATACTGTAATATGTATTTCATACTACGTATGCATGAGACGACCAATAAGAGTGGCAAAAAGTTTGATCTCAACTTTTATGACGTGTGAGACTCTTGAGGAAAAGAGTTCCTCAATTTTTTAGTCCCTTCATGACTCTTACTTATTCTCAAGATTTCTATTTAGTGTTTGCTATCTTAGGATGTTGCCAATGGTCATGAGTGATTCGATCTAATGGGGCATTTCTAGAAAAGCAAGCTGGACTGAAATTGAGAGTTTGAAGGAAAGAGGAAGATCGATTTTGGAGAATCACATTGTAGTTTTGTATTCACCGGTTAACCAATTATGACTGTCTTTGTGATAATCATAATTGTGAATACAATATATATATCATTATTTTAAAAGAGATCAAGAGAGATATAAATATGATCGATCGATCTAGGGTACTGCATACTAAATCTACTCAGGATGTGATGCCCATTATGAGCTGCTATATATTCCTAACAGATGTATGGCAACGAGCTCTCAAAGTATCTTTGGTCGCACGGATTATTCACCGGTATGAATGTTGAAGAGAGGAAAAGAGGATTACATTCGGCCCACCATGTTAAGTGAGAGTCTATCTTTGGATTTTTTCTCGATGGGGATGAGTAAGGGCTGTCCGCCCATGTTGGTTTTGCACCACCATGTGCGAGTGGAAGATGATGGATTTATGAGATGGGCTTAAGGCCCATCCGCTCAAGTTAGGCCCAAAAGGGCCCGGCCCACAGGAATAAGGCCCGTGGAAGGGGAGAGGTATAAAAGGGAGGAGAGAGAGAGAGAAGAGAACGTTGTTTTGCAATTCAACGCGAATTGGCATCATCGGATCAGAATTTCTTCCTCTTCTTCAGCGTTGGTGTCTAATCTGTGGCTAACAAGGTACGCTCGAATCCGTGGTGTGCTTTACGATCGATGATACATGTTTTTCCCCGGCTTCGTCTTCCGCATTGATTTAGGGGTTCGATTCGGTGTCGAATCCGGTTTTCGGGGATCCGTTATTCCCAACAGCAACATCCTATCATCATATAAGAAATCAGGGATCTACATGCTCATCTGGTTCTATATCAACAATTAGAGTCTGAACAATCTCGTATCCATAAGTTGACATAGCCTGCGAGTGCAGAATAGACAAATGAAACACGGTCCCCTTCAACGAAATCATCAAGGAGTACCTGAATGATAAGATATACCTTCTCAAGTTCATCCTCTACAGCTTTTGCTATTTCATTCTTCTGCTCAAATGTCGAATCAAGTTCCAGCTTGGGAACGCTTGCACGAATAACTGAGCCAGAAAAAGAAAGAAAAAGTCATTTCTGCCCCATCTCTGACATTCAAGCATACTGGCATGAGGAAGCAATAATTACTCCAAAGCAAACAATATGGCCAATAATTTGGTGCATTCAAAGATTTCATGTTAAGATCCCAAGATATGCAAATGAATATTCATATCAAATATGCACTTAAACAATGCTGCATGAAACAGTGAAAATAAGCAAACTAGCTCAAACTCTGATTACTTCTGTTGCCTCAACATAAAAATGAAAAAGTCGAAATGACCACGGAGAAGATAGGGAAGGGGAAATCTCCTTTCACTAGCATATGCCGAAGATATTTATGTTGTATCATGTTGCTAAAATGCTGGAGGAAGAACTTTCAATAAACATTCAGCTCCAAATAAGTCTTCCAAAAAATCAACTCAGAAAAAGGAGGATTTATATATCGAGGTGATAGTTAGCAACTCACAAAAACATAACAAAACAGATCAATTTACCTTTTTATGAAAATACTCTCTTCATGTGTATGAATAATTATTATTCCTCTTATTTGAAAAACTTGACGCTGCCGTATCAGATATTAGAAATAGCTCAAAAGAGATGTTCAACTTCAAAGTGGATCGTGAAACCAGAGTACTAACGTGACCATTACCTCTTGTACTAGAGATACATTCCCCTTTGTTAGGGGATTATCTTATGAGTCTCTAGTGTGTGATTAGCTAGTGCAGAGTCTAGCTACACAAAATCTTGTAGATTTCTTCTCTATTTTTTCGCGTTGTTGGACCATATAGAATTCAATTCAATTCCTTGGGATCCATAGGTTCTAAATTTTTTGCCCTTGACAGTGTTCAATCTGTCGTGTAATGTAACAAAGATTTATAGAAGGAGCAGGGAGGATTTGTTACGTTGGTAGAAATTTCCTTGATGTAATTTGCAATTTTTCCATAACTTTAATCAAAGAGGTTGATGTTCGGATGAGGAAGGGAATTTCTTGAACTCTTTTTGACGCTGTTTATGAAGATGTGTATGAGATTATCATAATTTCAGCGTATGATTTATACAATATCGAACCTTATGTTAAGATCAAACACAAGAAGCATACATACCGTTCTTTCGAGAAACTGATGGATGGATTCATGTTTTTACCTCGAAAATAGCTGAAAGGGGTCTAGGGCTTACTTAGGTTCATGACAAACAAAAAATATATAATATTTTTGACATAAATTTAAGATTGTTTTCCTCTACAAAGAAAAGATAAAAGAGAGAGAGAGAGAGATAGATTTTTGACATAAATTTAAGATTGTTTTCCTCTACAAAGAAAAGATAAAAGAGAGAGAGAGAGATACGGGGTATCAATCCCCGCACCTCTCGCATGCTAAGCGAGTGCTCTACCGTCTGAGCTACATCCCCTTCACGGATGATTTCACGTTAATAAATAAATAATTAACTTACAAAAAAGACAACGGAGAATTGAGAAATTTTTAATTCCAAAAAAGCAACTCATCAAACGGTGATGCGCAAAGTAAATTAACTGTTCCTATCTTTTTTCACCTCGCTCTTGCATCAAATTAGAGTATCCCTACGGTTACAAGAAAAGCCCCCATGCATGCATGGATAATCTCACAACCAAACTGTCGCCATTTTACCTATCAACCCCAACTCTCTCTAAAAGTATAATTATATACAGTGGAAACAAAGGATGTTTAGCATTGGCTTTCGAACTCACTGCTTCTTCTTAGATGATTTAATGAAAGTGTGTATGGCGCATACGAATTGCAAGGATATTCATAGTAATGCAAACGGATAGCAAACCACTGGGGTACCCCAGTGGCTACCATTCCAACATGAAATGGGGAAGTGAAAGGTTCGAATCCCCACCTTCTTGGGGGATTTGGGGTGGGGGCGATTTAGTTTCAAATGTGAATTTCGATTTCCACGCTCTACAAGGAGGTAGGGCAAAAATATGAGAGTGACAGTTAGAGCATGAATAGAATATGATCGATAAAAAAAAATAAAAAAAACCCAAGGTGATAGTATGCGGAACAGGGCCCACTGTCTTAGGATTGGTCTCAAGGTTTGTGGTGGGGCCCGCAATCACGGCCCTTTGCTCTCTTGCCGTAGGCTTGCATGGGCCTGCTTTACATATCGCCATCATTCAGGTTGGCTTCAGTTTGTTTTGTTTATTCATCAATAATAAACATTTCATATTTACATAATCTGTTTCATATTCAATTTATTTAATTATCATCATTATTTTTCTAGTATAGGCAGCACTTCCACAAGCCATAGCTTCTTTCGTTTTTACCAATGAGTACGGACTACATGCAAACATCCTTAGTACTGCATAAGTTCATCATTCGGAAGTTACATTTTTCTTATTTTAAAAGATTGCCTTGCTTTATATTATTTCCAGGTTTATTTGTTTGGAGCTTAAGTATATGATTAACAATTGCTAATTGATCTACTCTTGTTTAATTCTCTATAGCGTGGTGGGGCACAGTGATTTCCCTTCCGCTGTTGATTGGCTATTACATTAGCATGTGCGTTGGTCAGAAGCTGCGGCTTTAGAATTGGAACCGCTTTTATGTTTTCCTTTGTTATCTGGTTCATTTTAGAAGCATTAAGCAAGGTGCGAGATTAGAAAGGGAAAAAGCTCAAAAGTTGACCAGTCATTATATGTTGATAGACGACTTATCTCCAGGATAATGTCTTATCTTTATCAAATAAATATTTTTTTTAAGAAAGGCGCACCAATTTTATTCCAAATTTAGAAATAAAAGGAAAAAAAAACCAAAAAAAAGAAGAAATACAGGCAAGCGTCGGTCTTAAATCAAGGACCCCACGTGTGCACGTGCTCCACATGCATGGTTGCCTGTGCACGTGCTCCACACGCATGGTTGACGTCATCGTGACGTCAGCAAGTGGTTGCCCATGCGCGTGCGAGGCGCGTGCGAGGCGCGTGCGGCCAATGTCATTTGAAAGTCACAATCCAATACATTTATGATAAATTTATCTTCTATTAGTTTCCGTTAAATTAAATTAATTAAGAAATCCGTCATTTGAAAAGTAGATAGTTCCGTTTAAATCTCACAAGTTGCACACAATCTTTTTTTTTTATTGAGATCTTGCTTATAAATGTTAAAGGCCTTGACTTGATCCAAATAAGTTTTTCTAGTTTGAGTGAGTTTCTTAATTTGACTAGTTCTTTCATTTCCTTATTGTAGTGGTTTCCTAACTTAAGTAAGCTTTCCAAAATAGGTTTTCGAATTTGGATACAGATGTTATATATTTAATAGATGGGATTCTACTGGGTTATGACACATGCTAGAGCAAATAATAACAATATTAGGATTTTTCACTGAGGTTTAAGTGCAAAGTGGATAGTTGACTTTTTATTTTTCCTCCTACCTTTTTGTTTTTTTTTTTGGTCCAATTTTGCTATTTTCATTTTAAAAAGTAAATTGCGCAACAAAACTACGAAGTACTGCGTCTATGAGGACTAAACATGTTATATGTCTAGAAAATAGAGAAAATCCACAATTCACTTCAATATTTTAATAGATAGATATATGGATATATTCAATTAAACACGTTATATGTCTAACCATGAATGTATCACAAAATAAAAAGGGTTAATACGACCAAAAAAAACTCTAAATTGGTATACATTTGTAATTAATTAACAATATTCGCCCTTATGCAGCGTATTCCAAGCCAATGTAATAGCCAATCAACAGCGGAAGGGAAATCACCGTGCCAAACACCACCCTATAGAGAATTAAACAAGAGTAGATCAATTAGCAATTGTAATCATATACTTAAGCTCCAAACAAATAAACCTAGAAACAATATAAATAAAGCAAGGAAATCTTTTAAAATAAGAAAAATGTAACTTCCGAGTGAACTTACGCAGTACTAAGGACGTTTGCGTGTAGTCCGTACTCGTTGGCAAACACGAAAGAAGCTATGGCTTGTGGAATTGCCGCCTATACCGGAAAAATAATAATGATAATTAAATAAATTGAATATGAAACTGATTATGTAAATATGAAATGTTTATTATTGATGAATAAACAAAACAAACCGAAGCCAACCTGAATGATGGCGATATGTAAAGCAGGCCCGTGCAAGCCCACGGCAAGAGAGCAAAGGGCCGTGATTGCGGGCCCCACCACAAACCTTGAGACCAATCCTAAGACAGTGGGCCCCGTTCCGCATGCTATCACCTTCGTTTGCAATGCTATGAATATCCCTGCAATTCGCATGCCCCGTACACACTTTCATTAGATCATCTAAGAAGAAGCGGTGAGTTCGAAAGCTTATGCTAAACATCCTTTGTTTCGTTCATGAATTTCAGAACCAATGATCCCTTTACTTAGTGTGCACATACCGATGTTGAACATGGCCGTGCCCTTTCCCGCTTTCGACACGATCTCGACTGAACCTTCTATTATACTCGGCATAGTAAATTTTAACCTACAGTGACAACATATTATCATATGTTAAGAACTTAGATGCATACATAAATGTAGAGATGGAATTAGAAAGTTCAAGCCAAAAGTTTATTCTCATAATTCTTATCTTGGTATTGGTGCATGTAAACTTCAAAGACAAATGATATGCTATTTTTTAGCGGTGTGCGCGAGTCAAGTTTGATTTGGGTTCCTACCGATACCGGATTTGCAGTTTTAGTGGGTGACTACGTATCAGAATATTTTAAAGCAGAAAGAAAAGAAAGAAAATGAGGGATTTCTCCGTCTGTCTCTCGCTCTCCCCTCAGAAACTTTGCACGCCATTCACTGTCTCTTCATCATTTCTGGTCCAACCTCAGATCTCTCCACCCATTTGAGGATTCTCTTTCGCAAATGAACGCCAGAGAGAGAGAGAGAGAGAGAGAGAGGAAAGTGAGAAGGGAGGATAGTGAAAAGAGAGGAAAGAGAGATGACAGATAGGTATGCAGGTTTGCATGATGAACACGTTTTGCTGGACATTAACGCCGCCATTAACTATCGTCACGTGGTCTGTTAAGGTTTCAGTTTTGCCTTTAATGTGCTCTGTATTAGTTCGGGTATAAGGCCCCGAAATTGAAATGAACTTTCAGAGGCCAACACGAAAAGTGGTTTTACTAATGAAATTTTATTTACATTTGCATGGTACATGTGTAAATTATTCAAATCCTCATGATCAGAGAAAGTGCAATACTAGCAGTATTAAGACTGATTTGTTAGACTGCTCAAAATTAATCATGTTGTACCTAAGAAATACGCTTACTGAAAAAAAAAAAAAAAAAAAACCTGCTAGCCATGAGAGCCCAAGCGAGGCCGAGAACATTGGCATACACGTTAGGGTTCATGGCCATCTTCA
This sequence comes from Eucalyptus brandiana, assembly GCA_014182725.1. NCBI lineage: Eukaryota > Viridiplantae > Streptophyta > Magnoliopsida > Myrtales > Myrtaceae > Eucalyptus > Eucalyptus brandiana. The sequence continues at coordinate 40,431,103 of CM024674.1, forward strand.
TCCACACCACTCTCGCTAATGACCAGTAGCTCTCACCACTGCCTTCCCTCGTAATCAGAAGGCTCATCTCTACATCCCTCTCTTCATCGACCACGCCATTATTTTCGGGAGGAGGAGGAGACGAAGAAGTGGTCGAATCCATCATCCTTGTGTTTCTGAACTCGAGAAGCAGAAGAAGCAGAGGGATCCAAACCAGAGATTGTACCATGCACAGCTGGACCACCAGGTCGACACCCCACTGGCCGTACATGGCCCGCATCACCGGCACGCCAACGACCAGCAGGTTCGTCAGCGTGCACAGTGAGAACGTCGTGATGCTCCAGTTGTAGCTTGCCCTACTGCTGAACCTCCCCCATAGGCCAAGGATAGCAAGGGTGGCGAGCTTGGACAGGGCATCAGCGGCAAGGAGGCGGAAGTTCATGGCATACGGGTTCATGTGGGCTGTGAATTCAAACCCAAATAGGGGGAGGATGAACAGGGCGACGAAGCGGTTGATGCCGTCACACTGCTCGTGGGTGAAGAGGCGCCACCACTTGACGGAGCCGTAGCCAAGCATGAGCGCTACGTACAGAGGGAACATCGACACCACCACCTTGTACACGTCGTCCCACCCTATCATCTTCCTTACTGATGATGATGCTTGATAGCCTAAGCTAGTGCTGTCTCTTTGGCTCTGGTCGTGGGGGTTGGTGAGGAATGACCTATGCGTAAGGTGTGCTGTAGGGATAATCAATATGCGGATTCAATGGACGGAAGGTTCGAAAGAGGGAAAATCCGGATCGCCTAACCGCCCTTTACTGGAATCTCGATACGCTCCAACTCCTCTTTCTTAAAAATTATTGCGCAGTCGATGAAGAGAGGGACGTAGAGATGAGCGTTGTGATTACGAGGGAAGGCGGCAGTGATCATCATTAGAAGAGGAGCTACTGGTCATTAGCGAGAGTGGTGTGGATGATAATTTCATTAGAGTCTTTTATCTTTGATTTGCGCGATAATCTATCGAATATTTTGCTTTGCCGGAGGAAGGAAAAAAAAACATGACAATTCATTAGACGGCTTTCGACTCCTGAGATTAAGCATAAATTATTTAGAAATCTGCCATTTGAAAACTAGATAACCACCGTTCAAATCTCACAAGTTGCACACAATCTTTTTTTCTTTTTTTATTGGGATCTCGCTTATAAATGTTAAAGGCCTTGACTTGATCCAAATAGGTTTTTTCTAGTTTGAGTAGGTTGTAGGTTTACGAGCTTGAGCAAGTGTCTTAATTTGAAAATTTTCATAGTCTGAGTAGATTTCCAAGTTTGAATATTTCATAATTTAAATTCATAAGGAAACCTCATCCAGGCTGGCTTATTAATTCGAGCTATCCTGATTTGAGTGAGTTTCTTAATTTGACTGGTTATTTCCAAGTTTGAATATTTCGTAATTTAAATTCATAAGGAAACCTCATCTAGGCTAGCTTATTAATTCGAGCTATCCTGATTTGAGTGAGTTTCTTATTTTGACTGGTTCTTTCATTTTCTTATTGTAGTGGTTTCCTAACTTAAGTAAGCTTTCCCAAAATGGGTTTTCGAATTTGAATACATATGTTATATATTTAATAGATGGGATTCTACTGGGTTATGACACATGCTAGAGCAAATAATAAGAATATTAGGATTTTTCACTTAGGTTTAAGTGCGAAGTGGATAGTTAACTTTTTATTTTTCCTCCTACCTTTTAGTCCTTTTTCTTTTTGGGCCAATTTTGCTATTTTCATTTTAAAAAGTAAATTGCGCAACAAAACTACAAAGTACTGCATCTATGAGGAATAAACGTGTTATATGTCTAGAAAAAAGAGAATCCACAATTCACTTGAATATTTTAATAGATAGATATATGGATATATTCAATTAAACATGTTATATGTCTAACCATGAATGTATCACAAAATAAAAAGGGTTAATACGACAAAAAAAACTCTTAACTGGTATATATCTAACAAATTTACTTCAAGCTAATTTTTTTACTATTAAAAAGTCACAATCCAATACATCGATGATAAATTTATCTTTTATTAGTTTCCATTAAATTAAATTAATTAAGAAATCCATCGCTTGAAATCCGTCATTTGAAAACTAGATAGTTCCTGTTCAAATCTCACAAGTTGCACGCAATCTTTTTTTTTTTTTTATTGGGATCTTGCTTATAAATGTTAAAGGCCTTGACTTGATCCAAATAGGTTTTTTTCTAGTTTGAGTAGGTTGTAGGTTTACGAGCTTGAGCAAGTGTCTTAATTTGAAAATTTTCATAGTCTGAGTAGATTTCCAAGTTTGAATATTTCGTCATTTAAATTCATAAGGAAACCTCATCCATACTGGCTTATTAATTCGAGCTATCCTGATTTGAGTGAGTTTCTTAATTTGACTGGTTCTTCCGTTTTCTTATTGTAGTGGTTTCCTAACTTTAGTAAGCTTTCCCAAAATGGGTTTTCGAATTTGGATACAAATGTTATATATTTAATAGATGGGATTCTACTGGATTATGACACATGCTAGAGCAAATAATAAGACATGCTAGAGCAAATAACAAGAATATTAGGATTTTTCACTGAGGTTTAAGTGTGAAGTGGATAGTTAACTTTTTATTTTTCCTCCTACCTTTTTGTCCTTTTTTTTATTGGACCAATTTCGCTATTTTCATTTTAAAAAGTAAATTGCGCAACAAAACTACAAAGTACTGTGTCTATGAGGACTAAATGTGTTATATGTCTAGAAAATAGAGAAAATCCACAATTCACTTGAATATTTTAATAGATAGATATATGGATATATTCAATTAAACATGTTATATGTCTAACCATGAATGTATCACAAAATAAAAAGGGTTAATACGAAAAAAAAAAAAAAAACTCTAAACCAGTATACATCTAACAAATTTACTTCAAGCTAATTTTTTACTACTAAAAAGTCACAATCCAATACATTTGTGATAAATTTATCTTCTATTAGTTTCCGTTAAATTAAACTAATATTATCAAAAAATAAATAAAGTGAATGGAGGAGGGTAAAATCTCAAACCGATATACCCATCTATTGCCACATGTCATTCTACTTAGCAATTTGACGTTAAATTTAACAAAAAATAAATTTATCTTAGTTATACTGATATGAAATAAGTTTGTAATCAGTATATCAATTTGAAATTTTTTTATATAATTAAATAAAAAATTACTGTTTCGGTATCAACATCCAAAATAAGTGGGTCCCGCGAAGGTAATATAATACGGTCTAGTCAAACTTATTATTAAAAAGTAATGTATGGTTTATAGAGCATGCGGATCAAATGCACCAATCATGTGACTATGATAGTGTCATAAATACTTGATTGAGATGGTATTAGTTTATATAATCTCTGGTTTAATTCTCCTAAAAAAATTCAAACTTTAGGTACAATCCTAATTCTGTCTCAATTTTTTTTTTTTGTCTAAAAAAACCCCTTAAAATTTAGGTCCAATTTCAAATCTGTCCCAAACTTCTTTTATCTAAAAAAAACCACCAACTTTAACTGTAGTCTCAAATTTAAAATCAGTAACTTTCTATCTAATCTCAAATTTGCTCTTGTTAACTATTTATCCAAAAATTGCCATTAGCTGTTTCGACGTGGGATTTTCACATTTGTAAAAATCTATATCAAAAAGGTGAAATGAAAAAGTATTATCAAAATGAAACAGTTTTTTGATATGAAAATCAGGGACATTTGGGATGATTGGCACTGATTTTTTGGGCTGGGTTGATGGGGGTAGATTTGGGACTAGATCAGAATTAGGGGTTTATCTATAGACAAAAAGAAATTCACGGTAAAATTGAGATTGAATCTAAAGTTGGAATTTTCTTGGGGATTATATACATTGCAATCGTGGCGAGCGGACCACTTGCAACGTCCAATTTCTTCTGTAGTGATGCATGTGGATGGTCACTCCTAGTCCCTCCGATCAAACAGCACATATCACCAACTCTCTTTCAACACACTAACGCTACGTAGTACACCGCTTGCGTGCTGTCGCCTTTTTGATTACTTCCGAGACCTTTGGGCTTTTGTGAAAGTGCATGCACTTTCAATCTGTACTTCACATCGCAATACGTAGCTTCGATAACACGACAGGTTAAGGTATCGCGCACACGTTCGATCTCTTTCGTACGTCAAGGAATCAGAGACGAAAATTTAGTGTTTTCCTTTTTCTGTCGAACCGGTCCGAATTTGGGAGCTCTAGCGACATTTTAGAAAGTCGAAGGTATTGGTGTCAGATTAGGATTTTTTGTTATATATTTTTTCTGGTCAAAGTCAGATTAGGATTTCGGCCGTGGGACGTTGGGTGAAGTTGAAGGTTTTTTTTTTCGGGAAAATATCTTCTAAATCATTCGCCTATCGTGAAACGGACGCAATCTTATTTTCTAACTCTCGATTCTTTACGCAATCCCAATGTACGTATATTTTTTTTCCGATCAAATTAGAGTTTCATCTCTCTACGAATTTCTAACCAATGCATCTAATTTCTGATCTTATAATTCAAACATTCAAAATTCGTAACACTCATTCGAACTTTCCTTCAAGGACATGCTTTTGGAAAGGGAATATTAGCATGAATTGTCCTGAACCTTCATTCTAAATATGTAAAGTTATCTCTGAAATTTTAATTTACACAATATAATTCTTAAATTTTGACCCAATATGCGATGCTGGCTCTTAATTTTTAATTTACTCTTAAAAAGCAAGTGCATTTGAGGCACTCCAACTAGGTCCCACAACGAAAGCATAGTAGGGTCCACAAAAAAGGATCTCCCCCGCCCCGCCCCGCGGTGGGATCCCATGCTAAAGTCGAACAACACGATATGAAAGTTTATGCAGATAAATATCCAAAACGCTTCGGTACCTAATGCGGTCCTTGAACTGTAATTCCAATAAATAGTGTCATCTCTAAAATTTTAATTTACTTTTGGAAAGGAAGCGTATCCGAGGCACTCAAACCAATAGGTCAGGAAAACGGAAAAAAGTGCTTTCTCTCTATCCCCTAAAGTGGAACATGTCACAAAAGGAGATAAAGAAGGAGGATTCTGGAATCGTAGAAAGAAATCTGTAGAGGGAAAAATTGTATGCTTCTATTACATTGTAATCTCTGTACGAGACCATATCTAATTACAAAGAATGAATCAATAAAAAGAAAGTAAATATTATCTAATCTTTCTAATCCTAAAATAAACATGATTTCCTATCAATTTACAATTGATACAAATCTGCTAAATTGTATCTTCCAATAGAATAGCGCTATCTGAAGGCTTACGCAGATGAATATCCAAAACGCTTTGGTATCCAATATAGTCTTTAAATTTTGATCTAATGTATAATGTCATCTCTATATTATTAATTTGTTTTTGGAGAGTAAGCGTGTTCGAGACACTCGAACTAGTAGGTCCCCCGGCGAAAACCGCATTAGGATCCACAAAAAAAAAGTGCTTCTGCCCTCTCTCTCTCTCCATGTTCAAACCCTGAGTTCGATTTCTAAGTGGCCTGTGATGTTTTCGAGCAGCAAAAGCCCCGATGCTGACGTTGAAAAGTATGGAGAGTTCTCGGTTCTCTTTTGTCCCTCTCAGACTTGATCAATGCGAAACTCTCATGACATCCCACGCTCGAGTGCTGTTGCCTTTTTGATTACTTCCAAGACTTCTGTGATACTCAAGCATTGATCCATTTACTCGATAATGTTATAAATTCTGACGGAATGTCCGTGTGTAATCAGATAGAGCCAGCTTAGTATTTTATATTTTATTTTTTTGGTCAAAGTCAGATTGGGATTTCGAGTATGAGACGTTGGGTGTAGTTCTAGTTGTTATTATTATTTTTTTTTTTTGGCGGGTAATAATCCCGAAAGACCATCCTGGATTGGAGCTGAAGTGATGGGGATCGATTCCTTGACGAAAGGAAATTCCTTCTCGAAAGGCATTGACGAAGCCAAGAAAGCGTTGCTCCCCGTCTCCAGCAGGACCACCTGTTTTCGTCGTCCACCTTCCTCTTTTCTCAAAACAGAACCGATGGAATTTTCAGTACTCCTCTTTTTATTTTAAGTAAAAAACTCTAGCCCTTTAGGGTACATCTAGAATTACCTATCTTTTTTAAATTTAATTGTAATTTATAACTTGGATATTTTGTATCTCGCCAGACTTCCATGATACTCAAGCATCGATCCAATCTAAATCAACTTTATATTTTCCTAATTGTGCCTATTCGGATGGTCCCCTATTGTGATGTTTATCCGGACGAGCAATTTTTCGAGACACCGAGACGTAACGCAAGCGCCAACCTTTTTTTGGTCAAACCTCGGCGTCCGCTAATATGAAAAGGGCAGCATAAGCAGGTTCAGGACAAAAGGAAAGAAAGAAGAGGACAATTTCACCACGAGTGCACAGAGATTTTTCCCCCTTCCTTCTGGCGTTAGCGAGCGCAGTTTTCGTATTCGAATTTCACAATCGCCTCGAAACGTGCCATCATAAGTGCTCGTCGAAATCGGATTTCTGTCGATACTCGCACATTTCCTTATTTTCGACGCATTTAAAATACGGTCGCGGTAAATGGTAGTATGTTCTATCTTCTTTTGGCTAGTTGAGGGAAAAGTTGTTTTAATGGGACGCATCGTCACTCGTCACGGCTGCCGGACGAATCACGAGTTGGTTGAAACTTGCGAGTAAGTGCGAGGATGGTTCGGAGAAGAAAAGCTAAGGATTCCTAATTCAGCTAGACGCTATTGCTAGCCGAAAGTAGGATTCGGTAAAGTTTAAGTAAGGTCGCACAGGCTGAATCTCTTTTGAAAGATATTTTGGATCGGACCAAACGGACCGGCCCAACTGTTTTGCTGGGCTCAAACTCTTACTCCTTTTTTTATTTTTCATTTTCTTTAACAGATTCCTTGTGATTATAAACTTAAAGTTGATATTCCATAACAACATTTAAGAAATTTACTCTCCCCGACTTCGATCTTGCTCATGTTGCAAGCCCTACACATCGAAGAAAAAGGATGAGACTGTGATGTCCCGATTTTCCAATTCTATTTTCAATAAATTGAGACGGGCATTTCGTTGGCACGCATATAGTTCTTTTCCTTGAATCGGCCACTCATGTGAAAACTAGTTTATCGGGTGAAGCCGTTAAGAGTTTCTAATGCATCAGACTCGAGAATTTGATTAGGAAGCGATCTTTCGACCGAGCTAATCTGCAAGGGTCATTACGGCATAATTAAAAATCGATTAGAGATTGGAAATAGGTCGACTCGACAGAGGCATGTGATCAAGTGTGGGTGATTCCACCAGATCGCACAATTCTTGTCGATCGGCACTGGACCGACTTTTCTATCGATTTGGTACCCTGTGTTCGTATTTGAAGCCTTGAGATTACCCCGACAACCGAAAGTCGCTAATGTTTCAAAGATGTACATTGTGGCTTGAGATGATCAACCACAGGTCAAATGCATTTGAAAATTTCTAAAGCGCTACCCGTAGGTTGGGTCGCGCTAGTATCATGCCAAAGTGAAATTAATCGTGGAATTGAGATCGAATTCAGAAATTGAAAGTCTGGGTGTGTCACAAATCATTTTGGGATCATTGACTTATCTTTGGAAGATTTTTCATATAATTAGAGTTTTTCAGCAATTAAATCAGAAAATGGTTAATTTGGCTCGAGAAATTAGTAAGCCCGCCTTTGATCGCGCTTTTGGGACTTAAGTTGGTTCTATGGATAAGTGAAGATGTGAATTGAAGTGTGGTGACATTGAATTTATTTTATGGACTTCAATTTGATTCAATTGGAAGAAAATTGATGAGAATTGAAGAAATGGGATGTGCGCGCGCTCGGGATTCGAGGCGTGACAGAGACTCTCTATCCCCATTGGCATCTTAAATCCAAAGTCCCCTCTACCCCAATTCATCAAATTCGAGCAAACGAGGATGGCCGCACAATAGGGAGAGCATCCGTGAGTTAAGTAGATAATTTGTGTCCAAATGGGCTAGAACTTATGGAAAGTTGAAAAATAGATTTTATAGAACCAACCCCCAATCCTATTTCATTACCATATGAAGATTCATCCGAAGGCGAGAGGATTCCAATGCTTTCAGACTTCGGGACCGGTGATTGAGGAACTTAGATAGATTTAAGTGGAGGGAATTCTTGGCAAGGTAGCAAGCTAATTAAAGGTCTGGCTTCTGGATCACAGACACGTGTACATTCGCCACCGTCTTTTTGGATTTGTTCAGATCATTTTTGCCAGGATGATTAGTGGGTGACGTGGCAAGTCGAGCCAATCATCAGCAACAGTTGCGTACATGGTAAAAAGACATGCGAGGAACAGGGACAGAGAGCTTCAATAAGCGGAACGAGTTTCTACTTCTTCTTCTTCTTCGTCTTCCTTCTTCGGAGATCGAAAACAGAGGAAAGGCCCCCGAGCTATAACCGATCGTGATCGGCGAGAGCGAACCGATGAAGCGATCCGCCACGCTCTCCCTCTGCTCCTCCTCCCCCGCCGCCGCCGCCGCCGCCGCCGCCGTCAGGAACGTCTCTCGCCCGTCGCCAGCTTTGCCCCCCTTCCGCTCCCCCGTCCGACCCAGATCGGGGGCCTTGGCTTTCCCGAGAAAATCGCCGTTCCCGGGAAAGTCTATCGGCCTCGGGAAGATGAGCTTCACCGCCGTTGCCTCGTCCGCGCCGGGGGCCGGACCCGACCGATCCCCTTCTCAGGTGCCGCTTCATCCTGTTTCTCCATTTGGGTAGGCTTCTTTTTCGTGTCAGCCTCGATGTCCGAAACTGAAGACGCGCGCGCGATGAGTGGTGTTGGAGTGGCGCGACGCGTTTATCGAGCGATGTGATCATCTGGGTTTATGTGGCAGTCGGTTGTAGTTTGCCTGTACCTGTCGTTTGGCTCTCCCTGTAACTGGGAAGTCGCTAGCGCGTCGAGTTGCTTGCAAAAGATGGTTCTTTTACGAGGCCGTTTTGAATCTCTTTCTTCGTGGTTTCAGGGAGCTGAATCGTTTTTCAGGAAAGTCCTGGAGAACATGGAATGCGTGTACTTGAACAGGAACCCCACCGCCAAGGCCATCCTGGAGCTCGTCCGGTCGGCCGACGAAGATCAAATATGTTATGATCATCTCGCGTTTAGGACTTTTGGGGTATGTTGATGTTAATTGTAGAAAATAATGGACCGTGGTGTGGATTGAATAATATTGTGGATGCAATGTAGTATCGCCTTAAGCAAGTGATTCGGTTAAATCGGTTAAGAAATGATATTACACTCAATCTTAGCCGAAGGTCCAAGAAAAGGTACGCATTTACGGCGATGCAAACAAGTCATGATACTGATTGTTCCATCAAAATCTGGGACCCTGGACAAATGGTTTTGCAAGCCGCGTGCTATTAAATGAAATGACATGAAAGAAGCTGTCTTTGTGCGTCAAGAACTGTTTTTGAGTGATTAAATAAAACCATGACTCTGTTCATAAGCACGCTTTCCTCATGAGAATTTATGTTAATTACAGGGCACTGTTTTTATGGGAGTTTAGGGTCTTGCATCTATGATTGACTCATGTGGCTGTCTCTCAACTTTTAAGGTAAATGGTTACGGGATCGACTCTTTGGCGGACTTTTTCCTGGATTATGGTTACACACAGCGAGAGGAGCTGAGATTTCCTGCAAAGAAGTTGAGGGCCTTGTGGTTTTCACCTCCGAGAAACTCCCTTTCAGAGGGTGGGACCCGTGCGAATGGCCCTCTACCCAGAATTTTTATATCTGAACTTCTCGTCGACGAGATGACTCCACAAGCACAGGTGTGTATTCTCAAGATTGTTCCTGGTGAAGGTGATCAATAACTGCACTCAATGTTCATGTGCACCATTGTAAGTTCTGTGAGATCTCGGTAGGATGAGGTTACTGTTTTCTTGGACTTTTGACCCGATGTTAGTCGTTCTTGTGGTGCTTTGGATTGGGGATGTCAATAACATTCGTCCTCACGAACTACTCACTGTCTGCAATTGCAGTCTGTAGTATTATTCTTCAGTAAAAACATGGTGTTTTATGTCTGGTTTATCAAGTCCAGGTAAATTTTCTTCTCATGTGAATGTCTCAGCTAACACCTTTTACCTTCAGGAAATAATTAGAAAATACGTTGGGATCTCTGGCAATGGTAATAAGCATGCTGCTCTGGCAAGCGCATTGGGAGCTTTGACATGGGAGAAGCCTCTGTACTCTGACTTTCAACAATTAGCAAGGTATGCCCAAATTGTTCTTCTTTTTCACTCATCCTGATTTATCTCGAGTAGGATCAGTTTCTACCAACCAAAAATGCAGAGGTAAGTAGAAGGCAGTGATGCTTAGTCTTAGCACTTTACTATTGTATTTTGTTCTATGCTGAAGTATTCAACTTAATATGTCTCCTGTACTTGTATATCCACATACGGGGGCTCATGCCTAGTTTTCCATTTATGCAGGGAAAGCGAGTATGCTGCCTGGACCCTTGTCAATGGTTATGCAGTGAACCATGTCACTATTTCGACTCATCAGCTAAAATCACACCTGAGGAATATCAAAAACCTAAACGAATACATCGAAAAGAATGGATTCAGCTTGAATTCAGAAGGAGGCATCTTGAAAGGTTTGCTTCCAAGTTTCACTTATGTGGCTTACTTTAAGTTGCTTATAATTTGTTCGGTGATATAAACCACTGTTATATGGCTATGAGTTCCAGATAGAGAGCTGTTTTAACCTGTTCCGACAAATATGAAGCAGATCACAAGAGCCAAGGGCAAATGGGCATTCTTTTCTTCCCATTTCTCTAGTTATTGTGCAGTCTTCAGTAATAGTTGCATATAGGATTCGTGATGAAGTAAGCGCAGCTGCTTGCTTTGCAAGATAGAAGCTTAGCTTGCAGGAATCAGTGACTAAATTTTAAGATTTGTGAATTTGTAATTCCTATGAAAAATTCTGAGCTCATTAGATAAGTAACACGTATATTGACTAACGCTTGGTTGCTGTTCACACCAGTTAGCCCTGACGGTCTTCTGCTCCAAAGCTCAACGGTGGCAGATTCAATTCTTTTCCAGTTTTCAGAGGGGATCAAAGAATCAGTTCCCTGTTCATATATTGAGTTTGCCGAACGCCTTGTACTGCCTCAGTTTCAGAGTCTACCAGAGAAAGAGGTAATCTTCTACTTGTTCTGGTAAATTTTGTAGTTTAGTAGCCTGCTCTGTTAGTTATTTTACCATAATTTGCTCACGTCCTCCCACTGATTAATCAGACTAACATGTAATTTGCTATCCACTGGTGCCATAGATGATTCTTTTCGGTGTAGCCTCTGAAAGTTTGTTTATTTTTTACGTGATGATAAAGAATCCTTAACACCCTGTATTAATCCGGTGCTCCACTTTCTCAGGTCAAAGAGTTCCACAGACGAGATGGTTTCGAGGTCGGGAATGCCGACAAGATCTTCGAGAGCACATCGAAAGAGCAGCTCACTAGGAGAGCTGCATGAGCATGGAGATCAATGACAGAACAATGAACACCGAATGAAGGGTTTGCACATCAGCATGTTGTGGAATAAGCATTGATGTCCGTATTAAGTGTCAATATGTGCTGTAAAAGACCCATTGCCCGTCAGGGAGGAATAATACTAGCTTCACTTGAAAGCAAAATGGTTCATATCAGACGTAGCATGCCCCGGTACTTTCTTTCAATCGCCAAAACAATTACCGTGTATATATGTAGTCTTCAACCGGCAATTGGTTACACATCCTGACAAAACAAACTGATTTTATGTAGAAATCGTCTGACCGAAAAAATACCTAAAACGATGTTTTTGATTTAAAATTGTTACAGCTGAGAAACGTACTTGAGCCCTTATTAATGGAAAACATATCAAGTAGCATAGAAACTCGCAAGCAGAAATATGTAAACAATGGATATGGGCTTTTTTTCTTGTCGCATAAACTGTGCCATTGTATTGAGGGTAATATGAGAGCAAAGCTAAGGAGGAAAAAGAAGCAAGGGAAATGAGGCAACAAGCTTCAGCATATCTCCAAACGAGTTCCATATGGGTCAAAATAGACACTGCCAGAAATGCTTCACCTTTCCAGACATCCTCTGCTCAAGGATGTCAAAACACATCACCATTCAAGCACATTTTTCTCCGTCACCGTTTTGAGTAATCAAGCGCAAATGTTTAGGTGAAAATCAACTCCTATACTGAAAAAAGATAAGAAAAGGAAATAAATTGGGGGGAGAGGGGTTGAATATGGGGCGGCTAAGTCTAAACCCATCACTATGGTTTACTATTCGGTTTTGGAGATTGATGAGGATACTGATGGTGGTATGGGGATGCATGGGTCCCATTCGGTATCGAAAGACTCCTATTCCTTGCATTCGCTCCTGCTTGCGATTGAATGCCATATCTAGCATTTGGGCTCGACCCTATGCGCTCCGCCCTCATGGTCTGAAAATAGTATGATGAGCTTGCCATATCCTTGAGATTTGGGAGAGGCTTCAAAGCTTCGACAACATCACTCATCAGGGGACGAGCCTTCGGATCTCGGCTAAGGCAGTGAGCAGCCAACTGCGCAGCCTTTTGGGCACCTTTTATCGAGAAGTGACCTTCAAGCCGTGGATCTATCAATCTGTAGAATCTTCTTCTCTCTCCAAGATGTGGCCGAGCCCATTCAACTAAGTTATGCTCGCCATTAGGTCGATTTTTGTCCATGGATCTTCTTCCGGTCAGCATTTCCAAAAGCACCACACCAAAACTATAGACATCACTCCTTGAAGTAAGGTGCCCTGCAATAGTGAATGTGAGCTGGCTAGACAGGAGACAGGGATATGTGAAGTAAGCACCATTTGGTCCTATTTTCAGGCAAGTATAACCCATGGCAAACCATCAGACGTCTCGCCCACATCTAGCCATCAAAAACAATCAAAACATTTGCACACCTCCCCCCACTTAAACAAGAAAAGCAGTCGATATTAGGAACACCCTTGCCACGACCTCTGCAACCCAGTAAAACTAAATATGAATCACCTAGGAACTCTAACTCATGACATCCATACTTAGGGCTCACAATACTCAGCATTTCTCCACTAGCGAGTATTGTTTGCAGGGTCCAGAAAATTATCAAGCTTCCTCCAAACAAAGAACATGAGAAGACACCATCCATTAATACAGGTAATGAGTACAAGAACTTCACATGCTATGCCGGGGGTAAAATTTCAGAAGTAAGAACGATGCAGAATAATCAATCACATGGAAAAGAAGAGGATTAACATATCAATAGACTGCATACAAGACCAGACCGAGAAAACTCATTTGTGCATTCAGTGCAAGAATGACTATAGTTATGTGTACCATGCCAGCACGTTGTGACCATTTACAAAGATATAAGACAACAGGATAAATGAAGTATATTGGTTAACAACCTTCAATCATTTTTTTCCATCTTTGATCAGGATGGTGGAATTCCCAAATCTATCGACAGCTAACGATTGTTGGCGCAAATGTCTGCTTGTCATAAGTTTCCACACCAATATGTAACGGTGGAACAATGCATACATAAGGTGCATTGATTGGAACCATTCTCTTTTCACTTGACACGTTAGTTATTACCCAGCCACCTTTATGCAGGTCAGCCATACGTTTCTCATTGTCAAATAGCTCATACTGTAAAACAATAACGTACCGGTCATCACGTATTCTGGGGCAGCATAGCCATATGTTCCCATGACACGTGTTGAGACATGAGTCTTATCTCCCTCGGGACCATCTTTTGCAAGCCCAAAATCAGAAAGCTTGGCGTTGTAGTCCTGAAAGGCAAACAATTAAAAGAATTGAATAACATGATAGGCTTAAAAAGGAAGACAAAATGTTGTCGCAAATTTAGGACATACAGCATCTAACAGGATATTGGAAGTTTTGAAATCACGATATATCACCGGCCTTTCTGCTTCCTCGTGAAGAAAAGCAAGACCCTTTGCAGCACCTAGTGCTATTTTCATCCTGATAGACCAAGGGAGAGGCAGAGCTCCTACACAGGCCCAGTACAAAGAAAAACAAAGAATTAACTCATAAAATGTTTGTGACCACAGAAAAATTAAGATAGGAGCTTAATTAAATACTAGCACCAACTTTTCAAAAATGACCAGGAATATATTAGAAACTACAGCATGTCATGATACCTATTTTTACTTGGGTCGGATGAGAAATGATGCTACACATAGGTGAGCTTAGCATTTTGATACCTAATGGCATATAAATAACCACATCTAGTACATTGTCGAGTCACCAAATTACTAAGTACGTTTCCCATTTAATTTTTTTTTTTTTTTGTAAAAATGTTTCCCATTTAATTGATTTCTAAAGTACTAGCAAAATTTTAGCACAATCCATCCTCAATAGGGCACTACTAGGGATTTCCTCCAAAAAATTCAAGAACAATAACTACATAATTCGTGATGTAGAAACTACAAGTAGAAGATACCAAAAGGATGCCTAAGGTTATCGGATTGATGAAGTTGCTAAAGAGCGATATTTCATGACCGTTAAAAACAGTCCCCCTTTATCCCATTCCCTTCGTTTTTCCTGGCCTAAAGCATCAATGCCAATTCTAACTTGATTAAGCAAAGCCACAAAGTCGTGTGCTTTTTGGGTTCTCAGAGACACTGTCATCCAACAGACAATTCGCACCAAAACTTTTCAGGCAGACTAAAACGTTCAGCATCTAGTGCATAACAATTCCTACACAAGTCAAACATCACAACAAACTCTTTAGGTAAAAAAATTCCCAAATCTACCGTATTTTGAGAAGAGACCAATAATGTGGTAATAAATATGATTTTCTGTGGAGATCGACATCCATAGTATTAGCAATATAGTAACTTGTTCAGGAGAGAGGACTTCAATATCCAGCTACAGAAAGATCATTATGGCATGAATACAGAGAGTATATATAATATGCAAAAGACATTATTGAGGGCAGTCAAGCACACAATACAGGACAACTGCATACTTCTAAAGAGGTGGTTCTCCAAGCTCCCCCTTGGCATAAACTCATACACTAGCAGCCTTTGGTCATCTTCTATGCAATATCCGATTAATTTCACCAAATTAGGATGCACTAGATCACCAAGATAATTCACTTCAGCCTGCCACATCGAAAGTGCAACTCATCAGAAGCCATGTTAACAAGCATATAGGCAATAATTCAGATACAAAAAGGTGAATAGAGTGATAAGTCACCAGCCATTCTTTGTGACCCTGAAGCCCATCATGATTGAGAGTTTTAACAGCAACAGTAAGCCCAGTGCCAGGTCTCACGGGAGCAGTCCCATTTTCTTCGATCCAACCCTTGAAGACGCAGCCAAAACCACCTTCCCCAAGTAGACTTTCAGGTCTAAAGTTTCTTGTCGCTAACTTAAGATCATTGAAGTTGAACTTTCGCAGGCGAGAGGCAACTTTAAGTTCCTCTTCGAGTTTGGAAGTCGAAGAGTTACTTTCTGTATTGCTAGTGGTCGTAGATGAAACCGCAGGAGGAGCAGGCTGGTCTCTGCTCGTATCATTTGTAAATTTACTTTCTGCTGCTCAAATAAATAAATAAATAAAAATGCATATTATACAAGTGAGTAAGCAAGGATTGCAGACAGTTCAATAAACAATATGCAGCAAGCCAGTTTTCCAAACATTAACTGCAAATTGAATTATCCACTGTGAAGACAGGCCAAAGCATGTTACGTGAACAGTTCATCAGAACTTGAGCATACACATGGAGATGTTTTAAGTTAGACTATGGTATATAGCAAATCAGGGAGGTAAATGTTGCATACAACAGATAACTAGGACAATATAACTCGCAATCGAAGTGAGTTGTGCAACTCACAGCACATAGCCTACCCGATTTTCTGAGATGGGCTAAATTAATTCTATGCAATCACCATCGACTCCTTCTCAGTAGATAAAAATAATTCATGAACTAGCTTACAATTTTCAGCTTATACCTACTCAGAACTCAATAGGACACCTCAGCTTTTTTCAAAATTAACTCAGAACAAGAAATTGTCCATCTTCCTTATAAGGAAATTTGTCAATCATAGCTCTTGTTTGGTCAATTCATATCCTCAAGCAACTCTAGAGCTGTCACAAACTTGTGTCCTATGACATAGACATGAGCTGTCATTACCTATGACTAGACGATCCATAACTGCACAACAATTACCAATGGCTTCTCAAGCCAACATTCCAATAGATTTTACTGAAATGCACCCACCAGCATTCAGGCGGTTTGAGTGTGCACGTGCGTGTGCGTGTGGTAAGTGACTTACTGAAGAAAAACTTTAAGTGCAAAAAGAAAAGATGCATGAGTCAGTAAAAGTGAAAAAGAATATAAATCCTCAAAAACGAGCAACAAAATCTAAACATTGGATGAATTAGTATCGATGCCCTATTACGCTGCCTTTATGAGATGAATCATGAACCTTACATGAATTGAAACCCTAACCTAGCCATTTATTTCTTCAATTTACCAAACGAGAACAAAAGGTCTACTCTTTATTTTGCCACATAATATCTCTCTAATGCAAATATGTATGTATCACAAAGACCACCATAAACCTAGAAAAAGGTCTTTCTGCAAAACTGATAAGGTATTCCCATTGTCTAACCTCAATTAAAAATCAACCCTAAATACAATTTCTGCATTCCAATGGACAAAATTCTCCAACCAAAAGATGGTAGAAAAACCAGCTACGGTAAAGGAAATAGATTAGGCTGGAAGCAATGTCTCCAGTGGCAAGAATAAACCAGCAATTCATGCATATTCATGCTAATGCTACCGCAGCATTTTGATCTGAAGTCCGAAGTATATTGTCTATATACATCAGAAGAGATCATTTGTTGAAGACACCACAATACTGGTAACAATAGTTAGTTGCCATTGCCTCATTCTTCTTAAACATTTCTATAGAAATTACTAGACGTTCAATTTTAAAGGAGAAGCTAGTAAGAGCCACTACGCTCTGTTTAAAGCTGAAACTTACTGGATAACTTAACGGTTCCCTAAAGCACTGTGAGTGCTTCCCTTGCTGCAACCCACCATGACATAGCACAGAAGGAACGCTAGATCGGATCGATATGGGTATTCAAATCCTGAGATTCCAGGTAGAAAAATGGTGGATTTCAAGCTCTAAAAAAACAGGCTTTCATTCGAATTGTTGTGGATTGGATGATGGATAAACCAGCAAGTAGGGTCTTGCCTAGGTTGAAGTCATTCATTTGCTGTGGATTCTCTTACGAGTGCCATGTCAGTTTTTTATCTATCAAGCTCTGAAGGTGCACTAGCTTGCTCTGTCAAATGTCTTTTCTTCTCTTTTCTTTTGATTTCCATTATCTTCATTCTCATTAATGGTGAAACAATATTTGGTCTCATTATCTCCTCATTCCAGTCGAGGTAAAAAGGGAAGAGGCTCTGCACAGTTCTGATTTCCATGAAGATGACAAAACTCCTCATGTTCGCTTCAGCTTCTAAAGAGCCACCCATGGTACAGCAACAACATTGGCAAAACTCACTAGCTCTTTTCACTACATATTTATAACAAGACCCGGTAAGTATAATAGAGGCAGAAACTCATGAAATGCACTGAACGATCCTACCGGCCACCCCCGAAAAGAACGAAAACCTAAGCTCAAACAACATCCCGTGAACCTCAGAACCCGCAGAGCTTAGAGACAAACGCACTGAAAGTGAAAAAAATTGAACCCGAAGAAGCACGATGTCCGGTCATTCAAGGTCCAGTAAACATAGAGGTAGAAACCCGTGAAATGCACTAGACAATCCTATCTACAGGTCGCTCCCAACAGATTGAAAAAGCCTAAGCTCAGACAACATCCTGTCAACCTCAAAACCCACGGCGCTTAGAGACAAACGCACTGAAAGTTAAAAAAAGAAAGAAAATTTGAAGCTAAAGAAGCACACAGTCGGGTCAAAAATGAAGGGGAACATTACCGTAATTAGTACTGGTACCACTGATGGAACTATCGACTTTGGATCTTGAGGAGATGCAGCTCCCTATGAACCTCAACCTAACCCAACAACCGCTTTCCTTCACACCCACACTATCGTCGTCGTCGTCGCCGCCGAGACCGTCTTCCCGGCCACCTCCCGCTTTCTTCCGCTCGCCGCCGTCCTTGCTCTTCTTCTTCTTCCTCCCCATCGACTCGCCCGAGTCCCAAGCCTCGACCTTGCCATTGTCGCCCCCACCCCCAGTTCCGCCGCCGCCGCCGCCGCCGCTGCCAGTGACGACGCTCATCTCTCTGGAACCCTAACCGCGGAAAATCCCCCAAATCATCAACCCCGGGACCCAAGAACCCCCACCCCCTCCAATTCGAAACCACGAGAATCGTAACCGTCGGCCCTCAAAAGCATCGGAACCCGACAAACAGCCGGGCGGGCGGAGTAGGAGGAGGGGGGGACGGCGGCGGAGAGCTCCTCGCCGTCGCTTGCCCGGGGCACCTGAGAATACCAGCTGACTGCAAGGCTGCGAAACGAACGGCGGGAGCTCCGAGATCACGAACGAGAGACGACCCAGATCATGCGCACCGCCGGCGCCGGCGCCGCCGCGGCGACCGGAGCAACAAGCTCGGAATCCGCCGGCGGGGGAAAAAGGCGAGAAATTTACCGGCGCTTCGAGCTCGCGAATTTTGAAGGGGGCGGAACTGACCGACGCGATCACAAACTCCCGAAAGAACAACGCCAAAGCTCGGAGCCCCAGAAAAAGAAAGGAAAAGGAGGAGAGAGAGAGAGAGGTAGAGAGAGAAAGAAGTGGAGAGGAAGAGTAATAATGCCGATGCGGTGAAAAAAATGTGAGGGGAAGGGAGGGAACGAGAAAATCGCAGGGGGGGAGCAAAAGACGCGAAAAAGCTGACCGTTTAAAAAGAAAAAGTGGGGGCGAGCAAACAAGAAAAATGTGGGGATTTCGATTGAATTATATCGCCTCCCCTCTCCTCTCGTTTCTCTCTCTTCTTTCTCTCTCTTCTGCAATTTTTTTTTAAAGAAGAAAAATCTCTTTCGCTCAACGATGGAATCGAAGACTCAGAAAAAGCGGAGCCGCAGCAGCTGCCCGGAGAAAACGGGCAGCCAGGCAGGCTGGCCTGGCTGCGAGGGCGTTGAACTGCATTTGTACTCGCGGTCTCGCCGTCATCGCGTAATGTGCCGAGTGGGAGCTTTGACATTAGGCATTAATGGCGTATGCGAATTCGATTTTTTTTTTTTCTGGGTTGGATTTTTCTTTATAAGAGAGAAATTCACAATTTGTGGATACCGTAAATTCGCACGGTGCCGCCAATTATTACTGTACAAACAAAGTTCCCGTGCATCGAACGACTTTACACCCGTGTCAAGAATGAATCTCGAAATTTAGATTACCGGGTTTCGATTATATTCAGCGAACAATCAAACTATATGATTCCATTGCGTTCGGAATTATTACTATCATTAGTGCAGAAATGTCTGTAAATGTTCGTTATCGGGGAGATGAAAATTCAATCACTCGACTTTCTTGTAAGTACACGTACCGTTTTATCCAAGATAGCTAATAATTCCCGCATCATTACCATTGGCTAATTTTTGAAAATCCACTGGCTGAGGACCGTACGGGGCAGGGTGGGAGCTGCAAAAAGGCGAGGGGCGGGCAGCTCGGGCAGAGCGCTGGAGTGCGGGAAGGACGGGTAGGAGAGAGAGAGAGAGAAAGGGTGGGGCCCATGTGATGGTGACGTGTCATCGGTGCGGGGGGTAGGGGGACGCCCGACGCGCGCGTCAGCTTGGATTTTGGCTTGCGGGCGGACACACCGCTCGGCATGCTGCGCCTCCCCTGCTTTTTCGATTTTCTAATTGCCCCTTTTTTGCTTTCTTTATTTTAAAATTGAGCTCTTTAACTGTGTATAAATTATAAATAATTTATTAATTTAGAGTAATGACAAAGCTTCTTTTTCTCTTGTTTAAAAAAAAAAAAAAAAAAAAAAGGGTTTTCGGAGTTGCAATTTTTTTATGCGCCTTTCCTGAATGGGGGCTGCGAATGCTTTTTCTTCGATTAAATTAAACAGATATTTGGTGGCATTAGGACACCTAAAAACTTTAATTGTTCCGAAAACGTGCCAGATATTATAATCCAATAGGTAGATATTGCTTAACTTTATGTCACTTCCAAGAAAATGCCAAATCCAAATGATAGAATACTGTATCGGCGCATAAAATTAATGAGAAACATGTGATAAATCACTTTCGTAAAAATGAATTATAACTTTGAATTTGTATACTTTATTTAATTGTAAATGGTTTTAACATTGACCAGTCGTTTTCAGCAAATCAAACATGTGAAAATATAAAAAATCAATCCGCAAACAAATTATTACACTCAACTAAACACACATTTCGATTTGTTTTATAGTGCTTATTCGAAAACGAGGTTAAATTTATTATATTTATATCTCCTAACTATATTCCTCGAGACGTGAATGAGCTTTCCATATTTTATGTAAGTAAATATCTATCACCATTAGTTTGCCTAAGAAGCAATTGAATTTATTGAGAAATTCAAGAATGTAACTCGATAGCTTAATAAGTCTTATATTGTTTGGTCAATAATGACCTCATTCCAACCTAAAGCAAGTACGATTTGGAATTGTCTGTATGTACAAAATCGACACGTGAGTATTTTCCCTAAACCGTCCATGGAAGAAGATTTTCAACCTTAACATACAAAGTCAATCAAGATGTTCGATGGAGTTTTCAACTAATTATGCGAAAACATTATAAATTGTTTTTGAAAGAGTCCAAGAGAAAGAAAGAAAGAAAAAAGATGGAATAAGATAGTCTCATGCAACTAATTTAGAAAGAGAGAGAGAGAGAGAGAGAGAGAGAGCAAATTCCACGTAGCTCACGCTAAGTGGATATACTTGAATAATCCGCAACTGGAAAATGTCAAGATTCGAAAGGTGGAACGTGCCTAACTTTGCTAATTAGACTAATTACTCAACTTCTCGCGCACATAACGCAAGAGCAGGTAGGCTTTCTTCTAATGCATCTAATCCAGGATTAGGTTTTTTATTACGTAATTTGATGTTTCGCTAGACAGCAAATCCAGGACCTCACTTCATAATGGAGGCAACTTGCAAATTTCTGGAGGCAATTCCCGTTTTGATTTTCAAATTTGACCGCAGGATGATCACACAAATTGACCAAACCGAACGAATTAATTAGCTGACTAATTAAAGATTTTTTTCCCGATCTATCTTGCACCACACTAAAATTTCACATCGAGGTCGAGATTTACCTTAACATAATTGAAAAGGTTATAATTAAATTGGGATCCATACAATAAGTTATAATAACTGTCAATAACACAAAAATCTTAAACTATCTCCATCACGACACAAATGCTCTTAATCTTTTTCCGTGTTGCTAAAATTCCGAACTAAATTATGGACGAAATCGAAAAAGATGGTAATGCATTACGGATTGAGTTTTTTCTTGACACAAAAAAAAATTAATTAAGATATTCGTGTCACGGTAGATAATTTTAAGATTTTTTATAACATAAAAAATTCAATATATTTATGTCATAACGAGCATAACTCGAAAAATTTTATTGGTATTTTGCCCTCGTTATTTACAGGGGCAATTATCCCCTGATAATAAATTATTATTTGAATATAATGACCCGGGTGACTAGGAAGTAGGAACAAGCAGAAGCTCGAACGGGTCGATCCATCCTAGGTTTGTTTACTCTTCGAGTGGACTAAAGTAATGAAGGTGCGGGGGAGGGGCAATTAATGTTTCTCGACATTATTCGATGTCTTTGGGGGGGGTTCGCATTTCCCGATGCATCCGCATCGCCAAAAGCGGCAGCTGGAATTTCAATTATGACGCGCGAAAGTTTGCTCCCTCGCTTTGTCCTTTGTCCCCACCCGATGATGTTCGGCGTCGGCCCCGGGGCCCGAGCGAGCGAAGAATAATGCGAACGGACAGGATCGGATCGGATCGGATCGTGGCCCCGCGCGACGGGCCCCAGGCCCAGAGGGACACAAGGGCCTGCCCCGACCCGACCCGACTCTACCGAAATTCGGGCTTGGGATTCTCGCGCAGCCCGGCCCGGTCCATGCTCACCATGACCTTCCGACGTGAATAGAAATTATGTTCATCGTCTGTACAAATGTTTAAACATAAACTGTTGTTCACAATGAAAAGATTGATTGGCTGATTAATTCGCACGATATGAGAGATTGTTTTTAAGAAATAATTTTTTAAATTAATTATTCTTCGTGAAACAAATAAAGCCATAATATTATTATCTCTCATCTCATTTTAAGTTTAAGGCTCCATTTGTTTTGTAAAATAAATGATTTAAAAAATATATTCCTAAAGATATATCCGCCGTCTACAAAGATATCTAAACATAAATCATTATCTTGATAATATAAATATTTCTTATCAATTAATTATCGCAAGCAATGCAAGTAATTTTACTTTCATATCATCTAGTTGCTTTCGAAATTAACTGAGATTAAATGTCATGAATTCTTGGCATCTCTCCCTATGGACAGATTCGCACATATTTGGGCGCACGATTTTGTGTGACTTGTACTTTTGGTTCCGCTCTAGAAAAAGGAGGCGTGGGAAAAAAATATTTAACTAGCGACGTGTGTAATGGCGAATGGTTTCGGAATCAAAATATATTGGACAGGGGCTGGCTAGCTTGAAAAATGCTAACTTCAACTTGATCCCAATTTTAATTTTAGCATTTTCTACCCCGTTAAAAATGTATATAATTTTCAATTGGTACTCAAATCCGGTTCTTATCAAATTTCTATCCAATGATGATATTAGAAAAGATTCGATGCGTTATCCCACGTGTACTTAGCTCTTATGACTACCACCCAAGGAAGAGGAAAGGGGAGCATTCGAGTTTGGATTTTAGCGACAAATCAAAATGGATTGAAAAAATGACTTTCTAGGGCAAAAAAGCCATGAACGAGCAATTGGTCAAATCCAAGCATGCCCGCAAATTGAGAAAAGTGTAACCTTGAACCGGCGGTCGGCAAATTTAGGAAAAAGCTGTGTATAGCGTTTATGCATAAGGCCATACTAAATAGGTACAGTGAAGTCTAAGATATTTTAGGAAAACAATCCCAGAGAATATATAAAAAAAAAAAAAATCTATAATATCCTATAATATATACAGAATCCTCAAGATATTGTAGCACCTCCTCCAACTCAAGGTGGATCAAGTAGCGAGAGTTTGGATAGAGGAGTGGATTTTGGAGCGAGAGGCCCATTTCGGCAAGCAAACGACAGAACCGGACAATCTCAACAGTAGAGTAGTGTCAAGTACTATAGCATGATACTTAGACTCGCTAGAGGAGCGAGAGACAATCTATCATTTCTGGACGCGCCAAGAAATGAGAGAATCGCCAAGGAAGATGCAAAATCCCATGACGGACCGACAATTAGTTGCATTGGGAGCACTTGGAATAAGCACATAACTCAAGAGGAGAAGATGAGGACAAAAACAAATACTGTGTCAAAGTACTCGCGGGATCCCCTGAACAAAACAGCATATAACGAGTAGACCGAGGGGCGCAAACGTAGCAAAAAAACTTTTCTCTTTTCAGAACTCGTTATTATTGCATGATATTTTCGGATGTTTCCTGGCTCTTAAGGAATTCATAGCATTTTCACAACCACATTTTATATGTTACCTCGAAACTTGACTCTTAAAACTTGTTTCTTCTCCAATCCCGGAAATTCATTTCTCGAATGATTCGTGTTGAGAAACGGTCGAGTCATGGATGAAGTGGAAAGAAAAGTTTCATGGCAGAATTTGTGAATAAACACCCTCTTGTAGCAGCGGAAATCCGAGGTAATTTTCCTCTTTTCCTTTCGCTCTTGCAATTTCACTTTCTCTAAAATCTTTTCCTCCCACCTCATCCATGGCTCGATCATTTCCTGAATATTGATCCTCTGAGGAATGAAGATCTTAAGAGAGAAGAAAGTTTCAAAGCAATAGATAAATATATGCCTTAATAGTAAGGAAGTATCTAACAGTATTATGTGATCATGCGAGTATTCTATAACAATGATGAATTCCGAAACGAAAATCTTTTTTTTACTGCACTTGTGCCTCGGTTACCTCCTCCCTCTCTCGTGGTAAAAATCATCATCAACTCTTAACCAAGTTGTGTATAACATCAAGGCATAAGGCCGGAATAAATAGGTAAAATGAAGTATAATCTATAAGATATTTTAGGAAAACAATCAAAGATAATATACAAAGATAATTCTATAATATCCTAATATATATAGAATCCCTAATATATTGTAACAGGCAATGTCAAAAAATGGAGGAAGCTCTTGAATTGTGCACGCATGCCTTTCATTTTAACATGTTTGGTTGGTCGTGGAAGACATATTAAATAAACAAAACGCCATATAATTAACAGTATTATTTTCAACGAAAACTTGATGAAAAATAAATTGAATACCTATCGAAAATTTGTACTTTTCCATGAGATATGATAATATGTCGGGAGTGGAAATTAAGATCCGGTTGATACTTTTTCACGAGACGAAAAAGAAAAGATCGATTCGAATTAAAATTCGAGTTACGAGCGGTGCTTTTTTCTTCTTTTTTTTCGAAGGGAATTTAGGCAAATTGCACTCAGCGATGGATTTAATAGAAAAGTTTTGAAGGTGGCCGACAAAGGTAGGGGCTGTCCCTCCGTCCGAGATGCCGCGCGTCCGATTGGCAGAGGGGCGACGCGTGTGGATAAGCACCGACGTCGGATTCGTGCATTTTATTCATCGATTTTTTAATTTTGCGGATTTATTTATATTTATAATTTTATTATTATTTTGGGGTTGGTTCGTTGTTTGCGGCGGTGGTTCCACGTCGACCCTCGGTCTCTTGTCGCTTTCAGCCTGACGAAGCAAGTCTGGGAAAATTTTCAATCCCCCTCAATTGGCTTCGTACGTGGGCCCCACCCACCCCTTGGTGTTCGCCGACGGCTCCCAAGCACAAAAGCCTTTGTCTCCGAATAATAACCATTCCATTTTAAAAATTAATTTCTGATTATTTCCATCCATTTGATGAATTTCTGAGTTATAATATACATTTAATAACAACACAAGATGCCTATTATCAGAATAAAAATTTATTTGATAACAAAATAAAATTCTTTCCCCTTTGATGGGCGGCGAGCAACGGTAGACGAATGACCGGCTAATAGCGATAGCAAGCGATGAAAATAGTTTTTATTTTTCATTTTTGTTAAGAAAATTATAAAAAACATTTTTCATTTTTATTTCAAATCTACTTATTGCGCTATCAATCATGTTTCCATTCTAAACCCATTCCCCGGAAGAAAAACAGAAAAAAAAAAAAAAAAAAAACAGAATGACTATTATTGATTTTTTAATTTTGCGGATTTATTTATATTTATTATTTTATTATTTTGGGGTTGGTTGGTTGTTTGCAGCGGTGGTTCCACGTCGACCCTCCCCCTCTTGTCGCTCTCCCCCGATAAAGCAAGTCTGGGAAAATTTTCATCCCCCTCAATTGGCTTCGCACGTGGGCCCTTGGTGTTCGCCGACGGCTCCCAAGCACAAAAGCCTTGTCTCCGAATAATAACCATTCTATTTTAAAAATTAATTTCTGATTATTTCCATCTATTTGATTTGATGAATTTCTGAGTCAAAATATATGTTTAATAATAACATAAAATATCCGTTATCAAAATAGAAATTCGTTTGATAATAATATGAAGTCCTCCCTCTTAGATGGACGGTAGGCAGCGACAGGTAGACAGTCAGCTAGTAGCGATGGTAAGCGATGATAAAAGTTTTTTTCTCATTTTTGTTTTAGAAATTAAAAAGAAAAAAATTTATCATTTCTATTATAAATCTATTTTTCGACTAAAATTTATTCTAGAAATAGAAAAAAATTGTACTACCAAACACATTTCCATCTTAAACCTATTCCCTTGAACAAAAACCGAACAATGAAACAAAATGGCTGTTATGCATGCTCTTAATAGCCAAAGCAAGTTTCGATCCGCCTCGGCAAATGAAATAGGAGAATACACGAGCTTATTTATAAACCTTATTATAAGATCATCCGAGATAATCAAATTAGATCTGCATAATCAAAATAAGATATTGAAAAATTAGAGAAAATATCCAAAAATTAAATATCTAAATATCTCTAGCAACAATGTCATAAACTAACCATAGTGTTTAACCACCAAAAAACACTTTCCTTACTTTTTTGTATGTCTGAATTTCTTAGGATCGGAGTCTATTGAAGATATTTTCATAATTGGCGAAAGATTTATCTTTAAAACCAAGATATGACTGTTTTTAACAAGATATAGCCGTTTGAAATGAATCGGACATATGTCTTTTACAATACAACTCGACCTTCGCCACTGCGAGACAACCTCTAGCGCAGAGTTGAGAACTCGAGTCCCGGAGATTGCTTGGCTTGAATTTGAGTCATCTTGCCCCGGAGGCTAGATCACTGGATCCGGGATCCCTCAGTCTGGACCAGAGATCGCGCAGCACATGGACTTGAGCCTCCACAGCTAGGGCTGTCGACCGGGTAGGTTGGATTTCTAGCCAACTTGACCTGAACAGGAACATGAAATTGCGAGTTGGTGTGATTATTCGTTTACTTAGAAACACGATTTACATGGCATACAGGCTTTCCCTCTTTTTATGTTTGCGATCGTCTCTTTCGTTGAATAACGCGTGTACCGAACCGAAACAAGCACGGTGTCCATCTTATAATAATTCACCCAACAAAAACAAAATCTAAACCCAAAAAACCAAAAAGTTTCGATTCGGGTGTACGGTTTGGTTTTGGTGCCCGTATCCAATACCCTTATTCGAGTCCTTTTTTCCCTGAACAGCGTGTTGCAAGATTCCATGATAACAAAAAATCAGAACAATAATTGCATAGGGTAAACCATCACGGAAAAGCAAAACTAATTTTCTAGAAAATAAATTTTAAAAGAAAAAATGTTTTTTCGACCCAACAAAATTTTATAATGCGTGTCCGTGTTAAAGATTCCAGGTCCAATGATTAGGTCGAAACAAAAGGCCGGGGCGGGGGGGGCTAAGAGATAAGCATCAAGGCGTGGCTTCTGGTGGAAGCACGTCCTCTTCCGGGGGAGGTTCTTTCTGGTCCCGTTCTAGTTCTAGTACTCGAAGGAGTGCGCATGGCGAGGCTGTCTGTGACTCTCTTGGTTGTCGGCTTCTATCGAAGGGCCCCACCCTTTCTGCTTCGTCGGCGATGGCGATTGGAGTCTTTTGTCGTTGTTCTTCTTCTTCTTCTTCCTGATTCATGGACGTTTTCAACCCAATTTAGCACGAGAACAGCGTGAATTTGTATTCCCCCCCCCCGGGGGGGAACCAATTCGCGCTGTGATTGTTCTCCGATCTGGGGCATCGAAGGATTCGCGTTCCGAACGATAGAGTGCCAGAGGCGGATGCGTCTCGCTAAAGGGTGAGATTTTTTGATATCTTTCGATATCGTTCGAATAAAGGGAGGTAGGAAGTGAATCTAAGGCTGCTGCGTGAAACTTAGCCCATCGCATAAAGCCGATACAGTTGCACAGCTCGAACCCAACCTGTTCAGACTCGAGCTTGTTCCATCTAGTTCAAAAACCTACAATCCCTTTTGCTTTTTTACGATGAAGATCCTGAGTAACAAATTAAGACTGACACGAGGGCCTTGACCGGTCGTGAGCTCGGCCAATAGTCACCTCTTCTTAGCTGTCCAAGTAAAACGATTTACCTTTTCGATTTGGTCGCGATCAGTGGATTAAACTAACAGTCACCCGTTCAAATCCTATTAATTGTGCATAAAATCGATCCGACTCAGAGCCACTTATGTAGTCAACGATTCGAGCTTAATCGGTTATTACAATTTTTTTTTTTTTTATCTCATCCCAATTAAAACGAACTTAACATAGCAAATAAGGAATAATGACACAAGTGGTCTCTTAATTTTCCCCTGAACTTTTAGTATCTGTTTGATGTAATTGCCGAACTATACGAAAATGTTCAATACCATCATTCTAGTAATTCAAGATCAAGGATAAATATTTTTGTATAATTTAGGGACTACATGAAATGAGTATCAAAAGTCTAAATATCATATTGAATAAATTAAAAATTCGGAGACTACACTGTATAATGAATTAAAGTTTATGGATTATTTATATCATTATCCTTAATAAGTAACAACGGCGGTTGGGCCAAAACCAACAGCTTATCAAGAGAGGTATTCAGGTTGCAATCGTCAATCCATCCTTGGATTAATGAATAATTCCTCACTTGCTAATTTTGGGTACTTTACTCTTTATCCACCTTGGGCCCCCGGTTTTGCTCCAACATAAAAAGTAGAAAAGAAACATATATAAAAGAGAAAAGAGAGGTCGAAAAGAGGAAACTCCACGCTCTCGAAAAAAGAAGAAGAAGATTTCCAAAGAGTAAATAAATAAACTAGAGAAAGTCCAATAAGATCAGTTAGGTTTAAAAGAGAGAATGCTTTGAATGCTGTGAGAGGATTAAATATCTTAAAAAAGAAAGAACGAAAGAGAAGTAAATGCGAGCATGAGATATTTAAAATGTGAGAAATAAAGAAATAATTAGTCTAAGGCAGTTTGATTGGACATAAATTTCATTTTCAGGAATTGGAAATCGGATAGGCAGTCGAGCTGGACTTAACCTGTCAAGTCGATCCGGTTCGAACGATTCTCAGTTCAGTCGTTCTTCCTCGCTCACCGCTATAAATAAGTGCAGTGAATTAAGAGTCATTATAATATAAACACCCCGAATCGACAAACTGACAACGACAAAAAAAATAATAAAAATAAAACTAATTTTAAAAAAATCGAAAATGAAAATCTCATTTCTGTGGCTCGCTAGCTCGCTCCATCTCGCGTCGTCTTCTCCCCTCCTCCCTCCCCTTTCCCTCTCCGCTCTTGCGCTCTCGATCACCGAAATCCCTCTCCCTGCTCGGCACCACAAATTCGCGCCCCCAGATATTTTCTCCCCCCACTCCGCTCCGGTGGTGGCCCACGAGAATCTCCCCGCCGTCGCCCGCGGCGAAAACCGACATGCGTCGACGTCGCTCGCCCCAGCCGCGGACGACGACGACGACCTCGACCTCCCTCGACGGACGCCACACCACCTCCTCCTCTTCATCCACTGTTTCGCCGCTGTAGCAACAGCAGCAGCAAGTACGATCGCCGCCGTCCTTCCCCCCTCTCGCCTCGTCCTTTGTCGCCTTACGCGAAGGTTCGCTGCGGGAAAATCTATGGACTTCGGATAGCGAACGGCCCCGCACCGTCGCTTCCTCGCTTTGCCTTTTAAGCCCCCCACCTCTATCGCCCCCTCATCTCTCTCTGTCTCTCTCTTTCTCTCGCTCGCTGTCGCGTCCGATTTCGCTCGGCCTTCGAGTATTTTCCCGAGCAGCAATCAGAGGAGGACGCGCGTACATGGGATTGAGCTCGAACTGCTCAGCAGAAGGCATCGAAGGAGCTGAAGAAGGAGCGGCGTCGGGATGGAGTCGCAATCGGCTCTGATAGAGCAGTCGTTCCATGGCCGCTACTCCCGCCACGTGCGCGACGCCCTCGACGAGCTCCCCGACAACTTCACCATCACCGACCCCTGCATCTGCGGCCACCCCATCGTGTTCGCCAGCCGCGGCTTCCTCAAGATGTCCGGCTACTCCCGCGAGGAGGTCCTCGGCCGCAACGGCAGGATCTTCCAGGGCCCCGCCACCGACCGTCGCTCCGTCATGGAGATCCGGGAGGCCATCCGCGAGGAGCGGCCCTTGCAGATCAGCCTCCTCAACTACCGCAAGGACGGGACCCCGCTGTGGATGCTGTTCCACATGAGCCCCGTGTTCGACCGCGACGGCGGGGCGGTCGCGCATTTCGTGGCGGTCCAGGTGCCGATATCCAGGCGCTGGGGGCGGTCCTGTTCCGCCAACGGGAGGAACGGGGTGAACTTGTGCGAGGAGGTTGGTGGCGCGCTCAGGGATGTCTTGTTGGGCTCTTGTAGGAGGGAAGTGTGTTCGGATAGTTTGGCGGAATTGGGTCGTGTTTCGGCCTTCGGTTCGGTTTTGGATTCGGATAGCAGAGGTGTGTGTGTTTTCACAGGGAATTGAATTGTTCTTATGTGCATTTGTTAGTGGTGTAGTGATTCGTTCTCTTGTAGTTCGGTACTTCGATATGCTTTGGCCAGGGGGTAGTTCAGTGATGTTCTGGTTCCAGTCACCTGGCCATGCTTTGCTAGTTTCATCATGTCGACTAGTTTGTGATGTTTACCTTTTCAGTTTCATCGTATAATTTGGTCTCCTCCGTTAGTTGATACTGGGATGGGCTAATTTGAATGTGTATGCTAATTTGAATCTGTTGAGGTTACCTGAAATTGAAGTTCATATCTGCATCTAAGTTTAAGCCATCATGTGCGCCGTATTCTTTCATACATCCGGACTTTCTTGATAGTTATCTTGACCATGATTCTTTCGAATGCTTTAGTGTCAATTCTTTATAGAGATATCATCACAGTCTTCACAGATTCATATGATGGTATTTCCGTGCATATCAGAATTTGAGTTTTCATCGAAGAAAATTGTGGCTTCAATTTATTTGTGTCTTAATTTCCTAGTAGTTTCTGGCAAGTTTTCATGCTCCACATCTGAATATGACAGGAATAGAGGCAGAAGAGCCTTGTGAGGCGAGTGATTCGGACAAGCGAAGGGCCGCCTCTGCTATCAGCCACATTATGTCGGTGCTCACTCACTACAGTGAATCAACCGGCAGGCTGGTTTGTGGGAAGCGCTGCTTATGTCCCGGATCCAGTCCTCTCAGTTCATCTGTAATTATATCTCTTGGTAGAATCAAACAAAGCTTTGTATTGTGAGTTTTAACAAGTACCTGATCGTCTCAATTTCATCATCGCCTTCTCTTGTATTGACATTACTGATTCCTTTGTTTTGGCTTTGGTGCAACATGTATATCTTGCTTTCAGAACTGATGTGCACTTACCAGACATGCCCATTATTTATGCAAGCGACGCCTTTTTAAAATTGACAGGTGATTTGAATTCTTCATCAGAAACACATTACACAGTGTTTTTTCAACGTGATTAAGCTTCTGTCTGAATTTTCGGACTTCAGCTAAGTTCTGGACTGTTTGCATCAAACCTTACATTGGGTTTCATACTCTAATCTCTGTAGGGTACTCTAGGCATGAAGTGTTGGGGCGAAACTGTAGATTCTTAAATGGGATGGATACAGACTCGTCAGCTCTATTTCAGGTCTGTGACTATCTAGTGTGGATGGCAGCGACCTTTTTCTCTTCTTCTTTTTTTTTTTTTTCAATTGAATTTTAAGCAATGTCATGCTGAGTGCTAAATGATTATAATTCTACTAGATAAAGGAATGCATTCGGAACAGAGAACCATGCACAGTACGTATTTTGAATTACAGGTTGATACTTGTCTATCCTTTCAATATAAGTTTACCAAAATGAACTTAACATACGATCTCAGTTTCTGTTCCCCTGCAGGAAGGATGGAAATCCGTTCTGGAATCTACTCCACATATCACCCGTTCGTAATGCTTCTGGCAAGGTATATTATCATATGAAACAACTTCTGAAACTCATCTGCATTGTGGATGTTTAAGTTTGGTCTCTTTCCAGCTTTCAAGACATGGAAGAGCAATGCTCATGAGTATTTTTGTGTTCAGAAGGCTCCTTACAAAGTGATAGAAATGGAATTAACTCCCAAATAAGCTTTGATTTTTAACACACTTGAGGCTGTGAAGTCAGTCTTCTTGTATGCCTTTATGCTTAGACAATTGAGGAGAGAACTACGATGTTTTCAAATGACCGGGAGGAAATATGTTGAAAAACTATTCTCACAGATTTACATAATACGTATTTTGCATTGTTTTGTTCGGGTAATGATTGCTTTGTTAGCAAAACAATATTAGGTTCCTTTTTGGCCATTCGAGAATCTCCTCCAAAGAGGAGACAAACTGAAGCCTATATCAACCTATTCATGACATTAGTGTTATGTAACTGAATTCTTGTACTGATGCTCTTGAATTCAATCCTGTCTTTTAGTTCTCTTTTTCTTGAGAGGCTGTGATTTAGTCTAATTGGGTTATGAGTCCTCATCAAGTTGGTGCATGTGTTGTGTGATGAGTCACATCATTTTACTACTTTGCACTGAAATAAGTCTTGCAATTCGAATGTGAATTTGAATGTGATTATGTTTATTGCAGAAGAAATCATCTGAGTGTAATATCTCCTCCATGTTCCAAATGGTGCTTCGCATACTAAAATATGTTTAACTTCTATCTTCTTTCTTCTTTTGCCACCATTGTCTTTGCTTTGAAATTCATGTGGAAGCTAGGAAACGGTAAATCGTGTCCTTCAACACTGCGATTAGCAACAATACCCAAGTTGTACCATCTTTTTTAACAGTTCCAATTCATAAAATGTATTTAGCTGATATTTAGCACATAAGCATGTTGATATATACAGTTTAGTAGCACATAAGCAGGAATCTCATCTCTAAATTCCAGTTTATCGGTGTCTTGCTGATGGTGACCTCTAATTTCTGATATATATATAGATATAAAGGATTAGTTTCTTCCTTAACATCAAATCAACCTGCTTTTCTGTGGCTGTCCTCGACAGATTGCATATTTCGTGGGTGTTCAGATCGAAGAGGATCGCGCAAACCAGGGTGGAGATGGACTGAGCCCCGAAATGAGGCAACGTAGCGCTGTTGGTGCAGTAAAGGTCGCATTGAGGACTATGTCAATGGGTGCTGGAACTTCAAGATCATAGCAAAACGAATCGGCCTTTCGCCTTTTCATGGTTCAAGTTACGTTCTCTACCATCCCAATTAGTTGTGACTGAACTTCAAATATCTGTTCTGGGTTACTGCTAGTCGAGTACCCAGATCACGTATAGGTGGGATTGTCTCGTAAGGGGGACCCTTGTCATATGGAGATTGTTTGATATATGAAAATGCTTCAATTTACATGTTGAAGGACCTGAGATTTGCATTTCTGCCGAATTTTTCTGCTTGATATGACGGGACTTAGTCATGAACCGTGTTGCGCTTGATGCGAAGAGCGCGGAACAAAACAATAACGAAATTGCTTAGAGAAATTAAAATGCAAAACATAAATTGGAGACCAGAGAGTTGCGCAATTTGCAGAGAGACGTATGAGATGTCTCTCCATTCACTAAAACATTGGAAGGAGAATATCCGGCATGTCAAGGGGGCGTGTCGTGACGTAATCGAGCCATCCTAAAATATCAGTAGATTACTTGCTTAAGTCATTTAATAATTGAAAAGCTAGAAGTAATTATATGAAGCGGCTCTTTAATTCGGATTACTAACTCCTGTATGGGAGAAATTAAGTACTTACGATCAGTAAACTAATGATTAGTATGCCTCGTGAGGAACTTTATATTGGGAAAGGTAATTTCAACCTATTTGTAGTTCACAAGCTTTGCAAAGACAGTAAACGCAATATTTCGCTAATTGGTAATTTCTTCAATCGTCAATATTTCAATTGACTAAAAAGCTTCGTTCAAGAAAATAAATTTCATATATTTGCAAACGGGTGATACTCACAAATCCAAAGTGTCAACTTGAATATACTTTTCCATGTACTTGGGGTTGTTTCCCAATATTGAAAAATAACAACCCGAAAATTTAGGTATGGAATACTAATCGCTCAAGTCTTTTAAGTAATGAAAATAAAAATAAGAAGTTGCTTGACAATACATGTGAATTAAGCTATGAATTTAACTAATTTCTAACAAATATGGAATAGTGAGCGTCGGGGGGATGTTTCGACAATATAATTAGTGACATTCCAATTTCCATTAAAAAAATTTATCATTTAACCAAAACAAGTAAAGTCCTTACCAGCTGCACCAAGTGATTTTTGACATAAAAAACAACAGCGACAATAATAGCAACAATTTATTTTGAGAAATGCTCAAATCCTGAGGCTAAGAACCCAATACCACGACTCATTTCTCGGACTCCCATTAAAAAGAAAAAAAAAAAAAAAGAATTCTGCCAATTTTTGCATGCAGAAAAAGAAAAAAAAAAGAACTTGCATTGTCCCCTTTCCTTTGCCATGCATGAGCGGGAACCCCAACGCCATCCCTTTTCTCCTTTTCAACCTCTCTCTCTCTCTCTCTCTCTCTCTCTTCTCCTTCCACGCACAGTCCTCAAGAAAATCAAGAACCACCTCCGACGAGATCACCCATGGCGTCCGTCATCAAGAAACCGATGCCCTCGGCCGCTTCCGTCGCGACGACCCTAGCCCTCCTCTTCCCTCTCTTCGGGCTCTCCTCCGCGGACCTGGCCCTCC
Source organism: Eucalyptus brandiana (assembly GCA_014182725.1). NCBI lineage: Eukaryota > Viridiplantae > Streptophyta > Magnoliopsida > Myrtales > Myrtaceae > Eucalyptus > Eucalyptus brandiana. The sequence goes on from CM024674.1 coordinate 40,465,624, forward strand.
CGACCACCTCCTTCTTCGGCGGCGGCCGCTGGTCCCTCCTCCGCCCCAGCATCGGCATCTCCGCCATGCACATGCAGGTCCTCCGCGACGGCAACGTCGTCATCTTCGACCGCACCGACTTCGGCCCTTCCAACCTGTCCCTCCCCCGGGGCAAGTGCCGCCGCGACCCGGCCGACGTCGCCCTCAAGGTCGACTGCACCGCGCACTCCGTCCTCTACGACGTCGAGTCCAACTCCATCCGCCCGCTCACCGTCCAGACCGACACGTGGTGCTCCTCCGGCGCCGTCCGCCCCGACGGGACCCTCATGCAGACCGGCGGGTACAACGACGGCGAGCGGAAGGTGCGGACGTTCGCGCCGTGCGTCCGCCGCAGCAGCCGCGGGGGCAATTCCTGCGACTGGACGGAGCTCAAGGAAAACCTGGTCGAGCGAAGGTGGTACGCCTCGAACCACATATTGCCCGACGGGCGCGTGATCATCGTCGGCGGGCGGAACGTGTTCACGTACGAGTTCGTCCCCAAGACCTCCGCCAAGGAGAAGAGCTTCTATCTCAAGTTCTTGAAAGAGACGAGGGATTTGAGAGAAGAGAACAATCTGTACCCGTTCCTGCACTTGTTGCCCGACGGCAATCTCTTCATTTTCGCCAACAAACGGTCCATTCTGTTCGACTATAAGAAGAACTGGGTCATCAAGGAGTACCCGGTCATACCCGGATTCGACAAGAGGAATTACCCGAGCACCGGGTCGTCGGTGCTGCTCCCGATGCGCCTGGGAGGGGGGTCCAAGACGCCCGCGGCGGAGGTGATGATATGCGGTGGTTCGCCGCCGGGTGCGTTCACCAAGTCCGACAAGCTCCGGGTCTTTATGGAGGCCTCGAGGTCCTGCGGGCGGCTCCGGGTGTCAGACCCGAACCCGGAGTGGACGATGGAGCAAATGCCGATGCCTCGTGTCATGTCCGACATGCTGATCCTGCCAAACGGCCATGTGCTGTTGATCAACGGCGCGACGAACGGGACTGCCGGGTGGGAGGACGCCAGGAACGCGGTGTACAACCCGGTCCTCTACCTGCCGCCGGATGGCCCCGGCCCAACCGGGCGGTTCGAGGTCCTGAACGCGGGCCGGATCCCCCGGATGTACCACTCGTCCGCCGTCGTGGTGCCGGACGGAAGGGTCCTAGTGGGCGGCAGCAACCCGCACAGCAAGTACAACTTCACGGCGTACCCGTACCCGACCGACCTCAGCCTCGAGGCCTTCTATCCGCCGTACCTCAGCTCGCAATTCGCCATCCTGAGGCCGTCCATACTGTCCCTCGAGGCCGTGGAGCAAACGGTGTCGTATTCAGAGCAGTTCTCCGTGAACTTCATCGTGACCATGTTCGGCCCAAGCCGCGAGATCTCAGTCGGGCTCTTGGCCCCGCCCTTCGCGACCCACTCGTTCGCGATGAACCAAAGGTTCCTGTGGCTGGACGTCCTGGGCGTGGTCCGCTTGTCGAGCTTCGCTTACCAGATCACAGTGGCCGCACCGCCGAGCGCCACCGTGGCACCGCCGGGGTACTACATGCTGTTTGTCGTCCACTCGGATATCCCGAGCCGTGGCATTTGGCTGAGGGTTCGGTGAAGGGTCTGGACTCTCTCGTGTGTGATTAGCTAGGCAAATTACTGTAGATTTCTTCTCTATTTTTTCGCCTTGTTGGGTCATATAGAATTCAATTCAATTCAATTCCCGGGGTTCCACAGATTCTAAATTTTTTGCCCTTGACAGTGTTCCATCTGTCGTGTAATGTAACAAAGATTTAGAGAAGGAGCAGCGAGGATTTGTTACGTTGGTAGAAATTTCCTTGATGTAATTTGCAGTTTTTCCATAACTTTAATCGGAGAGGTTGATGTTCGGATGAGGAAATGAATTTCTTGAACTCTTTTGTGATGCTGTTCATGAAGATGTGCATGAGATTATCATAATTTCAGCTTATAATTTATATAATATCGAACCCTATGTCAAGATCAAATACAAGAAGCATGCATACCGTTTTTTCGAGAAACTGATGGATGAATTCATATTTTTGCCTCGAAAATGGCTGAAAGGGGTCTAGGGCTTACTTAGGTTCAAGACAAACAAAAAATATATAATATCTTTGACATAAATTTAAGATTGTTTTCCCTGTTAAAAAAAGAAAAAGGAAAAAAGAGAGACACAAGTGGAGATGCGGGGTATCGATCCCCGTACCTCTCGCATGCTAAGCGAGCGCTCTACCATCTGAGCTACATCCCCTAGATGATAACAATTGTTTTTTAAGTCAATAAATAGTTAATAAACAGAAAAAATTAAACAAGAGTTGAGAAATTTTTAATCCCAAAAAAGCAACTCATCAAACGGTGATGCGCAAAGTAAATTGACTGTTCCTATCTTTTTTCACCTCGTTCTTTCATCGAATGAGAGTATCACTACGATTACAAGAAAAGCCCCCCATGCATGCATGGATCATCTCACAACCAAACTTCCACCATTTTACCTATCAACCCCAACTCTCTCTAAAAGTATTAATTATATACAGTGGAAATAGTTCTCGTTTTCTCAAATTTAGCACCACAATCTCCATCAATTTCGCCTCACTTGCTAGACCCTGCGGACCTGTACTTGTACCTACTGGCCCAGAACAGGTAGTTCACGAAGTTCAGCCCGCTGAGCACGCACATCAGCCAGTAGAACCTCTCCAGATGGTACCCGTTCAAGCTCTCGCCCTTGAGCCACGGCCGGTGGCCGGAATGGCCCGTCGCGCTGTTCACAATCGACACAATCACCGTGCTCAGGTAGTACCCCATGGCCAGGGAGGCCCACGAGAGGGATGTTGCCAGGGACCTCATGCTGGCCGGGGCCTCCGAGAAGAAGAACTCCAGCAGCCCCGCCAGGGTGAACAGGTCGGCCGACCCGAGGAACAGGTACTGGAGCGCGATCCAGAAGAAGCTGATGGGCAGCGGGCCGGGGGAGGCGAGGAGGCCCGAGTCTGTCGCAACCCGCTTCCGCTTGATCTCCACCAGGGCGGCCACCGCCATGGCGACGACGGAGAGGGCCAGCCCGATCCCAATCCTCTGCAGGTGGGTTATGCCCGTCTCGGTCTTGGTGGCCCGCCGCGCGAAGGGGATGATGAAGTGGTCGTAGACCGGGGCGAGGATCATGATGAAGAGGATGGGGAAGATCGGAAGGGAGGCCGGCGGGACCTTGAGGGAGCCCAGTTTGGTGTCCATGGTCGACGCTTGTTGGACCGAGAAGGTGGAGAGCTGGGCCAGGCAGCAGTTGAGTATGATGGTGCAGGCGAAGACGGGGAGGAGTTTCAGGACAACCTTGACGTCCTCGACTTGCTGGACGCTGCACTCCAATGACCGGTGGATAGGCTTGCTTATCACTGCTCTGTTCAGGAAGCTCAAGCTTCCATTCGAGGGAAGTGTCGCCTCCTTCGATTTCTGGTCATCTTCTGCTCCTTCTTCGAATGCTTCCTGTTTGCGTTGGGCCGTCTGCGTTGTTGCATAAGCAGGGCTCGTGTTCATGCTTGCAATGGCATTGCTTGTGCTCCTGGATTTGCAGGGATTGAGCGTAGCAGCAACCAAAACCTGTCCCAACAAAGAATACATGAGCAAGATGATGTGGTGACGAGAGATTACTGATCGGACACATGCGCATTCTTAAGAACTAAAGCGATCATCGGGCAGGCTCGAGCCGTGCCGGAAAAGGTCTATCAAAATCACCCTTTCCAGCAGAGACTAAGGGAAACCCAATTCAAGAAAATGAATGCAGACCTTGAAAATGGTCGTGAGCGGACTCCCGGAGGGGATCTTGTTCCTGTAAATGGCTGTACCAGCAAGAAAGATCGGGATGGACAGGAATATCGCGAGCGTCGAGATCCCGAATCCCCATTGCCAGCCCTTGTTGTCCTCGACCCAGACCACCAACGTGACCGCAATCAGGCCACCGCAGGAGAGGCAGAACACGAAGTAGTTGAAGAAGGTGGACCTCTGCTTCCTCCCCTGCGGCGTGGTGTCGTCGAACTGCTCGGCCCCGTGCGACGGCAGTGAGCCCTTTATGCCCCCAACCCCAAGCGCCACCAGGTAGAGCCCTGCAAACAGCATCGCCGCCTTCCTGCCGCTGACCTCTTGGCATACGGCTGTGGGGTCGGCCTGGTTGCAGGGCGGCGGCTTCAGCGAGGCCGACTTGGCCTGCACCGTGAGTATGACCAAGCCCTGTTGCACAATATGAAAAGGGAGAAGATGAGAGTTCTAGACCTCATAGAATCCGAAGAGAGTCGCTCTAGCACACGGCCATCTCGACACCAGCGAGGGTCGACCGCACTTCTCCGGCCATCGGTATCCGGTGAAAAGCTTATCATGGGCGTGACCCGTGATATAATTCGTTCATCAATTGGATCGCCGATCGAAACCAAAGACATTTCCCCACATAAATTTCAGTATGTTATCACATGATCATGAATCCAACAGGTCACGAGGCCAATTGTGATCTGCTCGTGCTTCCCTTCTTTTGCAGCTACCATAAAGTTTCCATCTACAAAGCAGGTACAACCGCATTTGCCAAAGCTTAAGGTTTTTTTTTTTTGGTCGAAAAAAGCTTAAGGTTCATGTGATTTGCTTTTGCTCCCTCTCGTTTAAAAAAAATAAAAGAAAATTCTATTTTTGGTGGGTTTGCACTAGCAGCTTCCCCTTTGAAAAAATGACACTTTCCCTATAAATCCATTTCTTTTTATTTACATAAATAAAGGAGCCTCACAAGATTAAATAATAATCCAAAGAAAGCAACGTTACGTGCGGAGAATTTCCCTATAAGGAGGTGACATTTTGGAAATGGGGTCCCCCTTGGCCCTTAGGCCACATGTCAATGGCCCGGCGGCGACAAATGCTTCACACAAAATGTCAACGTAAAGGCCACACAAAAGACACAAATTGCATCCACTTTACGATCGCGCGCGTGGCTTTTTAGGTCTTGACCAATGACAGGGTGCCCTAACTTATGACAATCTTGACGAGAGTACGACAATACAAACATGCCCACGGGGCAAATTAGTCCTGAATTTTTCACTTCGGTCATGGAGCGTCGATACACCTAGATGCAAGCCGGCACTAATAGACGGGGTATTCTCCGATTGGGAAGTGTTTAAGACCAACAGTGTTTGATCCAAATCAAAAGGGGTCTAGGACAAGACAAAAGGTCAGGATCATGTTCCATTTATATCCCCTCATCACCAAGATAAGATCGCTATTCGATTGGGAGAGATCTTGATCACTCAACATCTTGGACAATGACCACACGAGTGGGACTCATCCACATGTGTCTTCGGTGCGACGATGGGACGCTGAAGACGGCACGTGGCGTTGCGTGCGTGGCGTTGACAATTGGCACGGTGCCTCGACTCCATTGGCCAGAGTTTTCACGCCGCACCGCATTTGCATTGTCAATGAATGGGACAAAGAATTAACACTTTTTTGATTTATCTGACGAGGGTTTTCACAGCTGAAATTGAGAGAGGGAGAGGTGTCTCTAACATGATTGTCCTATGAATGAAACGACACGATTGTCGAGGGAACTCCATGTGATTGGAGCAAAAGTTGCCCTGAGGACTAGTTGCAAAGGGGCCCATCACACCACGTCAAGCTCAACAATTATATTGATGCTAGATTTATAGACCCGGGTCCCAAGATTTGCAACAACCTATTGAAAGATGTCTCCTTTTGTTTCGGTTTTTTGGTAATGTGGACCTCTCTCCTCATTGAATGTATGGAACTATTTTAGCTGACTACTTAGGTAGCACCACAATGACAAGACCTAAATCAGGATTAAAACCCATGTCGACCTCGGTGTTCCGATGGCTTTTTCTAAAGAGATGGATACCAACAAAGTAAATTTAATCATCTTGTGGACCGAGGTCTAGAACAATCAACTTGAAAGACAAAATGGATGAGTCTAAGCAAACTATTCTCTTCTTTGATATGACATGCTCAAGTTGCGTCGATTTTATACGGATAAATATACTATTTTATGTGCTTACCAGATCTAAACAAAAATTATAGGTCTGATCCATCTATATTCATTAGGATTTATGATAACAATTTGATAGCGAAATCCATATTTCAACAACCAGGCCATTCTAAGCGACTCGAGAAACATCTTTCATGGAGATGCATCTTTGGAAAATTGGTCAAGAACACCGCACACATCAAGACACAAGGTTGGCAACAAAGACTTCACATGTGAAATCAGGCATGCCATATGTAGACTCAAGAGTCTCAAGAACCCTAAGACATAATGCTTGCCGAGAAATCTAGCAAAACCCATGATATATGCTCACGAAATAGAATGAATGGAAACTTCTCGACCCACTCTATCACGACAAGGACACCAAGGCAATTCCCCCCCAAATCGACGCTGTAAGCATTACTTTCTATCGATTTCCCTAGTGGAATGGAACCAATCATCCCCTCGTTTGTCCTCTCCCCAGTTAATGGGAACATAATCATCACTTATCAAATCTCACCGTATCAGAAACTAGCACCTTCTAATTCGGATAAAGCAAGCAAGCAAAGCACGACGTGTCGCTTTCGCACCCACCATGAGAAAGCCCGCGTCTGGCCAAGTGGCGCACGATCATTGGCCGCTTCCTTCAGCCATTCACTTAGCTTGCGACACGTCATCATGATAAGAGGTGGGGAGCAACAACACAAGCATTGACGACGACAATGGCAGGAAGCAAAGCTCCTCTCCCAATAAGCGCTCTTTCCAATGAGAAGAAGAGGAGTGGCATTGGCATATAACGATTTATCTAAACATTTTACCATTTGTTTTACGAACCTTACCAACTTTAACGTAAAAACATTTTGAAATTTTGTTCAAAATATATGAAGACCGATGATTCCCGAAGCTCGAAGTAATCGTTTTTAATTTCCAGCTCTCAAAGAAAAAGGCTGGAGTGAAAATTAGGGGTGAATATCATGAATCGCCAAATAATCTCAATTTTCAGAAATTTCACGTAATGTTTATATCCTTCCCCTCTTTCCTTTCTCTCTAGCAACCTAAGCTAGTTTTCTATTTCTTTCACTGCTAACGAACGGTTCTAGAGAATATCTGGTACTTAAAGCCAATCCAAGCTGTTCATCATGGCGGATCCACGTGGTCTAACGGCCACGATAGACCTCGACCCGGGTACGCTCGAGTCCACACAAGTATCGTCTGACCTCACAGCTACGGTAGACGATACGAGGTCGTTTAGGAGGGTCGTCTGTTTTCTCTCGCATTGAATGAGAAACGAGACGCATTGCATTTGCAATAGAACTTCTTAGACACCAAGTTTTGAGGGAAAAACATGATCCTGTCCCGGCTCTCAGTGCCCCACCCACGGCTTCAATTCCCTATGCATTCTTTAAAAAAAAAAAAGAACATTTTTTTGGCCTTTTCCTATATATATATTCACCATGATTTCGGCAGGAGTAGAGGATAAAGTAAAACTAAAAGCCAAAAATATATTTAAAAAGGGGGAACTGCCCCCTAATTTCAGGGAATTTTTAATTATATTTTAGAAGTTAAGGTCAAAAATGCAAGAAGAAGGGATATAATTCGTTTTTCCCTTTTTTGACCTTTTTTCCGACAGCCAGATTAACCCAAGAAGTTACTGAACGAGAAGGAATTAATTGACTTCGAGGAAAAGAGGGGAGTAAAAGGACAAAAAAAAGGGCAGGTAGGAAGGGGTGATGAAATCGTACCAGGAATTCAATGGCTGCGCTTATCAGGTAGATGCGATAAGCGGTGAAGAAGGCGTCGGAGAGGAAGCCGCCGAGGAGGGCGAGGAGGAAGGCCGTGCCCATGAAGTTGGTCACGTCGTTGGCCGCCCTCGACGGCGACACGTGCATGAACTCCGCCATGTACATCACCAGGTTGCTCGCATTCGCCAGGTACGCCAGGTTCTCCAGCACCTCCGCCACTGTGGCAAAAACAGAGAACGCCAGATCAGATCGCGCCTTGCCCATCATTTCTTTTTTTCCTTGAAAAAGAACGACTCGACGAATCTGCAGCCGTTGTTACTATCGCATGTAAAAATTGGATTGAGCCAGGGCCTTACCTAAGACGAAGAGGGCCGCGAGCATGCCGCCGTGGCGGCCGGCGATGGCTGGCCGGCTCCTCCAATCGACGTAGCCGTCCCATGTGGTCGCCGCCATCTGGGGATGGCCTCCTTCCTGATCCTGTAAGTATCCAGAAAAAGTCAGGAAAAAAAGGGTTAATTGATGGGTCACATGATGAGCCCTTTTCTCTTTTCTTTTTGTTTTCTATTTTCTGCTAAAAGATGAGTAGCTGTTATCGGTTTTTAAAGCGGAAACATGTATGCCGAGTTCACAGGCCGAGAGAGAGAGGTATAAACCACAAGAGGGACAGAGACCAGCAAGAGGAACCCACCATTTTTCTCTCTTTATATCTCTCTGTGTCCTTTCTCTCTCCACACGGCAACCCTTTTCAACTTGTGCTTGTGATGTGTTATTGCAGGAGAAGAGGGGAGAGAGAGAGAGAGAGAGAGAGAGGGAGAGGGAGAACCTTGAATAGGAAAAACAAGAGGGCTGAACAGATTGGAGATTTATAGAGAGAGGAGAGAGAGAGAGTTTTGGAGGGTGTGAACTGACTGGGGAGGTGAAGTGTAAGGTCCAACTTGGGGGAAAGGGAATGATATGGTCTAAATACCCAAAAATCACTTTTTTTCCAAACCTCTCTTTCTGCATTTTACTAATCTGGAGTATATTACATGTCCATGTTTGACTATACTTTAGCTTACAAGTCGGCCTACCCGTGCATGACCAAATCACAAGATAATTTTTTCTTTATTCTTGTGATTGCTTGGTTAAGAGTCCCTCTCGATCCCTCCAAAACAATTGGGGGGCGGGGCAGCATCTAACTTGCTTTTTCTTCTCCTTTACGCCTACTAGAAGAAAAGGGAAATCGGGATTATTTTCTCTCCTTTGACCACGTACCTCACGATGAAAGGCATTTTTAGTCGGCATGTATATTGTAATAGATGGAATCAATCACGTTTGTGAAAACTTTTCTTGATGGGCCACTCGTTATCATCGCTATTTGGTTGGTTTGATTATAAATTCTCACCAATAATAGGTGCTAAGGCCCAACGAGACAACCATGTTGTCGAGTTGCTAGAGGGTTGCATTGAATGTGTATTTTCGTTATACCTAGACCCTCATGATTGCAATATACTCACCGACTACATTATATCCAATGGCTTAGACTTGCCTAAGGACCATGTAGTGCATGCTTGCGCGCATCACTATGTGCATCCACTACGTCTAAATTGCTAAAGTTGGACAAAACGGCACGAGGCTCACCCAACTCTATGTTGTTTGTATCATTACATGTATAGGGTATATATGCATAAGGGTGAGCAAAAGAAATCGCCGGGTCAGATATTGAGTGGCCGATTTTGGGTGGTTCTTGGGGGCATCGGTTTGGTTCCTTATTTCACTTGGATTGGACTAATTTTTTTAAATTTCTTAAAAAACTGTAAAAACTAATGGAAAGTCTATGCTTAGAAGGAAAAATAAGCTTTAAAGAAGATTAAGAAAGAATGTGCTCTTATTGTTCTCATTAATCAAAAGAAGGTGCTACTTCAAACTAGTAATTTGGTCAAAAGCACTTGAGGCTTGTTAATACAAGGAAAAAGGAAACACTTTTTCACTTACCTCTTAATTTTTTTTGACGTCACACTTAACCCCCTAAATGGAAAGCAAATAATTGATTGACCTTCTATTTGTAAGGGGTAAAATGCAATTTAACGAGAGATTATAATACAAGAACATGCCATCGGTTCTATTGACCCACTCGAAAATCGAACTAGACCGGTCGGTTAGGTTCCAAGTGGCACTAGTTTGATTCCCAATTTCAGAAACTGGAGATCGGCTCTTCTGGTTTGTTTCTTGATCTATGGTTAGGAACTGGACTCCCCGAGAATCAATTACCTCTATATGCACTTGTGTTTACATTGTCTCCTTAGCCTATGGGCTTAAGTACTCATGTTCATAAATTCCGGGAGGGTGAAATAATGACCCCTCACATGAATCGACAATGATAAATCGAGTTTAATTAGACCGAATCTTTTAGGTCAAAACCATGGGCCTAAACATATATTCCTCTTCAACTGCCTTTTAGGTGTCCGGATCCCTTAAAAGTATTTATAATCGGATCACCGCATCGTGGGCACATCGTTCTGCTAAAAAACCTAATCGATAAGCATGATCGGGAACCCCTTTCTGCGCATGTCATCGGCTCCCCATGCCCCGGATATTGAGTCAAGAACTGAAAATGCAACCGAGGAAGAGGAATCTATTCCCTTCTAAACACCAAGAACACGCGTAACAACGCGATCCTCAGAAGGCGATGCTTGACTTATCGAGGAGGGAATTCAGCTTAGGTTTGCGAGAGAAAGAGAGACGACGCACAGCACACGATGAAGTGCGACTTTTCTCTGCACGCACCAGCGACCGTACGATGACGATAGAAGTTTCCCGATCGTGGGCGTGCTTCGTATCCGGAAACGGATCGTTTTAAAGGTAGATTCGAGCCCTATGAGCCCTATGAGCCCTATGGGATAGTGGGTCTTTGCATATTTGGCTGAAAACAACCCCTAATTCTCACTTTCATTCCTTCTCTTCTTTTTAAAATTTTGTCGTTATCTTTTTCGTGGGGGACTAGAGGGTTCTGATAAGAGGGTCAACCCGCGGCTTTTTCGACCGGCGTACCTACCCATCTTCCACCACTGCTGCTACCATGGACGGCACATGCGGAACGCTTTAGGTTTTGGTGGGGGTGGCGCAAAAGTTGATGCGGCGAGACCTAGGTCGTGAGCCTCTTTTTAACTACTCTTTCCAATGGCTAAGCAATTTCTTTTCTCATTGACTTGGGCGAGTTCGGGTTCGTGAACCTGCCATCTCGACGGCTCGGGAAGGTCGTTCCCCATCGAGAAAGCGTCCTATACATTGAACCTATGAAATCAAAGCGAAACAAGCGTCGAGACTTGAGTCAGAGGACCCGACATGTTGACTTGGAGGCATGAAACATGCCTAACGCCGCATGCACGAGTTGCCAATCCCTGGCGAGTCTTTCTTCCTTGTCACGATCGATTGATCATTAAAGATTTGATGCAATGCTTTCGGTCAGTGACTTCTGATGCTGTTCAAGTCTGCTTCTTTCTTCCCTGTCCTCCTTCTTCTGATTTGTTGCTTTTGTGGGTCGAGTACGTTTTCCTTGGGGACATCGTGAATCATGGGACTTCATGATCTGCAGTCCCAACATGTGAACCACCACGCACTTGCACTGTCTCGTGGACCGGGTCCTAGGGAACGCTACAGCTAAGATCGGCAGTTGCGGGGATCGAGTCGGTGAAGTCAGCTATTTCATTCGGCCACATAGAATCTCCCAAAACAAGGAAAATACTAGAAAAAACATAGGCATTTAATGCTCCCCTCCTTATGTTATTTCCTCCCCTTACATTATATTATAATATATTATATTATTATCATATCAGATGTATCTTGTTCATTATTATATAAGTCACGGGGTGGGTTAGACAGCTATTGCCAATCCTCCGTGCGTCTTCCACCAGAAGCAAAGTCTTAAGTAATTTCCGTTCGTCTCGCGTAAACATTGATTGACGAAAAGTAATTACTTCTATCACTTGAAAAAAATTGATTGACAAAAAGTACCTTCATCATCGGCAACTACTTACGCATGAACATTTTGAATGCTGAAGATGAAAATATTTTTGCGTTAACTCGTTTTTGTAAGTGATCATGTGATTACTTAAAGGAAAATTTTATTCAAATCGTTAATTACTTACGAAACAAGCACATTAATACTAAGGCAAGGTCAAAGGTTTGAGGCTTTTCCATACTCACATTTTTCAGTGTCGATGGAAAAAAAATTTGCTTTTAAAGATTCGACATACGTCTGTGATGATAATTTATGATAAATATAAGGAAAAAGAAAGAGCGATAGGACAGATTAAGTGCAGACAGGATGAAATTAATGCATTAAATTTCCCTGCATGGACCCCAATTTTCTTTTTCTCCTAAGCTAATTAGCACGACATCAACGATAAATTAGAAGTCAACGAAGGTATTCACACCAACTCGATAACAGTGCATCACACGTGCCCCATTCGCCATTACCTGGTCCGTCATCTACATAGAAAAGCCCCTCACATCCCTTTCGAATTTATGAAATCATCATATGCGTCACAGAACCTTAGACACACCTAAGAGAAATATATAAAGTAAGAATAAACGTCGTTTCGACGAGATGCTTCATCGAGTAGAAAGATCTTGGAGCTTCTCTTAGGTTTTTTTTTTGCCTTTTTTATATTGATTTTGGGCACTATCAGGAGCTCAATCATGCACCGTCTAACAACAGAACAAATGCTGGTAGCTTTTAGAACAAGAACAGAGAAAACAAAGTTAGGTGCATTTCGGGATCAGGACCGAGGATTTATTTGGCTTTTAAATCGGCTTTGATGTCTAGGTTTTCTTCAATAATTCTCGCCTAATACTTATTAGCTAGAAGTCAGACATTTTGGAAAGTTTAAACTCGACAGACTTAGCTCGTTGCGAAATAAATCAACTTAAAAATGGGGATCGGTGCATCAATCTGATTCAAGTGTTCCTGGGAGTACCCTGAGAAATGTACCTTTCCTTCCACTACTTAACTATTTTCACTACTAAGAGCAGCAACAACAAAAAGGAAAATGATTCGACAGAGAAACTCTTGACAGCCAAGCTCCATTCAGAGGTTATCACGAAGATCTCACACCTGTTAAGTAAAGTTCGATATGAACCATAATTGCTCAATTCACTCACAACACGACAGTTCAGCAGGCGGCAAGCTTGCTACTATAGTCTACATGCCTATCGACACATTTGAAATTGAGAAATCTCTCTGCACAAACCATGATCTGAGATATAAGTCGACTAAAGGTTTGTTCGCAAGAAGATTGGACGTTACAACCTTGTCAAAGATATGCGATTTTCTTTAATCATTAAGCCATTCCTCTTGAGGTCTTTTTCAGTTTTCACATTTTGGCATTTTGCGACTTACCCTTTTTCGGGTGGAACGTGAATGGGAGAGAAAATGATAGACGCTTTTATTAGACCCTTCAAGCGTGTGATTCCACGATTCCTCCTCCTCCTCCTCCAACACCTAACAATTATTGCTGATCTTTTCTCGACAAAACTGGCTTTCATCGCATTTCGATGTGTTAGTTTGTGAAGTAGTGAATGGTTACGCTCGTTCCTTTTTCCCCTCTGCAAGCCACCACCGGGCCTCATTGGCCCTAGGCGCGGGCATCCCTCAACTCAGAGGGTGACCCTCGCCTAAGGTTTGCAAAAGGAAAAAGAGAAAAAAGAAAAAGAAAAAAATCATAAAATTAAAAAAATTGTTTACGTTAATATTGGTTATCTATGTAAGACTGTTGACATTGACTAGACTTTTACATCAACGATTTTTTATTAAAATTAACTGAAAAAACTGAATTGATAAATCAATATAAAATTTAGGATTAAATTGATTAAACTAATAATTTATCAAAATATTTAAAATAAATTAATATAATTAAAAATTTTAAGGTTGAATTGATCACTATATAATAAATTTTGAAATTTTTGACAATTTGCACGAAATGGAAAAAATAAAATTAATCACCATATAATAAATTTTGAAATTTTTGATAATTTGCACAAAACGAAAAAAGTAGCGCATCCCAATTTTGGTAGTATTCTTGTTTGATGTAATGAGTGCTTTAAAAGTGCTTGTCAGAATTTTCTATTGATTGATGTACTTTTATATTACGTAATTTTGAAATGAATTAGGAGGAGACTTTTGATGAGAACGCTACTTTTGCTTTGTCTTAACGATGAGATATCAGAAAATATCAAAGCCTCATTTAATAAGCTGGGCCTCCACAGCTCGCATGATGCACGGGATATGACAAAAGCACAAAAAAAAAAAAAAAAAAAAAGCTCAAAGCCAGTGGTCAACTCCCTTAAAGAATGACGCTTTTATGAGGGCCCCGCAGCTAGTTTGCTAGATATCTTGGGATGATGGGTCCCATGAATGTATATATATATATATTTTTTTGACGTAATTCCCCCTGTATATTTGTCTTCCCCAAGACAAGAGAATACTCTCTTGATGTTGTACATTCTGGAGAATTCAAAGTTAAAATTGGACTGAGATGAAATCTTTTAAGGACTTGTTTATGTCTTCTAGTCTTAATAATGAGATATTTTAGAATATCAAGCTTCAATTTAATTTCGTGGGGCCTCCATAGCTGGCATGATGCACAAGATATGACTCAAAATGATAAAAGAAGGAGGAAGAATAAGGAAGAAGAAGAAGCTCAAAGCCAATGGTCAACTCCCTTCAAGAGCGTGGCTTTTTGAGGAGAAATTGCCAAACAAATTCTAAATATATTATATTTGTGTCGATTGAGTCATAAATATTTTAATTTGGTTAATTGAATTTTAAATCTTTTGACGATTTATTGATGTAGTCCATTCCCAAAAATTGCTGATGTGGATGACAATTGTTTTACATGACACGTCATATACTAACATTGGCATTTTTTTTACAGTTTTGAAATAATTTTTAAAAAAAAATTCTTTCCTTTTCTTTTTGCTACAATGGCTAGCGACCGGCCACTAGACTCTTGCCTGGCCAGATCTAGCGAGGGGACCTTGGTAGGCCCTTGGCCTTGCCCAAGCGAGGCCACCCTCACTGATCATTATTCGTGGCTAGTGGTAGGCGACTGATCGTTGGCAAAAAAGAAAAAGAAAAAGAAAAAGAATTAAAAATTTTCCATAAAATTTTCTACCCCAATGTTAGCTATGTCATGTAAGATGGTTATCATTTATGTTAGCGATTTTTTGTCAAAATATGCCAAATGGACTTCATTGAAAAATTATCAAAAAAATTTATGATTAAATCCGCACAAATGTAATTTAGGCTTTTCTTCGTAATTTCCCCAACTTTTGGAAGAGCCCTTGTGTCCATTGAACCAATCCAATACTCCAAGCTCCTCAAAACAGTAGTCTTATCCAATTTGATAGAATAGGGGTAAGTGGGATTATACATACATAAATAGTTCTATATGTAGTCTTATATTAGCCCTTTTTCATCTTATCCATATAGTGTCATATAGACTCGACATTTAGTGTACAATAATACTACTGATAATGCTCCTGTTTTGCAGTTTTGTATATTTGGTCGCGTGTGGCAGACCCATGTTAAACATGTTTCAATAAGACGGATGCATAAGTTGATGATCCTAAATCGAAATCGACCGGTTATAACCAGAAGGTCGAAAAGATCAAACATAGATGCAGCATCTGTTCCGAACTTTAGTTACGCACGATTGTGTCAATTGATCTCCGGTTAGCATTTGTTCCTGTCTTCGGCCTTTGGCTGGATCTACAAGATATTATCTTCACCTAACTTTGACTTATTATAAAGAATATCAAAAGTTCGGAGTATGACCCACACCAAAATAATCGATAATAGTCTCGAATTTCTAGATACGAATTGACACGGATTCACAAAATAAACAGTTTCGTTTGGCCATTTACCAAATCATTTTGATGGGTGAGTTTGTGATGCCAATGAGGCATGGTACCGCCTTGACGTGTTACAGTCGGATCGAAAAGTGATAAATATCACAATCGTCCGAGGCTGAGATCCTTCACATTTACGCCGCGGTGAAAGATTATAAAGGCACGGTAGCTCTTGAGGATCATAGAATTATTTCATTTTGTTGGTCTGCACTGCACGGTAAATCTTCGGCACTCCATATTTTCGGGAAAATTATCAATTTTTTTTAATCTATTAAATTTGTATCAATTCAGTTATAAACTTTTCACTTGTGTCAATTGAATCTTAAACATTTTAAAAATTTGTCAATATAGTCCATCCGGTCAAATTTAGTTGGAGATCACTAACGTAAATGCCGGACGTATAATGTGGCGCCATTAGCGCTAATGTGGATAATCTTTACAAATTTTTAACTTTTTCAGATTTTTATTTTTTATTTTTTATTTCTTTCTTTTCTTTCTTTTTTCTTTTTCTTTTTAATAACTCTGGGTCAATGAGGTCATTGGTCGACCCTTATCAGCCATAAGCAAGGTCTGGGCAAGGACCTCCGCACCTCGAGCAATGGGCGGGGGCCTCCACACCCTTGCTAGCCACAAGTAAGGGTGTTGAGCCCTCATTTAGATCTAGCAGAGGGTTGCAACCCTCGCCCGTTGCCCTTGACGCCCTCTGTTGCATCTGAGGGAGAACCTGACACCCTTGCTTGTTGCCCTTGTAACCCTTTGCTGGATTTGGCTAAGGGCTGGACACCCTTGCTTGTGGCACTCCCTTGCTATGGCCAATGGGGGAGTTGGGAAAGAACAAAGAAAGCAAAGGAAAGAAAAGAAGAAACCAAAAATTAGTAAAAATTCATAAAAGTAAAAAGAGATTATAAAGATTGTCTACGTTAGCGCTAGTCATGCCACGTAGGGCGACTAATGTCCATGTTAGTAATTTTCGATTAAAATTGGTCAGATAAACTAAATTAACAAATCATCAAAAGTTTAAAACTAAACCAGCATAATTAAAAAGTTTCGAGTTGAATTGACACAAATGCATTAGGTTTGAGATTTTTTTGGTAATTTTTCTCCATATTTTCAATCATAAATGATTTCACAAACTTTGAATCTCGCTTTTCAGAGAATTTACTTTAAGCTAAATTAGTCTTTCTTTAGGCAAATATATCTACGCATGTACCGTTGCCGTTAAGCTGACTTTCCTAACTATTTGGTCCGGTGATGCTAGTCCAGCTCGGCGAACTTATCAACTTATATAAAATTCATTTGGGATAAGTCCTTGGATCCTACCCCCATTATCTTTTCTTTGTTTTCTAAATGATGATCCCACATTTTTTGTTCTCACACGCCATAACATTTACAGATGCTGTCTCTTATAATCTCATGGGGCAATGCAAGCAGATGAATTCAGGAGCCAAAGAACTTCAGAAAAAAAAAAAAAAAGCCAAGACGATAACGCCTTAAGAAGTGCGAGCATGTGCTTAAGTGAGCTCCGATATGGTGTGTGGCGAGCCAATGGTGATGCCGGCGGGCGTTGAGATGATCACGTGAACTTGACCGGACATTGTCGCGTCTGAATCTTTGAAAAAAATGCTCCATTCCTACTTGTTTATGCGTTCACGTCTGGCAGCCATGTCGCGAAACCGATGCAGTAGATGACTGCCCGCTCTTACCAAACTCTCTGGCGTACATCAAGCTCCAGTCCGGACTTTGCCATCTGGGGAAGCAAAGAAGCGAAGACGGGAGTAATATGCTCAGGCAGGCTGACGACAGAGATGATGTTTAGGTCAACCCAGTTACCAGAAATTTAGGGTTGTTTGACTTTGTGACAGAAAGAAGGAGAGTTCCTAACAAATATTTGTATTCTTGATTTTAGTATTCGAAAAATATTGCTTCATTTCAAGCGCAGAGATCACCAAAATCTTCTGATCTGTAATCTATTTAGTTAATAGAGAATTAGCTTTCAGGAATTCTTGGAGATCATAGCTCTCTGGCCAGTCACCCCTTTCTATTTCATGAGTAAAAGAGGACGGGAATGAGCGATCGGCACTAAGAAGACCATCTTCGGATGTTACCATAAAGGGTTTCACATCTGTCGTGGAATGTTTGATCTGAGCCGATCATCTGGCATCATACGACATTAGTTCAAGAATTCAATTATACCGGATGAAGTCGAATTTGCAGATCCTTTCCGGGCGTAATAAGTCACGAGCAATGAATGTTGTGCATCACGATTTCAATAATAAGGGTGGATGTATTCATTAGCAGATGGATAGGAGCATCAAAGTCAATGGTCGAATAGATGAGCTTGCAAGTATCTGCTCCATATCGCATTTGTGTCCTGAAGGCGACTTAAATTTCAAGCGACAAAATAACCATTGACTTTCACGGTCTGTTGTTCTCTGTCTTTTTAATACCTTAGATTTTGGCTGATGGTCCCCCAACGCCCTCAAGAAAATACGCTGGTCTACAGTAGAGTAGGGAGAAAAACGTGGAAGCATATGGAGATCTTTGACTTAGAAAAGAAAGGATAAGAGCATGACGTTTTCGGTTCAAATGCAACTCCCTTTTTTTTTTCGATACGTCTCCTATTTTGTCGGGAGATGGATGGAGGGTCACATGCATTATTAGAAAAAAAAATTGAGATTCCGGTGGCTGTCCGTCAATTAAAAAATAACGGTGTTTAGGAGCAATCAAAGATGTTAGCGTGTTGCACTCAGCTGTGTATTAGCCAAATAATGTATTTTGAGAGTAAGTTTGATTAGAGATAATGCGTAATTAAGGTATATAATTCATTCCCTAATGCATACTTGGCCAATTCTTCCCTAATTTTTAAGGGGTTAGGTAGCAATGTTGTTGCACGTACTTAGCAATAATCGCCTGAATATATTACTGCCCGCATGCCTAAGGCAGATGAGAGTCTCAGTCAGGACGAAGACTTTTTTGGCTGATGCTATGGGAAGAATTGAAATCGATGAGATGCCTCGACAGCAAAACTATCAAGTGCAATAGGAGTTGGCATTTCGGCTTTCTCATGCGAAACTACTGGCGGGAGGTTATGAACTTAGCGGGAGAACGACGATGCATACTCAAGGAATGTTGCAAACACTTCCTTGCAAAAACGTGTACAAGAGAGGTGAACTGAGATTTTCGGCCCCGCTATAGCAAAATTTAGTGCGCGGACCGGAACGCGGCATTAGTCATGCGAACAATTTTCTTCTTCTTTTTTCGGGTTTTGCCAGAAATGGAAAGCCGTGAAGTTTGGTTCGATGTACATCACATCTTGAATTGAGTCCTGAAGTAACTTAAGCCTTGAGCAATTCCCTATTCTGCTTTGATTGTGCAGAACCAAAATTTTCAATGAGTTTGCTAAAACTTGCAAGTTTCTTTTCTCATCTTTGGCCTTGATAAACATCTGTACCTAATTTTCTGATATGCTTTTTCCTCAATCAATAGCGGTCTTGTTCAACCATTTCATGCTGAACCAAAGAAAGGCGTACTTATTCAGGTAACCTGTAGCCCTTTCGCTAGCTGCTTTTCCTGAGAAGACTACAGTTAAAAGATTAGTAGTATCATTCAGTGGAAGAAAAGGAAGAACCTCGAGTTACTTTCGGTGAAAGAGGAGAATAATCAACTTCCATAACTGTCGTGCGTTGCATTTAGACGCTCAGAGGAAGGTTACATCTGATGGCGACGTTGATTTTGGAATCATGAGGACTTCAGGAGCAAACTTTATCAGATCAGGAATTATTCATCTGGGGAGGATTTATAGCCACAATTGAAATTGGCATGTTGGCTTGGAGGTATCTTTTATGTTTGTCTCTGAGATTACACTTCGTTCAGGGCAAAAGGAAGGATAAAAAAAGGAAAAAGAAGATATATTCTCTAATCCTGTGGCAGTCGTTGCGCTATCTCAAAAACGGCGAGTTTGCATTTCAAATGTTCTAGTCAGTGAACAGGGCGATCTTATCCGATGATTAAAGCGGATAGAATTTTCTACTGTTGCTGCGTGCAAGAAACAAAGTTTCCTTTCTTGCTTCTGAGTTTATTCGGCAGGGAGATACTGCAGTACTTATCTAAACACCCAGCTTCTTGATATCACACGTTCTGATGGAATGTAATTCTGCATCGAACGATTTTATTAACTCGTTTTTCAAGTCGCCTTTTAACTTAGATGATCTCCTAATGGGTTCAGAAGAAATCGCAAAGACGGACCGGAGAAAGCTTTTTAACCTCGAAGTGTATGTGAGAGAACATAAATTGGATTTTCCTTTGATCGACACAGAAGCAGTCACTGTTATCAGTGTCGCGGTTGCATAAAATACGCCAATTGCTCGGCAATGAATGAAATTCATTAGACTTTTTAGCCTTATGTGTTTGGACAATGAAGCCTGGTTATCTTGGTTCATCCATGTGGTTCCCTTTTTGTTCTTGTTCTCTTTTGCTTCACTGTCCACAGAGACAGGACAGGCTAGTGAAGCCCACAGGCCACACGGCATCGTTCACTTGGTTTTACTGGGTCAATAGCCCCTGAACTCAAGGGCACAAATACCCAAAAAAGAAGAAAAAAGAAGAAGAAGCTCTTTTTGTTTGCAAATGTATGTGGCAGGACATGACTCGAGTCGGATGTCTCGAGAGATTGGGGACGACGTGTTTTTTTGTGTACTTCCAGAAGCATGGACAAACCAAATATGTGGGCGAGAAGTGCTTGGGCCATCCCAGTGAGAATCCCCCATTCCCCAGGGCCAGAATCCATTAGAAGCCCAGCAGAACTGAAAGGGCATGCACTGAGGGAAAAAAATAAAAGAACAAAAAAAGAGGCGGTTCAACTGTGAATGAGACAATAGGAGAAACAGCTAACAAATGAAAAGATGAAGGTAAATTCGAGCATCGAAATTGCGACGAACTTGTAAGAGATTGTGCCAACAAAGGCATGAGGTGGAGACAATCCAAGTTGTAGTTAACTATTTGCGTACTTTAGTTGTCAATTATTTCCAATGATAGACTTATATAGCTGTGCCTCATAATAGTTCCGTTTTGAAAAAACTCTACAGATCCCAAGGTTTTTTGCGACTCTTATGGGAACCCCTTCCTTCAATATGATAAACCAAATGCCTTGGCAATCTTCTCACTGTATAGAAACAGAGAATCCCCTTTTTCCTCTTCTTCTACTTCGAGCAAAATCAGGTTCATGTTAGCCATGTGCCCTGATGATCTCAGCCTCCTGAGAGATCTTACCTGCCATCGCTTTGATTTCTTCATGCATTTGGCGGGAACTATCTCTAACAAAGAATTCAAAAGCTTAAGCATCAACTGCAAGGACCGGAGCTTTCTCTATGCCTGTTAAACTTCATTTCCAGCCCTACATTGCTTACTCTTTCCTGGCTTTCGATGTCGGGGTAGACATTACGCAAGAGGACGGGTAAGCACCACGATTCTTTGCTTCGAGATCCAGCAACTTGCTCGAGGTAATTCTGTCTCCATTGGCAATTTGGCTGCTTGTTGATGAGATTTGAGGCTTCATTTGATGGCCAGCTTGGCCCAACATATCAACCATGACCCTCCAGCGCCCGAGCTTGGGCCAGATTCCATATGAGGCGACTCAATGATCAGGTCAAAATATGCTTCCGCCCTCCCTCAACCAGTCCAACAGCACTGAAACCTCTCAATACCAAAGCGAAGGTTGCTTTGCTCGGGATATCCGCGTCTTTCTCCTTGAGCAAGAAAAGGTGAAGATGCGCCCTACCTGCTCCATCCATGGCTAGTCCATTCCCGGCACCTACTCCACATGTACATTTTCTTTCATCCCGTTGGAGACCTCCATGGCCTTATCCGTAACCCTGCCTTTCGCAAACGATCGGAGACTTGGTTGACTTTCGCACCTTCCGTTTGCTTTTCGGGGAACAAATCCGAGGCCTGCTTTGACTCCCAACACTGGGTGTACCCACTAACCAGCAATCGTTGCAATGGGTATGTCTCTCAGGCATTTCACTGAGCTTCGTCAAGGCGACATCACGCCATTTCACGCAAAAGCTCACCACAGCCATTTGGCACACCGCATCGGGATCAAGAGTCCCTCCAAACGCCGTTCGACGAGGATCTATAGAGCATAGACTACTGAGTCCAGATACATGATAATTTACCACCGTTTCGAAAATGCAGGTCACTCCAGAAACGGTTTTGGTAAGCATTCTATTGACCAATTCCCTAGCCTCACTCTCTCCACCGTAAAGCTGCTTGCAGGCACAAATGAAGAAATTGGAAGCAACACAACACCACGTGGAAGCCAGTGGTAAAAGTAAGCTTTTTTCTACGGTTGAGATATGGGAAGTACTCTGGAATTTAAGCTATGAACAGGGTCAGGTTCTCACATCTCTAATTGGAATGTGTAGCGACCAATTTTTCGGGGGTGAACCACTTAAAACTAGGTTAATGGACTGCTAAGCCTAGACTTAATTCGGGCTCTCCCAAGCCCATACCAATTCGCGACTTAAGTTCAAATTCTTAACATGCAATTGACTTTTTAATTAAGAGTCGCCACTAATCTATTTTTAATGGGTCGATTAGAAACCAAGTAAAGTAACTTTACTTCTACGAACCAGAGACTATGGGTACGGGGACTTGGTTACACTAGAATTCTCTAATGCCCTTTCGGTACCATTCTTTTATTTTCAAAAATGCTTTTATAGGCAACTTGAATTGATTTTAAATCTATTTTCATAACATGTGAGGCGATCATGCGGGTGCGCAAACCACCAATTTAACATCCAAGAAAGCAGTGAAATAATAAAAAGATGCGAGGACTTACCTTGTAGCAACGAAAGTATCTGCATGGTTAGATAAAAAAATTCACATCATCAACCTTAAATATGATTTCTAATTAACACGCAATTTCTTTTATTTTTTGTTTTCACTTAATTAATAATATGCAATGCAATATTAACTAAATGACCTAATTCCAATGACATGCAATTTCTAATTAAATGAATCTAGAAATGATCACTAACTGACATGCATTTCATGAATTTAATTCTAAATGACAAGCAATGACATTTTTTTTAAAATGCAATCTATCCTTGGGATTAAAACTAATTTATCCTAAGTCATTTTCGTATTTTTTCATGAAAATTCGGAATTAGGAAAAGTGTGAAAATTTATTTAACGAGATTAAGATTCTATTTAATTTGCATTAGGAATTAGGTTAAGCCAAATCCTGATTTAAACTAAAATTTTATCTTAACCCAGATAATCCTAAAATGCAAAATATCTAAACTCATAATAAATTAAGAAAGATATTATCTAGAATTAAATTAATTGCAATTTAATCCTAATATGCAATGGCATGCAAAATATGCTTTAACACTACATGACATGTATATGATGA
Organism: Eucalyptus brandiana; assembly: GCA_014182725.1. Lineage (NCBI taxonomy): Eukaryota > Viridiplantae > Streptophyta > Magnoliopsida > Myrtales > Myrtaceae > Eucalyptus > Eucalyptus brandiana. The sequence continues at coordinate 40,488,684 of CM024674.1, forward strand.
TTTTTTTTTACCTTTGTTTAATTTCGAAATTAATAATTGCCAAATAATTAAACATGCAATCCAAATTAAAAATCTAGCAACCTAAATTGATTGATTTGATTTTTTCATTTTTTATTTTAAAATTCGAAATAAGGTTCCTATTCTAAATATGTAAACCCTAAAACATGCAATATTATAACCCAAACATATTTCAAGATAAACAAAGTGATCATGACAAGCCAAACCAAGGATATCACACATCATTCAGATTAAGGAATAATATTTCGCTAGTAAAATCGATAAATTGATCTTAAGCCTTAAAGATCAAAGTATCAATTTTATTCCCGCTTAATTAATTATTTCATCTAAAGCAAATAAAAAATTCATGTGCGGTTGCGAATCGAGTGATATATTGGAATTTTCAATCATATATTAAAGACTAATTATACTAAAAAAAAAAAAGATAAAAATAAAATAAAATAAAATAAACTAAAAAGAAAAAAACTACCTAATGTGTTTTCTTTTTTTTTTTGTTTTTTTTTTTTTTTCGAGCAAAGATGATGGTTGCTCCGGTAAGGGGATTCGCCGGCAACGGACTCCGGCGAGAGCAGCAAGGGTAGCTAGATCAGGGAAAGGTTGTTGCTGGAGGTGCCGGTGGACAAGTATTGCTCAGAGATTCGCTGGGATTACCGGGGCAATGACTGGATTCGGTCAAGGAAAACCTGCACTAATAAAAATTCAAACGAAAGCAAAATAACTGGATCGGTGGAGGTCTCGGGCACGTCAAGGACGCCTGGAAAATCTGCAGGAAAGTCGTCAAGCGTGGCCATTGAACTTTGATTTTACCGATGAGTTACCAAATCAGGTGAGAACTCTCGGATATACAAATCTCTTCGTGAGTCTGAACCTCCAATGAAGACTTTGACCAAACTCTTAGCCCACTTCTTTGTCTCAAAAGGAATTGGAATAAAAAATGTGACGTCTTCTGTGCATGCAATGAGCGATGAAACCGTGGGATAACACGCCAAAAAGCCTATAGGAACAATAAAAATCAGGATTTCTCAGGATCATCGGTCTCCATCGTATGGAACCAAACACGTTGCCGCAACTTGATGTGACCCGACCAAAATTGCTCGTCGCAGGAAACTCGCTGGAAAGATCCGCAAGAGACACCTTCACACAAATCTGAAATTTTAGATGGCTTGCTGGTGTCGTCTGATGGGCAGCGGCGGCACACCGGAGCGGCAAGCTCAGTTGTCGTCGGCTCGGGCTGTGGATCACAAACAGCAGCAACTTGGGCTTGCGGCAGCAGTGCAGTGCGAGTGGTAAATCGGCAACAAGATCCCACAGCGTTGCGTTGGCGTGAAGCTTATGGTAAAAAAATCGTCGAGTCACGGAGATGTAGGGGCTCGGTAGCAGTCGTCTAAGGAAGAAGACGACCCACGCCCTGTCTCTCCATCTCGTGTATTTTCTCTGAAATTATCAATTTCCCAGCCACCACGATTTCTCCTTTTGACTTTTTCTCTCTAAAACTCTCTCTGTGCTATCCCCTTTCTGCAGATGTAGCTTTTCACCTAAAAAGAAAAGAATTTTCCCTTCCTTTCTTTTGTATTTTTTTTTAGAACTCTCTCACGCACGAATTTTTTCAACGGATTCGCTCTCCATTTTTTCGAAAAATCCCCCCTTGTTACGAAAAATGGACTTCTCTTTTATAATCATTCCGAACGGCCACTTTATATGGCATTTTCTAAGTTTCCATCTTCACTTGCATTAAATCACGACTGCAAATTGGAGTATGATTTCGCATCGCCCGATCTTCGCACCAATTCCTTCCATTTTATCAAAATCCTTGCCCTTTGTTCACCTAATCTTTAATTGCTTTCGCATTTATAAAAATCGAATATCCATCGAATTTCAAATTTACTTGCATACTTCAATCAAATCAATTTCCCCATTTTCATTTTTTTCTTTTTATTTGTTCAAAATGTAATTTTATTTTTTCAAAATTATGTGTCAACAGAATGTCTATGGTTTTGAGGTCAAAAAGGCAGCAAATATTATTTGCCTAGCATTCGCAGCAAATCACATGCCAAGTGTATCCATTTTAAATTCAAATTCCGCCACAGGACAAAACTGCACTTCTTTCTATTACGAAAATTGCATAGATAATAATAAGCACATGCAGACATTCTAAAAGAAAGAATCTGATCAGAGACTAGCTTAACCAGTAGTGAAGCCTTATTCACACAGCATATGGCAGCATGAATTGTTACCGAGAGATGATGAAAGGTTAAACTGCGATTCTTATTAATTTCCTAGCGGTACAGTCATTCACTTTAGCAAACTTCTGAGTAAATGGGCACGACAAATGCCATAAGCATAAGAAAAATCCCATTCGATCATCAAAGGCTTTAAATACAACAAATTAAAAAGGTTTCAAAACAGCACAAATGAGGAAAGGAAACTCTAAAGTTCATGGTAAATCCATATTAGCTGAACCAACCAATCCCCCAGCAGATTCAGCCTCCCTGCGCTCACGAAAACATGACCCCGACTTTCTTTGCAAAGTCATCTCCGTCTTCATCATCCAGATATTCCTCCTCTTCCCCATCCCCTTCAGCATTTTCACCTTCTTCATAATTATAATCTCCTTCGTCGCCTTGCTCATAATAGTCCCCGTCCCTTTGATCATCAGCTCCAAGCTCAGGGTCTTCCGTTGCATCTTCGACGATCATTCCGTCTTCATTCTCAATCTCTCCATGAACAGCACTGCTGGCTCCTTCAGTGTGATCTTTGTTACTGCCAACAGCATCAGCTGTGCCAGATTTGGATTTATAGCTGTCTTCCTCTTCCTTGGGATGAATTGTGAGATCGCCATGCTTCTGGGAGTTCACCTCGTGACTATGCTCTTCCTTGCTTGCAGATGATCTGGACCCAGAACCTGTACCTTCAGGTTCTCTCTTCCTCTTCAAAAGCACACTAAGGGGCTTTGGCCCCTCGAAAGTGACATCTCCCAATGGTTGGTCCAGCGAACAATTCTGCTGCTTTCCCATGGAAGGTGATGATTCTTGACCACGTCCCAGGCCTTTCAACTCGGCAAGACTTTTCGGACCCACAAAATTGATACTCTTTTCATCTACCGATTCCCTTCTCATCCGAGGGCCTTGAAAATTCCTTGCCTCCATGTTGTAATCATCCTGTGCCCTGCCCTTTAGTCTATCTCTAAGCCTATTAACACCTTGATATGATCTCCCCGGGTTCCTTCCTGTCTCCGTCTCCCTATCTGAGTTGACATCCCCCCCATTAAGTCTCCCTGGAAACTTTATCCTACCCTTGAGACGGCTGCTACCTTGGCCCTCATGCGAAGATGAGTGCTGTGAATCCCTCCGAGAAGACCCACGATAAGTTCTATCAGCAACATGGCTGTCAGGGACAACAACTGACCTCAAACCATTGACCCTCCTGTGCTTTGACAATCGGTGACGCAGATCAGAATCGTCCGCATGCTCAGGGCTGTCACTCTTTGGGTATGCCCTCCTCTCTCGAAGAATGGGCCCACCAAGAATAAGATCAGATGAATCCTGCCGCTGATCCCAACCGTACCTGCGATCAAAAGAGTCATATGCACGTGGATCACGGAACATCTCGTGCTCAATATCTGCACTATAATCTCCAGGGCGATCCAAGTCATAATCAGTCACAGAGCCTATGTTCCGTCCTTCATGGGTTCTTCCTCTTCCAAATTGATCATCATTGTGATAATAATCAGACTCTCCAAGCTCATCATCCACAAGAACATCAAAACCAGGAGAGGACTCCCTGAGATATTCATCAGCCTCCTTGTCTTTGTGTGAGCTATGGTAGTCGTCTGCAACAACAGGCTGATGCAATCGACTAGTCCTGTTCTGCAAGTTTCCATTTACAGTAGGGGTGCTTGAAGGCCTATATCTAGAGGCACCTTCATCGATGATTCTGGGGAGAGGCAGTGATGGTGGTGCACTTTTTTCTATGCTAACTTCATTTCTCGGTATAGCATTTTCAACTTTTGGAAAGGGCTTTAACTCAGATGGTCGAGATGTTAGTTTAGAGGCGTTTGGTGGGACCTTCTGCCCTTGAGAACATTTCTCTAGGCTGCCAAAAGGTTTCTTTACAGTAGAAGAATCATTAACAGGCGTTGATGCCGGTGCCTGCTGCACTTTGCTAACCACAGTGTTTGTTCCATGCAGGAAGGCACATCTGTCGCCTTTCAAGCAAATTCCCTTCTGGAAAAATACACAGGGTACTGGTTGTTTTCCAGAATTGTAAGAAGCCTGTGCCACAGGTGGCATTGCGGGTGGCATTGCTGGTGGCATTGCCGGTGGCTGCACGGGCAAAGAAGATCCACCCGGCACTGCAGCTGGCGCTCCCAATAAGCCATCAAGGGGCTAAAAAAATTATTGTACACAGCATTAATATCACAAGTAACATTCTAAATAGTTAAAGACTACTGTATTTAGAGACTGAGAAACAGTAACTTGAAAGAGAAATCTAAGACTTTAAGAAACAGCACAAATCGGGCAAGGAAGGAAAACTTACAGGATGACGGAAAGCACACTTTGGATTCAAGCAACTGCCATTCAACCAATACCAGCAATCTCTGGGATTAACCCTGGCATATTCACTGTGGCGGTACTCACATTCACTTCCCTTTAACAAGGACAATCAGTCAATAAATATACAAGTAACTCACATAAATACACAATTGATAAGAGGAAGCCACTAATTACAGTATATCATTAATTACGTTCAAGCAAGACGCACAAACCCTTTGCAAACTCGGGTAAGCCTTCCTAAGCTTCTCGTTCTCGTCACAAGAGCAATTGCAATCAGCAACACTAGAGTATGACGAACAATATGTGCGGCAAGGAAGATTCAAAAGTGGAAAACCTATTGAGACATGGGATCAGGGATTATTTCCTCCCGAGATTCGTATCTAACGACTATTAATTGTCGGTTGAGACAACTGCCATTTGTCGAATTGCGTACGAGACGTACAAGTAAAATAGATATACCACAGGCAGCAACAGAATCATAACTGATAGGGGAAAATATCACACCGGCACGTGCTCGCCCCTCTCTTAACGTTACGACTGCGTACTTCCAAATCATGCATGTCCAAAAAGAAATATTCTCCTCCGCATTAGGCAAACAGCACCATCTCACCCATGCTTCTCCGGGCCTAAACACGTTAAGACTACGGAAGGCAGCTGAGACTCGAGCTCATTCCACCATTACAAGGACCTTTATTATCTATTCCGATCAAAACACACTGAACCGAAACAGATAAACGACGAACTCACCCACAGAACAAGCAAAGTCCGCATCTTTATGACCAAAACCCATTACCCATCACCCAAACCCCGCATAGAGATAATTCCCCTATTTTTTTCAAGAAAAAGAAGCACCAAAGCTTTCACTCGAGCTCACCCAAGAGGTGCTCAGGCGAACAAAACCCAACGGAACCCAATTCAACAACCAGAAACCCTAACAGGATCCCAATTCATAAACCGCCGCCCGCAAGGGTTCAGGCGACTACACCCTACCCCTAACTCCGCGAGACGAGAGATGAAACAGACCCAGGAACCACAGCTCCCGGAGCTGGAAAAGGGCGTCATCTTTTTGCACCCGAACCCTAACGAGATAAATCAGAAAAAGAAATCGATAGAGAGAGACAGAGAGGGAGGGGGGCGGGGACACACGGAGAAAAAAGGGCGAACCTTTTTGCAGGTCAAAGGAGAGGCGAGGAAATAGACGCAATCGGTGTTCCGCTTGAGGGCCTCCTCCTCGGCGGAGGCGGCGGCGGAGGCATGGGACGGCTGGTTGGTCGCGTCGCGCGTACCCGGGACCATGGCGGTCTCTCGACCCGTAAAAAAAAGGACCCCACCACCCCCCGCGAGCGCAGAAGAATCGATCGAGAACGATCCCCCTCACCGTCCCAGATCCGACTGAACCAACAGATATGGAGAGAGGGAGGGAGAGAGACGAGGAGAGATCTAATCTGACAGAAGAAGAGGGAGGGGGGGAATGGGCAGAGCCGCCTCGAAGATAGAGAGAGAAAGAGAGAGGAGCGAGGGATAGAGGAGAGGGAGAGGGAGAGCGAGCGCGAGAGAGAGAGAGAGAGAGAGAGAGACGGAGAGAGAGAGAGAGAGAGAAGGGGGAGAGGCAGCGACAGAGGGATGAACGAGTGTGTGAGAATCTCTCTCTCTCTCAGGTATAAGCCCAAATCTCCACTCCAATTTTTCCCCTATTTTCCTCCTTTTTCTTTGCTTTTTTTTTTTTTTTATCCCCTTTTCTCTTTTAGCTTTCTTTGTTATATACATATATATATATTATCTGTTACCTTTTTTTTTTTAAAAATCCATACTTTGGTTGGCTCAATTTTCTATTTTTTATGGACTTATTATGGTGCAGCGATATAAAATCGACGAGTGAAATTAGGAGCGAGTTTGAATTTTTAGTGCGATGACAGTGAACATTAATCAGTGAATTATATCATTGATTCAGCTTCACTTACGTTTGAATTTACCACCATCTTGTTCAGTGAGACAGTGAATTTCTGCCGCGCTATTGTATGACGGTTGTTTGGGAATCTACCCACGTCATTAATGTAAAGTCGTAAATTATTCGAAGAGGTTACTGACTTACCTTAAAATTTATAAATATTTAATTAATTTGAATGCCATAGATTGAAACGAGGGTTTTTGCAATGGACATGCATCACTTGCTCAAGCCACTTTTCACTTGAGTTTTCTTTTTTGTATTTGCGTTTCATTTAATATTTTGTTTTGTCTATTTTATCTATTTGGTATAACAATTTTGATTGCATTTATAAACAAAACTGCAAGTTATATTTATTTTCATCTTCATTTTGAAATATTCATTTTTTCCCTTGATAATAGAGATTTCTAGAAAAAGCCCTTTAAAATTGTTTTAGTCTCTACTTTTGTGATTCTCTAAAGTAAGTTATGTTGAGTTTATTGCATGAATTATTGGGAAATATTCAAATAAGAGCAATAAGAGCTTGAAATTAACTTTATTCCAAATAAGGACCTGCAGTGCCATCATTTTCTCAAATAAGAGTTTAAAGTGGATCTCGTATTAAATAAGAGCCTAAAATGACTATATCATTGTTTTAAATAAAGGCATGTCTTTTTTATTGGTCATGGGCATTTACTCATTTACCTTTTTTAGAATTTTTTTCTTTTTTCAGTTTTTTTTTTTTTAATCTTCATCGATGCTGGCAATGTCGAAAAGGGCTAGGTGAGGGTCGGTCTTGCCTGATCTAGTGAGGGCTACCTTTGCAAGGGCGACTCTCGCCGATTACTAGTAAGGGCCAACAAGGGCTTGCCCGCCCTCGCCTGGGATTGACAAGGGTGCTAATGGCCTTCCCCAAGGTGAGGCGACCTTCGCCCACGCGAGGCCGTCCCTCACCAACAGCGGCCTCAGGCGAGGCCAACCCTCCCCACATCTAACAAGGTGGCCTCGCTTATGGACAATGAGGGCTGGCAAGTCCTGGCTAAGAGGTTGGTAGATCCCCTGCCGACCCTTACTAGTGGTCGGTAAGGGTCGTCGAGCCCTTGGCGCCGTTGCTAGCTCTTCTTTGGAAAAAAAAAAAAGTGAAAAAATGAAAGAAAAAATTTAAAAAAGTAAATTTAAAATTGTAATTAGATGAAAATACCCTTATTTGGTTGAAATGTTTAGCTAGCCGATGATTGGTGAGGTTAAGTCTTTATTTAAAATGATCACAACCATTTTAGGTTCTTATTTGAAACAACTATTTGCTACTCCAAGCCCTTATTTGACACAAGGTCTATTTCAGACTCTTATTTGAAAAAATGAGGGCATTTTTGGCCCTTATTGTGAATTTTCCCTAAATTATTTTGTATGCTTGGGTTCGTTTATCACAGGAGAAAATACATGTAAATATTGAAATATTGCAACGAATTTAAAGTGGCTTCAAAGACTAGAACTATTTAGCTTTTATAAATTTGAAATTTCGTATACAAATAGAAAATTAAAAATGACCGTTTGATTAATCGCACGAGCAAAAATAAATCATGGATGATATCTAGAACTTCACCAATAATAAAACAGTTCTATCAATTCAGTTTTTTTTATCATGTCTTCTTCGTTTTTACTCCACTATTCTTCCTTTCATTATTTTTTTAATCTATTTCCCTAAACAATCTTTATTTTAGACATAATAAATTGGTATTCAAGCCCCTGATGTGAAAAGCCTCTACACCCATGATTCAATTGGGAAATTCAATGCCATATTGGGGAAGAACCTCCGGTCATTATCACTATACCTAAGTAAAATGTATTTTCTGTGTTTTCCCATCAAAATTCAAAATACTATTTAAACATAAAAAAATAAGAAAAATTGTACGTGGATATATGTCGCGAAAGTTTGAAAAGCCTAGGGTTTGCAAAAATTTGAAGAGCGGGACTAAATTTTAATTAAGGAAAAAAATAAGAAATAAAAAGTAAAGTCAATCCAAACAAGTTAAAATAAGAAAATTACAAAAGCCAACATTAGAAGTATCAAAAGTTATGTATAATATTCATTTTAGCCAAATGTTTTTTTTTTTTTTTTTATCACTTAAGTACAACTTCTTAAATAAATGATCATTTAAGTGCTAATTCTGATATGGGTAGTCAGAAATCCGATATTGCCAAATTTTATTAATTTTCCAATCCTACGTGGCTTGCAAACGTATCTGATCAGCATATCCCCTAAACGACGTCATGTAATAAATTAAAAAACGATCACTTCAATGCTAGTCATTACTAAAAATTGATCGTGTAAAAAAAAATGCAACCTCGGATAAAATTTAAAATTATAAAAGTCACGTAATTTTTCTAGCTGGAATTTATTACTTAATGTGCTTAAGTGGTTGTTTTTATACTGATTTGGCACTTAAGTGAGCTAGCGAAAACTTTTGATACTGAAGTGAGTGGCGTATACAATTTTTTACACTTTTAGTGCCATTTTCACCTATATAGGCCCATCCCCTCAATTTGATGAACCTGGTGACCTTTTGTTCAAACACTTGATCTTTCCACTTTCATGCTTATTCCCGATCTTGTATATTACTCCTACTGATTGTTGATTCAAGGGAAAATTTCAAATAAAGACCTAAAGTAAAATCATTTTTTTAAAAGAGAGCCCGAATGGACTTTATCGCAAACTTAGTCTTAAATAATGGCTAAGCTTACCGATGAGTCAAAAATATTCGCCGATCAATGAGCACTTGATTTTTCCAGAGGCCAAAACAGGGGCATTGTCTTCCAGAACAAAATCTGGATTCAGATCAAAAATAAAAAAGAACTAAAAAAAATGGAGATCCGGTGTCATCATAGGCGAACTCCCAAATTACTTCATTTCTTATTTTTTTTTTCTTCAATGCCATGAAGCTCCAAGTAATTGAATTCGCAAAATAAGTAGTTGTCGGACCTGAGCAGGTCCTTAAAAGGCTCACGGAGGAAACAGGCGGGAGAACCATCTTAGGGTGAGAGACCCCGTACTATCTTTCTATTCCTTTTTTGTTGGGAAGACAAAGATAGACAGGGAATTAAGGGACCTCACGGTAGTGAAGGTAGACACCACGTTAGGCCTTCGGTTCTGACTACTACTGAGTAGGCAGGTATAGTAGCCTCTCGCGCCTGAAGTGAATGAGGATGGGTTAAATGTCCACGGCTTAGTTGACATGCCTTACCGCACTGTCCTCAAGCACAGGTTGACCCACTTCCCTTAGTTGAGAACAAGCAGTTGACGTTCTCGGGGTTCTCTGTTGCTTCTTTTTCCTTTTTTTCTGTGTTCATCTTACATGGGATTAGTTATTGAATTTCCGCAGAAGCATGCCCGAATCGAAAAACTTCACGCATAATTTTCTGAAAACCATTCAAAACGATCCCGATTATTGCTTGCTAACTAGCTAACAAATTCTCAAACCCTGTGCACCCGCTCCCTTTCAATAGGACTTGCAGAGCTTCGGTCGACTGTCCATAAATGGCGATTACCACAGTTGACACGGTTGGCGAGCAATGGGGTTCAACTCGAGCGAGCACATGGATAGAGGGAGAAACAAGACAGCTCGATTTCGATGGCGAATCGGCGATCTAGGCTCGGGGCAGAGGTTAGCAGCGACTTGAAGTACACAGGCGAAATGAAAAGAGAGGCGAAGCTCGGTTGCTGCGAGCTCGAGCAGGAGGTCAGAGATCGAGACATGTCTGATGATGGCAATGAAGATCGTTGCAGCTCGAGGATGCGACCGTGTTGTGCAAGCGCGAGGAGAGAAGATTGCAAATAAGAAATTTCTCTGACTAGATGATCATAATCATGGTGGTTATTATAATTTATTAAAAGACAACGCTAAAAATGTATATTTAATATCAAAGCTACTTAAAGTTAGCAAAGGCATGCGCGTGCAGAAAAGAGGGCAAGCACGTGAACAGACATTTTTCAAGTTTGATTATTTGTGATAAACATATAATTTATTGGTGATCCTTTTTTTGGCTATCGAATGCATTTTTGTAACACTTGCAGTAATGATTTTAATACGTAATATAGCTCATTTTGAATGATTGTGATGAAAACATGGAAAATATTAGAGGTTTTAAATTTTCCACTAATTTAATGGTGGATTTGATCTCTATTTTTACGTGATATGATTATGTTTTAAATCAATTAGTCATGACTCATGAGTGAACCAGCCAGAAAGGATCTTTGCCTTTCTTCATGATTTCCGTACCAGAAAGTGTGTGATCGGGTGAGATTCACCTTGAGAACCAATTTTAAATAGCCGGGTCCTATCAACTTGATTCTAACTTATCGGGGAAGGAGAGATAGGGAGAGGATAAAGTTGGGGTGAAATGAGAAAATTTGAAATTTTTTGTACCAGGGGATGAGCAAAACTTAAAATTTAAATATTAGATTTTCATCTTTCACTCTTTACCAATTTCCCAAACTATTCGCATTTGAAATCATCATTCCCTAATCGGGCAATCTTCTTTTCTAGCGGGCCTATACCTCATTGGATTAGAGCACATAACTATGAATCATAATATCAAGAGTTCGAATCATTCATTACACACGACCTATCCAACAAATGGAAGAACTTTCCTGATTATTAAATCTTTTTTTCTTTTCTTTTTTTTTCCTTCCCTTTTAACCAAAATAATGGGAGAGATACACATAACATATGGCATAGAAGCTGCATGTAAGCCGTGGAGATGCCGGTAGAACAAGTTTAATGTTTAGTTAATAGAAATTATAGTTATGCCATTTAATAGTATCAACTTTATATAGAATGATAGAGGGATGAGGTGTGGGTGTCAAGGTTGTGACCCGGTAGGACTCGACCGACACGTGTCGCTCGATGAGTGGACTCATAGTTTGATATGGTGGAATCCCAAGTGCAGCTAATATTTTCTCTGTGCTTGATTGCTTTTAGGCACTTTTTATGGATCTTGCATATTCATGTGGGCCACGGTATGGAAGATTCCATTCGCTTGTTTGACTTCAATTGCATTTGCCTAAAAAGTGGAGACGTATTTGGGAATAAAACAATAAGTACTGGGCCAAATGTGAAAAGATGGAATGGCATTTAGATGAAAAGAAATATGGATAAACACAAACGTAGCAAGGGATAGGTTGCATTTGGATAACTTATTTCATAAAAGTGCAAGAGCATGGGCATATTATGGTTGATCTCAAGCCGCTCTTATGTCCCAAGTCCAAAAGTTATATATTCTCGATCTTAAAGAAGACTCGTCTTGCGGTTTTTGTTGATGGATTTAATAATGCGAATGCAATTATGTGTCAGGCAAGGATGAGTTTGCCATGAGAACTAGATTGATTGTCTCAGAGATAATTGAGTTAAGCTATGATGACACTAGAGAATTGCGAATTACAATTTACTATTGAATTAACTATCTTAAATAGAGTGTTTAGTTCGATTTTCAGGTTGACGGAATTTGAGTAATGTTTTTTGAAACAGTATTGGAGGTCACAGTGAATGAACCACTAGAGCTCTGCCAATTTATTGGGTTTGGCAACCCTCCTTTGCTTCCAACGATGTAAGTTTCCCTATTTAATCTCATACTTTATACTCCATTAGAGACAAAAAGAACAAAATCTATTAAACCTCGGAACATATCTTCAAATTCGTGACAAGTGAGTTTTAGGTTTAAAGGTATGCATTGCAATGGGATAGGTTCCTGATTTAAGGGTATGTATGGTAGGTTTTGGATTTTAAAAAATGATTAACTTATTTCAATAAGTAGATTTCAAGTTTTAGACAGAATATATAAGAAATTTATAACCACTTACCCTTACTTGCCTTAGTCTAAAGAAAAAATAACGAAAGGAAAATAAAAAATAATAAAAAAATCAAAAAAATATTAAGAAAATACCATGGTTAGCATCGCCTATTTTATATGCTGTTTATCTTATGTAGGATGACCAATGTTTGCATAATAATTTATATGAAAAATTAATTAGATATATTTAATTGTCAAAACGGGAAAATGCTTATGACTATATCAACGGAATCGAAAAGTTAATAATTGAAACAATGCAAATACAGTACATCCAGGGCTTTCTTGGAAATTTCGTCCGAAAACGGTCATGCCATGCGATATATCATCTTCGCATTTCTTTTCCGGAAAAAACAAGAACTTGGCTCGAGCGGAGCGGGGCACGGAAAAGATAAGGTCGTGGAAATTCAAGAAAAAAAAAAAAAAAAAAAAAAAGAAGAAAAGAAAAGGAAGACGTGGCGGGGCTGGAGGCGAAGGAGCGCGTGCACAGGCCGCCACCTCGCACCCGCGCGTAAAAAGTCCAAGGAGTCCCTCTTTCGGCACACGACCGCCTGGCTGGCTATCGAAAAACATTCGAGGGAAAGACACCGAACGGGGTGACGGGACAGGACATTAGTAAAAATCGAAAAGATCACGATCGAATTTCTCTCTCTCTCCCTTCAAATTATCACTGCCCAGCGAAAACCGAACGCTGAAAAAAAAATTTTTTTTTTGAAGAAAATCGAGAGAGAGGAAGAACAGGGGAGGAGGAGGAGGAGGAGGGAAAAAGCGAAGAGGATCGGCACTGTGCTCGCCGGCCGCGCTCGTCCTCCGATTTCAGGAATTTACGGAGGAGCCATTCGAGGGTCGAAGGGGCTTTTCGCGGTCGCGATATTTTATTGACCTCCCTCCTCGAATTGCTCAATTTGTAGAGAGAGAGAGAGAGAGAGAGAGAGCGAGACGGTGGGGGACGAGGGTCGGGGGATTCGAGAAGCTTCGGGGATGGGGTCGTCGGCGGTCGCGGCCATCGAGATGACGGCGGCTTCGAATTGGTGGGACGACGTGAACGCGTCCGCGGTGTGGCAGGATCGCATCTTCCACGGCCTCGCCGCCCTCTACGGCGTCGTAGCCGCCGTCGCCGTGGTAACCCCCCATGTTCTTTTGTTTGTTAATGGGATTTGTGGGTTGTTCGAGAAATTGATCGACGGTTAGGGTTTAGTCTCTCGTTTTGGTTTCGCTGTTATATGTTGCTGCTTTGCTCTGTTAGTTTGACTGACATCAGCGAAAGAATTGACGATGCAGCTTGTTTAATTAACCGTGAGGGAATTCCCGCCGCGAAAAGTCGGATTTTTTACTTCGCATTGTTAGTTCGATTCCTTGTTTTTCCTAATCTCTGTGCAATTTTACAATGGTGGATGAGGGGAATTGTTTTTGTCCTTTAGGTTCAACTCGTTCGGATACAATTGAGAGTTCCCGAGTTCGGTTGGACTACACAGAAAGTCTTCCATTTCCTCAATTTCTTGGTCAATGGCGGTTTGTGCTTCGAACTTTAGCTTTCCCACATTCATCCTTTCGGTTATTGCCGTCTGATCCTAGTTTTGTTTCTGAGCATGTGCAGTTAGATGTATAGTGTTCGTGTTTCGGCGGGACATTCAGAAGTTATCTCCTGAGGTTTCAATTTCGATCCATCACATATGTTCTTGTAATCTCTACTCTGGCTTATGATGCTTATGCTTTTGCTTTGGAATCTCTGCCTCTCTCAGATTGTCCAGCATATATTGCTTGACATGCCGAGCCTTGCATTCTTCACGACGTATGCACTTTTGGTTCTCTTCTGGGCGGAGATATATTATCAGGTGAGGTGCCATGTGCATGTGCAGCTTGCTTTTATGTTGAGTTTATAGTGGACATTGGGACTCATTATTATTTGGCGTAAATGTGGATCAGGCACGTGCTGTATCTACTGATGGACTCCGGCCTAGTTTTTTTACAATTAATGGCGTGGTCTATGCAGTTCAGGTGAAAACTCTAGTTTGTTGATCTTTCTTTAAATTGGAAGGCCAGATTTGGGACTCCATTTGTTTTCTTGTAGCAGCTGTTGATGGTTTGTTGATTATTATTTATGTTAGTGTTAGGTGCTCCTTTTTTCAGATTATCAGCTTGAATTTTTTAATCTTTTCTTGTTCCTCAACATGTATTCCTATTTAAAAAGTCAAACTATTTGTGAAGTCAGCGTGATGAGCTGCGGCTACTATCTTGTATATGAGCTAGAATTAGCAAGTTTTGGTCTGATGACATCATACCTTTACATCATGTGGTTGATTTATATATTTTTTGAATCTCTCTCTCTCTCTCTCTCTCTCTCTCTCTCTCTCTCTCTCAAAAGAGGCAAAAAATGATATTTAAAACTATCAGTTTTAGGATTTACGTAATAAATTAATAAAAATGGAGTAATGTCATTTTGACTCATTCCGAAAATGGAAGAGTGCAAGGTTGCGAACATTTTAATAAAGCATTCGCTGCGTTAGCTTAACTAAAAGTGAGACGTAATTTTTTGCTTTCCTGCCAAATTTTAATATCAGTCCAATTTTAAAAAAATAATGAAAATTTCAGATATGAATCTGCGCATCATTATTTGTATTCCATGAAAGTTTCTAGTGTTTCGAATTAAAAAAAAAAGTGAAAATTTAATCTGCATGAGCCACAAGATTTGAGTTGAGCGAAATCAAAATGTATAAGTCAATCTAGAGAAACCCTAGATGATTTTTTTTTTTTTTTTTTTTCGGAGACTATATTTGGATTTGGTGGGCAAAGAAATGTCTGGTGAGAGATAGGGCCTAGCATGCAAGAAATCAGTTGCTCTAGCTTGGTTAGCAATGTATTGATTTAACCATGGGGTTGTGCATACTTGTATCAAGCAACTGACTACCCAATCAACTAGCATATCCATAGCACATTTAAGAACTTTTTATTGTACGTTTTTGTGCAAATTTTTTCTTGCTTAAGGTTGAACTTAGAGCTCCATCTAGTAACTTAAGGTGGCAAACTAGCTTCCTCAAGTTTGAGCATGAAACGAATCTTTCTTGATTTGTTTGAGTAAGAAGATCAAATTGAGTTTGAATAGGTGTTTCTTGAAGCGAGCTAAGTTTGGTTAAAAATTAAAGTTTGGCCAAGTTAAAACAGGTTCTTGTCTTCTAGATCTAGCTTCACTGGAATCTCAACGTTGAACCTATATTGCTTGAGTTGATGCACGAATCATTTGAGACAATTGCTCTTCATCTAGTGGCTTATTTTTTTTTTAATCATGCTTAGAAGGTTTTCAATGTTCTTAATAAGATCCTTCTCGAGGCTCTTTTGCCCAAACTTTGTTTTGAAAGGAAATAGATGGATCTCATTATAGTTTGAGAGACTTGATTTGCCAAAGCCTTCAAGTTGATCCTCCCCTTGATGCTGTTTGATTGGTTCCTTGTATCGACCAACTTATCTAGGATTTTAAGTAGGAAAGTTCAAGCTATTAAACCGACTGTAAAAAGAGATGCTTGATCCACCGAGTTGGCTGGCCATGGATGCTTTAAGGGCATTGTGTTCTAATGAGAATCCTTCACTCAATGTCTTCTTTGGAGTTTCCATCTGTCTTTTCTTAGCCGTACTCGGCCGTTATAATGTCACGTCATTTTACATGAGCGTTCGTAGGATGTCATTTCACTTGTTGAAGTAACTTTGAGTGATGAGACTGCACATCATAGGTAGGTAAACTTAGGCCCCCGAAATATCCCACTAACCTCAAGATCTAGGTGAGATACGAGCCAAAGTCTGGGTAGCTACCTGTGAAACTTTTGCACTTGGTGCCATGGGGAATGGGACTTATGATGTGTTTGCAATCCACACATCAAAGTCGGTTCCTTAGTTGTGCTGTTCACTTGTCTGTATAGTCTCCCATTACATCCTTTGTTTGGGATATTCAACCTTTTTTAATGTTCGGGTTTATCTTTTTTTTTTTTTTGGGTGCGTATTCTGGACTTGTTTCACGTACATCCTAGCAAGTATCTGATTGCCTATTGTTTTTTCATGGTCTATATGTCCTAATTCTTGGTATCAAAATGCCCTTAACTGTTTTTCAATTAACATTGCCTTTTTGTTATTTCACTTGGACCTATTTAAATGAAAATATTATTTATTTTCAATGGCCTGGTAGATGGAGTGTGAAGGGGGGAATTAAAATCAAGATATCTCGAGTCCGTGTGAAGAATCACCGATAGGCTATGTTCTTTAATTATAAAAGAGTACAAGCTGTCTCTTTGGCTAGGAATAACAGTTTACTACCCACAATAGGTTGGGTGACGTAAGGCTCATCTGCCTAGCCTTTTCATTGTTAGCGGTGAACGTTGTTTGTGCGATCCTGTTTATAGGTCTTGTAAAGAAGTTTACATAGTGGATCCCTTAATAAAGGGCATCTCTTATACCTTCCAACTAGATATTGGTTCAATACCCTAGTTAGTGCATGTTTTTGTCCAGCTAGCACCTATCCTGTTGAATGAGCTTTAGTTTGAAGGGTTCCCTTTATGATTTGGTCTTTTCGTTTATAATAATAAATGGTAGCATCAAATGATTTGAGAAAAGCATGAATGTTAGAGAAACGCCTTAAATGGAACTCTTATGTTGATTTTGTGTTGGGGTAAAGATATGAGGCTTAAAGTTGGATGTTGATGGAGGCCTATTGCCATAAGGATTCCTTTTCTTCTTTGTTTTGGTGAAGTCACTATTTTGTCATGCATCGCTTCTAGAAGGTATATGTAAGCAACTTTGGAAAATAGTCTAGGTGCATTTTACAGAACCTTTGCATGTGCCTTGCACAATTAGTAAATAGGGTTGGACAAATTCCTTTCTAATTGTCATCTTTCATGTAATCCCTAATTGATTCTTTAGAGCATGAGTCTTTTGCTTTAACCTATGTTTATCGCCTAGTTTGTCTCCTAATTCATCAGCTTGGTATTTGTTTATTTTCTTTGATAGCTGTTGACTACCTTTTGCTTCCCCCACCCCCCCCAAAAAAAAAAAAAAAAAAAAAACCAACAAATATCCAAGCTTAGGACCGGACGTGAAGATAAATCTCACATCGGCGGATTGAGTAAGGAACGACAGTGCTCTAGTATGACACGGTAGATTGCGCTGTCAAATACCAACAAGCGCATAAAATTGAGTGTAGCAGAGATGAGGATGTTTGTTTCGACGAATACGTACATGTAACAAAAAGGGTGTTTAGAAACTAATCTATTTGAGGAAAAGAGGTCACAAATTTTATTAAGGACAATATAAGGAAAGCTCATTTGAGGTGTTTTAGGACAAGTGGTTTGGGAAACACCAGTGGAGATGACGTAAGATTGAGTGCAATGGTGTAAAAGGATTTGTATAGTCAACCTAACCTTAGTAGAATAAGTCAATGTAATGAAAAACTTGGCTTGCCAAGTTACACATGTTATAGTTTTTTACCTGAGTGAGATATTGTATGTTATTCTACTTCTCTTGGTGTGAATGATTTTTGGACCTGTAAAAACTGATATTCATAGAAAATGTTTCCACTTTTGTTCACTCATGTTTTTAAATCTGAAATTTGTTCTTCAGATAGCAATGTGGTTGATCCTGTGGTGGAAACCTATTCCAGTTGTAGTTATCCTTTCGAAGATGTTTTTTGCAGGTTGTTCTGCTTCTTAAAACTCAACGCAGTATTTTATTCTTATCACAGTGATATTGATCAGTTATGTTTTTGACTCTTCGTTGTGTAGGTGTTTCTTTGTTTGCCGCCCTTGGTTTTCTACTATATGGTGGAAGGTAACCTAACTATGACCCTGCTTTCTTTTTTTCTTTCTAGTGAAAAGGATTTCAATCTTGTAACTTACATGGAATGAAGTGAGGGCACTAGAACCAGCAGCATTGTGATTCCTGTAAAATGCAGCGAACTAATGCTCAAAAAGTTGGAAATGTATAATATGTAAGATAGAACAGGTTATGCTGAACAATTGAATTATTTTATTTAGCTAGAAAGCTTATTGAATTATCTTTCTGCCGTAAATGCAACTATGCACAAAACTTCTCATTATATCAGAAAAGGGGATTGCGATGATTAAATTATTGAGAGGCGTTTGGAAAAAGTGCAACCCTGTCATCCAGATCTATGTTGACTGGGATTTGAGAGGCGGAATCTGACTGTCAAGTGGCTGTTAGTCGAGTTAATTCTGTTACCATTCCCTTCTTTTCCTTAACCTTTCCTATTGCTCTGCTGGAAGTTATGTTCTAGCCAGTTGAGCTTTAGCATTCTTGCTTTAGCCATGAAGCAGCCATCCAACCGTGACTTCTAGGATTTCCGATTCCTAGTCTACTGGAGAGACTACTCGCTCAAATACTTAGGAAGGCTATGCAATTGTTGCAAACACAGCCATTGAAATAGGTAGTCAGTGTTGGTTTAGTAGCTGAGTAAGCCTTCTTATGATACCCCTGAGGACATCCACCTGTTAATAAATTCAGCTATGGGACTTTTTGCATTTATTAAGCTGTGCTGATTTTTGAAATTATGAGTTAAGTCTTTTTATGAAACCGTAGAGAATGTCCAAATATGAATACCTTCTGATGTGACATGGTTCGCTATCTCACTGTAATGGTATTGTTGTGTTTTGTTCTGTGAGTTGATCATTCCATGAATCTTGGTAGCTTTGCCAGTTATGTCAATGCTTCCATGTCATCTTTTGCAGACTGTTCTTGATGCTGCAGCGATTCCCTGTGGAGTCAAAAGGACGTCGTAAGAAACTGCAGGAGGTATTCTTGGGATAACTTAAGTGCATCTGCGTATGTTCAGAGGCCAATTGCTTAGTCATTTTACATTCTTTTAACTGTTTATATTCTTTGTTGTAGGTTGGCTATGTGACCACCATATGTTTCCTGTGCTTTCTAGTCAGATGCATCATGGTGAGTTGTAGTATATTAAAAAGACCATTGACCTCTAGGAACTTGACTCATTAAGCTTTTTGAGCTTAGACAAAGAATAGTTGTGTATCAGATGTGCCTCATGCAGTTTCCTTGATAGTCAGGGAGTACATCTCTTGTTTTATTTTTCCTCTTGTCATTTAATCTATGATGACCTGCTGCAGAGAGACACTATGTCATGTTTACTTTATTACTCAACAATGCAGATGTGTTTTGATGCGTTTGATCAAGCAGCGGACTTGGATGTGTTAGATCACCCAATTCTGAATTTCATCTATTACCTTGTAAGTACACGGTTCTTGTTGCTTGCTTCTCTCACAAAGTGATTGCAATGATGTTTATGTTTTAGTATTTATTGTTTCTCCTGGAGTTGTTTGTCGTAGATTATTGGTTTTTATTTTTTTAAAGTTGGAATATCAAATAAAACTTTCCAATGTTTGAATGGAAACTATGCTTTAAATATACTTAACTTTGTGGATATATGATTTCAGACTTTTTCTAACAGCCACTTAAAATTGTGAGCTTTTTCTTTTCTCCCTCAGAAGAAAGAACCTCAGGTAGATCTTAAATTGTGTTGATTATGTAAAATAGATGAACAATGTCAAGGGAAAACTAAACAACTAGTCTGAAGAAACTTTAGGTCCAGCGATATGTTAATTTCATTGCCCTAGAAAAGTTGATGTATAATCTTTTTCAGACTGATATTATAAGAGTCTCTTTGAATCTTTCTCCAATTTTGAGTCATCTACCTTGGAGCTTTCAGCTTGTATTTCACACCTCAGTAATGCCTTGATGCAACCATTGAGCACCTAGCTGATGATTGTTAAGATATCTTGAAGACAGGTGGTTGTGTTGATCCGTATCTTCAGATTAGTCGCTGCAAAAGCTGATAACTATATTTAGACATGTACAGCACAACACACTCACCGACTTGTTTTACATAAATAAGTAAAGCAATAGCTATTCAGATTGTTTTCTGATAAAATTAGTGTATTTGAAATCGGTTATTCTATTCGAATCCGGCTAGTGGCTGGAAATGTTTCCTAACTTTATGAGTTAGCTACCACTTCATATTAGTATAGTTGGTTTTTGGCAATCATTTTTCTGATAGTCCTTCGT
Organism: Eucalyptus brandiana; assembly: GCA_014182725.1. Classification (NCBI taxonomy): domain Eukaryota; kingdom Viridiplantae; phylum Streptophyta; class Magnoliopsida; order Myrtales; family Myrtaceae; genus Eucalyptus; species Eucalyptus brandiana. The sequence goes on from CM024674.1 coordinate 40,509,099, forward strand.
GATCAAGAGATGTCGTGAAATCCCTTGCGATACTTTACCGTGATTCCCAGAAAAGTATGCCTTTATCTATCCATGAAACTCAGAAACTCAAGAGCAATTAAAAAATTATCAGAGTTTTTTTCTTTTTGCAATTTTGAAGTCCCTGAAGCTGGTCATGTGCAAGTAAACAATCCTGTACATTAATCCCCCAAAAAAGGACCTTAGACATACTCCTTACCAATAGTTAGTCTGAAAGAGAAGTAGAATAAAATTTCTATTTGAAGCTTTGGTTAAGGAACATGAGATTATGAAAGATTCAGAGTGATTAATAATGGGTTTATTTAGACTATTGGGAAGGTAGAGAATCCAAGTGCACCTTCGAAGCAATCTACTGAAGCAGCCTACTGAAGCAGCGATTGACCAAACTTATATTCCACTATAATAGCAAATTAAGCTGTATTCCACCAAGTGAGGTGGGCTTCATGAATCTCATCATCACGTGTGATTCTGTCATTTTTTTTTTTTTTTTTAAATCCAAGTGTTTAATGTTCTTATTGTTGCCTCCCACGTCCTTTTTAGGTTTTTCCCTACCTCTTTTAACCTCTTCCCTTCCAAATATATGATACCTCAAAGCTTTGTTTTAATCAAGATGAACATGCACTCTTTCCAAATCAACATATTGGAAAAGCTAATACTATTGAAGCTTCATGTGGGAATTCAATCTGTCATTGAATTAGTTGTTCAGCATCTTGATTTCCTATTGAGCGTAGACCACAATTTCAGTGCATCCAATAATTGGAACGCCTGGTCTTTCTGTATTAGATCATCTTACTGCCACTGTATCTGTCCTCCATCATGGACTCAGGATATAAGTTCTGAAGAATTTAGCTTTCCCTGGGGAGTGTGGCATTGTGAATAATGAGCACACTTTAGAGATTTGTTGTAACTATTGAATAATATGCTTGTGGGCTATATATGTATAGTCTGGATTGGAAGCTATGATGGCAATTTGGTTTTGATGCATCTTGCTTATATGCAGTGCTTTCAATCTATGAATACTCATATCTCGCCTGTGTCCCGGATGTTTTATTCCCTTCTTATTGAACTTGAATCAATCCTTTTGCCTATGCAGTTGGTGGAGATTCTGCCTTCTTCTTTGGTTCTATTCATACTAAGAAAGCTGCCACCAAAACGTGGGATCACGCAATACCACCCTATTCGCTGATGGATGCGGCGACGGATGATGCTTTGGCCTTAAAAGCTTAGCCTATCTTATAAGAGGAGATGGAAGGTGAAATCTTTTTGTGCTCTGGAGTGAATAAAAATCCTAGCTGGTTATGGAGTTGTTCAGTCTCTAAGCGGATTCAAGGTCTGTGAAGAAAAAGCACGATTACAGTTTGTGCTGCTTTTGGTGTCATGGATCATATGATCGATTCTCTCGTTCAGTGATGTGAGAAGTGTCTGTAATAATTTGTAGAAGCCAAGAGTATTATTTGAAAAAGGGAACAACGACAAGAAAAACAGCAGTTAAGGTTTTCCTTGTATCTTTAGGATTATGTTTTGAGTGCAATTTATCTTGGAGTTCAATTTGTACTGTGTTGTCCTGAAGGACTACAAGCACCAGATTCTTTTCCCAAATGTAATTTAAAGATGTTGGCGGACTTTCACATGGGGCCTTCGGTCGTTACATCTGTTGGGGTTTCTTGACGAAAATCTGCGAATTAGTTTCGCTGGAGGGTGTTTTGATGCTTCGGCGTTTACAGATCCCACGTAAATAAGACTTAAACGTGAATTTGGCCACACAAAGCATATCGACAAATGTGTTCACTCATGGAACTGAGTCTAAATAGTTCAAGTCCAGGAAACTTGCCTGCGGTGGCGACTGCGATTTGCTGCCGATGTACGGAGCTGGACCCGAGCTTCTTTGTATCTTTGGCCATTGTTTTGGCGATGTTTCTCTATCAATTCTGAAGCTGCGAGAGGAGAAGGAGGAGGAGGAGGAGGAGGAGATGAACGGGAAGTTCTGAGATGCAAGAATGGAAAAGGGTATGTGATCTTGCATTGTGCGAGTGTTTTTGACTGTTTGATGGCCATCTTCACCTGCCTGTCGTGGAGAGGGGAAAGCCATGCAAAGGCCTTTGAATGGTAGGTTTTACTCCTTCCATTCCCATCTGTAGAAAGTTGGATCTTCGCCATTTAAGCTGATCTATCAAAAGATTTAATAAAATCGACGGCGTTGGTGAAGGGCTGTGAGCATCAAATTCACTTTCGAAAAGTTACTAAATCACATGAAAAGTCGGAGATTTATAATTAAAACCGTGATTTGAGTCCGACCAAAATAAAATTTGGCAATCTCAAATTTCTCAGAAAAGCTTTATGTGCTCTAGAGTCGAACCCAACTCGGGGAAACCGAGGATCTGATGTTAATGAAAATTTTCCCGATATTAAACGTTTTCTTTTTTCCTCCAAAGTTACACACACATTTGACTTTTGGCGTTGAGATCCTGCCTTACCACCACAAAATACTTTATGGGTGCGCTCGTGGCCTGGACGGACTTGAGGGAAAAAAGCCTTTTGGGCCAGGCCCATCCAATATGGCTTGTGTCTTCTAAGTGAGCCCACCATTACCCAAGTGATTGTTAGCAAGAATTGAAATTGACAGATGAGGAAATGGGACCTGAAAGTAAAAAGCATTTCCAAAACTCTTTTTTTTTTCCCACCCGAAATCTTCAAGAAAAGAACATATATTCAAATTTATGTTGAATTAGGCATGTATAGAGTAGGCATCCGTGTGGACAACGTCAAGAAAGTAGTCAAATAGAATCCTGGGGAATTTGACAATTTGATGTGCGAAAGAGGAAACTATCAACCCCGATTTCCAAAATAAAAATGCCTTCTCCGTTTTGGTATTTTCTTGGTGCTTTTTTCGCACGAAATGGACATTTGGATATTGTTAGCATGTACTTTTTGATCTTATAGGTAGGATGGAATATGCCTACTTCTATCGATTCCTTTTCTATTATTAGTTACGATGCAAATATGCCTTATGTTGACTTATGTTTATGCCCATTTTACATTTAATCACTAGTGTCGAAACCCCCATTCAACCTATACAAATTTTTATTTCAAAGCCCATAAGTCAAATCGAAGATTTATTTCGATTCAATTCTGAAGTCCTCAATCAAAAAATGAAAAAATTTGCCCAAGGAGCGGACTAAATATTTGGATGTGCTCCGTGGCAATTATCCTAGGATTTTCCTTTGTTTGGCATTTCTTTCTAACACTTCAAGAATAAAACTTAAAATGTATACCTCCACATGGGAGAGTGCACCTTCTAAGATTATTTAAGGAAGTGTACTAGTCAAAGTGCCCTACAGTTGGCATGTATGTCACCTCATTGCTTTAAATAAAAAGGATCTGGACAAATCCCATACTATATCTTTAGCCTAAATCAAACTCTAGATAAGCTCGATTATCACACATGATTAGATTAGATTAAAGATGAGATCACAAGGATAATCCCAAAAACCAGAAAGAGAAACAATAGTCATCACTTCTTAAATAAAAAGATCTTTTGAGGCAGTGTATTAAATTTGCCAGGTATATCACATTATTGCTCAAGAAAAGAGAATTTGGACAAATCCCAAGATTTATTAGCCCTCAGTCTCTATCAGAATTTGGATAAGCTCAATTTTAAGATCGAGATCAGAAGGCCAATCACAAAGCCAGGATCGGAAACAACATTCACCAACGCGTCACTTCCTAAGTAAAATCGAAACTCTCGAACGGCCACCTCCAAAAAAGAACTCCCAGAAAACGACAAACCGACCGACAGAGCGGGTGGGGCCCACGGGTCATTATCCACGTCACGTGAGGGCCCCGCGCCCTCTCCAAGGACCGAAGAGGACAAGAAAGTTTGGTTTTGGAAGAAGACAGCTAATCAATCATTGCCCTCTCTCTCTCTCTCTCTCTCTCTCCCCACAAAGTTGGTAGTTCTTGGTTCAGTTTCCTTACCGAGAAAATGGGATTGCAACTTGGGACGTTGCAAAACGAGGAATCTCAACAAGTTCCGTTTTTTGAGTGGGTTTTCAGAGAAGGACTCGGAGAGTGAGAGAAGATACTTTTTTCATGCCAAGGACTCCGACACTGAGAATTCACAGGCGAGGACTCACCTATAAATTGAACCCTCCTCGCCTCCTCCAAAATGCAAGCAACTCAAGCTGAAATCGGTCTCTTCTCTCGTGTTCTTGTTCTTGTTCTTGATCTTGGTTTCGTTTGGTTCGAGTTCGATCGAGGATGACGGTCATCGTTGAGCAGCCCGAGCATGGTGAGTATTTCTTTCGTTTTCCCTCTTGGTTTTTTGTTGTTGGGTCTTCCCCCTTCGGTGTCATGTTCTCGAGTGATCGCGTGGGTGAAAGGTTCGCATCTTGGTTTTACTTTTGATGGTTTTGTTGTTTTGGAGAAGGTAATTAGGCATATGGGCAAGAGAATGGTGTTGATGTGCTCATTGAGTTAATTCGTAGTGTTGACTTTTTTGCTTCTCTCTCTCCTCTCCTGCAGAAGCGGAGGTTGTGGAGAGGAAGGATGATGTGGAAGAGAATGAGCTGGTGTTGAATGGCGGGTTTGAGGTGCTGGAGACTAATTCATTCGGCCAAACTTTCAGGTATTTCTTCTTCTTTTTTGCCTTTATTGAAGTTCATTTTAAACGTAAACATATAGAATGTCTCCCATGATGGTTGTCTCTTGGCAGAGAAAAAGTTTGGTATTGGTCATGGAATTTAGATATAATGTTGGAACTGTGGAAAGGGGAGTAACATAAAAAGCACCTCTGGGTTTTATGCATTTTGCATTCATCGAACATTTCCTGGGGAAATCAGAGGAGCGAATGTGGTAGGCTCATGATTTTGATGGAGATGGGGGGATAGTTTGGCTTAATGGACCGAATAGGATGGCCTATGAGTGTTGAATCGACCCATAATGACGTTATTCAAGGACTGATTCCATCTGTTGAAACTTGTTTTTTGCACGCATCCCCTTTAAGTGAGCGGTGAATGAACGTTCTAATCGATCTTTGAAATGTGACACAGGGACTACAATGCAGAGAGTGAGCGGCAGTTGAGCGTGGAGCAGTTCTACCGGACCAATCACATCAACCAAACCTATGACTTCGTAAGCAAGCAGCGAAAACTATTTCCGGAAGGAAATTTTGTCTCTGTCATCCAACTTCACAAATTTAGTCTAATGTGGCCTCATGGTCGTTTCCTTGCAGGTCAAGAAAATGAGAGAAGAGTATGGCGTGCTGAACAGGGTGGAGATGAGCATATGGGAATGTTGTGAACTTCTCAATGAGTTTGTCGATGAGAGTGACCCGGACATGGACGAACCTCAAATTCAGCATCTGCTGCAGACAGCTGAAGCCATCAGGAAGGATTATCCTAATGAGGATTGGCTTCACCTGACTGGCCTCATTCATGGTATGTTATCGAGTACAGGGACTCTAGGATCTGGTTGATTCTTTTGGATATGATGATGTTTTTGGTTCGCAAACATATATCTATTAAAACCTGAGACAAATGCAATTCTTGTTTCAGATCTTGGCAAGGTTCTTCTTCATCCTAGCTTCGGAGCTCTTCCTCAATGGGCTGTTGTAGGTAATTATTATAGTGAACATTTGTAAAAGGTATTTACTCATAGTGATTGTTGGAGTTTCGGACATGCCCTTGATTTTGGATTATTAACTCATTGACATATCATTTTAGGCGATACATTCCCTGTTGGGTGTGCTTTCGATGAATCAGTCATCCATCACAAGGTGTGTAGATACTAATGTGACATGAGGCAATACTAGTCCAATCCAAGTATCTTCAAAGATATTAATCCGAAATAAGCTTTTGCTTGCAGCATTTCAAGGAGAACCCTGACTACGACAATCCTGCCTATAACACCAAATTCGGCGTATATTCAGAAGGCTGTGGACTCAACAATGTGTTGTTGTCTTGGGGGCACGATGATTATATGTACTTGGTAGTATATCTGAGACATTGCATGAAGAAGCTTATCGAATTACAGTATATTTGTCTCAGCGTAACTTTCTAGGGTTCTGACCTTATGTATTATCTCGGTGTATAGGTGGCTAAGGAGAACAAGAGTACGCTGCCTTCAGCAGGCCTTTTCATCATCAGATACCACTCGTTCTATGGTGAGACACAGCAGTCTCGAAATTTCGGAATAATGACCACTGGACTCGATTTCTGACACTGTTCAATTCTGTCGATGTTTTCTCAGCTTTACACAGAGCTGGAGCATATGAGCACCTGATGAACGAAGAAGATGTTGAGAATCTGAAGTGGCTCAAGATATTCAGGTAAGGAACCAAATACTATATCACGAAAATAACTAATTTCGTCCTCCAACAATATGGGTTTGTTGATTTAATCATCGCCTTGCAGCAAATACGACCTCTACAGCAAGAGCAAGGTTCGGATTGATGTCGAGGAGGTCAAGCCATACTACCTGTCCTTGATCAAGAAGGCTAGTCCTTGATTCATTCCTTCTTCAAGAACTAAAGTGTCCATGTTTTTTATTTGATCTTAACATGGAAGTTTTGATTTGCACAGTATTTCCCTGAGAAGCTCAAGTGGTGAAGCCTTGATGGGGGAGCACCAGCGTGGAAAAGGGTCTTGGAAGAGAAATTGGGGCTTCCAGTGTAGAGTTAGCTTTTCCTTTAGGTGTTCAAATGGTGTTCCCATCATCTTTGCTTGTTAAGTTTTATTTCATGGGCTGTGTTCTGAACTTAGTGTTCGTGGCAATAAAATGCAAGTATCTCTTCCCTTTTTGTGCTGGTCTGATTATAACTCAACATCGTGCTTCTCTTTATAATTGATGGATAAGTAACTGGAAACAAACCTCGAAGGAATAATTTCCTATATATATGGTAACTGGCCTACTGGTAGCGTAGCCCACGACACCCATGATTCACATATCATCAGTTGCTTAATTTTTTTTTTTTTTGTCAGTCCTATTCTATTCCTACTCTACACTCACTCGACTTTCGCCCGCCGCGCAGTGCGCGGGTGCCGAAACCCACTCCTGAAACTTACGCGTCCCAACCCCATCCCATCTGAGAAAGTGGGGATTTGAACCCCTCACATTCCCCTTTCATTTTAGAAGGGTGGCCACCGGGGCGAATCCCAGTGGTTATCGGTTGCTTAATTGAAAAGCTACTTTTTCTCAAAACCCATTATTTACGTGTAAATAAATTAGATAATGCTTCCATTCCGAAAAATTTCTCTTGCTGACATTGCTGACAAAATCAATTAACAGTAAAATTGAGATTCCATATTTTATCAAGTTCAGATATAATTATATTTAATACATGGTGAAGCAAATCAAAATGATTTTCAACAAAATAATTTCATAGGAATACAATTAAACTTAGAAATGAAGATATTTGCAATTAGGAGCAGTACTGTCGCACCCAGTGGGATTTAAGTGGATGCTCAAATAGCTCCGAACACATCATAATTATCAAAAAAGGAAAAAAGATATCTCTCAACTCTATACCCGATTGCTGTACGCAAAATTAGTTTGATCCGTTGCAATGGAATCACAAATATTCAATATCCATTCATTTAGCGACAAGCAGCATTACCCTATTTTCCATCTATAATATGATCACTAGTTTGATCAATTTTATAGAATTATGATGCGTAATTAAAACTACCACCTGAATGGATCTTAATGTATACCATTATATTAAGTAAAGAACCATTTTTAGCCTCAAAATATCCTTAATTATTTATTTTACAAATTTTCTGTGCATAAAAAGATATGAAATCTTGAAATATTTCTCCCTTTCCAGATATATTTTAATGCAATTTTTTTGAGCTGTGTTTTATATTTTCTTTTTGTATTATGTAACAATATAATGATAAAATGGTTTTTTTAATCTTTTCAAGGGATAAGTCTACCAAAAGTCTTGATTTATTATTTGTTATAAATTTAATATAATTAAGCAAACTTAGAAAAACATTAAAAAAAAAAGAGAGGAAAACTCAGCCAAGGCTACAGGTCCTTGTCGTCGCCACCGCCGGGAAGGGCCGGTGATGGTGGGGGAATGGTCACCGGGCCGTCGACCCTGAACAGGTTAGCTGGATTTAGTCGGATTTGGAATTATTTTAAATTTTTGGTGAAAGTAGGAAGGGCTTAATTACATAAATGAAAAAATAGTGTCAATACACAGGATGAAAGCAGAGCTGATCTTATGGAAAATGTTACAAATGGTCCCTATATTATTACTTAATGTGCAATTTGGTCCATAAACTTTCAATCGGCTCAATTTGGTCCTTGAACCATTGATAAATGTTCGATTTGGTCCTTGAACTTTCAATCGGCTCAATTTGGTCCCTGAACTATTTGATAAATGTTTGATTTGGTCCTGAACTTTCGATCGGCCGATTTGGCCCATTTAACTATTGATAAATGTTTGATTTAGTCATTCGTTACTGTTTTTCATTTTTTTATTTTTTTTTGCTTCTTCTCTTTTCCCTCTGCCGGCTCCAATGGAGGGAAGCCGGCATCCAGTGAGGGTGACCCTCGCCGGCTGGCCCTCGTCGACATCGAGTGAGGGGCTCCCGAGTAGATTTGGTGAGGGAGCCCCTCGCCAGACGCCGAGGTGCTCCTCGCCCGACATCGGTGAGGGGCTCCCTCGCCAAATCTGCTAGGGAGCCCCTCGCTCGATGCCGGCGAGGGCCGCTCGATGCTGGCGAGGGCCAGCTGACAAGGGCAACCCTCGCCGGATGTCGGCTTCCCTCCACTGGAGCCGGCGGAGAGAAGAGAGAAGAAGCAAAAAAAAAAAAAAAAAAAAAAAAAGAAGAATGACTAAATCGAACATTTATCAATAGTTCGTAGATCAAATCGAACCCAATCGAAAATTCGTGACAAAATCAAACATTTATCAAATAGTTCAGGGATTAAATTGAGCCGATCGAAAGTTGAGGGACCAAATCGGATATTTATCAATAGTTTAAGGATCAAATTGAGTCGATCGAAAGTTCAGGGACCAAATTACACATTAAATAATAGTATATGGACCATTTGTGACATTTTCCTCCTATCGTATTAATATATAGTCTTTGTCCCTATCCTTCGCCCGTTATTTCTCCTCCCGTTTTTGGCCGTTCCCATCATCATCTTTTTTAAACTGCGTGTCTTCTTCGTCGTCCTTCTCCGGAGGAGGCAGCCGGTCCACCGTTCCAATCCCCATCCTGAGATAGAGATAGAGAGAGAGAGAGAGAGAGAGAGAGAGAGAGCGACCGTCAATGAACGTTGTTGCGAGTTGGGTAGGTGGTGGGTGTGGATTTTTCGCAGTCTTTTTTCCCTCGTTAGGTGCGCCTGAGACTTGACCAAAGAATTGATTTTTTTTTACTTTCGGGTTTTGTCGTCCCCCTCGTTCCGTCGCCTCCCCATGATTTTTGATCCCGCTGGAAACGTGAAAACGTATTAAAAAAGACACCTTTGTCCTCTTCTTCTTCGTCTTCGATCCTCTGTTCACACAGATAGAAAGAAAGAAAGGAAACGGGGGGGCTTTGATTTTTTACTGCTAGGCGCCATCCGTTTTTATGGTCTCGGGTTGATTCCTGCTCCGCCCCCCTCTTCGTTCTTGTTGACCCGGGGTCCTGTCACGTCGCATTTTCCCGTTTACGTACGCATATAAAAATTATAAAACCGGGAAGCAACTTGGCAAGTTCTTGTTTTTTTGGTAGTTTCAAGGGAGACCCGATTCGTCTCACTGTTCCGTGCTCGATATGAAATCTGCATCGAGGGCGTTCTTGCTGTCAAAGGGGGCTCCCACTCGTCCGTTCTTGTTTCGGTCAAATAGTCAAACGGGTGGTGGGTTCGTTCGCATTCGTTGGTGAAAATTCATTTCACTGCGGATTCTTCCCTGTCCCTGACCAGCAGTCCATCTTCGTCTCCTCTTGAATTGGGTCGTTTGTCTCTTCTTTCTGGTTGCGAGTTACCGACGGAAAGATCTCGCCTTCTGTCTAATCGCCCTTTGGGTTTCATACGTGATCTCGCTTTGCCCGTATTGATTTTGTCGGTCTATGCGACATATCTGGTTCTGGGGGATATTCAGAGTTCCGGAATCTGTCTTTTTTTTTAATTCTCCTTTCTTGTTTGCCCATCTGAAAGCTTTGAGGTATGAAAGGGAGAAGCGATTTGATGGGGCGCTCGTTTGTGTTGAACACTGGAGCGAGAATTCCGGCTATTGGGCTGGGTACATGGCAGAGCGGCGGTGACCTTTGTGTCGAAGCTGTAAAGATGGCATTGTCGGTGGGGTACCGACACATCGATTGCGCTCATCTTTATGGTAATGAGATTGAAGTTGGAGATGCATTGGCTGAAGCTTTTAAAGGCTCATCACTGAAGAGAGAGGATCTTTTCTTGACCTCCAAGCTGTACTGTAGCATGAATTCCACCAATAAGATTGAGAATTATGTTAGAGTATCTCTCAAGAATTTAGGAGTTTCATACTTAGATCTATATCTTATGCACTGGCCGGATAACTCAGCATTCGGTGATGCAACTGATCCACCTCTGAAGTTGGGAAGTGAGCATAAGCAGTTTCTCAGTAGGTTGAAGAAATCGTGGAAAGCCATGGAAGGTCTGGTTGAGTTAGGTCTTGTTAGGGCCATCGGTGTCAGCAACTTTAACGTTCAACAGATCAAAGAACTGCTGAAGTTTGCCAAAATTGTTCCTGCAGTCAATCAGGTTGGCCTCCTTGATCTCATATTCTTGAAGATTTTATTGTGCATAAATTGTGGTGATCTTGCTTCGCAAAATAATTCCTCGTGGTGTGATGCGGTCCGCCAAGATTTCATGGTATCAATAAATTCATCTGATGACATGCAAAAACAGAACTATAAGGCATAGAAGGTCCATGATCATTATCAAGGTGTCACAGACATTATACTACCAATTGGAATGGTTTATGGATAGTGTGGGCTTAAAAGCCAGTGAAGCTACATAGACATACGACATTATTCGGCAGTTGGTAGGATGGAAGAATTAGTCAAATGCATTTCTATTCTTCACGTCATGCTATAAGTTGTCCATTTGCATGATATATATACTGTTTCAAGCTCTTATCACTCTAAGTACTCATTTAGTCTTCTGCAAAATTTTGAATATTGAGGAATTCGTCATTGTTTCGTACAAAAACTGCACTTGAGTAGGGGGTACATATTCTGCACCAAGTTGAATGACGTAGAGCTGTAGATATATTTAGCATATGAGGATATGTCTGGTTTCAAGTTTGGTGAATATTCTTTATTTGTAGTGGTGCTCTGTATGAGTTAAAATGAGACTGCAGACATCAAGGTGGCAACTCTCTGTTTGGTAGCCCGTTTGATGGTATGCATCCTGGCAATCCTTGTCCTATAGAAGCCTCAGAATGTTGGCAAGATTGCTGCAATCTCTGATCTCTGCTTCTTACTGATTGCTGGCCTCATATCTGGAGTTTCTTTTGGATTCAATGTCCTCAATAGTCTTCTTCAATTGTTTACTTCCTCTGGCACATTTAACTGCCCAGTTTATGTCTGAAGATCATTGCCATGGGGCACTAAATTGTTCTTATCTTTGAGTTTAATAAGTGGGGCCGGACAGAGGGCGCAGCTGTCTGTATCCTCAAGCCTCCCAAATTCCACTGAGGCCATGATGCAATTCTAGGTTCCTAGGAGAACCACCAAACTAGGGGGCCCCTTGGCATGGAGTTAGAACTGTATATCTTTTAAAGAGCTGATTTAGCAGGCATTTATGGCTGTGAACAAAAACAGTGCGGTTGACTGGCATCATTCTCTCAATATTTTTCTAAGGGATCTCCTGTGGCTTTATTTGGGGCAAAAACCTCTTTTGACCTGTTGTGGTTTCAAATTGTGGTCTCAAAATGGATTTTAAGTGACAAAATTGTTTAGTCCCTTGATGAGTTAGAATGGTTTTTCAATTCCATACACCATTCTACTGCAGGCTTTACCGACTTTAATGCATCAATGAGTTCACAAAAGTTAAAAGTTTAAATTGTTGTTTCCCAGGAGAATAATTTCAGTGTTGAATTTGATGAATTAATTCTTAATCTAACAAAATTAAATTCTCCCTTCCTGCTTTTCAAAACTGAAAACTGACTCCAGAAACCATTGCCAACAAATCTTAAGTTTTACGAATAATTTTTTGGGAACAATTGAAAAAGCAGAAATAAGGGTTGAACAAAATTCTGTATCTAAGATGTGGTTGTTTATCCACCTATGCCTTGTTTTTCGTTTTTACTCATGTCTAACACATAAATATCATATGTATTTTCTGTTTTCATTTGAAACATCGAATGTTATTTGGCTATGCATCAGTCATAGTAGCCCTGGTAATGAAGTTTGTTCTGATGGAAGATTGCATTTTGTTAGGTGGAGCTGCATCCATTCTGGAGGCAAGATGAACTTGTAAAATTTTGTCAGTTAAAAGGCATCCATGTATCTGCTCACACACCTCTTGGCGTACCCAGTTCAAGTCCTGCACCATCAGATAGCGGATCAGGCGGGGAAGATGAACCTGGAACTCCCCGCATATGTTTTAGGAGATCAAGGTCGGTGCATGGGCCTATGCTCAAGCTGTCTGTTGTAGCAGAAATAGCAAATAGACACAAAAAGACTCCTGAGCAGGTTTTTCTCGTGTACTCTTTCTTTGTTCTTTACTTTTATTCCATGATTAGATCATGCAAATCATCTTGTTAGCTTGGCTGTGCTGTAGGTAAACCATTTGCTCAATGCATAATCTGAGTCCACTTCCCTTTTCACAGGGGGCAGCTTTCTGTAACCTTCAACTTACTTTGGATACTTGTCAACTATTTCTTACTTTAACCTCATCATTTTGGTCAAACCTTTTTACCCAGATCTAACCTGAAAAGATTTTGGCTCCTGTCTCCTACTTTGTTGTTTGTTTAACTAAAACTTTTAATCCTATGGACATTAAGTCGGGCATTATATCATATGAAGTTTGAGATTCTAACATTTCATTAAGTGCAGAAAGTTAAATGTTTTCTGGGAGACAGGATGGACTGAAGTATGGATAATTATCTTGGTTTTGTGATGAAGCACTTTGTAAGGGAAAAAAATGCCCAAGCACCCCTTGGGGCTCTTGACTTAAAAATGGATGGCAGACCACGTTAAATATGGAATCTGGATGTGTGATTAGTGTTATGTTTCTGCAATTTCGTTGGCATTCTCTTGCTAATTGATTGAAAATAAGCCTCACTTTCGGTGCTGTGAAAGGAATCTCCTTTGACCATCAAGGAAATGTTTTGCTCGCTTTATTCCTTTCTTCTATGAAAGTCCTGAGTGCAGTTCTGAGGTGGATGAATAATTGGAAGCTAAGGTCGTTGCTGTATCAGTTCACTCCACACTTAGACATGATTTGACATTGTGATCTTTGATTAAGCAGAATCAATAAGAGAGAAGAATATTGTGTGCTGCCTCCCTAGAGATGTTTTCCATTACCTTTTACTAGAGGAACATCCTACAACCTTATATATGTAGCCCATGGCTTGTAGTTTAGAAGCCAATACAAAACATATTTATTATGGGGAATTATTATGAAGTTGGTTGAATACTATTATTGTTGCCAAGAAATATCCATTGATTGATTACTTCCTACGTTATGATTCTTCATGAAGAAGTTTTAGTGCATTGCTTCTCTGAAAGGGTCTTAAAAGACTTAATGCTAGAGTTGGGCAATTTCTTTCATCAATACTGTGGTCACTGACTTGCTTAAATTTTCTTGTGGACATTTTGTGGAACTGGCTAATTGCAATATATGGTCACCCTTACTTTTATGAGAAGTCCCTCTCTAAATTAAGAGTGACATGACCCGGCTAAGTTATTCTTGTGTGGAAAATGTTCACGTGGTCTTGGCCCGAGTTAGATGCTAAACTTGTGATAGTGGTTCTATTATTAATCCTCAAGGAGTTCCCAAAGTTTTCTCTCTTACGTTTGTAGCTTCTTGTTGCTTTTCAATAATATAGAATTGATAGCACAAAATGACTTAGTTAATAGTTCATTTGCAATGCTCAGATATATGAAGTAGCTAGCTAGTCACAATATCTGTTGTTGCAGAAGACGTGGAAGTTTTGTCGAAGTAGTGGACACAGCATGCTTATGAACACTTGCTTAGAATTCTTCACAGATATCTGTTTAAATTTTTCTCAGCTTGTCCGTATCATTCTAAATAGATACTTGAGTAATTGATCCATGTTGACTGCACCCCAACAAATGAAGTGAAAAGTTTTAATCCATTTACTTTTGTCCGAATCGCTATCTAATCCCGATTCTTTGGTCCAATTACTGATTCAGGTTATTTTGCGATGGGGACTGCAAAGAGGAACTAGTGTCCTGCCCTGTAGCTTGAATGCCGACCGGATAAGGAAGAACATCGACATCTTCAATTGGTCACTTTCTGATAGTGAGTGGAATCGCCTGAACCAAATCCAACCGCAGGTGTGCTTATTTGGAAACGGACTTACGAACAACCTCTTAGACAGCAGCTTTCTTCCTGGGAGTGTTCCTCTTCAGTCGGTGCGGGAGATGGAAGATGATGTGGAATCTAATGTTTGATGTAATCAGTGGTCATGATCGTTTGATTTGTTTTTTTTTTTTTGGTAAGGTTCCGTTTGATTTGTTTATGTCATGTAAAAACAAAAGAATGTTGTTTTCTTATTCTGTCAAATTAGATGCCAGAGGGTAAATGGTAGAGACTGAGATTTTTCCAAAAATGGTGTAATACAGGAAGAATTTTCATCTACTCATGAAGCATCTGGCAGACATGATGGAAACATGTGATGGGGACAGTCTTTGAACTCTCATTTTTGAACCTTCTGAATTCTCTGCAATTTATAGTTGGGTATCGCTTTGTGTGGAGCAGGTACTAGAATCTGCAGTAAGGATTTGTAACATGGCTGAAAAACAGAATTTTTCATCCAGCTACATGTATTTTCGGCAAAATCTTGGCAAATCAAACTGGAAAAATGGTGAAAACACAAGCAGAAATCCAGGCACGCAACATTCAGAAAGCTAATCATCAAATGACTTTACAAGCTAACAAGTTCCAGGAACGTATCTTTGCAAGTAGTAGATTGATAAACACATAGAAAGGAGGATGACAGTGCTATGATAGTTGACTTGGGAAAATTTTGAATACTGATATTAACAAGGAGATCATACAAACACAAGTTTAATCTTTTTTATGGCATAGGATGATATGACAATATTTATAAGAGCAATCTCACACCTAAGGTTTTGCAATGAAATTTGGAGATAGAATATCATATAAAAGCTAGTGTTCATTGCTTTACTTGGTCCTCGTCAGCAGCACTGCTTGGTTTCCAGGTCATTCTATGATCCTATGTTGTTTTGGGAGAATAAACTCCGTTGTCTTTGAGTATAAAAACTTTCTTTTCTGGCTAAACTAACAAATTAATTTATGCATATGTGTGTATTATGTATTACTAGTAAATGTGCAGATGCAAAACATGTATGTGAAAAATCGGCATTTGAAAAATTTTGCAAAATTGATTTATTTCAAACTATTTGAATTATCAATTAATAAAACAAAATTGTCCACAAGATATGAAGAGGATGTATATATGCATGTTCGAGGAAAGAAAAATATTCCAAGATTGAATTTCATCTACTAACGTTTTTCATAGAATAGAAAATATTAATTTTTCAATAATTGAATTATACAAGAGAGATAATAGAGTTATTATTTTAAGGATTTGCCGTTGATTTAACCTTCGTAAAAAAACCAATAATTTGAGAAAGTTGAAAAAGAATTGTCATCGCTTAAAAATAAGGAAATGTAGAATAGATAATACTTCGTTAATTCTTCCTCGTATTATCGGACCTCGGCATTTCCGAAATATGACGCGATTGTTTTCGAAAAATCCCACGTTTACCGATACCCCTCTCTTCGTCACCGGCGCGCTCGTCCATCCCTGTTTAAGTCTCTCCTTAGCCTTTTTGGATTCGGCGATTCGATGGTTGACCCTCTTGCAGTTTCCGGGTGATCGATTGCTGGGTGAGTTCGAATTCTCCATTCGGCTGCAAATAATGTTGATTCCATTCGTTCTTTGATTTCTTGAATCTCTTGAGTTGATGGGATTGGTGTTTTGGTTAGCCGCGAAGGGAAAAACGTCCCCTTTTGCTTTTCTTCTTCCTCTGTTCGTTTCAATTCAAGGCAATCAGCTGTATCGTCGGTGAGCTTCACTTGCCGTGATCAGGCGGATACATGCACGCGGGGTAGCGGTAGAGCTAAAGCATTTTCCGGGATGCATCGTGATTATGTGAACAGAGGGTAGTTTCTAAGAAGCCATGAAATCCTTTGAATTTCTTCAAGAAAATGTCTGAGATTTGCTTTGGAGATATCTCCCAGATGCCTGCGTGTTCGAGATGTTCTTTTTAGTGACTTGAGACGACTAAGTCCAACTCGCTTCCTCTTGTAGAGGGTGCGGCACATTGTCTTTCCTGACCGGAATTTTTGGGCAGCTTAGGAAATTAATTCTGCCCAATTCGCTGCTGTGAATAATAAATTTGTCGGATTTCTGGAAATGTCGCTTTCCTGCAACTTTGCGTTGCAACTGCTGGTTTTCCATAGGGTTTTAGTTGCTGTGCCGTGGCATTTTAAACTGGAATGCGTCTTTCTTGCTTGAAGATAGTTCAAAATTGGGTTAAGCATAAGTTTGAGATGTCCTTTTATTCTTGATAGGAGTCTTGTGAGAATTATCCTGGTGAAGAGTAAAGATGGCTGGAGCTGCTCCGAATGCAGGGACTACGAGGCGGTTGCCAAGGTGGATGGTGGCGCCACCTGCGAAGGATCAAGCAAGGGAGTCTAGTTGTAAGGACAGTAGCACTGATCAAACAAACGAAGGAGTTTCACCTCAACAGACTAATTCAAAGAGTTTGACAACACAGCTGAAAAGGGCATCCTCGCTTCAGGAAAAGTATTCTTCGAAAGTCGTTGGATTTGGTATTGTGGAATGCGGTAGGAAGAGAAGGAAAAGAAAGGCGAGCGAACAAGAAGACGGTTCTGATGTCAGTAAACATGAAATTGTTGAGGATAAAAAGGAGTGCAGAAAGGGAAGGAGGAAAGCTCAAGATTCAGTTTTTAAAAAAAGAAGGAAAACAAAGAGTCTTGTTGCTGAAGGTGATGAGGAACATGCTACCGTTGCTAGTGATGACGATGTTGAACTTACTGTTGAAGATCTCATGAGCATTGCTGAAGAGGTAATTTTCTTCGTTTCTTCCCCCAAGAATTGCTCTTCTTTGCCCATGGTCTAGGATATTTTACAGTGTAGGAAGTTGCTAAACAAGTGAATTGGTCATGCTTCTTCTTTCCATTCTATTATTGCAAAGAATTGCATTCCAGACTGTCATATGTGCAGAATATAGGCTGCAGAATCAAGCATATTTTCTTGCAAAGGAGTCATTCAAGGACCTATACTTTTTTGTATGTTTGAATGCATAAAGAAAAATTGAGAGCATATCAGAAGATGAGACCCTTCTTCAGTGTTGTGCCTAATTAGCTCTGCATCTTTGGTTAGTTCAATAATGTCAGTTCTTTAGGGTCTTTATCCATGGGCCCTGGGCCTCTCGCAATCCTTTTAATGTTGGCTTTTCAAGTGATGTCTCCTTAACAAGTGAGGGCACAAACTCAAATTTAAATTCGTTGTAGTTCTCCTCATCTTCAGGGTCCACCAAAACATCTTCATCACCCTCGCAGGACCCATGAATCTTAGCCTCTCTCACTGCATTCCAACAGCATAAACTGCAATTCGATAAGAAACAGAAGAATTCTAAACATCATGTAATTGAATGAATGAAAGTTGGAAGGTTAATGAATGAATGCCTTTTTGCAGATCATTGCATCAAATAAGGATGTTGAGCAGCAAAGACAACACGTTGGAAGATTGGAGACACCAATGAGAGCCAATGTTCAACAATATTCTCTTGATGCCGGTGCTACTCATAATGAAATTCTCGATGATGCAAAGCACACTAAGAACGATTCAACTGGAGTTCCCACCGACAAAGAGACTGTTGTCAGTATCAAGAGAACAGGTGATCCTGCTCAGGATATGCTAGATCTCTTTCTGGGTCCCTGGCTGAGGAAGCCCGTAGAGGAAGAGAAAATGAGTCAATTTGTTGCAGATGAAGTGATTTTGATGCAGGATCAAAAGAAGCAAAGCCATAGCGTTGTTTCTGAAGAAGCTGCATCCCCATTGAAAAAGAAGAGCAGTCTCAAGGACAAAGTGGCAATGTTCTTCTAATGAGTTCTGAAGCTTCAGTGAAGTATTGGATTTTGTAAATCTAACCCCTCCGCTCTGGGGTTGCAAAGATCTCATGTGTACAGTAATTTGTATCCCGTGTTCAAGTATATATAGTGCTTTTGCAGAAAATGTATATATACTAGCATTGTGGGCTCCGGACACGAAATGAAAGCATTACACAAGAATGTAATTGAGTTATTTTACATGTTTAAAGAACGTGACGGTAAATTTTTGCCAGAAGCGCCACTTTTTTGAGTAAAACAATACAGTCTGGCATGTCACTGGAAAATTACGTCAACTGAAAAGGATTACAATGGATGATGGAGTGACCCATTTTAGTTATAAGATATGATAGCTGGAAGAACAATAAATGGAATCATACAGCTTGTTTACTCGTGTGTGTCAGCAATTGAGGAAGATGATAACAAAAATGACACTGTAGTAGGCAAACACTTGAGCCTTTATCAGGGAGCGAAGGGGTGATCATGTTTTTGTCACTTTCAAAGAATTAAGCAATGCTTAATCCCTGCGATCTCAATATCAATGGAAAAACTTGGCTGCACGAGCATCCACCCAGTCCTGTACACAATCAGCTCCTCTCACTTGCAGAGTGCCCTCCCATTGCTGTCAGCACAAGTAGTGAAGAAGACAATGGAACGTGCACAGATGAACAAAATTGCACACATGCATGCATAATCGCCATCCACTCTGCTCATAGGCTATATCTCCAGCCAAAGTGTCGTAAGAAAAACCAACTTTAATGTCCGCCCTGGGGTGCCCTAACTCCAACTGCCCAAAGGAGAAGCTTCATTCTTTGTGCTAACAGCATTGGCATGCGATGCATGTTTGGTCCGTCTGCAATTGCAAAAGCAGTATCCCATTAGATCCCTGTCCTTGAACCAATAACACGTAAAAAACTACTTGAACGACTCATTTATCAACCAACCTTGGAAAAGAATAATGTCATACTGAAGTCGCCAACAACTCTGAGGCTGTGCCTTCTATATTTGTTTAGAGTAGGAGAAGAGAAAGAATATATGTGAATGACACGTGGATGCATAATCGCTGTCCCACATGCTCATAGGTTATTTCTCTGGTCAAGGCATCGTAACAATAATCCACTTCAAAGTCTTCCTTGGCGTCGCCCAGACTCCAACCGCCGAAAGTAGAAGCTTCATTCTTTGTGCTAGCATCATTGGCATGTGACACATGTTTGCCTGGTCTGCAATTGCAAAACCAATATCCTGTTGGACTCCTGTCCTTGTACCAACTATATGTTAAAAACTACTTGAACGACTTGTATATCAACCAACCTTTGAAACAAAGAATATCGTACTGAAGTCGCCAACTTTCCAAGGCTGTTCCTTTTGTATTTGTCTAGAGTAGGTGAAGAGAAAGAATCGATGTGACTTGAGTGATTTGATCATTGAATGGGCTGCAGATGCAGAATCCTCAGTCATATGTACCCTAGGGGTTCCACAATTCCCAGACAGAGAAACTGGAGAGAGAGATGTATCTGATGTAGTTCCTTCATCAAATTTGCTACGGTCATGGCAAGACAAAAGTAGCTGAAACAAAAATACTTAGCATCTTCAGCATTAGAGTGACAAGATTTGCATTCAACATACATGCAATTCACCAGAACAGTGATCCCATCAACACTGGTCAAAAAATTTCTTGTCACAAAGAGAACAGGAGTGCATGGTACTAAATATAAGTCGTCGGAATTTGAGAAAAACGTGGTCGAAACCTGGTGTGGTGGGAAACCAAATATCGAGATAAAAAAATGAAATTAGCTACCTGTCGTGCCAAGTTGAATGGCGTTTTGTGATAGCCGCTGGAGCACAATCTTCTCTCTGAAGTTAGTGAGGTAGTAAGCATAAACAAACAAGTAAGATTCAAGCCATCATCTGCAGGAAGTAAACATGGGACATGTCTTACATAACTGGAAAAGAAACTTACTTGTACTCTACAATGAAGCCATGCTTCCACAAGAACAGCTTAAATAAATTTGCCCCATGTTAAACATCAGGTCAAATTATCTTCAATTTGGTATCATTTCCTGCTTCGACAACTCATATATTTAATCTTTCTCATGGCAGTCACCAATTCCTCTTGCCAATTGTTAGCATTTCTGTCCCAAGATGAAAACCCCCTGGAATTTAAATCAACCAAAAGTGTTTCAGCATTAACTGCACTACCCTTGGTAGAAATGGCATTTATT
The DNA here is from genome assembly GCA_014182725.1 of Eucalyptus brandiana. Classification (NCBI taxonomy): domain Eukaryota; kingdom Viridiplantae; phylum Streptophyta; class Magnoliopsida; order Myrtales; family Myrtaceae; genus Eucalyptus; species Eucalyptus brandiana. The sequence continues at coordinate 40,529,666 of CM024674.1, forward strand.
AGACTAGTGTATGTCGTACAGTTTGGTAGGAGACCCTGATTTTTCATCTCCTCATATAACTCGACTGCAGAAATCACATCACCACCAGCACAGAGGCCTTTAATAAGAACATTGTAGGTGACAACATCCAGCCTTATGCCAGAGTGTTCCATGATACTCCTTAACTTCAAGGCCCCTTCAATATCGAAATTTTCACATGACATATGCATCAGAGTAGTGAAGGTAGCAGGAGTAGGGATGAGACGCATCCCAATCATGTGATGAAGGACTAGCTTTGCTTCCTCAAACTTCCCACAGCGCGCAAGTCCTCTAACTATTGCACTTTCGGCAACGTCAGGAGTAACAACACCAAGTTCCTTCATCTCATCCTTTAACTTGAATGCTGCTCGTACATTCCCTGCTTTACACATGCCACTAACTAGACGTATATATTGCTTGTAAGAAGGAAAATACCCCTTTTTCAGCATTTCATGCATAATAGTGCAGGAAGCATTAAAATCTGACTTCTTGTGCAGACCATTGACAATGGATCGGTACGTATCAAGGTCATCATACCCAAGAATAATCATCACATCAAACATATCAAGTGCCAATCCCATCTGACCACGTTCACAGCACTTGCTTATAAGCATATTGAACATAAGTCGATCAGGTATGATGCCCTCGACTATCATCTTTTTCAAAACTTTAATTCCAATTTCCAGAAGACCTGACTTGCAAAGACCAAGAATCAGAGAATGCCATGTCCATTTGTCAGGCTTAAAACCTTTATCGGTGATAAATTTGTGTATTCTAAGGCACATCCCCAGTTCCCTTTTCTTTGAGTACCCATGCAAGAGAATATTGTACGTGGCCAAATTTGGAGATAGATTGTTTCTCCTCATCATTGAAACACAATCAATTGCCTTCTCCATTTTTCCCATCCTTGAATATCCATCTAACATCACATTGAAAACAATTGTGTCAAGGTGGAAACCACTTTTTAACATCTCTTCGTAGTAATAGGAAGCCATTTTTCCTTGCCCTTCCTTGAAAAGAGCATCAATTAGGCACGTATACAAGACCATATATGGGAGAGAAATTCCCAATCTAACTGCTGACTGAAGTAGAATAATGGCAGCAACTATCCTGCCCTTCCTGCAAAAACCAGCAATAAGACTTGAATATGTGTGATTGTCGGGCAGCACACCATTCTTCACCATTCCATGATAAAGAGCCAATGCTTCCTGAAGATTTCCACCTTCACACAACTCTTGTATCAATGAGTTGTAGACTAGAGTATCTGCAGAAGATGGTATAAGTGCGACTTTAATAAGAAGTTTCTTCGCTTCTTCCACATGTCCTGCTTTGCACAGTCCTTTGACGAGACTCGCATAAGTAAAAGGGCTTGGAGGATATCCTGATTTGATCATTTCATCACAAAATGAAAACGCTTTCATCCAATGTCCCTTCGTTGCATGTCCATTGATCAGACAATCGAAAGACACAGAATCGGGATCTAGACCGATGCGTTGCATATGCTGCATGAAGCACTCTGCCTCTTCCATTTTTCCACTTCTGCAAAGAGAAGCAATTAGGGTAGCACATGTTAAATGGTCTGCTTCGTAGCCACAACAGTTCATTACTGCATACAGTCTCAATCCCTCCATGACATTTCCTTGTTTGCAAAAATAGTGTATAAGTGTTTGAAAAATGACACTATTTGGTAGAATCTTTGATCTGTACATCTTTGAGATGATCTCCTTTGCAATCTTTATTTTCCCAACCTGGCATAATCCACTCACGAGCGCTGAATACGTAAGTAAATCAGGGATTAAACCATCTCTTAGCATCTCCTCAAACAATTCAATAGCTTCAGCAAGCAATCCTTTCCTGCAAAATCCATCAATCAACATAGTATATGGAATCTGATCAACAATAATGCCATTCCTTCTCATCTGACCAAGACAACTCTTTGCCATACTGAATTGTGCGTGCTTGGATAAACCATTCAAAAGAGCCCCATAACAAGTTTCATTAGGTGTCAACCCTTCTTTTTCCATCTTCATCAGAACATTCATTGCTTCTTGAAATTTTTCTTCTTGGCATAGCCCATCAATCAAAGCAGTGTAAGTAATACAATTAGGAGAAAGATTAGAACTGGACATTTCATCCAGAATACGAGTAGCAATTGCGGTCTTCCCCTCCCTGACAAACCCATGGATAAGAGTATTGTAAGTGACAGCATTAGGGTCTATCAACATCTTCCTCATCTTTTTCAATAGTAAATAGCCCTTTGAACTCATATTTTTCCTACACAAACCATCGATAAGTATGTTAAATGTGAAGACATCTGCTTTAATACCCTTGCCATCCATATATTCAATAAGCTGAAGAGCCATTCTATGCATTCCCTTTTTGCAATACCAATTGAGGAGAGTGTTGTAAGTAACAATGGTAGGGTGACAACCACTTTCTTCCATCTTTCTCAATAGCAAACCGGCTTTCTTTAGCTTGCCCTCTGCACACAGCTCATTGATCAAGATATTGAAAGTTGCAACATCAGGACGAATTCCATTCTCAAGCATATCACTGAAGAATGACCATACTGAACCAGCTGCTTGGTCCTTTGCCGTTGCAGCCAAGACCTTATTGCAAGTACCAACTGAAGGCTTAAATCCCCTACAAATAATCAAATAGAAGATCTGCAGAGCATCTCCAATCATTCCCTCTCCAAGATAAACCCTCATGAGAATGTCAAAAACTGAAGGATTAGAGTTACAAAGAGGATACGTGTCCATTAAGGCAACAAATACCGAGCGTGGACCCTGACCCATCTGCGTTAACTGTCTCAAAATCGATTTTGCAGAGTCATGCATCCTAGCTCTGACAAGTATATGAGCCGTTACAGACAAAATATGAGTGAGATGGGCAAACTCCAGGCCAGGTTGTTTCATGACCCAGTTGAGGAACCTCAGAGCCAGCCTCCCATGAACCGGTCTCAGCGCGGCCAACCTATATCCCATGTAGTTCAACGATTCCCAGCGGTCTATAGTTAGAAAAGTGTATATACTCCCCTCCATATCTCTCCCTGATATTTCAATTTCCAGTGAGAAAACAATTAGTCACACACCCCGAGTCCATGCACAAAATGACAGCAAACCAGTGAACTCACCGAAAGCCGATATTTTGCTCAGGTCCCTGTTCTTGCCATTGTGAGCCCATCTCCTTGGTATACATCCAGAGACCTCCGGGAAAGGACGTGCTCTGAACGTCGCTCCGTTAGCGAGTGACCCGGAGAACCTTTTGGCAGTTGAACAGCGCAGGCTCAGAGGCGATGGCATCGGTAAGCTAGAACTGGAGCACGAGCACTACCATCTTCGGACAAGGTTCTAAATTGACGCCAGCAACGGACTAGCACGGCTACCCTGCAATACACAAAAACGACCGCTTAGCGCGAAACCCGAAAGGGAAACCATGCACAGCCCGGAAGCACCCGGAAGGCTCATTGAGGCATTTCGTCAAACACGCGGTGGGAATTCCAGACCTGCGCGAGGCACCAACTACAACACAGGAGAGAGAGAGAGAGAGAGAGAGAGAGAGAGAGAACTAGCTCACTCTGTTCCAGGATGCAGCATATGACCATTTGTAAAGATTGCATCTTTATAATTTCCACAATAAGTATTTTCAATGGGTAAAACGGATGAGACATTCTAATCTATTTCAAAATTATAAATGGACATTAAAATGGAAATTGAGTCTAAAATGAAATTACTTGGCCCTTATATTGAATTTCGAATTGTGTCATAAATTAGAAGGTGACTGAATTGTTTAGTTCAATAGATGAAGATTATATATTTAAGTATTCTAAGTCTTGTCGATTTGGTATTTTAAGAGCACAAGAATTCTGGTGAGAATGGGTGGTACTTTGGACCCGTCAACCAATGTCCAGTGCAACATTCCTCAATCCATTCGAACTTAAAGAACCTCGTTTAGTTGTTTAATTCGGGCTCAACTTGAAATCCAATAAAAACTCTGTAAATACATTCATCCCCTCATTCTCGATTTTGTGACTATAATTCATGCTCAAATCTTGTCTTTATTCAATTTTTTTGAAAAAGAGTAGTGGATAATAGTCACTTTTGCCATGCCTCAAATGTATCGAATATAATGTACTACATTCTCGCTTGCCGTTGTAAAATATAATTGTCTCATTAGTAATCTTGTGACTATAATCTATGCTCAAATCTTATCTTTTATATATATATTTTGGTAAAGGTAAGAATTTATATATAGCTTTAACCAAATATACAAAAAAACCAGCGCCAAAATATTCACTCACAATGACAACAAGTCAGAATGAGTAAAAGAGAGCCGATGCAAAAGGAGGACATCCAAAAAGAACAAGAAGCCAAGAAACAAACTAAGAACCAAAACAAGAGACAAGCAAAAGGCCAAACGGCACTACACAAGAGGACTGAAGACGGAAGAGTCAAAACCTCAACATCATTGGAGCCTCCTATTTCTTGAGTTATCCACCACATTTATGAAGGTAAGCGCCTTGTCATTGACCACTTTGATGAGATGATTCTTTAAAGCTAACAACTCCAAGGTCTCCCCTTGAAAGATAATGTTATTGCGCTTCTTCCAAACTAAGTGACACATGTCACCAAAAGAAAACCTGGCTATGCAATGGGAAAAATCCTTTCAAGGAAGAAATTTCAGAACCCATAAGAGGTTTTCCGATCAAGATCTGTTTTTCCACGGCAGGTTACATCTTGTGGCCCAAAAAAAATGCAAGACTAGCCGAGATGTGGCAATCAAAGAACAAGTGATCAACAAAATCGGGTCCGACATTACAAAAAGCACAAAGCCCATTACTTATTCTACCATAAGAAAGAAGAAGAACCTAGGTGGGAAGGCGATTCCGAATAATAAGCCAAATGATGAATTGGCATCTCGGAGCAATCGAATTGTTCCAAATGAGTGAGGCCCAAGGACACAATCCTTCTTCCTCTTAATAATATCCCACGCTGAGGCTACCGTGAAAGCATCGGATGAACTCCCAAGCCAGGTAAACCTATATGGGGTTTAAGAAAGGGAATATTGTCATCGCACCTTAGATATAATAATGTACAATATTATCACATGCCGTTATTATTAAGTATGACAAAATCATAACATGTTGTACGATTGATTTACAACATCATTGCAAATCATGACAATCAATCGATACTATAATGTACCTTAGAATTTCCGAAAGACCAATATGAGGAGAGATTTTACGAAGTCCCCAAAAAGCAAAAACAGAGGGGAGACAAATGAAAATAAAATGGACTAAGTTGCAAAATTCCTGTACTTAGCCAAATTGGAGAAGAGAGGTGTTTTGGGTATTAGAACATAAGCAGAGAGGAGAGGAGAGCTCAGATATCTAGAGAGAGAGAGAGAGAGACAGAGAGGCTGGAGCTCCGTTGCTTAAACCTCGTACCTCGAATCGCACTGTCCGGACCGCATTCTGTACGCATCTCTCCTCCCTCCTCTTCCCTTCCCTTCCCTTCTTCCGATTGTGTGTGGGTTCTCGGCCGTCCGGAGCTCGCCGCGAGTGGAGGTTAGGGTTTGCGTCGCTTCCCGCCGGCGAAAAATCCTCTCTTTCGAATTCGCGCGATTGACGCCATTTTCGTTGCTTGCCGTCGTTGATTGAAATCGGGCCGAGGCCAATTCTAGATGGGCTTGTTCTGTTTCTCGAGTGCGGTTCCAAATTGCGCGTCAGGACGAGTGAATTTCAGCTGCTTCTGGGTGAATGCCGGAGGAGGGGGTTCCGCATGTTGATTTAGGTGGGATTTATCCGATCTGTTTGATTGAGCACGGTTGTTCTCTCGGTATTTTTTGTCAGGTCTGGGGTCTTGCGCTGTTCAATCTGCTTGGGAGAGAGTCCGGGGCGCGATGACGGGTACCTATCTAGGGAAAGGTCCTCCTTCGAACGGGACTGTCTATGTGTGTAATTTGCCGGAGGGAACCGATGAGAACATGCTGGCCGAACACTTTGGAACTATTGGGTTGCTTAAGGTATGGATGGAGGCTCATGGGCTACTTTATCGTCTGAATGTGAATTCAAGTTGTCTTTCGTTCGGTGGCTAGAATTTACTGTAACTTTTAGGGTTCGTTCCCGTAGTATAATTAACGGAAAAGATAGCTCTTTTATGTTTTGTTTTATCTCCGTTGTTCATTTTCCTGTTCGCCTTTGTGCCCCATGCTTCGTAGAAAGACAAGCGTACGGGTCGTCCAAAGATTTGGCTCTACAGAGACAAGGAGACGAATGAGCCAAAGGGAGATGCTACTGTTACATATGAGGATCCTCATGCCGCATCCGCTGCTGTTGAGTGGTTCAACAACAAGGACTTCCATGGAAGTATCATCGAAGTTCAAATGGCAGATACTAAAAGCAAAGATGGCAATGATGCTGGTAATTTTGTTGACACGGAGGACATCGCCAAGGATGCAAATGATGATGTGGGAGCGGGTAGAGGTCGGGGAGATGTTCCTGGGAAGGCATGGAAACAAGAGGGAGATTGGTTGTGCCCGAATACAAGGTCTGTGATGTGACATTGGTGAGCAACCCTTGCTTTTTGAACCGTTTTGCTGTTTCTTTTATGTGTATGATCAGGTTGGAATGGAAAAGCTCCTAATATTTCGTTCTGCTAGCAGCTGTTCCAATGTAAATTTTGCATTTCGTGGTGTCTGCAACCGATGTGGAAGTGCACGGCCTGCTGGTGCCTCAGGTGGTGCTTCACGGGGCGCAGGTCGTGGAAAAGGGCGCAGTGGCAATGATTCCGCGGGCACTGGTCGTCCAGTTGGTGCTCCCACTGGACTTTTTGGTCCAAATGATTGGTCCTGTCCAATGTAAGATCACATCATATGCGTAAGTTTCCACTTAATTTCAGTTCTTATATTTAGTGAGCTTTTTTATATCTGCCATAGGACATAAGCTTTGTCTCGCAGCTTAGTCCTATGCTTGAACTCTTTTCTCATACTAACCAGAAAAGTTTCACTGAGTGACAGACTAGGTGGAGAGAGAAAATGAATCCAGTGGTTAGTAGTACTTTTGGGTTGATAGGGAGGAAGCTGGAAAAGTTATTGGATTTGCCCTGCCATGTTAGTATAGCTTGGTAGCTTTGAGCTTTTTAAAGTTAACTATTAGCCACCCGCACATCTAAAAAATGGGTGTGATTCTCTAAAGTCTGCTAGATAAATAGGCATTGGCAGGATTTCTAATGGCAGTCAATCACGTGTAACATTGGAGTGTAACATGGATTTTACTGGAACTGGATGTCTCTGATCAGTTGTGGATATGACAGTTGAAATTTTTCTTTTTCCAAATAATTTCATGCTAAAATAAACATAGATAATATTTCTCTGTATTTCATTTGCAAATAATTGAAATAGTATGTGGTGAAGCTGACAGCCAGCCTGTTCATCCATTCATTTGTCTCATTATGCCTTTGCCGAAATGTGCTCTTAGAGTCCTACAGTAATACGTGGAACAATTTAAATTGGTACATACTGATTTTTGTTTTCAGATCTAATGAGCTGATATAGTAGGTGCTGCATTTTATTTCAAATCTGGTATATTAAAATAACTGTTTTAATACACTATGCAGTGGCATGTGCCTCACTATATTTCTCCCTTCCTTTTCTTTTGCCAGGTGTGGCAATATAAACTGGGCAAAGCGTACAAAATGCAACATTTGTAACACCAATAAACCTGGTCATAACGAGGGCGGTGTAAGGTACCTGAGAGTGATCTTTTGGATTTGTGAAACTATCTATAATTCTACTGATAGATTAGGTATTTGAAGCCAAAGCATTCGTTTAAGGGCTATAATATTTCCTGAGTGATCCTTTGTGCATTCTAGAGAGCTGCTTGTGCAATGATAGATGCCCCTTTGTTTAAATAAATGTTTAAGAGCTTTTAGGAACGAGGAGTTTTCTTGTGCTGCCATTTGGTTGAATGTGTACATGTATATTGGAGTGCTTACCGTGTGTATACATTACATGAACTGGGACTAATTAGCATGATGATTAACTGTCGCAGAATATGAGAGAGCACAACAGAGAGAATATATTAAATTTTCTGTCCCAATCATATGTTTTGGAAAAGAAATGTCAAAATTTTTGTCTTTTTAACAAAATTCTTGGAAGATTAATTATCCGGATGGCTTTTGATAGGAAAAAAAGAAACTGCACTTCCAATATTAGACCTATGAACACCATTGGATAGATAGACCATTCTTTTAATCTTGGCTTTTGTTGTCAAGTCTCCCTTCCTCCCTCCCTCTCTGGGTGATGAAAGTGCATCGAAGCACTTGTAGAATTTGAAACTTGGAAAATCATTCTTGTGGTTTCTCTTGTAGTATTGCTTTCACATTGCCGTTGTTTTTTGGTATTTATATATAGAGGTGGACGTGGGGGAGGTTACAAGGAACTTGATGAAGAGGAACTCGAGGAAACGAAGCGAAGGCGGAAGGAGGCCGAAGAGGTGATACTCATTTCAAGTCTCTTTAGTAGAAATTGCCTAGAACAGTGCTGTCAAGTCTCTTTAGTAGAAATTGCCTAGAACAGTGCTGAAAAAGGACTATGTTTAAATTAATATCAGGATGATGGTGAGATGTATGATGAGTTTGGCAATCTCAAGAAGAAGTTTCGTGCTAAAACACAACAAGCTGAAGCTGCACAAGGGATTCCCGGTGCTGGGCGTGCAGGATGGGAGGTCGAAGAGCTAGGTGATTCTTCACTTGAATGGTCCTTAACTTTAGGAATGCCTGATGTGCATCTGTTCTGCTGTTTTCTTTAAAAGAATACCTTATATGCATGTTGCAGGTAGATCAAGACTCCCTGTAACCAAATGAACTACCCTTCTTTTAATTGTTCGCTGGTCATATTCGTTATTTCTTGTAACTGATTTATATGTTCCCCATCATGGTTCCAGTTTCTTCTTGTCCTTCCCTTTTACTCTTTCCTTTGTTTGTTTGGCCTTTATATTTAAATTGAATCTTTTGCAGGGGAGCTTTAGCAGCCTATTGTCTTTTGTAATCACCACATAGCTCCCTGAAATGTTGAGATGCTAGGTTAACTGATGAGGATCAAATCATTAAACATGAAGTCCCCTGTTCATTTGTAATTTGGGCATATTCTCTCTTTTCTTCTTTAAAGTTAAATGTGAAATGTTATGTTGCAGGTGCGGCTGATAGAGATAGACGAGAAAGGAGCAGAGATAGAGGAAGGGAATGGGATGATCGGGACAGTGGCAAGAACAGAGAACGTGATCATCATAGGGACAGACTGCGTAGCCGTAGCAGAGAGAGGGATCGAGGAAGAGATAGAGACTATGATAACTACGATAGAGAGAGAGAATATGGGCGGGACAGGGATCGCGACAGGGATCGAGGCAGATACCGCTACTGAGTGCAGAAGTGACAGTTTCCCGGCATTTTTTATGCTAGAGCATTAGTTGCTTGACTGAGTCTCATTTCAAACTCCAGAACCTAAATTAGCTGGATCGCCTTTTTTGCCTTTCCTCTTTATTTAATTTCCAAAGGGTCATTTTATAGGAAGATGCGACTCTTAACTCCACCACTAGGGAGGAAGTCTGTTCGCAAACTATTCTACAATTCGTTCTTCTCCAATTCAGGTATTCACTTGTTCGGTTATGTCATGAAACTTAGGTCGCTTGGTTTTGAACGGCAACCTGCCTTCTTTATCTCAAATTCTTTGCTTAGTCCTTGAGCATAGCATGTTTGCCGTTGCTGTCCATCCCTCAATCTTCATTCATCTTGCGATGCACAACTTCGCGATCCGCGCTTTGTTGCCTTGGCGCTTTGATGTTTGTGAATCACGTGTCCGATCACCTGACCCAACAAAGAAACTCGGGCTTCATGTTTTGGCAACTTATGGAGGGGAGAGTAAATGAAAGGAAATTGCAATTTCTCTCATTTGTTTGGATTTGCAATAAATATTCATAGAAGGGAAATGATAATGAAGTAAAATAAGTTTAGTATGACCTGCACTTTGTGGGTTGAACCACTTGTTACCGCACCTTTTGGAAAAGAAATGACTAACTATATATATTACCGATATTGACTTTCCATTGCGAAAAGGTTTCTATTATGCACAAATGCTGAATTTTTTCCCGAAAGTATACTGAGTCTCTCGAAAGTTTATCTTTCACATGCGTACCATTAACAGTAGAAAAAAGTATGGATCTTTCTCGTGGCCCGGCTCGAGTGGCGCATGCATTTAGCGACAAGGAACCAACTGGAATCCAGAGCAGAAAAAATTCACTTTGAAAATTGCACAATTGCTTATTCCTACACAGGTGAAGAAGATTTGTCGGGTCATACAACTTTAGAACTACAATGCCTACTCTGTCCCCCAAAGCTCGTTTCCATAATTCGATGATATGTGATGCTAAAGAAAGAACAATATAAAGCTCTCGTTCTTGACTCGCTAATCTATTTTTAACCCAAATAGCCTACTAATAAACACTAGGGGTCAAAACACCTAAAAGCGGGGTGTTGACTAATCCCAGTAATAGTTAGATTATAAGCTATAAGCTAAGGGGAGAGGGAACCCCAATGTGTACAAAAATTAGGAGGTTCACTCTACAATGTCAATGGAAAATGTCGTTAAAGCACAGTTGATCTCTCACCGTAAGGAAGCTATCTCCGATCATGAGCTCTCCTCGATCCATTTGGTAACCCGCCAGCATTAGCAGCACTCTGACCTTCTGCGTCCATGTTTTTCTCCTCGTCATTCCACGACTTCTGCTTTCAATGCAGAAAAGAGAAGCTATCTCTGATCATGAGCTCTCCTCGATCCAGTTGGTATCCTGCCAGCATTAGCAGCACTTCGACCTTTGGCGTCTGCGTTTTTCTCTTCTCTGTCATCGTCACCTGACTTCTGCTTTCGCTGCAGCTCCTCCACATACCGTCGCCACAATGCTTCTCTCTCTTTTCTTGGCATCTTGTTGTACCTTGGGTCGGGCTTTAGAAGCCGCTTAGCTGTTGACCACGAGTTAACCATTGTTTTCCCATCTTCCATTTCCCGTGAAGCTGCCTCCAAAGTAATAACTTCTGAGAGGAGAGCTCTGAACTCGTTCGAACATCGCTGTGATAAAAAAAAAGTTGCCGAAGGAAATGAAAATCAGCTCATGCATATCAAGTATCGAAGGACTTCCTGGTCAAATAAGTGCAGTATGACCGAGAAACATTTCTAGTGGCCGGACCTAACAATGGCAGCCTCAATGTCGACCAACTCCAAATCGTAAATGGTGACTAGTCTTATCAACACAGGTCCCAAGGGAGTTCAGCAATTTGGTTTTAGTGTGTAAACAAGCTAGAACATAAAAAAATTTCCCCCTCTCGATTGTTAAAAATCTCCATAACTAACCATCTAATTGCACCTGCCTTTATTCACAAATTCTTTCCATTTTTGTTTCGTGTAGGTAATATTTCTGCCCCTCAGGTCATTAGTTTTTGTCACCTCTTGATAAGTACTGGATATACTTCTAGCAGACTCCAACGATGCATATGAGATTTCCGAACGATCATTGACAGACAAAGCCAATACATTTCCGCCGGAAGCTATCATGGTTCTCAAACGTATCATATCTGCATCAAGTCTGACTTTCAAGTTCAGAACCCTGCCCCTGGATCAGGAAGTTGGACTTGGGGTATGGTGGCTACCATAGGGTCACAACGTAGGGTAGGTGAAAAGATGCATCACGTTGTTAGCCATTGCAGGATATAGGATGGAGGGTCAAACTTAATTGCTACTAAAAAATTATACAAAAGAGAATTGCAAAATTACCTCGTACAGAAGCTTGCTGTGCTCCCTGAAGAGTTTCTCCGTGTCAGCTGCATCCAAATCAGGATTACTCGCACGTCCTTGAGGATCTTTGTCAAGTTTAACTTTTGACTCTGTCCAGGAAGCCTATTTACATGATCAGAACACAACAGAAGTTAATAACAAATCACAAATTTATGTAGTTTTCCTAGACGCAGCTACATCTTAATCCTAATAGGAAGAGTGAGATGCGTAATACCCCTTGTTAATAACAAGCAAACAGGAAGAAAGAGGCACGAATCCCAGATGCAAGTAATGAGCATAACTGCCTACCTGCTAGCTTGAGTTGGGCAAGCATGGAAACCTGCCGTCAACTCTCTCTCTCTCTCCCCCTCCCCCTTCTCCATAACTATGCACACAGTTGTTCTAGGTAGCAGCCATTATGCAACTATGCGAGACTGCCATTTATACATATGGAAAGGCCAAGGAGTTCGGTTAAAGAGTTGAAGTTCACTGCATTAAGTAGAATTACATCCACAGACTAAGCAAATAAGTTAGGACTGAATTATACTCGTGCAATTCCTCAAAGGAAGAGATGCTATTTTGCTCATACATCAGTATGCGTAATCATTGATCATATTGTTAAATGTTAAGTGTGAGGCCACGCACACAAATATGGCAGATCATATAACTAAGACTTTCTCAGCAAAGATGCATCAAGTCCTAGGCTAATACAACAAAAATTAAGTGGACGTCTGATATTAACAGAGCTTTCATCCATTCATGGTTAAAGTTCCAACCCACCAAGCACACATGAAGGTCTAAAGCAATTCCTCCTTAATAACTAATGGCTGAAGTATTAAAGTGTTCACAGCCACAGGTTCAGGCCCCACATTTGTCAACCCCATTATACCCACAGAAACGTGTCATCAATTTCTCTTAAGAAAAAGAAAGGCCTTATCCCGTTTCAAGTTGACTTTTCTCAACGCTTATGATGTGTAGATGGCCAAGACATCCAGTCATCACTATTGAAGGGAACTAATAGTAATTACCAACCTGAGGGTCCTTGATTGTTTCAACAAGCAATGCTTGAAAAGATGCAATTGCCTCTTTCCTGCGTATTTTCACTCGTACCCTCTCCATTTCTTGTTCTTCTCTTTCCTTCCGTTTTCGCAATTCTCTTTCCCTTTCCTTCAGCTTCTCCTGCAAAGAAGAATAGACCAAAAAGCTTAAACCTTGATGTACATATATTTGAGGCACCAATGTCTCAAGCAAACATGAGAATACAAGCATGCACACAATTCAGGAGAGAGAGCTGTTAAAAGACCACTAACAACTAAGTTTTCTCCCTACAAGAATTCCCACATTGCAATCTCTCTTTTTGACATGTAAAATAAATTGAATTAGAGGAGCACCAAGGAGTTGCCACCCTGTGTATAAAACAAGCTAAAACGATAGGCTCAAATACATGACCTTTATTCTATTATGTTAACAAGCATTTCTAAGAAGAAGAAGAAGCAACTACAATGATTATCGATCATTTGCAGATCAACCACAAAGGGGAGAGTAGCCTAATGGTTTCTTTTTCGTTTGATCCCTCTTTAGTTACAATGTACTGAAATAGGACTTCATCACTTTTTCTTCCTTACAAATGACATTCTCTGAGCATTTACACTATCAACTGTCATTCCTTATTTGGCAAAGTCTATTTTCCAGGATTTTAGCCTCGGTTAGAAATTCACAATGGTCGATGATATAAGTGTAACCAGTAGTCCATAATGCTAAATGTTGTCAGAACGTAGGAAATCAATCAGAAAATCCCCTGCACTCTTTAAAAAGAAAAGTGAACATCTAGCAATGCAAGATTTAGAGAGTATATCCTGAAAAAAAAAAAAAAAAAAAAAAAAATTGCATTCAGAGAGAGAGAGAGAGAGAAAGAGGTCCTTCTAAAATAACATAAGAATATATACCTGCTCTTCCCTCTTAGCTTTTGCCTCCTTTTCTTCTCTGTCCTCCACAGCCTTCAATTCAGCTATATACTCATTGAACAAGGCCTCCCTGTCTTCATGCTTCACTGACTTGTATCTTGGGTCATCCCTGAGACTATCCTTTACCTTCAACAAGAAAGAAAAGTACATACAAATTTTAATTTTATGCATAAATTTAAGAAGCTGCAAGATTAATAGTTATGTACTGACATCATTACACCAACTACTGCATGCTTCTTGACATTTTACAAACCATGAAGAGACGCTCATTGATTATGCAGCTACATTATTACCTCAGGTATTGTCCAGTTCTAACTTCAGTTAAGAAAAAAGTAAAAAAGTAAAAAATAATAAAATTAAAATAAATGCAATTAGCCCACTGAATAATTTCCTTTTTTTTTTTCTTTCAGAATAGTGAAGAAATGAATATAATACAAGGACAAAGCATTTTCAGAAATAAAACAGAGCTTAGTCAAAGGCCACCCAGAAAAGAGAAGGATCATGTGATGTGGATTATTGTTAGTAGCAAGGTGCATAATTCACGCAGGATGGGCATCTTTATTCTTTACATATTTGTTCCAGCCCCATAAAAAACGTGAAGAAAAAATAACATGCATGTAGCCACTGATAACTCCGCAGGTCATTTATCTCAAGTCTGCAAGTCTAAGTAAGTTCAGGGAAGAATCTTCAACTGGAAAGATGTAAAGTGAAGTGTTGGCTCTACCCTGGACCAACGGGAATTGACAGTTATATCTCCTCTATCTCGAAGCAAGGATTTAAAACTAGAAGTGGCAGCAGCACGCATTGCTTGAGCCCTTTCTTCAGCAGCCTTTTTTAAAGGGAGGACCCTACAAGTCAAGCAGAAACTTTTTGCAATCAGATATCATATATATGAGACAAAAAATAAGGAACATTTATTTTGCAAACGAGAAAGCTTGGAGGGCTAAAGAACACACCAAAGGAATCTGAGAATCTGGTCACTAGCCTAGTACTTGCTGACTCATTTGGCTTTCAATGGTTATCATAAAAGTGACTTGCTCTCTAAAAAACAGTACAACATGAAGCATAAGAATAACTGTCAAAGGAAATTATATGTTAATCCAATATCTCACAGACTCAATATTAAAAACTATAACACCATAATCTCTCAAACATCTGAACAGACAAAACTGGCAACTTTCGCACAAATGTATTAGCAGCCGTCATTAACTTAGTTTTGTTACAAGAATGATAAAGCATTCTTTGACTACAACGATGGACACAATTACAAAGAAGAGAAAAGAAAAACTGTAATAAACCTTATGAGAGAATGCTCTAACTGTACAATTTGTATCTTTGCTCTTATGAGTATCCATAGCCCAAAAGTGTCTTAATGACCACAACCAGATGTATTTGACGACTGACTGATACCAACAAGCTACGTTTTCAGACTCGGGACACAAGCAATCCTTAGGAATAGAAGTTTTCCTCCAGACCAACTTATCAAGAAGAGACCGAGAAACATGAAAACAGCTACCGGTGAACAAAATATCAAGTTAATAAAACAGTGCAGAGAAGGAAAAGACCTTAACAAAGACCAAATGGTTTTCTACTTCCAGGCTTGTTCTATTCTCCATTCATTTGGCTTTGCCAATAAATTGACTTCTAAAATTGATGAACATGGGACCGCTAAAGTAGCTACTTATTCATGAAAGAGGCATCTTCCAGAGTGAAATATCTAGAACAAGAAACTGTAGCCTGAACAAGTTATCAGTAACCATCTTAAATTTCTCTAAATGAGCATAAATGATTAAAAATGATAACTGCTTCTGATTGGCCCTATATTCTCTACATGTTCAGTGTGTTGAAGATGAAATATCTCACTGAATTGTGCTATGTGACAGACTGAACTGGCACCTCCCTTGGAATACGGTTATTGACTTAACCATAAAGTGTTTGGAGTTGTTCAAGCATGATTATTGTTTGGAGTTGTTCAAGCAAGATCATAAATAATCATGCAGACCAGACAATACATCAACTGTACATTTTTGAACGCTCAATCAGAATATTTGCCACTAAGCAACTTCTACCTGCAGTAAGTTAATTTTGCAGTATCATCAATGACACAAGGCCAATCTTTTAACTGAATCAATAACCATGACATAAGTAGATGGTTCATAAGAAGATAAATGGAGATCGAGTGACCAGCATCCAAAAAAATAGTGACTTGCAAAGAAAAGCATATTCTCGCGTTGATGAGAACCTAAGGTACCTTTCATTCAATAAATTCTCTCGATCTTTCCGATCCAAGGCCTCAAACCGTGGATCGTTGCCCCATTTCTTTCTAAAAGTGTAATAGTCAGTTGTGTGATCAATATCCTGCACGATAAAAATGTTAAGCAGTTAACACAACCCACAGAACCAAAATGATGAATAAACCACCGTTTGAAGGTATATATGGAACCTGTGATGCCTCCTCCAGTAGCTGTTTAAATCGCTCTATAGCAGCCTTCTGTGCTGCACGCTTTTCCTTGCGCTCCTCCTCAGCACGTGTCTTCACATAGTGTTCGAATAATGATCTTCTAGCAGAGTAACTCGGTATAGCCTGCAACATGAATTCCATCAACAATTAAAGTGAGAAATGAATGAGTGAGTGCAATCATGAGCCTTTTCAAAAAGATAAAGAGATAAATATGCCAATAAACATTGAGCATGCCATATTGCCAGTTGATGTGTCAGATTCTTCAAGCATAAACATAACATGATGGCTAATAATTATGTGCATAAAAGCCCAAGTAGGATACTTACTCCTCTAAATAATTATAATTGCTGTAATTCGGTCATAAAAAACCCCTAGATTTTACTTGGAAATTAATCATAATCACGACAACAAACCTTAAAACGTTGATCAAATACGATCTTTGGAAGTTCCTTCTCCCACTTTGAGAATGGAGCTATACCTCGTTCCTTAAGCATCTCCTGCAAATTGGCAAGCCCAAATTAATATCTCTTATAGGCATGTTTAGATTACTTCATAAAGGAGGAAATCGTGCACTTCGTGCAAGCAAGCAAGCAGTGAAACTGCAAGAGTTTTAAGTGGCTTCTGCCTTTTATTGCAAATCAACATCGGTCATTAAAAGCTTAAGCCAAGCAAAAGCCTGAAGCCAGCTTCCTTCCCATCATCTATGCTTCAGAATAAAATTCCAAGTCACCATTAGAATACAAAATGCAGTATTAAAGACTCTTAGTTTCATTAAGAAACATGTTAGTGACAAATTTGTCTAAGATCTGATAGATGTCAGTTGTACATGATATTGTTTGGGGTAGCACCCCAATGCTATCTTCCCATAAATAGGTGTCATGCGTGACATAAAAGATCACAGTACATGATCTTAAAGATAATGCACATTAAAGTTGGTCTATCCTCCTTCCGGATCAAACTAAACGATGCTCATCTAAATCAAACTATCAATGAAAAAAGTCCAAATTATGTAGCCCTTATGCTTCTACAATACAAAGATTTGGAAAGCAGTTTCCTACCACTCAAGATGCTAACTTTTGATTGAATTGGGCCGGAATATCCTATTCTTCTTGAATACCCTGATTGAGCACTAAACAATTTCCTGCTGCTACCATATAGTATTCATCTCTACTTAGTGATAAATACATCCATGCTTTTTTATTTTTTTTATTTTGATCTCTCGAAGAATTCATGAAATGGGCTTTCTAGAGACATGAATTCGAGTCCCTGTTGTGAATATGAATACCAAAAGTATTGAAAAGTCCTACTCATTAATCCAAAGGACTAGCAGCAAATATACCTTAAATTGCCGAATACGCTCCTCCTTCGTTGGTCCACTGTCTGCATCCTCCGAATCAGAAGAAGAATCAGACATATTACCATCTCTGTTATCTTTTACTTTGTCTTTGCTGCCATCGCTTTGGAGGACCTTGCTTGTTCCCTCTGCTGATTTTGACCCATTGAGTTCTGATGTTGCTGCACCAGATGCAGCTGGAACTGGCAGAGAATTACCAGGAGTTCCAGATTCTTGTAACTTCTTCTTAATCAAATCCAGCGCTGAAGACGAGGAGGGGCCCAGTACACTAGAAGTCCTAAGGGCTGTGGCCTCACGGCCACCTGTGTTAATAGCAGGAGCGCTCAAACTAATAGGAGCAGATCCTTTATCATTTGGATTAGCACTTGCCACTGATATCAAATTTTCTTTTGATGAGTTGTCATCCTGCTTCTTCCTCAATTCGCTAACCTCAATTGGGATTTGCCAACTGCTTAACTGATAAAGCAAACATAAAACTGATCAAAAACTTCAAACAAAATCACAAATTCAACAGCCAATGCTAACAAGGACATCAAGATGAGAAGCGACCATAAATTTCTACAATCACAATAAGCCATTTCAATACACATCCAGAGATGACTAACCATATGTAAACCAGCAAACAATCTAATTCAAGAAACCCTCTAGGAAAAAAAACCACAGCCTCTTGTACCAAACACATTGCACAGTATAAAGACCAATCCTATTTGGACATACCATTGACACTGACAGGATAAACTTTCAGCGAATTGCAAAATGCATTAGGAAGAAATGGAAGAGAACTTAAATATAATTACCTTGGTTTTGTGATTGTAATAATATTTCCTTCCATCATTCATGGTAACAATTTCCCAATCTGTGCCAGCCAATTTCTCCCTAAATGCAATTAAAACATGATAGCAAGTTCATCAAAAGAGCCAAATCAGAGACAGTTGCTTCCCCTACTCAACTGAACTATACTCCTACCCTATATTAGTGTGTCCCATGTCCACAACTACAGCCCTACTCAACCGAATTATAGGCAATGATGGCTGGATAACAATAGGAAAGTATCCAGATAATGCCAAAATCTCTGGCAACATTAATAACCTTCTGTCAATCATTAACAGTACACAACTAATGCCCGCCTTGTTTGAAACAATACACATGCCATTTAAGTTGATGAGTCTGACATCCTTAAAGCAGCCAAGAAACTCAATCTGGAGCACATTCCTGACACTAAACAATTTTGAGCTTTTAACAGCTCAACTGACAGGAAAATATTCAACATACACTACATCCATGAGGCATTTGGCAGTAAATCTTCATTGAGGAAAAAAAACCCTCTGAGAAGCAGATTATACTTAATTGCCATTACTAGACGATGTCAAATGACAGCAAGATATATGTTACAACTTAAGAAACTGTTAACACATTGTATAAAAGGCTAAATTAACGATCTTTTTTCTAAAAGAAAATTCATGGTTTCTATAGAAAAGAGGATATCAGTGAAACAAAAGCCTTTCTAGCACCTAAAACTTACGTTGCTATTGGAGCGGCTTTCGAGGCGACATTATCAAGCTGCATTCACAATACAAGGAAGAAAGTTAAAATAACAACAAGTGAAAAGGTTTGAAAGGGAGCAATGTTGAAATCAAAACCAGATCACAAGATGAAACCCAAATTAGATTGAAGATTTGGTAAAGTGGCTTAAACCAAGTAAAATCAAAATCAGACCAAACCAAAAAGTGAGATAATGGGTAAATCAAGTGAAATGGGACATGCAAATGGATGAAAGATCCTGCATATGACCACTAGTAACAATGTCAAGTTGAAAGGTGTTGTCTCAAGAAAAGTAGAAAGAAAAAGATCAATATTATCTATCGACACATCTTGTAACAGTTCAAGTAGAATTATACTATTTAAAGTTTAATGTACACTTGTCAACACAAAATAATACCTCCACCATCTCCGATTCGTTATCATGATCTCTGTGGTGAGAGAGATATGACAAGTCTGATACAATTAATGTGCATCAATGTGCAATGCAATATATATTTTGAAACTATCCATGTCAGGATGTTCTCATGAAGGAGAGGACATAACCAGACAACTATGATTTGAAACATAAAGTTCAGTAGTTTCATATTCGAGCTTCCAAATTTACTTAATGTGGTAGTGGTTCACATAAAGGCAGAGATGTAGGTGCTTATCAAGACATACTGCATTTACCTTGAAAATCTGTAAATACATTATATCTGAAGTGCAATAATATATTCAACTCACAGAGAAATAAAAATATGCAAATGGCGACTACCTCCCCCTTAAAGCAAGCAGGTTTTTCGTAAGTAGACTCTCCAGTCAAAGCATTATAATAGTAAACCACTCCAGAATCCGCTTTGTGGGCAGTCCAAGTGTCCAATTGTTCATTTGCTGCAGCTTCATTCTTCCCATTAACATGTTTGCTAGTATCTGTAGAAAGAAAATGTGTAATGTTGATGCAGCTGTTCTTCGTATTGCAAAAACCATCTCTAGCATTATGCTTTTGTCAACAATCTTTGCAACAAGGAGTAGATTCTAGGACTCACCATCTGCAAGAGGCTGTACTTCTGTTTGCATAGCTGAATTGCCAGCCACCTGCTGGCCAGGCACAGAGGATGACGACATCCCCCCCACAGATCCTGAAGGAGTAACACCAGGAGGCTGAGGGTCTGGTGATGGCATAGATGAAATTGGCATGCCATGTGCTGGAAAAGGAAAGGGGCCAGGCAGTACAGCAGGATATGGCACAAACGGGGGCCGAGCCATGCCACTCATCTGTGGAGGTTGTAACCAGAGTGCCTGAGGATTTGCAGCCATAGAAGGTATAGATGGATAGCCAGAATATACTTGCGACTGAACTCCTGGATTGGTGGCTACAGGGCCACCGACAATATTGGGTCTCAGGGAAGAGGCGGAAGGGTCAGATGTGAGGGATGGAATCACAGGATTGGATGATACCGGTGTAGGCAAGGTTAATCCTGGTGGACCAGGTAAACCAGGTGTTCCTGGTAATCCAGTAGAAAGAGAAAATGGCCTCAAAGATGATGTCCATGCAGTTGTAGCACTGATGTTAGACACCACATCCTTTTGAGGTGGCTGACCAGGCAACCGATCTAGCTGAGAAGTAGTTGAAGCAGATGGCGAGACACCAGCATCTGGTGCAACATTTCCTGAAGTATTCTGCATCTAGTTTTAAGGTTATATGCTCAGGTCAGATGCACACTAATATATCCCAATTGGAAAATCAAGCATAGACCACTTACACAAGACTCAAGAAGCACACAACTTGGCATATTCTAAAGTTGAATCTAATCTTTGTCCCGAAGATATACCATCTTATCTCAAGATCAAATAAAATTTCTGGGCTGCCAACCCTCCTTCAAAAGGTAAATCCTTTCGTGTATCATCATAAACACAGGGCTTCCTCGGCATTTGCACAGTGTCTATAGGTTGTGTGCTCTATGCTTTCTATCTTTTCCCTCAGAGTCAAATTAATTATATAAGTTGATAAAAGCCAACCGTGCCTTTCTGAACGGTCTAATATGCAATGAAAACTTGTTGATACTGGAGATAGAAAAAGGACCCTTACAGTGCTAGCTTGCTGCACATTTTTGCCATGAATGCCCACAGCATTTTGGGAAACATTGTACGAAAAGGAGGGGCCGGCAGGAGGAGATATCCCAGGAACTGGAGGTTGGACAACGGAGGAAAAGTTTGGTGGATTCATGTTCATAATCTGCAGCGAATAAACAACAATAAATACGCATTGACAAACACAGCAGGAGAGAAACGCTCCATAAAGAGACCACGTCCCATGCCTGATTAGGAGCAGCAGGTGCCGCGCTCGCGTTGGAAAGCACTGTATAGGAGAAGGAAGGCGCCGGAACCACAAAGCCTGGCGCATTGGCAAATTTCGCTTGGGCGGGTTCGGGTTTCGAATCGCCCACGCAAGCGCTCGCATCCGCTGACGCGGGAGCCGTGGCTGCCGGCGAAGGAGCGCTCGCGGACACTGCAGCGGGTTCCACTTCCTGCTGCAACCACGCCGGGGTGGCCATCGACCGAACACCGAACAACACAAAATCCCCGAGCCGCTAACGGAAAAAGACCCGATTCGCGCCTACTTCGAGCTTCAATGCGGAGTTCCCACTGTTCCCCAAAAGTGCAATCGAGTAATCAGTGAGAAATGCCGCGTCGAGCATCCGCCATCCCGGGTCCCTTCCGCTGCGATTCAGCATCATCGATCAAACCGCGATTCCAGAGGAAACGAAGAGCAAAACACGGAGGCCAGGAACAGAGAAAGAGTAGAGGAAGCTCGACAGAGAGAAGGCGACAGCCGAAGTCTGTGCTTTGACGAACCTGGTTCCGTCAATCGCGGATTCAAGGAGCCGCCGTCCGCCGCCGTCCACCGCCGCCCGCCGCTCGTCCGCCCGGCGTGCGTACGTCTCGAGCGACTGAACCCTAACGCGCGGACAAGAACGATAAACCCAGGATCGCGGAAAGACGATGGTGAAACGAGGGCGCGGCCCGTTTCGGCTTTGTTTCGGTCGGAGCGGGGAGGGATGGCTATTGCTTCCTGCGCGGTTATAACCCGACCCGACCTAAACGGGTCGTGCACCCGTTCGTCCGAGCTCTACATTTAAATAAACCGGACGGAAAAATCAGCCCCGGTTTGCCTGCAGTCGTTGATTTTTCTATTAGTGACTTTTTACTAAAAGGGCTAATAAGTTTATCTTACTGGCCAACTCGCTAGGTGACACTCATCACACACTATCTCGGAGCTCTTCCATTGATAACTTTTTGGCGCGCGTTTTCATATACTGGATAGGATAATTTTGATTTTGTTAAGTCGTTATATTCAGGCGACCGACGTGTAATTAGTATATCATGTAATTAAAAGCATAATTTTAATTAGTTAATTATAAGATCCGTTAGATTTAGTACCATGGAAACAATTTAGTCCAAGAATTGAGTACCTTCTTTGTGAAAAAAGGATTCGAGGGTAATTTCTAAAACTTATCATATTAACGTGCTCCAATTTTAAAAATTTTCATTTTGTAATTTAAAGTTTTAAAACTTGTTATTTTCGATGCATTTGACTTATTCAATTAAATTTGTAAGTTTTAAATTGATGGAAGATATTATATAGACATTTTTTCTCGTGTCATTTTCCCTCCACTAAAGCCACACCGAAAGAACTAATGCGGAGGATTGTGATGGTATTGAGACTTAAATACACAAAAGTTTTAAAATTTAATTATTTTCATCACAAATTTTTATGACTTTCATTATAATTGTTTTAAAATCCAGGGGCACGAGAGCAATTTGCCATACTTCATTTTATTCCATTGTGATATCCTTCCGGCACGAGTAGCTAAGGCCCGAGGCTCGCGGTTTTCTCTTCTGGCCTGGTCTCTGCTCAACACTCCACGGCCTCTTCCGTCGCCCTCTCTCGATTTCCCGCCGTCGCCTCCGCTCCCGTCGGCCATCTCCTCCGCCGCCGTCGAGCGTCCGCCGCCGCGTCTCAGTTCTGAAAGCAGCCTGGCCTCTTCGGAGGATTTCAGGTACTCTGTCGCTGCAGAACCACACAATCCTTTTCGTGCAGCTTCATCTGTTTCTCTTGCTCCTCCACTGACCTGTGAATCAAGAGCTTGTCGCTCTTTCGCGCGATTCGCTCTACCGAAAGACGCCTATAGGCTTCATTCGTTCCATCCAGTTTCTCTTGTGTTGATAGTAACCGAAAGTTTCGATGGATTATACTCTGTTCTTTGCGTGATGATGTTCTCTCTGCTGGTACTTGAAATCGGCCAGGATGCTTCTCGACATTTTCTTAATTGGGTTTATTGCGAAACTAGCGGTTTGGGAGAAGCGAGTTTAGTACGCCAAGTGTTTGTGAGAATGTCATCAGACAGCGTCGGATCTTGTACTTGTGTAATTATGCATAGATAAGCATTATGTGCAGTTGATATCAGGAGCTTGTCATTATAATGAAGTGGCATTATCTGGGACTCCAAAATTTCCTTTCTTGCACTTAATTGCCTTTACTATCTTTCGACATTTTTTTCCGTGTATGTTTAACTACTGCTGTCTGAAGAATCGTTCCTTTTTCTCTTTGCAGAACCATCCCTTAATGAAACAGTTGGTTGCACGCTTGCAATCTAGTTTGGCAGTCCGGAATTTTGTCTAATGCGTGCTCATAATTATAGTCTTTAGGCCCAAATCTGAACCAGTTCGAGTATTTGCAATTTGGGACTTTTAAAATGTCTCCTTTGACCTCATTGTCAGTAGCAGCTCCCTCCTGTTCCTCCATGTATAAATCATATAGCTTGAAACCTCAAAAGATTGCTTCTTCTGTCACAAGAGTTCCTGCTTGTTACAAAGCTTCATGTGGTGTTACCGGGCGTATGCACTCCGTTTTCATGCACCAACCTTTAGACAGTTCAAAGCGTGCTCCAAGAGATTGCAGTTCTCAGTCCTTCACTAGTGACGATACCTTATTTTTTGACTGGGGGGACCAAGAGCTGGATGGCGATGAGGATGTGGACTCTCCATGGGAAGGTGCTGTTGTTTATAAGAGAAATTCTTCAGTTTCACATGTAGAATACTGTACGACCTTAGAGAGGCTTGGATTAGAGAAGCTTTCAACGGAGTTATCCAAATCTAGGGCCTCGGCAATGGGAATACGTGTGACCAAAGCCGTGAAGGATTATCCTCATGGAACTCCTGTGCAGATATCCATCGATGTCAGCAGGAAGAAGCAAAAGTTGAGGCTTGATGGGATATTGAGAACTGTCATTACTCTTGGTTGTAACAGGTATTTTTGTTTTTATTTTCTTCTAAGTCCTCTCTTGCATTTCGTGTGCAATATCATCATTTCTTCTAGCAATTCACATCCTAATTCCTAAGTCCAATTATTCGTTGGATTTTTTTTTTTCTTTTTTGGTTGGGGTTAAATCCGAGGGTTGAGACAGTACCATTTAGCATTTGTCAAAATCCTGTCCCAGTCAGTCCAATATCTCAAGATGTATTTGGTGGAGAAAATAGCTAAATGAACACTTGCTCTATTCTAAGTTAAGGAAGTCTATCCTGATTGTGTTCTTCCTATTTTCATTCCTTAATGGAAGCTTTGTGGCCTTACATGTGGCCTTGGTTTATCCTTTTCCTTCAAACATGGCCCTTTGCAACTTGCTTTGAGCTTCTCTTTTCTTGAGCATGCTTAATCCAGAGCACTCAGTTTGTTCCATTGCGAGTAACATTAGACTTAGAGTCGTGTGTTGCTTAATTCTCTTTCAAATTGTTTGTTTTGTGCATCTGTGGCAATCTTGGGATCAAAATGTTGGAAGTACCTTCCAGATTTGACTGACTTCCTGAGACTGGATAAGCTCATAGATTTTATCTGCAAGGAAGAAATTTTACTCAGTCTCCTTAAGCATTTCTCAGTTTGCTTGGGGCCGTTTGAGGTTATATGGAACTGTCTAAAGAGTTGTGTTTGTTTGAAGACGTGCCTGTTGTCTTTAGCTGCTGACACTCTTATCGAACTTGCTTTATGGAAGATAATAATCCTATCCATGATATGAATCACTGCAGTGCTTAGTGGGAGCATTTTATAAACCAAATAACCTGGGTCATGGAGTAAGTAGAGTTCCGTAATTTGCACAGTCAATGATGCCAAAATATATAAAGAAAGGAAAATTTGCGAGGCGAAACTGCTTTCGAGATCATCCATACACAAACTCCTGTACAATTTTGATATTTTTGCATTCTCCTGTCCATTTTTTTCACGTTGATTGTATGTGCTCCAACACAGCATCATATTGGTTGTGGAGAAGACCATGTGAAATTAAACAACATTGTTTTCCATGTAATATTTACAGATTCTGGAAGTGATTTAAGGCAAAAAGAAAAGGAAAAATAAATGATGTGCTTTCACTTGTGTTGGTGACTGCAGAGACTAATTTGTTTTTTTGTTGGGCTCTGTAGGTGTGGCGAGCCTGCCGCTGACTGCATATACTCCAATTTCTCACTTTTGTTGACTGAAGATCCCATTGAAGAGCCTGAACTTATCGACATGGGGGTCATGTTTGGAGAAGATAAGTCCAGACCACCCCCAACTGATGAGGAAGGAGAGGATGAGGACGAGGCTTCTATCGACCTGGATGATCGGCTCTATTTTCCTCCTGAAAAGAAGGAAATCGACATCTCGAAGCACATGAGGGACTTGGTGCACCTGGAGATCACCATAAATGCCGTGTGCGATCCTAATTGCAAGGGGATGTGCCTCCAATGCGGGACGAATCTGAACACCAGCAGTTGCAACTGCAGGGAAGAGCAGGTGGAGGAGAAAGTCCGGGGCCCTCTCGGAAACCTTAGGAAGCAAATGCAGCCGAATTGATACTAAATCGGTGTAATTGTAACTTTTTGTTCGATCCATGTCTGTCAATCAATTGACATTTTTGCTGTCATTTACGCAAGTGGCTACAGAATAAAGCATTGAGACTCTCCAAGCTGGCTGAAGGTAAAGAAATATGAAGTGCCAATTGGTGATACCAGTGGAAGTCATCAGGCTCATTCCACTAGATAGACCGATGCAATGCAATGGCATCACTCTCGACAAAGCTTAAACCTCGAAAGCATTTCACTGGTCACTTCATATCATTCGCAGACAAAAGAAATTGAATCTTCGCGAGCATTCCACAGTACATCCCCTGCAGCAGCACCATAAGCGAGCCAAACTAGAAGAGCGTATACTGTGGATATTAGATTGAGAACAGCACTGCCGATGAACTTGGGTCGATACAGCGCCGGAGCACATCCGCCGGGCCACTTCAATGCGATTTGTGTGTGCTGTAAAACATATCCGCAGCACATATGGGCTACATTAAGAAGGGAAAAGAGAACGCAAAGGAAGCAGGAAAGTCTCCCGTTAATTAGTGTTTGCCCCAATGCCCGATCCAATGGCAGATTGGAGGTCAACGGACCTGCACGAAGTTGACTACTCCTTCATGAAAATAGACAAAGACATTGCAGCGAAAATTGCTTAGAAAGTCAAAAATCTATTATTTTTCTGCTAATTCAATTGAAAACTTTTTCTTCGTGCTAGTTGAGGTCTAAATTTTTTCACCTTTCTAATCTACATACATGATGTGATATTCATTGTCCTACGTGACGCGGTCCGAATTGACATTGATAATTTTAATAATAATAATTTTTTTATGTTTTTGATTTTTTTCCCTTTTTTCCTTTTCTTTGTCTTTACCTTCGCTACTTTTTAACTGTGGCCGACCATAATATAAAACAAAAGCAAAAAAGGAAATCAAAAAAATAATTCGAAAGATATTAATAATTAAAAAAATTATCTACATTAGCATCATCCACATCATATAAGAAGATCGGCATCCAATCAGCGATTTTCAGTCAAAAATTAATTTGTGGGCTTAATTAATGAAATGTGAAAAGTTTTGAAACTCAATTTTTTTGTCATTTTTTAGAATTGGTGGGGAAAGCTTATCCCAAATCACTACGCGGCTTATGCTCGAATATAAGGGCAAGGCTGCGCTTCCTCCTTTTGATTACTTTCATCAAAAAGCTCATCCATCTTTGAGAGTAAAAGAAATATACTCTTACAGATGGATGAGCTTGATCCCGATCGGGGATGGCTTGTGAATGGGGCCAAATTTATCAAGACCCGGAACGGCAAAAACCATTCATTGGACTCTCTCCATGAGATCTTTAACAATCTTGAGAGGGAGCGCCGGAATAGCCCCTACTTTCGCGTTTTTGTTGAAAGAAGGGATCGGGGATACCCTTACCCTTGACCAGACTACTTTACTAGAAGTCGAATTCAGTACAGGAACTGGTTTAAGGGCTTGATTCCGATTTTTTCGGGTAAGCCAACCCCGTGAAGGAAGGTGGGGGAAGCAATTCACCTTGTGTTGTGACTCATTCCTTCGGTCGGGCCTTCTTCGAACGTCGATCAATCTATCACAACATCCCAAGCCGTTGTCTCGGTCGTATGGGTCACGAACGGTCTAACACAAGGAAAAAGAAGAGAGGGTTCGGGGGGTTTCTCCCCGAGCTGTTTCGATTTTTCCCATAGAGAAGCAGATTTGTTAGCCTGATAGATAGAGGCCTTCCTTCGTAGATTTAGTAGTACCCCTACCTAGTCTTCGTGGGTTTTTTTTAATTCCTTTCCGAAAGAACTTCCAAAGAACTTCTTGGATCATATGTTAACTACTCAATCAATTACTTCTTTTGGAAAGCGGTGAATACAGTTAGTGAAGCTAGACCGGGAAGTGGGGTATCTCTTGAAAAGAGGTCGGCCTTAAGTTCTAGCTTAGATAGCTTAGACCAAAGAACCAATTGAAGGAACTTTGGAAGCTTACCAACAACCTATCAACTCCTAACAAGTTGCTGGATCGAAGTAGTACATTCTCCATCCGCCCACTAGCAACAAAGGTGGTTCGATTCCCTTCATACGCGATGTGGCGAAAAAGACTAATTTAACTACATATCATGCCTACATTAAGATTTAAAACTTGTCGTCTACTTTCAAGAAATGTTCAAAAGATATAACTTACAATAATACAACGTTGCATTCTCTGAAGATTCTTTCACTCATAAATACAACAATTCTATAACATACAAGAGCAGTTCATCCGATAACCTTTCTTGCTCGTTTCTTGATTGAAATTCATTTTGCTTACTTTTTTCTTTTCGAAGTGAAGTAGAAGCACCCATTTTTATTGGTTGAATAAGAGGTGAATCATCCTATTGGTATCTCCGAAATGTTTTGCGCTCATGACATAATTAAAAAGGTTTAGATAACAAAAATGGAAAACGTTTAGGAATTTCCCAACAACTTGCCCGGAAGTGAAAGGGGGAGATTCGGAAAGATTTGATGAAAGAGAGAAGTAACGTTGACTAATTATGCTGATTCGAGTTTCGCGATTAAAGCGCAATTTCGATTCGTTGACGTGAAAAAAAAAAAAGAAATAAAAAAACAAATAAAAGAAGCGCGTGGTCCAGTCGAAATAGCTTGGAAACTTATCGCCCGTTAGAGAGAGAATTCCCGCATATATATATATATATCTGAGGCCCCGAGTCCGGTTCGACCGGGCGCCCCACACCCGACCGACCAAATCCGTCGCCGGCTTTCGCAGGCTCGCGGTCGCACCATCGTCATCAACTCCCTCCCTTCTCCCTGCCTCTCTCTCGCGGAGACGCTGCTGCGGCGGAGGGGAAGGCGGAGGCGGAGGCGGCGGAGGACTCGTTGAGGTTCGATTCCCGGCGGCCCTCGCCAATCGGACTCCGACGTCGGAAAACGCGAAGCTCCTTTGCTCCTTCCGCCGTTCCGTCGAGGCAGTTTGCGCAGCATGATTGACTCGGCTGTGGTGTGTATCTTCTTCCGCTTCGGCTCCGTTTCGCTCCGTCGTCGTTCGGTTATTGTTCCGCACTGGCAGTAGCCCCTCCGGTTGCGATTTTTTTTTTTTTTTTCCGGTTTTTTGATGTGTGCTTTATGGAGTTCGAGCCGTGGCTTGTTCGGTTGCGTGCTCGTTTTCGCTGCTTCATCATCGTCGCTCGTCGCTTGTGCGAGGATCATGCGATGGATAGGAACCGAGCTTAATGAGGCTCGTTTTAGCTGTAATCTTCCGTTTTGGACGGGGTTTTGTTTTGAGCATTTTATGAAGGGGATGCTCTTTTAAGATGTTGATCTGCGATTTGAGTAGTGAATTCAATGGGGACTTCATAGAGGCGCTTGACAAAAGATTCTTGGTGACGATGCTTTAGGATCGAACTATGTTGGATGATCATGTCTTGAGTGCATTTACTTCGAGTTTCAGTGGAGAGAGAAGCCATTGAGGAAGTGGCTCAGAAGGAAAGTTGGAGGAGCTTTTTGAATTTTCTGCTTGCACTAGTTGTTAATGCCGTTTGTTGGTTGCAGATGAATGCGACTTGCATGAAATCTGGACATCAGTGCTTTTTTCTTTCTTTCTTTCTTTTTTTTTTTTTTTGGTGAGTCTAGAAATGAGATTGTTTTATTGGGATGAGACAAGATTCAAGTCACAATTTTTTCCCCAGGTAATCGAAGAGCTAAAGGAAGCCTGTATTTGATGCAAACACTAATATCTCACTCAGAGAGTAGACTTGACAGTTTAATCATTTAAGTAGTTATTCTAATGTATTAGGATGACACAATGAGAATATCATGAGCCATTCAAGATTCTGTTCTCATCTGTGAAGCAAGAAATCCATTGGTGTTGTCAATGATTTTGTTCCTTTATGTGTTGATCTTCACCTTAAAGTGGGTATGCACACATCGGATTCATGTCCTGCTTTTTCGTAAAGGATCATGTTGAAGCAACGATCAGGGAGGAAATTGAGAAAATATGCTGGGGTTGTGGACTTCGCCTTCTTTTACCGTCCAACGCACCTATTTTCAAGTGTGGTTGGTGTGGAGCTGTAACCAATCAACATGCACAGAAACGAAAAGATAAGTCCCTGTGGTGGAGACGCTGGCGTGACCGGTGCTTTGTTAGTGTGGTGTCATTGTTTATGCTCTGCATTTTGTGTAAGTTGCTGAACCAGCTTTCTCTTGCTAGAAGAGTAGTCTTCCCTTTTTGTGTTGCTTTACACTGCTAGTTATCATGCTTCACTTTTGTCTGCAAAATGCAAGTATGCACAAAAACTCCAAGGACTGATTTTCTGGTAGAAGGATGAAAAGCATTGAGACTCTATTTGGAAGAGAAAACAAGATGGGGACTGAGACCATCTTGTTGCTAGACATTTGCTCTTAGAGGCAGATTCTGTATCTTGACAGACTATGTTCTTAGTCGACCATGTTCAGGTTTGTTTGCAATGAGATATGGACAGGGCAGAACAATCAGTATCTGAGCTTTTCACTGTGGCCATAATAACAGAATGACATTAGATATGCTTCCAGCATGTTATGTTAATCTCAAATGGTGTTTATTGAAATGTTCCTCTTCTTTTCTTTTTTTTTCGTCTTGTTTACTTGTGTAATAGACATCCAGGTCTTTTAAGCTCATCTTATTGTTGAAAATGACCAGACATAGTCTGATAAGTCTTGGTTCTTGTTTTATGTCACTTGTTTTTCAGGTGGTGGAGTTTGGGCTGTTCACCCTGTTGTTTTCTCCATCAGCTATATCTCTGGCATCTTCCACTGCCTTGTTACTGCAGTATTGGCAGTAAGTACCTTTACAACCTTCGGCCTTGCTGCATTTCGCTGTGCAGGCAGACCTCCAAATATACAGTGGGGCAGCTATCCAGTGGTGGGGAAGGGGGACCTTGAGGACTATACCTTCTGTCTTTATTGTTGTAAGCCAAAATCACCAAGAAGTCATCATTGTCGCTCATGTGGAATGTGTATAGAGGACATGGATCATCACTGCCCATTTGTAAGTTTCCAGCATCTTCTTTTCTTGAAAGTACTCCTTTGAATACACCATACCTGTCTTTCAATTTGATTAAGTTGCACTGCAGAGCAGTGACGTAAAATTAACTATTTAAACCTTCATATCTGCCTGAAGCCACCCCTGTAGCCTTACCAAAAACGAACTATCAGTTTAGTTTATCTCTTTTCTTCTCTTTTGCACTTCAGGTGGGGGAAGAATTGGTAATTTTCACTTTGTGGTTATACCTTCTCTTAAAATCCTATCGACTTGATACCAAATTAAATTAGCTCACGAATTGTTAATTATTGTTGCTTTCTTGTCTTTATTGGGGGACCTTTACTGCCCTGCAGTTATAATTTCTTCTCTAGCATATCCTGTGAGTCTGTGAGGTCAATCACTTATTTCTTGAGAGTAGATGGAAAGTAGCTATAGTATGATTTTCCTGTTCCTTTCTTTTGTTCCTTTTTTTATTATTATTTGCATTTGTAGCTGATGCTTTTATTTACTCTGTCTTGCAGATAGGGAACTGTGTCGGAGCCACAAACCATCGGCATTTTATTATCTTCCTCATATCGACTCTAATCAGCACCGTGTACGTCGCAATTATGTGTTCTTTTGCAGGGTGGCATATCTGGCCACCACTGAGGTTTACATCTCTTGCTCATCCATACACATTGGCCAGTGGTTCCACTTCAAGAGTGGTCAGAGAACTATCTCATGCTTTGTTAGGTTCTGCTATGCTATTATCAACAAGGGGCATTATTCTAGTGTACTTAATTGTTTCCAGCGTCTCTGTTCAGATGGGCCTCGTTGTCCTTTTGTGGCAACAACTATGTTACATCTATGAAGGGCAAACATATTTAAGCCATCTAAGTTCAGGGGCAGATGGTGGGTCTGGGGAGAGAGATTGTCGAAACCTCGTGCGTTTTTTCGGTTGTCCCTACTCTTTCTCAAGATATTTGCCGATTTTCTGGAGTTCTCGGAAGAGACATAGAAAATGAGACCGGATGTGAAAAAAAAAAAAAAAACTCACTCTCTAGTGTCTTGATCCATACTTCTCCGATGTTCCTCTCCCATATTCCACTGCTGAAGTTGTCTATTGCGGAATCATCTTGCAATGAAATGCCCTTTGTCGTCCTCTCTCCTTTCAGTTGCCATTAATTTGAGATTTATGACTTACCAGCTGCTATATCTATTTCATTGTTCTTCAGCGCTGAAATGGAACATACGAAGACCGAATGACTATAATTGTCCTAAGTACCTTTCCTAAGTGGCCATTATTCGGTTCGACTATAAAATTCGGCGACCGTTTGCGACTGTTTTCCCACGAGTTTCCTGAACTTTGCACGTACGAACTGTTGACCTTTTCTAAGATTATAGTATCAGCTCATGCTTTCCAAAAGCCCACTCCTCGCTGTGGTGGCCTTGGGTAAATTGTTTTTAGCTGGCAGTTCTTTTAATAATGAATCGATTTTATAATGTCTAATAACGGCGCACTTAAATTCAATTTCCACGATTAAATCGACGAAATGGTATCCTGAAACATCCAGCGGCGTAGCTAAAGTTGGGAAGACCATTGCTTGTTCTTTTATGAGCAAAATAAAGTCCATTCGAAACGATACGCATCGGACATGAAGGTAAGGCTATCCGTCCGAGTGGAGGATAATCACGAAGCAAAAGAAGAACCCAAAATCACCAGTGAAGCAAACACGTTCCTAAAACCACCGGAAGCGCGATCAGAATGTAGTTTAAATTGTCACAAAGCATCTATAAGAGTTCTTGCATACAAGTGTAATTAAAATGAGCGACAAGATCAAAGGTATTTACAGACTCGTAATCGAGCGAGAGTGAATAATTAAGACCCCTCCTCCAAGAAGGCGTCAACTTTCTCGTTGACGGCAGTAGACAGGAATTTCATGCAGATAGGGGCTTGAACTCCGGCAAGGGAGAGGATCGCTGCCGGAACCCCCCACAATGAGTCGCCACAAATCAAACCAGATGCGACCGCCGGCCCAAAGTCCTTGGCCTTCTGCCTGTTGCTCCTCTCCCAGAGGAAGAGTATCAAGCTACCCACGCACATGTCGATCGCGAAGTAACTGCCGAGGTAGAATGGAATCGCCATGCACATGGCGCTCGGGACGAATCTGTAGATCCGGTGCTTCGTCTCGAAATGTTGCAAGAGCTCTTTAATCAGGTTGAGGACGATCGCGACTACGAAGCAGAGAATGGCGAGGGCGAGGCAGTTCTTGGGGAGGGAAGATACGCCCTCCACGCCCAACAGCGCAATGCCTCTGTACATTAGGCCATACGGCGCGGGGAACGAGCCTGTGGGATCGCCAATCGGATAGGCCTTGTAGAAGAACCAGAACACCAGGGGTGTCATCACACAGCTGATCGCGGTCCCATAAACCTGACTGAAGAACATCGAGCGCGGCGACGACAGGGTCAGGTACCCGGTCTTGAAGTCTTGCATGAGATCAGAAGCCGTGGAAACGATGTTCATCATGACACCGCATGAAGCGAGGCCCGCGATCACACCCCCGTGCTCAAGCCCGACCCATGCGCTGAAGATGATGATCGCAAACTTGCCATAGTTCGAGGCAAGGGACCAGTCGGTGAGACCGCAACCGTAGGCGTTGCAGAAGGCGAGGAGGGGAGCGATGGCATAAGCGACCATTAGATGGTAGAACTTTAGCTGGGGGAAGATGAAGGGAATGACTATGATGGATATGACCGCAAGGCCAATGTATCCGCCATAGGCGACCCAGTTTGGAATCTGGTCCTTCAGGAAGTATAGGGCTCGCCGATCCTCATTGAAGTCGGGGCTTGACGAGTCGGATTCATAAGGGGCGATAGTGGATGATTCCTTCTTAGAGCTTGCAATGAGACTGCTTGTGGTTTTGATCAGCATGAACACCACATGGAAGAGGCCATCCCCAAGCATCATCGCGATCGCGAGGAAAACCTATGAAGATCAATCCATACGCGGTAAGAGAATTTCCCATAAGTTTGGTAAAGAACTCAGTGAAGGTGTAAGTTAATTTTTATATAAAACCATCCCTAGTTCTTTGGTTTATTTCAGGTGGACAAAATCAAAAACCAAGTCTCATGAGGGGTCTGTACAACATCTTCTCAAGCTTAATTTAGAGGTTCGGATGTTTTTAGGAAATTCAAATGTGTAATGGAGGGTAGTGAAATTTACCCTATATCCTTGAATGCCATGGAGGCTGCTCTCAGAGAGGTCGGCACTGTACCAATCGCCTTTCTTTGTCTCGATGAGAGGCCACATGATTCCCCACGATAGGACGGCGCCAATGAGCAAAGATATGTTTACCATGTAAGGGCATATCATTCCCACGCCGACATAGGTCGCCGAAAAATCAAAGTAAAACCTAGGGACAGAAAGTTACGGGTAAAGCCCGGGTCTCGCGAAAATTATTCATTGAAGGAAAACTAGTCTCATTACATGTTAAAGGACGTTATGAGGAATTATGATGTTAGAAACCTCTGCTTATAAGCTTGGAGACCGAAGGTTGGAAAGCTGATGAATCCACATCCGTCGGCGACGGCGAAGAACCACTGAAAGCACGCCCAGACAAAGCTCAGACAGAAGGTCTTGAAGAGCACAGCTACTTGCTTCCTGCGTTTCAGAGCAGCATGAACCAAATTAATCACAACTTCACTTGGAATTAGGAAGGGGTGAATTCAAGACCGTGCATATTCGTGCATTGGCTGAAAATGCTGATTGAGAAAGTTCCAGAGTTGAGAGAGTACTTGGCCAACTTGGCCCCTTTAGGGGTATGGAAGCTGTTGATGAGGAAAGCAGTGGCAGTTCCGCTGGGGTACGTCAGTTTGTACTTCATGATCATCATCTGCTTGTGGCAAAACGAATCCATGAATCTCAAAGAGAGACAGCGAATGAAACACCACCCATTTTACACCATTTACGAGGGTTAAATGTAAGAACTCGATGAAGAACAGCAGCACCTTTCTTAGGGGGACGATGGAGAACAAGCCGACGAAGCTGACGGTGAAGAGGAAGGCTATGATCCAACCAAGCGAGAGGTTCTTCACGTTGATTGGCGTGTTCCCTTCATCAGATTGCGCTGCTATGAGCGAGCTCATTCCCAACAAATAGCTTGCTGTACCACCTGTTATTGGTATTTTTAGCATACAAATATCTTATTAGAAAGCGTCTCATACGAGATTCATGTGTAATGGGCAATGCGACGGATATCAAGAAGACCAAAGTTTGTGAAAACGGGTTTGATAAATATGCAATTTGCCACATGATTGCTTAGCAAAACAATTTTCTAGATCGGTTTTAGGTTCGCGACATTGCTTGGGCAAGATTAGTGATAAATGAACATCGTAATTAACATTTCAAAATTACTCTAGAACACTAAAGACATTTGATTCATCTGGTGCACAGATGATCTCTCGTAAACACGTTTATTTTTCACTTGGGCATCACAAATTCCATATAGGAAGCGCTTGGATGAAAAAATCATGAAGGAAAGAGTTCCAAACAATATGGGAGATTTTTCTATGTAGTTTACTTATTAACATCATCAGCAAGAAATCAATTACGCAAAGGTAAATTGAAATTGCATGCAAACAAGACCTTATATGGAAACTGTTTGAATATCTCGCTTCTTCGTATTGTATGGAAAGATTGTACTTGAAGAAGTCTAATATTTGAATTCTAGAAAAGGAAAATATAATATTTGAGAAAATATATGCAAGGTCATTGGAACGATGATCATGAGAAAACGAAGTCAAAGATCGAGACGCGCATGCGTTTGCATGAATCTACGTATGGATCATAGATAAACGTCTGGCGTAGAGAATGAATGAAACGTACTGCTAAACGCGATCCCCGAGGAGGCCACGACGCAGGTCTGGATCACGGTGTTCTCCTGCCGCGTGAAGGGCTGCCTCAGGAGCCCGCACCGCTCGAGGAGGCTCGTCCAGGCCTTGACCATGGCGAACCCGAGCAGGCCGGCGGCGACGTTCAGCGACGGGATGACGCCGGTGGTGAGATTGAGCTTGCACACGATGAAGTTGAAGACGAGGCTGAGGAGTAGCGCCGAGACGAGGGCCCTCGCCGTCAGCTGCTGCCTCCAGGGCGGCACCTCCGTGTCCTTGAAGGCCTCCTCCACCACTATCTTCTCGTCCGCTTTGCCCGCCATTGTCTCGAGCGCATCCCAGCCCCGCTCGCTGCCCTCCTCCGCCGCTTGTCGCCCCGGCCTCCTCTCCATGATGGACCCCAAAGAAAGAAGGCAAGAAAGCAAGCAAGCAAGCAAGCGAACAAAGCTCCCCCAAAAACCCTAACCCTAGCTCCCCCTCTCCTCTCCTGCTCTCTCTCTCTGTCCCTCTCTTTTTATTGTGGAGGGTGGTCTTATATATATTTCTATGGCACACGCATTGCACGGAAAGGTGAGCGAGATTGAGCTGGAAAATGGGGATTCGAACGAGAATCGGATCTGGGAACCAGGTGAGATTCAATCCTGACCAGCCAACGAGACCGAGTACGAGAGATAGAGAGGAGGGACTGACGAGGACTCGCGGACGAGAGTGTTTCTAGGGTCAACGCAACAACCCCATCCACCAATGGATCTTCGACACGTCGCACAGAATCGACGTGGCACGTCCCGCTAGACCTGACTCGGCGTGCCAGAGATGGAATCTACCCATGCATCTTGACGCGCAAGTATATAGATATCATCGCATGCATCTAAGGAGAATCCAGATCGTCTGTCCATTATGGGTTGGCTCGAATCTACATTGGTTGTAACAGTAATTCCCTTTTATACCAACGACTTTGATTGCATAGTTTAATTTGAGGCGATTCATAATGCACGTTGTTTTATTTAATAATTCAGGGAACGAGCGTGGAAACTCAATTATCGCTTGAATCGGTTAATTTCAAAAAATGTCGATCCATCCAAATGGATCCAACGCAGAGCAGTTTGCACGCTTGTTGATGAGAATTGATGACCTTCGGTTCTTGCATTAGAAGTAGTTCGATAATGCCCTTGGGCCTGGGTTGTCGAACGACCATATCAGCACTCTTTACTTGTTTTTGATGTCGAATGACCTTTCTTCATCCCTAAAGTTCTTTTGAAATAAACACAAGTGAAAAGTATGATTTGTGCTCCAAGCGTAATATGATCGGAACATTTAAATAGCAAGGATTGTTGAGAGTATAGAAAAGCGATTTAGATAAAATAGTTGGAAGAAAAGAAAGGAAATCGGACACCGAATTTAGATGATTCAGTCCGAATATAAAAATCTACGTTTATGAGGAGAACGATATGGAATTCCACTCTAGAAATAAGTAATATAATAAAGATTACAATCACTCAAGTACTCAAACATTTTCTTTCAGTGTTTCCCAGCCTCTAATTATACTTAATAACTTGTTCATGTGGGGCCCAGCTAGCATTAAATAAAAGGAAAGAAAAGAAAAGAAAAGAAAAAAAGTAGAAAAAGAGAGACCCACCGGGAGAAAGTGCACGAAGGAGAAGAGATGACCGAATCTTTGTGATACACATTTGAAGGCCAAACTTTGATGGAATCGGCTCAAATTTGAGTATGTTGTTTGTGAGACCGAGGGCTCCGAGTTGATGATTTTCGTTCGTCAAGAATCGCCTCCGAATTCTCTAGTTACGGTTAGGGTTTTCTTGCTATGAATTTGTTTATCTATTTATATGGTGATAAAATGAGATTGTAATATTGATGTTGTGCCTTTAGTATGTGACTAGAGAAGAATAATTTGTGTATCCTGCTATTCTTGGTGATTAATGGATGTTTTGGGTTGTT